>CM073768.1:47760777-49076830 GCA_037158775.1 Hetaerina titia | reverse complement strand
TTCCATCCGATGACGTTCACGATGGAAATTAATATTCTCCAGCCTGTGTCTTTAGTTGAGTGACCTTTTTCGAGATGCTAATTTTGAAATTTAGATCGTTTTTTCCGAAATATTTTAAATAATTGACCTCAACTTGCAGATATCTTTTAGATAAATATAGCTGGTTGATAAATGAGATTTATAACCCTGTTGATCTTGAAACACGTTACGTTTGCTGCCCTTTAAACAGAATTGTCATTCATCCCATTTCTCTCATATGAATCTGCTTCTGAATCAGGTTTAGCGACTTTGTAATGAGTAAGTCCATTAAGTCGATTCCAGTCGAGGAGGAGATGCTGATAAATTTTTTTTATTAAGTCCTTTATGCTTTTTTTATACTACACAATATATTTTCATCTTCTATTTTCACACTTTTTATTTATGTCCACACTCAATGGTGTTTGGTCCTTGCTTTCGGCATCCTTATTTTAAATATAGTTTGTAAACACATTTACGCTCGTAAAATATTGACCTCACGGAGGTCGTAGTATATTTTCTGAACAGGTTTACTATCGTGAATGTGTAGTTGACCTTTGTTAGTGCGGCTTTAAATTAGCTAAGCAATCAGTATAGGTTTTAACTTTTTTTGCGGGTTGAGAAACTTTTCCTTTCCTCTCTTCTCCATAAATTCCAGCAATCTCCTCCACTTTATCTCATGATTCCATCTAAATTTTCACCATATCGCAAAAATTTGTGTGTGCAGGGAAAAAAATTGCGACTCATTTCGTAACCCTAGATGAGTTCGATCATGTGGAAGGGCACATAGTTATTATTTCGTCGGTGAGCGCAACACGCACCACGTACGTCCCTTGACCCGTCCGGCTGGGGAGATGCCTGCAAACCCATTACTATCCCCGGAAAACCGTTTCTCCCATTTTGTGTCCATCATTGCGTCCCACCACCCTCCTCCCGTCATCAAGGGACGTCACGCCTTGACTCCTCTAACCTCTCTTCGGACGGACGCTGCCCTCTCCCCCTCGCCCTTCTGGGCGTTGGAGGTGGAGAGGGGGGGTCCAAGCTATCCATCTACGGCCTGTAAAACACCTCCCCCGCCCTCTTTCCTCCTCCTCTCGCAGCAATCACGTCCCCTTCAACATTCCTCTCACCTCTGGCCCCATCTTCCCTCACGCCTCTCAGCCAAAGACCTCGTCTTCCTCCTCTCGTTCTCTGTCTTCTTCGTCGGACAATCTCTCTCTTCACCTCCCTCCTTCATTTACCACCCTCTTCATTCTCCTTTCTCTTCGACCCTATCTCAAGGGCTCCCATCTCTCTTGGTCTCGGCAGAATTTCCCTCCGGATCCTAATATCAAAATAATCTCCGGTCCGAAACAAAGTTTTCAAAGTTTGATTCAATCGCGGCAAACCTCCCCTCCCATCCAATGTTAGGGGATTTTAAAACGGTTAATTTCGTGCTGGGGATTGTGTATGGCATGGCCGATTTCTCTTATGATTCTTCCTCCGGGTTTGAATATATGGAAATCCAGTTCTCGCCCCCCCCCCCACAACCCTAATGGAACAGCCAGATTAGAGATTGTGGATAACTCTGAATTTGTGTGGAGAGTCGATAGAGGGAGCCATATGAATGGTTTGGAAGAAGACTCGTGCGTTCTGAAAAATACCACACTAGTTAGAATGGAAGGGGGGATTAATAACCCTGTGTATCGACAGTTGGTATTGCTAAAGTTAGATATATTGAAGCCTTTTTTTCAGAAATTGGGAAAATACGGATTGCGGATGGAATAGGGATTGGAGCAACAAGGATGATGAACCGAAAGACATCACTAATGTTGGAATGGCGAAAAATTCATTTACAGATCCCTAAAAGTGCACACTTAACTAATTACGAATGACTTACCTTGTTAAGATGATCTTAAGAGCCAGCAAGTTTCCCAGGCATGATTTTGATTGTTTTATTTATGTTATATCCTCTTATGGGTTGATTGTAACTACGAAACTATCACACAGCATTAGAAATAGCCTATTCGCCCATTTTCAATTTAAATCTTAGAGTAGCTACAACTTTTCAAAGAGGAAATCTAGTATTGCATTCGCGATTCGTCCAAAACAAACTAAGACGACCATAATAATTTGACCCTAGGTAAAGGGAAATACTAGTATAAAACCTATGAAGAATACAACTCGGATGTTCAGCATCAGTTTTTATACGAGTATATTCTCGGGAATCTGTGAATTTGTGCTTTAATCACTTTCTACCCCTCCACGGACACACACATTTCGTTTTCACTCTTTACTAATGTTGTTGCATTCCTTTAATTATTTTTCATACGAAAATCCCTTTATATAATGCCTTTTAAACTTACATACTGTTCTTGTATCTCTCTCTACCCATTCCTCCGGCACACTCCTCATCCCGTTGACTTATATGGAAAATCTTGCTGCGCGACCATATTTGATTACGCCTAGACCTCTCCCCCCCATCCCCTCTCTCTCCTTGTTTTCCTTACTCCTCTTATCTCTCTCTCCGTTCCGTCCCTGCTCTCCTCCGATTTCTACCACACCCATACATCCCTTCCTTGGCTCACTCCATCCTTTGTTTAATCTCCTCCCCCACGCCTTCCCCCCTCTTTCCCTATGTTCTCCTTCGTTCCTCCTTCCTCTTCTTCTACCCAATGGGCAAACACATTACACGCCTCTAGGAAAGGTTCTCTTCCTATTTCCTCCTCTCCATTTTTACCTGGAGTCATTTCATTCTTCAGTTTTGCACTCTTTTTTTTCCACACACACGCTTCATTTTTATCCATGCGTCAGGTTTTATTTTAATCATTACTCTTTTAATAATTCCTGTAGTTAATATCTCGAGATATGCAAGTGCTCAATTGAATGCAAAATTCATATATCTTCACGTGAACGTAACAAGATGCACAAAAAGCTAGGTTTAAAGTCACAGCGAAGTACCTTCCTGGGCTTTATGTAGAGTTGCTATAACTTTGAGCAAAATTAATGGTTTTTTTATTTTTTCTCTAACGTCAAGCATGTGGTCGGCTCGTGAGCATTAGCTTTTAAAATAGCTTGGGCAACATATTTAACCTTGCCTATTAATTATGTTGACTTCAAGGGAAGAGATTTTATAATTGTGTGTTTAGAATCTAGTGTGCTTGAATGTCTTTCCTAACCTTTAGAAATGTCTGCCCGCTGTAAACAGTTCTTAATGCTAGCAGCCGATTTCGTCATCATTCCACCCAATGAGTTTCTAAACGAGATCGTTACGATCTACCGAAGGCGATTATTGCAACCTCATCGGCTCCGAATGTTCACGAAGGGGAGATAATAAAAAAGGAAAATTAAAACTTTTAGGTCAGATGAGTGCATTCAGGAGTTTATGGAGGGTTTTAATTCCGATCATTAGCTGATTTCAGATTGGGAAAAATTGAGGAGCGGCATTGTTCACTCTCATTAACTTCTTAGAGCGATCTCATGAATCGCTTACTACATGGTAATAAAACGGTTACCTGTTGAACATCTGTTGATTATCTCGAGAACAGTTTTGTGCTGTGATTATTCGGTCGTCATCAACCTCTGAAACTCACGATTGCTTGGTTTGGAGGTGAGATCTCAATATTTCAAGCAAGGATCGCCATGATTGCAATCAAGTTGCTCCGAGTTGAAGTGCTACTCTTCTTCCTTTTCCATACTGCTCATTTGTAAACCTATCCGGATCTTTAATGGAACTCCTAACAAAGGCTTCGTGCGTTGCGAAAGAGTAAGTCTTGTGGCTAGATTATATTGGTCAAACGAGAAAGTATGATTTGCAGCGTATCATTAGGAGCTTTTGTCGTGGTAGGAGAACAAGTAACCTTCCACTTACTTCTATTAGTTGGAGACTTCATTTTATTTTGCCAAGAAGGGAGTTAGAAATTGCACTCAGGGGGTTATTACGTTATTGCCTCAACATGGGTTGCGAATGGAGAAATCTTAATCGGCTGAAGTCTTAGCTATGCGGCTTGTGATTACGCATCTGCAGATGACAGACCCAAAGACTGTAATTTCGAACATTCAAGTTGTTTATAATGTTCTTTCTGACAGAAATAGTGAAAGGTTGCAGAAGATAAGGTGATACGATCACTGAAGAAATGAAGAATATTAAATAGATGAAATTCTGATTAAGACAACAGAGGATGGAATCAGTATATTTCATTAACTGGCTATGAGGACATCGGTGCCCGTCAGGCGACACTGGGCAAACCCAAAAATCAGTAACATATTAAATGGAGTTTTTCAGAGATTAATGAATTTTCGATGTATCCTGCTTATGAATTAATTCATAGCTTAGCTAAATTCTTAGCAATGGGTCACTCCTAAGTGCGGAGAGCGCAGCCCAAAACAAAAACCGCGTGGTCACTCGTCGTTGCATCTCATTCGCATTGACGACGAATGAATTAATTACCCTCGAGATTTCTCATATGCCGTCCCAGAGTTATATCATTTGTTTCGGCTGGAACGGGGAAGGAAGATACCACTGTCTTGGTGCATGTACCGTGCCCACGTCTCCTTCCGGGAATTACTAGTAGGTGTGCGAGCTGTTTTCATGAACTTCACGCCGGCGATGGCATCTGCGTGGAGGATCAGAGAGGGATGGAGAGGAGGGAGAGAAGAGTACATCCCGTGGAGTAATAAAAATAGGTTCTCTCAAAACTCAATGGTATACACACCGTCCTATCGGAGGCGGAATGACGGGGAGGGGACGGAGGGTCGTAGCGGACGGCACGGCTGGGGTGTGCGGGCCGGAGGGGGAGGGGGGTTTGAAGTCGATCGGCGATACGAGGAAAGGGGTAGATGTGGGGAGAGGTGAGGGGAGATCGTGCTCTCTCTGGTGATGGCGACAGGCCACGCTGAAGGCCCCCTCTCGCACTTAATATGTGGTGTCTGTGGTGTTCCCCGTCTGCGGATAGGCCACCGGCCAGTAAGGGCTGTTGGAATCGGTACAAGGGGAGTCGGGGAGAGTGGATGGGAAGATTGTTTCTGTGTGGGAGAGAGAGAGAGAGAAAGGAAGAGATGGGTTCGTGTCCTCTTCAGTGCATGCATCTCACAAGAGCCTCTCCTCCTCCCATCACCGCCGTCCCCTCGGCGAAGGAAACAATGGAGGCGGCTGCGAGGAGGAGGGGTGTGTGTGTGTATGTCTCTCTCCCTCTCCGAACCCACCAAGGGGATGGAAGGTGGTTGGAGAGGAGGTATTGTGAAGGGTCCGTGGGGGAAAGACGGCCGCGGAGAGAAATTGATGAGATCGGTGTGTAATTTATTTGGACATGCACTCCAATCACCTTATTCGGACTTGATGAGTTTGCGGAAGAAGAGGCGGGAGGAAAGAGGGGGGCAGGACGCGGGGCATGTTTTAAAACGAGAGATAGGGCGAGCAGAGGGGAGTGCAAGGAAGACGTCGGCGACACTAAGGAGCCCCTCTTACCTTGGGTCGTGATTCATAAAGTTCATTTTTGTCCTTTTCCCCCGCTGCGTTTGCGTCTTGAGTGCTGAACATCGTTTGGGCCCCCACGGAGCGAGCGTTGGAGAATCTTGTTAACTAGGAAGGAATGGAAAAGTGACCGGAGGAGATCTGATCAGCTAAAATGCGGTCGCAATTCCAACTTATAACTATCAATTTTACTACGTGTTCCAGAAAATTAAATGTGGAAAATAAAAATATCAGTGATGACCAAAGTGCCCATGTTATGTTACCGTTAAGAGCATTTAGTGTAATAGTTATGTTAAGTATTAGTATTTTATAGAGTTTATCTTGTGGAAGCATTATTTTCGTGTTTTCTAAATTTACTGGCAATTCATTTTAATCTTTGAGTACCTACTTCAGACACTACTTCAAATTAAATCAACATAACTTCTCCTGGTTTCTCATAATGAAATTTTGAAGTGCACGTAAGTGCATGCTCTCCAAAGGATAGGAATGTTAAAAATGAAAGAAAAAATTCTACATGGTACATGTTTTTAAAATTTCTGCGATAAAATATGAAGAAAAATAATAAAATTTCTTATTCAATACTTCAATATCACATTTAAGACTAGTTTTTAAAATATTTTTTGCGAAAAAATTAACCTGAGGATATAACTTTTATTCGTCAACCAAAACACTCCAGTTCGCCATTGCAATTGTTACCCGCTCAAGTTGAACCTTGTTACTGTTATATAATCGGATGACGATCATATTCAAATCCGGTGAAACATAACGCATCAATCATATTTGTTTACATAATGCCCTCTGGACTTGGATACCGTTTTCATTGCGTTACGGCCTAATTTAAATGCGGAAGATATCTCGCTCACCTAGTTGCGAAATTCAACAGTTCGAAAAAAATTGACTCCCCATCCGTTCATGTCCCCACAGCTTGCCTTAGAAAGAGTTGCGCTCGTTCGCAAAAGCAGGAGGAAGTGATCTCCCAGGAATGGAAACGGGTGTGGTGCGACGATGGCGTACGGTGCGAGAATGAAAGTAGCGGGGAAGGGCCGACGGAAGGAGCCCAGTGTAGGCAATGGCGCACTTGGCCCTCTCCCCTGCGATTCGGCGTCTCGAGGAGAGCGGGTGAAAAGCGAGTAAGAATGGGAGAGCGAGAGAGTGTTGTGTGTGACCCCGGGGGAGGAAAGCTTCGTCCGCCGAGTGTGCGAACGGGGCCCGGCGGCGGGGAAGGCGGGGGAACGCCGAGGTAGCGAACGGCTTAGGAGCGTGCTAATCCCATTGTCCCGCTCAATTATTTGAGGCGGTGCGCCCGCCCGCTCTCGAGGAAATCGACGCGGCTCTTATCCGCCAAGTTATGGCGTTTACTTTGAGTTTAATGAGGGACCTTGGGGAATGGTTCCTCTACCATTTCCTCGTACATACGTTCAAACTTCACAATTGCTACTTTTAGGCAGGGGACCAGATGAAAACATTGACGGGTACCACTAACTGATGCACATTCTTCAAACTATACTAAAACTCCGTAATGTAATGAGTGATTTTTTTCCGTCCTATAACCGTCTACATGAAGTAATTTAGGGACATCCTGGGTTAAAACACGAAGAATAATTTTTTTTCTATGGAACCACAATAGCATTAATGCCATTATGGAAATAGAAGTTGAATTCATACGAGGTAAATATTCTTTAAACAAATGCCCCTGAGTTAACTGTGTTTTTTATGCTTGAGGTATTACTTTTAAGTGAAGTCTCTTGTAATTTCGAAGCACCCTCTTAAAGTAGTTTCTTTAAAAATTTGTGCTGTGTAAATAAAGAAAAGTGAATCGCTAGTAGTAAGTGTTCCACCGTCCTAGAGAATCCAGTTTTTTCGACGTGGTGTTCCCGAGGGGTCAAAAGTGAATTCCGGCAATTATTCAATATACGGGTATTTAAAAATAATTACATCTCAATTGAGCGCACGCATTCTCCATCTCCTCAAGTAGTAGCTAATCACAAATTTCCTAGTATGTTATGCGATCTATACATGTTACTCTTGCCTTCAGGAAATGTTAAAGCAAGCCTTCCCATCGCCTCTGCCATACCAAAAGAAGTTTAAGTTCAAGCATTAATGGTTCTTACTGTTTTATGTGATAGAAAAATGCTGGCGTACCATAGATTCTACCTCGCAGAGTAGAATCAAGAACCTTTTTTTGAGTCAAGGAGGGAATTCTCAGGCAATTCAGAGGGGTAGCTTAAAAAGAACGGGTTGGTTAGCCCGTGGGACGCAGGTTCAAATTCCTCTAGTATGAGTTCCAGCAGGTCATGCACTCTTATTTAAGTCGATGTATATATGGAGTATGGCGGACTTCGGTAAGGTTAACAAATCAATTTTTGATTTGTTAACCTTGCCGTTAATCAATCAAATCAATTTTTGATTTGTTACCTTGTTAACTCTGTTTTGCGACTAAAACTAGCAGTCCAAAAAGCCAATAATTTAATTATCCTTTATGAGTAGATTTTGCTTCAATTTCCAGTATCGGCCTATTGCTATGGGTTCATGCATAGATCAAATGGTATAATTAAGACACCAAATTGAATTTTGACTTGCCGTGGGGGAATACCTTTGTTCATAACAGTAATTCCAATTGAGTTATACCCTCCCGTTGTAACGCAGGAGTTTGTTTGTTGTTGTTTGGGGGGTGAGTTGCGATGCACGCCCGGCAAATAGAGTGAGTGCATTCTTCAGTGCTCGCCTCCATCATTCTGTACAATATCTCCGCTTGCAGCCCTCGTCTCTCGATAAAAAAACCGATTTTTTTTAAATTCTCCTTAGCCGGTAATATCATAGCTCTTCATTCTCCTGAGGTTTATTTTCCTTGCGTAGTCCCTCACGTAATATGATCTCCTCATATTTTGCACGCCATTAAACACCTTGACAACCACCCCTCGGAAGAATGAACCATGCGGGAACTTCATCTCGAAATGCATATCTTAACTCAAAGATTCTAACTCCGTTGTTTTTTTTGTACTGGATGTACATCCTACAGTTCTTTGCTTTTTGTCGCTCTCGCCCTACCCTCTTCTCCCTCTGTCCCTCTCGTACCGTCTCTCACTTTCTTCTCTCTTCCTCCGCTCCGTTTCGCTTTCGTTCCCTCCGACGAGTGGGTGAGAGCCCTCTCTCCCCTCCATCCGACCGGATGAAAAGAGGAGTGGGGTCGAGGCCCTTTCCGGGAACAAAAGACGGTAAAAATCCCAACGGAAAGGGGGAGTGTGGAGTCGGGAGGGGGAAGAAATAACTCCTGGGAGAGCGAAGGAGGGAGTAAGGGAGGAATACGTAGGAGAATGAGAGGAGAAATGGGAGGGCACCATGGCGGGCGAGGAGGAAGAGTGCAAGCTGGCCAAGTGCCCGCTGCTCGGACCCTGGCTGAGTTCTCCACCCTTTCCACCCGCATGGGGTTTGGCTAAGGGTGATCCGTCTCCGATTTTGTCATCAATCGCTCCTAGCTTTCAAGGGAGACCCATCAATTCGTGTTACTTGTGTCTATGGAGTAGGAAATAACGAAGAAAGGAGAAAGAAGTTTATCATATTGATTCTGTTACGTTTGTACTCCCCAGTCCGAGTACCTTGGTCCGACTCTCAGAGTTTTCAGGATTTTAAGGTGATATTGTTATTTTCATGTGGGAGTCCAGTAAATAATTCTTCATATATAATTGATAATTACGTTGAATAGACATTGAATTTTGTATCCCTTTGGGTGTTCATATAAGGGGCGACTATTAACGACGCCGAACTACCTTCCTTCCGTTCTTTCACTTCTTCACCCTAGCGGTATAAATTGCTAAAGTGATCATGCGACTTCCACAATGGCTGCTGGAGATTCAGAAGAAAAATAGAAAATAAAACTAATCTATGTTATCGACGAGTTCTCACTCCCAGCACACCATGGACCTCCAGTGATTTTCTTTGAGATGAGATAATTTTAATAGATATTTCCTTAGATAATAACTTACCAAATATATTGATGCTTGAATAAGAATTGACTTACCAGGGGTTTATTTAAAAATGATAATAGACTTCTTATTCTTCCTGGATGCGTTCCGTTTCCATTGGAATCACGATAATCTCGTCAAGGCGAGTCTCGAACCCATTACACTTAGAAACGTGTTATCCAACAGAGTAACCTGTAAGGTAATTTGAACCCTTCATTCTTCAGAAACACCAATCGGCTACAATAATTAGCTTCTGGATGCTTATCTGTAAAAAAAATAAAAAAGCAAGTTTAATCCCAAATAGATATCACGCTCTCAAATTAATGCGCTATCGACGCTTTGACCCCACGCTAGTCTTTTCTGTTAATATTTTTAGGAAGAATGAAATGCAATATGTAAGATGCTTAGGATCTTTAAGTTTACTGCGTTTTCTAGTTCTCAATGCCGTATGTGAAAGTACTTACCTCAAGCATTTTTACTAAATAATGTTAAGCTATACTGTTTGTTTTTTCTCGCAGCAATTAGAAAATCATTTCAATTGATTAACAATTTATCAATTAGAGAATTACTTCAAATAATGAATAATTATTGAATGGTCGAGTGACTTTAAAAACTAGAAAGCAGACAAAAATATCTGTTGTGTAAAGGAAATGCGAGGAAATGTTCATTTACACGGCACCTGATATTTATTAGATAAGTTATTGTTTCTAGATTTTTGGAATCGTTAGACTCTAAGGCAGGAGGAAATCCTACCCGTGGCACTCCCTCATGGGCCCGCAACTCTTCACGGGGATTCCTGCCAATCCCATCTCATTGCCGAGTGTGGCCTTCGCGACCTCTGGAGTTTCGTCGCGTTCCTATATTTCAGCCTTCTTCCTCCTTCCTCATTTTAGTCATCCACATCCATAATCACCCCCCACGTTGTGTCGATTTCTTGGAATCCCAACTCAGAAGACGCCCACGCAACGTTTTCTTGTGTAATTCAAATCCTGCAGACGTCTCGGAGAGGAAGGGGACTCTTCTGACCGGTGACGTGCATCGCCAGGAATAGCTGATGGTAGATTATTCAAAAGACAGGCGGAAAGGAACCACCGCACTTTATTATGGGGACGAAGGGAATAATAAATTAAACACAAATAATTGATTTGGGCGTTACATTACCTCTTTCCATTTAAATAAACAGATGACAATCCAAAAATACGGATAACGTCAAAGTGCGAGAGATAAGAAAACGACTGTAGGTTTTTTCTATAAGTTCCCTAACGTGGATCTTCGCATCTAACTAACCAACTTCGCATCCATGCAATGGTTGCGAAGTTGTGGTGCAACCATTACTGTTTGGCCCCAAAGAAAAGTAATTATCAGTCCCTTAAAAAAAAATTCATATAGAGTTCCCACTCCTCGGGTCTCCTAACGTAGTTTAACACCTCCGACAGCACCATATGACGATAACCAAATGTTAGTTTTACCCGAAAAGGTTTCCATAAATTCTTCGTTCATTTTTAGGTCAACATTATGTTTGGCCATATTAACCCAATCCTACGGGTCACCATCGGAAAAAGAATGCAGATCTTCGAGGAAGAGATGACTACGGTGCGAAAATTAGGTTAAATGGTGATACCAATGGATGAGAATTAGGGAGGGAAGGGTGGCACGGATCTCCTTGGAGTGGAGAGGGGAAGAGGGAGATTGTCAGGGAAGAGGCATAATGGAGAGAGTGAAAAAAGAATGGACGACGAGATTGAATGGATCGGAAGAAAGAGGGAGCATATAGGGAGAGGACTGATGGAGCCGCCTGCACCCAGGAAGAGAGTAAAAGATTTTGGAGAGGACACAGGGAGCGACATGGGGACGGAAAGGCAGTGGAAAAAGAATAATGGGACTCGGTAGGCTGGAAGGAGGAATAGTTGGTGAGGGAAAAATAAAATTAAACCTTTGAGAATGTGGATGGAAACGAGCGAGTTAGAGGATGAGGTCTTGTCTGTGTATAGAAATCGGAAGAGGTGGCCATTGAGCCAGCCGGTCTGTGCATAAGTGGGGAGGGTAAAGAGTGCGGAGAAAGATGGGAGTCCCACGTATGAGGTTGAGTGAAAGAAGAAGTGTGTGTGTGTGTGTGGGAGACAGAAAGGGAGAGAGAGGGATGAGGAGGTATGGAGAAAGGATGAAGAGAGGTCGATGGGTGATGGGCGCCATTTTGTTCGCATCTCGAGGTACCCGCACGACCCTTGAGTAGGAGACGTGGCCCTTGCGGTTCTCGATCGTGTCCGCAGACGCTCCTCTCCTCCTCTTGTTCCCTCCCCCATTCCTCCCTTTCTCCTGATCTCCCGCCTGCTCGTATACCCCTTCCCTTGTCCCTCTTCCTTCGAAGTGCCCCCTTCCCATCCTCCACCCACGCGAGTTAACTTCCGCCCTGGCCCTTCGACCGTTCGCCGGCCCCCTCGGCCATCCTCCTCAAACCCTCTCTCTACTGGCTCCCTTTTTCTTCTCCCATTGGCACCACCTGCTCCACATGTTTACGCGTTTAGCTGTTTTTCGGCGTCCCTTTGATCTGGTGCGTTGTTCCGGTCTTCCGGAGGGTAGGGAAAGTTGTAAACATGGTTTGTACTATGCCGTTCAGAGCTTTTTTGGCGAAGGAAACCTATCTCCCTTGTACTCGGTACTAATTATTTTCTTATCCCTCCAGCAGATTGAGGAAATATATCTTGTGTTGTTACTGCATATTATCTTTGTGCTTACATGGTAGTGTTAACATTCCAGCCGTCTCAAGTTCGCTCTATTTGGGAATTTTTTTCCGATCAGTGTATTCATCTATGATCATAGGACATCTGCCTGATGAGTTAAGCTTGCGTACATTTGTAGTTTCGTTAGTGAGTTCAGCGGTGACTGGGAATTGGCAACGAAGATACGGTGCCATAGTATGGCATTCGAAGCTAAGGTCTACTGTTGGGAATTTGGTATTTCACCTGCCAACTTATGGGATTAATACTAAACAGGCATTTTATTCAAACAAAAATTCCCATTCCTTTCTCTATTCCACCATCAAAAAGTATGTTGGGAATTCATTCATAAATATGTAATTACCTGGAACTTAGCCACTCTTCATCTGCTAAAACTTAAAAAGGTGGTTCTACACTCCAGTTAATCATATTCTGAACACGGCGCTTCTGCGAAACGTTTCTCATCTACTCAGGCCTCGAATAGACTCATTCGACCACGGCTCCTGAGACTTGTTCCGAGAAATTCACGCCCTTAAGTCTCCCTTTCGTTTTTCACCTGAGCCAGGAGTTATGTCCTTAGCCTCCCACATGCTTGAGCTGCTCTATTAAAATGAACCTTACCTTTACATATATAACGCTTTTTGCTGTTTTTCGTTTAATTTTTTACTCCAGTCTGAACATTTAGGATGTTTTTTTTCTGTTTTTCCGTTTCCATAATCGTTAACTGCCTAAAATGCTTGCGCTCCGACTTACTTATGTCGAAATACCTTATAAAAACTAATACAATGCCCTCTCTTAGTTTAAAAATAAAGATTAATCAGCCATTTAATATTGCATCATTAAGTGAGTTCTCTTTTCTCAAAATAATTTTTGACAGAAAAATCCTCTTGTTAATAGAATAAAATGTGCTTTAAAACAAGCCTACGGTCTATTTCACCAATTTCTTGTTGACCCTAGTCATTTGATCGACAGTCGTAGCGAAACAATAATTACATACCACTGATAATTAAATAATCATTGTACTCAAATATGTCTGTCAAATAGTAGTTTAACTTTGTTGCCCATTGACATTTCAGTTTTTCCAAGCCTCACTGATGATTTTTGTTGACACCACGCAAATCGCGCGCCGCGGCGGTCAAATCAGAAAATGATATTTTTCTAAAATCAAGCCTATTCGACATTATTCTCTAGCATTCGTCGGCTACGTGAAAGTAGAAGATATACCTTGCTACATGAACTCTGATTGTGACCGCCCATTTGTGGATAAAAACAAAGAATCCATTCCCAGTCGTTACTTCTTTGCTCTCAAAGGCACATTAGTGACCAGACCATTCTTCACTCCACCCTCCGCAAAGTCCCTCCCGATGAGTAGAGCCCAATGAGGTGAAATGCGTGAGGTTGCCTCTTCTCCTCCATCCACCGCACGAAGGAATGGGAGATGGAAACGCCTTGTCCACTGTTAAACGATTCAGCGCACGAGCGCTAGGCTGCGTAGCCTCGTGCTGTTGGGATGGTGGAATATGCAGTGGAAGAAGCTCCGTCTTCGGTGGAAATGAAATGGTCCTTGAAAGGAGAAAATGTGAATAGACTCTGAACGGGCTCTTGTGTGCCATAGTAATCATACATATGCAGGCAAACAGCTCACCCTCATGCATGTACTTTTCTCGCAAATTTGATTTATTTCATCTCTCTTTCGTCTCCATTCCTTTAATCTCATGTCAGTATCAAGCCGACCAGTACTTGGTTGGGTTTTTTAGTAACCGAATGTAGGTAATTGGAAAGCATTACTGCCGAGGTCGTTTCTAATTAATTTGTATACTTCAAATAAAAAGATCTGAAAGATGGGATAACCTGGGGATCTTTTCCGCGATTGCTTCAGAAACTCGGTGGCTTTCACCGTAAATGGAGCTATTATTTTTACTGCATTTTTGTAGGTAAGGCAATAAGGCGGGTATTGCTTTTCCGGGTAAATTATCCAATCCAATGCGATGTTAAGCAAAAGCAATTTGAATTTAATTGCTCAATCGTTTATTTTCACCACTAACTATTTCTGCATAACGCCGGTTTTGCTGCCGCTTTCCCTATTCTAGGTTCCCCTTAGAGCGTTAATATGAATTAATTTGATTCAAAACGTAGTGTAAGCAATTGAGTATGGTAATTGCTAATTGCATGCTGAAAATATGTCAGATGGAAATTTTTCGTAAAAATGGTATTCGTTTTCTTTGCATCAGACGAAGTTCTGAGGACAGGTATTCGCTTGGTGTAATGGAAGCTACGTAATTTCTAAGCTGTAAATCGTTTCTTTAAGAGAGGAAATGGAATGGTTTCGGTTAATCACTTCGTCACGGTTCTTTTTCGTTGGAAATGCCGCGTGAGAGAAGAATCTCTTTCAAGACTCCGAACCGGAGGCGGTCCTTGAGACTGTTTCACGACAACAGATGGTGATGGTTAGCCACGGCTCATCCGTCTAATTCCCATTGTTCACGCAAGGATTCATTGCTTGAACTGCCTTATTAGAATTTTTATGATGTGCAAAACGGCGTTGTCTGTTTTAAAAATTATAAGCATAGATGTGTAACTCGTTGAAAAATATATTTAGCATATTCATAACGCAATAAGTATCACGGTCAATGGGTTTCAAGGACCAGCTTTTCGTAAAACGTAAGCGTGCACTCGAAGATTTGAAATGTCATTAAACTTTAGTTCGGACTTGAATCTTAATAGGACGTAGCTAAATTTAAGAAAGGAAACGACCCGATCGTGCGAATCAATTTCCAGCGAATACCTTCCCAAGTATCTTTCTCGTTGGTATTGTTAATTACTTCACCTAAATGTTGTCACATTGCCGCAAAGAAAATACAATATTGAAAAAGGAATGGACTTTATTCTAAAATAACCTTAGTGGCAGTTTCCATGTTTTCGTTGTCAAAAAGTTTTACTTTGAAATAAAATGTAATCTTTTGCAAGCGAATTCGGTCATGATAGGGTGATTGTTGCTCCCAACAACTTTTGCGCATAAGTTACCGTCTCTAAACCAAAATACGCATTTATTAGTAACTTTTTCATGCATATATTAAAAAAATTTATTATTTCATGTTCATTTACAGCTTACCTTTCATCTGTAAGGTATTATCAGTATCTTGAGTTAAGGTACTATCCTCGCTCATTGATGTGTTTAAAAAATAGCTGATGTGCGAATATTTCTTGTTATTGACAGTATTATCATTATTTCGTAACTTTACGTTACTTGATTTACAAACAGTTGTGATCGGAAGGACGTCACCAGCAATACATCAATTGAAACTTCTGCAATTAGTTTCTCTAATCAGTTTGAAAATGCCTGGAGCGTGAGTCGATGTTTCGTTGTCTATTTTCCATCTTAATGCAGTGTAATGGGACTCTTTCGCCTGAGCAAGTCATTTACGTTGCGGTCAGTCTCACTTGCATTTTCACGTGCGAGCAAATCATCCCTCTCGTCACACACGAGCAACTCAAAGAGTGGAAGAGAAGCCTCTCAATCAGAGAGAGTGGATTGACAGACAGGATCTGCGCCTTCGAAAAAATGGAGAAAGCAACGGAAATCGCCCGCGCCGAAGGCGGCAGGGAGATCGAGAGTGAACGTCGGTTTCGTTGACCGTTGTAGAGCAAGTGGAACGTAACGCCCTCGCGGGTTCATGCAAATACGACCGCCAAACCGACCCGAATCAGAGCAACCGGGTGATCATAAATTCACTTGGTTCGTGTTACGGGCGAATAAATGGTGTCCGAGTCGGTTTATGATCAGAGAAAACGGCCGGCGCTGGTTTTAAGCCCCATCGATAAGGTTTCTCCTTGCCATCAATAAAAAAGCAAATACTTTGTTTTAAGGTATGCTTAATCAGTACCGTAACAAATAATAATCCTGTCACCATAAATAATCGATGGAGGAATTAATTCCAAAATTCGTACCTTCGCCGTATTGATTTTGTGCTCTGCATAATTTTTTACCACTTACCGAATGAAATTCACGATTAAAAATGGCCCAAAGTTTCAGTATTTTTTAAGTAACGTGTTTACTTTTAAAAAATATATTTTTAAATCGCAATTGCTTTTTGCTATCAAGCCAATTTGCAATGTTCATTGAACTTATTAATGTAAGCTATTTTTAAAATGTATTGCATTTTTGACCCACGTAATTCATATTAATAATTTTTTGATACGGCTACTTCATGTCAGTAGAACTCAACGGAAGGCTTATCATTAAAACAAAAAAGATGTTTAAAGCGAGTAAAAACCTCTTTTAAATTTGAACTCTTTCCTGTTTCTAACACCAATAACCCATTGGTACAGCTACCATACGAAGTAAGTTTTCTCAGTAATTTTTTCTTATCTGTTCATATGATCTTTACAGCTTAGATAACGCCCATTACTCATTATTAGCTTGTGATAAATGACCTAAATATCGCATTTAAGTTTGTATATATCAGTATTCTGTTCATTTGATCTGCATTTCAAAAATGTTTCGCTCTTCCCATTTTACGGTCCTTCTCACATTGAAGCTCTGATATACTATGTCGTAGTTATCTTGGATCGCTTTTCATATATTTAAAATAAATTGACATTTTATTTTTATTTCGACCGGTGGGCTATTATTTATACCTTGTTTTTCTGGGATTCTGTCAGCTTCCGTAGATGTCAAGGGTTAAGTATCTGAGATACTTTTCATCCCAGGCAAATAAGGCCTAAGAAGGGATTGGCCTAAAGGCGGGAGTAGGAATTCCGGAAATCCCATAAAATGAACCGCTTTTCTTGAAATCATACACACGTTTTTACATACACATCAAGGTTTTATGATTTGGGAGATATTTTAAGAAATAAGTTTTAGGAAATAGGTTTAGGATTCGTAGCCTCTGGGGCTGAGGATTAAAATGACCAGATACTATTTACAATTATATGTCTTTCGATATGCTGCGGAGACTTCAACGAGCGGGAGTACAGTTACTTTATCAGCTCAGGCGGCTCGTTGCTTCTGTAGCCAATTGGCATTCTTTGTTCTTTGCGAACACAATGAGTTACGGCCGAGGAATGGCATGGATGCAAGGAAGTGAGGGAGACTCCAAGTAGTGAAGGGGTGCTGGTATAAAAAAGATAGCTTACAGGAAAGGGAAAACGGCAGAATTTTCTGCTTGTATTTATGCCTGCGAGATTGGATGATCAGAGGCATGCTTAATTTCATCCAATTACGATAGCCGTTTAAGAGGTAGGAAAGTAATGGGAAGCGTCAACGTAAGGGAAAATTGCGTCTTACGTACGGCGAATGTTGAGGATTTTTCAAATGGTCTTACGCCGTAAAAGAGAAGGACTCTACCATTACATTAATGACCAAACCTCCCAATTCCATTATTTAACAACCTTCAACATCCTTCTTAATTTTATGATTTAGCGCTAATTACATTTCGTTCACACCGTCGGTCTATGCACTTCAGCAATTATTACCTTGATACTCTTTTCAAGGTAGGTAAGAAAAGAACAGATATATCTCCCGGGGACCTCGGAGTGAAACCATTGATGCTTGAGAAAATTAATTGATCCTCTTGGTCCAATATCGCTGTAAATGTCAATTAAAGTAAATTGGAAAGCAATGAAGGAGTAGCGAATGGCGTTGTGCGCCCAGCGAAAAAAACCACGGAGTTGAGAAAGACGATGGGTATAACCAGTGAATGTGAAATTGTGATGGAATGGTGAATAACGTAGGAAAAGGCTAAGGCCCAAAGGAAGAGCGGCCATAATACCCTGCATAAGGGCGTTTAGAGATGGATTTACGGATGAAACAAGGTTATTTTGTACGAGATAATGGCCTAGAAAGGTGGGTCACGTTTTTTCGAACCTCTTAATAGCGGAGGAACAATCAGCGTCGGTGATACGAGAAAAATTTTTTTTTTCTACAGCAAAAAGCGATTAGTATGGTGCCTTCTTTATGCATCGCCAAATGCTTGGATACTGAGGGATAAACACGCAATGAAGCGATCTAGGTACGTTCATCAAGTCCTCCATTTTGCGATAACTAGGTAATTAAATCGTAATCGTCTCGTTATGTGGATGTATTTCTTGTTGAAACAAACTGGAGAGCGGTTCTGATCGTCTTTGTACATTTTTGGTGATGAGATCTTAGAATATTATCTCGATGTTAAGCAGCATCATTTCAGATTTTTTTACAAACATTTCACTCGATTGTCATTACCAGAGTGTGGAATTACAAAAGTGTTAGAAAAAATAGTAATGCGCGTAGAATGGGCATTGAAATTCATTATACTCCGAGCATGGGATAACATAATTACGAATTTCGTTTCACAGTAATATTAGTGTTGTAAAGAAATGAATTTCAATGAGTTAAGCCGTTAATGGTGCTTTTCTTAACCCGCATAATTTTCATGCATAAAAGGTGGTCAGAAAAAAGGGTCGCGATTGGTTTTTCTGGCCAAGCTAGAAAGGTAATACAAGCTTAAGCAGCGAAATGGAAATTTGTGGGGGAAGCAGCTATTTCCTACCCTCAAGGAATTACAAATACTCGTATCTCCGCCGTGGTTCTCAGGTGTCGGGTCATGAATTTCCCTTTGCTGCGTTTTCTTAACCTTTAATAAGAGCCATCTTAGGATATCGGGTGGTCGCGGCCAAATCACTGCCCTAAGTCAATCGACTCGAGTGAGTTTTTCTCTATCAAATATTACGTATTGATCGACCCGTTCAACGGCGACGACAAAACTCTTAAAAAATCGTGCCTCGATGCTCGCCACGTGCACGTCTCCCTCCCCTGCAGTTCCTGAACATCCGGTTGCCATTGTTTCAGTTGTTCTTCACCACTTTTTCCCTCTCTTTCTCTCCCCCCTTTCTCAGCGCAGGGAAGAATCTTCCCTCTCCCCCCCCCTCCCCGATCTACCCCGACGATGGAAATTGTGGTCGTGCACTCTGTGCCGCGCGAGGATGGTGGCGTGCTTTAGTGTGGGGTAGCGATGGGGAGACTACTAGGAGGCGACGGCAAGATTCACTATCTATGGAGCATTCCACCGAATGCCCGAGGGGAAGATAGAGAGAGAGAGAGAGATGGATAGGATTGTGGTAGATGAGGGGAGTGGGGACGGAATGAGAGTCCTGGAAACTTGAGTTTCCGTTTTTATTCCGAAGATCTCGTCTGGCAGAGAGGTGCACTTCTACTTGGGTCGGTATTATTTTTTTCTTAGCGAAGAACAAAATATGTGCTCCTCTAGGAGTTAAGATAATGTAGCCGAGGAGACTAGAAGGCAGTGGAGGGAAACATGAGCCGGGTGGTTGGATGAGGTGGTTGAATAGGAATGCGAATGTGGATTGTACGATCCTATGTCTCCAATACCAGTATGGAGTGGGGTAAATTTCCGGATAAAGGTTCTGATCTCGGCGGGAGCAAATTGTGGGATTTACAACAGATGTTAAACTGTGTATGTCCACTATCTTCCATTAGGAAATACTGCTTTTTCGTTTCTTATTCCGAGGGGTCGTTACATGTCTTGCCAATTTTGTGTTCTGGCACTAATTATTTGCATAAAATGGACTTGATAATCTTTCGCGAATGTAATTCTTGCATTCAACGACCTCCCTTTTGCATAAGGAATTTGAACTTAGAACACATTTTATGCAGTAATGATTAATTTTAAACAAATAAATACCTAGTTTATGCTAACTATTTATACGTACATGAAAAAAAATTACCGTGATATCGATAATGACTACTTCCTCATACAATATTTCCAAGGGAAAGGGTTTTAAATAAAAAATAATTTAAAATTACATTTATTCGGATTGTTCCCCATTTTCTAAGTAAAGCCGTGTCGATGTTCATTACTTCAATTGTTGTACTATTCTTTCAAGAATACCACCACTTCATCGGAGGTTTCACGACATTAACCTAAAACTTAATACCTTAAGCTTAGGGTAGCTTAGCGAGCACACAAGGGCAATGCGGTCGAAGGCGGCAGGATTTCGTGGCCTGGGCCGATCACCACCCACCACGGAGTGTGAAGCGGTATTCGTTACCCATGCCGCACAGGCGGAAGAGGAGAGTGGAAGGAGGGAAGGTGCGGGCGTGATGAAGGCGGCCAAGGGAGAGGTGGTGTGAAAATGCTTCTTCTTTGGTCTGGCGAGACAGATATAAATGGACGCTTGCGGGAGGGAAGGCGAGGGTGTTCTCAATCAAAGGAGGCCTGACGAAGGAGGGTAGCGGCAGAGCAAAGAGTGAAGTTTCGGAATGGGGAGTTTCGTAGTTACGAACTTGAACGTGTGTGCTCGATTGCCACGGGCGTGGGGGGGTGCGAAGGGGGCTGTGTGTGCGTCCCGGGAAATAGGAGAGGGCGAAGGGAAAGGAGAGACGAGATGAAGACGAGTGGCCGGAGCGAGAATTTCTATGCGGGGGAAGAGAGCTCGAAGAGATGGGGGGCGGAATCGCACGGACAATGGCCGGACCACGTGGCGCGCCGCCGCCGCTATGGCGCGTTTCTTGTGGCCCACACATCCACCCTCCCAACCACTCACCCGCCCTCCGGGACACGATGCAGTGCTTTATAAAATGGGCTTGTTGGAATGAGAATCTCAACCTCAACGCACACACTTTAGAGCGATGTTCTTGCTTCCTCCTCCCACCTCTTCTTCTCCTTGTCCCTCCCAGCGCTGCATGTTGGCGGCATTTGTTTATACTGGTGCATGTTCCAGGCCTCCGCATTTCCTCCCTTTCTCGGCCGCAAGGTTGAATGAACCAACGGTCGATAATGCATCCGCTCTTCTGATACGTTTTCCGATGGAATAGGTGCACGTTTTGAGCCTCACTTTTTTTTAAACAATTTTGCGATTCGGGCAACCAATGCGATATCTATTTCCTTCAAGAAACAGCCTAGCAGCCTTTGGGGCAATGTTTTCGCGGATGAAACTAATTCGTTTTTCATTAATGCAATAGGCTAGGAAAATATTCCTTCGAATGTGGCACTTAATGGTTCTCATTGACGTAAATGTTTATGCCATGAAAGAAAAAATGCATAGTTCCCCGAGTTTGGTGTAATAATTACATAGGTCTGATGAAGTGTTTGTTCATTTTTAAATATACAGCGAACTTTTTGGAGTAATTAACTGTTCCGAAAAAGAAAGTCAGTAGCATTGAATGGGCACATTCGCCATCCCTAACGATTCATTGTAAAGGGCAATATATCCTGATTAGAGTTTCTTAGATTTGATTGAGAAATGAGAGTTGGAAATAGTTTCCATTCAAACATTGCTAGAATTTTAATAAATATGTTAATTGTGTAAATAAATACCAGAATGTTGATATGGAACAGGAATATAGACTACTGTGATCGCTTTCAGGGAGATTTTTTTAATACGTTAATGTTAGTTCAAAACAATTGCATAGTTACATAGCATTAAAAATTGTCATTCGTCTTTAATCTAATGGCTTAAAATTGTGAAAAGTACATGCGGAGATGGAATTAGACTAGTGTTTTGAATTGCCTCTCTGGCTGAGCAGATTGAAGTAAGTTTGACCAGTCGCTCCCTCCTGCCGTCCTGGGAGAATGTTTACGATCTTCAATTCTCCGTATCTCCTTTTCACTCTTTTTGCCGAACTTTCCATTTTCATCTCTTTTTGGCCCTGCCTTTTTACTGTATCAGGCTTGATTCGTATGTATGATAAGTTGATTACAGTTAATGGCAAAGAAATTTTCAGAGTCAAGTGCCCTAAAAAACCATAGGATTAACATTTCCGACTTTGCTATGCATAATTTTATTTTGGTTTTTTTCCTGGAAAAGCAATTCAGTGCTTCACGCTCGCTTTCTGGCCCTCGATCTCAGAAAATTAATCCCTTCCCTGTGTCAGCAACTCCTGGCCGGAAATGGGAACAAACAAGCAATTATAAAGCCTCGAGAATTTTTGAGGGGCTCTCGGATGAATAATTTCCCGGAGGAAGAAGAGTTCCTACGTCGGCGACTTCAAAAAACACTATTTCCGAGTCTAAAGTGTACAATCTTGAAGAGATGATAATGCGATGAGGGAAATATCTGTTATCGCAATCTTTTGTCCGGTCCGTGCAAGCCTGGGGTGGGATAGCACAAGGCAGGAGGCCAGACGGAAGTGGAGATCATCCATTGCCTACAGTTCGAGGTGAAGGTGGAAAAAAATAAAGATATGTGCGCCTATTATGGACCTTTTCCTTCTATGGGCATCGGGCGCAATAGCGTTCGTTGTTATCAAATTTCTATCTAATACATTTGACCAATTGGTCATTAGGCTGTGAAATTCGATAGTGATGGGCATTTTTCTTTCGAAATAAATAGACTAAGAGGCTCAGTAATGGGTGTCTAGGGTGTCTGTTTTGCAGAACTATTTGGTCTATAACTTTTATGTGGAACGAATTTGTGTATGGTTTGGAAATTTGATCGTTGAGGCAAGAGGTTAGGCGTAGATCGGAGGATTTTGGGAAGTAGTTTTGGAAGATGATGAAAAGTGAAATATATGGATAGGAAGTTGGGCTAAGAAATTCTAGGCATGATACTGTGTGAGTTAGGGATAGGCATTTAAAAGGAATGAAGGGAGTCAGGGAATATGCGGAATTGAAGAAAGACGAATTTTAGTGTAGTGTTATGCCGGGCGTAGAGGTTTAGTCTCTGCGTTCATGACAAGCCACCTTGACGGGAAGACTACTAATTACTTTGTTCACTGCTTTCCTATATGTTGCTACATTTATCGCCTTATATCCTTTGACTCTCTGTGGTCGAACCGCACTTAATGTCTAATGAGAAGGAAACGGACACCCATTTCACTCGACACCACCTGTTCAGCGAAAAGTTCCGTGACAGATGCCATGGTCCCTTTTATCCCAGGGACCGTTCGACGATTTTCTTTCCCTTCAACATTGTCCGTTGCATGTGCCAGTCGGTGTGCGATTGGTGCTTTCCATCCCCCCTAAAATCTTGAAAAGGCTGAACCCGCACCCTCTTCATTCCTCCGCATCGCGCAATTGGTGACCGCTTAAGACTGTTCCTCAACCCCGCGATGATTGCGGGTTCGTGGCGCCCGAGCGTGATTCCAGGGACACGTCAGGCCACGGAGTACAGAACTGCCCCCACTACCGCTTCCTTCTCTTCTTTCCCTTCCCACCTCTCTCCCTCTCTTTCACCTTTTTTATCTCCCTCCTTCTATCTCAGTCCCTTGCCACCCCTCGCACCCCCACAGCTCTCTTGTCGAGTTGACCTCCTCCCCTCCCCTGTCTTCGCCTCCCGCGAAACATGCTCCCCATGCCTTCCTCCACATGCTTCCTTCTTCGATCCTCTTTCCAATCGTACACTCTTCCCTCTTCACTTTCTTTCATCATTATCTTCATTTTCACTGTCCTTCGTTTCCCAGCTCTCTCCCTCCCGTTGACCCGTCTCCTCCGTGGCCTCACGCACTCCGTTATCCGTGGACATATGTGTCCGTCTTCCCATCGTGAAGGATACGACATTTATTCAAAAGGGTGGTTCGATTCATTTGAAAAGTCGATGTAGCCTCTGGGCCTTCAAACGCATTTTCATCCGGAAACTATGTATAGTAACCTATGGATTGTAACTATGGCTAGTGAATTTCCGTAGTTGACGCTTGGGTTGAAAAATATGAGGGAAAGGAAGGCAGGATACGGGAAATTTTAACTGAATTCCCTGAAGATATGGAAACGGTTTAATTGGCAATCGAATTTATATTAAATGGCACGCTTCTTTTAATGTTAGTTAAATTGGTCTTACTTGAAAATCATTATCGTGCGTTATTTAATTTTATGTACTTTTATGTGGCATAGAAATTGCGGATTTTTGGTTTTTTTAACACATCCGCTTCGAGAAAGAAATTGAAATTAGATTATTCCGAGATTTAACGGAATAATAAAAAACACAGTTTTCATTTCTTTGCTAATATCGTCATACACAAAGTAATGGATGCATGCCTACAAGTATAGTCCCTGAAGTACAAGTATAAGCTTGACGACGAACGTATCTCGACGGAGTCGCTGAAGAATGGGGAAAGCGAGAATCTACAGAGATACGTAAAATGAAACGAAAATGAAATGAAGGCGAGATCAAATTTACGAGAGAAAGCTGGATGTCGGGAGAAGAAAATTGAAGGGAGCGCATGATGAATTCTACAATCGAAGATGATTTTATGGGAACAGGGCGCCGGTGGATCGCTCTTTGATCATTTGACCCTTCTCATGTGAAAGGGGGCGGAAAATGAAAACCTAGACGATAAAGAGTGTCTTATCTTCGCGGATGTATCTCCAAGAGTACACCAGTGTCTCCATCATGGAGATGGCTTAGACATTTTATTTCTCTTCCGATGGAGTGGCTGGAAGACGCTTTTTAGGCCTCAAACCCCTCTTATACACGCTCTCACCTGTTATATTATGATCTTAGAATGAATACTATTAACATAGTTGCGCTTAGTGAAGCGTATTTGACCGTTTTTATTATCACTTAAAGAAAAAAATCGTATTGCTATAATATAAGAAAATATCATGTCTATGGATAATGTAAAAACATATGTTCAAGCCTCGGATTACTAGTAAAATAATAAAGAATGGAATGGTTCATCTTTTACAACAGTCATTTTCAGATGTCCTTACATGATACCATGTTTTTGACGGAAAAACAAGCGACAGCAATTTTCGGTGAAAAGCCGTAATGGAGACCATTAGAATATGGGTTGATAGGGGATGAATGCATATGGATTCATCCCCAGGGATAGTTTTTGTTTTAATTATTCGGCGTCACTTTTCCTGCCGTGTGCCAGTTCTGAACATTATCTCCAACACATAATGCTTCTCTCATGTGTATCTCTCTTACATGGAGATATTTAATTTATCGCTGCTGCTTTGTAGTATATTTATGCTGGGAATATTTTTATTGCACTGAATTGGGCAGAGCCCTGGTGAAGGAATTAATGCTCGGAAGTTTCCGTAAACTGAAAAAGCAATGATTTCACCAAATTGTTTTTTCCAGCCAGGTGGCGCCGCGACTGAGATGCGCCCTCGCGCGATTAACTCACCACCCTCAGGTTCACGTCCGCCGACTCGGGGAGGTTGGGTTGGCGTCGTGGGTTGCGAGGGGGTTGGTTTCACGCAGCGTAATTCATTATTCCCCCCGTCGTTAAAAGCAAAGAGTCGGAAAATCCCGCAACGTCGGTGACGTCACCGCCAGCTCTCCGAGGTCGGTGGAGATCACAGGGGCTGGAGGGATGGATGGAGAAGGATGGTAAGATGGAGGGCGGCGGTTGAGATACGGGGTGGGTGACGCGCTTGGAACGCAAAAAAAGACGAAGCGAGGAAAGAAAAGAGGATAGGGAGAGGATAGATAGTTGGAAAATACTTACTCTTCTGGCGTTGTGTGTTTGTGTGTGTGTGTGGGTAGGGGATGAAAAAGAGACGAGTGCAAGAAAAGTCGGGAAGTGCTAAAGCGGAGGGTGAGAGTGAAAGGGGGGGTGTAAGAGAAGGGGAGAGGTAGAGGGGTGGATGCGGTGGTTCCCTGGGTGTCTAGGGGACATTGACTTCGCGACGGTGAACTTGGTTCTCGCCGTCCACACATACACACACTTACCCGCCGCCTCCCTCCCCGTCTCTCTCTCTTATCGACCATCGAAGAAGAGGAGTCACCGTCTTCTCTCCCTCCCGTGGAGCTCACCTTCTCTGTATCCTCCGCCGAGCGCCCATCCCCTCCCCATACCTCCACCTTCCGTCCCCGCCAGGGTGGTGCAAACCTCCGGAGGGTGGGTGAGAGGGACCGTAGGCAAGCGGAATATGAAATGGCGAGCAGGACGGAGAGCAGATCCGGTCCGGCTGGTCTGCACGGCGGCCGTCTCGTCGGGGACCGAATTTATGGCACCTTCCATCCTTTCTATGTACTCCTACCTACCTGCCTCTTCGCCCTTCAATTTCTTTCCGCATTTCCGAGACCGGAGCATGGCGATGCATGAGGAGGGAATAAGGCAGGGATCTTCCTTAAACATCGCTATATTACATCTCCCTCGCTGATTTATGAATCATCGGGTTGCACGTAAATTATCTTTCTCCTACCCGAACCGCCTTCAAATTGGCGTGTAAAATTGACGGGAAATTACGTTCTTTTTTTCCACCTCCGTTCGAATATTGAGAGGGTGTGGCATAGCAGGGAGATGATGGTTCCTATGGACCATAAAGAATTAACGCGATGGTGATGTCTATTTAAGCGCGAAATGGATGTTTCTATGCACGTGAAAACCAAGCCGATGAGTGAATAGTAATTTAACAAAGAAAATTTGGTTTTTGGATCTGTCATTTCGATGTTATTTAAACGTCGACTCTACTCGGTTTCTGCTGAAAGGTTCTTTTATGATGTACCGCGTGCATGGGAATATTCGACCGAGAGATCGTACGTAGTCACAAAAAATTCCTATTAGTCAAAATTCTATGTTAAATTTTCTACAGATGTATTGAATCATTTCTGTTACTAATTATCCTTCCAGGAAAAGTCTAATGCTTAAAAAAATGTAGAAAATCTTTCCTCCGCGATTATATTTTATCATAATATTAATTGAGACAACGGATTATCGCTCAGACGTTAATAATTCCATCGTCAGGTATCAGGTTTTTGATTAATGACGGCATTTCGACGATCTAAATAAACACTCAGCGCATCAAATACCCAGCAGAAACCATTATCGCGAAAGAAGGCAGTCTTCTTATTTAGAAATGATGCTTTGAAAACGGTAAAACATTTCAAGAAAATATTTCCATCAACGGCACCGGTTTTTTGACTGTGGGATTTTGTCACCCCTTATAGTGTGCGTCATGATATATTTCAAATGCTGGTAGCATGAAAATGATGCTCCGCTCGTAGAACACCTTTAGCTTGGAGAAAACACCTCTTAGATGCCTCTTTTTTTAACGGAATAATCTTTTGGCGATGTTTATGCCCCTGTAGTGGATGCGAAAATGGTGATTTGAGATCATCTTCTTTCGCTAAATTCTGTTCTCAAGCAGGAAATCTCGAGAACGAGCGGCAAAATATGGTTGAGTACTAACTCGTTTTTGTGTCTGCATCTTTATGACGTTCCTGATGTGTATTCGTAAATTTTTCTCACTGGGTATCTTTTCCGCAAATATTTTTTTGTCGTTCATTAAACCCAATCATGTGACTGCAATTGTTTTCGTATTTGCATGTATTTTCTTCCGTTAAGTTACTGCTACCGGTCTTTGGTTGCTGATGATAGTAATTTACCTGTAGATCTTGGATATTTAACACCCGGAGGAAGTTTACCAGGGTTGGTTATACGGTTTACCTCGCCACAATCTTACAGTTTACTCCTCACAGAGCACATGACTTCAAAGAGGCTTTTTCGCTTACCACGTTCTCAGTTTTTTTCAATATGCAACGCTAAAATGAACGGGGTCCTTTATAAGGAGAGGTGAAAATTTAGAGCGGATGCTTTTTAGTCTGCCTTTCTTTGGGTTAAAATTAGCTACCTTAACCATATGTTGAGTACATTTCGTATGCGAAACTCGCCTCAAAGAGAGCCGAATGGAGGATGAGTCGACAGTTAATTCCATTGACTTTGGCGGAGGGATGCCTCACCCCGAAAGAACTTCATCAGGTGGGCGTTGAGGTGAAGACGAGTCGTGAAAAGAGGTGGCCAAATCCGCCAACGCATTCTCCGTGTGAGGATGGAAATCGTATCTCTAGTGCCTTAAAAGGATCGACGTCCGAACCTGAGAAAAGTTTGGTGACCCCTAATTCTTGTGTTTAGGTTTCCTCAATCGAATGAAATCCGGACACATCCGGTTTTCCTTTGAGGCGTCACTTTAAATTTTAAATCTTCAATAAATACAGTTAACCTTGAAAACCTTGAAAAACTCTCTGGAATTCCTGGCACTGATTAAGACAGGGGAAAAGTAATCGAATTGAATTCCTCTTAAATCTTCTTTTGTATTCGGTTTTACGTGGGTCGCGGTCGTCTAGGGGGTAGGGCATTGGACTACTGACCGGAGGGCCCCGGGTTCGATTCCCGGGCACTCTGGGCACCTACAGCTCCACCCAAGCTAGTTGATTTTTCGGGATTTTTCGCACAGGGAAAGGAACTGGCCCCCCCTACCCTGATGTGTGAATATTCACACGCCGTCGGGCTTAGTACACGGGTGAGCTCCTACCATCACCTACTTAACCGACCTTCGGGTTGATTACTGTATTTATGGTTTTTTTTATTCGGTTTTACATCCTTTGCGTAAATGTTTACCTTGCATAATTAATGCTATCAGAGAATTTTCAAGTAATTTACTAGAAGCTTCATCATAGCTCGAGAGAATGTGATTGAATTTTCTATTGCCATGGTTTTTAAAAGATGAGAGCCAATTTCCAAACAGTTATGCATTTGCATTTTATGTATGTACCATCATTTTTATTACCATTTAATTTAAAATTTTATTACCATTACTTCAAATTATTAAAAAAAATTATAAAACTTTTATAACTTTTAGAAATGTAGACTGTAATGAGTGATGGAATGAATTATTGTTTACGATTACAATGAATTGGAAAATATTATTTAATGATACTTTTCTGAATGAGCAAAAAATCGGGAATTTTAGCATTTCCTATTCCAAAAGGGGACGGCGAGAATGTATGAATGTATGCATGTAAAATTTACAATACGGACTTTACATTTTCGCATGTGCTTTATCATTTGTTTACTCATACAGCAGTTAGAAAACAGATCTTGTGGGTGTATTTGATTTTGTCTGTGTTAGGTTCTTGGAGCATTATTTCTATGCTCATTTAACTAGCTATCGCATTTCTCATCATAGTGCTAATCGGATAACTTGCCATAGAGAGCTTGTTTAATTTTTTCTTCGAGTTACGAGCATCATTTTTATTTTTTTTTGTGAAGATCCCTTTGATTCAACGCGCACTCATAGTTTTAATTACCGATCAGAGTCTTACTATTACGTATCGTGGTCTAGCTGTCGATACAATGCATATTCACCTACAATTCGTGTACGGTAAAGGACTATTTGATCACTTCGCAAAGTTTTCTTGTTTCCAAATCCTTAGCCTGTGCGAGGGCAGTTTTCTTCGCTGGAGTTGTGCACCTGCTGCTTAACGTCAACCCTTCTCGCTTAACCCCTTCTCGACCAGCGCCCCTTACCTCTCCCTACCGCTGTCAATTTTTCACATATCATATTTCCTTCGCGTGTCTTTTCCGAAAAAATATCTTGTGTGCTTCATCCTTCGCGAACGGTATCGTGAGAGAGAGAAAAAAAGGAAGGGGGGATGGTACGTCGGGGACACCGGCAATGACCTCTTCGGTGGTCATTCCCTCGACGCAGGCCCGACACTCCCGAGAGGCGCTGACCCCTGGCCATCGCCCACGCGCACGTTCCTTTCTCGCCGTTCCCACGCACGCACATTCCCCGAAAAATTTCCTCGGCGAGCGGGACGCCCACTCTGCTCCGCTCCGAAAGACTCATCCGAGGGAAAAGGAGCGCTCCTCCTTGTTGTGCTGGGGTAGAGGGCGTTCCAAATAGGAGACCGAGGTGAGGCGACAGCAAGGTGGAGGAACTTAGAGGAAGGACGGAATGGGGAAAACTGTCGGAGGAAGGGTGGAAGGGATTTACATCGATAAGCTGTGGAAAAGATGAAGCAAGCACCGATTAAATATATGTATTAGCTCTTATTAGTATTTTGAAACGGTCCACAATATTAATTATATTTCGCCGTCAATTTTCTACGTTAGTAGTTCTTCGTCAAAATTATTTGGAGAGAGTTTACTACCATAGGCCTGAAAATAGGGGATTCGGAAGTTAAGACGCGCAGTCTGAAATCATATACATTAATTTTTTATATGAATAAAACAAAAATCTTTTATACGTTATCTTATATATATATATATATATATATATATATATATATATATATATAAAACCCCAAGCTATGTGATTTTTCGGGTACCAGATCTTCCTGGGAAACCATAACCGGCACAGGGAAAGGAACTGGCCCCCCTACCCTGATGTGTGAATATTCACACGCCGTCGGGCTTGGTATATGGGTGAGCTCTACCATCACCTACTAAACCGACCTTCGGGTTGATTACTGTGTTTATGGTTTATATATAAAACTTAGACAGTAACACACAGCACGAGAACACATAAAAAGAACACTCACAATAATATCTTGATAAAATCGACGGACTCGAGCTCCGTCTTCTTCGGAAGATAAGATATGACTCAATATATATATGCATATATATATATATATATATATATATATATATATATATATATATATATGCACATACATCTTTACTTAATTATCTTCATAACGTATCTTCTCTAAATACTGATTTTATTATAAACGTAGAATGTAGATAGCCATAAATCTTGGCGTCACGGAGAGATATAGTCACCCAAAAATGTCCTCGACCTTTGTGGGCAAGAACTCAGAAATTTAATATTTCCGTCGTCCCTCCTGAGCGTGTGGGTGACCCATTTGGAAATACTTTTTTCTACGACCATTCTCTTCTTCTGATCGAGGATTTTATGCAACCATGGAAGAGAATTTTTCTTCCTTTCTGTGCAAGGCGTTTAATGTTGATGAAATTCTGCGGTATCGCGGCCCTCGATCGTGGTCGTCGGATACCCACCGTGCTCGTCCCACATAATTGCTGGGATGATTCTGGAGAATAGTCTAGAGAGGAAGTAGAGAAAAATATTAAGCCTTGAAAGTAGGCGGCAAGGACAAACTCCAGATGGAATGCAGGATTAATATTGTCGGCGCGGCCCCATGAAAGCAAACGCGAGGGTAGCTAGGGCCCGTCACGCGGTCCTTAAAGGATGAAAAAGGACCCCCCTCCACCTTTGGCGCCAGCTTTCCGGCCACTCTTGACGGACACGATCTTTTCGTTAAGTTGACCAAAGACCAAAAAGGGCACAGGACTTTAAAACTTGCGTTGGTAATTCTCTCTAATACACAAATAAGAAACAGTATTCGGACTGTGTCCGGCCAAGTGAAGTTTTGTAGCCGGCACGTTTTTTCTCCGACCCGAAAGTCTTGCGTTTCAGTCCCACTTCGGATATGGTTACTGTGCTGTCGTACAATGCAGTGAGTTGCTCGTTATCGATTACGCTGTGCAGTGTGATCTCGGCCATAGAAGTGCTATAAAATTACTTAAGGTGGGTGCTAGATGTCATAGAGTTGTTATCGTTCGTATGATAGCATTTTTAACCCGTCAAGTGCAGTCACTTATTAACAAAAAAAAACATATGCGAGTGGTTGAGGATTTCATTGAATGCTCTGAATCATCTTAATCTCAAGGCATGAGACAGCCTCATATAGCAAAATTTTGAAATTAACTCGGCTCCAGGGGCATGAGGATTACTCATTACGAGAATCTTAAGGAATTTGGGTATCAGAAAGTATATCAACTAATTCCTATATGAATTACACCATTAATCGCTCAAAATCGTTAAAATTTGGAATGCATGTTTTATAATGGGAAAAGTTGAAATGGCACCGATTACGTTGAGATTTTTTTTTACACTTTCCCGGCCATCCGGCAAATCTTTAGACTGCCGTCCAGGATGTTGACTAAGGTTATTTGGGGGAAGGGTTGGGGTGGAATGGTCGACGAGCAGAACGACGGTGTTACGCCCAGAGGGCACTGCATTGGTGGGAAAAAAACCTCAGGGGGAGGGTACGCTCGACAGAATCGAACACCGCCGAGAGGGGCGAAGGAAAGCGAAAAAGCCGCAGAGCTACGCGGGAGTGATGGACTTAATAAAATTGGATCATCCGAGATGAGGAAGGGTAAGGACATAAGAAGGGGTGTGACTTTGCAGGGAGAAGCTTCGGGATGGATGGCGGGGTTTAAGGGGCGGGCGGCCGCAAGCCATTTGTACGTGAGCACGCCCGTGAGAATCGCAAAGGGGGGGTTGGTTGCATCGGAGAAAGAAACTCTGCGACCAAAAACCTTCTTCGCCTATATCCGTCGCCGTTTTTCACTTTCGCAAACCATTTTTGGCCTTAACTGAAGTTTGGAAGAGGGCCGAACCCGTCAAAGCATCATCCTATCCTATTTTCGACATCGTCTCTCTCTCTCTATCTCTTTCTTCCTCTCTCCGCACGAATATAAATATACCCTTCCCTCGCTTGTCTTCTCGCCATTCCTATTTTTCTCCTCCCCCCGCTCATTTTCTTAAAAGTGGCGAAAAAAATGCCGTGACGTCTTACCGTACGTGCTCGGCAGCGTCACGAAATTTTCATGGTACATGGCCGTTGTTTATTGCCTCTGCAGCTGTGGGAATCACCAGTGGGGAAGATTCCTCTCGGGAATCTCAGGGAAGTAAATTTATTTGTTATTCAGTGTTGCCACACTAGTCCCATGGTACCCACCATTCCCTTCTTCGGTATTTATTCCTGCCCCGTACAAAATTTATTTACGAAGGCACGACTTGAATAATGTCTATTCAAGGAATAGGTATCAAATAATTTTATAACGGAATTGCTGTAGCAAAAAAATGGAAAAGAAGAAGGCGGAAGACCGAAATACAACTCCTTCCTAAGTGAGGACATCTGTTTTACTATCTGATGAATTCATTTTCTTCAGATGTCACTTCTTTGTGCACTTAAAACTCAAAAACCCTCTAATTATTTAGAAACTAAAATTATTTTATGTGTAATGTATGCATTTTATCACGTAATATTCAAAGTAAAATATATAGAGCTTAATTATTTTGTTTTCTGTAACTACTTGGTAATCTTAAGATAATAATGACGCTTCGTTTTTTTCCACAGGTGGTAGTCACATTGCTGCTGGTGACCACTTTAGGATATGGTGCTCAAATACCGGCAAAATTCGGTAAGCAGTCTTTAGTATGTTTGCCTTTTATTAAATTGAAGAAATGTATATTACGATTTAAATATGGTTTCGACGCAGTGTACTTTTCCATTTAGGTATTTTTTGAAATTTCATCGGCATTATTATTACGCGGTAAATAAAATACATTTTCAACTAAGACTTATGAGAAAATATTAAATTGAGAAGCCACGGTAACTGACTAATAAAGGCCAAATTCTGTAAAGAAATCGAATGACTTCGAAGAATGTATGAAATATTACTTATCTACTCCCTCTCACAATTTCTATGTGCACATGATAAGTTGTAAATATCAATTAACTCTATGCTCTTTTGCTCCCAAAATGCCCTTCAGCTATTCATATTACTGAACGCATTTCTTTTGCAATTATTGTTATCAACTCCAACGATCAAATCTTGAAAACATATGTCTCACGTTATCATGCTGATCTCATTTTTCAAAACGCCATTCTATTATCTTCAAATTTATGAAAAGGTCTGTGCTTCTCGTTTACCCTGAAGAATATGGAATATCTTGAGAAATCAATGTGGAAAGATGGACAGGGGATCCCTTGTGGAGGTGAAACCACTTTACTAGTTATGTATTATTCGTCGTTGTGAATATTTTAGTGCCTGCCATGGACTGTAGGTGGTCGTAGAAATTTGGGCGTATCCTTAAAGAACCTGTTCCATATACGGGGAGACGAGTGTTAATGTCGATGGTGACAATGTTTTCACTACTCCCTTTCTGCTGTTTCGTCACCCACACATACTACTTGGAAATTGTGGTTGTGAAATTGAAATCACCTTTCGACTTGATACGTAATATGTGACATGGTACCAGTCCTGGCTGGCGATTGCGGTCGGCTCCATCGATTACGCCTTTGACGGAAGGGCCGCCTCCCGTTGAGGCAAGTGATTGGAGTCTGCATATGGTTTAAATATCACCACCCATTGAATATCACAATTGTTTAACAATCTGAAAAATGAGTTCGTTTCTTTAGATTATTTTTTTACGCGTAATGAGGGTTGGCAGTGAATTTTTTCCATCAAATTCAAAATATATGGTAAGGCGATCGATGATGGTTTCATTTGCCTAAAAGGTTAATAGCGATCCATATGTAAATAGATAATAAATTCGTGTGTCGTCTTTGACTTTCTAAGTTCTGTCTTTAAAGATCTGGCATATTGTACGAGTCGTATTCAGTCATTTTATGTGTTCATTATCAGGAATCGCTTATATAATATCTTTGCGATCGTACAAATGTTCGATAAACAAGTTGTCAACCAAAAAGAAGATGATTTCCGGCCGGTAACATACGGTCTGAAACCAACATTTGCATAAAAAGATAAAACCATGATACCTTTTTTCCATTCGCGCCAAAACACGCTGATTTTTTGATACTTCTGATGATTTTAATTTCGTTGTATTTACTGTAAAGTGTCGTCCTCTTCCTCCTAGTATTCGCTAAATAGGTGTTCATATTAATAATTATGTCAATGCCGGTGCTATAATAATATAAATATCTACTGCCGTAGTTGTAATCGTGGCTCATGCATATTGCGCCATTCGAAAGCTCGACCATTCATTAGTTACCGCTTGTCTCATATCCACCATTAAAATCCGTTTTGGTTGCAATAGTCGATGTGCAGGCAATACCGTCATGAAACATGCAATATGAAAGTAACAATCGTACGAAAATAATTCGTATCGATTTTATCCTGCTATCGAGATTTTCGTGCTATACGACCAATGCTTCGACGTGCGGCGCCGTGGCTTAGTTGGTTAAAGCGCCTGTCTAGTAAACAGGAGATCGGGAGTTCGAATCTCCCCGGTGCCTTTTTTTTTCGCATTTCATCCGTTTACAAATTTGAGAAGGTCATCCTACTCTTGTGAAAAGATGTTCTATGCTTAGTCAAACAATTTTTTTCCATTATCATTTCGTGTATCAAATTTTTTAGTATGGGAAAGGTATCAGTCTAGTTAAATATGTGGAACGCAACACATTTGTTGATAATATTGTTTATGATGCTCATTTTAATATAATTTATACCATTTAATTGGAACGTAAATTTTTAACGCTAGTCGCCTTGCTCAAAGTTATACGCTATGCGTTAGATAGTTGAATTTTGCAAAATTTATGCCAAACTGTTCAGTGCGGAATTACTCGGTGATTTTCATAGCATAGCATACGCGTATTATGGAAATCATCCAGCATCGTTCGGCGTTTTAAGGTAATATTCACGAAATAATTATAATCTATTCTCCGCTGAAATTTAATCTTCATTTCTCGTTTGGTTAAAGAATTTCACTACGGAAGGAGAACATTCAAACGTGAGTCGATTTTAGTATATCCTCTCGCAGGCAGATACGGACGGCAACCAACCATTTTCAATTAACTTTCCATCTCAAGGGTAATATTTGATATATCAGGACTTGTCTCTGTTTTATGTACATCTCAGGGGTTTAAGTACGTGTTTCATCGGCTTCACCATGAAGTATGCTATTAGTGCCCACCGATTTCTCCGATTTCCATCCCCCCATCTCTCAACCTACCTCCGTCGCTCTCTCGAGACGCTGACGTCATCCCAATATTTAGACTCCGACTTCACCTCTCCCCTCCCCTTACGGCTCATCTTCTACAGGAATCCTTCCTTTCACCCTAGAGGGTGGACGGAAAAAGGGGGGAGGTGGGAGAGGGGTGTGAGGTCCCTCGCGGCAAACGCCAACCCTCTCCCACGGTCCTTCAGGTCCTTAGTGAAAGAAAAAAACCAATACTTCCACCTCCACCGCAGTTCTCTTTCCCCGACACAATCTATCCCCGTAGCGTCATCCTCTCCCGCCGTGACGTCGAAGGGAAAATCGCATCGCATCGCGGAAGGTTGACTGTCATCCAAACATTCTCTTTTAGTCCGCGGGTGGATCCGGTTACAAATTAACGAATCAAAGATAATTTATTTGTTAGTCTTTGTTCAATCCTAGTGTTCTTGAGAAAAAGCAGACACAGGTGCAATGATAAAAAAAGGGTGTCGTCACCGTCTAGCTTGATTGGATTGCTATAAAATGTAATGGGATTTTCAGACCGGGATAGTGCAGTAATCTAGCAGCTTATTCTACCGTCTTTGATATAATTGAATTGGTAATCTTGGACCATTGTGTATTGTCTTCTTTAAATACATGTTTTAAATATCTTCGATGAAAGTATGAACGCCTAATTGTCTCTCGACTCTTGCTAATAGGCAATGCCATGTGTGCGGAAATTTATAGGTCTTAGAGCTTACGTTTTGAATTTTCATCTTTATTAAAATATGTACTAACTTTGTTTCATATGAGAATAAATTACAAATAAATTTCAAAGGAATTAATGTGAAAATTCAATTTGGTAAAAAGCTGCGCAGGTTATTAAAATGTGATCATCACTTCGTGAAGCACCACTACCTTTTATGTGAAAATATCGAGGCAGAGAGTGGAATCAAAGAAGAAATACGGCATCTACAAACGTATGTGTTAGTCAGAAAACTAATCCGATAATATACCGTTATTTTCCTTCTGTATTTTCAAAACCATCATTAGGATCTCATTTTCATGCTGTTTTTTTCATTTCACTGCTGTCATCATTCACCAAGCATTCCAACTCCCTTCTGTTTGCCTCTTTCTTGGCCTTCTAATCCTTTCCGAAATTACGGCCGTAGTTTCACGCCGTCTGGCAATAGGACGGTATTTTAATCGCGACAGAAGTTCAAGCGTGAGACTTAATATAATGGTTGAAATCAGGATCAGTTAAAACATAATTTTAAGAGTGGTTTCGTTGGTTCTTAGGTTTCTGATGCGTTTATCAGTAGAATTTCTGTCGATTTTTCGGGTCTTTACCGTGTATTATACCTTGGCATCCATGCCTTTGTTCGATACTCCGAAGCCCTAACTCCGAAGACGTATGCAATCTGCGCATTCTATCATGGGGATCCCAGACCGGGATTAGCGGTTGATGTTAGCGATTCTTCCTTAATGTTGGCTCTCCTTACATATTTTATTGTCTTAATTTAGAGAAATTTTGGACGTAGCTCTCACGTATGGTTATAGATGTTAAATTTAATTTTGGTAATTACCTTTGAACTTGAAAATTTGTCAAAAATAAGCGCTTCATATGAACATGATATCAGGTATTTTCGTTTATACTGATTCGTGCACTCAGGTGTGAAGAGGAGATGAGGATAAAATTAAATTAAAATAAAAAAAGATAATTTTTGAGACTTTCTCTTCGCTATTTGGAATTAATGATAGTGTGAATTTCAACATTAAGTATTGCCCAAACTCTTTGATCATTTCCAGTCATAAGCCACTAGGAGAGCTATTTGAGGAAAGCATTTTATAAAGTATCAATTGGATGGATCCACAATAAAATTAAACTTTTGAAGGCATTAAACAATGGATGCGTGGGGAAAGAGTTACAACCACTCACAGCAATACAAGTGGTCAATTCCGAAATTATGGTCCTCTGTCGACCATATGAAAACGTCATGAAATCATTTGTATAAATTGTTGTAAATATCTAATAACATTATATATAATTATACATACACACACACACACACATATATATATATATATATATATATATATATATATATATAATTCACTAAATAGTCATAGCAAACACAGAAACTAAAACATATTAAAGAGGGACTCACTAGTTCTCGAATTTTCGGTGGTGCAACCACCTTTCTCAAGAGGAATTAGGAACAGAACTCGAGAACTAGTGAGTCCCTCTTTAATACGAGGGTCATCCGGAAAGTAGTACCCGTTCGTGCCGCGTGAAGTGCTGACGACGCGAGTAGCCGCTGGACGAGGTCAGATAGCTTCAGTGGCTTGTCTGCCTTCTCTGAGCCAAGTTGCGTGACGCTAGCATTGCCTGTGTTGTTTCTGTGATTGTTTACAATGTTTAAAAAAATTGAGAACGCCGCCAGTTGTGAAGTGAGGGCAGTGATTAAATTCCTCAATGCAAGAAACGTTCGCCCATGTGATATTCATCGCCAATTAAAGGAGGTGTATGGAGACAATGTAATGGACGAGTCGTCTGTTCGGCGGTGGTGTCGCAACTTCAACATGGGGAGGGGGAACACACACGACGATGAGCGTTCGGGGAGACCGTCTGTCATTACAGACCAACTGGTGAGCTCAGTTGACGAATTCGTGAGGAACGATCGGCGCGTCACAATTGATGACATCTGTGAGCATTTTCCCAATGTTTCTCGAACAATTGTTCATGAAATTGTTAAACACCATCTGCATTATGCAAAAATTTGTGCAAGATGGGTCCCTCGCATGCTTACAGATGAGCACAAAACCAAGCGTATGGCTGCAGCACTGACGTTTTTGGGACGTTATTCTGATGAAGGAGACTCTTTCTTGACTCGCATAATTACTGGTGACGAAACATGGGTTTGTTATGCATCACCTGAGAGTAAACGACAGTCAATGGAGTGGCATCATGCTCATTCACCAAACTAACCAAAAATTTCAAGACAGTTCTGTCCACCAGGAAACTCATGGCAACCATTTTCTGGGATCGACGAGGTGTATTGCTTATTGATTTTATGGCCCGTGGAGACACTATTAATGCCAATGCGTATTGTGAAACATTAAAGAAATCACGGCGGGCAATACAAAATCGGCGGCGAGGTCTATTGTCTACTGGTGTCATTCTCGTTCATGACAATGCCAGGCCTCATGCAGCTGGGATAACACAAAAACTTTTGCAGCAATTCAAATGGGAAACTTTCGACCATCCACCGTATAGCCCGGACTAGGCCCCTTCAGATTTTCATCTCTTTACAAAGCTTAAAGACTTTTTGGCAGGAAAAAGATTTGACAGCGATGAAGAACTTAAAGAAGGAGTGACCCTGTATCTCAATGAGCTGGCGGCGAAGGACTATGCAGCAGGAATACAGAAACTTGTCACACGTTATGACAAATGCCTTAATTTGCTTGGAGATTATGTTGAGAAGTAGTTTAAAGTATCCTCTTTCAAATAAAATTTTTTATGTTTGTTAATATTTACTTTTGTGTCTTTATTTCACGAACGGGTACTACTTTCCGGATGACCCTCGTATGTTTTAGTTTCTGTGTTTGCTATGACTATTTAGTGAATTTTATTGTGCACGTTCGTGGCTTTTCCAAGAAAGTGAATATATATATATATATACATATATATATATATATATATATATATATATATATGCACACATACATTAATTCTTTTAAAATTTATCACATACTTCATTGTTATATTTTATGTCAGTAATATTTACCATCACGGCACTATATCTGAATGAATAGAAATCCTAAGAACGCAGGACATTTTCAGTACGATTCATATGGTTATCTCTTCCAACGAACGAATCGGTTCTCATCCGACTTCACCCCACTTCTAATACTCATGCTTCGGAATGGGCCGTAAACAATTACACGGCTGTCGATTCATTTTAAGTAGCTTCCCTTAGCTCGGAGTGCGCTGTTTTTTTCGATAGAGGGACAGATGGGTTCTGGCGAAAAAAAAAGTGCCCGCCTTACTCCGCTGGAGTTTTGAGATTGAGAAGTCGGTTTTTACATCGGCAGAGCGGCGGCGCCTCCACCTCCTTCACCCCCTCCACCCCCGCCTCCTCCCACCCTCGAGCAGCCCACGTCACGTACCGATTATGCTCCGGTGAACTCGGTGAGAGGTGCGGACGCATGCGCCAGCTTCCGGGTCCCTCTATTCTACCCTCAGCGCGGGACTTCTTGCCCTTCCTAACTCTCTATCCCGTGGCATAGAGGTTCTCGCTTCTCATTTCCAACCACCTCCCGCTCTCAAGTCATAACATATGAGTTTCGCGGGCATGTTCGACCGTTTCTCCCGCTCGTAGCCGTCTCGAAAACTGACTTGTATATATGTTCTGCGGCGAACGAATCTGATTAGTAGAAGTATGTTTTTTTTAAATCGGATAGCTCTGCCGGAAGTTCTTGATGCTTGTTAACCACGAACACTTTTCCACGATCACACGGAAACACTGTCGAAAACCTTTCGATTCCGTCCACGATGTGAGGGGTCCACATTCCTCTCTTTTATCACATCACTTCTGCACTCTAATGCGGATAAAATATTTTGAACATTGATTTGCATGCGAATAGGTTTGCATCCTGCTATTTGTTTTGCATACTACCGTTTTATATTTATAAATTCCGCACTCATGGAACCACTTCAATAAACGGTGTGCTGCTAAAAAAATTCCTCCAGGAAAGTCATGGCTCTTTTACCATATTAATGCATACAATTTTTTGTGCTATGTGTTTCCGTGTGTACACAATTTATGTTTTATATTGAAATGAAATATAAAATTGGTCGGTGAAAATTATCGTAATTCAGACTCATGCATTACATGTAACCTATATTAAGTCCCTATTATTATTTCTATTTTATGATATTTTATGCATTTGAAGGTTCAGAATGAATTTAATAACCTGATATAGTTTAAATATTGTCTAATATAATTTAAAACGCTGATATAGTTCGCAGATTCGACTGTTGCCGCCATCTACCGAATTTTCCCGCAGTAGGCTGAGGAATTTCGAAAGTTACGCAGCAGATTTTATGGCACAGTCTCAAAGATTTTGGGAGTATCCGCGATTCGGCGAGATTCTAAGGCATCAATATTCTTCGCGAGGGCAGTGTACCGAGAGTCACGTAGTGCAAATCCGCTAGCGTACCAAATAAATTGGAGAAGAAAGGCGTGATTGCTGCTTGACTTTGATTTAAGACATGCATATTTAACAAGATGATAACATTTAACGTGACCTGAAGAGCAAAGAACAACGTGCATCGCGTTTCAGTTTTTTCATCTGTCTCATCTCCTTTTTTAATGTTCCCGAAGGTATCTATTTCATTTGTCGCAATTTGACATTCCATAAGGGTTTGATTATAAAACTGATTGCATTATAAAACTGATGCCCTAAGCGTAACTCGAACCCGCGACCTGCGAGGTAGAAAGTGGATTCGGTAATTACTCATCAAGCCTGTCAGATTCCACCCCGTTTCAATAAAATTAAATTGCTCATAAACTTTAATTTCATTGGTATCCGTAATATTTTGACTGGGGTATTTTATTACGTACGGTAACACGGCGAAAGTGCGATTTCCAAACTATTTACCTGGATTCGATGCGGGTCTCTCGTGACCTTTCGTGAGCCATCGGAACAAATTTAAGCCGCTACAGTTATTTCACGAACAATTTAAGGCGAATGGTGTACGTGTCCTTGAACTAAGCATGGTCTCGTCTCCTACCATATGGCTTCTTTATCTAACTGTGAGCTCTACACTATATTTATTAGCATGACCATTGCCTCGAGGGCGTTCTCCCACGCTGCACGAATTGCCCAACGCCCCTCCTCCCACTGCCGTCCGCAAATGACTGCCACGTTCGACTACACTCGCACAACAAACGACTGTGGAGTGGACCACCTTCGGAAGCTCGACCTCGTTATAAATGTTTTCGTTAAAAATTAAGCCGTGTAAAAAGTCATTTACTCAAGAGCCATGGACTAGTGGCGGGGCCTGAGACGCAATGAAACTCGTTTATAGCCAGTGTGGATCCATGGCAAGGTGATTTTTATGTAGATAGTGACGAGAGTTATTGCAAAAAGAGGTGATGGGCTCGGATAGGCAATGATCTTCCAAAGCAGGTTTGTTGATCTTTTTCGCGCGGGAAGTTATCGCATTTGCCGAAATTTCGGTTCTTGGCTGCTGTGAAACTGGTTCTCAGGAGCTTTTATGTTTCAGAACCGAAAATACTAATTCATTTTTGTCACCACTACGAAAGTGTTCGGTTTTTTGACAAGGGTAACAGTTTTCACTCGGCAGCATTATGGGTACACGGTCTTTATGCACCCAGTGCGATGTTATTCTCCTCCTTTTAAAAGGCTAGATTTCTTTTTAGATAAAAGAGAACAAAACACCGCAAACTATGCGACGTGCCTTGGCCTACTTGTTGAGGTGGGAGGGCAACTTGTTTGAGCGCTATTCCGTGGGACTGACGACCCTTTCTGTTTACACACTGGGGAGCTTATTATATCCAGTTCTCTGACTTGTATATATGATGCCATGAATGAGGTCATAGGAATTGTAAATACATATATTGAATAATATACGTTTTATACACACACACATATGTATATATATGTAATGTAAATGGACTAGTCGACCCAAACACAGAAACAGAAACACATAAAAGAGGGTTGTTAGTTGTGTTCCTAACTCCTCTTGAGAAAGGTGGTTGCACCACCGAAAATTCGAGACCCAGTGAGTCCCTCTTTTATGTGTTTGTGTCGACTAGTCCATTTACATTATTGGGCACAAAAGCGACAAAAGTGTTATATAAATAAAAATATATATATTTTTAATATACGCTAATATTATTGAATAATAATATAATTTTGGTATTTATTTACCCGTTCAATAGAATCTATTTTTCACCTTTCTGTCACTTTGGTTTCGCAATCGATAATTTATGAAGTCTACTAATTTTTTCCTCGCTTAGTACCTATTGAAAAGATTTTCTTGAAGCTTAACATGTTATTGAAAACGATTTCAAACGAGAAAGTCCTAGTTTAGTCTTTTCAAGATTCTTATTTAATTAGCATTAGTCCGAAAACAGCACATTTTGGCCTAAAAATCGGACTATTAACAATGGTCACATTTACAAACACCCAAGTCCTAGGTGAAAAACCCATCCAGTCGGGAATCTAACCCGCGATCTTTGGAATGGCAGACCAGGACGTTACCCCACCGGGGTCTGCAACGGAATTTAACGGAAAAGAATTTTGTCGTATTGATATAATTAAAATGTTTTCATCGAGATGGATGGCAACTTAAAACATTCCATGCTAATGCGACCCATAGAGTCATTTTGTACAACTGATGGAAAATCTATAAAAGACGTACGAGTGTGAAAATGTCATGAATCCTGACTTTTAATAATCAAACCACTTTACTTTTCCACATAAACTTTTTAATTTTTACAACCCAGGTTTCGTTATAACATAACATCATCAGGTCAAACCTGGGTTGTAAAAATTAAAAAGTTTATGTGGAAAAGTAAAGTGGTTTGATTATTAAAAGTCAGTATGAAGATTTTCCACCAAGTTACGCCAGAAACTGTTTTATTTGTCATGAATCCATTCTGCGCACTCGAGGTGATGCACCTTAAATGATCAAGTATGTCGATTGCCCCCAGAAATACTCTTAATACAGGTCGTAGAGCAGATGCGTGTAAATTTACTTGCATGCTGTGGACCAAAGAATGCAGTCGAAAAATGCAGGCATCTCTCAGTTTAACCTAAAGATAGTGAATATGAAAATTTTAGGATTGTGACGGCGGTGCGGCACGTCCTCCGTCCCTGAGGCATGTTTAACTAATGCTATGCAGTGTTATGTTGTAAGAACTGAGCGGAGACATGAAAGGATGTTTTGCGTAACACATTGGTTGCATGTCGCCTCGTGCAACCTTCATGGTCGCAGATGATGATTCTTATAGCTGTTCGAAGAAAAGTATCGTCCTCAGGTTACAAAACCCTACAGTCCCAGTTTCAAGGGGAACCCATCTCCTTTCAATCCTTCCTATTTCATTTTGAAAAAGTAGATTTAATTAAAAATTCAAATTCAATTTTAAATGCACGAGAACGGGATTTCACGACCGCTGTGAAGTTACCGAATCCAGTTTTGATATGCCCGAAATTTTATTAACCGGCCAAAACATTGACATACGTCAAGTAGACCGGAAGGTTATTTTTCAGAACATTGCAAACAATTGCATCCCATCGGTCTAACACTTGAGCGAGACGAATTATTCACTTTAAGAACTCAGCGGCGCCAACGCTTGAGTCCGACTAGCGACCGCCAAAGCGTGAAGCGTTTCCCATCCGAGTGAGCCCCGCCACCATCTCCCAAATTCCGAGTTAATCCTCTCGTAAGTTCATCGCACCGCGCTTCCTTCATTTTTTTTATCTCCTGAAGCCCCCAGGAAGAATAAATCTTGCAATTAATAACGTGGAAGCAGCGGAAGCATTCCCAATTTTCTACCATTCTCCGGGAGAGCCGACGGAGTATGAATAGCCTTGCGGCGTCAATTTAGCGAGGCTATTTGACAAACAATAGAAAGACGACGCGGCAACTCTCCCCAACTCGAATATGAAGCCATCCAGGGTGGGTGGGATTTGATGGCGTGGGTGGAGAGAGGGGGTAGGGGATTAAATTGGCCCCCTCGTGTTTCGCGCGGGTCGTAATCCATACGGGTGGTATTTTCAACCCGTCCCGTTGGAATACATTTTTTTAAATTTCCGCGGGAAGTTTTTTGCGGGATTTCTCAAGGGGTCCTTAACTTAGCGCGCCAAAAAAATTCGCAGGCTTCGCCGCGTATATCAGAGAATTTCAGTTTTTTTTAACGGGCAATGCTAATAAACATCTCACTAGCGCTCATTATGGATCCTCATTTGACATCCGTATTTTTAAATCATTTTGAAGGAAACATATTTATTTGAGTGCATTTTACATAGGTATCCACGAGAGTGTGAAATATATGTTAACGCTCAAGTTAAACGCTCCGGAGTTTGATGCTGTCAACATACATGTGCAGTATTGCATAGCTTAAGTGTTAAGAAACTTGAACAATCCTCTTTTGCGGTTTTCCATTGATGTCATCATAAAGATCCTTATACTATGATATCGAGTCCATCACAACGCTCAACAATTTTGAATGCACGTGGCGAACTTTATTTTGACAAACAAGTCAGTTACCACTTAAAGTGACTTGACCGACATCTCTTCTAAAGGGTGGACTTCAGATTATGGAAATAACTTAAAGTAACTTGACCGACATCTCTTCTAAAGGGTGGACTTCAGATTATGGAAATAATATCGCACAGTTAGCTTGGTGGACTACTAAGGAGAAATTATTTAGAAATGAAGAATATTCTGCAGTAGAATGAGGAAAACAAGAGTAGAAATGCGAAAATTCACTCCACCTTAATCAAATAGAAGTTACCCGGTTTTCGATAGCAGGTAGTGACGGATGTTTCCCCGAAATACGTACATAATATAATGAAATGGAGGTTCACCTCAATTCATGCACAACTAAAGAGGATAGCAAAATTATTGAAGATTATTGTTGTGCCGATAATTCGGCTCCGAAGGCGGCAACAGTTTCAGGCTTAACTAGGTGGAATTACTTCATGATGAGGCTGGAGAAAATAACTTTGCTATTCCACATAAAAAGGTTTTGATGTATTACACGATCATGGTTTCAATGCTGCCCATCATCATCACCTGGTGATGATGCGTAGCATTGAAATCATGTTCGTGTGATATATTAAACCCTTTCATGTGGAATAGCAAAGTTTTTTCTCTACCCTCTTCCGAAGGAGGCCATTGGTTGAGATCTAACTCTTTTTGAGATAGCAACTGGTATACATTATTATGTTTAAAATGAAAGATAGATTTTTATTTCTTCTTCCTTAAAAGTTTTTTTAAGAACCGGATTAAAAGCTTGATGATCGAGACTACCTCCTTCTATGGGTGAATAGTTTTTTTTTCTGATTTAGGTCTGAGTAAATAACAAAGTTCATCTGTTCAAATACGACAGCGGAAATTCAAAATTTCTAAAGAGCATACCACCACTACTGCATTTATCAACGTGAAGGTTAAATGGATTGGTGATGATAGAGTTCACCCAATACTAAGTCTAACGGAATGTGAAATTCAGATAGCAGAGTAGAAGGGTCCGCTCCTATCCCTGTGCCGCATACTGTTTCCAAGAAAGATCTGGTACTCGAAAAGTCTCACAACCTGAGTGAAGCTGAGGGCGCCCAGAAGTAATCGAACTCGGGTCCTCCGATCAGCAGCCCAGTGTACCACCCGCAGGATTACCTCGTCTTAAAGGACGCAGGGCATAAGTAAGACAGAACAGTGGATTGCTTGTGCGCATACTCACCTACATTTTGGGGTGATAATATGTTTTCTCGTATTTCATCATTTACGCGTGTTACTAATGTGGCGAGAATCGGAAGCCCTTTGGAGAACACTTCCGCACCAAAGTAGAGGAAACAGGCAATCCTCATCAACCCATTCACCAGGGTGAGTAATTACGATATCTAATTGGATGGCTCAAAAAAGTGAAGTCGCCGAAGAAGGATTGAATAAACGACTTCCTCCTCAAGTAGTGATAACCGGATGGCGCCATTATTTTGCCGCATCAACGGCATGGACTTCCTTTCATATGATTGCCAAGGCTTTCTTCTTTGTTGTAATAAGCAAGATTTTATGCTAAAACATTTTCTTGTACAACGAGGAAAATTCTGGTGTCTCAACTCAATGGATTAATGTTCATAAATGTTAATAATGCGTATTAATTAGACATCTTTTGATTACCGAAGCCAAATTTTGGATGGGGCTGTTGCCTTAAAATATTCCTTCCAGTTTGAATGATCAAGTCTTAAAAGCCATATAAAGTTATGGGTGGTATAGGTTTTTGAAACCATATCTTATCAATTGCAGATGTAATTAATCATCAAAGGGCGTCGATATGATTTTCCCGTATTGGTTACCCCCAAAAGCGTGACGTAGAAATAGCTCATTTCATCGATGTTGCTTATCTCAATTGTGGTTTTCCCTGATGCCCAATTTTACCTTACGAAATGGACACCGCCGTTTATAGTCCGGTCCAATTTTGAAGTACTGGCGACAGAATTATATTTCCATATAAATAGTAGTTCTATTACTCTATCTCTTGATATTTGAATGGGAATAGGGATGTGTTTATCACATTCATCTAAATTTGCTAATATCTCACTCTGATGGGGTTTGCTCAATAATATTCCAGTTTACTAAGGATTTATAATGATAGAACATGGGATTTTTCAATTAAAATCCAGTCGCTTTATCAATCGATCTCGAAAAATACGTATTGCCCATATTAGTTCTCAAAGACCCAACAGAAAAAGAGTAACTGAAGGGTCAATTGATATCAGTTTTTTCGGGGAGGAAATTGATCCATCGTGTATTTTGTTGCCAACATCGGCCTTGTGAAGCCTCTCACTCGGTGACGTCATTGAAGAATGTTCATCCGCGATGTTCCGCAAAAAGTGACGGCGGAACTCTCTTTATTTATCCGATGGAAAACACATTATCTTCCGACTCGCCTACTTCACCACCGCCAATTTAATCAAAGAACGTGACTTAAGTCTCCCTCTGATAATTTTCCAGCGAGAATCGTAACCATTAAATTCGCTGCGTGTTCGCGCGTTAGACGCGCACATTTTGGAATTACAGAATGCCTTTCGTAATTTTAAAATAGGTTTTCTTGTTATTATTATGGCAGCAATCGGGGACAACGAAGATGCAGGTTGCCACGGGCCGCATTGCTGACGCAATTTGTGGGAGTAAAGAATGAGGGTTAAGATACCATATCAATTGGTAATATTTCAGTTTGCGATTAATCAACCTTGTGAGAGCACTTAATTTCACTTCAACTCACTTTATCGAAGTAAATATTTAGCCATATTGTAATTTTTATGGATTTCGAAAGCATAATTTTCCGAATTCCGATGAAACTTATTTACATCAATCTCATTGAAAGTGTATGGATTCATTAAGCACGTGTGGAAAAATGAAGTACAATGAAAATCATTCAGGCATATGGGGAAAATAAAATATGAATAATCATGAAGATTTGCATATTATTCTTAATGACTTCATCCTTACTGATTAAACTTAACTTTTTTTTTAACGTTTTTAACTTATTAAGTTAAAAACTTGATACGGCTGCACCTAAATAGCATTTGGATTTTTTTAAAGGCCCTTATTATCCTACTGATAACTACTGAGTTGTACTTAGCTAACCTGTAGTTATTTAGGACTTTGAGAGCAGACTTGGAAATGTAAAATAATGATTTCCTTTCGCAACAAAGAATTTAATTTCTTGGAATAATTATTTGTCCCTGTATGGTGTATTAGCAAATCACTTGAGTACATAATTAGAATTGTAATTTAATTTTCTACTAGTTGCGGTGATGATGTTTGATGTTGTAAACACCCTATGTACGAGATAGATTCATGAAGCCAGTTTTCCCCATGGATTTCCCCATGACATGTCTTCCCGCCAGAAACTAAATTTTAATATAACTTCACTTGACTTCCTGATTTCGTACATGCTCATTTTTAATTTCAGAGTTCATTGGCTTCTACCAATATTAAACATGTCACCTTTTTATACCGAAGTGTTTCTGTTAGTGTTGTACATTAGAATCTAATAGTTAACCTTTAGTTATGTTGTCATGAGACATAGCTAAAACTCCTATCCCCGTGGAAAAATGTGATATTTCATAGTTACATTGCGTACCCCTACCACATACTATTTGAAGGGTATCTTCTCTTTAGTCATTGATAAATCGCATAGTTCCAAAAAAATCAAGAAAAGCTCTTTGGATGTTTATACACATTTCACTAGAAAGAATAACCGTAGAATTTTATTAAACATACATTTGTAGGACATGTTTATAAATTAGATTCCAATGAGAAATTTAATTTTCAATAATATCTAGCATGTTATTTTTTTAACAAAACTTGGACAAAAATCATGTACTGATGGGAATATTCCTCCCAAAATTCAATAGGAATATAATAAAACGTTTTCAGACCCCTTGAGTAGTTAGAGTAATAGAAGTCAGCTGCCGAAGTTGCTCTATAGTTTTCCTGTAGCAATTTATGGGGACTTAGCTCGGATCGTAATGAACAAAAGCTTTTCTTTGGTATATTTTCTATCCTGAAGGCATTTGAAATGTTGTCGAAATTCAATTAAGGATTCACCCTCGACGTCCGGCTTCTTCCTCACTTTCCGGAAGCATGCAATACGATCGGCCTTCTCGTTCGGCGGCGTTAAAAAATGATCCTCAAACAATGCCAGCTGTCACCATCCACTTGCGTGAAATTGCGATACGCGGATGGTTCTCCCATACCTAATCTGCCTTCCTGCCGTCATCCAAGTTTTGCACCTGGGAAATTCGATGATGTGACTCTTTTTTCGCCCGAATGACTTTGCTATTGAGCCCACCCCAGAACACATCATCATTACGTCAATATTTAGGGTGTTCCGTCATCGTTCTAACCCCCCCCCCCTCCACCCGAGGGAAGCGTGCTTCTCGACATTTTTAGCCCCCATTCAGCCTTGTGTAGTGTCCTCTATAATTACTTTGATTTGTTACACGCATGGATTTCGAACATACCCTTGAACACAAAGGTAATATACTCACACATTATTGCATGAGAACAAGTGACAACACATGAAATTATTGAAGATCACCGAATAGCGCTATCAGCCTTACATTTAACTCTCAACACGATGAAATTCGGAACTCCAAGAGGTTTTTTCAATTGACGTAAAACATTTCCCATTCAAATATACCCGGCGGTTTGGGGAATAAAGGCTTTGGGGTTTTAAAGAGAGTGGAAAGCTTAGTTAAAAATTAAAATAGGAGGTCATAAACTAGGGCAGGTGTAACAGTTAACCTATCTTGCAAGTGTTTTGGACCAAGATGGTAACAGCATACCCAGGGAGGAGGAAGTTGATCACAGGGACATTGAGTAAGTACGTTAAGAAAATATCACAGAAAACTTTTAAATGGAGCATGGTTTTTTTGTGGCACTGAAACATGATCGTTGAAACAAGAAGATTGGAGGTATAGATTGCGGGCTTTTGAAATGTGGGTGTGGAGAAGGATGGAAAAGGTGAAGTGAACAGAAAGGAAAACAAATGAGGTAGTGCTAGTCATGATGAGGGAAGAGAGATGATGGTTGGTATAAATCCAGGGTAATTGTCAGGATTCGTACTTGAACACCAAAGCTGCAGAGGATATCGGTAATTCTTTCAAGTATTATTAAATGTCCCCGTCAAAATTCTAAACAGGTCTGAAAAATGTGCGCAGACCGTTCTATGCTACAAAGTAACGGCCTGCTATAATACGATTGAATTTTTGTAACCCCATGGCATCATCATCTTGTAGCCCTCTTTTATTACTGCTTTCACCGTCCGTGAGTTATTGTTCTAATTATATATTGGTGTAGGCTGTCGGTGTCTTACATGTTGGCGGTGCCTATTTTCCCTTTTTATAGTGACTTATTTTCGATTAATACTACACCATACTCATTGGCCGCACATCTGAGGTCCATTGGTAAATATTGCTGAAGCAATAATGATAAATTGTTAAGCACTATTTAATTTTTGACCCTCGAGTTTGAGGGTTCAATTGTAAAGATAGAGGGAGCGCGTCAAAATGGAGTCAGCTTTTAAAGTGCTCCATTTTGTTTTTGTTGAGTGTTGTCTGGCACGCATTATCGTAAAAGATTTGAAAGATTACGGTGCCCTGGGGGGTAGGAGGAGAGGCATCCAATAAAGCGGTGGGTAGACGATATTCCCCAAGCCCTCCGCCGCGCCAGTTTGGTTTAGGTTGGTGGGTGTTCTCCAAGGACGAGAGCGATCTATCGCAACGATTTACGAGGACGCAAGGACGCCAGGGTGTGGCTGCACGCACCCCGCTCTCCCCCATCCCATCCCTCACCCAACGTTCCCCTCTCGCAAAGTCTTTACTCATAATAAAGTTCACCACACCAACCTCCTTTAGCCTTTACCTCCACGATATACTCGAGTCGTTCCACGAAATAGCTCCCCAGAGGCACCAGATTCTTGGCGGTGCACGCGTGAATGTGAATTAAATGATGGAAAACTTATTTCGAAAAAAAATCTAAATATACCACCTTTCTTATCCCTGTAATCACGAGTCCATTTTAGATATATAATAATAATATATTGTTTATAAATCCCAGTGTTGCGAACACAATTGGCTGCCCGGAGGATATGTTCAAGGAACACCAAACACCAAAGGTATTATCAGGCTTTCTCATTTATCCTGCGGGTGGTGAGTTCGTAACTGACATAAATTGGACCTCAGGGGGTTGACCGATCCCTTTGTTATTATAACAAAGGTAGCCATCCTAGAAACCTTGGAAGTGAAATATCATCCAACCATAATAGCAATTGGTACAACAATTAGCGAATGACCTTTGCTCTTCTGGCTGCTCAACTTTTAATCCTTTCTCTGAATGTGATTATTTACCGCAGATATGGTCTGTGATTAATAAATATTCAAATGAAGTTGATTTAATTCTTTAGAATGAAGGAAACAAGCTGTTCTGCCACTGCCCCGAGTCAATTACGTTGTTTAATTTAGGATAGCAAATTTTTTTTTCAGAGCCTTTTTCGGATACCATCTGATACTGCACCTAAATCCACACAATACCCCGCAAACCACCACAAGGGCGTGTGGTGGGGGGTGGTCGAGCACCAGCCATACATGCACAACTATTAACTCATGCATGCGTTTACAAAAACACTCGAACATATTCACACATATATGTCGACGATAATTGATGATTCATTAAAAGTTTTTCATGAAGTAAATATGTTCGGGTGCATTTTTTTATGATCGTCCCAAGGAAATAGGAATACTTGAATCAGTTTAGTGTGGGTGTCTATCATTCTTACTTTATCCCTGTGGTCGAATCTACCAGGATAATTTGGTGTCATAATGATTTCTTCTGTAGCCTTCTAAAAGTCTATGTCTTGCCTGCTCTCTTCGTTAATCAATGGGCTCTAAACCTTATTTCCCCGATGTATTCGTCACGTTTAGTCTCTTCTCATTGCAATTTATTACACACATGGTGGATTTTCGCTGAATCTTTTCCAATTCATGAACGAGAGTTTTCTCCCATAGATCTCATATACTTGCCGTATATTCCAAATATGGCCTAACCAAAGCCGAGAAAATTTTATGTATGAATGAATGCCTTGGCTGTGTGCCCTCTGCCTACCCTTATCTCTCCGCATATCAATTAAGATGGATCTTTTGAGACTTTTTACGGAGTAGAGGCGGAACTGTGGGTATTTTAATTGCCGATTAGTCTTAATTTATTTGAATTGCAGCAATAGATAGGTTTTCGCCAAATTTTGAACCTGGATAAGGAACCAAGAAAAATTGTCAATTTCTTTATTAATGTAATTATTATGAAATTATTAAAGATGAAATAATTATTATTAACTGATGTAATCACCATTATTGGTAATAACGATAATTGGTAAACTAAACTACTATTAATAGAGCCAGTTCTTCTCGTAGAATAGTAAGTTCTCAGGTCAATATGTCCAAATATTAATTAGTAAATAAATTTGTGAAACTATTCGATTAAAAAATAAATTTTGTAATCTCCCCCATGCAAAAGAAGCTCCTTTTGAAGTGTTATGTTTCTTGTTTCTAAAAACTAATGTCGCCAGTTTTAACCATATTATAATGGTACAATTGGAAAAACTAGTATATACATAGATACTGCATTCGATGGAATTAAGTTTCCTGAAAATCAATAGAAATCATTATTAAATAATGTCATGAAGAAAATGTTGTCTGCTAAATGTTTCCTGTTTTTGTCTCGTGAATTACTTTTTATTCGACAGCAAAAACAGGAAATAATTCTGAAAAAAAGTAAGAAAATTCCATTAGAACATTTCATTAGCCCACAAACCCAAAAGGCTGCTCTACAATGTTTTAGTTATTATTTACAATTTAATATATGTCCTGTGATAATGGAAATAATAATTGACTCTGATATTCAAAACATCTCGAAAGAATTGACGTATTTCTCCCTTAATGTTTTCCAGTTTTGCCTATATGCCACAACATTAAATCCGCTTCAAGTTAAATCTTAAAGGTATTTTCAACACGGAAAAGAAGATGTGGTACTAATCAATTAGCTAACCAACATGGCGTGAATGATATATAAATGTTCTATCATTCGACCGCAAAACTCACTCGAAAAAACAATGGCCCGAAGGAAACAAACTTCATCCTCGTGAAAACACGATTTCGTGGCCGCAAACGCTCAAAAACCAGTGGATGTGTGCCCCAAGGTCCCTTCTTAACCCCCACGTAATTTTAAGTTTGCGGCAAGGCTCATTTCCTCCGCCTCCTGAGGCCGCCCGGCAGTAGGCACCATCCTGTCGGATGTGAACCGCACTTCCTCGCACGTCTCCCTTCCATCGCCCCCGCACCATCTCAAACCACCTTCCTTTGCACCCTCCCCGGCCCAACCAACGGCCCCCTCCTCTCTCTCGTCTTGACTCCCACTCACTCGATTCGCATTCCCCCCTCCATCACATCCACGCGAAAAGCATAATATCCTGAGGTCCCTTCTCTCTCTCCCTCCATCCACGCCGTATAAATCCGAAACCTCCCCTCTCGACCGCCTCGCATCCATCGTTGACTCACCAAATCCCTGTAATTTCCTCCTCTCTCTCCCACCTTCCAAGTTCCCTCCACTCACTCCTACCCCTTTAATCCTTATTCCGCCGCATTCCATGCACATCATATCCTTAGGCTCCATTGTATTAATGCCCTTTGTTCTTCATTCATTCTCCCTCTCCCAACTTCCTTAGATCACCTCTCTTTTATGACTCAGGTGTTTATTAGCAGGCGTTTCAAAGAGGCACATTTGTTCACAAAAGTCCACATCGGACGAAGCGTGGGAAGATTTATGGAAAGGGATAGAAAAACCAAACTTTAAGGGAAAAATACCGCCACAATTTTAAAGTAAAAATAAGAACGGAAAAAACAAATAAGAAGAAATACTCTTTTTTAAATAGAACTATCGTTGAATGGAACCAGCTGCCTGGAGATTTGTTTGAGCCCTTTCCATCCAATTTTAGGAGTTTTAAGAATAAGTGTAAAGCAGCCACTGGGTGATAAACTACATTGATCAGTGATCATCATGCCTTTGTACTTATTAAAATACTTTTGTATGTGATGCGCGCGGCGTGAGAAGTTATATTGCAAAAGTGAATGATATGTTGACGGTGCGTGGTTTTGAGCGTTATATGAAATGGAGGAGTGCGTGATTATGGACTGAGTGCGGCGATGGACGGAGCGTTGTATGTATGGTGTGAAACTAGCCCATGCGTGATGCTAAAGGTGCGGTTGGTAATCTTTAAGGGTCATTGAATATAAGAGCATTTGTCTGTCATTTATCTGTTCTTCTTGTGTGTGCAAGCATGTGCATTGTAAGGGTGACCGTTGACCAGACTTGACCGTTGCCACCAGGACAATTGCCTAATTGCCACAAGTTTTATATAATAATAATAACATCTTACCCTGCAGTTCATCACGAGAGCGTGTGGCATGTCAAGTCGCCAGTCATAAGTGTAATTAAGCACTCGATATCATTTTATGTTTGGATAGTTAAATTGTTGTACGCGGTGTTTTACACTGTTGTTTTCGTAGCTTGCATGAGATGAAAGGATTCCTTATATATTTCTGTTGAGCATTCGGTTTCCCTTCTCACTGAGGTCTCACCTAACAATGGAACTCGGAGCTAGAATTATTCTCTCAATCATCATCATCAGTATTTTCAATCCTAGGATTGGCTTACTGCAGCCCTCCATTCGCCTCTATTTTTTGTTAATTCCCTCAATCCCTGATACCTTTTCTGTTTTACGTCTTTCTTTATTTGTCCTATGTACATGTCTCTTGGTCTTCCTCGTGTGATCTTCCCTTCTATTTTTCCTTCTATTTTATTCGTAATCAATCCATTATGCCTCAATGTGTATCCATCTATTTCTTCTTTGCTGTAGAGTTCTCCATATGGTTCTATCCTCTTCTGCTCTTCTATATACTTCCTCGTTCCTCACTTTGTCTGGCCATTTAATCTTCAGCATTCCGCTCCAGCACTATGTTTCCAAGGCTTCTATTCTTCGCTGGTCCACTTTTCCAATGCTCCAAGTCTCGGAACCATAGAGTGTCATGCTCCACACGAAAGCCTTGACGAATTATTTCCTTGTTTCCAGCCTTAGGTTCTTTGAACATATCAATTGCCTCTTCTTCATGAATGCGTTCTTAGCTTGGGCTATTCTTCGCTTGATGTCGGTCGAACCTCTTCCATCCCATGTTATGCTGCTGCCCAGGTAGATGAAGGATTCCACTTGTTCTAGTTTCACCCCTCGAACTGTGATATCTGCATTCAGTTTCTCGCTTACGCACACTAGGATTTTAGTTTTCTTCTTGTTTATGTTCATATTATATTCCTCCTGAACTTGATCCATAGCACTTAGTGTTGCTTGCAGGTCCTCTCGCGTTTCCGCCACTACTGCGATGCCATCTGCAAACCGGAGCATGTTGATATCTCGTTCTTGAATTCTGTTCATTTCCTAAATTAAGTCCTGCGTCAAGTCCCGAATGCTCAACGCGTATTAAAGGTACGGTAATGCCTAGTTGTCCTAGTGCCATAATTAAGGCAAACGCGAAATGACACCTCTCCATAAAGTTTTCATTCAAATATACTTCTCCTTTCTTTAATGTAGCAGATGTTGCTATGTTTTCCCCATGTCGTGTCCGCTGTCTCGGTTGTGTTCCACCTTAATTTTTTTTCCAAGAGTCCATCCGGAATCCTCGAGAGACTTTCTCCGTGATGCAATATTTCGTGGTTTTCTGCCGAAATGAGAATCTTCTCTGCGCCGCTGTTAATACATGACCACTGCTGGCCGATTTCTTCTCCGATCTCCACGCTTAATGAGGTGCCTGCTTCGCAACAGTGGGAGATTGTGTATGAATGGAAGATGCCGGGCGGTCGAGAGGCAATTTCCAGGACTCTCTTCCACGGAGAAAATGTATTATTTTGTCTTCTCCCCGAAGTTTTTCAACCTAAGTCCGGAATACTTTCAGTTTCCGGTGGCAATTTACTTCTCGATGAACTGTCGGCAAATTACGGCCTTCAACTTAAAAACATCTTCGTTCAGTCTTGTCATACAATAACTCCGCTGGCTCTCTTCAAAATCTGCCGAGATATTCGGAGATTGTAATAGACTACTGTCGCAGTTGTGTACATCTAGCTCAAATACCTATTTCGTTGTTGGAGAGTCTGAACCAATCCCAGCTTCAAACGAATGTCTTTTTTTCTGATATCGAAATATATGTGTATGAACTTCTATATGCGTTTCTGGAATAGGTAGCATTAGCCAATAAAAACAACATCGTTGGTTAGTAAACGTCGGAACTAAACGGTGAATTGATGAGCCTTATACTCTCTAAAAAATCTTCTGAAATTCCTAGATTGATAGGTCAAAATGTTATGTTCTTCTTAATTTTTTTAATAGAGTCGTAGATGTTCAAACATGTATTTCATTTAATCTCTCATTAATAAAATAATAAAAACAATTAAAAAAGTGATGAGGACGATTGAATAAGTTAAGGAAAGATATGAACTAATATTATGCCATGCTCTTATAAAAACTCTGAACGATTGAAGTAACTGAAGTATATTTTCAAAAACAAGCCAGTTTATCATTTTTCATGGCTTCAGTGGTCAAGGGGATGTTTGCAAAAATAACGATCGGAAAACAAAGTCAGTGTAGAAAAATACAAAGATAATGATTTCATTTTAATTTTCGCGAAAGATTTAAAATTTTCACAAAGTTTCACGCAGTGACAGCGAAACACGAAACCGACGACTTTCCATGTACGGTGCGATCTTTTCAGTTTCAGTCCGTGGTCTTTCACTGCGGGGTGAGCTAAGCCCTGTCGCAAAACTGCCAACTCTCCCCGACTCCCCACTCTGCTATTCATCCCTATCCTCTCATTTCCTTTTCCGGCCTACCCGACTCCCTCGTGGCAAGGACACCTGGAAAGGGCTTTCTTGGGGAGCACATTAGGCACAGAGGGGTTTGCCAAAACGTTTGCCGACGGTCGTCGGGGAGGCAATGCGGGGGTGGAGAAGAATACGCGAGCGAGGCGGAACGCGAAGAGGGGGCATGAGGAGGAGGGTGGAGGTGTAAGGGGACAGGAGTGGGGAAGACGGTCGCAAAATGCAGAATGGGATTCCTTAGGAGACAGAGACGGATGGGGCACGGTCGTGGGAAGTGTCAAGGTGAAGAGGAAGCCAAGAGTTTTCCCTGGCCTGCCGGTCTGCACTTGGGTGCTAGTGGTGCGTGCTGCTCTAAGAGTCTTGTTTAAGCGCAATGCTAAAATGTAGAGAATTTACCCAAATTATCAGTGTCAGTGCTATATCAACAAATGGACGAAAAACTCCTCAGCTTTTGCATTAAATTAAACCTATCCCAGTCAAGGTTATTTTTCGTTTGCGTAGTTCCTAATAGACAGATGAGAAAATGACCATCGTCAGGATCCGATTTCATCTTCCATCACGCATCGCACTAATTAACATAGAATTAATTCCTTAAAAAGAGTGATGTCCTCCTTTAAACGTCAATTGGGATTAATTTATAATGAAACGATATATTTTCATTTGGAGGACAAAGTAGCAGTATATTATTCTGCCGCAGATTTATATCTGAGTTTAGGAATTGAGTTTTCTCATTGGATTTGGTCTACATTTTTATATGTTTTCGTGAAATCGGGAAAAGATTTGGCAGCCTCGACGCACGTTTCTTGTCAGCTCATAATGTCCCCCTTCACGCTAACGGCCGAATTTTCGAAGACCCCGGAGTGAAATCTCATAACGCACTCGTTGGTCATTTAGGTTGGAATTTTTTCCCCGGGAACTGGACTGCACTGGGAGAAGTATTGCCCAGATGATTTCTGAGGGGCAAAAGAAAGTAAAAAAATCTGCAGCAATGCGATTCCGGTTGGTTGGACGCGAAGCAGGCGGAGAGAAAACGCTGAATTTTTGCGAGGAGTGAGCCAGCCCCGCCATTGCCGCCGGAGGGGGTGTGGGTTTTTGCTCGTGAGGAAGATGACGAGGGGGAGGTGGAAGCGAGGGAAGAGAGAATAAGAGGAAAAGACGAAGGTCGCGATGATTCAGGATTAGCTCAGTGACCTCCAGCGATTACCTACGCCCACAAACACACACCTACACACAACCAAGTGGTTTTCGCGCGGCGAAGAGCTGTCGGGGGGGGGAGGGAGGGGGAAGGGACTTCCGAGGAATGCTTGCGGAACGAGAAGCAGTTTGACTCCGAAGAATGGCAGGCAGGTGACAAAACTTTCCGGGTGCCAACGACTCCCGAAGTCCTTGGCTTCCATACCATCACCGGAGGGTGAATTTTCGCACCCCTCCGCGGACACTCCCTCCCCCGGTTGTTGGTTTCCTTCGTCCCCTCGACGCGACAGAAAAGACCGCCAATGGACTCGGATCGTTCGTAATCGTTGCCTCACGTGCGGTTTTCTGGAGGATTCAAAGGTCAGCGGGTGTTGCACGCAAAAGGTCAGATAATATCGCGACCGATGATTTTGCCCATCCATGTGATTGCGCACGCATTTTCGTCGCATTGTTGGCGTGAAAACACTTTGGGGCTGGGAGGTTGCGTGTTCCCTCCTATTGTTAGCTAACGACGGCGACAATAACGAATTTCCGTTAGCATTGACGATCGAAAGCACTCAAATGAGAGTTCTTGTGGGTGGTTTTGTGAATGGATGGACTGTAGTGACCGTGTCCTCAGCTGTACTTATCTCTACTCGACCGTTTTCATCGTTTTTTTCTCATTCATGACTTCAGCATGAATCCAACGAACCTCCCACCTCCGGAACTGGTCTATGATGGAAACAACCTTGTTAGATTCAATTACTAAATTAAATAGGTACCGCTAGAGATATCCGCACCATAAGCACGTGTGTTGCTTAACAAAACACCCGATTTTCTTCTCAATTGAATTTGTTTAGAGAGCTAATATATCATTGTCTCATCATAGTCGTGAAAGAATGGACAGAAGAATGAATTGCGAAACAGTTGGCTGAGTAAATTAATCATTATCAACTGTTAAGTCCACTGGTTTTTGTCTTAACAAACCGAAGATGAGTAATTTTGGACGCTTAGAACAATCAACAGGCTCATCAATTTTGTTCAAGTTTTTACAAAATTTGACGAACTCCATTCTCAAAATAGCTGTTTTACAATGTCAAAATTGCTCTTCGTATCTCAATCTGAGAACAACCTATTCATTTAGGTTTGGAGGCAAGTGTAGTGCTTATTAGGAGCCCATTCATACGTTTAAGATAATTAGAAAATGTTTCGCCATTTGAAATATTTAATCTCGTCACATTTTATCTGAATTCCTCTGAAAAACAACAAAGCAATTAATTTTTTAATAAATTTCGCCTTCGCCTGTTTCTGAGAATTGGCTTGTTACTCGCCATTTTATAAGGAAGGGACTGCACAATTGCTTGAGGAACTTTTACGACTAGTCGTATTGGAAGAAATTGATTCTCAGCCATCATCGTCACGTCTCTAAATCTTTTTCTCCACATTTCCATAGTCTTCTGTATAAATTGCGAATTTTAAAGTAAAACAAATATTTGTCGGTAAGGAGCGTCTGCCTATCTGTGGTTTCGGAAATCTACATTTATGATTCCACCTGCCTTAAGATAACTTCATAAAGAAAAAAATATTCGGCAGAATTGACTTCAGGAATCCTCCATTAATTCTTGGCGACGGCTATTGGCAGGTCACGAGGTCCGCATTCCGCTAGCTGCAAATCATCGGATGTACCGCGTAGGTACTTACTTAGCCTGTACCATCTTTTATCTCTGACAGATTTGCCGCACTCATTGCAAAAGGATGGAGGTAGTGAGAATCTTGCAAGTGCTTGCTGAAGATATTTTTAATCGCGAGAAAATTTTATCATGTTGATTCACTTGCCTACATTTAAAAAGAATGTTTTGATCGGAGAAATCTTGAATTGATAAAATTCAATGAATTTATAGAATTTTCTCTTGACGCACGCTCGGCAGCCCGCGGGTATGATGTGCATGGAATGTGGGCACTACATCCTTACTATATGTGCAAGTCTTCCTCTTGAGGATTAAAGTGACTGGCTTTAAGACCAGTTCCAATCGAACCAAATATTTTTCTGCTACCTTTTCGTCATTTTTGCGAATAATTCTGGCGCTGAAGGCGCTTTAAACAGGAACTGCAGAATTTTACAATAAATGGAAGTGTACGTAAAATCAAGTAAATGCTCTGCAGAGTCTCTTTCGCAAAAAATATCTCTTAAATTCAATTACATTTTAGTCCCACAGTCCCCAATAGTACGTCGTTTATTAAGGATTTTTGGATCATAAACTTAATTTCTATGATCCAACCCAGGAATTAAAATCAAAGTTAAGTCTCTTCGAGTACCTCTTTCACCTCCCACAGTTTACCATCTCTCAATTTCTTAATAATTCCTTGGATACCGTTCCATCTTCACCCTCAATTCGTTTTCTTCCCAATCGCTTAATTAATACTGATTCAAAATTCATTTATGACACAATTTACTCTCTCTCTCACAAACTGTTCTGATATACTTTAATTATCAACATCATCACGACCTACCCGTGCACTCAAATCTGGGAATAGGCATACCACGTGCGTATTCTCAGATTAATGCTGATCAGATGCTTACTTTCTTCTGCCTCTCACCCCAAATGGCCACTTCCCGACAAGATTGATCCGTTTTCACTCTCCTCTTGACAAATTGAGCAAGCTCATTGTATCTCACCTCTAAAAATTATTCGGGCTTTCTTTCTCATATTTTTCGTGTTACCGATAATTCGTTAACCTTGTTTACCACATCGCACCTCTCTTATTTTGTCGTCGTAATATTGTGTGTTGTATTTGGACAATTTTGTAAACGACCCAAACTCATTTCCTCCGTAGCGGTGAGCGAGGGCGACGACGACAGCAGCGGAGGACATCGGCTGCACTACCGGACGCCGACCTCTCCGTTTCCCGAGCACAGGCCCGCCGCATCCGAAGACGACTACGACACGGAGGTGGCGGCGCGGGACTACGCCGCGTCCCCGACACCGCCGCCGCCGCAGGAGGTGAGGATCGAGTGCAACAACGACGAGATCGCCGTGGCCATCCGACCGGCAGCCGGAAGGAAATTCGACGGCATGGTCTACCCAAAGGGGCTCTCCAAGAACTCGAGCTGCCTTGCAGAGTTCTTGGCGGAGACGCCCCCCATCAAATACGTACTGCCCCTGAGGTCCTGCAACACCATGAGCACGGATCTGGTGAGTCGGGATAATTTCTGAAATGAGCGATTCTGAGTAAACATATCAGAGAATTGTGCACGATTTCATTGGTTTACAATTGCAATTGGTCCTGTGCTCAGCTTTGATAATCAAGACTGTACAATCGTGGTCTTAATTAAAAGGGGGAGAGGGCAATGTTCAGTAGGGGGGGGGAGCCGGGTAATGTACAGGTGATTGAAACACTGTGCTTTCATTTAGGTGGGTTTATTAGAAAAAGTCTAATGGCGAGTATTTTGTACTGTATGCGGTCATGAATATGAGCCCTTGTTCGTTTTTATGCGGCTGATCTCTCCAAAATGTTCATATAACAATACTCGGCTGACTCCCTCAGTGTCTACGTACATACTTAACTGCTTTAGACGGTTCTCTTAGGTAAGTAATTTGTACTCTATTAACATTATCATTCACCGATTTAGGAAATTAGTTTATACCACTGATAATACGACTTTTGTGTACGTATTGTCTAGTTGTATGCCACTCTCCTATGAATTCAACTTCCAAAATAATTAACCTGGGTCAGCATTGGTGCTGGGGAGAAGTTTTAATTAATAATCGACCATTTTAAAAGAAATGGAATTCCTTGAAACCAGCGAATAGGTTAATTTCTAAAATTTAACACACCTTGTGTGGAAAGGCCCCTGTATAGAAAAGCGCGTAATGATTTAGTGAAACTAATTTTGCTTGGTAGTAATCATAGAAAACTCTACTGTTCAAAAGAAATTATGCTTACTTAGAAACCTAATTGTCGGACTCTCTTATATCTTCATTTAAATGTAAATGTGCATTTGAATTTTTATTTTTCATTTTTTAAACACGTTATTGTTTTAGGTATTTATTTTATTCTGTTACAAGTTGGCTATTTTTTGTTGAATGGTCCCGTCAGAGTTTAACTTCAATGCTTTCTGCTCTAGCTCATTTTCATCTTCGTGTTATTTTGCTGAACGGGAAAATGAGTAAATCGAAGGTTTTGAAGTTCCAGCAGAGCTTTTAAATAGCAATGAAAGGGGATATTAATAAAATACTATGCATCACAATTAATTGCTTCGCCAAAAAAATTTGATATTAGGTTTTTTGATAAATCACTAACATTTCACGAATATATTTGAGTTAAACGGGCATTTTCGGGAGAAAATTTTAAGAGCGTCGTGATGTCTTGTAATAGATGTGGCAGGAAAGGTTTCGGGCAAGTCCATATTGCATTCTGTTATCACGCAATGTCTGTTATCATGTTTTCAGTTCCATAGTTTTTGGAAGGCTAAAAGCCGTGAAGAATTCGACGCACAGAGATGATATGTTTTAGTTGAACGCAAAATGACATCTTGCGATGGCATTTCCTTTTATGAGGCATCCCCTTTGTGGAACGATAAAAATACCATAATTCGATAAGACTAAAAAATTTCAAACCTTGCACGCGACGGCCATTTCGACTTCCTTGATGGGCATTGACCTTAAAGGCCGTGTACCGTACGTCGTAGTTCGCGATATAAATTGTTACCTGAAACTTGCTTTAAGTGATCACGCTCCCACGACACAACCTGCTCGATGCTCGTAAGTAACTCTCGGGAGGCAACACCCGCACGTAAGGGGACAGGCGCAGGCGCTTGCCCTTATTCCTTGGCTCCGAGGTGAGGTGAGAAAAGCGTTCCGCTTCACTAGGTGGGAACGCCATGCACGCATTACTTGTCATCTGGGCGCGGAAGTTGGAACCGGATAGTCGCCCCTGCCCTTAATGGAGATGACATTGTAGCGCAGGCCAGGAATGGGTGCGAAGGGAAGATGATGGTTGCCAAACTTTTAACTATGTCAGTGGAATGATGTTTTTTTTTGTGTTTCTAATCAAAAACTTACACCCATTATTCTATATTTACAGCGATAGTTTGGAAGGTTCATAATGCACTCAGCGGCTCGCGTTTTTTTTAGATTTTTTTATTCAATTAAACGAAATTTTGTTTATTCTACATACATTATGGTATGTTATTTTAAGGGTGAATTCTGCTCTTTTAGAAATTGAACTGGCATAAGTAACTCTAGTTCCTAGCGTAGTTATAGTGTAAGTTACAAACGATGATGTCCCGGTCACTGAAATGGTTAGGAAAACCATGTGCTTTCACACATTTTTCTTATGGCACGATGCCACATGTAAATTTCATTCGGAGGCTCAAGTGAAAGGAGATACGTGGCGATACCACTGTCAATGTCTTTCACGGGAGTGTGCTGGAAAGATTTATTTCTCCTGTTAGCAAACACGCTTATGATTCATCAGTACAAGGCTTCTTCGAGGTGTCGTTCTCTCTTCTTAGTGATGTAATGAATGGGTTGAGTGAATGCCCATATGGGTCTTAATATTAATGCCGACCGGTAATACGGGTACTTACTTATCTCAACCTCTTCCGCAACGAAACCACTCTTATGTCCGAGGCGGAATTTGCATTTCCTTTGGGAAACGTGGTCAGCACCGACCTGCTCGGTTTGTAGTAAGTTGTAGGCTTGTTTACAAAAAAGCGTCAATCACATTTTAATGTGTTAATATTCACGTAATTTTCCGGAAAATATTACCTAAACCGATTAGAAACTTATTGCGATAGCCATTTTATGATAATGATTCAAAGGTCTTGGTGTGATGTTTTCATATCGATTATGGCCTAACCTAAATTTTAACGGTATAAGCATAATTATGTGAATTTTGAATTGACAGTATGCAAGGGGACTGAAATTTTATTATCTATGCTGCCTAACTGCGGTCCGCGAACCTAAACCACTGGGCTAGGTCCATGGCTATTGGAAGTCCGATGACCTTCCGAGACGGATATCCCACTAGTTCACACGTAATTGTAGAAACTGGTGTCGAAAATATTCATCTATATTTACATGGTACCCCAGAAACCACCGTCAGAGTGTATGGCGTGGATTGATTCCACCCCAGGCATGCAATTTCAAAATTATGTTTTGAATAAATGTTAGTTTCCAACGGATTTATTAAATTACGAGCCCGTGTTAAAAAAATGGAAATGATAATTATAACAGCTACGTTCACTACGATATTTAAGTGTAAATTGCATACTTCCATACGCTTGCGAGATGAGCTGTTAGTACAAAGAACAATAAAAAAGGGCTAGATGAAAAATGACAACTTACGAGACTTAATGATTGAAATGATTTAACCCACAGCACCGTCATTTTAAATTGTTCTGATCCCTAATCATTCACGGAAAGAATGTTCACGTCTGAATCATACGAGGACATTCCATGGGTTTGGCCTCCCCCATCCTTTGGCCCACCTCAAAATCCACTCAGAACCCACATCACCATCGGCGACCAATAATCGAGTTTTTTTACAAAACCCAGCGGTGGGTGTGTTACTGCTCCCAACTCAATTTGGAGCAAGCGGGCTCTCTTGCGGAATGATGTGCGGGTGACGGGGAAGGGGTGATGGAGAGGGTCGTCGACTGATACAAAATGCAAGCGAACGACGGTTGGAATCGACGGCGCCAAAAATTCCGAAAGAGTGGCCTCTCCAAAGTCTCCGAAATGTGCCGAAGAGGAGCGTGATCGAGCTATTTCACGCACGTATTCGAGGGAGACGGGAGCGAGATGAGAAATAAGGCACCGAATTCAAGATGGAGTCGGGAGCGAGTGTGAGAACGGAAAGTGAGGGGAGATGGGAGAGGAAGGAGGAAAGTTTTGGGGCCATTGTTCGTCAAAGCAAACGACGCTTATGAAAAACCTCTCCTATGAGGATCCTCTTACCCCCACCCACCCCCCCTTCCCCGATTCCATCAGAACCTCCAGCCTCATCATCCTCCTCTCTGAAGGGCGCAGCGGTGAGATTTGTGAGTGCTCTGCTTGGAATATGGAATTCTTTTCGGATGAGACCACTTTTCCCCTTCCCCCACTTTCCCTTCTTAGTGCCAGTTTTAATGTGGAACGCGTCGCCTCCTCAACGCCCACCTCTCTCCCCTCCTCTGCTTTCGCGTGGAAGGAGATCCACGGAACAGTACTCTCTTACCAAATGCTATTGGGGATTGTGGTAGCTCGGAAACAGGAGGGATGAACGTCTGCTGAAATCATTCGCACTATTTCGATAAGGTAAGGGGTATCTGCCGAAGATAAGATAATAGGCAGTGGAGATGGGGTGTATAGAAACCATCCATCAATATTGGTCTATCTTCACCGAAAATTTCCATGGGTCCCTAGTCACAGGTCATGGGTCACAGGCATGTACTGTTTAGGTCAGGCATTTGGAGTGCTCTTCAAACGCGACACCCTGGAAGATGGGGTGCGCTGAAAAATCCACAAACCCTGGGAATCGAACTCGCCCTGCAATAGTCGCTAGAGCATAAACTACCACACCAATCCGATCCCTTCCCATTTGTAGTCACTATGGCCGAGATCATGGCTAAGAGTGAAAACTAGAGGTGAGAGCTTATTATTATCTCGATCTCCTTCCGAGGCATTTCCGTGGAATACTGACGGAGCATGTGTTCCTTCATCTATCTCCTCGTCCCTAGCTTCTAAGCAGGTAAGGCACGGGAGGTAGTGTGGTCAAGTGTTAGAATTGTTCCCGTTTCGCCTTCGCTAATCGATGAAAGCGGTCCAAGTACGTAGTTCTCTTATAAATTACCTTTTGCATGTTAATTTCATGTACATTTGGCCTTGTTGGGAAGACGCAGGGCTCGTAGCTCGAAGGTCGCAGGTGGGTCTTAGGCTTGAAAATTGTTTTTGCCGCAGGATTTTAATTATTTAGGCTAAAGAGAGTGATACAAACTACGCCGTTGGAGCGCCCAAAAGCGGAATTTTCAGCGACTGGCATTAATTGTGCTTAGCGACCTTAACTATATTGCTAAACTCTGGCCTATGAAACCCTAACTCAAACAGGTTATTCTTTTGATAACTCACTCGACAAAGGTCCATTGAACCATGAGTTGAACCGAGAAATGTAAGCGAGGAAGTAACGCAATTATTTCGATCGGGCGACATTTCGCCGTTTTCGAGTGTTTCTTATTGCGACTAAAGGAATTAATAAGGCGAAATAATGCTTTCTTTCGGATGAAGACGTGACCTTTAGATTTAAAGGTTTTAGTCTTTGGCATGGACGTGAAGCGATTGAAGGACACCATGCCTCAACTTTGATCCCCGCGTCAAATTTGGCCATCAAACTGATAGATATTTAGCATCCAGAATGAAATAAAAGTTCTCTTCCTATTTTAATTGTGTTTCTATTCAATTGCTTGCTAATGCCCATAGATCGATGCGTAGAGATGAGGCGTCAACGTCAGAGAAGTGATACAAACCTTCCTATTGACCTCTCCACGCCCCTTTAAGTGGTCGAATGATAACTCCCTCGAATTTGTATTCAATGCCATTATCGAAAACGTCCTCCATAATTTATAGATGCCTCACGTTAATTGCTTGCCTCGAGGGCATCTCAACCACTGGTGGACTCCTTACTATACTTCAGTACTTCCAAGTGTAAAGTTCTTTTAATCAAAGACAGTTTGGCAAAAAAAAATTGCAAAAAAATAAATGGCAAGACTTAGACACAATATTTCGGCCGTTATGTCCATAAAATGGACGATAAATTTTTGTGGAATATTTTTAGTAAGTTAATGAGATAGTGTAAAGCGCTATTAACACTAAAGACATGCCAGGAAGTGTTCCATTTTTAAGAAAATGTAAAAAATGGATGTAAAAAACATATTGAAACTAAATATCATTTGATTTTCATGACAACAGTAACGTCGTTACATGCTACAAAGAAGTTTTATCCCAGAAGTTTTTGTGGAATATGACAAATTTACTGTGGTCGTTTCAATCGTGGAACGATTCCACGAAGTTAAAAGCTTCACTCAATCAGTTTGATGATATCCAATGTTATCAAGTCGAAGTTATTTTAAGACGATTTTCTACCGCTTTTATCCATCGATCGTGGAGTGCTTTAATTTCCATTATTTAAACTTTTGCGAAATTTTCCAAGCACAAGATGTGGTTGAAAAAGGACGGTAAACGGATTTTCTATTCGATAATCAGTTATCTGTTTTTGATTTCACCGAGGAATACAACTTGTGTCGATCTACTTGTGCGTAACATGGGTACAGTCGTGTTAGGAAGTAGGAGGGGAAGAGGGAGAGAGGGGCATGGAGGAAGAGGAAAGGCACGGGAGAGTGATCGCCGCGGCCGTTGCCTCCCGGTCGCTTCCTTTTCCCGAATCAGCAGAAGAGCGACAGTAACGCGAAGCATGGAACGGAGACGATGACGAGCCAATGGAAATTCCGACTCGTGACGGATTCAAACACCCGTGTAATTGTGGGAACACTGGTTCTTTTGAGATCATCAAGGTCGCGCGAAGATGCCTCTTAAGCAGAGACCTTTTGATTGTTATGAAGGTCATGTCTTAACTTCCGGCCATTACGATAATTTGAATACCCCTCTCCACCACTCTTGAGAGCATATCAAGCAAGGAATCGAACATGAAACCCCATCCCCACTTCCAAAGCTGTGCCGAATTATACAGGGTGCGTTCCGAAAGTAATGCAATAAACTTTCCCGCGCCGCTCCTATTGGTCGGAATTGTTGGACTCTGACCATCGATTGACTATCAAGATTGTTGCCAATGAACTGAAATTGCCGTCTTCTGTTGTGTTTCGCATTGTTTAACTGAAGCATCGCACTGAAGGTTTAGCGATGAGGAAAGTGTGCGCCAAGCTCGTGCCCAAGGTGTTGTCAGACGACCAAATGACCAACCGAGAGGAAATTTCAATTGAAATTTTGCAACGTATTGAAAATTAATCTGATTATTTGGACAGCGTCATCGATGGTGATGAAAGCTGGGTTTTTGAATACGACCCAGAAAAAAAACTCCAAAGCTCTTGAGTGACCCACCGATCAGTCTCCCAAGCCCAAAAAGGTAAGAATGATCAAATCAAAAGTGAAAACAATGCTCATTGTCTTTTTCGACTGTAAAGGAGTGGTCCATTAGGAGTTTGTTGCTCAAGGACAGGCAGTTAACGCTGCCTACTACGTGGATGCGCTGGAAAGACTCCGAAAAAGTATCATCAGGACGAGAAAAGACATCTCAGCTACCTGGCAACACCATCACGACAACGCGCAACGAGTCCGCGAGCTCCTGGCTAAACACCATTTGTCAACGCTGTCCCACCCCCCTATAGTCCTGACGTCGTCCCAGCAGACTTCTTTTTGTTCCCTCGGATTAAGGCAGCCCTTAAATGAACTCGTTTTTCGTCAATAGATGAGATCCAACCAGCCGTGACGAAGACCTTGCGAGAGGTCCACGAAGACGCCTTCCAGAATGCGTACCGGTTATGGCTGTGTCGCTGGAAAAAATATGTAGAGGCCTAAGGACAGTCTTTTGAAGAATTTTAGGTGTTTGTGGAAATCTTTTCAATAAACTACTTTTAAGAAATAACTACATTACTTGCGGGACGCACCCTTTATTCCGTCCGTAAATACGTGTTACCTTGGGAATAGTCGTGGTACATATGTCCGCCGAGGCATTATTAATATTCTCAAATCGTGCTTGTTTCTCATTCACAAAATTCAGCCCTTAAATGTTTTTGTTGTGAATTGTTCAGGCCAGTGCTTTAAAAATGCCAATACATGATATTTTATGGTCAAAACGAGAGTTTCAAGTACTCTCATACTGTCGGTGAGAATAATAATATGAATACTATTGAGTACCAATGTACAAATTCAATGATGTATCATGATTTCATAGCATAACAGGGGTATATGCAAACCTATTACTTCAGATGACACGCAATAATGTTAACGTTTTCAATAAAACGTTGTAACGTACAAGGTTCATAACATTTCACGTTACACTGATGAGTGTTAGCAATTCATAAATTGACTTTCAGTTTCGAGGAATACCCTAGGAAACTCCTTGAAAGGATGTTGCCTTCAGTGGTACAGAAGAGAGCATTCGAAGTTCTTGTTCAATCATGTCCTCCCTGAGTTCTTTGCCGTAACTCTTTTTCTGGATGCGCTTCGATCCTCGAATTCCGATGTTTTCCCACACATAGGTGGTTGCATACGGCTTAAAGGTAATTGGGATACGGAGAGGAGGTTCGAGGTTGGAAGGAGAAAGTTCCTCCGGAGATTATCCACAAGACAGTGGGTTGGAAATTCGGACGTTTTCATTTCGGCGACGTCCACTCACGATCTGGCAACCACCTTCCCGGACGCCGGCGTTAATTCTCGGATTCGCATTCCGGAGGAGAATATTGTGGACACACAGTTTTCATTCTTGGCCCGGATGGACGTGCACTTCGTGACGCCTGAAAACATGAGAAAACGCAACGAAGCGGAGGCTTCTGGCATCGCGCTTCGCGTGGGGAAGGATTACACCGTTTGTGAGGTCATCCAGGTTCCTGGCAGCAATCAGCGATATATTCTCGATAGAAGATAACATCATCGATTAAAGAGCGTGGTTAACGCTTTGCATACAATAGAGAGGACAAATGTTCGACGAATTCGAAAGCGCGTCATAAAGTCGATTCCATTGATAGTCGACCGACTACTGCTTGGATACCTGTACTGGGAGGGCGATCAGGGGTAGATAGGATTTAACGCATTGGAGAAGGGCGAAGAGGAAACCGGCATCTGCCGAAAGCGTCCATTACAAACAAGAAGTTTACTCGTTCCCGAGTTCCCCTGGAAAGCCGACTTTTAGGTGTAACGTGCCCACTAAATAAAAGACGAGTGCCAGTTTGCTATCGACCATTCCCAGGTTCAATACCTGAGTGAAATAGCTGCAGTCCTTGTCGAATAGGATTGATTTCGATTGTTTTCCGAGCCTTTGGAGTATATATACGTACCACGGTTCCAAAATGTCCCTCGAATTGAGCTGGTTTACCATAATATAACGTCTCTCTCGGAATGGAGTTGGGAAAGCGGTTGATTTGGTAACAGATAAATCATTGAGTTTTAGAGCGGTAGCACATCTCCTAAATTTCTTGCAAGCATTGAGGAAAACGTAGTAACTGTTGAAACACGATTTCTTAATAAGTAAAAGACCGTACCTAAGGATTATCGGAAATACAGCGCTCGACGAGAAGCTGATATTATCCAGTTGCTATCTGTATAGCATGAGATTATTAGACTTTTAATTATTAAGACTCATAATTTCTAATTTTATTATATAGCTTGGTACGTAAAAGAAGAAGACAAGAAATATAGAAATTGGAGTAGTAACCGTACAGCAAAGCCAAGCATACCCAAATAACAAACCAGACTCAATCGAAGACTCGGCTGCAAAGCGTCTGTTCTGGATTGGTAAGGACCAGCGCACAAGACGTTACTACGTAATCCGGGAAAGTAGACTGGTCCTAGATGTATGCATTCTATAAAATTGAGTGCTATTCAAATATGAGAGTTAATAAAAACGGACTTCTTACAGTGGGAATTCGACCCGCGAATTTTAACGTTTTTGGATAGTTCGATGCTTTTTGTGTGATTAACCAAATGTGGGCTAATCAAAACAAAGTGGAATTTAGCCGATTCACCGAATTTGATATGTCGCGTAGATGAATTGAATAATACTGTACAGCATCCGACATTTTTTATCTAGCTGCGATTAAATAAATGACAGGGGAAAGTTAATTTTCTTTTTGTCAAGATATGCAGCATATTAAGAAGTATACTGAGACAAATTTCGGAGTAAAAACTGCCCTTTCCTATTCCGATCACGCTGTATATTTGCACACATGTACGCGCTCTTATGTTGAAAGATATATCTCCATGGCGCAAAAAAATTAATTTAGCTTATTTTAGTGTCTTAAGGAAATAACGTGAATAGTTTACAACTAATTTGGTTTCCATGACGAAACGTGTAGAGCTTGCAAATTAAGTGCCTTTTTTTGAAGAACAGATGGTACGTACTTCACCCAGAGTTCCCCGTGTCCTCCAACCACCCTGAAAAAAAATTACGAAAATAATGACATTTTTTGGCAACATGGAAGAACTACGGCCGCGTCTCGAAGATGACGCACTCCCCACTTGCCATTTCTTCACAGCTTCCCCACCCAATCGAATTCGCATTTTCCATTCGGGTACCCCCACTCTTCCCCCTCAGGAGCGTGGGCTGCCTTGGCTGGTGGCCACCAGGGAACTGGCCCCTACTCCGTAGACATCGACCGCTCCATAAAAAGGGGTCTCGTCGCCGCGCGTGGGGCGCTCGGGTGCGTGGGCCCAATTGGCGGCACCCGCGAGGACGCCCAGGTAAACCTCGCGAAGGGAACCCCACGCCGACTCGAAGCGGGAAAGTGTTTTTCGGAAAAAGAAAAATTCTCCTCGTCCCTTTTTTTTCCTCTCTCTTGCCTCCGTGCGTGAGCGTCCGATGGCTCCTTTTCTCCACCTCCAGGTCCACCAGTCTGCACGGTTTTTTGCGCGTGGGGGCTAGTTCCTAGTCGAGACTCGGGCGTGGCCGGCAACAGTGAAAGTGGGGGTTCGAACGAAGATTGTAAACGATGGGGAACAGTGATGTTTCAACGTGGGATTGTCTCTTTTGCTCGGTTTTATTTTATTCGCACGTCCTTATCATAAATTTCCCTGTCACCTGTGCCGTGTGGAAATGAACAATTTTCTTTCGAATGCTGCTGCTCATTTCTTGCATACATGCATTGGGTATAAACAATACGCCAAGGCGTCTCCGCGTGTTGAATGAGGCCATTTTGAAATGAAGGAGCTGGCAATTTCCATTGTGCTATCATTACAACGTGCCATAAGACATTGAGGTGATGCAATGAGTTCATGCTTATTGCGAGTAAAATTCATCGCTGTGAGTGACGCATTTCATGGAGTATGCACTAACTGTCCTCCCACTTTGATGATGGTTAGGTTTTTCGGAGGCGCTAGCAGGTCGTACTGAAGCTGCTTTTTTTTAGCTATTACCAATGGTGTATCGGAGATGACTGTTTAACTGCAAGCCATGATTTTGGAATAATAATAATATTTTGATGGTGTACCGTATTTATGACAACATTCAATAGGTGACCCAATCAAGGATAAAAAGTCATTGCCAATATCAGTGTACGCCAATTCAGCCTCCATAATACATGTGCTTATTAACATAACTGAATTTTCACTTAATATTCAACTACTGCAAGTGATTCCAAATGTGAGGAAGACTCCTCTTGTAAAAGAAATGTTAAGGCTAACTTGTAGTTATTGTTTCAATGTAGTTTTATCTAATGCACTTTTTCATCATAGGTTCAGTAATTCTAGATGACATTCTCCAAAATAAAGTGGAGAGAGATAATTAGATGTATATATAGAATGTAGGATTGAGAAAATTTGGAATTATGTTTGGCTATCTGGTCTGGTCATGTGCTCCTGGGAGATCCCATTGAGTCAGACACTCCTGGCCTATCAGCAGGTCTCCCTCAGTCAAATACAGTTGAAGGTATCAAATCATGAGAGTTGATGTAGCATCTCTGCCCCAGGCAGGACTCAAAGTGGTGACCTATGGATTTTACTAGCTCAGCTAATGAATCCAGCATGGTGTACCTATTCAGGATCAGGAATCAGCTCCATTCTAAAGTTTATGTATATTGATCTTGCTGTGTTATATTGTTTCAACAATGCACTTACATACATATCTACTTTGATAATTGGTTTTTGTAATAATCAATATATTTTTATTCATTTTCAGTCTGATGGTGGAGTAGAGTATTTCAACACTATAGTTGTCCAGCCTCACAGGAAATTAGTTACTAATCAAGGTCGAGGATATCACATTAGATGCCGCTATCAAACAAAAGACAAGACTATACTATCCCACTTCAATGTGAGGTAAGCACTTAAAAATTTTAAATCACTTAAAATGACCTTTGTTTGAGTCAAGATTACAGCTGTTTATCCCTCTTACTTTGGATTCTGTAAGCTCTACCTATCCTTGAGGTATTTAGACGCATCAAAAAAGCCACATATTATTTCAAGCACATAAATTTCTCCACTAAAAAAATGTAATTTCAAAAGAGCGCTCTTGAAATGCATATAAAAAGTTGTATGAAAATCCATTCAGCAATTAATCCATGTAAAATACAAATAAACTAGCATTTGAAATAACAAGCAGAGCTGCTTGTTCTAAATCTGTTTTCAGTTGTAAAATGCTAAGAATGGTAGAAAAAACATTTGCATGAAGACCCATAATTTTATTTGCATATTTCAAATGCATTATTTTTCTGCAAAGTATATGCAGTATGTTTAAAAACAAAGATAGTTTCTTCTCATGAAGAAGATTATTTCATATGGTGTGTAAGCAAAATTATTTTTTGACACATGTATATTCCAATGTGGATGTATGCTACTGAAAGAGTGTCAACTAAAATTGGGAAAATGCTCAGTTCCATTAGCTTATTAATCTAGTATTTCCATTCTTTCTTATGTGGGCAAATATTACTTTGCTTTGTTCTGATCAAAATTAATGTTGGTCATTCGTCAGAATACTTGTTAAAATTTCTTTTTTATTCCTTGTCTCTCCTTTAAACATAAAGGATATGACTTTGGTAAATCCTTAAAGTTAAATATTGTGCTTTAATGTTTATTCAAATTATGAAACAGAATTAATGGGGGAATCAGCAAATCTTAGTTTCTCAAAGTTAGTTTCTTTGGTAGTCTAAACAAATCTTAGTTTGCTTTTTGCTGAGATATTTAATAGATAAAATTTTCCAACATTATAATTTATTGAGTTGACTATTTTCATTCAGTATGCTGGGCACTACACCAATATCTGCAACAGCACCAATGCCAGGATGTAGCATGAAGATATTTGCTGGTGATCCCGATGTCAGAAGAATAGCTGAAAATGTGAGGATTGGTGACCCATTGTCATTGGTCATTAGCATTGAGGATGAAGAGGATGAGGAGCATGGAGACGAAGGAGAAGCCTCCACTGATAACGCATTAAGTAGGAATGATGTGGGATCAGAGGATGAAGACTTGTCCATACCTGCTTATGGCATTTGGGTGACTGACTGCTTGGTCCGAGATGGCCTTGGGTGGGGTGAGCAAAAGCTGATCGATTCAAATGGGTAAGCAGATCCATGGTTATCTTAAAACGTCTGGCAAACATGCCCTTAAATGCAAGGGTTTATTTGGTAACCTTGGGACTTAGATACAATCGAGAATGTTATGTATGATGGAATGTGGTCGTGGTCCAATTTCAATATTGTAAAATTATTTTAAAACATCAGGGCTCATTTTTCCAAAATAAAAAATATTGCAAATGATATTATGTGATTATATTAGGTGAGCTCTACCAATCAAACTGATCCTTGGGCTGATTACTGTTGTTTTATATGATTGATACATTCCTAGGATAATTATCTAAAATCCACATAAGCATTGCAATAAATATTTTGTGAAGTAATGATTTAGTTTTAAAAGATGAGTTAAAAGTGTCACAAAAAAATCTTGTCTTGGGTACTTAATACCTATCCTTTTTCTTATTGCTAAGCCTTTTTCTAATTAGAATGCAATTCTAATTTATTCTATTGATTTGTGTTGAAACTTAGATGTAACCAAACCCCAAACCTTTCATTTCCTTTTCTGCCCTCCCTCTCATGGCCTCTTTTATGTTGCACTACCTTATACCTACACAAAAACTCTTTAGATGTAGAAACCCAAAAATACCTACTACGAAATAAATAAAAAATTAAAAATCATTATTTTTCTTGTTAAAAATTATGTCTTCCATATAATGACAGCAAAGAGTAACATATACATGGACACACACACACATACCTGTATGTGTGGGTGTCTATATGTAATTCACTTTTCCCCAATAAACTTTTTATTTTACGCTGCTGCGAGAGTATGTGGCAGAGAGTGTGGGGGAGTACTGTGTAATTCATTTATGCATCACTCCATGCATTCCTTCATGTTTTTATTTGATACAGACTTATGGAACATTTTTGTGATTTCATCATTGATGTGTAATGAATTCAATAATTACGTAATTCTCATATTGATTGTTAAACTTTAATTTGGGTATTTATTTTTTTAGGTGCCCACTAGATGGAGAAATCATGGGACAGTTCAAGTACAATACTGCCAAAACCACTGCCACAGTACGATTTCAGGCCCATAAATTTCCTTACACAGCATCTGTATATTACCAGTGCAATGTAAGGCTGTGCGTCAAGTCCGGAGGAGGCTGTGTGGATGTGGTAAGGATGAACTTTCTATTTTAAAATAGGTGATGATGTATTGGCCTAAAGTACTACTGTTAAATTATGTCACATTCAAACTAAAAAAAAATCGAATGGCTGAATGAATGGTGAACATGTACATTCTTTTTAAACTGTATGGACTAGTCGTAACATTAAAACTGAAAGTTTTTGGTTCAAGTGTAATGGGTATTATGGCCATTCTTTTATTTTAATGACGGTAACACAGATTCTTACCTCTCAGAAGGGGGATCGATTCCCTTGACTCCTTGGCATTTTCGTGGTGGAATTGATAGGTAGATCATAAAAACTCCTATGGGTCTCCTTAGATAAAATTCCATAATGATGAGTAGTGGACCCAAGTGGCCTTTGAGTCTTCGGTATGACTCGGGAGGAATTTCAGGGAAAGTAAATTCAACATTATGAGTGGAAACTTTATTCATCAATTGTCACACAAGAACAACCCTAATGATTAAATATCATTTCTAAGATGTTAAAAATGATCTCATGTGCCTTTGATCAGAGTATGCAGACAAAGTTGAGATCAAGCTTTAAAAGGGTATAAAGATGAATGTTTTTATTGGAAGCTTGTGCTCACGTAAGAATTTGTAAATCTGAGATCTGTCCAATAAATATGCGAACTGAGGCCATAAAAACTTTATTTTGCAAAATTTAGTCTACATCGATTTTGTCCCCTTCAAAGTACTCTCCATTTGTTGCTATGCACTTATTCCATCTTATTTTCCACTGTTTAAAGCACCCTTGGAAGTCCTCGGCAGTTAGACTTTTTAGTTGTCTCGTCGTTTCTTGCTTCATTGTGTCCCCATCTTCCCAGTGATGGCCCCTCATCACATTCTTGCATTTTGAGAACAGAAAAAGTCGCAGGGGACTAGGTCTGGAGATTAAGGAGGACGATAAAGGATGGTGATTGAATTTTTTGCCAGAAAGTGGCGAGCAATCAATGCTGAATGTGCAGGTGCATTGTCATTGCCATCCATCCATCATGTTCAGTTAAAATAGTGTGCACTGTTGATTTTCCTAAATTAAGGTCATAGGCTATCATTCGGACAGTTTTTTGATGATTGGTAAGGGCAAGGGACCATTTTCGACAAACAGTAATAACAAGGACAACAGAAACTCACATACCTAGCATTATACGTACGATCTGCCAAACACAGAGGGTTCATTGGCTCTCGGGCAAATAGCACCACTAGTGGGCGAGGCTATAATCCACGTCATGGCCACCAGATTGCACCAGTTCATGCATTCATTGCACAGTTTTACCCAATGCCACGCATGTGTTGGGTAAAAATAATTGCAGCTTACATTCATTCAAGAATATGACTTTGTATATATTTTTTATATAAATTTTATCTTATGTCAGCCATATATGAAGTTGCCTTTTGCACATTAATAGTGCTGTTTATCATATTGCTTATTTGCTTCTTGTTGCATAAATCACCTTTTGTTTGCCCTGGCTCAAATTTCTCTGTACAAAGACAAACACTTATGAAGTATCTGAACACGGACTATTTCCTACTTATGATTTTGATTATCCGTACAGCATGTTCACTAAAACAGACTCAAGTAATAGTTTCTATCCCTCCCTAGTTTATAGCTGACAATAAGTATGAATCATGATTTGATAAATGCTGCATGAAACCTTCTTAGATGAAATATTCTACTGTGTGATGGTGAGGTTGAGAGTCTTGGTTTATGTGAGAATAAGTTGTGAATTGACTGCAATATGCCATTCTGGTGTAGCAAATTTTCATATATGGCAAGATTTTGTCACATGACAAGGATGTACCACAAGAAGTCCTACAGTATTTTAAAAGACAAAGACAATCAATGTCTTTCCTAATATGTGGGTGGCATAATGAATCTTCCTCATATTGCCAGTAACTTTTTCAATAGAAAAGAGCAGCTTTTCTAAAATGAACTCTTAAAAACGTATTTGTAATCATTTATGGCTGACAAGTGACTAGTAGTGTTGTCAAACAAAAACAAAATATTGCATGAGATTGACTTTACAGAAGTTTTACCTAAATTTAACCATTACTTGCTGTGGAAAGTTCCACTTTGGTGAACTTTCTGATTTAAAATTAAATAATATTTTTGAAACAAAATTTGCTTTCGCTGTTAACATCATAGTTTGTGTTTTTATTTTTTTGTTTGACTTATTTTCACAATGAGCCTGCTTGAATCAATAAAATAATGGACACACTGTATCATTTTAGGGATAATTTAACGGTTGAAGGAGTAGTCCCACCCTAAAATTTGTAACCCAAGTATATATGTCAACAATACAATGTTACATTCCTATTACTGAAATGGAATATGACAAAATTATCATAAGAATAATATTTGACCACAAAGATTTCTACTTCAAAGGATGGCCACTGACCAATAAGCACAATTTTTCAATTCAATGCTTCAATTTTTTTGACAGTTTATGATAGTCTATTAACCATCTCTCCATCTGCTCTCTGAAGACTAGGGAGTCATCTTTCGGTGACCATTTGGAAAGTAAATCTGGCTAAACAAATGAGAGCATGATACATTTTCCACATATAAAAGAAATGATGTGTTCGGAACATGGTAGATGTTTTCCCATGACCAGAATCTCTGAATTTGTTTTATTATGATAATAAATTGAGTAGTATGTGTCCATATAAGACTTGTACAAGAAGATAAAGTGACATGGAAAATATAATGATTGAGTGTGCATGAAATAATATGATATTAAAACCCATCTTGCCTGTTACAGTCAGTTGGTTCTCTAATTGGTATCCTTAATTAGAATGCTACTTACATTAGGAAATAATAATACTTTGTTGAGAATATTTGCATGTATAATGATTTGAATTTTTTAAAAGAAATATTCCATTATATTTTTTGAAATTTAATTTATTCTCTACAAATACAATTACAAATAATAAAAATAATCATTGTTAATATTTTTATGCAACTAGTACCTTGTTATAAATTTAGAATGTCCCATGCCTTGATTTTCGTTAATTGCATACTTCTCCTTTACAGCCTCCTAAGTGTGACACAAACAGGAAGCGTCGTGAAGCTGGAGAAACAACTTTGGAGATAGGAAAAGATGATGGAAGTAGCCCTGCAACAATAGAAGTCTACAGTGGACTCTATGTTAATGAGGCAACTGATGCTGGGAGTCGTGGAACTTCAGACCCATCTGCTTCTGATTCTGGGGTTGCCAAGGAAAAAGTAAGTTAATTTACTTATTCTAATCAACAAATTACATTTTTTATTCTGAAATGTTAATATTTTAATGATATTTTGAAAATTCCATACGATTAGTCAACAGGGCAAACTAAGACTCTTCAGTAATATTAAATGGATATTTACCAGAAAATTCCATTACATTTTAAACAAATTATACAATATCCTTAAATTTTCATTTATAAAACTTACCTAATTCTTTCTTGATGACATGTAGCATTTGATACATGCACCAATTATCTTAGATCCTCATAGTATCTTGGCATAGTATATGTATCTATAACTTTTAAATACTAATACTGTTGAAAATTAGTTAATTAAATTAAAAAAGTAATAAAGTTGAAAATACTGTTTAAATTGGGAGGTGAATTAGCTTCAAGTACATTTACTTAAAAAATCAGTAATTACTGCTATCTAAATTATAATAAAAAAACTAAATAATACTGAATAAAAAAACTAAACTAACAAATAGTAATACTAAACAGTTTTAGAGGAGTCCTTAGAATTTCTATGTTTTTGGATTTAATTTTCTAGTCAAATTATCAAACCAGTTTTAGCAAAACTAAGAGTCAAGTATGCATTTAGTGTGAACACAACTAACCTAATGAATGCCCTGTTTATATTTCATTAGACACCTGATGATCCTGACAGCATTTGCATCTCACAGAGGTCTTTTGCAATTGGAATAGCCATAGCAGGTCTGCTTTTGATGTTGGCTGTCTTGGCAGCAGTTCTCATCATTGTTACACGTCGAAGGAGGCGTGGAAGAAGGCGAGGGAAGGCAGGAGAGTCCACAATAGGTGGCAGCGGAAGCTCCATATACAGTGGTCCATACACCAACACTGCGTACAGCCATAGCAGTTAATAGAACCATTCAATCTGAATGGATCAGTGTGTAAGAAATGGACTGGAGAGAGGTGAAGCCGATGAGAAATGCCATTTCTGGTTGAAAGACATCACAAGTTTGGTGGACGTGAAAGGTGCCTACAATTTGGTGACGTGATAATATTGCTACATTGTTAATCACACCTACTCTCTCGCTCAAAAGAATTTTGGGAGAGTTTGCGGCACCATTGGAACTTCTTTATGAAATGCTAAAGAGAAAGTCTGCTACATACAGAAGTATGACACAACGTAATCAGAGAGACTGATTAGTCACTTTTTAGGAATGTTGTGGATAATCCTCAATTTTTGTCCCATCCTCTAGTCCAGGAAATATGAAAAATCAAGTGAGCTTAAGATATGGTGACTGAATTTACGAGACCTCTACAAAATCATGTTTACATGAGATATTTGATATATAACTGATGGGATAATAGGCAAAATACTATGAAAAATATTAGAAGCTAGTGTCAAGGTTTGAATTTAGCCAATTTTCTCAAAGCATGTAGAAGTGCCTCTTGTTAGGAATAATGCCATGGGTCAATTCCATGAATTCCAAGTAACTTGAAAAACCTTCCCTCAAAATGTTTCCAGGGGCATCAGTAATGTGTGGCACAGAAGTGCCTGAGTTACAATTGAGACTTAAGGCTTTGTATTTTAAAGATTGGGGGAGAAAACCAATCGAATTTTGTATGCCTTTTCTGAGGCCTTATTTGTTTATTTCTATTATAATAACATTCTTAAAGAATAGCAATTTGTATTAGCTAATCAAAGCAATACTTCCCCCTTACCTGCTTGGGCTTGGAACAAATAGACAGAGTATGTCATTTTAAACAGCCATCAGGTGATTAAGGCTACTCATATTCTTTCCAATGAGAGAGAAAAGCCGATTCATACTTCATCATTGCAGAACCAGACCTAAAATTTTGTTTTCGCTCATTTAAGTGCAGTACACATAAGTTTTTTTTAAGCTATTTCACTACAGATGAACATGAAAACCTCTTTACCTCTATGTAGGTTAGTAGCCTAGCACAGGTGTTACAAGATGGCTTTTCAGGGTTTATGCAATATAGTACTTTGGTACACTTTTTGAGTGCCAAATTATGATGTTCCTATGATCAGTTTTCTCATTGGTTTTGAACACAACTTTCAACTTAAGTACACAAATGTAAATATTCCACCTGATGTGCTTGTAAGCACATCATTGAAAGTTTCTCGAGTTTTAATTAAGCATGGGTAAGATATTACACTGGGAACATAAATTCAAAATGTTCAGATATTCTGAAAAAAAATGTTTCCGTGAACTCAAAAGTGGTGCTGAAAGAGTAAAAAAGTTTAATGAGAGGAATTTACTTTTTCTTAGATTAACAATCATAGAAAATGTATCATCTGTCAGACTACTTTCTTTGCTCATGTTTTGTGCATTAATGGTGCAATGATCATTGAAAATTTTCATTTACAATGCATGATAATATGGATATATTCACTTTCACAAAGTAATAGTCATGACTTATGACATATTAGATGCCAAACATGTGATTTTGTGACATAGTAGATAATTGAATGGAATCTTTAATTCTGCTACATTTGGAATACTATAATATGAGCCATCATATTTACTTCAAACAGCTTCAGTAGGCACTGATTAAATGTAGGTGTCAGATGCCAACTACTCATTGAAACAGCCCCACCCTAGCGAATAGCATACCATACCAACATTTTAATCAGTTCCTGATGATGAGGTTTGTGGCCAATACAAAATTTAGACTAAGGGTGACCTTTCCAATACTGGCTGCAATAGATTTTTTTGGGAGAATTTAAATTCCCACGTAGAAGCCATACCAAGAACACTTTCAAGTGCAGCACTGCACTTTTCACATAGGGAATTCAACCACTGATTTCTTGGTCCTTTTCATGAAAAATATTAGAATTAGATCCCCTGATTTCTCTCTACCCATTTCCAATGTTGTGAAATTTCACCAACTGCTGAAATGCCAACCTATTTCTACCAACCAACCATTTTTTCAACTGTTTTTGCCTACCCTTTTTATGCAAATGACTTCCTCCCCAGATAACCGCTACCAATCAATTGGATAACAGCTACAGGGAAGTTGAATTTACAATGTTTCAGATGAATCACTGGCAGAAAGCCACCACTAGTTTCAATGATGCAAAATCCAAAACTCAAAGCTATCTAATACTATTGAGTCGCATCATATTTCGCACTTTTTGCAGTTCCTGAAAAACTTTCTTTTTTTAGTATGACAATTTCATAGTTAAATAAGCATTCCTGAGAATGGTTTACCAAAGGCATTTCAGGATTTGATATAAACAGATTTCACATTACATCATAAGTGAACAAGCACTTTTCTAAATTAAATTGAATGGAGGAGATGAACATATTAGATGGCTCTCAATGTTTGAAACAAACTGTAGCAATCACCGATCAAAGAAAGAATACTATTGATTTAAAGTGCTTTCATAGCATTTTAAGTTACAGCTGAAACTGGATCAATTTATTTACAGAGTACTTCAAAAGATTAAAACAGATATGTCCTTGCTGTTAAAAGGTAAAAATTAGCTGTTGTCCATCTCTATTTTGGCTGCTAAGATTAATGTCATATTTGCTTCATGAAAGAGAAATTAACTAAAATCTTCTCATCCATACCTTGTTTTATTAACACATTGTGTGGATTGAGACTAACTTGTGAAAAGTGAAAATATTGCCAAGCATTATCACAGTGGAATAAATCGGCATTCTTTAAGAAATAAAACATAAGGTCATCTTTCATAAAATGAACAGTATTAGAAATTCCTAACACTGTTGCCACACCACTTTACACAGTTTTTACACATTATATTCATTTGAACATGTGCATTTTTGTTAGCACCTATTGCATGTATGAAGCATGTATGCAATCAAATGTCTTCCATGTACGATAAGATATATATCATATGAAAATATTTCTTAAAATTACCCCATTTAATTGTAGATTCTAACACTATTTCCTCAGATTTAACTGTAAAAAATTGCAAAAAACTGTACATTCAATGCTAATATGGTTTTCACGTTTGTTGGAAAACGTGTTTTGCTAATGATAGAAAAAAAGCAATTGGTACATTGCTTTAATGTGGGCTCCGACACTTCAGATGTTTTCAAAACTGATACATGAATCAGTTATAAATGGACAATTAGGTGGCACTGGTTTACAGTTTCATTGACTATGTACAGTTATTGCCAAGCACAGCCAATGAGATGGCTTTTAATAATGTTGGCCAACTTTATTAAGTTGGAAGCTCACTAAATGAGGCTCTGGACCTTTGCCACGACCATTTTCAAACAGTCTGAGAGTGAGGGAAAGGGGTTTAGTCATAGGTGGCATAACTAAGCAAGTTTATATACTTGAAATATTATTGATGTATGGCGTGTGCTGCACTAAAAATGGGACCAACTTAGGTGCCACAAAATTACCATTACTTCTTGCAAACAATATTGCCAATCCGAAAGTAACTGAAATTCAAAGTAAAAACAAGATATATGTTAAAGAAACCAATTTATAATTTGTAAAAAATTTTAACCTGCATTTCTTCTCAACTATTTTCACGTTGAAGGTTTAAGATTATACAATTTGGAGTGCTTATTGTTTGTGGCACTGTCTTCTTTAGCATATCCTAATCCTTGCTATTGACATTTCCACTAAGAATCCTTATTTGAGAATATTTGTTACATTATGGCAGAAAAAGTTTTATGTACATCACATTTTATGCAATGCATTTTCTTTCTGTTGATAATGTTTGTTTTTTATACTGGCTGCTGAACGAAGTTCTCAAAGCCAATGTGATACCATGTCCTCTATTTTATAAAATAACAAATTAATTATGTCATTAGTAATATTAATAAAATTGGTGCTTTTTAATTTCAAAGAATATCATTTTTTATAACCTAACCTACCTTAACTGGTAGATAATCTTATAATAATTATTTTCTATTTTAACCTTAATTAAAAGAGGCTTCCACTATTATTAAAACACCTTAAGTGTTTAAATGATAAACAGTTATGTTCATTGCTATAGATATTATATTTCAAGTAATGTTCTTACTCAAAGATTCTTGTTTTCTCTGAAGCTAGAATTCAGTGTGCATGTATCATGTTGTAGCTGCAATGAATTTAAAATTAACCTTGCACAAACACTATCATGTTGCTAATTGGTTTAATCTTTATCAGAAGTAAATGAATGCTTCAGCTTGCCATGACGTGTCATGTGAATTATTTTTTAAGAGCACACTGAAACTTGGGAAGGAAATACTCTCTTCATTGAATGAAACAGGAAATGCAATTTTTCATCAATAAATTATTAATAAAAGAAAAAGGTGATCTGGACTAGAAAAATGCTTTACATTAGTTTTACGTAGTAATTTACCCAAGTACGTAAGCCATGGACAATAAGCATGGTCATAATTGGGATGTAACAAGATCCATTACAAAAATCACAATACATACTCAAATTCTTTGTGCAGGTTTGTCAATTACAATTGCAAAACCACTATGAATATCATAAGGAAAATGTAGGAGGAAAGCATTGAGAAAGTAGGTTTGCTTCATTATGATTCCTACAGAACTATTGCCTGGATCACGGCCAAACGAAATTTCACAATACATATATAAATCACTACAAAAAGAATATTTTGTTTACTAAGAAATATGAAATAATTTTTTTGATTTTTTCATATAAACAAACTACAAAGCAATAGGTAATGGGTTCAAATGTACAACGCACCTAACCGACTGCACAGTCAGTTGCACAATCCCTTGATTTCTATCTACTGAGCTAGTACTGCCAGTTTCACAATGGATCATTATCCCCCACTGCAAATTTTGTCTAAATGATACATAATTCACCACTTCAAGGACACAGCACTACTCTTGATTATTATCTTCTGGGCTGGAAGAAGTATTTGACAAGGTGTTTGCAAAGTACTCTCCTTCAATTAGATTGGAAAGCTTTCTCAGCTCAGGGAAGTTACGGACAATTGATGCTAATCGGTTATCAGGAAGAGGTGTACTCATAAGAGTGAACACATGACCAAACACTAAGGCATCTAGTTCAGTTGGCCTGCAAAAGAAAATGCTTATATTACATAATTTTTCAAAGCAACATACATGAACAGTAACTGATTTCGCTACGATCACTTACACATAGATTTGATATCTTGGTGACTTGCTTCATATAATATTACTTTTAAAATTAAATTATATGTATCGTATTGTTAGAACTCTAAATCACATGATGCCATAATGTGACACTAAAATATCACAGTTTCATTTCATTAAAACATCCTTTACTTTGAAACTATAACTCTTGTACTAGAAAAATGTCTGCAAACAGATGCAGAGATACCAAACCTTCCACTTTAGGATACACCTTCAGAATGGCATATTGCTTTCTGCCCAATGCGTATTTTCTTTAGATGGATATTCCTTGGATAAACCAAAAGTGCACAAATGATTTCTGAAATTTTTACTTATATTCAGGCCATTCATAAAGGTTTCCACCACTCCTAACAAAAGATTCGAAGTCACAATGATTCATCTCAAGATCACATAAATGTAAAAGATGTCAGAGGGTAATAGATTAAGGATTCAGTCACATACTTTCACAAAACTATTAAATATCATAAAGTAATAACCAAATATGTTTGATTCTATTTACTACCAAAAATACACTGCAAATAAATATAGTGAGAAATCTGAGAAAATATTTAGTGAAACATGGTTGTGAAGGAGGGAGTGGAATCACTGTGATACATTGCAGAATTGGAAAATCAGGCAAAAATTAGCATGCATGTACAAAAACAATATTTCATATTGTTCCTTAAAATTGCTCCAGGCTTGGAACTATTGTACCAAAATATTCATTTTCTGAAAATACAATTAGGTTATCTACATAATACTCTACAAGCCGCCGTAAGGGCATGTGGTGGTGGGTGCCAGGTCACCCACCGCCTGTAAAATAGAACAAAACACATGCAAAATCAATACATCTATGCAAACCTATGCCCACAGTGGTGCATACATTCATGCAAAAACCATTTCAACTTACATACATGCAAACACACGTACTATCAACTAACAAACAATTACACCTTACGATGTAGTAAAAGTTTATCCAATAAGGTGCAAGCTAGAATTTGAAAAGTAAGAAGGTGAAATTCCATTACCACATGGACATGCAACATACAATGGTTTCCTCCCCCAAGAACACAGGTAGGGAATGTGACCCAATGCTGCAGGTAGCAGGAGGGTCCCCCCACACAGAGAGACAAGGAATAGAAGGGGACAGAAAAAGCACAGCAAGCTATACTCTAACGAGCACCACATTATTTCATGGCATTCTAATGTGGTCCTATGGGAAGGGTTTTTACAACAATACACACAAGGTAGTGAAAGTGCATGTGATTGAGTAGAACTAATTATTCCCTAGACGCTGAGGGTGGCAAGTGGAGAAATACTGTGTGATTGAAGTGTATGTATACATATGTAAGATTAATTGCTATTGCACTTTTTGGCCATAATTTGCTCTAATAGAGCAAGGGAAAAATAAGTCACAATTTCAATGAAAAGCCATGTGCTATCAGATTAAGGTTCTTGTATCCTTACAAAAGTGCAATCATGGACTCGGTTATATTTTTGTGCAGTCATTTCTACCACATTACCTATATTGAAGATATTACCACCACCATTTTGAATAAGCACCCAGATACCACATCATCATTATCCCAAATAAAATAAGACCACTTTTCTAGATTTTAGGGAAATTTGTCCATGTTATACCCATGCACATTCATAAGGGTGTTAACAGTGGTGAGGAAAGCATCAATGCAGTTGCAATACGAATATATTTATTTCAATAATTACTACAATGTCTAAAATTAACTAACAAGCAGCAGAAAATGACATTAGGCAATTAAGGGCAGAAGAACAAAACTTGACATTATTCCAAATTAATTAACTTATCAGATATTATATGTGAAATAAAATGATTGTTATGAAATACAACGAAAGTGAATGACCAGTCAAATAGTTTTCACTACCGAAAAGAGCTATTATAAAGCTCATTAAGAGAGTTGCAGGGAACCATTACAGATGTTCAAAAGGACAATTCCTTCTTAAAATGAGTCCAAAACTGATTTTTTACAGAACATCTTCTATATTTTAAGTTTTCCTAAAGAGCAAGTGACTAAAAATCAGTCTACTTGTTTTCCCCTAGATCCAGCACATTTAATACTGATTAATTCAACCTATTGTAAAAATGAATTTGAGATTAAAGCAATGAACTTTATTGACTAATATCCATGTCCATATATTATTCCCCTTTTCTCTGTTTTTACCTGAAATTAACAACAGTTGCCTCAACTATTATATCCCTCCACATCAATGCCAAGGAAACTGCTTCAGCCAGAGTTTTTTTCTTAGGTTTATCAGTTTTTCAATTTGACCAATTGCAATCTGTGGTATTTAACTGCTTGTTACGTATTGACTACATTAATTTTCAGAGTTACAGCCTACATCTCTCCAGAGTAACATCAAAAGTAAGGTAACAGGTACTTGCAGATTACATATGTGGGACTATTTTATCTGAGGGTTTATACAGCAAATTGAATTTTCCAAAATATATTATCAATGTTGGTTTTCTATATTACATGATGGCCACATTAAACATACAGACTTACATATGACCTACACTTGTAATTAACTTCATATGCATAATTTAATTGTAATCTTGAGTCCTCACACCAGCCACCACTTGTTGAAATAATTTCCTTTGCTAATGAAATAAGTGATTTTCTTCTTTGTGTTTTTATGACCAATTACATTCTTGCAAAATGTATGCAAGCGCCATTTGCTATTCCTTAATAACTCCTAACATAACCCACAAATTCTAAGTGAAGATTTGAAACCTTATTTATTACCGTTTCCCACCATTTATTTAGTAAATCCGGTGAAAATTGATGATGGCTTCAACTTCCTGATTAATTTGAATTTTTTGACAAAATGAGAAAAATTGAATATAACCAGAAACCTAAATATTACACAAAACCGAGAACCGCGAACCTACCACTTAATTTTTTGAACACAACTTCTCAAACAATTCCAATAGTTATTCGTACCACTCACTCAATAGATTTCGTACCTACTCAAAAAATTCAATGAAAAATACTGGGTTGTACCCTATATATGCCATAGATAAATGTACTTGACAGCAAAATATAATTGAAAAATCTATACTCTAAAAAGTTTCTAATTTTCCTACGATCCTATTTAATGGCATCAACAACTGTTCATATCTTTAACTAAAATCAAAACAAAAACACACTACAACGGATATCCTTCATTGTCAACTTTCCCCTGTCAATGTGATGGCATGTCCTTTATTTATCAAAGGTGAACATATAAATGCACATTTTTATATAAGATATTCATACTCACTTTCCCCCAAAAAAATAGGGCCCTTGACCAAGACGGCTAGCCAAAGTGTAACAGCATTTTTGGACTTCTTCATAGACCTACTCGAGAAATACAATACCAAATTAAATTTTGAAAAACCACACATTAAAAGCATGTATAGCTATAACGTTCAGATTCACAAAAGATAAAGGATATTTCCTTTGATTCATACTTCAGCTAAGGTCTTTGATGCCCATCCATAAACCTTAAGTCGAGAAAGGCACTGTAAACGCTTACGCCAACACATTAACGTATTTAAAGGCCAAGGGTACACAGATCCATAACGTGGTTTGGTTACGCTATTAAGAACTTCTGGTACATTCCACAGGACATATTGCTATCATATGAAACAAAATGTTTAGATTACTTAACATCCAATCAAAATGAATTAAGCACAGCTATAAAAATTCACGTAATTTTCCAATGTTACCTCAATCACTTCCACACTCACAAACTTACCTCGGCATTAGTTAAAACTGTATTCACCAGAGACATGTATGCTCTCATATCACCTTTTTCCTTATCACCCAGGCTCTCAGAAAGGCTTACATTCTTATGAGTGAAAAATGCAACTATGGGATCAAGCTCCGATATTACAAAAGAGCCACACCTTATGAAAGGTACTTGACCTAACAAATAAGTAGCAATATTACAAATCTTAAATTACGAACGTGAAATGATATAGGACTTTAAGTGTACATTCTTACCTGATGGTGACATAAACTCGGCGTTACTTCTCATTTCCACATTAAAGTTTAATTTACACATTTTCAAATATGCCCGCACCGCCAGACAATTTGCGTAATCCGTAGATAAAACTTGCTCCACTTCATATGGCTCATACAAATTAATATCATCCTGCCAGGGTTCTTCGTCTGAAAACAATTCGCATTACAAAAACTTAAGTAATACACCTCAAACCATATTTTATAAGTTTTCCCTCTAATTTTAATTACCACCTATCCCAGAAACTAACGAATCCTCCAATCGCACCGAAGGCATTGCGTGGTTTAAATAAATAAACTGACAAATTTGCAGAAAAGCGACAATATTCAAATTACTTCAGCAACTTTTTAACTAGAATTCCGAATTTCTACATTCATTTTAAAACTTATTTCGCATTTCCGAAATGGTTTGTTTGGAGCATGTCCTGATACATGAATTGCGTATAGGTGGAACATTTGAATAAGAATAATCGCCGAGTTTGTTTTACGTTTTATAAATATGGTTTAGATTATAACAATTTATTACTGTGAAGACAAACTGGTTGCTCGCCGTTTGCAGCAATATTTGTACACTCCCAGGAATTTAACAGAGGATCTTCTTTCTCTTCTTTTTGAGGCTCGGCCTCCTGTTCTTGTGAAACATCGGGCTCATGCGGCGTTGGTTCAGGTAGCTCATCTTCTACTATATTTTCCGATTCATTTTCTTCCATTTTCAATTACTCAATAATTGGATATTTTCATGAACCTTATATTGGAAATTGACCTACATCTTTGATTTGGAAAAATTTCAAAACCTTAATCGCCGAGTAAATGTCTTGCATATTATTGACTTTCAGGAAACTGTAACCACAGTAACTACTATAAACACACCTCATAGAAAAAGAACGGAGCGTTTCTCGGATTATGAATCATAAGGATACTCCGAACTCTAGATAAGTATGTAGATATTAGTCAAATTATTCCGTATATCTATCTGATATTCAACTACTACAAATTTTGGTTTGGCCATTGCATTTGTCTTTATATTTTAACTTCAGATATCGTATGTTTATCCAAAGTAGAAGCCAACTAAATTTTTGTTTGAAGTGCGAGGTTAAGGTACCACTCATCAGCTTCATAAGTGAGTGAATTCTCCACTTTCAAGTAGAGATGGCCAACCCATATTTTTTACGTGAGATAACACTACTCAGAATTCGACAAGTATACCCGGAGGCATCACAAATAGTAGGGTGTCTGTATTACTTGAAGTCTGTGTCGGAGGAAATAATGAAAATGAAAAAAGGATATTTTCAATAAAGAACCTCAATAATAGCTGCCATGCACATTGACTAATGCATTTTCCTATTGCAGAGTAAATTCAGGTTAATCATTCAAATCCTTCCCGGGCACTCCTGAAAAAGGATGTCCATGAAAAATTAGATGGTAATTCTACTCAGATGTAAACTATCTCCTTGTGACAGTCTAGTGAATAGTTTTCGCTGAGCTACCATACTATTGTAATAGACAGCCATTAATTTCTAAACAAATATTACCCTGCATTATTATGAGCTATTAGTGCTTGCAAAACGTGGTCATCACAACTATGAAAAAGCAGTACATCTGATTCATTAAAAGGTATTCTCTTGACATGACTTTCAACTACCCACTGTCATTTAGGAGAAAATTCCATTTGGCTAAAATAATGGGACTTAAATGGCACATCGTGTGTGATTTTTCAAGCTATTCTTATTTGGGCAACAATTGCTTTTGTGTAAATGTTCAGTCCAACTTGCACATTGGCAGAAAAATGGTATTCATGTATCAATTTTATAAACAGCCAATTCCTTGTAGTTACCCATTTTACAAGAGGCTGTAAAACAAATTATCATAACTTTACTCAATGAATCACTTAATTGACTATTACTTGGCTTTAACAAGAAAATAGCTGCAAAGGTATCAGATTTTTCAATGCCAGAGATGTGCTGAATCGTAAAAAACTTCTGGATTATGCACTTTCAGACTTAAATCTGGGGTCACCACTATCACCTAATGAAGCATTGAGTTTGAAGTTTAAAGGCATAATTAAATATCTCAAACTAGGTATTAATACTATTCCGACATTAGTTACAAAGTTTTAATCTCAGACCTCTTAAGACTCTAGAATAGGAAAGCTCTATTATATTCAACAGCTGTGTATATTATCTTACTTATCTGATGATATGGAATGTTGCAAGTATGAATCCCACAGTACAAGAATGCTTAGTCATTTAATGACTTCTTTTAGCTTATCTGAAGGCGATCAGGCCCCACACATTTGAGAAGATTTAAGATCAGATGAAAATAAACATATCATTGCATATTCTGTCATAAAGGTATTAAAAATTAAAGTACTAAGAATTTTTTTGAGTAATTTCCATCCAAAATGATAGTGCTTCCATTGAACAAGCTTCTGTCAAGCAGTATATACAAACCAAAGTTCGTGGCAATTAATTCAAATTCGCCAAAACGGGTGCTTGATATCCATGGTTCCCCATATGACAAAAACTCATCTGTGAACTAATTGTGTTTTGGCCTCAAATGGTTTAGAACGGACTTCCGTAGAATGCGAGGAAACGTGAACCCCTGGTGTTACAAGCGGTTGATTGCGTGCTCTCATCTAGGATTTCTGTTGTTTCCATCTCACATAGTCTCTAACCTTAGGTCGCCTTTATTCGTCTGCTTCCATTCCCAACACATTTTTTGACTCCGTCCTCGCACTCCCCTTGAATTTTCGAATTAATTGTTGTAAACTAAAGCATTATTGCATGTCACAACTAAGTGCCTCTTGGAGGGAGTCGGGCTTAACTTATCAACAACTTAAGAAAATTTTAATTCACAATGTTGTCATACTTTATTATTTTAAACATCAAATAATTATGAATTTTTCAATTGCATAAACAAGAGCCAGAGACAAAGATAATAAAGTGGAATAATAATGTTACACTGAAAAATCATTTCTTTCTTTCTAACTTCCATTTATAAACGGGAGGTAAGTCTTTAGTTCCTGGTTTAATTCGAAGAGGAGGTTGCTCTTTTTTATTTTGTAAGTGTCTTTTAACCTCCAACTTTTGCTGGATGATCGTTAACTCTTTTTCCCTCTCGACCCTCTTCTTAAGTTCCTTGTAACGAGCATTTCTTTCTTTGGAAAGGCTGTTCACAGTTACTTCGTCTACACTCGGAAGATGCATCGTTTGTAGATCGGACAATTTGAGTCGATTAGTCCTCCTTGACATTAGAGCCGGATGGGTGTCCAGCCTAGTCGCGACATCAAAGTTTTTAGCCTCCTCTTTGGTATCAACAAAGAAAATATGCTTGTTGCTGGTTTGATTGGCCACATCAATTAAATGCAATTGGGCTTGCATTCTTTCGATTTTGCTTGATTCTATTTTACACTTCAAATTCACATACTTCAGATCCTGAGTTTGCATTAACCTTATTTGGCCCGGCGTATGCTCATCTTCTTTGTCGATTTCATTGTGCTCTCCATCTTGAACTTTAGAATTAATCATGTGGAAATAAAATTCATCAGGATTGCGACTGAGAGCTTTCTTCTTTAAAGATTTTAGTCTTGCCTGCTTCAAATGAAAATCCTTTGCTCTCTGACGGTAGTCCTTTTTTTTCTCTAAAATCCCAAGATGAGCTCTACTATCCGGCTGATGACGCTCACGATGGGTTTTTTGGTTGACTTTGGCGGCCTTTTTCCACGAAGACATGGCTTTCTAAACGGAAAAGTAATAAAATTACAGTAACAAGGTGACATAGGGGTAAACTTATTGCTATTGACCTGAAAATGTACTTCAGTGTACCTACCAGCGTGTATTCTGCCGCTGATAAACTTTAAAGAAGTGCTTTCACAGATTGTACTGCTTCTTGAGATCACAACACCCACGAGCTACCACGTGACGAAAACAAAGGAAACGTATTGGGCACGATATATAACAAACGAAAAGCGCTTTTGAAATTGCGACCCTACATTGGGTGCCATATAGAACTGAAAATATCGTTGGGCTGCACGAATTCACTTGGCACTTACAGAAAACGACTAAGTTGGTGAAAGTTTTTTTCCTGTAAAACCTCGGATGAAGAATATGATCTGTACCACATTGCCTTAACTCAGGTGCTTGATATAAAAACGTGAAATTATCCGCAGTGTAAACAAACTCGGCACAGAGGAGCATGTTGATTCGAAAACCTCGCGGATTTGGTTTTAAAGAAATAGTCCTGGTCACAGTCCTAGGAGTTTTGGGCGGAGTTTACATTTGGAAACCGTTACTACTAAAATATGTATTCGAGAACCAGACAAAACCTTTAGACCACCCGAAAGATACCGAGGAGCAATCAAAGAAGCTTAATTAAGTACCAAAGGTATGAATATTTGTCTATATTTCTAATTGGTTCTACTAGAATGGGGTAGCTACAAATGAGTGTGGGGGCGAGCAAGCGTTGCCCATGATTTCAGATGTGTTAACATTTAATTAATATAATTTTTCATTTAAATCTTCCAAAAAATGATATGCTAGTAGAAAATTGCATCATTGGGAAAATAATAATTGACAACCTTAGGTGCCTATAGCAGAAAGTCTAATCACCGCTGTATGTGCCATTATTTTCTTAAGAATACTAATTGTCAATTAGAATTTTTGTGCGTTTTATGCTTCGAGTGTTTTAATGTCTATGCTGTATTTAAGGTTGATGGGGGGCGCGGTAGTTCAGGGTTAAAGCGTTGGACTACTGGATGGTGCGGGTTCGACTCCCGGGGATGTATCACATGGTACCCTCAGCTCCACTCAAGGTTTAATTTTTCGTGTGCCAGATCTTTCTGGGAAATCATAGCCAGCACAGGGAAGCGATCTGACCCCACTACCTAGATGTGTGATGTCCACACGCTGTTGGGATTAGTATTGTGTGAACTTTACCATTACCTACCAAGCTGACACGAAGGTCGGAATAGGTGATAACAGTGTTCATGGTTTTTGTATTAAATGTTTCACATGAATGCTCGCTTTGTTCCAAAACTGTTGTTGAAACCCCACAAAATCATATACTGAACCGCTTGTGAAGATAGCTTAAAGTGTACTATATATTTGCTGATAACAATTAATGAGTTAATTGATAGTAAAAATAAGTAAATTTATATAGTGCGTCTTCTTAAAGAGATTCAATTGATTTGATGTTGACAATGACAAATGTGCCATTTCCTATTAGCTTCTTTACTTGTTATTTATTAGTACCATTTTTAGTAATCTTACTTTCAAATCTCAAGACTAAATATTTTCACATTGTATGACCCAGTCATCCTATTTGCAAATGGTGGGAAACTATTGAAATTTTTAATGATGGAAGTATATGGATGTCCCAAATAAGAATAGTTATGGCTTAATTATAGAGTATTAATTTTATATTAGGTGTGTAGCCTTTATTGTGTACATATATTACATTCCCTTCAAAGTAATCATGACTATCAAAACTAATTATTTATGCCTATTAATAATACTGTAAATGAAAAAGAACATAACTTAAATGAAGTGTGATGCTTGTTACAATTGCTCTCAAGAAAACTATTCAGTAACTTTTACTGTGATATGAGTATGCTCAGTCATCACAAATGTCATATTTTCCTCATGGTATCATGAATGGTTGCTCAAAGTACTGTTTGTAGATGAGTTTTTCATCCTTCACCTTTTTTGTCAGTGAGTTTATTTTCCTTGAGTTACAGTTTCTGCTTAAAAAATGCTATTTGTTTAGTTGTTTTCTTTTTTGAGGAAGTATAATTGACAATCAAAGAATGTATGCAGCCAGCTAATCACGGTAAACAGCTTTAAGGGGGTTTGATAACTGAGGGTAGAGCTTAATTTTACAAACCCAATGGCATGTGAAACACACATTGTGTCAGGAGAGCTATTTACTTCTGTGCTCTCGGCAGTTTCTGAGAAAGCTTTGATACCCAACAACATAAAAGGGCATGGTTGAAGCGGGAGATGTCCAGAGGGATCACACAAATATGAATCTAAGACCTATTCAATGACTAAGGGCCCTTTGGCATGCTACCAAAGGCTGTCAGTGGACATATACTCTCCAATGTGATAGATCAAGGGAATTAGAGACCAAAAATATTGGGCTCTATTCTGCGATATGTTCCATACATCTTTGAATAAGTTCCTTAGATGATGACATTAATTTTCCTTGAAGCTTTTCTTTCTTTATTGTAAGTAAATCAAATGGTGGGTAGGTACAATAGTGGTTAGATGTTTGGGACAGGTGAATTGAACAGGTGGTCCTGTATATTCTACTGTTTCAGGCTTCACTTCGTGGAAGTATTTAATATCCATACCGAAAAAAGGAAAGAAATATTTGTACTTTTCCACAGATTTTATTAGATGGTACAACGCGTTTCACCGACTTGCGGCATCATCAGGTACAAGTTTGCTACACAGACAGTGGCAGAATATATACCCTCAGGACCGAGTGGGGGCGGGAAGGGGCGGAGGGGCCTGAGAGGGGTGGGGGTCCTCAGGTTCATTGAGGGGTTGTTTTACCCATTACGAACCTGAGGACCCCCACCCCTCTCAGGCCCCTCCGCCCCTTCCCGCCCCCACTCGGTCCTGAGGGTATATATTCTGCTACTGTCTGTGTATCAAACTTGTACCTGATGATGCCGCAAGTCGGTGAAACGCGTTGTATCATCTAATAAAATCTGTGGAAAAGTACAAATATTTCTTTCCTTTTTTAGGTGGTCCTGTGTTCAGATTCTCTAGGATTTGCCTTATCCGCATATACTTACCCCCCCCCTTTATTCTCCCCCACTTGTTTCTCATGGGTGTATAGGTTAGACAATGCTGAATGCCAATATACTTTACACTTTCAGGCTTCACTTTCTGAAATTGTTTGATGCTCACATTAAATGAATTTGTAATTTTCCACAATATGGACTAAATGCTAACTTTGTACTTTGATAACGGCATGAAAACATTGAAACTGGTGAAGTATTTCGATGAAAAGTGGGAAATACTAAGTGTTTTTCAATCATCAATTTGGGTGCAGGGCCATTATTAGTGAATAACTTAAATGGTGTGACCTGTCTGAAAAGACTGATTTCAGCCTCTTGATTACACTTTGGCTACCCAAGCTAATAAATTCTGCTATCTCTATTTAATGTGAGAAATGGCCAACCAAGAGTACATAGTGTTCATTTCGTTGTTAAAATATATCACTGCCCACTACCTGCCAGGGAAGGTGTGGAGCAGCATGGTATAGTAATGCATCTTTTTTATGACTCCCCTTAAAAATAGCATAAGCCCTCATTTATTGATTTTTAATTTTCTAGATCAAAAGTCAATTTTAATTTGTAATAAGTTGAATATAATATGGATTTGTATCTGGTCACCTAAACGTGTGGAATTTACTACCTGAAGAATCTGTTTTCAAGTCAGAGTCACTAAAATTGCATAATCTTAAAATAAAAAAAAAATAAATCGAAAACATCTTTAAAATTGAAATAAACCTTTACTTCACTGCTGATATTCTTCTTTTATATATATATATACATACATACATACTCTTGAAGATGACGCACTCCGGCGAAGCACAAACACACAAACACTAGGTTAATAAATATTAAACATACAGAAACATAAAAGAAAGACACTTACGGTAGATATTTATGTTTCGACGGCACGGCCGTCGTCATCAGAATGCCCATATATATATATATATATATATATATATATATATATATATATATATATATATATATGCCAGCTATCAATAATATAATATTTTAACTTTGGTAAGTTGTTTGTTTCTCTCTCCACAGTATTCATACTTTGATTACTTATTGGTAATTTGTCTTTGATCAGATTTATTTGCAACTTAATTTTATCATGAAATGTATCAGACAACATTTGATGGCTTACCTTCTCTGGATAATATATCAACTGTTAATATGTATTTTCCTGGGCTTAAATGATTTGACTAACCCATATGGCTCTAAGTTATGTAACATTCTTTGTAATCATGTTTGGACTTTGTGAAGTGCCTTATCAAATAATGTGGTCAACTCCGTACAGTCTGTCTAAAATGTAACATTTATGTTGCCATAAATGATTCAAAGTACTCACATCCAAATGAAATGCCTAAAAGCCCTTTTTCTATTTGAGCATAGCATAATTTTGTCTCCTATAATGCTCTCAATACACCAGCCACTGGTGCTTCTCCTCTTGGAAAAAAATTTCTTATAGTCCCATCAACAAAACATTAACTGCTATTGGCAATTACTTATCTGGGTTGAAAGAAGTGAGAACCTTTTGATCTTTTGATTGCTACTTTTAAATCTCAAGAAACTTATCTTATGCACTATTCCAGTTAAATATTCTTTCTTCAACACATCTTGGAGAGTTTTAATTTGTCAGAATAATTGGGAACAAATTTATTTAAGTTGTTATAGAAATGTAATATTCTCTGAAGGGACTTCTGATCTCCTGTTGATTTTGTACCTCCTGGGTCACTTTTATTTTTCAGGGTCAACCCTAATCCCTTAAGCATTTAAATTTTGTTCTGTAAAAATAATCTCTCTTCTTTTGAACTTCATTAATTTTGCCATAGGTTAATACTAATTTTGCTCTGTTATTTAACATGGACAATGTGTCCTGATTGTAATGTGTGACAAATGGCAAGTTGATTATCATGGTGGTGGGGTTCTTCAAATTCTTGTTAATATTTTTCATTTGGTACCATTCTTCTGAGTTAAAAGAGTACAAGGTTTATATAAAAAGTATCGGTAACAATTTTTTCCTGATGTTTGTGTGAAGTGCTGAATTCAAACCATTGATTAAACGTGCGCATAATCACATATCGTATTGGCATTGATAAGATGACAGTGCATACCATCCAACTCGTCCTGTAGGTCTTGTCGGATGACTGAAAGCGAGTGTCTGCTTGTGAATACCTGCAATCCCCTTACAGTCCCAACTTGGCACCAGCAGACTATTTCCTATTCCCCAAAGTGAAATACTTCCTCAGAGGACACCATCATGGGACCCTAAGTGCTGCCAAAGAAGCTTGAGCACATACCCTTAAGGACTCTCTGAAATCGACCAGGGAGCCTTTGAGTTGTGGAAAAACCACTTGCAAAAGTGTGTTGATGCTCAAGGGCTACTTTGAAGTTTTGAGGCATTGTAGCAATATCTGAAATAAATCTATCTATCTAAAAATTTTCCCGATACTTTTTATGCAAATCATGTATGTTGATTTTTCAAAGAGGAATTTCCTGGGCAGAAGTAGGCTGTTTGTAATTTTTTTCCACAGGATTTAATGTCAGATGTTATTAGGAATTTATTTTTATATCTATCTCTGCCGGTAAATAGATAAGGGATCATTAAGAAAACATTGTTGATGTTCTGTAAATCTTTGTCTCTATGTTTCATTTATGATGGTCCCCAGACAGAAAAAATCAATAAATCAGAATGTCTTTGTTTAATAGAAATTTTCATTCCCCTAGGGGAACTATGAAAAAATATTAATATGATCAAGACCAAATATGAGTCCCCAAGGAATTTAGTCTATTTATATGCCCTATGTATACCCTCAGGGGTATTATCGGATCCTCAAGTGATGAATGTCAGATTCTCTCTCTGGCTTTGCTAATGAAGCAATGGATGGAGTCTCGGCAGTGTTTGACTGGAGAGATATAGAAACAATCTTGTTTTATTGTGGGACCTAACATAATAATCTGTAAATTTACAGAGTTTATTTCTCTTGAAACCTATGTCTATATTGAAATTGCACCACTTTTATGTCAGTTTATGCTCTTATGGCCTTCTTAATGGTTGCAAATGTGATCAGGTTGGTCTGACAAATGGCAGTAATCTCATGCCAATCACAAGGGAATGTGGTATTTACACATCAGAATTTGAGGGGGCCATCTACTTTCCTTGTATCATATTTGAATTTTGTAGATAGGTGATCAACCCAAAAAATCACTCAGCTTGGGTGAAGCTGACGGCGCCAAGAGTGACCTTTGTTTGAACTCTTCAGTGAGTAGGCAAACACTCAACCCAATGGGTTTCCCTAATTGATTTGTCTCATATTTGTTAAAATTAAATTGCCCATCCAAGAAGTGAATAGAATAGATCCTCTGGATTCTATCGTAGCACAAACGAAAGAACTTGTAATTCCTGTAACAAGCAAAAATTCCTTATTTCAAATTAAGTGTTGACTCTTGGGCATAGTATTTTTTAAAGTTAAAAAAATTATGTGATATCATACCCTGAATAAAATGCTATTCCACCTGTAGTGAATTTTTCAGTTTGCTCTATTCAGAATATCTCTAGGGTTTTACTGTATATGACAATATCATTCTTTCTGCTGGCTAATTGCTTTCATTACTTCTTACAAAGGTAAAAAGATGTCTCTCTCTGTAGTGATGTTTGATGAAATATCAATATGTCAGAGCATTCATTTCCTCTAATGATTATAGAAGATTTTTCCTCTAAAAATATGATTGAAAATAATATGAAGAAAGAAATTCAATCCCTCCAGCAACTTAGTGTTTACTTCTGAATAGAGCCATGTGAAAATAATATGAAGAAAGAAATTCTATCCCTCCAGCAACTTAGTGTTTACTTCTAAATAGGGCCTTGGTTGCATTGCTGAAAGGACAATTGTTACCATTTATCCCAATTGTTAACAAAGAAACAATTTTAATGCTAACTTGTTTGAATGATTGAAGTGCGTAGAAAACAATAATGAATAATTATAAAATGAAATAAGAGAATGCTTGCTATACATTGTCCAATTGGCTATTGATCATTATAATGATCAATAGCCATGTCAGTTATTACTGGGCAAATGTGTGCGGGCGACAAATAAAATGAACTCTTCCGTCAGCTCGTGACAGCATTCTCAGTATGTAGAGTGTTGACTCTCTAGAAATTATTATCAACATGGAACAGGAAGTCCCAAAAAATTGTATAGTAATAACATCAATTGCTGCAAAAACTTTCACTCAAAAATTACAGTTCTATGCAAATGTATACTAAGAATGTTGTCTTGGTATATGGCTAATGACACCACTGTCACTGAGGAAGATCTTCTAAATATCTACAAAGACCATTTTTAAGGATAATACTGTTCATTGGCTTCAATCTTTGGGCTTAATTCTATTAAATAGACTGCCACATGATATTAAATATGAATCCAAGATGTAAAATTTCAAGAAAATATTTTGAAAACTTCTACAGAAAAATTGTTTTATTCTGTGAACAACTTTTTGTGAACTTTAACTTGTGAATCTCTCTGGGCTTTCATTAATGGTTTTCTCAAAGGTATTACTTTTCTACTCATATTTACCCTTGAAATGGCCTGTATTTGTATTGAGCGACAAATTTCTGGTTATATAAATATATTAATATTAATTATCGCTGAATTTGAAGCACCAGAAGATATTTGATAAAATATTAATTAAACCGAAGGGTTCCCTTAAACAACTAGTTTTAGAGGAAAATGTGCGATGCAGTACATGGTTATAAAAAAATGTGGTATCTACAATACGTAAAGTTTTTGTAATCATAAATTTTAAGGTTTTAATTAGGCGATCAATAAAATGGTAATAGGCCTTCAGCAAAGTCACTTCAGGTAGGTTAATTGCGCCCAAAATATAATTAATCCCTTCTTGGGGATGCAAATCTTGTATATCCCTTAATTCCATAATAATTCTCACATACAATATGGAATGTTTTTCCTGCATATGGATGACTCTTCAGAAGATTATGCAGTATATAAATGATAGGCATAATCCAGGTGAAGTTATAGCTACTTTTCCAATGAAAGTATGAATGTTTCTGATATGGAAAAAACCTACAGCTGCAACATTAGGTCAAAATAATAGAAAGTAAAACTTATTTAGTGAAGGTTGTACATTTTTCCTTTCTGTTCAACTAGTTCTTACAGTAATCATTCTTTTATTCTAGCCGATTTATTTGGAAAACCATAGGTCAGCAATGACACATCTAGCCAACAATCCCTTACTGCTATTTGGAGCTGCATTGTTTGGTACTATAACTGTAATTGTTGGATATAGGACAGTAATAGCGCCGTACCTAAGAAAGAAGAGGTACAGAGAATCAGAAGAATATGCTAAGATAATCTATGAACAGAATTATGGGAAGATGGAAAAATGATGTGCCATTGTGGAAGAGCCCCAGTGTATGCAAATAATTAAGGAGTGAATTTGGCTCTTTGGCCATTTATACAACTATGTAGTGAAGTAGACTAATAAAATAGAATGATTTTATGTTTTATTTCGTATTAATTTGTATTGCTCCCTGTAGACTACAACCTTGAAGTGATGGAAGTGCTCTGTGTGTTCTGATGACCAGCCCACTGGGGTCAGATGTCTATGAAGCTGCTTTACTGAGGAACATGTGAAGTCTGTGAATTAAGTAATGAGACTGTTTAAAAAAAAAATTTTCATTCGAATAGAAGTACAATTTTATATTGTCACTCTCAAAATAACTTCCTTCTGAAACCACACAGCGCTGGAGATAGTTCTTCCACTCCTCAAAGCAGTACTGTAAGTACTAGCCTTCGGCTGGTCAGTTACAGCCATTTGAATGTTTTCTGCTGTTTCAAAATGAGTTCCTGTGAGGTGATTTTTCAACTTCGGCAAGAGAAAAGAGTCGCAAGGACTCAATTCAGGCAAAGAAAGAGGCTGAGGAGCCACAGGAATGTTTTTACTGGGCAAAAAAGTACTGGTCCTTTTGGTCTTGTGAAAGGTATTTTTGGAACCATTTTTACTCAAGTTTTTCTCATCCCCAATTCATTGATCAAAGTCTGATGAACGATGGTGTGAGTCAAATTCAACTCTTCCCCAATCATTCTGTTAACCGACGATCTGAATGCACAAGCTCCCGGATTCTGTCGACATTTTCTTCTATTCTTGAAGATGAAGCCCTTTCCGCTTCGTGGTTCATCTTCTATCGACTCTCTTCCTTCTGAAAATGCCTTAAACCATTGAAAAACCTGGGCTCTTGACAGAACACTATCTCTCTAGGCCTGCTGAAGTATAGCAAGAGTTTCCATTGCACTGTGCCCAAGTCTGAAGGGAAACCTGTTAGCACACCGTTGCTCGAAATTGATGTCACTCATTTTTAGAAGACAATAGAAAAATTGTTCCACAAAAAAAATGGCTACAGACAACCAAATGACTCGAGTGAGTTTAAATCCATACTGAAGGCAGATCACATGTTCCCCTGCCGCCTCCAGTGTTGCCAGTCCCATTACTTGATTTACTGACCTTGTATATATTTGGACTTAGTGAATAACATTGTTATCTTACAAATACAATCTTGTCAAGGTGTCACATTGGGTACCTTTCTGGTGACTTAAGTGAAATTGGCAGAAAAATGTTAACACCAATTTGTTTATGTATCAAGATCTGTAACATTTTACTTGGTTATGTTGTTTAAAAGAATCCATGGATATGGCAAACTTCCTTTCTTTATTGCAAAGTTACTAATGATCTAATGACTAATACTGGCTAAGATAATGGAATTAAAAAGTCGTGCCAAAGGGTCATATGCATTCACCTATGTACAGCAATTTGAATCACAGCATCTTAACTATTCAACTTGGCATCCTGAAATCTAATTATACTTTGGTTGTCAATTTTTTTTTTAAATTGCTTGATCTTTCCAAGGACTGGCCGGGCACAGGGAAAGAAACTAGAACCCCCAGCACATATCCTGACGTGTTAATTTAATACACCATAAAGGACTTTCTGATAACATAAGGGCTCTATTATTGCCTAGTATATATATACACCAATGTTAAGGTTGAATACTGTGCTACCGTTTTACCTGACCCATTAGATGCACCAGCACATGAAACGTGGTGATTTTTCAGGTTAGAATTAACAAAAATTATTTGGATCAGACTGAAGTGGATCCATATAATCTAATGTTAACACAATGCAAAGAAAGTGGAATTGTTGAATTAAAAAATCAGTGGCTATATCAACATTTTTTCAACGTAGAATCCCAGTAATTCATCATCACCGGTGCTAAATTATTACCACAGTTATAAAAAGGCATTATTACAGTCAATTATAATTTTTATCTTGGGACTTTTTAAACCAATCACAAACACTAGAAATCGACAACCATCTCATTCTTCCTGTTGGAGTATTGTGAGTTGGTGCCTTGTAACCTTTCTTTTGTGTTCATGGCAATTTTAATCTCATTGTAGTACTGTTATGTATGCAGAGATCATTTCCCTTCATGAAGCGCCCGCACCCTGACATCATTCCAAAAAAATCAGCATTAGAAATACCCATTAATAATTTTCTCTCTTCAGTTAAAATCATTTTTGTTGAAACAGTAATCTTGTTCTTCCTGGGATATATTAACCAGCTATTGGCCTGTTCCTCAAGGTTTGGACATTTAGAGAATTTGGACAAAGTTTTTTACTCTTAAGAGTGTTTCAGGAGAGATATAATGTATTAGTAGAGGGGTGACATCTCTGGGGATTTATTTGGGAAATTTTTTAGGAAGTACTTCAAGGGAATTACTAAAACTCCATTGCTTACTACTGGCTCAAAACAGTGATTTTATTGAAATTAATAAAGGCAACCATTTTCTATGCCTGGCTGGGGAAAAAATACTTAGCAGTGGATATTTTTCCAGTGAATTGGCTTGCATGTAATAGTTCAATTTTATACATGTGTACCCTTAGCCCTAAATATGCAGACTGATTTTAGAGGGCATTTTGAATAAAAAAGTGCATCTTACAGGCTGGGAAAGATGGTTAATATACATGTAAGTATATAGTGGTGATACAGGAATGACTCCTCCCAGTAAAAACTTACAATTTTAAGACTCCCACTTGTTTAAAATTTGTCCGTGAAGGAAGATCTCAATACTGAGAATGAATTCATTTGATTTGTACATGAGAGTGAAAAAATTGTTAAAAAGTTAACATTTAATTTGCAAGTTTGTTAAATTTCAATAACCCCAAATATTTAATCTTTAACTCGACCCATTTTAATCTCTTATTCATTACAATATAAATTCCTATGATGTCAAAATAAATTATACCATCAAATCTTACCATGGCATTGCCTGGAACAACAAATTCTACTTCACTGGGACAGTTAGCAATCCTACCTTTAAAGTTCTAAATGCCATCTAGAAAACTTACAATTAGGGGTCTTCCAAGACCAAAGAACATGAGTAAGTTTGCATCCAATCATAAGATATACTGTTATACCTTCGCATAAATACTGATAATAGTGGCCTGTGAGATGGAACAGAAAAAAGTGTAACTAGTTAATACATTTTTATAGACTAGGCATTGTAATAATTTAGAAAAATATAGTGCTAAATGTACCAACCCACCATTATGATCACCAGTTATAATTCAGCTCTGACAAAAAATATATCATTTAAAATCATCTCATCCACATTGTTTTTTCATCAGAGATAATAGAGATTAAGAAAATGTTGAATCACTGCTTCTATTATCTGCAACTATTTATGTTGTACCAAAAATTCTCATAGTCAATTGCAACAGTCCAATTTTTTTAAAGCAGCAGGCTGAATGCTAAATATGATAATCCATGTCCACTCGTGAGTTTTTGCTAAGTATCTCATGAAAATCTTGTGATGTTTCTTCTTCATCCTCCCTATAATCCAGACCTAGCTTCATGTGACATTTTCCTGCTCCCCAATCTGAAGAACCTTAATGGAAAGCATCTACTTCATCATCAGAAGTATTGGTAAAGGTATCTGAGGTGTTATTAAAGAACCTATTAAAAAGAATCTTCCATCATATCTTCAAAGGCTAGAATAAAAGTTTGACAGAGGTCTTGAACCTAATCGGGACCATTTGTAAAATGACTTCAAAATTGGAGGATAATTAAAAAGTATTTTGTTAAAACAATGTTAATTTATTTTTTATCAGCTGTTCTATATACACCAACAGATTTATTTTATTTGGTTGGGTCCTGCCAGTCTATCTTTTACATAAGATAATCATGCCTGCAAGAATTTTTAATGTCCAAAGAAAAATATAGTGAGTTGAGGTTTGACCTTCCCCTACTTCATACTGTTTCACTTTTGGATTGTGATTCATTTTTACTGTTAAATTTATCATTGCAAATTCAAAAACATGCTTTTCATTATTTTTGGAATTTTTAACTAAGTGACTCACAAAATGCAAAAAAACATTTTACAATTTTAATTCTCTTTCTCTTCTCCTTTGTACTTACTTCCTGTACTTTTTTCAGAATTTTGGGGAGAAATCCATAGTGGGGTTTTTTTTGGAAGGTTAGAATTTCCCTCATTCTCTCCAATGGATCTCACCTTGTTTACTTAAAAATTATATAAATTATATCTTAATTAAGGCTATTTATGAGTTGTGGTAAACCTAGTGGGATAAAATATATTACTCTAAGCTGATCTCAAGATTGGACTTTTTGTGTAATTGACTAAGTCCCATTACCACTTATGTATCCAGTTGTCAAGTTTTAATGTCAACAATGTGTAAAGAAACAATAATTTACCCTTCAGCAGATTTGACAACTGAAAGCTCAAATCATATGAACTGGATGATCATCATTAGAAAAGTGTAGCTGTTCTTGTTCCTTTATCATGATTGTCCAAGATCTAGATAAATCTGGCATGTGATATTGCCATATCTATATTTAATGGAACAATCTCATACAATACGACTGCTAATTATGCCTTCAATTGTCAAGGCTTTCGTTATATTTCTATGAGTAATAAAAGGTTGTACGTGAGGCTAGCAGCGTCTGAAGTACTTGTGCTACATGAAGCATTCTTTGCTAATAGTTACAGTAATCTATCCATCAAATTTGATACATTACTGCCAGCATACCCAATTAAAATATAATAAATCCATATTACATGTGAAGCCAAAGCCAAGTACATAATACCTCATACTAGTATTCGCTTTTCTAAACAAGCTAGTCTATATAATAAAGGGACTGTCTCAATAGCCACCAAACCATTTCACATCCCCAACTAGGAGGTGAATGCAGTATGCTGACCCACCAAGGTGCAAAATAAACTTGATTCTGGGACAAGTCACACAGTTTGGGTTTATTGCAGAGGAGAGAGTTCTAATGGCTAATATTCAACATTAAATTATAGAGCTTGAATTTCATCATGTTTCATTTGCTAGTAATGAATGGGAATAAGCCACAACCAATGATATAAAAACAATGATATACAAAGTTAACTTTTGGCCATAAATTTCAGCTTTGAAGGCTGCAGTAATCCAAAATCATTAAGGAATGAAAACTTAATGGATCTTAAGGGTACATAGATAGAGGTAATTACGAAAGGTATAGGGCTGTATGCCCCTAATTTCGCGATAATTAAGGAGAATATATTTTTGTAGCATTCATATCCTGCAAATCAGGCAACGTGTACCACGCAGTGTGTTGCGGGTGGCATGCCGAACAGGAGTACATCCACCTTTTCGCGTTTTCAACCGGTATATTTCCACCCGAGTGAAATAGGATCCGAATGGTAGGCCGCTCCTATACGTCTAAGCATACGATTATTTTTAAGATTTTACGTCATTGCTAGGATCTGCTTCTTGCGGTTTTACTTTTTAAATTTGAGATCCAGTTTTTTAGGAACTTGGGTTTATTATGCAATTTTCCATAAATGGTAAATGAGGAAAGGATTCTATACATATATATATTTTATTAGGTAATCTACCGGTTAAGTTGGGATTTTAGATGGACACAACTATCAAATAAATATTTTGTAACTCCAAACAAAACCCAATCCAGCAACCTACTCTACATCAGGTCCCTCTTCATTTCTGTGTACTTCTTTCCACCCTTCATCCCGTACAACATCCCTATCCTCTTCCTGCCCTTTCCTCGTTTGCCTAAAATTCTCCCCTTTATTACCGTCTTCAACATTCCACTGCCGCTCAATATGCTTTTCATCCATCTTTCCTTCCTCCATAGGATTTCTCTCAACAAACCCCTCTCCTCACCCACCATCTCCAGTACTTCCTCATTTGTTTTCCTTTTGGTCCATTTCACCTTCTCCGTTCTTCTCCACACCCACATTTCAAAAGCCTCCAGTCTACATCTATCCTCCTGCTTCAGTGACCACGTTTCTGCGCCGTACATAACTACGCTCCATATCAGAGTAAATTGTTCCACCTGCTCTAGTTTTTTCCCTCCTATTTTAATGTGTAGCTTAGCCTTTGTCTTTCGGGAAAATTGTATAACCTTTGTTTTATTTATATTGATTCTCATTCCATATCTATTGCACTGAATTTCCAATTCACACAGCAATGCTTACAACCCTTTGGTTAACTGACAAATTAGAGTTTGGTCATCAGCAAAACTGATTTTATGAATATATTTCTCCACTTTTATTCCTACCTCCAGTTCTTCCCATGCCTCTTCAATCATTTCCTCCACGTATGTGTTGAACAGCACTGGTGACAATGGACAACCCTGTCTTACACCTGAGCAGTCTAAGACATGTACAGGTTGCAGATTAGCCTCCTGTCCCTCCAATCTATTCCTATTTCCTGCAATATACTCCTTAGTTTTTCCCAATTCACTATATCAAATGCCTTTTCAAAATCTGTGAAACAGGCAAATATGTCCTGATTATATTCTATATTTCTCTCGATTAGTGATCTCATTACTGCAATGACATTGTGTGTGACTCACCCTTTCCTAAATCCATCTTTATCCTTTTGTTAATAGTTGTGAGAACCACTTTAACTGTATGGGAAATCAAACTTATTGTTCTGTGGTCCTCACATTATGTAGCCTTTATCTTTTTTAGAATAGGAACTAACACTGATCTCACAAGGTCTTCTGGCCAGATTCCTTTCTCAAGTACAAGGTGTGATCAAAAGAAATGGGACTGATTTTATGACTTGTTTATTTCAACGGATATAACTTAATCGAACTTGTTGCCCTCAAAGTTATGATGTTGAGACAAAGACTGGGCCTTTGTCTCAACATCATAACTGTAAAGCCAGGTTTCGTCGCTGGTTGCGATGGTTATAAAAAACTCTGGGTCAGCATTGGCTCGATCCAGGAGTTCCTGACAAATGTCTGTATGTTTTTGTCTCTGTTCATCAGTCAGCACCCCCAGGATGAATTTTGATGCGACGCGCATCATGCCTGAAATGTCTGTCAAAATTGTCTGACAGGATCCAAAACTAATGTTCACTTCTTCGGCTATATCCCATACAGCTAAAAGGGGATTTTCCTGCACCAAATCATTCACCAATTTGACATGGTTGGGGTCTGTTGAAGTGGAAGGCCATCCCGTTCATGAATTTGCCAAGGTTCTGTCTGTTTAAAACGACTGTACCACTCAAAATACTGGCTTGGACTTATGGCTTGATTAACAAAGAATTGCTGAATCATTCCAAATGTCTCCGTAGCACTTTTGCCAAGTGTGAAACAAAATTTCACGCACACATGTTGTTCCTCTAGCTTCTTCATTGCTGCCGTTGCACGCAGCAACGAAAAAATTATCATTGCTCCCGCCAGCACAGCTCAAGGGGTCATCGGAATGCACAAGCTCTTCCACCCCATCAATTGTAGTCCATGGGAGGTAGATATGGTGGGTTTTGCATAAGTGAGTACCATGGGATGGGAGAGAAGTGATAAGTTGGGAGGGGAGGCAAGGAGTGTTGAAGATGGGACATGTTTTATATTTTGGTCTATTGCAGGGTACAGGTGGGTATTTGTGGATTCCACAGGTTTTGGATAAAGGCTTGTTGGATTTTAAAATGTCCAAAAATAGGTGGGTTGTGTATAAGTAGCCGAGAGACACTTGTGTGATAAGTTTGGCATTGGTTTTCGATTAGTCAAGATGGGGAAGAGGTCTTTTAAAATATGCCTGCAGGACTGAATTCTTGGGAAGTATGTTGTGCATATGGAGAGGGTGTGCATGTTAGTATGTAGGGAAGCTTAGGGAGGGTTTTTTATATATCATCACCATGCTTTTGACTGTGTGCTTTAGGATTGGGAGCATCCCAATTAGGGAAGAATTCTTGCATGAGGCACACTGGTTATTCCTAATATTTAGGGTTGTGGTGCACTGTCCAATATACAAGGCAGAGGATAGTTGGCACTTCAGGAGATAGGCTACAATTCTGGAAGTGCATGAGGAGTAGGGACTTGGTGGGAGAGTGTTAAAAAGCTGGTGGGAGAGGGATGGGATTTGGGTTTTGAAAATAGGACATGTTTTACATCTTGGTTTATTGCAGGGCATGGGAGTGACTAACGTTTCACTAAAACCTCAAACAAATAACTATATCTTCACCTCAATAGTTGTCACCCTCTACATATAAAATCAGTCCATCCTCCTATTCTGTTTCTATCCATGGCTACTGCATCTGTAATAACCCTGATTGTCAAAACAAATTCCATTTCAGACTTCAGGTCTCTCTACTGTGATATGGTTACACATTTCCCTTCCCCACGAAAAAATTGCAAATACACATACAACTTCAAAACCACCCATACAAGCAAAAATGACACTTTCAATTTGTACAACCCAGTTTCCTGGAATGCAGTTTCTTAAGATTATCCTAAGAGATCTTTTCCCCATTAATCTAACAACATGACAACTGCCAACCTACAGTCCAAATGCACTTCTACACCCTTACAATTCCCAGAAAATCTTACTAATATTCTTAATAAAAGCCTTTCCTGGGTTTCAAAAATCCCTTTGACTCTGTGCAACCACGCAGATGCAGAACCTGCTCTATACTCATCACAAATACTTCCTCAACAACACATTCTTAAATGTATATTATCTTTCCAGTCTTTTTCCACATCCATTATCTTAATTGTTAACTCCATGTAACTTTTTACACCAGTCAATGCACTATGCCCCACAATTTAAAAATGTATACCCACTGAGAATTCTGTAATCCAGTATCTCAGCAGTAATACTCTACAAATGTAAATATATGTTAATTAGCTGTGTGAGCTCATACGTGTATTAATATTAAAGAAGTTTTTTGTGCATGAAAATAACCATGAAGTTCAAAAATTTATTATTGCTACATTTACATGGGTTTTATTTTTAATCATAAGGATATCTTTGGCATATCAAGATACTTACATGTGATGTTGACTAAGCAATTAACAAGATATATAGTAGGCACCCATATCATGTCAAATCAAAATGTCACTCAAAGTATCACATTTGTAAAATTATTTTTGCACAAAAAAATTTCTCCATTCGCCATTGATAATGTATGTCAAAAGACTTTTAATAATCAAACCACTTTACTTTTCCACCAAGTTATGCCAGAAACTGTTTTATTTGTATGTCAAAAGTTTTATTGCTTTGGAATATAAAAATAATCATGCCACTTTTAGAAGACAATAGTTTCCCACTGTTTGCAATTTAAAAATGCTAACTTTAACACTTTCTGGAAATATTTTCCATTTCTTACAATGCATAATTTGGCACTAAATTAAGTTACTGCAATAATAAGTGCCATCAAATACTTATTTCTATGCTTGCTTTACAAAGATATTGACTCTGCTTAATCTTTTAATATGATGATGATAATTTATTACGAAAAGTGCCACTTACTGGAAATATTGTATTACAAAACCTTGAAAATTCAGAATCATCTGGCAAGGGCCATATTTCCATATTTTTTCATCTCAGAATCCCACACCAGGTGAAGTGATACAGATGGTGTTGACCAAAAATGCTTGAGCTGCTTCCATCCTAGTTTTGCAGTGACCATGACATAGTCATTATTGGGATTAAGGGAATAGGAATAGGCTCCTAATATTAGGCTCTGTGCATACCTGGCTGCTATGCATATCTGAAACAAAGGATAGACATAAAGAACTGTACTGCATTTTTGGAAAAAGAGAAAATGTGTGTTATTCAAGGAATCACCCTTAGTAAATTGACTTCTGAATTTGGAAGTTGTCTAATGGTGCTATAGCCAGCTAAAAAACATCCTCCTGCCTCAAGTTGATCCATATGTTTACACTGAAGCATCATGTAACACATGGCTATTGCTAATTCAAAAACATAACAGGAAGAATGGGAATCACCAAAATCCAAAATTCCAGAAACTTTCCATTCTCCATCTGGTGTTTGGGCACAAAGTATATTCTGTTCATTGAAGTCTCCATGCACCATACCTGAAATTATTAATGATTATCTTATAAAACATTTTGATATTTATTTAAATGAAAAATAATCAAAAATCAATAATAAGAATTAATATTTAGAGCTTAAGAGAACCTAAATTTGATTTAATCTAGACACTGATATCATCAAATCAATTCACCACACATAAATTTCACTGCATTTCTAAAATTCACCACATACATTTATTATAAAATACATTCATGAGTTCTTATTGCTGGCTGCTAAAAATTATAATTACATTATCACTGTTAAGAAAATGAGTACACAGTTATGATATATTCATTTATGCCTCTTGATTTGGGGTTATTGCTTGAAAAAGTTATTTCATCAGTTACTTAAAAGCTTAGTAAGATAAAAATTATGGTTTACCGAAATAATATGAAGGAAATTTATGGTACACAGCAATTTTTAACAGTTTAAAAAAATATTTAACCATTACAGATTGAAAGCAGTGAAAGTACAGACAATGCAGAGATTATACACACATATAGTACCTGCAATTTATGTCAATATACAGAGTACACACCTGCAAGTTAATTTCTTTGGCTTTAACAAAGGGTCAGGAATATTTGCAATTTCAATTTGTGCTTTTGTATGCAAGCAAATGTTATAGGGACTGGTTACACTTAACAGTTTTTCAATATATTTATGGTGTTATATTTCTGTGTTTAGTACAAAGAGTTAAATAATAAATTGAAACGGGCAACAAATAAAGCTAAAGAAACATGGTGGAAGATGCAGTGCAAGGATTAGACATAGAAAGAGAACATGATGTAGAGGAAGATAGTGAAGGTCCAGGGATACATGATGATGAAATAGAAAGGGCTTTAAGCGACATGAAATCAAATAATTCCGTGGGGGTAGAAAACATCCCTGCGGAACTACTAAACAGTTTAGGAAAATGTGGGAGGAAGAGTCTATATGGACTGATTCGTAGTGTCTACAAGGAAGGAAATTGGCCGGAAGACTTAGTGAAGTCAGCGTTAGTTCCTATTCTGAAAAAGTTAAAGGCCACCCCATGTGAGGACTACAGAACATTAAGTTTGATATCCCACGCAGCTAAAGTGGTTTTCAGGATCAACAACAAAAGGATAGAGAGTAGGGCAAATGATTACTTAGGGGATGATCAGTTTGAGTTTAGGAAGGGGAGAGGCATGCATGATGTCATTGCAGTAATGAGATCACTAATCAAGAGAAATATAGAATACAATCAGGACGTGTTTGCCTGTTTCGTAGAGTTTGAAAAAGCATTTGATAAAGTGAATTGGGAAAAACTAATGTAACTCAGAGGGGAATTTGTAAAATCAGTTATGTTTGCTGATAACCAAGCTTTAGTTTATCAGTCAGCCAAGGGGTTGTAAGCATTGCTGAGAGAATTGGAAATTCAGTGCGACAGATATGGGATGAGAATCAATATTAATATTACAAAGGTTGTACGATTTTCCAGAAATGAAAAGGCTAAGCTAAATATTAAAATTGGAGGGTAAAAGCTAGACCAAGTAGAACAGTTTATGTATCTCTGAAGTGTTTTGGACGAATGTGGTCAAATTAGTATTGTTAAAACTTTGATATGGAGCAGAGTTATGTGTAGCATGGAAACGTGGTCACTGAAGCATGGTGATAGAAGTAGATTGGAGGTTTTTGAAATGTGGGTGTGAAGAAGAATGGAGAAGGTGAAATGGACCAAAAGTAAAACAAATGAGGAAGTACTGGAGATGGTGGGGGAGGAGAGGGATTTGTTGGGAGAAATCTTAAGGAGGTGGGAAAAATGGATGAAGGGCATATTGGTTGGCAGTGAGATGTTGAAGACTGTAATAGAGGGGAGAATGTTAGGCAAATGAAGAAAGAGCAGGAACAGGACAGGGATGTTGGATGGTATTAAAGGAGGAAGGAAGTACACAAAGAGGAATAGGGACTTGATGTAGAGCAGGGTGCTGGATTGAGTTTTGTTAGGAGTTACTTCTCGGTTCTTCATTGCTCAAAGTTTTTCTAGACTTTAAGTGGTTGTACCAATGAAAATACTGTATCCAACTCATAGATTCATTACCAAATGCCTCTTGAATCATTGCATTAGTTACAGTTGCACTTTACCAGGGGTTAGCACAAAATTCAATGCACACATGCTGTCTCTTACACCTTTATTCTCACCGACACAAGAATTTGTACAGCAAGCGTACACAAGCTGAGACAAGATTTGCCGTTGTGTGAAGACAACTTGAGATATGGTCACAAGCATGGTGGTGTTTTACTTCTCACAGATTCCCCTAGGAGGACATACCTCACTGATTTAGATGCAGCTATTTGCATGTAGAAAAACCAGTCATATTTTTTTGTACAGACCTTGTAAATATGAAGTTCCACAGAAAAGTTTCCAAAAAATATTTCAAAATATTTTCATATAATTTAGTCATGTATTCACTTTTTTAATCCCTTTGAAATTTCCATTGTTATACAATTTTCCCGAAAGACAAAGGCTAAGCTACACATTAAAATAGGAGGGAAAAAACTAGAGCAGGTGGAACAATTTACTCTGATATGGAGCGTAGCTATGTACGGCGCAGAAACGTGGTCACTGAAGCAGGAGGATAGATGTAGACTGGAGGCTTTTGAAATGTGGGTGTGGAGAAGAATGGAGAAGGTGAAATGGACCAAAAGGAAAACAAATGAGGAAGTACTGGAGATGGTGGGTGAGGAGAGGGGTTTGTTGAGAGAAATCCTATGGAGGAAGGAAAAATGGATGAAAAGCATATTGAGCGGCAGTGGAATGTTGAAGACGGTAATAAAGGGGAGAATTTTAGGCAAACGAGGAAAGGGCAGGAAGAGGATAGGGATGTTGTACGGGATGAAGGGTGGAAAGAAGTACACAGAGATGAAGAGGGACCTGATGTAGAGTAGGTTGCTGGATTGGGTTTTGTTTGGAGTTACAAAATATTTATTTGATAGTTGTGTCCATCTAAAATCCCAACTTAACCGGTAGATTACCTAATAAAATATATATACTATATGACAGTGGATAACTTGGAGAAGGTCATGAAATAATAAAAGTGCAACCATGACAGTATTCTATATAGAAAAAGAAATACATCTTTAGGAAATAGACTAGTTAGGCTAATACAAAAACAGGAATATGGCAGATGTGTTACGAGTTAGTATGGCATATGTGCCATGATGGCCAATCTTTTAAACTTAAGGATTATAAATAATGGAATTATCAAGGACTGGGGAATAACTTAAGTCTAGCAGATCAAGGGAATCAGCAAGAGTTTGGTGTGTGGGAGAATAGTGTCGAGTTCTGTCATAAATTAATTTTAGGAATGATGAATATTGATAATGGGGCTCAGATATGCTATAAAGCAAAGACTAATAAAGCAAAAAGGCAATGACTGATATTCAATAAAGGAATGACTGATAAAACATGACTCAAGAGGTGAAAAAAATACATGATAAGAACTTATGTGATATTCTGATTACATTCTTCAATCTTACACATTGGATGCTATGTTATGGCACTCACTAGGGACATGCTTACAGTTAATTTAATTATCCAGACAGCATATGCAGCAATGATATGGAAGTGAAGAATGAAATTTGACATATTGCATGCTTATGAGACATATGTGGAGATAAGATGCTTCTTATTAAACAAGTATGGTATGAGATTTCATTTAAAGCTCAGAGGCAATATTATGTGAAGTGTATGCCAATTGACTACACAGTGAAGTGAGAGCTTAGGAAACTTCTTATTTCATAGAAAGAAGGAACTTTCAACTCTGAGGCTTACTGATTATATTTCTGTGCCTTGAAAGGTTTGGGTTTTTGTTCTACAAGGGAAACAGAACAAGTTTGGTATATAATTGGCCGATTTATACTCTCCACAAAGTTAAAGGGGAAGTATATTTTTCACTTTTAGCATTAACTTTAAAATAAAAAAAAATACCTTTTTCCAAATTATCCATGCATGGCAGTACATCATTCTCAAATTTATCAATAATTTGACTGACAAGAATTCGATCATCAGTGTTTTTTACCGCAAAGAGGAACTTCTTCAAATCAGGTACTGCTGATAAACTCCACAGGGACGTATGAGATGTATATGCTGCATGACTAAAACCCTGCATGAGAGATTTAACTCCTATCATTTTAAAATGGAAACACTTACTTAACTTGTCCATTATTGTAACTTTCAAATGGATACCTTAAGGATGTGGTCCAAGTTGGCCAAATACTTTCCTGCATCAAAAAATAACAGTGTAGATGCTGGCACATGACAAAGAAGTGTTCCAGGCTGGTACTCAAGTAGTCTTACAACATGTTTTGAGGGTGGATGGCTGGGTGGAGCTTCATATGGCCATAGCACGAAATGTAAACTATTAGGTACATGCTGATAATTTGTTAGGAGTTTAATAGTACAAATATTGGGTACATAAGTTGCCATAGAAATCAAGTAATCCTTTCATGAAAAACCAAAGTATATTTATGGAATGGTAATAAGTTAGTTTATCCTTTATTTTGTCCTTGAATAGGCACATTTAAATCCATGACTGAATTACAAATTCTCTATGATCAGATTCAATGGGAAGGTGAATTCCAAGAGCAATTTTTGTTATTTATATAAATAATTGGAGATGGGTGATGCATCAATATAATGAATGTATCATTCATAAATTTATCTTGCTGGACAATATCAAAAAGAGACAAAAAAATGAAGTCACAGGAAAAATAATTACCCTGGGGTACACAGGAATGAGGTGCTTATGTTCAGAACTTCAGACTTATGAAAGTAGTGAGTCAGGAAAAAGTACTTCAAAAACATCAAAGATTCAGCCAGGTGAGCTTTTCTATGGCAGATTTGGATTTTAACAATGAAATAAGAATTATTTAAGAACACTATCTTGCTATTTATTGAAGTAAGCTGAATCATTTTCAAAGCCAGGTTTAGTTGCACAGTAAATATCACCTTTCACCACAACTTCCTTAAATTTCACGAAACTGTGGGGGGTGCCGCAACAGTAACTTTTAACGCAGTCATCCGCTAACATACATTTCAATGCAACAATTTCCTTAAATTATTATTCTTTGTTCTTATGCTGATATTGTGCTGTTTTCCAACTGATATAAACCACACAGATGTATATTTTATCAATCACTTTTTTACATCATTATCCTATTGATTTTGAATTAATTCCAGGCACAAGAGTATTGAATGAAGAAAGGGTCAAATTAAGGATGATTAAGACTCAAATGAAGGTCAAAATATATAAACCATTGGCTCAAATGGACTCAGTTACCTGAAGGCGCCTGTAGTTCTACAATAGAATAATATGAATGGTGAATATTTGGTACTGGATTTGGACACTTAATGTGATGTTTCACTGTAAATAGAAAATAAAAATATTATGCCACTGCTGAAATTATAAATAATCAACTAATTAATGGATTCATAATTTCCCATATTTAATTTAATTGGTCTTACCCAAATAATCCATTATTTCTTTTTGTCCATCAATTAATAATAGATTCTTAGAATCCAAAGTGTTCATAACTTTAAATACATAGCCATGGTGAAATACTTTCTGGATGTAAGGGTTATCAACCTCTTCAGCCTGAAAATAATTTAAGCAACTGCTCAGCAGCATAGGAAAACAAAGGATCATTAAAATGAGCCTAATCTCAGATATTTCCTCCTCACCAGAACATGAAAATTTTTGTCATCATAAGCATTCAGTTCATGGATCTCTTTAACTTTTACTCCATAGAGTTTTCTCACAAAGTCTTTTGCCAAATCAATGCTAATTACAGGACTAATTTGCTGCCCTGGTTGAAGAATATTGTCATCATTGTCACCTCCTCCATTGCTATTCATGTTGATAATGCCGTTATACCCTGAAAATACTGATCCAATACAAAGTGATTTATTAATACTCCCAAGCAGAAGAAAAATGTCAGAATGTAAAACTCATAAGACAATTGTGAAAACAAATTAATTGCACAATTATGCACTGCAAAATCATGCAAATGAAAATGAGTTTCTTCAGCTTAACTGAAGTCAATATGTTATCTTGGGGAGACCCCAAGTTCTTATTTGACATTTTGGTCATACCAAAATTGAACCATAGTTTCAAGTCTCAGAATTATATTATTTCATAGCTGTGAAGATGATGTCTTAACTCTTTAAGTCTTAGAAGAAGATTGTTATATCTTATTTTTTGAGATTAGAGACTTCAGACCGGCTCTGTTATAGCCATTGAGCATAAACCAACTGCCATATTCAAGATTAACACTATTTGGATTAACACTATTTGGATTAACGCTACAACTTTGGACAAAACACTTAAGACTCAATGTAGAATGACCTTTAGGATTCATGTTGAGCGTCTGCCATCTAGAAATTACGAGAAAATCCTTTATATTTTTTCCAGGAGAAAATCTGTTAACAAGATATATTGTTTAGTATTCATTAAAGCCATTCGTATTATATAAAAATTATTGTTATCATGTTTGTTAAATTAGATTGGGGTTACCTGAACTCTTCATAAAAATGATACTGGCGAAAAAATGAACTTCATTTATATTTTCTTGATTCTAACATTCAAATATGATTTCTTTAGGTGATTAATATTACATATATTTTAACACAAAATAATACATATGCAGGCAGATTTTATGTAAGTTGAATTTTTGCATGAGAGGAAAAAAACATTGTTTGTGAAGAATGTCTTCCAGTACATTGTTTTTCCTTTCTTGCATTTAGTAAATAATCGCTGCTTTAGTATTGAAAATACCATTTAAATGGCACTAATTTACTATGGTGAGTTGCTTGAGAATTAAATATTGCAGGAATATCATTGGCAAGAGAAAGCAAACAAGGAACATTCTTTATTTATCACAATATTACACATTTATCAAGAAACAAGTGCAGGCAAGTGCATATGCAGTGTACATATGGCAATTCTAAATTCACAATTCTCGTGGAGAGAATTGGGGTCTCCTCTACTGACGTATATCGGTCACATTTGCGAGACACCTCACTATGACCATGTTTTTTGTTAGTGTGATGTCTCAGGAAGCTTGAGGGCCCATGGAGATTTCCATGCCTTCCCTGATAGACCCCCTCCGACCTCTTCCCTCTCCCTCCCCGAATATTTACGCTGGATTCGTGGGGTTCAATTTTGGTTCATGTATCTCCCCCCACACCCATATCCCCTACCAAATTTATAGGTAATCGTTTCGTAGCAAAACCATCCGGGTTGGAATCTGCTTGCTGTCTCATTTCCCACTCTCCCAAGCTTAGAACAGTACTCTTTTCATGCAAATTTAGCGTATGCGAAGCAGAGTCACAAACCAAGGCAAGGGAAGAGAAGAGCAAGAAAAAGACACGCATTTGCTACATCTGTACTTGAGGCTTTGAATGGGTTCATTACGTGGGAACGGATTGTTGACGACCGGCTACGGATTTTTACGACCGTTTCCAAATCAAAAAAATATCACAACTCATCACTTTCCCGCAGTGCCTCTACCGCGTAAAGTCTACAGTTCCATCGCCAGGCTTAAATTAATAATTGTTAGGTATCAGTTTTCAATTATAAAATGAATCGCATTTTGGAAAGTGGTACGAAAGATAGGAAAAAGAGCAACAGAGGCTTAGAAACAAACGGTGCTTCTTCCGAAAGAAACTAGTTATTTTTGAAAAAAAATATTTGTCAAGACTTCGTGTGCCAGTATTAGTGTTCATATTATTTTGAAAACCCCAAATAAATCCGCGAGGAGGAAGGTAAAAGAGGGAAAATCGAGCGTAATGATGAAGCGCGCGCAGAATAACAGAATCCTGCTTTTGTATCTGAGAGTGCATCTAAAACTTTTGTGCCTGGAAGAGCACCTGAAACTGAAGTAATAGACCCCTTGGGATTCCTCACTTTATTCTGGTAAGCATGCGCGTTTAACGAATAGATAATCAGCTCGAGAAATCAGGCGCAATCGGCCAATTTCCAATTGAGCAGGGACTCTGGGAAATAAACGATCGATTCGAGGAATATTGAGTATTTAAAGGATATTCAGAAACAATGGGAAAAAAAACAGAAAAGTTTTACAGCCAAGCGATCAGGCCAGCCATTTTGAAATGAAAAGGGAGTCTCATGAAGACGAGTCCGTATAGATTGGAACCAGAGCAGGGGTAGAAAAAGTGCTATGGAAAGCGAAAGCTAACAAGGCAGCACGAATAGATATTTCTCCCAACATAATCACCCTAAAGAGCTTAGGTAAAAAAGGAAGGAGATTCTTCGAGCTTGGCATTTATGAGGAATGATTTTGGACGGTATGCTCTATTAGAATGAGTTTGCTCTCCATCCCGAGGGAGAGTAAAGTAGCAGTGTGCGAGGAAAATAGGACGAAAACTTTAATTTCACATGCAGCAAAGTTAGTTCGAAGAACCATCAATTGGGCAGAATAGAATAACAGGGTGAAGGAGCACGTGGCGATATTGAAGTGATATTATTAGAAAAAATGAAAGAAAAATCTGGATGACTCGGTGTGTAAGTTGATGAAAGCGATGCGGTATTTAGGAGATGCCTGGAGGGATACGCGACTTATCCGAAACCTGTATATAAATCAGACGGCACAAATAATGGTAGCAGAGGGAGAATCGACATGGATAGCAACAGGCAGGGGAGTGAGACAGATTCCGTTATCGCCGGTACTTTTTAAATTAACATGCTAAGGTAATGTTAAGGATGGCATGGATAGGTCAAGAATTTCTGTGAACTTTGTATTAAACTGTGTGATATGGAAATGCTTATCTCATATTTGGTGCACAAATGAATAAGAATTAAAATGTATCATACCAGGTTTGTATAAAAAAATAGATCCATTTCAGATATAGCTACAATGCCTCAAAATTCTTCAAAGTAAATCCCTTGAACGTCGACACACTTTTCCCAGCGGCTTTTCCACGACTCAAAAGCTACCTGGTAGGTGGACTCCGGAAGGTCCTTAAGGGTACGCGTGCAAGCTTCTTTGACGGCACTTAGGGTCCCATGGTGGTGTCCTTGGAGGGAGGATTTCACTTTGGGGAATTGGAAATAGTCTGCTGGTGCTAAGCCGGGTCTGTCTAAAATGTCGGGGTCTTCTTCAACGCGTTGCAGAAGTTCTTCGCGATCAGACATTCGACTGCTTTTAGTCGTCCATCAAGACCTTCGGGACGAGTTAAGCGCAGATCTTTCGCATCGCCAAATTTTAGTAATAATGGTGTACACTGTCATTTTATCAACACCAATACGATCTGCGATCATGCGAACTTTTAACCGACGGTCTGAATTCAGCACTTCACGCACACATCGTCGGTTCTTGAGTTTGATAGCCGTCCAGTGCGGGGCTTGGCACACTCTCTCGGCCATACTTGACAGTTCTTCTTCGTTGTGACAGGTTTTCATCTTAAACACTTGGCGAACCATGCCCAACATCTTCGTATTTCCCTAGTCCAACACAAAATTTTCTGGCGTACCGCTGTTCAATCGATCGCTGTATTTTGGGCTTGCACCAAGTCACTCGACAGGGGTCCACTAAAACCACGATCTAGCCTAAATGAACGCTCGCAGGAGATTGGCGCATGTTGAAGATCAGACCCCCACTACCGAGCCTGAGCGCTGTGACGCAAAGTCACGTCAGGAAAAAAATGTCTCCGATACTTTTCATGCACACATTGCACATTATTGAGCCTCTGAAAAAACTTTAAAATAATTAAGAAATAAAGAAAACAATACTAGACACAGCTGAACATTCAAAATAGTTGCATCACACAATATCAAGACAAAGTTATTAAATAACTAAATATTAATAAGTCATAAATGTACTCTATGAGCATTGTTTGGCAAGGACCTACAAACCCTTTTTAAACCTCAGATTTCCTGCTATACGTGCCTCGCCGTTAGTGTTAAATTGAGGTACAGTGCAGGGGTTCCAATCCAAAGGAAAGAGAAAAGATGGCTGCAGAGTAATTCCATTGGCATCGGGATGTTGACGACTGTGATAGAGGGGAGAACGTTACGCAAGCGAGGAAGGGGTAGGCAAATAATATGTATGTTAATCGTAATGAAGGGAGGAATAAGTATGCAGAATTAAAAAAGGTTATTGTGTCGTCGGATATCAGGTTGTATTTTGTTAGGATCTGTGAGGAAATGAATCTTTGTACAGGTGTGTGTGTGTCATCTTTAAATTTTCGTGAGAGTTAAAACATTATTTCATTTAGTAAAGGAGATTTTGGTTATCCCGATGATGAAAGTGGATTCTGAGACTTCCTAAGAAGCTCCTGGAACTGCACCGAGCATAGAACACCCAAATATAGAAGTCCAATTGCTCATTCTCCCGCTCTTTCTATAGCGGAAAGGCTGCTTCGTTCGTGAAAGCCCACGAGGAATTATCTCATCAGACTAAGATGTCTCGTGTATGAGTCCTTGTGATGAGGAAAAGTAAGAACAGCTTTTGGTCTTCTACTTCATAATAAGAAGTTCCAGGATGAGGAGATAGGCATAAAAATATTTATGATTAATGGAGACTCGATCCGTTAATGCATTGGACGTTGGGGCGGTTCTACAAGGTGAGCACGCATAGCAGAGACCAAAGATGCGAGGAGAGCAGTAACTGCCGAATATTCGTATTTTAATTTCTTGTAAGTGATATCAATTATTAAACGTAATATATTCAGAAAAAAACTGTCTCACTTTGATGCCCAAATCTTTATTTCATATACTCTGGGGAATATTAATTAGGAATTAAAATAGTGGAATAAAAAATGTATTTTAATCAAGAAATTTCTAATGCAATCATTAATACTTGTAACCCCTTGGCTGACTGACAAACTAGAGCTTGGTCATCAGCAAACATAACTGGTTTTACGAATTACTCGCCGTATTTCATTCCTATCCCCAGTTCTTCCCATGCCTCTTCAATCATTTCTTCCACATATACGTTGAACATCACAAGTGATAATAGACAACTCTGTCTGAATTCTCTTCCTAACACTGTCCACCAGACACTATACCCCACTCCCACTTGAGTAGTCAACCTGTACAAATCTGGCACATGCGCAGGTTGCGGATTAACCTCATATCCCTCCAATCTCTCACTATTTTCTGCAAAATATTAATTAGTTAGTCCCAATCCACTCTAACAAAGCGCCTTTTCGAAATCTACGAAACAAACAAATACGTCCTGATTATATTCTATATTCCTCTCTATTCGTGATCTCATTACTGCAATGACATCGCGCTTGCATCTCCCCTTCCTAAACCCATACAGATCCTAAGTAATCATTTACCCCACTCTTTATTCTTTTGTTAATGATCCTGAGAACCACGTTAGCTGTATGCGAAATCAAACTTAGAATAGGAACTAACACTTGATCATTAGAAATCTTCCGGAAAAATTCCTCCCTCACACAGGTATGTGCTACGAATTAGTCCAGAAAAACTCTTCCTACCACGTTTTTCAATACCTTTAAATAATTCCGAGGGAATATTGTCACTGTCACTGCCTCATTTGATTTTAGTTCCCTTAACGCCCTTTCTATCTCGCCAACAAGTAGACCCTGACCTAAACCATCCTCATCTACGTCATATTTTCTTTCTAAGCCTACTGCCTTAATGTCTTTACCATAAAGTTCCTCCACACACACACACACACACACACACACACACACACACACACACACACACACACACACACATATATATATATATATTCCTTTCATCTCTCTTGAATTTCCAATGGTTCAATAAACATCTTTCGACTTAGATTGTTTGCACGAATTTTCCCTTCTTACTTCCTGACAGTGCTTTCAGTTTCCTGTATAGCGCATAGATTTCACCTTCTTTGTAAACTTTCCACATCCTCGCTTTGCCTCCTTCACCACGCTTATTTGTCTCTATTTATTTCCCAACTCAGTTTATTAGTGAACTGCTTATATTTGCAATTACTTAACTCTGTTTTCAGATCCTTCCATTTTCTTCTCTCGTCTATCTTTCTGATCATCTCATCCGTAATCCATATTTTTCTTGATTCTATTGTTTCTTCTGATAACCCTTTTTTGTAATCTTACTATTTTTCATCTATTACACCCAGCTCCCTCTCCTCACTTATTACTTTCTGCTCAGCCGCGAATACTCCTTTCTTTTCGTTCCGTTTAATGCCTCTACATTCCATTTCCTAAACGCCTTCACTTTTTTATCCCATTGAAACCGGCGCTACTCTTCATTGGTATTAAATTATGACTAGAATCCGCAAAAAAAGATGCACATCGCCGTGGATTCCGAATAGTTCACTAATTGGGGGCACAGTGTTGGTGGGATGGGTTTCGGTGTGGGTGGAGCAAAAGCTTCAAGAGATTATCTGGGTTTGATTTCGAAATTTTTATTTGAAGTTTCATTTTATACAAGAAAACTCCACCAGACATCTTCCACTAACTGATAAATACTTTTATATGACACTCAGTCAAAAACAAATATTGAAACTTCACAAAAAATAGGAAGATAACTGAAGGTTTAATTGATGATAAATTTACTCTGTGATGTTCGGAGGCTAGGATGAATAAAATTCAAATGCAATTGGATTCCAGATAAGCACAACTGAAATCCAGAAAAAAATGTAATGTCGTACTTAAAGATTTTAAAGTGATAGGCATTTTTTTATCACAGGACGCCTATTATGGTTGATCATCTCAAGGACGACCATAGCAGTCTCAAGGAAATCAGAGGGAGCTGCGTCAATGCGGCGAGAAGCAAGCTTCTGAATTGATGAATTAAAGTGGCTTTGTGAAGATAAGATATTCAACGGCTTATGTTGTTTGTTGTGGAAGTCTAAGATCGAAAGTGGAGTTATTTGTTAAGCTCTTTATTCAAAGCAATGCTGCGTGTTTACTTTTTGAATAGATCAAATCAATTACCAGGCAAGTGTGTATGTCGGAATAAAACCTCGGTATGAAGTAGCGCTTCCGTAACATGACTAATTCGTTCCAGCCAATACTTTTCTTTATAAAAGTAGTTCTGAAAAAAATAAAGGGTAGTGAACAGTAGTCGGGTTAATCACCATTGCGGAGTACTCAAATGAATGCCACCGGCAGCTCAATGGTTATATTGTAACAAACCATTACGGACGAATCAGGCAAAATGCAATAAACCAGAATAACTATGAACTTCATTTTGTAAGTTCTTGCGGTTGTTAAAAAAGTGCGAGATGGTAATGAGACTCGACAAATTTCGAGTTGGATTTATTTAAATGCTATATCTTCTAAACTCTTGAGCATACATTTCTACTTTTTTTCGGTTCACATAAAACAAAAAAATCGCGTGCAAGTGATGAAGATCTAATTACTTTCCCATTCGTGTTTCCAACACCTTTCCACATCGATGCACTTGCGCGAGAGGCTTGGTTTCAGTGCAAAATGTTACTCAATGACAAGTTCAATCACCCCATCATGAAAAGTGAAAGGAGATCGAACGGCTAAAATGTATTCGAGGGCATAATGCTGTCAGTGGACTTAATATCCCTTACCATATCGCACGTTGAACTGTTTACTATGTACAACAGCTTAATGATGAACAAAGAGAAACGGTTAGGGTGCCCATCGGGAAAATGAATGCTAACATGCGGATCACTCACCTGAAGGGTAGAGAAATAACGGCAACTGAAGCTGACCTCGGCGACGCACGAGTTTGTACTGATGAGGCTTCTGGTTAGCGATAGGACGTGAGAGATTTAGCTTGAGGAGCGGTAGTTTGTAGGTCGTAGTTAATATCCCCGCATCAAGATGGGGCGAGAACCTTGAACCAGATAAGATCTGGAGTATCTTCTGATATTCCGCCTAGATAGTGGAACCGTAACTCTCCAATACACAATAGGAGTCGCGTCGAAATTCAAATATCCACGCACTCAAAATAGGTTTTATCAGCGGTGCTTACGGTCTCCTGCGGCTAGACATCTCGGTCAAATTGAAAATGGCACATCAAATACGTTCAGTACGTACTTCACTGTAAGGCATCAAGATTCAGTTAAGAATTGCTATTAGTTTTATTTTAAATGTATCATATGTCAAATTTTTAGGAGGTCAGCATACTTGGTCGCAAACCAAAAAGGATAACTTTTGACCCAATGATTCAACGGTGAAAAAAGAGGGAGATAAGGGAAAGAGTTTCAAATGATCATCTTCATTTCAAATTCACCACTAGATTCATATATTTTAGTCAATGAGGCTATTAATACCGAAAGTTGTTAAACCATTTAAATAGGCATCATAGTGAGAAATAGGAAAATGCTCACATCATCGAAGGGTTATCAATCCGAGGTCAGACATGTTGCATTTTTCCAGCTATCCTGTTCCCAGCCTACCTCTCATTTTCCTTAAAGGTCCTCGCACCTACATTTTCCATAACTTCGTATAATTCTTCCCTTATCCACTTTCTTCCATTGCGGCCATTAGTAATCTATCTTATCTCGGGAAATGTCCAATTAGTTTACCTCTTTTTCTAGTAAGTGCTCTCTCGTCACTCGTTCTTCGAAGAACCACTTACTTTGTTATTCTATCCATTTTACACACACATAGTATGCAGCATTCTTTTGTGGCACCACCTTTCCATTACCTCAAACCTTTTCTTTCCCGCCCACCATCCATAGGGAAGGAGACTCCATATTTTTGTTTTAACGAATCGCTTCTTTATGTTCTTACAAGTACTATTTGGCGTTATTAGTTATTTCTTCTGATAGAAAGCCATCTCATAGAAACTTCTTTGCCATTCCTATTCTACTAACTGTATCCCTCTCGCTTTACCCATCGCTAATGATCTTGCTACCTAAATAGCAAAAAAAGGCTACTTGTTTCAGCTTGTTCCCTATTCTTGCTAAGAGATTTTCTCCCCTACGTCGACTGCACTCACTTCCTTAGTTTAATCTAGTTTATTTTGAGTTTTTACCTTTTGTCAATCACTTCTCCATATTGGCTAGATACCTTGTAATGTCCTCTTCCCTGCAAGCAAGTTTCTTTACGTCGTCCGAAAATCACAACGTGCTAATCTTCCTACTCGAATGCGTACGCTACCTCTTATCTTTTCCATAATCTCGTTTACTGCTTCCCCTATACACACATTAAATATCAATGTCGATAACCAGAAACACTGTTTTACTTATTATTTTATTTTAGTTTATTTACTGCCGTCATGCCATCTAATCACTGCTACCTGCTCACTATATAGAGGAATGTGTATGAGAACTAATATCCTCTCGTTGTAGTTCCTGCAAGACACAACTTGCACTTTTTGTTCATGATATTCTTATTTCGGGAGAGAGCAGTGTTCCAGTGGACGCGATTTTTCTAGATTTTAAGAAAGCCTTCGACAAAGGACCTCATAGTTAACTACTCGTAAAGCTAGATAAAATATGCATATGGCATAGATAAAAATATCCGGGGTTGGATTAAAGACTTTTTGAATGGTCGGGTTCAAAGAATAGTGACAGATGGAGTTAGCTCAAATGCAGTAGAAGTTACTTCAGGTGTTCCCCAAGGAAGTGTTATCGGACCTCTTTTATTCCAACTTTACGTTAACGACATTGACTCCGTAGTCACTAGTACGATACATTTAACTGCCGATGAAGCAGTGGTTTACCGTAATATCCGTGATCCTTTCCTCCTCCAATTAGAATAAAACTTAAAAAGTGTATAGTCATACATTTTTGGAAAGAAAGTAATTCCTACCCGAACGCCTACTGCATTGGGAACACCGAAATTGAATATGCAGACTCAATTAAATACCTAGCCGTTACCCTCACTCACGATCTCCCCAGGGTGAGACACACACGGGGAATACGTGGACAAGCTAACAAAAAATTGGAATTAGAAATTAGAAAATTACTTGGTAAATGTGCTGAAAAGGTCAAAGACAAATGTTATCTGTCGTTGGTTAGGCCTCATTTAGAATATGCTGCAAGTATATGGGATCTTCACGAAGATGGATAAATTGCCAAATTGGATCGCGTACAGCGTAGAGAAGCTAGAATTGTAAAACGTTGTTACAATAAACTTAGTAGCGTATCCAAAATATTAGAGGATCTAGGCTTAAGGTCACTTAATGGAGCGAAGGTTAAATTACAGATTGAAGCTGTTGCATACATTGGAGGGGCGTCTATTTGGCGGTGATGTCGAAAATGTATTAGTACACCCTCGTACTACGATAGGAGAGATCCTATTCATAAAATGAGAGAGATTAAGGGTATAACAGATTGATTTAAGATAGGGGATCATAATAACATTGTCCGACCGCGACAGGGGTAAAAATATTCGGGTCAAAATTAGTCTGGTGTGTATTCACCCCCTGCCACTCACAATAGCGGTGGCTTGCAGGGTATATGTATGTATATATACATAAAAATAAACGAATTTCCTTTAGTAGATGTGGGATAATCCAGTCCATGCTGTCAAAGGCATTCTACACACCAAGGAATGCGATATGTCGGTTAATAAATATTTTTGTATGCTGTTCTCAACGGTGAAACTGAGAATAGTTAGTTCCTCTATTTATTCTAAATCTACATTTCTCCTCGCTTAAAAACTCTTCCACTTTCTTTTCCACTCTCCAGTATATTCTTTTTGGCAAAATATTCGACGCATAGTCATCCGATTGCTCTGAATTCTTTATAATTCTTTGCCTTTTTCTTTGTAGGCATAGAGACGTTTAAATTCTTCATAAAGTTCATTAGTATTTATTCTCACACACACACACACATATCAAACATAATACCTATGTCAAAATTTCTTTTCCTGAATTGTTTATTTGTTCTGAGAGTACGTCGATTCCTAGTACCTCGTTTGGTGCAGCGTCAAATTCAGCCCTTACGATGTAGTCTCCTTCCTCATCCTTGCATTTTCCATCCAGCATTCTAGTATGAATTTCTTTTCCGAAACCAATATTCTACAAATACTCTTTTCATTTCTCCGCATGGCCTTCATCTTCTGCTCGAATGTTACCATTTTTATCCCGAATGGAAGTGATATTTGCTCCGTGTTTACTAAATGGTCTCTCACTGTCCTGCGAGCTGCTTCCTGAACCATTTTATGCTGCACCCCTTCGCATACGGTCCTCATCCATTCTCTGAATTTTCGGCTGATTTAATTTCTTAACCTTCGGCTATATGTCTTTGCTAAGTCGGTTAGTTTTTGCACCTTCTTCTATCAGATCCCGTATTACTTCTGTGATCCAAGTTTTTTCACGGGTATCCCTGATTATATAGTTTTCTTCGCGGCTTCTATACATCCATTAATTTCTTGCCATCATTCTTAAATCGATCATATGTTGTTGCACTTTTCCATTTTTCATTGGAAATGCAGCCTTGGCTCAGTCTTCTTCCACCTATTGTCAGCCATTTGAGTTCCAGAAGGCTCTTCTTCCGTAAGAAATTGTGGAGTTGGTACATCTCGCTGTCAATAATTGTCACTCGATAGCTTCTGCAGTTCTTTATTTGATTCCCAAATCTCTGCTTCACGAGTGCGTAGTCAGTTTGGTATCTTATTACATCACCTGGTATCGTTTACCGTTGTGTATCGGTTTCGTGGGTGGTTCTGAGAGTGTTTGCCAACAACAATTAGTACTGTTTATAGAATTCCAAGTCTCCCCCTTTTATTTCGTTTCTCTAGATCACATTATCCTAATTTTGTTACTTATTGGCCTTCTCTTGCAACTGCATTCAGTCTCCAAATATGGGTATTTTTTCTTCTCCGTTTTTCATTAAATCGGAAAAATCGTCATTTTCCGGGCGCAAACCGTGAATACCTACAGGAATCTTTAATGGATTGGAATATACTAGAGTATAACCTTACAATCTTATGAAAGGAAAGCGGCGAATATGCTAATATGCGTAAAAGAACAGGAATGAACCCAGTCTGAGGAGAAAAACCGAAACAAATGAATTCCTTTTCCGACACCGCAGTTAGGGATGAAAGAGGGACCATGGAGATCACGCGCGGAATAGCTAAGAGGATCATGAGGAAATGAGAAATATAACGGCAGATAATGAATTCACAAGGATTGGATGGTAAAAATTTGCACGGTAAACATTAGAGGAAGATCGATGGAGTTGAATAAGGTATATTAACACGGTTTTAACTATATAAAGCTCTCTGAAGTAAAGGCCTTGCAAAGATAGAAGGTGAGGCGGAGTTATATGCAAGGAATAAGGGATAGGGCTGAAATTGGGAGTGAATACATTTATGTGAGGAAGAAGCGCTTCCGTAATCTACCTTTCGAACGAAATAATAGCGAATAATAAATTTCAGTGGGGTAAAATACAGTACTTTATCTAGTATTTACCAATTTTAATTACTTTCTTTAAAATAAATATACAAGTGGATAAGTATGTCAATACAGAGAAAAGAATACATATAAATCTTGACAGCTCGAAATTCTATTAGTTGAATTTTCGGTAACTCGAAATAAATTTGAATTACGATGTCATTTTTTTTACATTATATGTGCAATGATCACTCTATATCTTGAAGCCGATTACTCGAGGTGTGAATTCGAGTATGAAAAGCTTAAAAATGAACGGTACCTAAAAATATTTGACGGAGGAATTTCTATTAACGAGTAAGTCTTAGAAAATCTTGGCTCTCCTTCGCGACTTTAAACCACTCTTATTTCGTTAGCAGTCGATTCAACCTTGATAGACCTTATTCTGCAGGTCGCCAAAGCAATTCTATATACCCCCTTGATATATGTGGGTACCGAGCATTCAGAACAGGTTTTATTGATGTTCACTGCTGTTAATAAGAATTTCTAAGAAAAACGTTCTCTCCGAAAATGACCATTTCAGGGTTTCTGAATCTTTCAGCAACTATTCGTAAATGCCATCAGTGTAAAACGTTGAGATGCCACGAGTACTCTTGGTTTTAATTTAGTCTAGTAGCGTATATTCGTACATGGAAAAGGAGAAACGGGTGCTAAAAGTCTTGAGGACTAACGATAAAGTTATAAGTGCAGTGGAGAATGCAATTGAATTTCAGTTCGGAATTTCTCCAAGGGCATTTTTGACGATATTAAGGAATAAAGAAAAAAATCTTTGGGCGTTTGGAGAAGCGTTTCATCCTAGGAAAAAAACTATAAGTTTGAAAATATCCACAATTGGAAGACTAAATGTCTCAATTGACAAAGATTGTCCGGGACAAGAATATTCAAGTTCAAGGAACTTTAACTCATGAACAAGCGGACACATTTATCAAGGATATGGGCATTCCTCTAAGTAAGTATACAATAGCTACATACTTTTAAAAATCAAAAATGTTCAAAAGATCATTTATGGAGAGTGTTTGTGAGACAGACTGCGACCATTTCCAAGATATAGTGTTACTAAACTCCTTGAAGAGTATAGCTTGTTCAATCCAGGTAAAATGTTTTTTTGCTAATGCTTACCTGAAAATAAACTGGCATTTAAGGGTGAAATAGAAGCACGAAAATGGTGATGGATGCTTTGGGACCAGCATGTGCGGAACAAAAAAAAATGGGGTTTCTCGTGATCCGGGAAGCCAAGGTCTATTCAGGTATTATATCTTGGCCTACTATCTGTGATCACAACAAAAAATATGGATGACAAGTTCAAACTATGAATCTTGGATTAACAATCTTGATTAAAAGTTCATTATGGACAGAAGAAATATCCTACTTCTAATTAACAATTGCCATGTTCAATCCAAGTCCACACAGGAGCTCAGAGCTATTTGGGTGATACTCCGGCTATGAAACACGACATCTAAGCTGCAAACAATGGATTAAGGCATAATGAAAAATTTGAAACACACAAAATTGTGAAAGACAAAAGGCATCTAATGAATTTTCTTTAACATAAAAAATAGAAATCTTTTAATATTTAAAATTTACATTTAATTTATAACATAATATTTAAAATATTTAATTTAAAATAGAAAAGCAGGCATCAATTTGTTGGAAGAAATTGTTTTACTTCAAATTTCATGGGAAAGAGTGAAACAAGAGATAAAATTGACATCTGCTTTCACAAAGCTGTTCTCCTCACTGATTATTCAAGACCACAAGAAGAAGTCATAATTATTCACTTTCCTAACGAATGGTCCAGATATAGATTTGGTATCGTGTGATGAGAAAAATGAGACTTTAGTCAGTGTGGATGATGACTTGGTTATGGCCAAGTATCCCTCAGATATTGAAGTCATCACTTCAGTGTCAGCAAAAGATGGTTGACAGCCATCAGAGAAGGAAAATTTAGTTTTTCATCACACTATAGCATCTTCTGCAACTAACATTTTTAAAGTTTTGACAATATTTCACAGAAATATTCTGGTCCAACCATCAGTGAAGACCGAATTTTTAGAGCAACAGAAATGCGGTAAATTTTCATGGAAAAACGGAAATAAAAAATTAGAAATAATCAATCATGATCTACTATTTCCAAGTTTAAAACTACATAACCTTGACTTAAACATATCTCAATATATATCACCATGTGATATTTACCTACCAAGAATGTTTTTACAGATAAATATTTTATCATTGCATTTATTTGTAAACAAATACATTTTTCCTGTACTTATATGTTAAAATACTGTAATATGATAAAACATAAAATAACAAGATACTATCACATGTTCGAATTATGAAATCTAATGATGTGTTATAAATGCAATTTCCCTAACTTGACATTTCTACAAAAAATATATTTTTGTTACAATCAAAACAGCCTTGAGATTTAACAACAAAACTAAATTAATATAATCACAGCATTTAGAATGGAACTTAAAGGTAGTGATTAATATTTAGTGTATATTTTAATAGAATAGCATGATGGGAAACTAACCAGTTTATGAACTTGCAGTCCAGGGTTTTTGTTTTGCCCAGGGTATGGATGCTTGGGCCTTACTATTACTGATGGCTTGGATCACATGAAGTCTGTTAACTAAGAAGAATTACTGGATCAGGCTGGCAAACTGTACTCCAGTTAGCAACCTGGATCAATGAATGAAGACCAAATATAGGCTATTAATTAAAGGAAGAATTGCAAGGCCATTAAAGTTCTATAGTCTATCCGCTCTGGGGGTGGGCTATAAAACTTTAATGAAAATTGTATTAACTATATTTTAATAGCCACTACATTACAAGCATTATTGGTTTCATTAAACAATTAGTGTGATACTTATGGAATGAGAATCAATGTTAACAAAACAAAGGTAATGAGGATTTTGAGAAACAGGAAGGTTGAGTTAAATATTAAGATAGTTGGGCAAAATCTAGAGCAGGTGGAGCAGTTTACCTATCATGTCAGTGTTTTGGATCAAGACACTCAAAATAGTAGTAACATCACAAGGAGAACTGTCTTCAGCAAAGAGGCTTTCACAAGAAGAAGGGTGATGATGAGAGGAATGTAGAGAAAGGATGTTAAGAGAGACTCACTTAAACTTTGATATTGACCATGTTTTTGTAGAGTGCGCGGAAATATGGTCATTGAAGTCAGATGATAGGTATATTGGGGGCTTGTATGATGTGGGTGTGGAGAGGAATGGAAAAGGTTAAATATAGTAGACAGATAAGAAAACAAATGAGGAGGTACCAGCCATGATGGGGAAAGAGAGAGAATTGTTGGTAGACATCAAAAGTATACATGAAAGGTGGATGCCAAGCATTTTTATTGGTGATGAGATGTTGATGATTGTGACAGTGGAGAGAACATTAAGTAAGCAAAAAAGGGGTGCAACAATGAAATGTATGTTGAACAGAATGATGGGAGGTGAAATGTATGTGGAATTGAAGAACAGTTTATTGTTGGATGTCAAGTTGGGTTTTGTTAGAGGTAAGGATTTGGGTCATTTTTCAGTCTGTCAATCCAAAACCCACCTAAAATATTAGAATACTGATAAAACATGTATATTACCGCCTGCCAGCAAAATAATTGAAAAGAATATTGCTAAAATTCTTAGATCATCTACAAATAAAAATGCATCAATATGGTTTTCATCAGTACGGTTTTCAAGATAAAATTAGGAACAACAGATTCCTTGGAAAATTTGCAGGTATTATGAAATTAAACCTACATAACACTAATTGAGTTATTGTAACCTTTATTGACTCAGTTAAAATTGATATTATTTAGGTTACATTGCATAAAATTGGCACATGCGAGCATTACATGCCTGGCTGAGAAGTTATTTCACCAATCATTACACATACATGTGTTAAATAATGTCAAAAGCTCTTAATAGATAACTACCTATGGAGTACACAATTTGAGGGTGGTCCCGGCCTGTCCTACAGATGGCAGTATTTGTGTGAAAATACAGCTGTATTAGAAAGTATGCAATCTTTAAGCATATGTTTCAGGTTTGAAAATGCTATGTTGTTTAGTATTCGTTTGGCAGCCATCAATAGTCACCTTTTCAGTGAATTTGTAAAAATGGAGAAAATTGGTCATCAATATGTGATACAATACTTTTATTTGAAAGGCCTCAGCCCAACCAATATAAAAGCTGAATTGGATTCTACTCTAGGTGAGTCTGCTCCTATGTTTACAACAGTAAAATATTGTGTAGTAGAGTTTAAACGAGGTAATACGAGCTGTCAAGACAAGCATCCATTGCATTGGTCGACCAAAAGAGGTGACGACTCCAGAAATGGTGAAGAAAATCCACAAAGTTATACTGGGTTATCGTCAATGGAAAGTGTGCGAGCTAGGCATAGTAGGCATTTCAAAAAGTTCTGTACATCCACATTAACTGAAAATTTGGACATGAGAAAGCTGTGTGCAAGATGGGTGCCAGATTTGCTCACACTCGAACAGAACCACTGTCATGAAGATGTTTCGATTGAGTGTTTAGCAAAGTTTCACAGCCACAAAGCAGAATTTTTGTGCCATTTCATCACCATGGATGAAACATGGGTCCATTACTTCATACCTGAGACAAAAGAACAATCAAAACTATGGATTTAAAAGGGAGAATCGGCTCCAAAGAAAGTGAAGACTGATTCATCCGCAGGCAAGGTCATGGTGTAGGTTCTTTGGGATGCATGGGGGATAATTTTCATTGACTATCTTGAAACATGAAAAACTATCAATAGAAAGTATGTTTACAATGCTTATATAAGTATACTTGCAATGTTTGAGCTAAGAAACCAAGCAAAATTGGCTAATTGTTGTTTTATCAAGACAACCCACCAGCTCAGAAAATCTGTTATTGCAATGGCCAAAATTCATTAATTAAGGTTTGAATTGCTACCTCATACACCTTATTCATCAGATTTAGCCCCCTCGGATTATTTGCTGTTCGCAAACTGGAAAAAATGGCGTGGTTGTCAAAGTTTTCCAACCGTGAGGAAGTGATGTCAGCAGTTAACAGATATTTTGAGGGTCAAGACAGTTCTTATTATAAAAAGGGTATTGGACTCATTCGACATCGCTTGGAAAAGTGTATTAAGCTGAAAGGAGATTATGTTGAAAAATAAAGAAATTTTTTTCCAAAATTTTTGTGTTTTCTTTGTTGGGTCGGGTACTTCTGGGACCACCATCGTGCAATTGATAGCATGTATGGGTCTACTAAACATTGTAATATGATTTTATATACTGATTAAAGTGCTCATATCGACTCAAAAAAACTTCAAAATAACATACAAAAATAAGGAGGATGACTTTAATAAGAATGTTAAATAGTTAGATCACTATGAATAAAATTAAACAACAAACAATTAAATTTGTTATTAATCCAAAATTGATTTAAAAATTGTATGTTTATACAATTAGTTTGTAGACTAGATTTAACTAAACAAAACATTTTTCTTTCTGATAATGTATGTTTCTTCAATAACCAATGTGGTTTTAATTACCACTGTGATCTCTTAATACAAATTTACACTTACAAATATTTAGGTACTGGGAAAGGAAATATTTTCAAAGAAAAAGAACATATTTAAAAAATGTGTAACAACCATAGAAAAGTATCTAATCAGAATTTCAAATGAAACATTTTGGAAATTGATGCAATAATGTCTGTATACCATTCACTTGTTGATTAATCAAATATAGCGTAACTGAGGGAATACAAATGATTTGCTCAATATATTTCAAAAGTAACATGGAATTTGTTATAAATGTCATTTATAGAAAGAAGAAAAACATAGAAAATGACGTACTAATTGCATTCAATGACGTAAATACATTTATGTTAAAATATTAAATTAATCTAATGCATTAAAACACCTGAACTTGTTACCAGTGAATGGATTTCTTTATTATATGTTGATATCTATTTTTAAAATAATTTTAAAAGACAGAATAAACCCCAGCATGCACTGGCTTTAAGATATAAACCACTAACTGATTTTCCAAATGTATTAAACATTTATGGTTTTAAAAGGCTATGTCTTGAAGTGCCAAAAAATTTTATAATTATACATAAAAATTACCCAGATATCTGGAACAAATTAGGTACAAAAAAGGTTTCTGCAGCCCTATTAATTATGGTGAAGGATATACGAGACAAGAGTTATATAAAAAACCTTTTAATCCTTTCTTACAGTACTATTGGAACACTGTGTTACTACATATTATTTACTTGAGTTGAGACATGAATTCAGCCACCAGAGGATCTTAAAACAATATATTTACTATTTTTGTTGACCAAATGGATCATCAAATACAAAAGAAGTCCTTAAAAAATAAAGCTAATATTACAGCATACATTATTTTTGAATGAAAAAAGGTCAGAATATAAAATTATCACCACTTTTAATTGCCAATCATTAACAATGACAGGCAAAACTTAAAATATTTTTGGAATAAATATTGAAATAAAGCTGAAAGAGGTTCCAGGAGCTTGCAAAGAGAGAGAGGGAGGGTCTTCACTTACAATGAATTCTCAAATTCAAAATAAATTAAATATTTGTTGAAACCTTTTGAGCAAATGTTTGTGAAGTTTTATTTATGCTAAGATGTTGTTGCTGAATCAGTGGCTTCTGACCTGCAGCAGAATTTCTGTAAATACTCTTCTGAGGAGAGCCATAACTCCCCTTTCCTACACGTCATTTGATTCCCTTTGATATCTGTAATTAATTTTGGCTGTTTGCTGGCAATCTATCCTACTGTTTGCTCTAAGATGTTGGAATGACTGGCAACACTGTTACTTCTATAAGCTCCTCATGGTTGGTAAGTAATATAAAAGAAAGGATGGAGGGTAACTATGAAGGTGATGAATTATTTCTATTTAATCATGATGTGATGATTTCTAAATATTAAAAATTAGCTCATTAAGATATTAACATTGCATCCTTGATTAGGCATCACAATTATGAAAACTTGAGATAAAGAATTAAAAATAATTAAATGATTTTTAATGCTGTAATCATGTTTTTAATAAGCAATACATATTAATAATAGTCCTGAGATATTTATTTGTTATACTATTGCTTGTTAGTGAAAAAAGGCTATTTGATTGCTATTAAATCAGCTGTTATTTTCATAACATGATCCAAACTGAATTCATATGATGAATTGTCCTCTGATTTGCATCATCATCGGAAAAAGAAGACTAACTATCCAATTTTTTTCAGAAAAGTAACTTTTAGAATGGTAGGTAGTACATATTTATAAGGCCTGTTCAAAAACAGATGAGACTGTTTGAAAAAATAACTGATTTTATTAGTTATCCTTTAATTTGCAAGCTGACAAGGAAATTTCTCTGCGGTGACTATACCAACCATATATGGGCAATCACTGAGGATACTAAGGTGAACTCAAAAAGATTCTGGACACTCATTAAAACAAGAAGAAGGTCCACCAGAATCCCAAACATCATGTGGCTTGGTTCTAAGGTATATTTTAGTCCTAACAGACTGCTTGCCTTCAATAACTTCTTCTCATCTAATTTTTCCTCACCCACCAACAGCTAACTACTACAAACTTCTCCCATGTGCTCCCACACACTCTCCCACCTTTCCACCACACACAACAAAGTTTTGAATCTCCTCACTTCCTTACCCCCAAATATGGCCACTAGCCATGACAGCTTTGGGTCACTCTTCCTTAAATGTACCCTTCATGTTCCCATTTCAGTGATTTTCATGATAATCTTCATTGGTGGTTCTTTCCAATGTAAAATAGGAAATATATCACCTCTTATAAAATCAAAATTCAAGAATAATATTGATAATTATCGACCCATCTCCATTCTCTTTGAAAAAGTTATTCACAGTTATCTTCTTTCCTTCACTCTTCCCAACCTGTCCCCCCAACAGCACAACTTTATTCATGGTAGTTCATGTTTTAGTGATCTCTCAGAAATTAATATTCAAGTTATTGCATCTTTTGAGGAATCATCCCAACGTGTTGTCTCCTACATTGATTTTTTGAAAGCTTTTGATACTGATTACTTGCTATTGTCTCATAAGCTTAATAACTGGTTCAATACACATGACCCTTTACATAGTCTCCTCACCGACTTTCTTTCCAACAGGTCTCAGAGAGCTGTACTCGATGGTGTTTCTTTTTCTTCTCTCAATGTAACTTCTGGTATATCACAAGGTAGTGTTCTTGGCCCTTTTTTCTTTATGTTGATGACATTACTGTCCCTGTTCTCACCCATAACTGCGGTATTATTCTTTAAGTTGAAAACTGCAAAATTTTCAGAAGAGTCAACAACCACTTTGACTCAGCCACCCTTCAAGATGCCCTTATCTCCATCACTGAAGGTGCTCAGCTTGGAAGTTCAACATTAACCCCTCCAAATCCAAAATCCTCACATTTACCCTACATACCAATCCTGTTAAATCCTCCGATTCCCTCTTCGGCCACTCCATCCCAAATGTCACTTCTTATAACGATCTAGGAGAAGTATTTGATTCCAGGCACTCTCTTAACTCGCATATAAAAAAACGTCTCCTACAAAGCCATGTCTCTCCTAGATCTCCCATACAGGTTCACTGAAATTGACAATCCTTTAGCTATCAGGGACTTATTTTCTGGTTGCATTCTCCCCATACTGGATTACTGTTCCCCCATTTGGTCTACAGCTTATCCCACCAACCTTGAAATTTTAGGGAGACCTCTTAATTTCTTTATTAATATAGCATGGTTTTGCATACCCTCTCTTCAAAATCTCACCAAGAGCGATCTGCTCCATGAACTTTGAATTACTTACCTGCAATGGAGATGCACACGAGTCCATTTAAAATTTCTCCATGGAATCATGAACGGCCATTACATGTCTCATGAACTCCTCTACCCTTTCTCTCTTCATGTCCGTTGTCAAAAAATGAGACACCTGCCATTATTTCACCTTCCCCAGTAATGCTTATCTGTAACCCAGAGATCTCTTGTATCTTAGATTGCCTCCTGCACACCTTCAGTTACCTCATTCTGCTTTCTTCTGAAATTGATATCTGATCCCCCATCATCTTTTTCGTCCTCAATCCACAGACCTCCCCTCTAATCATTGCCCTGTAACTTATGGTTCATGCTTGAACTTACCTACTACACAAATATTGAGTAATTTTATGTTTCCTGTAGCGTAAATAATTTTTAACAACCTCCTATCCTTGTTATGCATTTTGTAATAATTTATTATTTCTTACTCATTGATTACTTTGTTAACGATCTACCTGTTTTTGTGATAATTGTCAAATAAATAAATAAATCATGCTTATCACCTTCCAAATACAGCTCTTGGCTGCCAATACAATATTCTCAATATTTTTTCCAGCTTTTGGATGCCACTTGGAATACTTCTTTTGGGATAACTTTTAAGTCTGCAGTACAAATTAGTTGGTTGTCTTCAATAATTTTAAATCAGCATCCTTTCAAGATGAATTTCAACTTAGGAAATATGCAAAAGTCAGTTGGAGCAAGATCCGGAGAGTAGGGTGGCTGGGAGATCACCGGTGTGCTGTTTTTGGCCAACAACTCTGTAACAATCAATGATGTGTGCATTGTTGTGATGAAAGCACCAAGATTTGTTTTTTCACATCTGTGGTATCTTCCGCAACATGGCATGCCTTAACTTTCTCATAACCTCTACACATTGCTGTGCATTCACTGTTTGTCCTTTAGAGAAATATTCACAATGAATAGCTTTAACCCTATCAGCTAAGCTAAGTGAATTGATTGAAAGCTAGTACATACGCGGATTTGTGAGTTCTCACCTCTATATTGGTGGCTGAATCAAGTAGGGATTCTAGGATGGTTAGGGAGAAATACTGGTCGAATGAAAGTTTGTCGGAAATTGCATGTGGAAGAAAAGAGAGTGAGGCAGAATTACAGTAGTAGCAATGATTGTTCATTCAAATGGATAAGGGGGTAATGCATTCGTCTTTGTAAAATGAAGTCGATTGTTTGCATGGCAAAAGATAGATAATGTTTTTCGAAAGGCAATCAGCATGGGATCGAGGTGAGGGGGCAATGAGGGGATGTGTCTAGTGGGGATCAAATCTGATGAGCAGACATGTTTTACATCAGGGACGGTTGTAATTTGGGGAATTATGAGGAAATTTATCAGGGGGGACGCCAAAGGGTTGGCAGATTTCAGGTTTTTGAGATTAGCAGGTCATGTTTATGCCAGAGAGGGGCATTGGGCCAGTAAGGATGAGGTAGCATAATTTTCCTGCAAAATAGGAAACAGTTCTTTAGGAAGGGTCCTCAGTCTGTGGGATCTGGGGAAATAGGTGGTGCAAAGGTTAAGTCCTGTGCCAGATTTGGGGTTGCTTTTCTGTTGTGTGTGAGGTTGGGTGGAGCGGTGGATTTTATTCTGTAGGAGATTTTCTGGGTAACCACGTTTGTGGAGTGAATGGTGTAGATTGTGGAGGCATTTGTTGAGGGTGGCTGTGATGTTGCAAATCTAATGTCCATGGATAGAGAGACAGTTAGAAATCAAGTGTTTGGTGTGAGAAGGGTGACAGCTGGTAAAGTATAGATATTACTGATGCGTAGTGGCTTTGATATATATATAATATAATAGTGTGCACTGTTGATTTTCCTTAATTCAGTTCATCAGCTATCATTCGGAAAGTTTTTCGATGATCGGTAAGAACCAGGGACCGCACGTGATCTTGGTTTTCATCAACAGGTGGTTGAAGATTGTCCTGGCCTTGTATCATCCATGGTGTCTAGTCAGCCTTCTTTAAAACAATTAATCCACTTGAAAACGGATTCTTTCTTCAGAGCATTATCATCGCAAACGGCTGTGAACATTTCAGTCATTTCTTGATAGCTTTTAATGCACTTCACGAAAAACTTGATGTTGATTTGTCGCTCCATGATTTCGTCAAGTTCCATTTTTGACAAACAGTAAAAACAAGGACAACGTAAACTAACATAACTGGTACCATACATACGGCTCAACAATCAACCAAGCACAGATGGCTCATTGGGTCTCAGGCAACTAGCGCCGCTAGAGGAAGGGGCTATAATTTGTGTCATAGCTGCCAGATTGAACCAGTTTGCGTATTTATTGGGCAGACTACATATATGTCTGTGTGTACATATTAGCATATATGTGTAATGATATTACACATTCATATGCATACATGAACGTCCCATCAGATGGATGTTGAACTTCCTCAAAGTGGTCTTCACGAAGCATCTCAAGTAGGGATCGGGATACCAATGTCAAACCAAAACATTTATTGTCTCCAGGATTTGAACCCAGGCCCTCTCAATTGGAAGCCTGTACGTTAGCCACCACACCATCCTGATCCCCTATTTCAAAAGCACTGACATTAAATCCATTATGAGTCGGCTCTCAGTGTAAAAATTGGATCATTACTTTAGAAATACAAGACAGGCAGGGTTCTACAATGTACATGTACACAACATCGGTACCATTTACATTTATCACTATACAATTTTCCTAGTAGCTATGCAAAGTCACCTTTCTGTTGCCTCCTTCCATACAGGGTAGTCACCAAAATCTGGGAATAATAATTCAACATCTGTCCAGGTTTTTCAAGGTAAAATTTTCTATTTTTCCAAAATATTAAATCAGGAATTCATAACATAGCTACATCCTAAAAAATCATAGTAAAATTTTACCTTTTTATAAAACACATTCTGAATTCTACTGAAGAGTAATTTTTATAAAAAGAAGCATAATAATCTTTCTAAACTAGGAAAAGCATCATTTACAATAAAAATTAGTATTATACATAATTTCCACAATTATTTTTTATATTTTTTACATGACCATGGTCTTGACAATTAGTGTTGTCTTCAGACATTAATCATTAACACCATGGTCATGTCAAAATATACAAAATTAATGCAGAAATTATACAAAGGGACTTCATATCCTCTTTTTTCACCTAACCCCTACATATAACAATGAAGACAATTACAAATTTCCAAACCCTAGGTGGAGGAAAACTCCCCTAGATGGAAATCGAACCTGCGATCTCTGGGGTGGCAGACAAGGACGTTAACCCACCTCCACTGGGGCCGGCAAATATGGGTGGGAACAGAAAATCTAAATGCCTGAGTCTCCTTAGGAAAGCCCTTCCAAATGACCAAACATCATAAATATCAAATGAGTCCAGTTTGTCAAACTTGCATTTGTTCTAACTTAATGAGTAATATGATAGTGCAGTCAGGAAACACGAGAGGGGGTATAGAAGTTGCTGCACCTGCATATCTCATGAACATGTAGAGTCCAACTTCAAACATACCATACATACTTATCTCAGTTGCTGTGACATGGTGCCTTCATATGCTTTAGGATTTCCTGCCTTAGTAACAGTGTGACTCAAGATTTTAAAACTCAGATTAAGAATCATCCAGCTGTGCTATCACAGAAACACTCTCCACCTGAGAAAGAGCCAAGTCCCCAGTGCAATTACGATTCAAATGCACTGAAAGACCCATTTGGAAGGAGAGCATGGTGTGTGATACTACTGAATGGATAATTAGCTTGTAAATAAAATTGTCATTATGCAAAAATTTTTTAAAATCAAAAGACATTTGAGGTTTTCCAGGTGCATGACCACCCTACCATTTCATCAACAAATTGCTTCAAAATTTCATGAATTTTTAATGCAGTTTCTATCACTTTCATAATTTCAAGCCATCAAACTGTGGAGTAACTGTTAGTGATTCTACATTTCTTTAAAATCATTAGAATTTCAATTCGAAAGTTGGTTTACTGCAGCCCTTCGTTCCTCTTTATTCTGGGTAAACTCCCTCATCCCAATATAGCTTTTCTGTTTTACATCCTTAATTACTAGTCTCTTGCTATTCCCTTTAATTTTCCTTTCCATCGTTTCTAACTAATCAGTTGTGCCTTAAGTTGTTTCCAAGCCATCTAGTTCTCCAAATGGTCCTTTCCTGTTACACGTATACTCTTCTATATATGAGGCATATTCATAAAGTAAGGCCCACTTGCTTATATTTAAATATTGGTGCTTCAGAACACAGTTTTACTCCTGCAGCAACATCTACTGATTCATTGAGAAGCTATTGCAGCATTTGTTTTGTTTCAGAAGTCACTTACTTGTCTGTGCATGCAAACAACAATGTCCGCGACAATCGTTGATCCTGCCTGCTGTGAAGTCTATGAGTGCCATGTATAATGGGTTTGTTTATATGTATCATCTTCACTGATAAGCAGACACTCCCTGGATGTCTATTCCAAGTCTGTCCATATCCATCTTAGCATATTCCAACTTCTTGCAGACTGTTAATAACCTAATATTTCATTTCTCTCCTGCATATGTCCACCTTGACTGATATTACCCTACAAGTAGGTCCCAACCTAGAGCTTTGGTTGTACAACAAACACTACCCTGAACCAATAGCGAGAGGAAGAAGTTTCAGTTTCAGTTAAGGCACTGATGGAGCAGCTCAAGATGATCAACCCAGTACAAATGCTCCTAGCTGTGGGTGAGAGAGAAAGCCATGGAACCGGCTCCAATGCTCTTATGTGCAAGGCAACAACCACACTAATCTGAGCAGCCTAAGATGCAGCCTTACATTCACATATATTATATTATTATATGAACTTCAATTTGGTTATTGAAGAAAATAAAAATTAATTTATTTGCAAAATTCCTCATAATATATATACAGAAACAATGGAGTTGGTAAAAGCAGGGTGTTAGTGTTTGTGCAGCTGACAACTTTACCACAGCAAGTCTATTTACTGAAATTTGCCTAAGCAATGTTTGTTTCCCCCTCAAAACTACTAGGTCTTAAAGCATCCACATATACAGATATCATAAACCACTTGAAACTACCTATAATTGAGCATTATAGCTATACAGGCAATTCAAAAGCTTTATCTCTCAAAACAATGTGTGCAGAGGAGCAAATGTGGAAATTTTATTTTTCCCATAATGGTGCACCGAAGTAATCCCAGTTTTAAAACTGGGGGTAAAGACAATAATCTTTAACAATCACATTTGTGTTCACCATAATCAAACTATTTATGCTACCAAGAAGACAAAATATCCTTGGTTCAATAGTGACAGACCTGAATTCAAGGGGCTTGACCAACTTGGACAAACAAGACCAAAAGGTGTCAAAGCCTGGTTCATCCAGATTAAAAGAAATTTTAAATCAATCATAAATGTCCCGCATCATGCATATTCTCCTGATGTATTACCACCAAGAGGCAGGAGAGCTAGGTTCGCCTCATTAGACAATATCTCTGAAGGACTATAGATAAAGCTATTTTGGTCTAGCTAACCAGAGTATACTTGAAGAATTGGTTGACTAGTACCCTGTTGGCATTATTTGTAGTGGGAAAAGAACTATGCCAGGATTGTGGCATTATACAGAATATAGGGTTGGATTAGTGGTTAGTGATGCTGTATAAACAGTAGCTGATTAAGATCATTTTATACCTATACTAACTCAGTGTCTGCAATGTATCATTCATCTTAAAATAATCATCATGCTCTTGAAGAATGATTCAATGACCTGCATGGATGAATAAGGATTGGAAAAGCTATGGATTACATAAAGTGAATATACTGTCAGCATCATTTGGTCATATTACACTATGCTTCACACATAATCATATAGCATTGATTTAACTTGGCCCATTTCCTTTTTCTTTACAAAATGAACAAATGATTTTGTTTGAGGGGTAAAAAACAAAGCCAGATCCATAGAGTGAAATGACTATTAAAGTTATCCAATAAAACAAATTATGATTCGTTGTATTCAGATTAAATAACTATAACTGCTGTGAACATGAATATAATTGAATTCATTATACAATCTTATTATATTTTCATACAATTTATACATTATCCAATTTGAAAGTAACCAAATTACATAATCGTATGACTATCAATTTTAAAAGCTCTTTACCCTCTAAGAGAAATACTACGGTTTGCTCTCGACATGCACGCTTCAAATAACTCACTTTTTTTTGCTAGTGATCCTCTTCTGAATTATACTATGTTATGGAATCTGCCTGCAGAGTAGTTACCAGATACCGTTACCAATCAATCCATACATCCAATATTATAACTGAAAATAAAAAATATTAATATACAGAGGCAATTACCATTTGAAGAAGAGCAATAAACATGAGCAATTTATAAAATCATGTAGTTATCCCATAGTAAAATTCATTAATATACTGAAGATATATACGCGATTCTAAAAAAAGAGAGCCTAAAAAATAGCAAATTATCAAAAACTAATCGCATTAACTATCGATCCCATAGTATTTTTATTGTAGGTCCACATGAGAAAGCGAATGCGTGTTGTTATATCATATTTTGAACATATATATAACTCCTGTGATTTTATCCAGTATATTTTCTAGGATAATAAAGCTGGTGAGATAAAACCGACATACCTAATTTAATAATTCCCTCCGTTGGCATACACTGTTTAAAAGACATAGTTTAATTGACAGAAAATACTTCTACAATTGAACAATCCGACATTCATCGTCCCGCGTGTAACGACTTGGTCAATGGAATACCCTAAGTTCTAGTTTTTGGCTCTTACCCTTAAGTTCATTCCGTTATTATTACAGTTAAAAAGTTATTTATTTTATATGAAATTACTGTATTACAATGAAATAATTTTAAAGAGAATGAAAGAGACAGATAAATTTGAGTTTTGTCACGTGACTGTGATGTCACATCCAGGATATCTCCATACTTGTCTGTGTTTCACAAATGATAACCTAGAGGCGCGATTCTTCTACAGTTCAGGAATATGGCGGAGTTGTTACGAAGTTGATACATGTCCTGTAGCCTCGTTTCATGAAGTGAATGCCTCTTTTAGGGGTTATTTGTAAAATTTAAGAGGTAAGAGACATTTTAAACTCGAGCAATTCAGCTTACCTACCATTTTTTGCCGATGTTGCTGTTTACCCAGAATTAATCATTCGTTAACATATCGACCCTTAAAGCTGCATTCAAAAATCAGCGTGTAGTATTTCGAACCGTAGCCTTTATTGTTTTGATACTGCAGATGCCAGTTATGCCTGCTTCAATTGCTTTAAGCTCCTAATGGTGGTAATAGAGTAATTTTTTAACTCCTGTAATTTCCCGAGGTTGTAACCATGTTATTTCTACCCATTTGCAGTGGTGTCAGGAAAATTATTCTGAAAATGTTAAGGCAATTTCTGTTGTAATCAATTATAACTATTTCGAATATGACCTGTCATTGCAGTTCTCGCCAAATTTCACTCCTTGAAAATATAAACAATTGATAATAGTTACTGGATTCACTACATGTGTTTAAAAAATATGAATGTTTATTTCGCACGACCGAAATGCATATCTTATAGGGATGGCATAACTTTCTTTTGAAAGTGCCAATATTTTCCTAATTTAGTTTTTAAGATTACTTATTTTGAATAATATACATGCCTTTCATGTCGCTTCGGAAATAATTCGCGGTTCAAATTATAGTTGATGTCGATGTTGTGCACATGATGCTAATTAATATTTCCTAGCATGGTTAGTACTTGGAACTACTATGTGATGCTGATTTATATAATTTTTTGCGTGCTTCGTAATCGTATGCAGTGCGTGCCTATTTATCGAAGAGTGAGTGAATATTTCTATGTTATAATGACCAGTTGGAAACGGCAAGTGTTATGCCTGCCCTTATGCATAAATGCACCGATTACCGTAAAGGTTATTTACATGGCAATTTCGACGGACAAATTTCCCAAAATTATAAAATCATTTTCAACTTCATTTATGTATAAAGTTAAATAAATGAAATCTGAGTTATTATATGAATTAAATGTAATTTAATGTATATTTTTTACTTTTATTTACTTTATTAAGGTTAAAGTTTATTTAATTTAATATTAGTATATAAATGCTGAATCGAATTTAACAATTTTATGTTTATTTATACTCTCTTGCCTTAACAGTGTTTCTATCACCCCCACGATGGCATCGGCTGCACATCCTACAAACCGCCAGTTGGCAGTTTCCATTGGCATCGCCGCCGGTAGTCCAATTAATTTGGATACATTAATGCCATTGCTGTCGACCACTGACACGAAAAAGAAACTTGCTATCGGAACTGCCGTCATAACAGTCTTAGGAAATCCTGAGCAACCCATCGAATGCACGGATATTGGACAATTTATTGATGGTTTACTACCTTGGGTGCAAAGCTGTAATTTTAAGGTAAGAGAACTAGTGTGGTTTCATTGAATGCCGGTGGAGTTAATTAGTGCTTCTCGGCGCAGATAGCATTGGCAGTATCATCTAGTTTTGGTGTTAAGTTAGGCTTGTCACGCTAAGAGAAGTCAATAGTGTACCTCCTCACCCCCCACGTGCATGAAATGGAAGAGATTAGACCGGCATCGGCTCCTTCAGTGTATCAGAAGAAGTTATGACCCCAGTGCTTAGTACTGGATGTGAGGGAGTGATGGAACTGTTTTCCTACGTGTGTTTGCGTGTGCAAAAGAGCAAAATAATTATCACATAATGATTCAGTCACTCCCTTTTAAAGATGTTTTTTCATTTGTTTTCTCAGCTGATATTAAGACTAGTAGTTAGGTCTTTGGGGTTATTGTTGGAAGTATTTTCCTATTGTGTTTGGATAGTTAAATTTTGCTGACGTGCGTTAAAATAATAGGATTCTGTCAGTATTTATGTTTTCGTCTTTTACCCTGCACACTTTTTTAGCATCATTAGACAGCTTTGAAGACCTACTGATTATTTATTAATATTGAATTATTTTTTGTATTTTTAGTAATGTACCAAGCTTGATAAGATCATTGAATACAACTTGCGAAATAGTTTCTGTGGTTGTATCGTTAATGACAGATTTTTTACTAGAGAACAAGTACTAATGTTCCTATTAACCGCCCTACCAAGGAGATATATTAATCTCATTTTACTATTCCTCCGTATAAGTGTTTTATTTTGGCTCATTAATTTAGAAAACTGTTTGACAGGTTCACTATTTTGTTCCAAATTGTACGTGTAGTTATTTCCAAAAAGTACGGGTAAATTTAGTAACAATTTTACTTTGTGTTTTTTATTGCTGTTGACATCTGCTTCTAATCCATTGACTTTTGGTCATGTTATCAATCAGAATATGACACTTCATCTTGTTTCGTGAGGAAAATAACTAGTTATCTCCACAATCAAATGCTATTTTAGTGTAGACTTCTAGCGGAATAATCTTTCATATAATTTCTATCGCATTATTTTAATACATTACTGCTGAAGAAAATGATGGGTAAGAAACATCGGTACTCGAGCATAATGCAATCTGAGTTCATATGATATTGAGATGTACGTATAATTGTTAACTTATCACTTAAATGAACGCACTATTTCCCATCTGTAGTGCATTTCACTTTTGGGTTTGATACAGTTTGCTATTTTTTAAATCTTTACAATTGAACAATGTTGAAATGAGCCAAATTAAATGGATTGATATGTTTTTATAGAACTAATTTATGTTTTTTGAAATACATGGCAATTTGACTGAAAATTTGGGTATGCGACAGAGATCAACGTCCCAATGGTACTTTTATTGATTGGCTATCGTGCTTAATAAAGTGATCCCAAATGCTTAAATTAATACCATAGTTTATTCAACCTGAAACTATGGCTAATTTTATTCCGATGCCATTCCTTCTCTAAAGAATGTCACGTGGTCAAATTATGTGTATTTTACGTAATGGTGATTTATTATCTGAACTCGGATAGTGAACAGATATTTATAACTTCTTACGAGGTTTCGTCGCAGTAAAGCATTGTTATGTTACCTGTTCAGTAATTTTTCTTCCCATTCAATCGCATTACGCCTTCAGCGTTCTCCCCAATTGTTTCTCGCTTCTCACAAAACCTCTGCAGTCGCTCAATTCCCAAATGTTGCATGCACCATCCCTTTATCCCGTCCTTAGGAAGCCATGGAGCGGTATTTAGTTATCGGTAGAATTGCATGAATGTTACCGGTTTCCAAATTGCGAATCTTCAGTCGTAGTTAATCTAATGATGTCCGTCTTCGTGAAAATGTTGAATTTTTGATGATGCCAATTATAAATAGATATGTAGCCTGCATCTTGTTGTAACTACTTTCAATCATCGGCCTGTTGAATATTTTTGCTGTAGTGATGTTAGGCCTCCTATATGTATGAATCAGTGAAACATCTCAAGAGATTTAGTAGCATTGAAATAGAATGTGAGGAAACCAATCCGAAATCCCCGAAGTTCAGATCATCCAGCCACTATCGTAGCCTTACTAGAGAATATTTTGAGAAGATCGTTTAAAATATACAAGAAATGGGTGCTGCACTCCTTGCATTAATTTATTCATAATTGTCAAAAATGCCATCAACTTACTGGTTTATATATCTTACTGGTATAGAATCATAGTTTTTTCATGAGTCATTTCAATCCGCAGGTATTTGGAAGTTAGTCTTCCAATAATTTTTTTCAATGTTTTCAGCGTTGACGTCAGGTACGTTTGCGACTCTTTCTTCCTTTCACTATTCAGTTATTCACTTCACTTCCGATGTAAGTTTTCTAAATAAGCATTCACATTTTTGACCGCGCCAGAAATTTCCTGTTTGCGCTAGCTTTTTTGGCTTAATAAAATTCAGCACTTTCTTGTCTGCTCACCTTAATCGGTACTTAAAAAGAGTGACAGTTCCTACCTCCATGTATAGAAAAAACAGGAAATGAACATGATATGATATTGCCGTGTTTAGTCAAGCCATCATTATTTATTTGTACTTTTAAGAGCATGCCTAAAGAGCCTCAAGTGCTCTCTTTTACTATCACGTCAACTACCAAAATGGGACTTAAGATTGGGGTTCTTCATGTAGCGTCTTGTCTCGTCTTCAATTTAGACACTGCCATTCCCACTTGTCGTACTTTCTGAGCACGACCTTGAGCTGCTAAGGTCACGCACGCAGGTCCAGCACCGTCCCTGCCCCCTCCCGAATCCACTCTGTATATCACCATCTCACAGTATGTTTTTGTTGACCACCTTCAGAGACTAGTTGTGCTGTTGTGATTCTCGGTCGCCTAATTCTTATGACTTGCACATGCATGCAGTTATCTTAATTTTACTAGGTTCAGCTTGCAGCTAACTATACGATAGCCGTTAGTGTTTTCATAACATTAGGACGTCGATGAACGGAATTGGGATGAATGGTTCTTAAAGTTGATGTTGATGATTGTATTTTTTTTACTCACTGAAGTGGTAAACTTGTACGTGTATATAGTTTTACTCCTCGTATTCCGACAACGAATCAAAGTAGAAGAGTCAAATCTAATTAGTTTGAATTGTTTTGAAATAGGTGGGAGCATAGAAATATTTTAATTTGAAAGGTGATACATCCTTGCGCCTTGAACTTCTAGACAGTAGTAGTCTGCCAGTCATTTGATGTTTGAATTTATATAATATTATAATTTTGCTTTGTGATTCTCGGTGACGGTGATCCCTTTCCACGCGGCTATTTGTCACTCCCTATTATTAATACTATTTCGGGTTTGAAGTTAGGTAAAGTTGACTTGGGTTCCTCTGTGAAAGTAGCTAGCATGTAAGCTTGTTGAGAGTTAACCGATGGTTGCGGAAGAGACCTTTATTGGGAGATATTCGAAGAAGGCATGTGTAGTGTAGACAAGACAAGAAGACAGGACAAGTGTATGCAAGAGAAGCTGAGACACAATGAGGTACTTCAAGACGGTGCCAGAGGGTAGAATGCTGGGAAAGCGAGATAGAGGGAGGAACAGAATACGCATTTTGGATGGAATTTACGAAGGTTAAAAGTGTCAAGTGCTATAGAACGAGTTGTTTAATAATGGGTTTAAGGATATTTTGTGTCAATTTAGTCGCGTTAGGAATAAGTAGTGTACTGTGTAGGGGTAGGGTCCATCGAAAGCCCACCCGGACTTGGTAGAGTACAGCTAATAATAATAATTTTTCGTGGCTTGTCAGCAAGCAACTTGATTTTCTGAGGGATTACTTTCACAGCGTATGCTTTGAGGTACTGGTATTTTCTCAGTCCTAAGGGAGATGTACGCGCAGTCCGGCTTGTCATGCTTGAGTTTTACATCTTTTCTGCTCCAAAGAACGTTTAAACTTGATAATCAATTTCTGATCTATTTGTGTATATTTTATGTAATCTTGGCAATCGGAGAGCTTTTATCTTTGTTTTTTGGATACGGTTCACTGAAGATAGATCGGCGCCTTGCAGCACAGCATCCCGTTACTCCTTCGCCTCTCTTCCCTGCCCTCTCTTAAAAAGGCCGGTTCGGGGTCTCTTGCCGGGCCCTCTCCTTCCGCGATAACGTAACGATGTCCGTGGGCTGGCGACTTCGCTGAGGCGTGGGCTGCTCTTGGTGCGTAATTCGTGGCGTGCCGTGGCCCCGCGAGTCCTCGGCGCTGTTAGGATAGGGCCGTAGGGCGAGCGAAGGTGGGCGTGGGCTGCTTTTGGGTGTGGCCCACGCGCGGACGACGGATGGATAGCCCCCTCTTGGTTGCCTTGGTTACCAGCAGCGGTTGATTCCCTAAAGGCTCTTTCGCTAAGCATCAGGGATTTCCGCCCTCGGCGGATCCCGTGGCGTGTTACCTTCGTCGTGCTTAATTATTCTCTTCGGACCTAGTCAGATTTCTTTTTCTTTCTGAATTCGTTCACCCTGTTAACTTTCCTAAAATGCGAGAATTTCCTAGTGCCTCCAGGTTGGCAGCGTGAATATACAGTAAACAGAAAGATAATTGGCTAATGAATGTCCATTTTTTCGTGTTTCCGAAACGTTTGGTATAGTTTAAAATTAAGTAAAAGCGGTAGGCGAGCGATTCCCAATTAGTTAGCAACACGAGGGTGACAGATTTCATGATGAAGTTTCCATGCAACACAGTATTTCGTCTGACTATCCAATGTTTTGCCCAAAATAGTCGTAGGTAAAGCCGGAGTCTGGGTAATTGTATGGTATTGCTGGAAACCAACGACAAGCGATTTCTTCGAGTTTCGCTATGGTAATGGGTGGGCAGGGAGATGCGTGGACTGGAATTTTACTACGGTGCTTATTTCTGATTAACAACGTATGGCGAGGATTTAATCCGGAAAAACTGGTTCTGCATTCGATGTTCTCACCGATGAACAAATGTCGATTATTGACTGAATTTTCGAATTGTGTCACAATTGCACGTGGAATTGACAGGTTGTTTTCTGCTCAGATTCCTAAACACTATCCCAGACGCCCACCTTTAAATGCTTAATGAATTTGTTTAAGCTTCGTGTGCCTGTAAATTGTGAGGACACAATAAATGAATGGTACTAATAAGATGACCATCGGTAGTGAGAAATATGATGCCGGAGAAAAGCTTCATAAATGCTCTTAGGTAACATAACACAAAACACATGCTTATGCTTCAATTGAAAAGAATGGAAAATACAGTTTTTTCTTGATTATGAATAATACTGACCAGTTACACTGTAGGCCTAGGTTCTATTCCTAGTGTTGAAGTATTTTTCAGTTTTATTATAATTCACTTTTTTAATGAAGATTCCTGTTAGTGTAATGGAGTCATCATCTGATATGGAGCTAAACCAATGGCAACTTGGCGCCATATGTTAAGCTTCCAGCCGACCTCTTTCTAGTACTTCTGAAACTAAAGAACATCCAATGGCGATTTCGCAGCAGAAGTTTTAATTCGTAGAATCTATCAATCTATTCAATCTCACCCTATCTATACTTCACTTCGAGCGACGAAAATTTGTCGTTTGTAGACGTTGAAACGCTTGTCGCTTCTTTTTAGTAACTCGCCCATCCGTTTATTGCTATTAAAAGTAGTAGGCGAGTCTACCGTACATGTTCATGAGATAGGACCCTAATGTGTTCGCAGGACTTGCCTTTTTATGCTTTGGAAATTATTGTTCATTGTTTTCCTTTTCCGAAACAATAATCATTTCAGAACGTCAATTTTTAATGGTATCTCTCACGAATTAATATTATTCCAGTGATGGCGGTTAGTTGTTGATTGATATTAAGGGATTATTTCAATGGGAATGTAAATGGTTTTTTTGTCACGGAATGGCATTTGAAAACGAATCGATAGGGAACGAAAGGAACATCAGAAAATGTGGAAAACTTGATTCGTTTCTGACTGGAATTGACTTGTGGGCCCAAGTTTTTTGTCGTTTGAGCTCATATCATTTGCCTTACATGCATCGAATATTTGTGTTGAAAAAATCTAGCGGGAATTTAAAAATACTGGTGCACGTGATAGTTTTTCGTTGATTGAATTTTATTAGATTTTCAATTTCTTGTAAGAATTCCCAGGCTCCTTTAACCTCCAACCGTGGATGAACGACTCTTTCTGGTCTGTTCATTTATCCGTAACATACATTGAGTTTATTTGTTCACGAGGACAGCATTTAGACTTTGTGTTTCTTTCCGGTACATCGTACCTTTCAATTCGTTCTGATCTATTTCATCCGATGTTTTAAGGTCGAAGACGAGAGCAGCTTATTCTCTTTCCGAAGTCCCCTCGAATTCCTTTTCGCAATCATAGGTTTAATGCTGCCTTAAAATGTATGCGTTTGCTCTGAACAATTACGAAATATTTCTCTTTGGTATGACTGTGATGAAATCGTAGACGGCTGCTTGAATGTAGGTGTATGTATTTGGGAGAACCCCGATCAGCTTTCAATTTTTTTCTCGTTAATTGATTTATTACCTTTCCTCCGACCTCATCTGCACTATCCTGGCGTGCGTGCCGTCATAGGGAGGCCTCCGGAAAAACTTCCAGGAAACTGTACTGGCGTCACTACCTTGTTCTGTCTAGAGACCAATGCCTTAATCATTTGTCGCCGTCGACCATCTGTTCGCCTTTATATTGGTGACGATGATAATGATCTTGCATCAGTGCAAGACAATAATGTGATTTTTAGTTGAGGTAATGGTTTATAAACATGTACGTGTATGTAAATTAGCTCTGCTCTTACTCCGTAATCTTATGATTGTGGTCCTGAGGTGATATTAGAGCTGCTTGTTTGCATCCCAGGATCTACGTTTGTGTTTAATATCCCGTATGAAACAAAACCATTCTTCATCAACCAACTCGAAGATAAATGCAATAGGCAAAGCCCGAACGGGCAGTGGAATTCGCACATTTTGTGTTGATGGCCTGTTTCTTTCCCTATTCTCCCCTCGACTTTTCAGGTTGTGTAACAGGAAGAATGATGTTATACCTGTAGATATCACTCCGGTTTGAGTGAGCAACCAAGTGCTTTGATCTCGGGGATACCTTTATGGATGCAGGGTCTGCCCCAAAAATAAGTAGAATAATTTTTGCCATCAATGTAGATGGCTGGATTGGGCGTTTACAGTGTGCTGATCGCTTCTAGACTGGACCCCTGGTCGACGAATTCACGATGCCACTTTCCTTGGAGCAATGATATACGATCAAATTGTGCATTACGCTTCGATAATTGGGGTCGGAGACCATGCCCATGGTAAAGGATGCTTATGGAGATGGAGAAATGTTCCAAGTGATGGTTTTCTGCTGGCACGGGTTGTTATGGTAGGGTAGAGAGGAGGTTGACGACGAGGAATGCCCTGGACATCCACCCACAACACTCTGTGATAAAAATGTGCAAAAAGTGCTCTATTCTGCTTGCCCTCGAAGTGTCAGTTTAGTAGCAGAAGAGTGCAATATTCAGAAAACCACAGTTCATTGCATTCTCACAGAAGATTTAGCCATGAGAAAGATGTGCCAAGACGGCCCCCAAGGTGCTATCGGAAGACTGCTTGTGTGACAATCTTGGCTTGGGCCTCTTGGACCACTGTGAAAGTGACCCGAATTTTTTAGAATAGGTGGTTACTGGTGACCGGACATGGGTCTTTGAGTAGGACCCTTAGAGTGCCATTTTGGACCACTGGATTATGTCAAAGAGGCCATGACGAGGGTCCTGTTGATGCCTTACAGGAAGCATACCACAACTGGCAGAGGCACTGGAATTTGTGTGTGGATACATAAGTGTGCTCTTATGAAGAATTTTACCAATTTGTACTTTGATCTGCAATACTTCCCCCCTCCCAGATTGATTCTACTTATTTTTGGGGCAGACCTTGTATATGGAGTATGTGGCAATATTTGCTGCCTGTATAGTCTGCTCGCGATTATTGTGGTCCATATGGAGTTATTAATTGATCGGTAACACGGCTCAGTTGAATCGAGATAAGAACATCATGTATCCCGTCTCCGAATCCATTTGGAATTAACACAATTTACATGAAACGCTATGATTTTTGCAAAATTGTACCAACAATCAAATCAAGACTCGTTTCAGTACTTTAACATCATCATCTGAGTGGTGGAATAATACTAAAACTTGAAAGTTGAAAATCAGTGTGATATTTTTGGGTTGTTTTTTTGTAAAAGTTTGCCGTATGTATTGATTTTTATTGGAAAAAACCGCAGGGGTTAGTGGTCAATAAGTGTCCACTAATTTAATGGTTGCAAAAAAAATTCTAGGCTTTCTTTTCTTTTTAGCTATTGGTTTGATAAATATTACCACATTAAATCAAAATTACCATGGAAGAAAATGCCCTAGATTTCCGCGAAGCGTTAATTTGAAGGCTTTCATCTTTCGTGAGAATAATAACTTGAATGTCATTTCCTCTTCTTTTGTCTTGATTTTATGGAGGATAGATTGCTTTCGTAAGTGGAAAATTATTTTTTGTAAATACTTCTGGAGTTAAGCGTTATACGCCTCATAATTACTCAGTTGTTTTCAGGTGTCTTTTGATGATTGTGGAACTTGTCTATCAACAATACCTAAGCTTCAGTATTCATCTTAGTTGAAATCCAGGAAAAAATGGGACTTTTCACGTGTTACATATGAAACATAACTCTCAAGAGCTCTCATTCTGGACATGTGCTCATTTTTTAAATTGAGGCTTACTTGTTGATTATCTTTGAGGAATGTTTTAATGCTAGACTACAGCAGTATGTATTAGCACCAGCACTGCTCTCAAAATTTACCTGATTATGAATACATTTTCAACACATTTTTGTCATAATTCCTTATTTCGTTCTTATAGTTGTCCGTTTTCCATAAATTCACAAGGGATCGATTGAAAAATTTACACTGCTTAGGGGATGTGGATATAACAAGTGTTTCGGAGCGTGCTGGATGATTTGCATCTTAGGATAGTGTGATCAGTAAAATCTTGAGGTCATCACGGTTTTGCTTGGTTTTTTTAAAAAGTTAAATGTGATAAAATGTGTTGGGCGTTGAGTTTTTTCCCCACAAGCGCGTAGGGCTGCCTTTTCGTCCATTTGAAGCGATGTCCTCGAAATCATTCCCATGCAGGGGAAATTAGTGTACGACTTGGCAATGCATTTATTTTGGTGCACCTGTTGTACAGTTTACATCTAGAGTACGTTTAGGGCGAAAGCAGTTCCGTGTTTTTACATAGAATTCATGCCCTCCATTTGTTCAAGTTTTCCATTTGTCGCATCCCCACTTCCCTGGACATCGTATGTGCCATTTTTTTCACCAATTTAAACTGACCGGGAGTGTGGGAGCGCCGAAAGGGGTTTTCCGTATCGACCCGGCCTCCCCAAGATTGGGGTTGACGGCACCTGCTCAGTGAACCCGCGCGTTATTTTTTTTGTTCGGCTTATTGGGTTGTGTTATGTGGGGCCTTCATATTCTCGAGTTATCAGCGCCTGAAAATCGATGCATAATGGTAACACCCGCCGCCCCTCGTAGCGGTGTTCTCAGGTGTGAGTGAATTTTCCGGAGGTCTTTTTTTTTGTACACCAGCCGTTGCTCTTCTCGTACCCGTAAACGCTCGCATGTCCTACCGGAATTGGGTCCAAAATATCGTTCATCTCACGAATTCGTGTGCCTAAAGGATGCTCTCGGATGTACGTTCTCGATCATAACCTTGGTAGGCACCCCGCACCCCCGGGGAGCTAGGAATACCGCATCGCCGGGATCCGTGGCAACGACGCGCTCGGTGTAAAGCCTTAGAGAAGGTTCATCGACCGAGAAAGTGTAAGAGGGGTCCACTGTACTTGGTGTCTCTCCCACCCGCCCCCCACCTTGCGCTCTCACAATTCCCCGTACCAACACTCGCATACGCCGTGAATCTTTATCCTTCTCCTTCGGGCGCAACAGGTGTCTGCAGTGGTCACGGAAATGTTTAGAAGGGTCTGAAGTTAGTCGGGGGGGATGGGGGGGCGGTGTCGACTTGAGCGCCCGCGTTATGTGCGTCGATCCTTTAACTCGTTGTCGTCATTCTTTCTTCGGGAGTCGAGCCGCGTGTCTCCGCCGCCGGGAGCAAGAGTGCGGCCGGCGAGGACGTGGAGTAGGGGAAGGGGGAGGCTGCTGGGGAGGCACTCACATTTGTCCCACGTGTCCACTCGTCTCGATCGGTGTCGCCACGACTGTAATTTCGTGTCGGTATAGGTTCTCACGTCGTGAGAACCTTTCTTCCTTTGATCGTGCTCATTCGGCTTTCGCGCTACCATCTTTCGGTGCTGAAATTAATCTTTGGGATCTCCAGATACTCAATTTGACCCTGACATTTCGCACACTTCACGCCAAAACACATGCTTACGTTACACATTATCGTTTTCATCATAAAGCGAAAAAATGTTTTTATTGGGAGGTTTTTCTGTTTCTTCATTTTCCAAGTCAGAGTTTGAATTGTATGGACTAAGTCTTAGGCCAGAAAGTGAAAATAAATTTTGTACATTATAATGCTTTCTTTTTTGTTAAAAATGCTTGTTATTTTTTAAAATTCAAGGTTGAATTCTTTAAGTTGATGATGGCGGTGTTGTCCGTCCAACAAACCTAAAAGTTGTGAAATGTATTTAACCTAAAGGTGTCATGGAATTGGGAAAGTGAACATGGGAATGTGGCCGTGTACTGAGGTCGGTCAGTAGGTAGTCTTTCTTAAAATTCTTTTTATCAAAACAAAGAGTTAGCCCTCTTTTTGCTTACTATGTCATTAAGTCATGGTCGCTTGTTTCTATCTTCGCCTAGTCATTGAGTTATAATCTAAAAGAAGGACATTCTAGTATTCACACTCGGAGGAAAGCAGTAATTTGTTTAGCGATTTTGGTAATCATCGCGTGCATATGGATTGGTTTTTCCCTTCATATTTGGTTGTTTCTGTGGAATGTGCTTCATAATCAGTTTCATTTAAAGAAGCAGTTTGAAGTTTGCGCATTATAACGAGTAATTTATGCATATTTTTATCTAGCTTTGGTACGTTTTCTGCGGAATTTTATTATTGTTAGAATGACGTAAGTTGTCGGTGGGTGTTATTGTAATTTTTTATAGTTTAGCGGCCTGGCTTGATAATGCCAGGAACTGGTTTCCGCCTTCAAGTTGTTACTCTTTGCCAACAATGTCCCGTATTATTTTATTTCGACTTTTTCTTCACTTGCAATGTCGGTGCCTTGCCAAAACTTAATTTTCCTTGTTCAACTTATTTCAATCATTATTGTTTTTGTGATGTACCTGAAACGCGTTATGTGCCCATTAACTAATGCATATGCGCATTGGGTACTTAGGTCATTTCACATCCAAGAAAGGAGAGAACGTGCGTGCCCTTGAGTGTTGGAGGTCTTTCAAAAAATCATTTCCCGAGGTTGAGGCAGTTCTTGTTGACGTGTTTACTCGCACGATGACATTGCTTCACGAAATAAGTTTTTCGTGCTATGTAATACAGTGGTCGCGGTGACTTTAGTCTGCTTTAGAGGATGGTGAACTCGCTACATTCGCAGCTAAGAAGTTGTATTTTCAGACTTTGTTTAGGGAATGAGACTTGTTTCGTACATTTTTTTAGTGTGGATCTTGTTTCTTGATATGGCCATTCATGGATTACTTTTTTAAAAATCAGTTGTTTACTCTTAGTAAGAGCAGGCTACATTTGGCGAAATGCACCGAAATAGAGAACCAGGGATGATACTTCTGTCTGTCTAATGTGTCTGCCGCAGCACTTTTATGACAAACATAACAAGGTGTTCACTGAGCGTCAACAATCCCCTTCTGTTGATGATAAGATCGCTTAGCGGTTGAGCGCGACGCTGGTCTGCCTGTGATTGTCATATGTATTCAAATCCTTGGTGTCACGAAATTGATGGATTGTGGTGAGCCCTTAGTTAACTAGATGGATGGGTATTTAAAGACTTCAGTTTCTGTGGCATAGTTACTAAAGTCGTCATATGAGCTGCCTTTATAATTTTAGGGAAAGTTATTGGATGCTTGTAGAAATTATTCTCTGAATATGTAATTCCTCGCTTATTTTTCATCATTGTCATTTACTAGTGTTGCATATTTCCTGGTTTTATTTGAGAAAAAGCTTGCCTTTTATGGAAAAAAGTACGTTTTTTGTCAAAACTATTCTTTTCCAGAATATTTATGTTCGGGTTATTATGTAAATTTTCGAAGTGGGCGCTGTTGTTAAATGCGTTCTACACGCCTTAATTTCAGTGTTTGATCTAGTAAGAGTGTTGTAGTCGTTGAATAAATCTTGCCAATAATCTTTGAAATTTTGTAAACAGCCTGACGATACCTCTACCGTTAGGAGCATTTGTATTCTATGAACGAATGAGTTCATGGAAATATACCGAGAAAGCAAAGGTGGTTTCGCAGATTTGACATCAGATTCCGTGACTTGAGATTCTATAAGGCTTGGGTGTATTTTTTTTTACATTTGGTCGTACTTGGAGAAGTAGTACTTCGTGAGCAACTTCTTCCACGAATGTACCTAGCTTGAGTTTTTCTCGAGTCCATTTACCTTTATGCATGTAGAATAATTAATATTGAAAAATTTTTCGTCAAGATGATTGTCGGTCCTTATTTTTGAATAGCCAAGCGTAGACATTTTTGCTATTGCATCATTAATTGCAATTCAGTACCCTGTTCACCGATCGCCGAACTATTTTCCTGATACTTGCTATAGACGGGGACGAATTAATTCCAGCACCTTTTGTAATCTTTAATGAAACTTAATTTAGGTATTATTAGAATGTATTATTTACGCTTTCCACAATATTTTTGAAGCAAAGACATCGATCTTTTGGAAACGGCTGTGAACTGTGAAAGTGTGGGTATAGAGTTCACTTTGTAAAAGGTGAATGTGCGAATAAATAACGGGGAACTTAGATAACAATACATGTATGACAAATACAGTAAGTGACACTGAGCACTTATTGATTCTTTCTCGAATACAGCGGCGAGCCTGAATAATGAAGATTTGAGCTCTCCGAACCCCCTTTTCGTCTCTCGGTAGATGCTTGCCAGGAGTTAAAAGTAAACGTCCCTGCTTGTGTGAGGCAAATGGACACCCGTTGCCACCGAAGTTCCCCCTCCCATTCGTGGTTGCAGTTTATGGGTGCTCTTTCTTGCCCGGGAGAATAGCTGTGTGCCGTCTTTGCTAGCTTATGAACTCTTAGTCACACTGAGTGGTAATTTATATTATCTACGTTGTCAAGTGCATAGAAATCCGATGCATTTTTTTTAGAATGAACCAAAGTGCCAGACAAATAATGTTCGCATTATTTAGCAGCATCTCCGGTTTTTCCCATTTTTTTACGTCTCCCCTGATGAATTGACGTCGTGATGTCACTCTTGTTTGCCCCACTGTCAGTTTTTTTTAAAGCCTAATCTTACGACGTTTTTACTTCGACGTCGAGTTTTTAGTCTTTGCTTGAATTCCAACAATCGCTCTTCTGGTGATTCTATGTCGTAATCGTCCTTATTTACAGTTGGGTGATTTCAGCTTTGACACTTGGGTCAGAATTAGAGTTGGCACTTAGTGATAAGTTCCACGAGTTACTCATTTTTTTTTAGAAAAATCTCGATTTATTATTTTTCGCTATTTCCTCTGTGGTTTTTCCTCTTTACATCTTACGGAGGCGACACGCAATCAAATTAAAAGGAAAACTGCCGGTAAAAGAAACCTACTTATTCATGTGTGAGGTTACATGCTGAATTGAAACTATTTTTGTCTTGACGATAGTGGATTAGGTTGAGGTGAAGCCTGTGATTTTATTTTGTGGCATTCTTGCCTTATTCCGTAGCTTGTTTGTTTCCATCGGTTGCTTCACGGAATTACATTTTCTAGTCTTTGGTGCCCCCAGATTGATATGGTCATCAACGGGTGTTATTATAAATGCCCACAGGAGCGCCGTGTTTCGTTTTTGTCCCGCTAACATTCGATAATCCCTCAACGTTTTCGCGTCCCCGGCGCCCATACACCGTCCCAAACGTCACTCTCTTGCGCCGTCTCTTCCTTTGGATTCGCACCACGTTGGGTCCTCCGCGCCGCGGCTCGCCCACCTCCCACCCCCCACTCAACCATCACCCTTCCTCCCGCCATTCGTGTGTGTCTCTTCATTCCCTCCACCCATTTAACTCACACCCTTCCCTGCCCTCCCCGCTCCTATCCTACCCTCAACCTCTCACACTCATGCATTCCCGACGATCACGTCACGGCCGACTCTTTCCCGGCGCGAGAGCCTTCGCGTACAATCGCAGGAAGGAAGGCTGTCGTCTCCCTCTCCTCCACCCTCTCTTAACTTCTCCTCGACTCCCTCTCCCTCTATCTCATCCTCTCCCCGACCTCCTCGTCATTCTAAGCCTGCTCTCACCTCCCGTCTTTAAATCTTTCCACTCCTCCTCGCCTTCCCTCTCTTGAAATACCCACTTCTTCCAAGCCGCAGTGTGCAGTTTTATGAGCTGGTTCCACTCCGCGTACCTCCCTGCAATTCCCCTTCCCTGCCATCTCCCCCAATACACCTTACCTCTCCCCATCGGCTGTTTACCTTTTTCGCCGCACCTTTCGAGTTTTGTTCGGGCTCCACGGGTCCGTCTGGTGAAATTTTTACACATCCCGTTGGTTCGGTAACCTTTCAAGTGTAAATATGATCGCGGAGATCATCCTCCACAGCTGAAATAATGCTGCCTCATTTGGTTGAGAAGAAAATTCACTCGTGCTGTGTTGGGCATATTCCATGCTTAGTCAGCTTAGATATTGAACTTTCAGCCAATTCCATGCGATTTCAGTGACTCATCAAAATTTCTCACTATCCTGTTTAGTTATAAACAATTATCGTACAATGACGAAACTCTCGTTTTTTTATTTCTACTTCGTCCAGCAGTCGTTGTTTGGTTAGCATGCTTGTAACATAAATAGTTTTGCGTTCATCTATATTCATAATAAGATTTCTAAGTTATTTTCTTCCAATTTTCCCTCGCAGCGAAGAATATATAATGCATATAATTGAACGCTATTAGTATTGATTTGAATTAGTAGAATTCTGCATGATGTGAAGGAAATGAGGCCGTAGTTGCTGATTGTAATCGTGTTATGTTAATCTAGAAAACTATATTTTCAGTACACCAACTGAATAACTCTATGGGTATATTTCCTTAATGCTCGACGTTCGTCAACGCCATCGTTCAAAGGATGTTTTAACCGGTGTGCATGCCTGATAACAGCAGGCATAAGATTCCTTCGGCCATCCTCTATAGTTGGACCCCACGTACCTGCCGGACGGTTCTGTTGTCTTGACATGGAGCTTTCAGGCATCGGTTGGCAACTCATTAAGATACCTGCAAGGTTTAAAATCATGGTGTTCTAATCTCACGCGCGGAGAAGACAGAACCCATCCCTCATTCCTATCTACTAAACTTCTCTGAGTGTGTTTGTTTCCGTCTAAGTTATATCTGGCAGTGTTCGAAGATAAAATTCTTTCGTCCTTTTTGGCGCCTTCGGGATAACGGATTTTATTTCGGCAACTTATCCACCGGTATTTAAAACTCTCCGAGTGGAAAGATGCAAGGGCTTTTAATATCTCTAACTTCCGCGCGTTTAAATCAAAGATTTTTTTCATTATTTTCGTGACCGTGACCATGAACAAACGATGTGAATACATAATGGATCTGCGAGAGATGATGCGTACACATTTTTCATGTTTTTATTTGGTGCCGGATTTTTTTGGTGATGTCACTAATGGCCGTGGACTAGTCAAGTCTTGAGAGAGCATAGTGGTTCGTATGACGTCAGCTATTGAAAGAAGCTTCTTAGGGATAAGGATTATTACATTCATTATTCTTCATTTCCTTTTGTCTTTACACGACTCTCTTTGCGGTTAGCCACTTCTCGTATGCTGTAACTTTTTTATTGATTGAAATTGCTATTTATGAATGATATGCACTTGTTAATACATGTAATAATGACCAATTTACTGCTGTAGATATGTTGAGTTTTTTTAACAGAATAACCCTGCAGTATTCCTTATGAAGCACGTGCAAGGTCTGTATCGCCTAAAAAGGTAGGGATATCGTGCTTTATGCTGATTTTCCATTCATAGATTGAGGTTGATTAGAGCCGAAGGTTAGCCACCGATGCCAATGACTCATCGTTGTTTTTATTTTACTTGGAATGGAGTTATGGCCGTGATAAAAGTTTCTCATGGATGCCACGCATCATCAAACGCAGTTTATCCCTGTTCCTCCTGTAATATATGTTAACCTTCAAACGTTCTCCGAGTACTCTTGCCCGACTCTTGTTTTTTTCGCTCCTTTTTCACCTCATCTCCTAGCTCGCTCAAGTGCCAATGCGTCCGCCCCGCCCTCCTGGCCCTCGGGCTCACTTCGAACATCTTTTATATTCCCACCTGTCTCAGTATCACATCCTTCGCTGCAACACCGCGGCTTACATCCTTGCTTCGCCATTGCTGACTCTGCTGCTGTGTCGTGACTCTTTCCCTTTGGCCCGTCGGTTCGCGGTTTCCATTCACACCCGGGGGCAAGGACGCAAAGAACTGGTTTAGTCAATCGTATTTCATAGTGATTTCTTTCAATCGAATGTTCAATGCCGCTATCACCGTTTTAATCGATGAAAATGCGATTTCGGTCAGTTCACGATTATTTAGATGATTGACAGGTTTGGTGTCGATGTTGTGAATTTAATCTATGAACTCTGGAAAATGGTAAATGGTCAATAAACTGGAACAAAAAGATCATCGAACTAACTAAAGGAGGCCTCTTGTTAAAGTTTAAATAATTTCTCCCAAATTTTCACCGTCCAAGCCCCAGTAGGAGTGTCCAAAGTGGCAGAGTAGAGTAAACTGCGTCCTCAACTGTATTTTACCCGATCTATGTTCTCTACCATTAATCATCCAAGGAGTTATGTTACTTATTTCTCGGAAGGGGGATGCAGTTGCTGGATAACTCTAGGTATGCGGAGGAATGCCAGTTGATGTCTTCAGAGTGACTCGAGTCCGCTCAACCAGAACTCTATTCGGAAGGGACACATTGTTTAAAATATTCTTATTAGATGTGCATTTTATATGTACTCTCGAGCGTTATTACGAACGGCAAAGATGTTATTGTAAGTCTCGAAATACACCAGGCGGATAAAATTACCAATACCATGGATGCTGAATAGAGAAGTGACTTTCATTTTGTAAAATCACACGCTACTTAGTAATCGTGGTGTGATTATTCTGAGAGTTGCACGATTTTCTTTAGGTATTCAATTACTCTAAAGTAAGCACAGCATTTTAAATTCTATTAGCTGTAGTAGAGCGTAACGAGTCGTTAACCTTGCAATGTTTTAGGTAACACCAATCAAGTTTTAATGCAAACCTTAGGTTCTAGTTCTTATTTGGATGAATGCCATTAACTTACAGTTATCCTTAATCCCCCCGGCCTTCAAATTTGATAGCTATTTAGTGCATTATGATCGTGAAAAATTCTTTCACCGTTATATGCCTCTCGTAAAAGGCGTAACAGTATTCACTATGACTCCACGCTAGGGTAGTGATGGCTGAATGCTCATCCTCAATAGTGACTTTGCTGTCGTTTCCAGTAATTTGTGTGTCAGTCACTTAATGTTTGCATGGTTTGACTGGTGGTGTTAACATCACTCGATTCGAAAGTATTTGCAATGTACGTAGATTGGTAATTTAATTTTAATTTAAATGTATTGTTTAATTAGTGTTTGAATAAAGAGAACCAGATGGTCTTATCCGCTGGTTGAATGGGCCGTCTGCTAGGCAAAGTGCTTTTCGTTTTACCTCTCGTGTGGCTGGTTTATTTCTGCCTCGATTGACGTTATATGATGGTATTTGTTTTCATTTTGTTAACTCCGTTGACTCACTCGTTTAACTTGTGTTTTAGTGCTTCTTAACTGAATGCATACCATTCTTAATCTCATTAAATGTATTCTGTTAACGTTCGATTTATATTTGAAAACAAATGGTCATACTGAAGACAATAAATCACAACATGGACGATACATAACAACGTGGACGGTACATTTTCAAGGATCCGTTTCTCAAAACTCCAACTAAGTTTACAGGACCTTCTGATAAAGGAAATTGAACCTTAATAAATGTAATTACGTTACCTTAAAAGAACTATAAAGTCTACTCTTCAGAGTATGTGTGATTTAGAGAGCTTCATATTACATTTTTAAAGGTTTTCACAGGATTGTTAATTTGATTTGTGACTTAAATTAGGGGGTTCAAGGTCTCCACCATTTATTTATGTAAAATATGTTATTTGTATGCGAGTAAAATATATATCTCGTCCTTTTGCCCAGGAGGCTGCTTACCAGGAAATTTTAAGACCCATGGAAAAAGTCATGGGATGTGTTTGGTCAAGGATATGTAAAAGAAATTATTTTTATGAAGTAGTCTTTACGCATCGCTAGCAGTATGGTAAAGTATTACGCCATGGTGAGTTGTAAAAGTGACAGTTATAGGGGTGGGTGCAATCATAGACAGTTAAGGAGTGTGCACAATGATTCGTTGGTTATATGAGCTTTGTACTAAATGTTTTATCTTTTATTAGTTAAATCACCCATTCATAACAATCTAAATACGTTAATATAAAAATGTATTACATAGGTGATATGGAGTCAGTGTGTCATTATCCTTTTCTACAGTTTAATTTGTAAAAGTATTAATTACATTTTAAGCTGTTACCATTGGTAGAGAAGACGTATGCCACAAGAAACAACTACTAACGGTGAATATTACTGGAATAGGCATAAGGAAGTAGTACATTAAATTTTATACATATACGGGTGTTCTTTTTTATGGATGTGAGGCTTGGTCGTTAGGAGTAGCAGAGAAAAGAAGATGGAGCAAGATTGGACAGAGTAAGACTTGAAGTAAATCGAAGGGTGGTTGAAGAGAGAAGCCCGAGGCAAGGTGGCATACTGAAGATCATAATTGAAGAAAACGTAGTGGGGAAGGCTTAGGCTGAACTACAAGGAGGAGGTAATGACGAGCTATGGGGGATGAACAGGGCGGGGAACGGGATGGTGTGGAGAACTGCTTCTCTAATCAATTCTCTCTTGAAAACTGTAATGATGCTTTCTCAATTCACTCAATTTTTAACTTCTTGCGCGAGAGGTGTAAAATAATGAAAAGACCTTCTGTAATTCATTGCATTCGACGTGATGTGCATTAAATAAAAAAGAGATAACAGGGAAAAATAAAATCAGAAAAAGTTACGGAAACTAAAAATAATTTTTTTTGTCCTTTTAGGAATAAACTTAGATATTTTGCAATATATTGTAACGTTGGAGGAATGGAATTAATTTTGGCCCTAGTTTCAAAAATACCTTAACTGGAATTCTTTCCATTCAGGTAATCTTTTACGTGGATGGGTTTATGACAGCTATTTACGACCTCGAGGACGATATTTTGTCTGGTTTCAGCATTAATTAAATTTCAGCCCACCTCTCAGGCTCCAACCTTCACGCTTATCACAGGGCTCCACGTGAATTAAATTTTCGTCTTTGGAAAGGTATTCTTGCGAGGACTTTGTGTTGAGTTACGCTCTAGAGCTTGTTCCTGCACCGTTCCCATGAATATGATGCCTGAGAACAAAAGTCCCTCGTGAAATCTTCATAAAGGTGACCGCTCTCATAAACTGTTGGAAATATGCTATAGCTTTTGGAACCCAGCCCTTAAAAATGGCCAATCTGTTATTTTTTACCTTGGCATTTTTCATTTGTTAAGGTTCCGGTTTATTAAACTTTCCGGCGAGTACGTAATATTAAAATAATTTCAGCTTTAGTAATTTTAGTTGTTCTTGATGAAAAAAATCTGTTAGTGTGGGATGGTCATTTTGTTCCACGTCTTAATTTGATATACCCTGAAGGCCACCGCCAGGATGTGTGGCAGAGGGAGAATACACGCCAGAATAATTTTGACCAAATATTGCCCTACCGCGGTCGAACAATGCTATTATGATGTCATCGTTCGTGGAAAAAGTGACATCTTAAATCTATCTGTTCTATGCTTAATCTCTCTAATTTTATTTACATGATCTCACGTGCCGTAGTACGATGGGGGTGTTAATACATTTTCAACATCACTGCTAAAGAGACCTTCCAATTTATGCAACAGCGTCAATCTGTTATTTAACCTTCGCTCCATTAAGTGACCTTAAGCCTAGCTCCTCCAATATTTTGCATACGCTACTAAGTTTATCGTAATAACGTTGTTCAAATCTACCTCCTCTACGGTGTGCGCGATCCAATTCGGCAATTTATCCATCTTCGTGATGATCCCATATACTTGCAGCATATTCTAAATGAGGCCTAACCAACGACAGATAACATTTATCTTTGATTTTTTCATCACATTTACCAAGTACTCTTCTAATAAATCCCAATTTCTTGTTAGCTTGTCCACATATTCCCCGTGTGTGTCTCACCCTGGGGAGATCGTGAGTGAGGGTAACGGCTAGGTATTTAATTGAGTCTACACGTTCCATTTCGGTGTTCCCAATGCGGTAGGCGTTCGGGTAGGACTTACTTTTTTTCCAAAAATGTATGACTATGTACTTTTTTAAGTTGAATTTTAATTGTTCAGTGTCGCACCAGCGTTGTATAGCATTAAGATCATCTGATAAAGCTGCTCTGTCCTCAGGATCGCGGATATTACGGTAAACCAATGCTTCATCGGTAATTAAATGTATCTTGCTAGTGACTACGGAGTCAGTGTCGTTAACGTAAAGTAGTAATAGGTCCGATAACAGCGCTATTTCCGAAGATAGATCCTTAAATATACGAGCGCGTATTTTATCGGGCCCGGATGATATATTAGACTTAATATTTTCAAGCAAATTCATTATGTGAGATTTTAATTTTGGGCATCGGTTGACCGGCACGATTTGGTAAACTATCGGGTGTATTCTATGAGATATTAGTGAAGACGCTTTGAAAGAAGTAATTTAATAAGTTAGCCTTTTCGAAACTGCTAGTTACTCTTTCGCCTTTATCATTTTTAGTGAATTAACATTTGACTTATTTGAACTTCCGACGTATGACCGAAATGCTTTTGGATTCCCTTTCAAATTTTCCTTTTCAATTCCCATAACGCTTTCCGAAATTCATTCCTCGCATTTGCCTTAGATATCTTATAATCATATGTGATCTCATTCTTTTGGTCGCTAGAGATATCATCCCTTATATTTTTCATCTTGGCGTGACACAGCCATTGACGTCGTTATGCCTTCCTAACATCCGCGTTGTACCAACTATGCTCTGTTATCTTTTATAAATGTACTAGGAATGAACTTGTTGACTGCCGAGCGCGTGGTCTCAAGGAAGTGATTCATCGTATCCCCTTTATTTCTGTGATTACTATGTTTCTTAAAAATGGCAAATTTGTTATGTAGCACTCACTTTAGGCCACTGTAGTTCCCTTGTTTAAACAAGTAAATTTTCCTTTTAGCCTTCTTATTTCGGGCCCCATGAAGCAAAACTTATCATCTAGTATTGAATTGTCTTTGTCGACTGGCGGTCTGTAAAACGCGCATACATACCTTCTTTTGGATTGAGGACTTTTAATTGAGCACCAAACGCTTTCCAAACAATTATCCGGAATTACCTCGGCCCTGCTGACACAAGAGCTTTTAACTGTAAAAAAGAGGCCACTAACGAATTTATTTGTTCTGTTATTTCTGTAAATGGAAAAGGATTTTGGAAAAATTTCACCGTCAACAATATCAGTGGATAACCACCTTTCTGTCCCATTAATTATAGCTGCGCCTGTGCTTTGAATAATGTGATTATATTCTGCGGCTTCGTTTGTTTAAACTTCGGCCAACTACTACCAATACAGATAATGTTCCCTTGATACCATAATTTTTTGAATAGTTAACGAGGATCGTCTTCTTATTAATATTGAATCCCTTCTAAAATTTTCCGTCCGATGCTATTTGATTGGTGTTAAATTAACTATTGCATGCACTGAACCTTACTTAATTTAATGCTTCATAATTTGGCAAAGAAGACTTTAGAGACCCACTGATTGACCTACACGCTGACCTGCACTTCAATCTAAAAAAGCCCTGCAGAGGTCGAATATCCTACCCGCTACACACCTGGCGGCCTCAGACGTGTAGTGAACACCAGAACGGTTCAGGAGGTTCCGACACGATTGGATCGCCGGATGAAGGTCGACGAAGGACGCCCCGATATCCCTGCAGAAAGCACGCAACCTATTCATTGATGCCTACTTATCGTCGGTGGGGTGAATATCTCAAAAATCTGGAGAGATGAAATCATATGAGAATATCGAAGAAGAGACTTATGTTCTACGTCCACGTTGTTACATACTGCATAAATTAAATCTATGCATAAAATACTGTGAAAACCTGCGCTTCTGTGGATCATTTCTTTTCACTAGGACTACGCGAGTGCGTAACTTCATTGAATGCTATTAAAGAACAATCTCTCTCGGAAACTAATTCACCTATTGAGTAACTTTTATGAACAAATTTCGTCCCTTCACTTATTTCATTCCCTAATTGTATTCTCTAATACGTAAGTAATGAAGGTATATAGCTAGAGAAAGTGATGGCAAATTGAAACTCTATTACTATCGAAACTATTTAAATTTTCTGTAACTAATTCGAAAAGTTTAGTTTTGAAGGTATCAGTGGTCTGGGAAAGTCTTTCGGGTTCAGTAGACTTAGAGTGACACATTTGACGAATAGAAGACCGTCGTGATTCCAGTTTTTCTTTATTTATTATCCAGCATCACCGAATATGCAAAAAAAATCGAATTTCAAATTCCAATGTTTTGAAGTGTTCGGAGATTAAATTTTTTCAAAATAGTCGCGTAATAGATATTACTGGGTGAGTTTTATTTGCAGTTATTCAATTCTGGTACATTCGGAATATGGCAGAAACCATATTTAAATGATTAAAACTTGAGTAATTTATGAATGTCTTTAGTGTTTCTCCCGTTTATTATGCCAAGGTTGATGTGTTATTAGATAACTCTCCCTATAGGTCCTGGATCTAACGACGATTCCTATGGTAGTTTTAAAATGAATTTTTGGATTCGCCAATGTAATTTTAGAGAGAATTATGCATATTAACTCGGAACATGCACAGATGAAGTTATTTATCCCCAAATGAAATCTCGTGGGGATTTCCGCACGCTGCCGATAAACTCGAAAACAGAGTCTCTCTTTCTTGAGCTGCTTGGGCCCTGATGTAGTACCTCACATGAATGTACAGCGGTATCCTATATCCTCAAGAAGAGAGTCTTTATTAAGACGTTCTTTACTCCAAGGTCTATGAGAAGTCCGTAGTCTGAAACGTTGGCCCGGCTACCCCCACAAAACGCAGTAGCCGATGGGCTTAAGAATTCCAAACCTTTTAATGTTGAAAATTTTATTACGAAGTAAATTCATTCGTCGTTACTCATAAAACAAACGATTGTGTATACTAAGTTATTCATTAAATTATCAGGATGAAAAAGTGAGAATCTCTTTTTATTTAAATTTTCTCGCAGGTACGTGACAAATGTTCTATTTGTTGTTTTCATGGTACCGAAGCTGGCAAAAAATTCTTTTTCTTATGTTTTATATCAGAGTAATTCGTTTTTAACTTAGAAATTGGTTCCATTGTTTTCCTTTTATAGAGTAAACGGGAGAATGACTGATCAGATTTTTAGGAGACAATGCATTGAATGACCTACATGGGGTAATGTGATGTCGTACGCTTATCGATGTGGCCGCCGTGCTATGCTAGTCTCATTACTTCATTGTTTCATATTGTCGTAAAGCCGTCACTACGACACACCATCAATTTGTGTAAGGTCAGTGCTAATGGACTTTCAAAGTCGTGTGTGTGGATGTTGTCCGGGAAACTGTACTCATAACAGCTACTCTAAAGAGTTGGTAAGGTCTGGCGTTCGCATTGGCGGCAGACTCTGTTGAGATGACACTGTGGACAAAACACTTTGGATTGCTGCCAGTGGCCACCGTGATGTGTGAAGTTTCGCGGATTTTGTTGGAAAAAACTTCGTTTCAGTTTCACTTCATCGAGTTCGTGTCATAAACTGTGGAAATCCGAAAATATACGGAGATACGAAGGAGAAGAAATGTTTGTCTTTGTCTTCAAAAGGAATTCATGTCATGTTTCCTTGTCTTCTTATTTTGTATTAAGACAATATCTCGTACTGGCCCACTCCATCTTGCCATCGTGTGCCGATTACACCGTCGGTGAACCGAAATGTGTGGAGAACGAAAACACGTTAACGGTCAAGGAGTAAGCAGTTGGTATGCTACTTTTCTGCACCGATGGTGTCACGTAACAGTTATTATGCAAACGGAGATCCTTATACGCCTGAAAAGTATCGGTGGTCAGTTCGTGCATTTGATGTAAAACCTGGGTACATTGACGGAAGCGTGTCTCATGATTGGCTAAAATTCATTCTTTAGCTGCCTGGAAAGCTGAAAATACATTAATCGATTAAAAATGTCGCATGGTGACGATCAACTTCGCAGGTTATATTCTTAGGATAAAGATTAGTCTATAAAATGTTTAGCTTCTTTTTATGACTTCATATCATTGAAAGTAACGATTCTCTGTTCTGGCCACCGGGTTCGGAAAACAGGCAAGGATTGCATTTTAACGGACAATAATTTGACAGGAATTTATAAATCCAATTAACATCAGTGTCTCCAAGTCTCATTTCCTAAGCAACACATTTCTCGTTTAACTGGACAGTGTTATACTCTCTAACCTTTGTCGGTTAATATTCTAGTTAATGGCATTGAAGTTTATATACCTTAAATGAATACCTGTTGAAATGAATACTTGTAAGACAAGACTGAAGGTTTCTTGTTACTATCTCGGGCGAATTTTAAAATTTTTTGATGTAAGGAGTTGCAACTTAGCTTCATAACTTGCCGTTACCTTAGGATTCCTATTTCCGCTCTATAAACATTCCCCTTCCTGTAACCAAGAATACCAAGACAAATGGGTAGTTTGAGTGCCTCGTTTTTCCTTTCTCGGATGAGGGAGCTTACGAGCTAGAGCTACTGAGAATTCTCGCCGCTTTTCTCCCTTCGCCAGTGCTGTTTCCGCACTTGCTCTGCTTCTACACTTGCTGCCGCGGAAAGCCTAATTTGAAGCGTTTAATGCGTGCAGCGTGTGTGCTCTCCAGGCGTTGCCTTCCGTTAAAGGGAATCCATTGAAGGGATTCCAGCTCTTCGACGGAGGCGGAGTCATAGTTTTTTTGGTCAACTCAAAATTTGCATCGCTTTGCCCTTCCCGCTCTACCAAATCCGTCGAAAAAATGCCTCTCCGTCCATTTCTTCTCATCCTTACGCTCTCTCCATCCCACGTCCATTATTAATTGCATTTCTCCGCATCCTTTCACTTTCCTCGCCTTTGCGAGGGGGCCAGGGGTTGTTTTTTTTATTCACCCCCTCCTCTGGTCGCCTCCCTGAGAATGCTTCGCCGTCCCTCTTCCCGTTCCCCGCCTCCGACGTCGCCTTCGGGATATCTGCATCCTTCCGCTCTTCGGGCTCCTTTTCGGGCCGGCTCCACCTCGCGGAATCGCGGATCGGTGCCAAAGCAGGTAATTGGGGCGCTCACTCTCCCACCACGCCTCTCGTCTCTTTGCACTGCCTCCTTTCGCGATCCTCCGCCGAGTTCCGTGACGACGTCGTTGACGCTATGCTGGGGAGCTTGACGTGGTTCCGTCAGTGTGCGATGAACGAGTCTCCACCCGCCCACCATTTCTGGCATCCCCTTCCTCCCTCGCTTTCATTTCGCCGCAGAGACGTTGCCGGCTCTGTTTAAGCATCCCCTCCTCCCAAGGTTCGTATTCCCCTTTCCATATTGTCTGAGAAGTTCAAAGAGTCGGCCGTCACCGGCCGCATGGAAATTGAGCTTGATCTTAAAGAGGAGGCCGTCCTGCCGCGAGTACATGAGGATGATGCCCTAGTTTGTGCGTGATAACAGAGTCGCATTAGGGATTTTCACTTATTTTAATGGGAGATCCCTTTTTTGTTCTTTTGATTGATTTCCTATCTTTCTGAAAGGCTAACGGAGGTCATTTTTGCCGAGGATTTTTTGTTTTTCATCTCGCATGTTTGAATAGCGTTTCTTCTGAAGTTGAATTTAAAAGCTCTTGAACAAATACTACTTTCATGAGTTATAAAATATTTATCTTTTTATTTTTCGCATCAATTGGACACCTTTAAAATTAATGATGCTCTTAGAGATGGATTACATAGGTTGGAAATATGACTAATCCGGAACCACATATGTATTGATTAGATAGATTTTTAAGATATTCAAAATTTATATTACAGGCTACTGGAAGTTTTTTAAAGATTATTTTGCAAGTAATTTAATTTTTTTCTTATAAACATCAGTTTTTTATGTATGTTTTGCAGGAGCAAATTTCCCCGTTCGCCAATTTTTCAAGTGTTTGCTCACCAATTCACCAAATGTTTGCTCCTTGAGTTTATTATTTGTAGGTTTCAATATCCATTCCGTTGTTTAGGTTTTTGTATTGTTGATTCATTATCACGGTTTAGGGCATGGATCTTGATTAACAGCTCCAAATCTTTAATCGTGAACACAATTTTATCATACTTCCGAAGAATGATTCTTTCTCATTCCTCGGCCTTTCTTCCCAGGCTCCCCTTCCCAATTACATGACGCCACGACCTCCGATGGAATATTTCCGGCGAGCCCCGTTTTTCATGAATGGATGAACGCCTCCCGCATTCTTTCAGGCCACGAGGGGTTTGTTTTGTGAGCGAGAGGAGGAAGGGAGGGAATGAGAAGAGTCAGGGGGGGGGAGTGAGTCCGTCTAAGTGTTCTCCGTCACAACTAACCCTCATCTCGAGAGAGCGTTTGAAGTCCCGGGCGAGCCTGTTTGTCGCGCCCGAGTCCGTGTCGGGTCCGAGCTTCGTACCCGAGGCATACCCCGTCCTCACCTCGCACATCGCTATCGCGAATGATGTGTGCGAAAGAGCAGCGAGATTGCCGACCGCTAGGCTGCATAGAGACAGCGTATTGGGGAGAATGGGCGCAGAATGGCGGAGGAGCTTTGCTGGAATAGGGCACGGGATCGATACCAATGCGGCGGCAAGTCCGTGGGCTTGTTGAAATACACCACCACCCGCCCTCTCATAGTCCCCGGTTCCTCCTGTGTGATCTCCTCGATGTGTTCGTTCTCTCATCCTCAGACCCCTCTCCCTCCCTCCTCGCCTGGCTTTAGGTCTCGCCCACCCGACATCCTCCTCTTCCTCCACCTTTCTCATCCACCCCGAAACATTTCCTGGTAGGCCCCCACCGTTATACAACCGTCCCACGCACTCCAGATCGACCTCTCGGCCGTCGTTACGTGCCGGCTTGAGATCCACGAGGACTCCTCCGAGGGGCGGGATTGGGTTCGCAGCAGTCGCGTCTCGTTCTCGAGAAGGGGCTTATCTACGATAAACGGCGTGCGCCCTCGAGTTAGCCCTCCCTTTCCGGATTGATGTTTCAACCCCCTGGCGTTTTCCGTCAGCCACGTTTCGGTAAATTTCATGGTTTGATCGGTATCCTTCGACCGAAGTGTGAGAGTGCGTCTGGCATTCGCCCAAACTCGAGGATCAATCCTTTTGCCGCGGACCAAGCGCTTGCTCGGATTTCCCTCGGGTGGATTGCGGCATCTTATTTCCAGCTGCCTTGAGGGAGCTGGCCAAAAACCCCCGGTTGTTCGCTCAATTTGATAGAAGTTACCGCACTTGAATGCTTTTTAAATTGTTCCTCTCTTGCCTTGATTTTTTTTATTTGACAAAATTTTCCTTATATATGGTTACTGTATGGAAGTCATTTCGGAATCCCTAGGAAACGAAACTCACGGACTCTCCCTCTACTTTTACTTGTGTATCCATTTTTTTCTACGAAATAAATGACTTGGGCTCTGCTGGGAATGGTCACGTTGGGCCACGCTTGTGGCCATAATTTTACATTACGGCAGGGCGATGATCCTATTTCCCTCGTGTCCTCCGTCCGTGGCCGTTAACCTTTCGTGCGTGATCGGGATCAAGTCCGTGAATTTTTTAAGGCTGTTGATTACGTTCAAGACGACGTAATTCACTTTCAAGGTTACGTTTTCAAATGGATGGTGCACCCTCACGTTTATTATCGACGCTGAGAATTTGTTCGTTCTGCATCAGGATTCCAAGTAGTATACACGGGAGTAGTTTACTCTTTAAATACGTAACTTTGATCCGTTTTGATTACATAAAGTTGTGCAACATTCGGTAGAATTCTTGTTCCTGTACTGCTTGCGAACTGACAGACAGAAGCATTTTTGTGCGCTTATTGTGGTTTATTTCACCAATATGTATTTATATGTAACTGGCGAATGCTGCTATTTCACGTAATTTTGCAACATTGAGATGCTTGTATGTAATAAGTATTTTCTATCCTCTGAAGGTTTATTTTGTTGTTGATAATTTTCAGTAAATCTCCAAGGTGAGCTTTGGTATGCTAAAAATTCGGGTAAGCATGTGCGTGGCGATAGCAAATGTATCTCGGCCTCGCTCCAGATCCGAAACTTTTATTGATTACCATTTGGTTGCTTTCTTTCTTTTCTTGGGGAAATGGATAGGAAGTGGTATGGGTTTAGATTTTATAAAAAAAATTTTACAGCTCAAAAGCCCACAGTCTTCCATTTTGCATTAGTAGCTTCCCTTTAATTGTTTAAAATATACCCTGTCGGTCACCAAATCACCATTTCTCTTCAATGAAACTTAATGGCTTTATGTTTTGTAATAGTTATTTTATCTTGATTATTGACTGTCGTTCTCTTCGTTTCTTTTTTTTACGAAGACTTTTCATGAAGACATAAATAATTTTTTCTATAGATAATTTATCGCGTGTAGTTTGGGAAAGAGAATGCAATCAATTCGCCTAAATAATGTTTCTAACATTGCCCATAATTACCGGAAGATTCGATCGAAAACCTTGCGGAAACGCAATTTTGTGGCAAATAACGTTGCTCATTACAATCTTAAACGCTTCAAAACGTTTTCCGTCGTATTCTAATTACCTTGGCCTTTATATAAATATGCTTGAATACCTGTATGTTTTCACGTTCGCGTTACGCTGCTCGTTTTTTGTCGTATTCAGGTTTTCCAGTTGCGTCGACTCGTTGCACTCGAGATTAATTTTTTACTATGTGAGAATTTTATTAATCCGGATGTCTCATTCCGTTGTAAGAATTGAAGCGTGAAACTACGGAGGCAGTCACCGTGTCGGGTGGTCTAGCTCGGTGGAGTTTCCCCCACCGATTTATTTCTTTCAAATTCCTTCTTATTAGGGCATGCGCGCCCCAACCGTCCGCAGTCCTCCTCGTTCGCCCCCATCGCGAAGAGGGAGGGTGTTTTGAAGTAGGGGACGGGGGCATTGCTGGCGCTACCTCGGTTTCAAGAATGCACCTCCATAAGCGTTCGCTTGTTGCGATGGCGCCGCGACCTTGCACCCCAGGGTCCTTCCCCCTTCATTCTCCACCCCAGCCGCGGATCCCGCGTGTAATGAATTGCAAGGATCAACGTTGCTACCGTCTGGCGGAGCAAACATTTTCCCGAAGGGTCTCGTTGGCGCGGGTGTAAATGGGTGGGGGAGCAAAAGCCCTTAACGTAAGGGGGATGTGAGGATTTCAGGTGGAGGCAGCCGGATGGAGGGGTTGACGAGAAGTGGGGATTCAAATCCCCCAATGCTCTGTTAAGCCCCCCCCCCTCCTCTCGCACCCACCTCATGTGCCACTCGCCTTTAAAAGGATTCCACCCACTCTCGAATCCAAACCAACTTCTTCTTCTCCTTCCCCTCCCCCCCCCATTTCCTTCGACTCCCCCTTCCCTCTCACTTCTCTGCCACCAACCCCTCCGCCGTCGGCTCGACTCGTTTTTTTGTCCAAGCCCGTGTATTTTGGTTCGGCGGCAGGGGTTAAGAGAGAGGCGCCGTGCTTCCGTGGGGCGTTTAAGGAAGCTTCCCTTCCGCCCTTGACATTTTTTTCGTTCCTCTTCACCCTCTCGTTGAGGCAGAGATTTCAAGGGGCCGAGGCCCAGTAGGAGTCGCCCAGACGGGGGCACACCGCTATGGCCATACGGCCATGTAGGAGAACGAACATCTTGTGTTCACTAAGCAGAACCAGGCATCGTACACCCATAAGGTCTGTAAAATAAGAAAATCTCCTCGCATTTATGTATTTCAAGAGGATTGTTGGCCTGGGAGATTATAAGTCCGGTATGCCGCCTCATGGTTTATCATAAAACCACTCGTGTGAGTGGAAGTTAGTTTCGGGCTGGGGGAGTTTAACGCCTATAATTTAGCATTTTTGAAGGTGATCATAGAGGGAGAGGCCTCTCGACCAGTCGTTAATGGACGTCAACTGGTATTGTAAGCATCATAGCAGAGCATTTCTTCAGCCTGCGCTCGGTATGTCTTAAAATGAGTCTTGGGCTTAGAAATGCGATTCACCCTCCGGGTTTAGGTTTATGGAAGGGAAACGTGCATTCACCCTAGCCATTCGGGTGCTAGGCTCAGTTTTATCGGTATGTGTGTTCCCCGCAACAACAACACGAGACGAATGCCGAGTGTGTGGTTGGTGGAGCCACCTAACTAATTGTCGAGGGAGTGATCCAGGAAATAATTGAACATAAATTGCTATGCTCAGCCCGCTCCGAATTGTATTTAGGTTGTCTTCTGTGTTTATATACACCCAAGGGCTTTTCGATCGTAGGAGTATTTTTTCCGTTACGACTGGCCCCTTCGTGGGTCCGAAAGAAAAATGTGCTGTTAGCGTACCGACTCTGCGAACGCCGTTCTCGTTGGACTTCCGCAGTCTCCCTCCTTCCTCATTTCTCACGCAGACCATTCCTCGGGCATTTTCCGGATCCGTAAAACCGAAGACAATAGCCGTCCCCTCCTTAGGGTGGAGTTTTTAATCTCCGTCAGATACCTTTGGGGGAGGGGGCAATTTCCCGGGACTATTTTCGGTCGAACAGTTGCGCATTTTTATTTTCCCGTCGCTTGCGGCATGGCATTTTCGTATGGTATCTTCCCTCACTACTGTAGGCGTCCCTGGTGTGAAGGTGCATCTCTGGGCCGGGAGTGTTTGTTGGTCGATTTTGGCTTTAAATTCCCGCAGTACTCGCATGTAGTTTTTGTTTAAATGAACATACTATAGTTCGTTTGATTCCGCAGATGTTGGCCTGAGTGTGAAGAATTAATGAGGTTTATGCATTGTGAGAAGTTAATACCACCGAAAATTCTCTCCATTATACGTTGACGTTACGAAGGTGTTATCATCGTCTTTTGTTCGGAGCCTAGTGTCTTCCCGTGATATTTGCTCGGTATCCTTAAGATTTATAGCCATGTCTACGGCGTAATTTTGCTAAGGTGCGTCAGTTGCTATAAATAGTCTGAATACATTAAAATGGGGAGACTTAAATTAAAGCTTCCTTAATTTCGAACGGGAAGTCCGCGAAGATGGTGACTCAAGGAATGAAAATTACATGCGTTTCTAAATCCAGGTTTGCGCACGATACAGAAACCATTGAAGCGGACTCTGTGGCTTCCTTTAAGTTGGCAGTTCTTTTTTTTGCTGCCTTGAATGGATATTAAACGCGGTCGAATCAATTAAGGTTAATGAGTCGGCGTCGTTCGATACTTGGCACGTTGGTCTTTTAATTATGCTACCCGAGGCAGAAGTCACGATTTCGTGACGTAAAAATGGCCAAATGGTTGACTCGTGCAGTTTTCGACTCTTGGGCTTTTCTGGTCAAGACAGACTCCCTATGCCCCTAACTATCCTTTGTTCCGTTCCAAAAACACCCTCCTGTTTTTTTCGGCAAACTTGCAACATTTCTTTTGAGTTGTGAAATTACTTTGAAATGCTTTCGATTTTAATGTACGCTTCTCTTATGACGTGGTGCTGAATTCGTGCATTTAAATGGTCTAAAAAAGAAGTGCTAACATGGATGAAAAAAGGGTAATTCGTATACGTTTACTGAAGTTTGTTTGATCGCTTGATATTTTTCGTCAGTGTGGAGAATTTGGCACACTATTCGGAGGCATCGTCATACTTTTGTCCACCGTTGGAAAGAAATTACTGACGGCTCGAGAGATATGAAACACCGCTCTTGGAATGTTGATACGTTGCAAGCCTTTAAAAAAAACCCAGAAAGGTATTTAGTAAAAATTGTCATGCTTGCATAGGCAATTTTTCGTCTAGAAACACATGAATCAGGTATCCGTCTATGAATCTGGCCGAATGGTCTTTAGATTTACACTGACGATTGAAGAACTTGTTGACTGCTCCAATGTACTCCTTCCGTTAGCAGCATGGCCATCCGAAGCATCTACTTATATCGCTGGGCTGTATTATGCTCTTTGTAATATTCTTCGGTAGTAGATGAATATTCATGATGGGACATGGAATATATTGCGTGATCTCCTATAATGCGGCGAAAGTGTGCTTATAAGAATAAATTATTTGCAAAGGGAAGCGAAAAAAACCATTTGTTCTCAAAAGATTCAACTGATCGCTAATCACCAAGTGATTTAAAAATAAGTTGATAGCTATAAGTATGAATACTAAAGATGAAGCTATCATTATAAGAACTTAGATTTTTCTAACTATGATTTTGTTTGTCTTTGTAGTTTTCACAGTTTTGTTTTTCTCACGTTTATGATATTTCGCTCAATTTCAATGATTAAACATGATGGATTTTCATTACGCGCCACTTCTGAACATACGTGAGTTCGTTATAAAAATAGCGAATAATGCCATAATTGGCACGTCACTGCCGTTGTACGTGTATTTATGGCCTTGCTTTATTTTCATTGGAATGATGAGAGTCTCCAAACTAATCCCGACACTAATGATGTCCCGCCGTGGTACTTCATTAAGGAAAACCAATTTCGAGAGACTCTCCTTCATCACAAGATGCGCTGATGTTTTTCTAAACATGGTTTGCCGCCCTTGTGTAGGCAACTTTAACCCAGTGTATGTTACCGCACCGACACCCTCCGTCTAATTACCTGCCCTCCCCCATCTTCTCCGTCTTCACCCGCGGTTCACTTCCGGCTCTCTCTCGGCGCCAAACCAGTCCTTTTCATTGACCCTCCTACCCGCTCCAACTTGCGGTTCATTACGATTTGCCGTTCCCAGCGTCGTCGTGTAAGCTTTATTTTCGGGGAGTCGAGGGAGTCACCCGAGATGTTTTATTTTGTGGTCCGACACCACGGCGTCCGTCACCTCACAAGCAAGCGTGGTGGCCGGGTCGGGAACCGAAGTCTCGGGAGGTCAGTTACGCTCCCGTGCGGTTTGATACCCGCATGCATGCATACCTCTCCCACAGCTCCCATTTCTTTAAGTCACCCACCCACATCGATACCCGTATTATGGCTCCCACCTTCTTTGATCGTTGTTTTTCGACCCCATCTTAGATCGAGAGTGAGCGAGGAGAAAAGAAAAAAAAATACTTAACAAGAAGCCCCGCACTTCTAAGTCGTCTCACCTCCCTCCACCTCTCCTTTCTTCGTCGTTCTCCATGGGACTGGGGGAGCAGAAGTCTGCGTTTTCTCGAGGGTTTCTTTTATAGATTTCTTTTTTTACCCCCTCAAAGATCACCTCCTCAAGAAGATCTCAGGAGTGGTTTCGTTATTTTTTCACCAAATGCCCGTTCATCACCCAACTCGCTGCCGCCCTCTCTTCCAACACCCGTTCCCTGTCTCCGAGTTGACACAGCCTTCTGAGGGAGGGGGAAGAGCCTCAAGAATGCGGGTGCTAAAGGGATTTATATGAAGGTATTGATTGGTTGTGAAACTGCTCGCCTCCTCAGACCTTCGCGCGTGTTGTCTTGAATCGTTTAAATTGAGTTAATTATTATTACCAAGGCCTTGTGCGGCAAGTAAAGTACTTTGAGCCCAGTATTTTGATATGAAGAAAAATTAGGGAATTTCTCCGGGTGAACAATCATATTTTCCTTTTGATGAACATGCCAAGGTGATACCGAGAGTCTTTTCTTTTCCAGACTTGGTAAACTTATCATGATACGAGTCTCGTAATTGCGTGTGTTCATATTATCAAATAATGCCGTATCGTTCCAAGCGATGTTTGTGTTTACCCTTTTATTCTTAAATTATTTTTTCCCAGTGCTTCCTTCATAAGAAAATGTATAATATTTACTTGATGAGTTGTTGAGGCCTGAAAAATTTCGTTTCCAGAAGATTACTTTCCCAGAATGACTAATGATAACGTGGCAAACGACCCTAGGAGGTATACAGTACCGACGTTCCACCGGAGTGAGTGACCTGAATGTGACTCCCGCCTTGTTTATCCACAACATGGCGCGACGTATGCATTGGGCAGAAATGGGCTCGAGGGCTCACTCGAGTGAGAGAGTTGAGAGCAATTGCGCGATAGGGTTCAAAGTCAAAGAGAAGAGAGAGAGAAAGAAGAGCTAGGAAAAGTATGACCTTAACAGGACAAGTACAATGAAGAGTGACGTGGGAAAGGGTGAGATGTTTTCTTTGCTCTTAAGGTCAGAAAATAGGGCTCTGGGAGCACTGGTTTTTTTTAAATGCTTCTGTTTGACGGTGTTAATATTCTCAAATAAAAATTTGAGAATATTAATTTAGGGCGTTAATTAGACCGCTTTAAAGAACGATTACGAGGTTTAATGACTTGATTCAGCTGAGATTTTCATGATGTTCCGAACGTACTTAAAGCTGTATTTCCAATTTGGGGGCCTTAAATATGTTCAGAGGAGTTTTACAGATACACTTAGTAGATTTTGTACTACACCACAATCGTGAACCCGAAGGTTGGTTTGGTAGGTTGGGGTAGAGTTCACCCCATACTAAGTGCTAGTCTTGCAAGTTAAATTCGGACAAATACTACGAAGTTTTATTTCAAATATATCTAAATATAGAACTCACGTCCTATAAATTTTGATAAGAGCGATTGGCTGATTATTTGAAATCATGAATGAATGCCTTTTTTGTTGAATTATAATTTTTGGGAATATTAATGTTTGCAAAGTCTCCAAGTATAACATGTTAACATACTTGCTGCTGTCATTGTGATTTTTTGAGTTGACATTAGTAAATTTGCTTCAGGGTGTCTGCGCTCAAAAGTGCGGGGTTCGAGTAGTTGCTACGAGTTTCAGCTTAGTCAAAAGTCGTGTGTTGTGTAAGGTATATGTCTGAAGTGTATGATATGTGTATGATCTATTGTGAAAGATCAATGGCTCATTACGTATAAGCATATTTCGGACTGGTATAAGGATTCCAATTCTGCATCTACCATTGTACATTCTTATCATAAAGTACGAGATAATATCTCGTACCCGTATCTCTTATAATATCATTCTGGATTTGAGAAATTTTGAACTGCTGAAAGCACAAAGAATCATGATTTTAGGAACTTTTTAGATCCCCCCAGTTTCTTCTTTAGGACTCGTGACTTGTTGTTCATTAATATGATGTAGCATTACAAACACTGATTCTGTGAGATGGTAACTATTCTCTCCTCTTTAAGGCCAAGGCGGGTAATGCAAATTTTGGGCCTCAATAATTTTCTCCTCAGACGGCGGGACAGCCTTGGTTTATAAGGTTGTTGTGATTACAAATCGTCAGATCGCCATAAGGAAGGAAAGTTATGATATGAGGGATATTTAATTGCCTTTTTTTTCTCGAATGATGTCGCTATAAAAGGAAATTAGCAGCATGAAGCGACTGTTGGAGTATAAACTCCTAGGTTTGATATGAGTAAGAGCTCTTCCTGCGTACACGAGTAATCGGTCATTCATTACGCAGTTAACCCGTTAAGTGAGATTTCTTAAGCAGGTTAAACAGTATTTTAATCCAGGAATTCGCATGCTGAAAACAGCTTAGCCATTCCCACAAATAAATGGTGACGCACAGTGTAGTGAATTTCCTGGAGCATTATACCAAGTCGTGATGTTACGTATAGTATCCTTTGAGGAAAAGAGCGGTTCTACTTCATAACCCTTCTACTTTTTTCCCTGATATCCTTGTTCACAATAACGTACTTAATCCACCGGAATCGTTTTAGATTGCCTTTCACCGTTTTCATTTTCGTGGTTTTCCTTTTTGACTGTGTTCCACTCTTTCGAGTGGTTTATTTTGCTGGTCCCTCGTCCTCCGCGAAGGAAGGAAAGAACGAGTGGGAAGAAGGTAAAGGGTACAGGAATAAAGCTCTGGGCGTGATCTTTAAGGTCGTCTCACGGATGGCCATTGCTGTTGTCTTTCAGACCAGGTTTCATGGGATTGGGTCGAAATCGGAACCAGGGAAAGGTCTAAGGGGGATTGGAAATGTCTTGCCTTGTCGGGCACCAACTCGGTTACATACTATACATCACGAGAGAATTTCAAATTATATAGAGCTTAATCTCGTTTGGTTCCACCAGATTACAATTCCAGTATACTCTTTAAAATTCATATATTTTTGTTTTTAGCTAATTAAATCAAAACCTTAATTATCTCTTTAGCGTTTAACACAGTCTAAATATTGCGAGTATTAATGAGTGAAAGGCTATCAAAAATATTCAAGAAATCAATATCCCTTTGTCCACGTTTCTTTAAGACTAGTATATATTTTATAATGTTGACTGAGATTGTAAAACTAATTGTTGGATTTCTCCTTACTAACTGCAAATAAGTGTAAGGAATTCTCAAGAGTAGTTTTGAGTCAAATGTTCCCTCGCTGCTTCGATCGTTGGATGGGGATTATTTGTCGCGAGTTAATAAATGTAATTTTAGTGTGAAGAGAAAATGATAGCCATTTGGCTGGCCACTTTTACTCGATTTACGGGTATAAACTATATAACGAACATTTTAGTACGTGTTACACGTTCATTGTGGATAATTACAACTAAATGGGTATTCTTTTTCCTTTGCCAATACTTGTAGTTATGTCTGGGTTTCAAATATAAAATCTCCGGAGTTCTTACACTTTCTAAATGAAGCTATTTATCGAGTTTTATTGTTTAGTAGACGTGAACGTTGTTGTGTGCCGTGGGAATTTTTTATGTATAATTCTCGGGTATCATAAAGGTCTATAATCAAATTTGTTAAAAATCAATAAATCTGGGATTTTGAAATTAATTATACTATTTTTGGAAAGAGCTTAAGGGAGTACAAAGGAATTAAAAAAAATGAAAGAGGATTCACTCGTTGATTTCATAACTGTGTGCAATGAATTTGCAATTGTATTGGGAAGATCGCTCTTGAATTTCTTCTTCACGTTTATTCTGGCGTACGATAAACATTTTAGAAAATATTCTTCTGCTTTTCCTAGATGCGGGAATCGTCACACTAAGTGGAGATATGAAAAATACGAAAGGCTTCGATTAATACTGTCGTCTCCAATGCTTCCAATTTTCCCTTTCACACATTCAATCACTACCTCCAATGAGTTCCTTTGAGATAATCATGAAAATTATTGTGTGGTGTAATCATTTTTCAGCGGAATCACATCATTAATGAAAATTCATATTAGTATAAATACTTATTCGTAGTAGCCCCCCTCAAACCATCTAATCCATAGTCTGCCACTCTCGTTATTCTTACATGGTCTATAGTCATTTGATTCTATCACTTACTTTTCGTTTTCTTTTTTACCCTTTTCTGTCGTTATCCTCTCCTGGATCCTCAACTTTAGGGGCGATTTTTTTAGTCTTTCGCTTCTAATATTTATCATGTCATCCTTACTCTATACTTCTATTGAATGCATCTCACAGTGGTAGATATGTACATAAACTCCAATTTGATTTTTACGGACCGTTCCCTGTTGTCCAAACTATTTTATTTACCTTTGGTACCTGCTTATTTTTTTACAGCTTTTTTCTGTTGAACAATGCATTTCACTAACTCCATATTGGCGTTTTCACTGTTGGAGATTATGGTATAAAAATTATTCCACCTGTTCGAGTGTGTCTTTACCGTTGTGTAAGTTTTGTCAATTATAATCATTTCCTCTTTTACGGTTCACCTAAAGGAAGGAATTACTCTTCTTGTATGCTTGCTCAGTTGGTGACTGTATTTTCTTTGTGAAACTCTTTGGCGTGTGAAATGGGTGCAAATGTTTAACAACCTCATAATTTAATTTAATTATTTGTGCTAAACTTCTATCTTGAGACATCGGCGTTAAATTCTCTTAGCACGGTTCACCGTTCCCTTTAAAACACTCTTCCTCGGAGGAGCACTAGCCGCAATTCTTCTTTCGCGAGACTTATGTCGTAGTTTTAGAAAGTCCCCGGTATGCGAACAAATCATCCTGTTTTTTTCTCTCTCCAAACTCGTTTGTTTGCCGGGGTTTTCGTAGCTCTGCTATTTGTTTTAGTTAATGGGAAACGCGTATGCAACTTCTAATACGCTATCCTCATTTGGATACAAATTTCACTTGTCCGGTTTTTTTGCGTGCGTCTAGTACCAATAATTAATGTGCCGACATGAGCCTTCGCCTCATCTTATTCGCCCATTTGGGCATCGGAGGAAAAGGAAAACATCACGGGAATCCGATTTCGCTTCCGGCACTCTCGACTACGTTAGAAAGTGGTTCCATTAAAGGTGTTGACGAAAATGGTAGTCATGTTCCACCGAGTTGCGGATACCTTATACGTTTTTTCATGAGCTGCAAAGGACAGACCCCTTAGCGTTTGAAAAATACCGCGGCTTGCAAAAGATTTTGTGCTTTGCCTTCCATACGAGAGTATATTTCAGTGTGGAATAGGAATTTCCAGCATATTAACTCGTCCAATTTTTTTACCCGTCATATACTCTATTGCTTTTGGATTATCAGAATACTTGTAACAGTCAACATTTTTTATTTTTGCTATTGCACCCAAATGACGACTTTTAATGTTGATTGTGTTGTCTAAGTTAACCACTAAGCCCATTTATCAAATACATATGTCAACATTTACGACGCGATAAAAACTGACTGCATGTCGATGAAAAGGAATAATTATTTTCGGCCCGGCCTTGGTTTTCACGTAAATATTTTTGTGATGCATGATTAATCTTTATTTTCGTATTTAGCATTTGTTTTTTTTTTAATAATAATGTTGGTTCATGATACCAGACACGGGCTTAGGTGCTGCTGGTTCCTAAAGACCTGGCGATCGGAAAACATTCGTCTCATTTCAAGTTAAATATTTACACTCAAATAAAATAAATGTAATTGGAGTGTTCTATTACGCATTATATTGCAAAGTATTTCAAATTTCTTACATTTCTAGGCTTTCGTCATTTGCTTATTTCTAAATGTCATTTCTTGGAACTTGTCAGGAGTATTTTGATTTTGTTGAGTTGGAATTATTCTTTTCTGTGTACTTTAGTTTAGCAAAACGTACCTTATTACGTTGTTTTAGCCAATTCCATTGCTTAATGATGTAGAATGCAATAAGTTACTTACGAGAGAGTTTAAACATTCAATAAAACTGTATAAAACCTTAATTATAATTTGTTACAACAATATTTAATACTCTAGAATCATCCGAATGTGTCAAATTCCACGATTGAAAAATCTTGTTAATCATTTATTTGATCTAAAATAAAAAAGAAATGTCGGAGTTGATTGTGGGACGAAGAATGTTGCTCGTTTCGGGCCGTTATAATTCAATATTTTCTTCAATGGCAGCCGTATGGCGTCTATCGTATTAACAAATTGTGTGGTCTATGGTGTAGTGGCTAATTAAGACTGAACTATGCAAATACAGTTTGCAAGAAAAGGGGATATCAGGACAAAATAAGGATTGCGTAGTTAACATTTGTAGAAAAATTGAAGTTCCAAAAATTAACTTCCATTTTCTTGTTTCATAATCTTTGCGCTGTATTCCTTGCGGTTTGATTTAATGAGCATTTGCTATTCGTGCAGTAGGCACGACAGCGTATTACCCGTCTGAAAATTTCTCTTGAATAAAAAGATCTGGTTTATTGATTATTTCAGCAAATGATTCATTCAGTGTTTATTACCCTTGATACGTTTGCTATTTTTAGTGTTCCTCTGATATCAAATGCCTCATTGAAGCATTTTGAAAAGGACTAGAGGTAGGGCTTCTATGCAAGCGCATGTTCGAATCTTGTTTTTCAATAGGTGCGTCTTGCAAATAAGGAGGTGCTCTTTTGTGCTATTTTAAGACCTTGATCCGGCTACGCTTGAATGCTTTACAGGTAAGAAGTATTTTTGTCGGCCTCCAGCTGGCATAATATTGCAATCAGTAAAAAATAAAAAAACCCAATTTTTTCATATTCGTCGGACATGAGAATAGACGTTTCTCTCCGCTCTGTATGCTATGCTACTCTGAATAACAAAGTAGTCGTGATTAATCATTTCACTTGTGTAGCTTTGGTTCGTGTTAGGGCTACGCGGTAAGGCTCAGCCTTTTATGGTCCTCCTTTAACCACAATTAATTTCATTCAATGGTATGAGTTGCGTGTATAGAAAGGAATCCATGTTTTTTAACGAAGGATTATCCAATTCTCAGGACTTCGTCGGATATAGCGATTACACTCGAAGAATTGTTTGGGTGATTCCAGGCGAAAATATCTACCGCCCCCGAATCTTTGAATATAATTTTACTGCTAATTTATTCAGGCAATTGCCGTGAGCATTGCATTAAACTGCCCCGTCGTAAGTGGTGATCGGTGGAGCGGCGCCATAGTGCGCTCGATGAGGTCGCTGGCCTTTCTCACCCTCTTCCTTGATTTTCACTCCTTTTCGGGCGTCATCTTTCACTTCTAGCCCCGCTGCGCGTTTTCCCTCTCTCCGGCAGTAGAAATTACGTCGCTTGATGTGTATCAAAGTAATCACTCGCGATTCAAACACACGAAGTGGGAATGCCGATGCAAATCAGTGGTCTGCTCGAAGGCACACCGTGCGCTTGCGCCTCTCGGCATTCTCATGGTCAAAGTGTTGGGGAGGGCGACGGCAAGGAAAGTCGTGCTTTTTCACAGTTGTTTTCTCTCTCGGTATTGTCATCCTTTTTCAATCGAATGGTGTGCTTGCTTGAAGCCTTTTATGTGCATAGTTCCCTGTCATCTCTTAAGTGAAAGCCTTGTTTCCATATGTTGTCCGTGCTCTTTTGATGTGCCTACCAAGGGACAGGTCACATGTTATATCTTTTAATTTTTTATCAGATTTTCTTCTACCATTAAGCTATATCCTAGTATAAGCTGTAAGCATAAAATATTGTTTTTGTTGAGTATCAAATCCGGTATGAGATTTTTGTTGACCAAACGCTGTTGATTATAGATGCACGAGCATCAATTATTCATTCTGTTAAGCAAGGAAAGGCACCAATGTATATTTTCGAAAGATATTCATGTTTTTCCTCAAGAGCAGACGGTTTGCCTACGTAATGGGCGTTGTAGGTCACGAACGAATGAAAGAGTTCTTAACTCCTTGAATCTTGCGAAAGTTTCTCCCATGCATACTCTAGGCTAGCATAACGACAACGTCGGTCCACGTGTCTCTCCGGAAGGCGCCTGTTCAGTTCTTGAGTATTTTAGAGTCGTAACTTTAAAGTATAAAATGCGGTTTCATATGCTTTCATTGATTGTACGGGTATTCCTGAAAACGGTCGCATTAGGGACATCGCTCTGAACACGGCAGATGACTCTGCGAAATTTGAGGTAGTGAGTCGAAATGCGAAAGTATTTTTACTTATCTCTTTCTTCCTCCGAAGGAATGAACGAACTTAAAGTAGTTTTTCGAAACAAGAACTTCCCGAACATTTCCTGCCGTTGAATTCCCCCCCCCCCAACCCTCCCGGCCTTCGTTCCCTTTCTCTCGGCATCCACTTCGTCGCCGCCGCCGCAGCAGCAGCGCCAAGCGAGTCCTCTCATGTAGGAGTAAGTAGGACGTGCCGCTGGGAGAGGCAGGTCGTCGTATATGGCGTATGACGTGGGGTGTTTGGATCCCGACCCACACCGCATAGCGCGCACGCACACGCTTTGCTTTTTTGCCTTCTCCAGCTCTCCTCGTCGCCACCTCCCCCCCCCCTGTGCCTCTCCATTCCTCCTCCCCCCCAACTCCTCGGCCTCCCCACCTGTCCTTCGTCCGTAGCTCTTTCGCTCCAGCGGGTGAGACACGGGACGGCAAGAGGGATCGAAATCGTGGCAGAACGCACAGAATCGTGAGAATCGATCCAGTGAACGCAATTAGAAGGGCGTTTCGTGCCGGCGTGGTCGATGGAAACGAGATGGTTTTGTTTCGTTTCCTTATATTTTCGGTGTTGGTTTGGGGGGTCGGGTCTGGCGTTTGACCCGTGTTAAGTCAGCGGTTTAAACAATTGAACCTTTTTTTTCAAAATGGTCTCGTGTTCCCTCAAATGTCCCTTGGCATCCTCCGGAAAAATCACTCCCGTCCACTTCACCTTGGGAAAACACTTACGCCTGTGGGAAGAGGCACTCTTGTCTTTTCTCCTCTTTCGTCACACCCCCCCTCCCATTGACATCCCCCCCCTCGGCGCCTCTTATTGCGATTTCCAAGTCCGCCGGTGTGGAGGAGAGATCAACCTTGGCTGGCATTGAATGTTTCCATAGTGGAAAGCTTTTATATTGCTGATTCTTCGTAATCTGCTTTTGTCCTTTCGCTCCGTGGTAGTGTTGGAAGGGGACGGGGTAATTTTTTTTGCGACGCTTTCGCGTCGGAAGCGTTGGGGGTTGTAAAACTTCTTTCAACGCATTTCTCTCCTTACTGGGCAACTTGCCTCTCCACCCTCTCCCCTCACCCTCCCTCCATACACTCCTTTCCCTCCTCTGTTCTTCCTTCTCTTCTAACCCTTGTCGGTTAGCCTCTCATTCTCTGCCTCATTCTTCTGCCGCTTGAATGTTTTCGATGGGTATTTGTTTTTATTTTCCATCTCCCCTCGAATACTCTCGAGCCAAAGGGTACAGTTCCATTCCGTCTCCCAGCCGCGTTACGGTCAGACCACGGTTTCGTCCCCTTCCTCCTGTATCAGACCAATTACCCCTCATTCACTCACGCGTGCGTGGACAAAGTTGACGTTTTTTTAACCGGTAGTTCGAGAGCGTGTCATGTAGGAAGACTTATTTTTTGTCGTCGTGTTTGTTGTTGTCTATCGAGCGAATCTCACTTAATAAGAAATGCGGAAAGCGCTCCTAATCTTTAATGATTCCACCCTCATAAACGGTGTCGAGGTCGCAGAGAAATATTACCTTAGCCTCTTTCCGATTTGTTGTACGTCGGCCTTTGTTTTGTTTCTCTATTCATTGTTCATCGGGTCGCATGCTACGTGGTGTGGGTCAGTTACTATGACGTGAAGGTCTCATCTTTTCAGGAGCATGAGCGATTGTGGAAACCTTTTGAGTCGTCCCTAAGGTCTTTTAATTTGCCTCTCATTAATATTTCTAGTCGATTTACTCGATCTGTGATTCAGTAATGGAAGTAGTTAGAGACTGCTATCGAGTGGAAATTTATAGTAAAATAATTTATGATATTATTTTCGGTTTGCTTAAGAAGGCAAATGATAAACGTTTTATCTTGGATTTTAGCCACTCTTGAACCTAATTTCGAATAGTCGATCGGATCACGAGTATAAATTTAGAGAATTAAATGTCAAAGGAATAATACGTTCCCCATATCAAAATTTAATTCCTTTCCCATCCCCTATCAGTATCCATTCATGTTCGCACAAACTGTAATTCGCTGTAGGATGACTTGTAGGGCATGCTACATGTATATAAATCATCGGTTTCATCTCAGACAGTGTGTGATTTTCATATACATGTATATTCACTTTGTGGTCTGCTGAGAAAATTTTAAAGACTCGGATTGCCCTTGAATGATTATGTAGGTAACGAAATTTCATTTAGTTTTTTTAGATACCGTTTTGTTCTGGGTATTCGTCCCCTCCTGCCGTCATGCTTAATGTCTTTACAAAGCAGAGGCACAGATGGTCGTTTCGGAATGCCGTTTTTCTTCATTATTACGTCACCACGTGCGCCAAACCGACCGTGTTTCGGGCGGCCCCATATTTCCCTCTTCAATACCGCCCGGTGTCCTATAGATTTTTTTGGACCCTGCGGTTATACATTTAGCACTACGCTCTCCGGCGAGAAATTAGAGCCACCGTTCAATTTTTTTACGCGAACTTTCTCTTCGAATTCCGAATTTCCCCTTAAAATTGCCGTAAAAAAATAAAAATGATATTGGTATAAAATTCTCAGTTTTTCATAATTGTCGTCTCATTACTCTATTATTATTTACTCGTATTAAAAGTTAGTGTAAATTCGTGTTATAGGTTTGTGCGTCACTCGGATCCAATGAATTTATTTTCATTACATACACAGACATCAATATAGTTTACATTTCCCTGAGTAAGGAACTTTAAACTTGTTAAATTTCTGGTTTCTTTCCTCCATTACAAAGATATATATGCTGTAATGTATGTGCATAAATTTCAGTATTGATTTTTACGGTAGTCGGGATACGTTCGACTTTTCGCATCCCTAACCTAGTTTCGATGAAATTCGAAATCGACTCGTTCGTCGCTTTTATTGCTGTTATTTCGCTAATTATTACTCGTTAACACTTTTGAAATGCGCCTTTGTATTGGAAATGACGGCTTTTTATTACTTTACGGCGAAGGATAGTCGCATAAACCTTGTGGAAGAGGCGGCTACATTGCTCTTGGAGATTTCAGTTTTTTAGGTGCTCCTCTAGAGCGATGAAGAAGAAGGGCATCACCGCTTCAGAGTGACCTAACGAACCGTAACGTGGTCATTCATTTGGTTGTCTCCTCTCATCCTTTGCCAATCCATTCACAACCAGCACATGCCTTCTTGTAACCAGTTTGCCATCTTGTTGCATTCTTCGTTTATAACTTGTTGGTTATTCCCTAAAAACGGGTCACGTAACACGCATCTTTATTATGAGATGGTAGAGATAATGTAAAGATCCCTTGCCTCGTCTGCTTGTATGTTAGAACGAATTAGGGGGCATTGTTATCCCCTTAATGTCGGAGTGGTCTCTCGCCTTCATGTCTATTGCAATCACGTCACGTGTGGCATCTTCTTATGCTTTTTAGCTTTTGTTTTTGAAACACTCGCACTCTTCGGCCTTCATCACAAGTTGCGCCGTATATAGCCAAAGCTTCTCGGTCTGGTTCGTATTCCACCCCAGCCCGCATTCCATTCTCACAACTAACGTTTTTCTCGTCGCCCTTTTGGCGGAAGGTACATGCGTTCCTTTCCATTGAGTTAATTGTTGTCATCAATGAGGAGTCTGTAATGAGGCTCACTCGATTTGCTTGCTTTAAATTGGTTTCGGGAAAGACGATCTCGTCTACTAAATATTGAAAATATTGCAGCGTGTTTCATCAATACCCGTTATATTTGGGCAACGATAATATTTTTTTAAGACGTCAACAAGCGACTCCGTCGACCAAGTTTCGAATCGGCTTCTTCAAATTATCCTCCAAAGATCGCCCAAGTTACTGGGGTTTTTAACATAAAATCTTTGATCTATGAGCATTCCCTTTATTGTGATGCTGTACTTCTCCGATATTTTTCCCCAGAATCCTTTTTATCCCGCGTATCATATTTTGTCTCTTTCATTCATTAAAGGCATTACTTTTTTTTACATCACAGTGACAATTGTATCCTCCGATAAAATCTGCATTGTCCTTGCGCTATAGAGCCCCTTTCCCGAGTCTCCCTCGTTCGTTTGAGGTCTCGCTCCGGGCACTTTGTTTTCTTTTCTCTGTTTCCTTTCGCCGAAACTCCACCCGCGTCGTCGCTCCCTCTCTCCCTCCGCCCTTCCAACCTCCACTCCCTGCCCCCCACACCTCCTTCCGCGCCCATCCCAACACTCCGCATTTCCTCCCGGGGGAGGGTGGAGCGGCGGCGACGGAGGGGCGGGCTTCGCCTCCCATTCACTCGTCTCCCTGTTATCTCCCCGCACCTCCTCCCTCTCCCTTTTCCCATCATTCCCGACCCACCTCCCGCAACGACCTCCATTCCTTCCTCTCCCTCAATTTTTGAGCGCTTTCGTTTGCTTTTATTTCTCGCCAAACCGATAAGACGTTCTTTTAGTGGCACTATGAGAGCATGAGAATGGAGGATTTAGCGGAATTTTGACGGGAGGTTGCCAGGGAGCATGATTTTCGTTCTCCCACCCACAATGCATTTTTCTTTGTTCGGGTGGGGAGTTACAGGCCGCTCGAATACAGCGTGGCTAGACGATAGATTTGAGGGACGAGAGAGAGAGTTCTCCAGGCAAAATAAAAGCGATCCTCGGTTCTCTCCCACTTCTATCTCTTTTGTGTGCTCAGGAATAAAATGCTTGTGACATTTTTTTCATCGTTGGCGTTCGAAGTAGGAGTTTATAGGGTCCGTGGAGAGAACGCGTGCAGTATCGATTTGTAACTCCTTTTGTTATTTGTTCAGAAAGTCGGAATAAGTCCCCGGTTGCCTTAAGCCGTGGGTTAAAAAAAAGGTATCCACTATGCTTCTTTTGTGTAAATCTATCTGCCTCCAGTGGTTCTGCATTCTTTTCAATTGATTGTCGTTTGTTCAAACAATTTCCGTCTTGACGGAGATGTGAATCCATGCGATATCGAAGTAGAGGATGATATTTAGTGGCTCTGTTGAGTTCGATTGCAGATATTTAATTTGTTATACATTTAATTGAAAAAATGACGCCACTAATTATCTGGAAGGAGTTTCTCTAAAGTCCTTTATACGTTCTCATTTCTGTGATAGCAAATAGAAGAGATTGTTCTAAGTTTTTAAGCATGAATTGCTTCTTTTTCTACTTTCAAAAGACTAAATACAAGCGCTATTTGCGGAGAAATAAATGAGAGAACTGGGTGAACTTTGATTTTTCGTCCATTTTTAAGAATTCTTCCCTGGATACTTGTCTTCTATTTCAAAACATTTGGAATACATATTTCAAATCTTCTTAGCTGATTTTGTTATTTGAATAAACGTAACGCTTGAATTCTAGTTGATAAGCACTGTTTTGGAAACACGAGTATCCGCGAGTATATTTGGAGTACGAATTTGGGGAGCGAAATGTGTACTAAGCTAAATGACCAACAAGGATATTTATTAGAGATAACGCTAATACTTTTGCATTCCCATGTCTTTGGTTGTATTTGGTTCGTGTAAGGGTTAAATGAGGAGGTTTGGAATAAACATGAAAATATTTCCACTTTTGAAATTTTTTATGTTCTTTGGTTATTTGATGTATTCTTAGTCATAGTTATTCTTCCAATAGTAGACTACTTAAAAACAATTGCCCTATTATAAAATACTTTTGTCACATTCACACTAATTCCTCTGAATATCGGTCCATGTGTAAATGAAATTCAATGCTCTGAGGTGACTGCAATTCGTTTTTAATTTTTTTCGGTTACCAAAATGTGTTACCCTCTCAAGTCATTGGGTTTGGGTAATTCCACAGACACTCGTCAATATTTGTAAATAATCGCGGACTGATAATATTCTTAAAATAGATATGCCGCATATTCATCATATTGCAGTCATCCCATACGGCCGCCACTTCTTAATTCCGCTTCTCGATGCTCGTGTGTTTCGGGGATTAACAATACGGTGTTGGCATTTTACCAAGTGGAAAGTAGTCTGGTTATACTTGTATGTTCGTGTTTCAGCTTTCTGTGGTTCACTGATGAGTTCATTGAATTGTCTTGTTTGGGGCCCAGAAAACATAAGAATGATCGTACTCGTATAGAGCCCGTGATGTAGTTCATTCCGTTTGTCAATAATATGGGCGAATTAAGTTACTGTTCATATAATCGGGGGGTGCCTTACATAATTGTCGCCTCCTAAGTCTCATGATCACTCCGTTGAAGAATTGATGTGTGTAGCCTCTTATTTCATTTGTTTTAATATTTCTTCAGGCGGGCGTCACAGTATTATAATCCTTTGACACTCGCACCGTTGTGTTTTTTAATTCAATGCCGCGTAGCTAACCAATTCGAACGTAGTATACGTCGAATGAATATGCTAATTATTTCAAAGACATGAAAATATTAACGTAGGCAAGGAAATATCTGAGAGCCTTATTCCCAAAAATTATAAGTTACTTTACTCATTTAGTACTTCAGCCCAAGAAATTTAGTTCCGGTGATTTGCGAAACACTGTTTTTTAATCTGCTAGTCTAAAAATGTAAGTTTATTACAATTAAAGTTGTCAGCGCTCAGATCAATGGGAGTATCCATTTCCGTCTACGTGTTTGTAATTGTAGTTATTATATTTGTTGGACGGCACTAATATAGGCCCACTGACGTTTGTAACTTTAGGTTAACCCTGCAATTACTAAAAGTTACGGGTGATGATCACTTCCAATATTCCTCCATCTGATAAAACTGATTGTTCATATGTTCAGAGAGTTAACATTTAAACGTTAACGTTTAAATTTTAAATCTTTGAATGAATGTCTCATGATGAGAATTTTTCACTGTCAATTATTTAAACTAAAAAAAAATAATTTTGGTGTATTGTTGTAATTTATTTTTTGGATGTGTGATGTTTTTGCTATATTCCGTAACGTCTCTCTTCATCGTTTTCTTTTAGGCTTAATTTGGTTATCATGGTCTAACAATTTTTGCGATCAGCACAATATTTCTCTCTCAGATATATTTAAGGACATGTTTTAAATGAATAGTTAAATTAATTGTGAAATATTTTTCACCATATTGTAAAGGTGAGTTGCCTATAACAACTTTATTAATGTGCCATGGGGTCCAGAATGCTTAATGAGTTTCTAGTTTTTCTAAGGAAGAGCCCTTCAATAACTCGTTGAACTACCTACCTTCTCTCACGTTTCCTTCACGGGAAATTCAATGCCTTGTAATAGTAACCTTTTCCCTTGTTATTGTGTTCTATTTTCTTCCTTATATTACATAAATGACGTATGAACGAGGACATTGTTAGGAGATTCGTGAATGGCGGACGCTGCAGCTATTAAAAGCCTATCGTCCTCGATAAACCATCGTTAAATAGTTACCATCTATAAATAGTGGCCCCGCATTGATCAGTGGCGTACTGCAGAGGCCAAGTTAACTTTCTATTATTCTCCGTCTATGGCGTATGTACCATGGGAAACCTTTTATAAATTACATGCGCCAGTAAGTGTCTTAATGAATATTCTTTCATCTTTAGCTCAAAATGACTCCGTTAACGAGCTCAAGGGTTTCCCAGGGTCATTTTATGTACCTATTCAGTAATGGTAGAAAGTCGTAAAGAATTCTTAGACGATTTTTGTTCGCTGAGCCATTAAATCATTCCTGAATGGCCATTACGGCCTTCGAATTCCAAATAGATTTAACTTGTATGTGGCTAGAATAAATATTAGAGATTAAGAATCTTAGAATTTTCGTAACTGGATGAATGATTGTTCCTGTTAACGAAGAAATAAACGCACGTAATGTAATTGTACTATGTTTCCGGGCATACATATTTGGTTGTAGGATGGAATAATTATAATGTCGAGCTCTATATTAATTGCCTTCTCCGTGTGGTTGAAGCATGTCTCGAGAAAGGACGACAAATGGGTAGCTAGTGTATGGATGATCCTCCGTTAGCTGAGGCTATTTTTATCAGGGAAATATCACGCAGGGTTGTGGATGAATTATCCCAAATTCGGCTCAATTTATTAAAGAATACGCCGATATTAATGAGCCTATACCCAGGCAGTCAAGGCAGTGATTACGGTACCGAGCTGTCCATGTCACACTTCGTCTACTTCAGAAATCCAAATAGACGCAACTCTATGTAGATCAGGTCCAGATCAAACTCTTCCGTGGTTCAGGCCAAGGAACTCTGGTGAATGGGTTGCTGATAAACCCACAAAGCCAGAGCCCAATCTGGTCATAATATGATTGCTCGAGAACCAATCCTACCGTAACCCTAGTGACAGAGGAGCTCGAAATTGTAGATTGGACGACGAACGTTTCACAAAGTTTAAAGCGGGCCAGAGTTCGAATTTGGCGACAAGGCCTAACATTTCAAGGAAGCTTCTATCAATTTTTATGAAAGCCAACCAAATCTATGCTGGGGATATTGAGTGATCTACTATCTATTCAACAGGTACCCCAACCAATCCAATGGATTTTAAATGAGCATAGAAAACTTTGCTGGGAAGAAGCAGACGAAACAAGGTTCCAAATCCTTAGTAGTGTCCTGAAATAGCATGGAAGTTACTTCATCGAGACACCATTTATGAAAGCCCAAAAAATCAGACATATCCCCGTAAGGGAGTGACCTTCGGGTCAATTCCATAATCCTTTCATACGCTGTAGTGATGATTGATGACTTTAATGCACATGCCGGTATCGATGTTAAGGGCCTTCGTTAATAACACCCTCCACACTATAACAAATCAATCAATCATTTCACGTAGGAAATAAATTGATAATTATGAAGCACTCTTACATATTCGATGAAGTTGCACAGAATACAAGTAGTTCAAATTGTTATAGTTAATCAGTGTCCTCACGTCGTGCTATACGCATATGAATACACGTACCTAGGTTCTTAGAACCGTTCAAAACTTGCCCCATTGCTCGGGAAACATCATATCATCTTTCCCATTTACCTCTCGTTTCCCGCAATCGACTTACAAATGCAGAAAGTTTCGCGGCATTGTTGCTCTATATGAAGTGTGTTTCATTTGTAACCTGCGTGCTCATTCATCGAAATATTTATTTTTTGTATTCAGTTGAAAAACAGGATGCAATGTATGAGGCGAACGGTAACTACGGCCGTATGAAATAATGGGAAGAGTTAACCCCAGCCGTACTCTTACAAATGGGCAAAGGATAGGTAAGGGAGAAGTCTTACTCCCCTTGCCTATCCTTTGCCCATTTATAGGATGCAATGGTTTGTCAGACTGGTACATTCGCAACATTTTAAGGGTTTTTTTTGCTGGAAGTCCACACTCGTGTGTGTGGGGGTTTGTCTTGATTACCATTATGCTCTCGTACATTCTTCTTGCTTGAAAGGATGTGTAGCGTAATATGTACTACCAATTTTTTTACTCGTTACAAATATCAGAAACCTAGATGTACTGTTTTTTTTTAATATTTGTGCATAGCTTGCTTTTTCTCTGCGTAGCCCGGTAAATAATATCAGTGCGGAAATGTCAACTCTTTTCATCGGGTAAAGTTAATATGATGCTTTTGAATGTTTTATTCATGAGCAGTTGTGCTATTATTGAGATTGAGTTATTGGAAGGTAAATAATTATCATTTCGCTAATACGACGCCGTCAATATGTTCCGAAAGTCTGCATTCCTTGATTATTCTTTTTGTTACTTCAGAAGGTAATGGACTACTCGTATTCACGATATTTTTAAATTGAGGGGCGAGATTAGGATTTGAATTTCAGCTCTAAAAATTGTTTCAATATCCAAGTGGTAATATTATAGCAAATTATTTGACTAAAATGTCCTTGATTCAGAGCAAAGTATGTCTTAGTTCTGTTTGTTTTTGTATTTTTATTTCTATATTTGTGTTTTTTTTTCCTTTTAGCGGTTGACAAAATCAACTGGTGACTCACGCAAGACATCAGATAACATTTTTTGCCGAAAAGTATTTCCTTGCTATCTTCATTTCTTCGCAAGTATTAGTTTCGCAATCAAGAAATGGCTTAGAGTTTATAAAATGTGTATGGTATTTATCGTAATTCCTAAGGTTTATATAATTTTCTACGAATCACATGTTTAATGAATAGTAATAACTCTTAAATTCTTTTTGGACAAGGGAAATAACAAGTGAATTTAACCATTTTTTTGGTGTGGATATTTCCAGGCTGCTTTCTATAAAAAAATCTACCTTGTAGGCCAGCAGAGCAAACGTTCTATGGCTGCGGTGTTGTCTGTAAACGTGTAGTCTCTTCTATGAAAATCATAAGCCGAATAACTGTAAAATGGATGACAAATTATGGCAACTGTAATGCGGTCGAAGTAAGCCAGCCCTATATTTGTGTAACAATCACCATTTTTACATGTGTTATACAAATGTTAATTTTGTTCAAATTTTCCATTATTTTGTCTGTTAAGTGATTTTAAATTTAGTTGATTAATTTGTGACGCTCTGTAGTAATCTATGAAATGTTTCGTAACATAATGGTTAGTTTTTCGAAAATATTAATTGAATTTCAATTTAATTTAGAGAATTTGTTTGAAAATTGTGAGCAACATTGTTTCTGACCATGCTTAATGGTCTCAGAAAATCTGAATCCCTCCCGGCGTTTATTTTTTACCCGGTAGCAGTCTGGAGATTTAAATCTCTATGTTATCGATTTGAACATTTATTCGGATGTGGATGTTACTTCATTGCGCTGATAATGACTTGAGCCTTAAAATGTAGTACGGCGTAGGACGTGAAACGTAATATATGCCCGCAGATGTCTAAAAAATGATGAGGTCATTTACTGCTATTACGCGAACGACTCTAAATTGATACTATTGATGAGAATAATTCTGTGGGCAACTTGTATCAATAACGTTTTGACCACTTAAAATTCAAAAAAGAATGACGGAAGTTGCGACCTGCAGCGCCGCTAGATTTCGGTTAGCTGTCAGTGAACGCGAGGGTAATGCTGTCCCATTTTCTTCGGAACGCTTGTAGTTATTATCCGTTGACCTACGTCCAAGATAGCTTCATCATTCCACGGTTTGCACTGGTCAAAATAGGGGACGTCATTTACGCAATTGCCAACCTGCCATTTAGTATTCCTAACTCTTTGTGTTATCGGATATGCGTTGTCATAGAGGTTCCCGACCGTTGCGTTGAAAACTGTAATACCGGTAGAAACGCTGGACTTGATGGTGAATCTACCCACCGAGGCAGTTTTTCTCATAAATCCGTTCCGGTGTTGGCGACCAGAGGCCAGCGATAGCATAAATTTCTCCGCCTGCCTTTAAGTTATGTAAAAGGTTTTGCTGTATTCATTTTCGCAGAAAGCAGGTTTCAGTGCCTGAATTTTCCTGATACGTCGTGTTTATTTATGTATGTGGCAAATTTTAGTTTTCGTGGGAATTGTGACTGGCTAAATTGCTTTTGGATACATCTGTCTATTCTCAGTTAGGAGGTTATCTGTACGCAAATGGAATATCTGTCGTGCGAAACGTGCTAGTTGAACCTTTAAAGTACTACACAAATACTTGGAGATTCAAATGAGGACCGAATTCCCTGCAGAAAAGTTTGGGCCAAATTTACCGAAGTTTTTGTTTGGGCGTATTTATGTGACGGGTGTTTGCACCTAACAAGCAGCTCAGTTGTTTTTAAATATTGTCAACCGGAGTGTGGCGTGATTGTGCTGGTATACGTTTTCCGGAAATTTCCGGCTATTTCAGGAAATACAGTAAAAGACAAAAGTAATGCGAACGATACAGACGTGAAACGGTAACGTTCGAATAAGTTTCATTCGCATTTCATCCCATGTTGAAACGTCAAATCGATGTTTTTGTTCCAGTATTGAGAGTTGTTTCAGCAATGGCGATAAAGAAAAGGTTTCAACAAGCATTCCTACAGGCTTGGTTTTGGCGCTATCTCCCCGAAGTTTGCCACCTGTTTTATAGTAGTGTGATTTTTGTAGTCTGTATGCTATGGAGTCATGCTCTCATTGGCCATGGGTCTTTGACATGAGTTTCATTAGTTAGTTAATTTTTATGGGAGCCTAGACCGACAGCTAAGGTCATTTGCGCCATTAGGGATGGATGGGAAAGGAAGGGTGGAGAGAAACCAAGTCGGCGGCAAGGGGTCCGCAGTTTAACGTCCCCATCCGACGGACGTCTAACTCACTCAACAAAGCAAAGTAGGGATACCCACTGAAAAATATTTGTCTCCAGGATTTGAACCTGGGCCCTCTCGGGGGGAAGCCTGTACGTTAGCCATCGCACCATCTCGACTCCCACGAGTTTCATTCTGAGTTTTGTCCAGTTGGGTCCAGTTCGAGGTCTTCCAGGTTAGATTTTCGGGTCGCTCAGTCGTGTGGGGTGGTAGGTCCCTGACCTTTAATTATGGAGCTACATTCTGTGTGGTGGAAATTTCGTGCATTTGACTTCATGTGAACTTCATAATAACTGCCGGCATCCAACTGTCCGTGGGACGTCGGCAGTACCGTTCCTTGAGTGATTGTCAGAAGGATAGCCTTCCCTATGCGAATGAATGCTGTTAATTACGTAGGATTAATTGGGTATGGCCACATGGCATCTTGCCCATTCCTCCCCTATTGTGTGCGGTCTCAAAACATTTGCAAGAGGCGCTGCTGCGGGCATCGAAAAGAGGACCTGCGTCACCTTACGTATTCTTCGGACCTGAGATCCTTGGACCTTAAGGCGATGGAGAGGTCGGAGGGAGGCTAATGTGGGCGGTGTGAGGCTTTTAAATTCGATGACTTCCACGTGACCACCCGTTTATTGGCGGAGGTTGAGGACGCCGGCGAGCCCAGCGATCGGCAGCAGCGGTGGTGTCGACGGCGGCACCTCCCTTTCATGCATGCATATACATTCACGACCCCTTCCTTCTGCCCTCTTTTTACCTTTCGAAGGCTCTCGAACTTCCGTTTCCGTCCTCAACGGCCGTTCACCCATTCCGTTGGGCTTCTCTTTCATCGTTTCTTTGGGAATCGGAAGACGTAGCGGTCGTCCCCATCCCATTTTTTTCTCCCCACTCCTTTTTTTTCACGTGTTATCTTCACTTTTGATTGTGGGAGACGGTGCCTTCCCCTCGCGCTTCGCGAGGAGTGCGACGGCGCTCCTTACGAGTAAGGAAGCTCCACTCCTCGGCGTCGTGAGAGTGACGAGGAATCGGCGTGGGAGATCTGAGGAAGAAAGGGAAAATTGTTAGTACTTGGCGGGGTGATTTTGAGGATGGGAGAGAGTGGGAGGGAGATACCGCCTTATCGAAATGCAGCACCTGGCGAAGGTGGGCAAAAGCTCGAGAGCTCAGTTAAAATGAACTAATTGCAGGTCCTCATGGGCGATTGTAGTGATACATTTGAGGGGACGGAGAATTATATATCATATCCTAAGGTGTGTTATCTATTTATTTCTGCTTCATAAATTTCACGCAGTGAGACCATTTAATTATATGTGTGCATTGGTCTTAAAATTTGTAGATATTTGCGTAGGCTGCGAGCTGTTAGAAGGTTAGAGTTAAAACGGTTTCTTTCCGTCGGAGAGTAGCTGGAATATTCATTTTTGGCCCAATCTTGAATCGAGGTCGCCCTCGAAATTGGTCTGCGTAGGTAATCTCGTAATTTATTCAAGGGATAGATTTTTTTGGTCCTTAATCAATCTGTTGCCTCATTGATTGTAATAATCAACCTTTCAGTGGCTCACGCGGTGACACACTAATTTCAAACTCCAAAACGATATATGTACTTGTTTCGAAGTAAGAGGTCGTCTCATTCTTAATCGGGTTCGTTCATCTACATTCTTTTGGTTCATTTTTATTTTTGTTTCGAAAAGCAAGAGATAATTTGTATCTCGTCTTTAATTGGTCAGATGTGGAAATAGTAATAAAATACCAAGTAACGCAAGAAGAATTTTTGACTAACTTGCTCATTGGAAAACTGAAAAATAGTAATAGCTGTAACGGAATTCTGAATTCTCGAGACTCAACTCATTTATACCATGTCCGAATAAATTTACGGTATCGATATCCTTCACTGTGGTTTTTAAGTACACATAAGTATTGTTAACGCATCATGGTTGGCGTTTGCTAGCCGTTGGCACTTGGCTCAATAATGGGTTCCGACGTGACTGGTTAAACGGCTGATTGGTTGGCTGGAAGGTGATAGGAATTTGCATTCTTGGCAGGAAAAGTAGTGAATTGTTCGTCATCGGCTATTAATTTGTATATTTGCCAGAACTGCTAGTCAGCGTATGCAAGGAGCTCCTGACGTTCCCAAGCCTAAGCTAAGCCGTGTCGTTTCGAAGACTGCTTAGCCGAGGAGGTTAGAGGGGTTGGTGATGTGGGGGCGGAGAGGAGGGGGATGTGGGGTAGGAGTGGACGGCAATTGAGTAGCGTAGATTGAGCGATTCAGGGTTGAGTAATCCGCGTTTGCGCTGCCGTTTTGCTTCCCTTGGACTGTTTTACGTTGGACGAGGTCGTTAACTCAGAACCGAGGTCCTAAGGTGTTTGGCCGCCATCCGGGGGGTGGGTGGGAACACTTGGCACTTTTCTGCCTAGTTCCCTGATGGGAGGGGTGGAGTGGATAGGGATCGAAGGGCCGTCGTCGCAGGGGGAAGGCGTAGGTCAAGATCATTCGGAATCGGAGCCAAAGATGTCTCCCCTTCCTCGTGTGGGTATTCTTGCGCGATGATGCGGGCGTTCGCCGATCGATTTAAACGAAGTTTTTATTCTAATGCATCGATCTGGAATCTGGGCTTGCAAGCTAGCGTGTCGTAATTCTTGTCGATTCCTCGAAAGAACCAAGCCCGCAAGTTTCTTTCCGGAGCGAAATTCCAGGCGCTTTATTTTTTCGTCGCGTGCCTTTCATTTGAATAAATCCCTTTAATGCTTTCCCGGAAATATGTCATAATGGGACGCGGATTAAGTTTTTGCTATTTTCTTACATAATCCGAGTCCAATGAAACTTCGCTGGTTGTTTTACACTTGCATCATGGGCGATTACAATACTCGGATCCAGATTAACACGGAAATACTCGCCAGAAAATAATGTTATATAACATTGCATATTTTAGTCTTGTGTTGGAAATTAAGGAGTTGAGATTGGGTTAGAGTAGATTGAGAGTGTTTTCATTGGTTCAATTTTTTCCTATTTGTCCCTGTTTTAATGTTTTAACGCTCTTTGTAGCTTGGTGCTATGACCGGCGGTCACCCTGATATCAGACCCTAAGTAGAAGTCACTGACGCAAGATTGACGCCGAGTGGGAAAAATTAAAAAAAATTCATTTGAGTCGAACAGATTTTCGTTTTACCAACTAGGGAATGGCTGGATTAATTTTTGTCCGAGGGAACATTGATTCAAAACTAGCTCTTGGATATGAATGTGAGAAGCAAGGTAATACTATGAGGGAGTCGGTCGACGGCGCAGTATTTTCATCCGTCTCATTCACATTATTCTACCACGAGTAATTTCGCAATCATCTCCAAAGCCGCTTCAATTTGAATGCGTCAGCTCCCCTCCCCCAGAGAAGCTGCATTTTCACTGCCACTATCCTCCATTCTCATTTCTGATTTCATGGTGAAGTGCCCAATGGGATGCCCTTTATAACCCTTTGTTTGCATGTCCCTGCGGTGCGCGAGACCTATCTTCTCCCGCCATCCCCTCCCCATCCCTCTCCATCATCCCGTCCCATCCTCCCTCCTCTTCCCTTGCAATCTGCAGTCCTTTCCTTCTTTCGCTGCAGACGATGTGGCATCACTGCTTGAGACCTCATCCTCATGGTTGGTGCCTCCATCAATACACTCTTCTGACCTCAATCTCTTCTTCCCTTATGTTCCACCCATCGGGCCATCTTTGTGTCTCCTCCCTTGTCCGGAGGGGGGGGGGCGGAGTTGTGTGCCTCCTACCCCCCCACTCCGACCCGCACCCTTAAGCCACTCCACTCCCTCCCTTCTCTTCCTGCTCTGCATTCTGCTACTCCGTCAACCGCGTCTCCATTGTTCTGCCAAACTTCACCACTGGATCCCCTCGGTTATGGAGTGATGGGCTAATCACAGGAACTAGGAGTGAGATACTTTAGGGCGTTCTTTTTATTCGGTTGGACTGTCAACTTGCTTGAGTGCTTTACGTGATCAAATTGGTTCCTATGCTTTTCGATCGGATTAGGTCGTGAAGCGATCACTGATTTCGCTAAGTAAATAGAACCTTATTTGATTAGCTATAGTGATCTCTTAATTGCTTCGACGCATTGCGGCTTTTTCAGGATGTATAAGTGTGTTATTTTTACTTTCAAGTTATTAAGCTCGGGGATGTGCATTGGAGCGCATATGCTCGACGAAGCTTCGTTCTAATGACGACTTCCCTTTTGAGGCGGCTCGCGATCAGGAAATTCGAGACGTCCGAGTCAGTCAATGGTTTGGAAAATTAAAAGTCGAAGGGCACTGGAGGATCCTGAGAGAGCTAATTTAACGGTTCATTTCTTAGGGTTTATAGAATCTGTTTTTATTCGTTTGAGAAGGATTGAACGTAGCATAGTTTCATACACTGAGGTTAAGAATTAGTCTTGGAGAGAATATTTAGCTTGGTCTACGACATAGGAAGGAACAACGTGCGTGCTTTTACAAAGGATTAATTCCACGTAATCGTAAATTTGTTCCACCTGAGGTATTTCACCAAATTGTGTGGACATTAACACTTAAGCGCAATAAGATAACTTTCGAATGAGATTTTCGTTTTAATTTAAATGTTCGGATGGAAACACCATCAGTTTAAGTGTGAAAACAAATTGCAGGCTTAAAAAATGTTTTTAATTGAATAAATGGCTTGAACTATTCACCTGCTGAAGTGGTGACTCTTCTACCTTTTCGCCATAGTATTTTTTATTTTCTTTCGCCGTTTCAGCAACCAAACAGTCTTACACGTTTGTCCATTCCGTTTCAGTCATCGTTAAACATTTCATCACATGCAAATAAGCATATTTGCCGTGGGATGATCTTATGGCGGAACCACATTTCAATGAAATTCTTATTCAAGCCGTGGCTGCCAGTCGTCCTTTTTTCTTAGATCCAAGGCTTAAACTACGACCCTTTAGCTCTTATGGAGGGAATGCCCGTAACTGAATAACCGTCCTTTTCTTTTATGTAGTAAGAGGCTTAATGGAAACCTCCATGCATTTTGGATGAACTGTATGGGAAAACTTAGGGCTGTGGTGGTGTCGGCGGGACTCCCGTGAGGTGGCAGCTTTCGAGGGCGCTTGCCCCGCGGCGGACATTCATCATGATGGTGGCGTAGGCCTTTGGTCCACGTACATTTTATATGTCCGGCGAACATGGAGTTTTCTTCATATCCGAAAAATAGCACACATCCGCTTTATGAATGCCCAGAATTTAATAGTTATTTTTATTTATGTAGGCCGGCATAACTTTGCGGTGTATGAAATTAGTCTTTCGCTTCGGATTTCTTGGGTTCGATTCGCTGTGTAATAATGACTTTATAATTGTTTTATTTGTTAAGACTTTGGAAAACGCATACCGCATTTCATCTTGGTTGCACGAGATGTTAAGCTGCAAATGACTGTCACAACGGGCAGCCAGGCCTCTTTCTGCCTATATTTTTTCACATAACCCTAACGCTTTCCCACCCAATCTGCTACAGCTACATTAATTGTGAGCGCCTCCCATGGTGGCTTTTGGTGGTCGATTTAGTCTAGAGCTGCGATAGAATGAAAATTATTGCAGTGGGATTCAGAAAATAGGCATTTATCTGCTCAACTTGTTAAATGTTACTTCCCCTTTTAGGTGCCATGAATTTCCATTTGTGTTGCAGGTATTTACAGTCTCTCAGACTTTAGAATACCCTGCATGGCAATTCGCATGGTGGACTCTAAAATAGACCTTTTAAACCGAAATAAACTTTTTCCTCTACGTTCCAGCCTCCGATTTATGATTCCAATTTACTCTAAAGGTTGTTCCTTTGCCGTTCCACCGCTTTCCTCCGAAAACTCTAATCCTTTATTCGCCCAATGCTAGGCTTCCTCCCTTTCCTGAGGAGAAAGGGCGGCGCTTATGTGCCGCCCTCTCTCCTCAGTGTCACGCGCGGCTGCCCATTTCCCATTCAGTTTTCGCCGTTTTCGCGTCTTTTGAGTCTTTTTTGATGCAACAGAATGAACTGGCGTTGGTTCCTCCACATTAATGCCCGTGCTGTGCATCTTTGCGGTGTTGATACAGTATTTTTGACGCTGCTCCGTCATCCTTCGCGGCGACGCTGTGAGCATTGAGGCCTATTTTAATGCTTACAAGTAAATACGCAAATTTATTGTAGCATTGTTTTAGTTGATTTAAATATAGCCAATCCCAGAATACATATAATATATGATAATGTAAATGTAAGGCATGGAATCCAACCCAGATAAGATACGAGTCTAATTTGTGTCTGTGTGTCGTCTAGGATATATTCAGGATGTTATATAACTCATTGTGCCAAGGGATTTTGATCTAAATAAACAATTAAACAACCTTCTAAAATGACAATGAATCCAGTTAAAAAAATAAAATATGGAATAACAGTTATGAAAACCTGGCCAAACCTAGGTACACACATTCACCCAAGCACCAGTCTTAGGGTATAAAAAATTGCACTGATTGTTTACTTATTTGAAAACTTTTTTTCGATAAGTTTAATGTAAAAATACTGATATTAATATGCTGTGGATATTTTTATGCGTGAAAAAGTTGTCGATCCCAATGCATTGTATTTTGATTTGTGCATAGTTATGGATGTTTGCATGATGGAATGGATTATTTCTTTAAATAAGACCTAAAAGTAATTTCTTTTAACCTATTTAATAGTAATGGAGGAACATTGGAAACCATCGATAAAACAATTTTTTATTAAAATATATTATGTATATACCATCCCATGATTTTTGTGATGATTTACACCCCTGAAGATGTGAGTTATTTTTTTATCAGGCATCCTATTGTCGAAAGTGATAATGGCATAAGGTGGCCATGCCCTCTAGGTGACCATGAACCCTCTAATACGCCATGAAGTATTAATAATAGTAATGTTGTTGAAATACTTTTGAATTATTGCAAAGGGATACAAAAATACCATGTAGTCCTTTATTTATTTAACTTGAAATTTATTCACTGGTTAACTTTTAGTCTACCTATTAACTTATTCATGAGGTCAATGGCAAATTACTCATTTTACACCAAAAAAGTGGTCAGTTTAATTTTTGTTTTTTATTCATATTTTCGTATAATGTATAAATAAATGATTATTGTAGGCTTGAATGTGAAGTTCGACATTTTATTGTTCCAAATCCTATTATTAGAGGAAAAAATGTAAGCTGAGATTAAAGAATTTTTCGATTTTATTCTGAAAAGAATGGAGGACATTATTTTAATAAAACAAAGTTGTACATGTTTTGGTTATAGCTGTTGTTGAAGTAGGTGAAGTTTTTGAATAAAAAAAATAGTGGATGGAGGAAGGGCTGAAAGGGAATGGGATGTTGAAGGCTGTGATAGAAGGGAGTAAGTGGGGCAATTAGGGAAGATGAAAAAAAGATAATAGACATTTTGGGTGACATGAATGAGGTAATAAGTATGAGAAACTGATGAGAGAAGTATGTTAAAAAATCAAAGCACTTATTTTTCCCTATTCTATCCCATTACAATCAATCTCTACTGCATTCTCTCCCTCCAGTAATTGTTTTGAAATTGAAACACTTATCTATATAAGTTTTCAAGCCTTAGAGAGATAAATACAAAATGATACCATGGTGTAAGGTCTATACGTCCCATTATATTTTTATGAAACCAATTTTCTATAAGCATTAATAAGTTTATTTAACTCATCAATCAATGTTATTTCAGTTTCTAAGCAATGATATTTCCTTAGTGTAGCTGTATAAGACCAAGTTGAAACACCAAATGAAAGAGAGTATGTACTTTTTTAACATAAAACTTCAACAAAGGAAAACCTGACCCTGGAAGGTTTACAAGTTAAAAACTATTACCAATTATCAATTTTTATTCCTCTACATTTTTATTTGACAAATATTGTAAAAAAATGATGGAATATTGTGGTGCTGATTTCATTAATTGAACTTGAAATGTACTTTTAAATTCATATATTCCAAAATTTAGTTTGTTAGTTTTTATGTTTTTTTGAAGTGAATTAAAAGAAATTTTCTCATGTCTCATCTTTTTTCCTTGATACAGGTTGTTCAGAATGGCTTGGAGGCAATTGGGTTCCTAGTGGAAAAGATGAGGCATGACTTTAAACCTTATATACCCACAGTGTTGCCACTTATAGCTGATAGACTGGGTAAGTAAATTTCCTCTAGAAGGTTTTAAGCCTTTTTAGTTTAAGATAAAACAATTTGTCATCAGAATGAGAAATTAGTGATTTTAAATCTTAATAGGTATCCTTCCATGTTTCAGTTATTGTGAGCTTGTGAATGGAGAAGTGACTTTGTATGTTTCATGTTTGCAATTCATGAACTAATTATTTAGCTGCTTCTGTTTATTCATTCACTCCATAAGTTTCTTTAAAATTAATATATATATTATTATATATAAAAAGACAAGGTATTTTACCTTGTCTTTTTAAAAGTAAGTTATAAAGTAAATAAATGCTCTTGATGATGAAAGGCAAACACATTTCTCTTTGAAGCTCTTATGACTAGTTTGTGCCATATATTAAGTGCTAATGGGAAAGGTGGGGAAAGGCATCATGGGTGGAATATGGGTGCACTTTTTCGGCATGAGTTTTTATGAATAGCTAATGAAGGCTTCAATTCAGGATATTCAGGAGGGATTCAAGTTTTTGATGTAATTAATCCACATGGAGGTTTGTAGTTTGTTTTCATTTTCAAACTCTCATGAATTTATTAGTAAAAAAGATGATAGTCTTTTGGATGGTTTGATGTAAATTATGTTTTCTTTCTAATATTTAATGCTATGTAATATTACCTGAAAATATATAGTGTTTCTATATCCATTCTAGTTGAGATCTAGGTGACATTTTTGGGGATAACTCTGTGGTGGTTTGGATTTAAATACAGTTATGTTACTTGCTACAATGGCTGAAAATGTTATATTATATTATGTCTCTAGAGACATTGACATCTGAAAATGTTTTCATCATGCCTTATTAAATCAGGACAAAAATATGTTAATAATAAAGTAATGCCTTTCAATGCAATTATTTCAGAGTGTAAAAATCATTCACCTTTTGAAATGCATGTTAGCGAATGACTCCGTTAAAAGTTACTGTTGCGGCATCTCCTGCAGTTTCTTGAAATTTGTAACGTTGTCTATTTTAATTAAAAATTTTATCTAAAAAACCTGGGAATATATCCTTTCAAACATACATACAATTTAATTTATTAAAGAATTCTGTCCTAGGCAATGATTAAATATGGGTTCTACTGTGCATGATTCATTTAAATGCACTCCATGCTGTTGAAACACTTTTTGAATTGATAAATGTAAAATATAATTTGTGCTTTTCTTATAATTTAAGGTGATAGCAAAGACCAAGTGAGAGAAAAGTCTCAGCATCTGATTTTACGGGTAATGGATTGTGTGCTGACCCCTCAACAAACATTTGATCGCCTCATGCCTTGTTTTTCACATAAAAATGGCAAAGTGAGAGAAGAAGCCATGTTATGCCTTCAGAATACTTTAGATGAGTAAGTTGTTCTGAGATAAATTTCATTAGATTTTGATATTTTTATTCTAGTAGGATAAAAATATATTGTCTGCTTGATTATTCTTACTGGTATTTTTCCTCTTTAAAATATAGTATGCTTTAAATGGGCCTGAATGATTAAGGAGATGGACTGTGTATATTTTGTAGATATATATTAGACTTGCCCATTCTCGATTCAGCTATTTTCAATTGAAGAGAATCCCAGGGTTAGATGGTTATTCTCATTTTTCTTTGACAGAACTCACAGTATCCACAACTCACAGAATCCACATTTAATTTTAATCCATGTATCTATCCAGGCACCGTATGAGCTAGGAAGTTGGTTGGTGAGAAGAAAAATGCAAAGTTATATCCATATTTTTGAGTGGGTTTTATGGTTCACCAACTCAGTGCGTAGTACCATGACAGGATTTTTTCTGCCCCTTGAACTTATTAGTAACTTTTATGCGGAAGGTTTTTGTTCATTGTTCTATAGTTAACTGGGAAGTAAATTTTTGATTCTGTTTCTGGGAGTAATAATTTGTATGAATAACTCCATTTAGTTAGCTCCAGCCTACCTAAAATTCACTTCTTTATTGCCTCTAATGCAAAGTGGGAAAATCGTCCAATGAAAAAGTTAAGAAGAAATGTATTTCACATTAATTATCATTATTATATGAACTTACATGTGCAGATAGACAATGTCAGGTGGCATACAAGTCCCAAGTATTACAATCAAACTTGCCTTGAAAAAAAATAACATGAGATATCATGACTGAATCAGCACCACAAAAGATAATAAATAAAATCAGTCAGTAAAAAAATATGCTTGAAAAAAACTTCCAAGGACAAAACTTACACCTCCTCTGGAATAAAACCTGGAGCATTTGGAACTTATGACAGAAATATTATTCCTGAAGTGAATAAAGTACAAATGAAATTACCTGAATGACTAAAATTGTTATAAATGCATGGCATACTCTGAACTATCTACAATGGGATCCTTTAAAGTGGCGAAAATAGTGCAAAAAGCATAACATATAGGATAAACATAAATCATAACAGTGGAATATCAACACAAAGGGAAGAAAATCTAATCTCTTATTACATGTTATGCTAGAAGTTAAAAAGTAGCAATATAGTTTACATAATTTAAATGCTGTTCAAAATTATTTAAGTAATCTTTCCCCTCCTCACACATTTCTTGATTAAAGCTAAAAAAAAAAAAATTGGCATGACCATTCAGTATAGTCATAAAATGGAAAAATTTGTGTTTCATGCGACTGAATTAGGTTTCATGGAACTGTAAGTCATCCTAAGCAAGAGGTGTAAGGTCATCCTATTTGATAACCTCATACTCCCTGCAATACTGTAACATCTTGTGAAGTAATATGTATGTAGAGGTATGGTGGCATGTGACTGTTGTTTTAAATTGATATCAACAAACGTAAATACTAATCATCCCATGAAATATGCCCTGTAAACCATAATAATCATTCCATTTTAAAATGCTTTTGTTTTGGTTTTATTACTGGCCCAGTTATAAATTTTTCAACACTCTGGAAGGTCAACTTACTGTTTGAAATATTTTTCTTGAGTGCCCTTGTCTAAATATAATTGGTTTGACAATTTTAGTCCAGTTTAATAATTATAATTGCTACAGCTATCAAAGTATCTATCCATCTAAATGTTTAACCCACCTCTACATCTTTTCACTTGTTGGAACGTAAATTCTCATGTTGTATCCATTAGACTCCAACCATAAAAAGTATACAAATGGTATTAATTTAACAAATAACGTAGGTGAATTTGTTTTAAATTATTCATTTACTGTTGTATAAGAATTCAAATAATCATGCAAATCAATACAATCAATAGCATACTTTCACTTTTCAAATAACTGCCATGTTTTTCAAGGCATTCAGCTAAATGTTTGGACAACATTTTTATGGTCATGTTTTAATTATGTCTTTTACTGATACCTAATAGTCTAAACAAATAAAATTTCACAAGTTATGCACCTATGCTTTGTCATTTGATTTTTTATGAATAAATACAGCATCTGTTGCTAGGAATACTTAACTATATTTTGTTCTCCCATCTTCCTCATTGTTTACACCTTTGGAACTGTAGGCTCTTAATTCAACATGTCGTGGTTCTATCCTTATCACTCTAAAATCTGCACCTCCCTTTCTTAATTCTCTGGGTTTTTGACAATGCTTTTGAAGATGTTCGGCCTCAAAGTTTGAAGATAAGGGCTTTTGATAAAATGTTTTCATTTTTAATTTATTGAGAATTCCTGCAGTTTCCTGTTCTTACTTGATATTGTACTTACTTAAAGTTCATATAATAGGAGTTAATTAATATCTATTGAAATAAAAATTTCCGATGGTCAAGCACCATCTTGGTGGTTTTATCAAACCTTTTGAGAAAAATTGTGTGGAAGACTTAAACTGACTGTTGGTCTCTGTAATATAGTCAATTGTGCTGATGCACTCGTTGAATTCACCAGAACACGTTTAAGAAAATTCTCTGTATTCACTCTATTTTCTCAAATTGATACACAAAGAATGAATGCGTACTGACATGTTACTGAGACTTAAATATAGTGTACACTGACCTTTGGCATTTACAAGGAGAAGATGAAACAAATACTTTGGATGCACTGTAAACATATGTCACGTATAAGCCATAGAAAGATGCGTAAGGAATGCGTGAGGACTTCTAAATGTGTCTATAAATGCTCACATAATTAGTCACAAATATGAGATGAAGAACATGAAAAATGAAAATGGATGATTTGCAATAATTAAATGTTTTATTTCATGTCATTGAATTAAATCAAGTGAAAAAGCTTACAAAATATGAAAGCTACTTCGGGGGGGGGGGGGGCAAAAATATATTTTTTATTAGAAAGGTCATTTTTTCATAATAAAAGAAACCTTTGTTGAAATACTGCTGCAAATATTGAAATAAATGTTCAGCACCTGACATGTTATGTAAAAAGGAACATTCCATGAAAGAGAAATCATTGAACAAGCTCACATGTCAAATTGGAATAAAACAATGTTGATTGGCATATATTAGATGCCACATGTACACCTGTATTTTTAAGGGTTGAATATAGTATGCTGCCATATTTATGTTATAATTTTTATTTATGCTTAACTGATTTTTTAATAATAATTCAGGTATGGTGCCCCATTCCATAGCAGTCTCCCGTGTTTGTGCCCCATATCGTCCGACTCTGGGTGATCCGACTTCATCAGTACGTGATGCAGCCTTCAATACATTAGTTTTTACTTATCGCCATGTTGGAGACCGTCTGCGGACAGATCTCCAGCGTAAGCAACATGCTTCAGTACCCTCCTTCCAAGTGAGTTTATTTGATAGTTGATCAGATAATTCTTAATCTTTTTCTTGAATTGGCTTGAAGCCAATATTACTCTCTTTCAATTCAGTTAAGATTAGAAAAAAAACAAGCAAAAACTGGTAATAAGCCAAGAAAAAAGAGGAATATTGTCCTACAGAACCTTGAGTCTTCTTATTGCATTGAGTGATACTCTGGTGTCCCTTACAGTTTCAAATCAAATTAATGCATTTTCTGTGCAGTGATTGAGAATGAGAAGAAGTGTATTCCTTGGGTTAACTCCAGGGTGTGAGAAGTAAACAATATTTGAATGTTATCATTCATTATACTTCCCCATTGTTGTGCAGAACTGTAATTGGAATGTAGCATACTAAAATAAATATATTTTAATTATTTTATTTTACTTAACTGTTAGAGGCAATAGTATTTATTAGATGGCCTGAGAAAGTCTTGACTCTCAACTCTGGATACTAGAAGATATTTTACTTTTGATCATTCACATACCTACCTAGGTAGCTACCCTGTGCTTTTATTTGGTAGAAAAATTGAAAATATAAAAATATTAACAAACCGAACGGTATTAGGGTTAACCTTGTGAAATTTATCCATGATGGAAAGGAGACAAACTATGCAAATTTCACTTGAATAGAGATTTATTCACGACCCGGGTTTCAAACACTTAATGTCATCTTCTCTCCTGAAGATGACATTAAGTGTTTGAAACCCGGGTCGTGAATAAATCTCTATTCAAGTGAAATTTGCTTAGTTTGTCTCCTTTCCATCATGAAAATATTAATCAATCCTTGAGTTAGTATTTCTTTGTGTCCATCAGTGATCTTAAGATCTCTGACACACTAGTGGTGTATCTTTGTTAAAATCTCCATTTCTATTTGAATATTCTTTTTCTTAAAGGAGTAGAAGTTCATGGTTCAATAATGACCCAGAAGGATCTTATATTTCTTATTCAAATGCACATATAGAAACATATTTGGAAATAGTCATCATTTTGAGCTTTTTGAGGATGTTTCTGATTGTATTTGATTTATACCAGCTTCCCTACCATTTCTCTTGTTGGTCTGTTGCATTTTGAACTGTATCATTCTGTATATACTTAAGGGCTTTCATATCCTTCTGTTGTTGATGGTTGAGTAAACACTAGCCAATCTGGGCTCGTTTAATCTGGATTCCAGCATAATCCAGAAATAGGCCCATGTCTTATGGATGGCTCATTAACTTGTCGTGAAAGTCAATGCTGCTATACTCTACCGAAAAATGTTAAGCTTGCAAGTTTCTATGAATATGATTGAAAATAATTATAATATTTTGAACAATATTTCAACCGTTCATGACATTTTGAAAAATAACCTTTCTTATTAAACACAATTCATGTGTTCATGTAAATGCTGCATTTTGTAGATGTGATGCATGTACAGTAAAGTCTTGATTATTCATGCGAATGGATACATGATGAAGCACAGATAATAAAAAAACACATTTAAAAACATTATAAAACAACAACCGAAGTATGTGGAAAATATGGTTGTGCATGAAATAGTTACAGCTTGTATGAATCAAACAAGTTTAAAAAAATAAATGGACTTCCCTTTTTATTCCTTGTCATTAATTCACATTTTTTTAGCAATAGTAATTTCAATTTTTTCAGTTTTCAGCCATTTTCTTAAGGGTGGAATTATAGTTTTAAGAGAACACATCTATGATCAGGGGAATAGCAAAATATATTTTCAGAAAGGTAAACCAATATGTAGCCAGGGAAAACATAGGATAGGCAAAGAATGAATATTTACAAAGGATTGCACATACAGATTCATAAACATAATGTGATACCATTTAAAATGATACATTGTAGATAACTAATGGTAAATTTGTTGCATAGTAAAAATATATATTTCCTTGCCTTAGGAGAATATGGAATTCTCAGAGCTATCAAATTTGAGGGAAACAACAATGGGAAAGTGCGGATAGTACAAAAATATTTAAATTGAAACATTAAATGCTATTGACAAACTTTGATTCTGTGATCAAAATGAAAACCTGTTAAGAATGCTGAGGTATTTCAAAGCATATTCTAAAAAGTATATTGAAGTTTCAAATGATGGGTAATTATTTCCAAGTGATTTCATAATTATTGGTTTACCTTAGTACTTAATAATTATGCATGGGAAACCCATCATTTTGGGTTGATTTTATTTGAGACATTTGTGTGAATTCTTATAACCACTTCAGAAATCTATATAAATTGCAATGACACTATTTTCTTGATTTCTCTTGCTGCACTAATAGGAGATTTCGGGTAACCGAATCTGATAATACCACTCAGTTTTGAAAATATTGTAGTTATTTATCAATTGCTATGAAATAGAAGCGGGGACCACAGAAAAAGAGACAGCTGGTAAATTAGTGAGATTTTTTTATCAAAATCTTATTATTAAAAATACAATAAAAATATTAGGTGATGTGAACTTGCTTGCTCAAAGTGCTGCTGGCCACGATTATTAATATATTGAAAAAATGATCAGAAATTTATTGATGAGGAAACAAACAAGGATATTGATTGAATCATGCAGGAAGGAAACTGATTTATAGTATATGAAATTTGAGACTTAAATCAGAGCACCGATTCAATGAGGATGTTGACAGTATAAAATTGTTTTCACACAGTTTTACATTCCAATGTGCTTTATAGACAGTTTTCTCTGTGAGAGCTGAGACAATGGCTCTTAATGGATTGGACACCAACCACAACTGACTGTTTTTTGGAATCCTAGTAGGCTATGACAGGTTCTAATATATTTCTAGTAACTAACTGTAATGCTGTAAGTGGTGCTCTTTACACAACAGTTTCTCTCAGGATAGTGTCTTGCTTCTTAATGAAAGGGTGGGTAATCAGCAGCAGTATTCCTCCAGCAGATCTTTATGGATGCTAGTGTAGTTTTTAAAAGACTTCTAAACTGCAGGGCTGTAATTTACTAAGTATTAATGAAGAAGGGTGAAAGTAATTTGAGGTAACAGATTTAAGGAAACTGAAGAATTTGAGTAGCATAGATCTGAGTATTTGTGTACTTCAGTTCAATTTATAAGATGGACAGGATGTCACTTCCTGAATTTCTAATAAGCAGCCATTCTATACCTTTCTTTTGATCCTCCTTTGTCCTTTGTTCCTTTCTTTTTGCTTCCAAAGCATCACATCAGCTGCCAAAGTGAAATACTTTCTTCAAAAAACCTGGACCACAGTTTCCATCTTGACTTCCCATCTATTCAGAATTGTTTCTAATATTTATTAAAAAGTTTACTGCCAGTTCTTAAAAACTCATTTTCTTCCATTATGGTGTGCAAGTCATCTGGCAGCCAAAATCCAATGCCAAGCTTGGCAGAACTCCCAAACTATTTCTCCACTGGCTTCACATAAAGTAACATCTAAAAAAAAAACTTTGCAGCCAGTAGCAATAAATCTTGCTAGGCAGCCATCAACGAAAAATTCATTTAATGAACCAGGTTTTAGATAAATGAAATTCATGTTTAAAATTTGATTATATCTCTAGACCTCCCTACCCAGTAGTTTTTACTGTTGTTTTCTATAGCATTTTTGCATATTTCCTAGATTTTTTTTAAATCAGGACAAATATGAATTTAATAGTTAGATAAATGGATTTTAATTATCTTAGAGTAAATTCAATGTCTAAATATATTTCTAAATATGCTTTGATGGCTTCGATGATATTTTTGTGTTACATTTACGTTCATTCTTGCACGTTGTTAAATTTGATCAAGGTTTTTGTGGTACGGTAAACTCCATTTCCTCTGAATGGGCATGTCCCTATAATTTATTTTAATTGTACTTAGACCCCATAGACATCTTTTTATTATCATAATATAAAGTTGCATACATCATCTCAAGGAAAATTTCCATTATTTACCATCATATCCATTGGTATTAAGTTTGATCTTCAACTGAAAATAATTAAACCTCATGGATGAAACCATGTGGTTTACTCTAGTTCCTGTTCTTTTAGCTGCTATGTTACTGTAACCATTGCTCTATAATTTAGTATCCAATCATATGAAAATTTGACCTGCAGAAACATTTACATTAATTAGATACAGAGCTGTAACAAAGTATACGTGTCTCTTGTTTCTCCAAATTATTCTTACTAATACTAGTTCAGGCCATGGGGTAGACAAATAAGGTCGTGGGGGTGGACCGCATTCCAGTGGAACTATTGAAATGTTTAGGAAAATGTGGGAAGAAGACTCTGATGGACTGATTCGTAGTATCTATGAGGAAGGAATCTGGCGAGAAGATTTTGTGAGATCAGTGTTAGTTCCTATTCTGAAAAAGATAAAGGCTACATCATGCGATGACTACAGAACACTAAGTTTGATATCCCACGCAGCTAAAGTGGTTCTCAGGATCATCAACAATAGGATAGAGGCTTGGGAAAATGATTTCTTAGGCGATGATAAGTTTGGCTAAAGGAAGGGAAGAGGCATGCATGATGCCATTGCAGTAGTGAGATCACTAATCGAGAGGAATATAGAATACAATTAGGGCGTATTTGCCTATTTTGTAGATTTTGAAAAAGGATTTGATAGAGTTTATTTGGAAAAACGAATGCGTGTGTTGCAGAAAATAGGAATGGATTGGAGAGACGGGAGACTGATCCACAATCTGTACATGTCTCATACTGCTCATCTGCGAGTGGGAAATGGGCAGTCCGGATGGGCAGTGTTAGGAAGAGAGGTAAGGCAGGGTTGCCCATTATCACTGGTGCTGTTCAACGTATATGTGGAGGAAATGATTAAAGAGGCATGGGGAGAAATGGAGGTAGGAATGAAAGTCGGAGGGGAATTCGTAAAATCGGTTAGGTTTGCTGATGACAAAGGATTATATGGGATGAGAATCAATATTAATAAAACAAAGGTTATGCAATTTTCCAGAAAGAAAAAGGCTAAGCTAAACATTAAAATAGGAGGGGAAAAAATAGAGCAGTTAGAACAGTTTGTGTATCTTGGAAGTGTTTTGGACCAACACGGTCAAAGTAGTTGGGAGGTAAGGAGAAGAATTGCGCTAGGCAAGGAGGCTTTCTCAAGGAGGAGGGAGTTGATGACGGGGACGTTGAGTAGGGAGGTTAAGAATAGACTCGTAAAAACTCTGATATGGAGTGTAGTTATGTACAGCGTGGAAACGTGGTCGCTGAAGCAGGAGGATAGACGTAGATTGGAGGCTTTTGAAATGTGGGTGTGGAGAAGGTGAAATGGACTGAAAGGAAAACAAATGAGGAAGTGCTAGGTATGGTGGGCAAGGGGAGGGGTTTGTTGGGAGAAATCCTATGGAGGCATGAAAAATGTATGAAAGGCGTATTGAGCGGCAGTGGGATGTTGAAGAAGGTAATAGAGGGGAGAATATTAGGCAAATGAGGAAAGAGCAGGAACAGGATAGGGATGTTGGACGGGATGATGGAAGGAAAGAAGTACACCGAGATGAAGAGAGACCTGATGTAGAGTAGGTTGCTGGATTGGGTTTTGTTTGGAGTTAGAAAATATTTATTTGATAGTTGTGTCCATTGAAAAACCTACCTTAATCGGTAGATTACCTTAAAAAAAATACTAATTCAAGCAGTAGTATTTCGGGTTTTTAGGGTGCATCGACAGCTGTGATCATTTTTCACCACTGTGAAAATTGGTAAAACCTCAATCCAATTTCAACAAATTTATAAATAGATAAATACATTAATATAAAAAAACAAAGGCTTTAAAAAATAAAGATATTGCAACTAAGGTCCCATAAGGCCTGTTTCCCTTAAAATTTGAAAACTAGTTAAAGAGTTAGGGTCATCCATTAAAATATGGCTTAAATTACTCCGTATTTGAGAAAGATCCCTGGCCCTTTGATGTACTAATTCAATATTATTTACTTATTTATCCTTTATTTGAAAACAATCAAGTTTTGACTTTCTATATCAAGTCTTAAATATGAAATTACAACTTGGGCAGTGAAATACAGCTAAGGCTTAGTTCAAAGGAATGCCCAAGTATGTACAAATCAAATCTATTATCTTTTGGCTTGGGGAAAAGGATATTATACCCTTCTGCCATCAGGGTTAGTAAATGTAGGTCATATGATTTCCTGTATTTTTTATTTAAAATCATTTTTAATCTGTTTGAAAGAAAAATGAGGTTGTGTTTTTGCCTCTTGTAGTAATGTACTTTATCATGCTACAAGTCATTTAACCCGTGAATAGCTCTTTGCTGTATCACTGCTGCCTTTGTATTAATTTTAGTTAATGATTATCATTAATTATGTATTGTGATCTTGTTTGTTAAAGTTCAAGTTTCCTAGGCATGTGGAATCACCAAAAATGAAAAGGTCAACAAGGCAGTAAAAAAGCCACTAAGTGACCTTAATTAAGCCTGTTTTGACATCGGTGCCAGTTGAGCATTTAAAGACTGTGTTGTGAAATGTAGGTCTTAATAGTGGGAAATATCTTGGCATAATGCTCCTGTCAATATAACTTTGCACTGTAAAGTTCTATATGGGTCCTTCATGAGTGTTCTTCAATCAAGAGTATTCTGGGGTACGTTTTCAACGTTTAGTTGAGAATAGGGTATGCTGCTTTGACCCATTAACAGCCCTTGGGATAAGATTACAATATGATAAATATGACTTTCATTCAGTTACTTACATCACCTGATGGAGTATAATAGTGGATGTGTGCAATTTTTTTTAACCAAGATGATCATAGTAGTGGGGATTAAAGAAGAAGAAATTCTTTAGGTAAAGAGGGACTAGCTGCTGTAATATTTTGGATATGCTACTAAGTTTATCATAACAACGTTTTACAAATCTAGCTCCTCTCTGCTGTATGCTATCCAATTTGGCAATTTATCCAACTTCAAGAGGATCCCATATACTTGCGGCATATTCTAAATGGGCCTAACCAAAGACAGATAACATTTCTCTTTGACTTTTTCATGATATTTACCAACTCTTCTAATAAATCCTAATTTTTTGTTAGCTTGTCCATATATTCCCTGTATGTTTGTTTGTTTTACGTAATTATTGATAAATTTATTGATAAACCGTAATTTAAACTATAATTTTGTGCAAAAAGGCGCAATGCTATCACCTATATCCCCATCACTATCACTTGAATAAACAATTGTGCATCTTCGTTTTGTCGGTATGAATTCAATATCACTGTCAATGTCAGTACATTCACCCTAATTTTAGGGTGAAGCAAGGGACGTTTTTCCTTTCCATAGTTTCACTTGGACCAGCGACTTGTTCATCATCTTCATACGCATTCTCAGACAACTCATTTTCGCCATTATTATATTTGTCAATAAATTCCTAAGTTTCAATGTAAAATTCATCGTCGCTGCTTTCTAATTCTTTGGAATACTTATCCATCGTGAGGAGGTGAAATTTGTGCAGAATGAGCGACTACTAGCTGGCAAACCATTTGTCTAACTAAAGGGAAAGCATCTGTTGTAAGAGAACCCTGTGTCATTAGGGAAAACATCTGTGTTATGCTTCTAGAAACGTAATCAAACCTCGGAGACTAAGATAAGGAAGGTTCTTTACCAAAGGAGGATGATGCAAACTCAAAAAAGCATGACAAAGAAAAAGTGCTAGGTTTCGAGTTACTATGATTCAATGACTAATGTCTTGGACCCTCCTCAAACAATGATGACGCAACTTCAAAAAAAGCACAACTCAAGGAAAAGGGCTAAGGTTCGTGTTTTACAATGAATATATTAGACTAATGTCTTGGACCCTCCTACTCAAGATTCCTGATAATGCAATAGATAGGAAAATAGCAGGCAGAACGTTTGATGAGACCGCTGACACTAGGAAGAAAAGGAAATGAAAGAGTCCAAACTAGAAAGCAATGAACTATGGAACAACTGACTGAGGTAACTTTACATTTTGGTGATCTTTTTTTCAGACACAGATCACCTCCTAAAGGCATTGCTTTACATTTAGCTAACTTCTAATTAATGAAGGGCAAACAATGCAAATGAAAAAACTTACAACACAGTAAATAGATAACAACCAACATCTGCATAGGTGGTGGCATCCTTCAGAGATAGCATTTATGTAAACGCCGACATTATGGGTCGATACTCTTCATTTATAAAACAAGCCATGCTATTAATTAGGCTTATTTTACTTGTCCTTTCATGCAAATGATTAAAAGTAAAGTTATTGGAAAAATGGACAAAAATCCCAATTCCTCTCATGGTGAAACTCTGTGTTTAGTGTGACTCGACATACGAGCTGCTGCCATTGCTAACCGTGTCGAGTCACACTCAACATCCAAGTGCAAAAGGTTAATGATATTTAAAACTGTTGATAAGTAACAAGAAGCATCAATCTAGTTTTGTACAATTTGGAGGAATACAAACCACGCTATTCAAATGTTAATGTGTTTTAACCAGGGGATCAGGAAATCTATTGACTAATGCGCTGACCTGATGACTGGGAGCTAAGGTTAGATTCTGGGTGATGCCTCAGCGGTGATTTTTTGGATGCTAGGTCTTCCTGGAAAACCACAGACATCACTGGGAAAGGAAATGGCCCCCTACACTGATTTGGGAATTTCACATACCGTTGGGCTTAGTGCTATTTGAGATCTACCGTCACCTTTCAAACCTATCTTCAAGTTGATAACTGTGGTGTATTCTAACATTGTTAGCAAATTTTGATTGTCCTCATTTAATGACTGTGTTGTGAAAGGTATTTCCAATGCACTCATGCCATCAGAATCATTTTTACTCCTACAGAATTGAATTATTTAGTCTTTTCTTTGTTCATTGTTGTGTCATCTTCCACACTTCTTCTGTTTTTTAATATGTTCACTCACCTTCATCAATTTCTGTTGTGTGTACTTATTATATATTTTATGAAAATTCACTTATGATTTAGGAACATAGCTGGGTACAACTTCATGACTTAAGTCTTGACTTTTTATTGCCTGGGTTTGGACAAATAAATATTTAGATATGATGGTAATTGCAAAAGACCATTGATAATAATTTCCGAAATGATAGCAAGCATAGTTGGTTTGCCATACCATTTTGAAAAACCAAATCAAAGTTAGATGAAAAACCAAACCAAAGTTAGAAGTACTGAGAACACTGTATGTTTGCAAAGTTTGCAATATTTGGCAAACTTGTTAAGTTTATCGAGGTGAGATGCCCATGAGAAATAGCTAGAAAAGGAAGGGGAATGGTGTTACTTTCCTTACAAGTAGTGGGTATATGTTTATGTATCATGCTAGTGTTTTTGTCTGAAAGGAACTACACACTTCTGTGAGAAAAATAAAATATACATTTCATTTCTCTAGTTTTATTCTGTCTTTCAAATTATCAAATATAGTGCGACCATATAATTTTTTCATGTTATGAAATCTTTTCTTTTATTTAAATGATCACAGTAGACACACACCTCAGTTGAGGAAAAAAGTATTTAGTTGAAACTACTTCCATTATTATATTTTTTGCATTGCATAAATTGGAACTTTTTGTTAGTAGAAGTTATGGAATAATGAGGTCATGACAGCTATTTTTAAGAAACGGCTGCCAACCAATCCATTTCATGTCGCCATATTATTCATTCTGAAGTAGTGCATCTTCTCTTTGTTTACTCAAATGCCCTTAATTTTATGTCAGGGCTGCCACCAATTCTCAAAAAGTTGCTAGTGAAAAGTATGCTGTAAAGTCATATGTAAATTTGAATTTTTCGGACTATGACTGGGTCTGCCTATTGATATGATTCTTCTCCTGAAGACATAGGACATACTCATCAATACAAATTACTATTCAAGGTTTAAAACAGCTTTAGATATAAATATAGTGTTTTTTAGATTTTAATTCAGTGGTGACTCAACTTAAGGTGAATGTAAGTTGCTTGTGATTGTAAATCACAGTATTTGCTGTAGCTCCTTTTACCAGGACTGTGGAGCAAAACTTGTATTTTAGTTGACATTTTATTCTTAATATCTACTCTGGGCAAATTCTGAGTGTCTAGCATCCTGGTAACCGGTAAAAACTGGAAAGACTTCAGCAATATGAAAGGAATCTGGAAAAATTGCAGCTTAAGTTAGAAATTTGCTGGCCAACCAGGAATTTATAGAAAAGTGTGCAATTGCTTCCAGTAAGCAAATTTTTTATGAAAAAGTAGTGAATAAACACCGAAGTTTGAAATCCCCTTCCTGTCTTTTTTTTTGGCTCATATTCAGTTTGCTCAAAGCCAAGTAGAACTTCTACTTGGTAAGTATGTCAATTTAAGAATTGAGCAATGGTGTTGGAGCTCTGCTTTGGAAGTACAAAATAATCTCTTTGAATTGATTTCATGGTGCATTGTGTAGTTTTTCCACGGCATGCCATGAATATCAAGACAGTTTTGAATTAGGGGAATTTCTTTTTTATTTGCAAACTAGAGTCAGGAGGGGGTAAACTACTCAGTAAATCAATGCATTTTGTTATTCGTAACAAAACGGAGAATTGAGGGAGGCTACTTGAGAGGAGAGAATCATCATTCATGATTTCTTTACATGCAGTTTGGATGTGTCAATGGTTGGTAAATACATACATGTATATCATGCCCATCATCATAAGTTTTTAAACAATGGAGTGCATTTTTGCAGGTTTCTATGCCATCATATGCTCTGCCAATCCCTTATTATGCTTCCTAGTGTATTGTTCTGACGTCTTCCATCACCTGCTTCCTGTTAGTCATCCATGAATTTCTTCTATAGGTCTTCCCCTGATGTGTTTCATTTCATTTTGGTCTTTAATAAATTATAGTGCTTCTGAATATGCTTATTCATATTTTCCTCTCTGTCTCATGCGAGTCTTCCTTAGACTTCTCATGACTTTTCCTTAAAGGACTTCATCACTCACCTGGTTAAGCCACCCATTTATTTTTATCATCCTTTTGTTGCACCACATTTCCATTGCTTCTAATCTCATTTTCTCTGATGCTGCTATCGTCCATGTTTAATAGCCATAAATATGTTGAATCCAAATTTTGGTATATTCATATATTTATAAAAAATTGCAATATATAATAACATTCAATTGTTTTTATTTGATTCATTTTTTTAACTAAGTGTTATCGTGGTAAGTGAGCATGTAAATGTGGTTAATTTAGGGGTAAACACAGTCATAAAGCTGAAGGGCGGCTAGATGGAGAAGGGTTGAGGTCTAGTGCCATTCACACATTCAGAATTGATTGTACGAGGTCTGTAAATTAAGTAATGAGACTGATTTTTTAAATTTTTTCATTAGAATAGAATTACAATTTTATATTGCCACCCTCAAAATTACTTCCTTCTGAAGAGACAGCGCTGGAGACAATTCTTCCACTCCTCATAGCAGTGCTGGAACTCTGATACTGGAGTAGCCTTCGGCTAGTCGATTACAGCTGTTTGAATGTTTTCGACTGGCCCAAAATGAGTTCCCTTGAGGGACACTTCAGAAAGAGAAAAAAGTCACAAGGGCTCAAGTCAGGCGAATGAGGAGGCTGAAGAGCCACAGGAATATTTTTACTAGCAAAAAAATACTGGTCCTTTTGGTCTTGCAAAGGGTTTTTTGAAACCATTTTTGTGTAGATTTTTTCATCCCCAATTCATTGGTCAAAATATGATGAACGGTTGTGTGAGTCGAATTTGACTCTTCCCCAATTATTCTATCAACCGACTATCTGAACGCACAAGACCCTAGATTCTGTTGACACTTTCATTGGTCCTTGAAGATGAAAGCCTTCCGCTTCGTGGTTCATCTTTAATCGACTCTCTTCGTTCTGAAAATGCTTTAAATCACCGAAACACCTGTGCTCTTGACAAAACTATCTCCATAGGCTTGTTGAAGTTAAGCAAAAGTTTCCATTGCCCTGTGCCCAAGTCTGAAGGAAAACCTGATAGCACAGGAAGTCATGAAAATGGCAATGAAATGATTTCACAAGATTTAGGAACTGGAACATTATCTTATTTTTATAGGATGATCCAGTCTCTTCAGCTAAAATTAATTAGGGATTTCAACACATCTATCTGTGCAACATCTGTGGAATAAAATTATCATTTCTACTAAATTAATATGGATGATTTTTACATTCATGTCAACATTCTTTTTTGTGTATAATTATAATTTCTTTTCTTTACATGGGAATGCCTACATGTATATTTCCTTAGCTAGTGGATAGTGCCATTTTCAGAATGCATATAATGCATCAAAAGCAGGTGTAAGAGTATGCTTGCCTCACAAAACAAAAGCAATTTTCGAAGCAAACGTGCATTCCACCCTCTAATGCTGGAATGATTGCTTTTCCTTGAAGTTTCTACCTCCAGATTTTCTTCACTTTCATTGTGAGCAATGAGCAAGTAACGAAAGCTCTATGAAAGAGTACTTGGTTATTTGACTTTGTCCTAGTTGGTTGGTCATTTACCTCTTGGTCTAAGATGTTTTAAATTTGAGCTCTGCCTCATATTTTCCCTTACCAAAGCCCTAATTGTGTTTTTATCATGGTATTAGAAATGTCTTGGAAACCATAGTCAGCATGGAAATGAATTATTCCCCATACTGTGGCATGGGATTTTGGTGCAATAATAAAGCTTTGTAAGAGGTGAGGTCTACTCTCACCAAATGAAACCAGCATTCTCGCGGGAGATTACCTATGTGTAATTTACGTGAGACATAAAGAGTACACACATGCAATTCCTTTAAATTAATTTTAATTTTTATGGAAGATCACAAAGAAATATTTTTTGAAATGGTTAATATACTATAAAATAATTTCAAGGTATTATTTTTGACTTAAATCATTGACTGAATATCAATTTTTTTCAGGATGCAAGCTTTGATGGCAAAATTTGATGAGCTAAAGGAAAGTGGTGATCTGCTAGAATCTGCAACGACTGAAACTGCTCCTGGTGAGTTAAAATATTTGTCTGGAGATAATATTCAAAAACAAACAATTTTGCTTTTCCACTGAAAATTTTTGTTATCACGACCTAGGTCGTGAGTGGAAAAGCAAAGTTGTTTGTTTTCGAATATTATCAATATGAAGATTTTCCACCAAGTTACACCAGAAACTTTTATTTGTCTGGAAGATCGATTCGCATGGTAGTTGTCATAGTGGAAGCATTTACTTTGTTTGTCACTGTGATCTCTGCTGCTCAGTATTAAATTTGTTTTCTACTGATTACCATTTAATATGGAGTGGACAGTTTTCTTATTAAAATATGTATATTTTAACCATGTTTAGGTCAGTGCTTTAATGGGTGCACGATAAGCACTTGGGAAGTGGGCTGTCTTATATGCAGCATGGATGGAAATTCAAAATTGTTTATCACCAGAATAGGACTGTTAACCTTAATTTTGTGTATTTCCTTATTGAATTGTTTCCACAAATTGTGAAATTTTGATAAAATTTTGTATGACTTCAATAAGCTTGGTGCTTCACTTACTTATCTCTTAGTGTCATCATGTGAATGTTCATTATGATAATTAGTGCACTGATAAATGCAATTTTATCTTGACCCATAATCGGCTCCATTAATTTTCTTCTGGTTCAATGACTTTCTTTTCTTTATATTACCTAAAACAAGATTAGGAACTTTGGAAATCATTATTTAACTCTTTTGTTTGTCAAATGATGTAGTTGGCTCACATAGGTATGTATATATGATGCATGCAGTAAAAATAACAGAAGACATTTCATTGAACATTTAACCACCACCTGGGCAAAGTTTAAGAATAAGTCCATGGACACCCATGAAAAAAATACTGGTTGGAAAACTACTCTTTGTGAATTCAGCTTCATGGTGTGTATTCTGCATGCCTCTCCCAAAGTTTTGATTTAACACCATCTAATTAATAACTTTGTGAAAAACTGAAACCATACGATTCATTTGCAGATTAAGGTGTGTTTGAATTAACTGAATTGAGTAATGTGTCATTTAAGTAGGGAAAAGCAAAGCATTTTTGTGTCTCTTATTAAGTCCAGGAACTGCTGCCACATCTGTTTACACTTGTATTCTCAAGCACTGTCACATCAATTGTAATTTTCATTCCTGTTTAGGGAATTAATTGAATGTTGATGATATTTTTTAAAAATTAAATACCAAGACAATGTCATATGTATATCCTCCTAACAGCCTCGTAGCCCCAAAAGTTTTAGGATCAAAAGTATAAAAATCACACAACCCCATTAACCATGAATAAATGGCACAGTTATTTATAGACATACTGTGAATGATTAGAATATGTCGTTTTTCTCTTATTTTGTGGTTAAAACAAGTAATATTAATGGATGGATTCTCTTGGATTAGAAGCCAAATGTAATTCAAGAAGAATATAGGTCTTGCTGCAACTAAATCATGAAGCTGTCATGTTTTGCATATCTGTACTTCATTTTATTATTATTATATTATTATTAGGTAATCTACCGGTTAGGGTAGGTTTTTGGATGGACGCAACTATCAAATAAATATTTTGTAACTCCAAACAAAACCCAATCCAGCAACCTAAACTACATCAGGTCCCTCTTCATCTCTGTGTACTTCTTTCCACTCTTCATCCCATCCAACATCCCTATCCTGTTCCTACCCTTTCCTCGCTTGCCCAACATTCTCCCCTCTATTACCCTCTTCAACATTCCACTACCGCTCAATACGCCTTTCATCCATTTTTCCTGCCTCCATTGGATTTCTCTCAACAAACCCCTCTCCTCACCCACCATCTCAAGTACTTCCTCATTTGTCTTCCTTTCGGTCCATTTCACTTTCTGCATCAACATCTCTACTCAAAGTCCCCGTCATCAACTCCCTCCTTCTTGAGAAAGCCTCCTTGCCTAGCGCAATTCTTCTCCTTACATCCCTACCACTTTGACCGTATTGGTCCAAAACACTTCCGAGATATGTAAACTGTTCTACCTGCTCTATTCTTTCCCCGCCTATTTTAATATTTAGCTTAGCCTTTTTCTTTCTGGAAAATCGCATAACCTTTGTTTTATTAATATTGATTCTCATCCCATATTTATCGCACTGAACCTCCAATTCACTCAGCAATGCTTGCAACCCCTTGGCTGACTGAGCAACTAATGCTTGGTCATCAGCCCATTCATTTTATTACCCTATTAAATAACAATTTAATGATATCCAATTATATAACAATTTATGCAATTATATTTAACAGTAAGCACTGTTGAAAAAGACCAATTTTAGGCACCAACTAGAAACTTACTCTTTTACTGTTTTCTTCCATGGCAATCTATTCTTGTACACTTCTTAACACTCTTGTCTCTCATGTTTGTTGACAGAGGTAGAAGTAAGGATAGAACAGTGCAAAAGAAATTATACAAAAAGAGTAAAATCAGCTTCTACTTGACTATGTTCCACTAAAGGGAGCTGGGTGCGAGAAATTGTTGCATCCGGTACACTTCATATTGCATTTATCACATTTAGCCAACCTTTGATATCCCTTAAAAGCATTAAAAGATAGTATAATTTAGTTCCATCTCATGCTGTAAATATTTGATGGCCATGCATGTTCAATAATTATATAAAAACGTTTGTGTTGTCTGAATTGATCTCATAGAATTTATGGTGCCATTTTCATAAGGATTTTCCATTAAATTCGAACTTTCTTGGTCACTGTTCTTTATTGCAATATATGATATGGATTAGATATCTTTTTGAGCTAGATAAAACCTTTCTGATCTCGTTTGGTAGCTGTACAATATCATCAGTGGAGAAATTTATTTCTTTGATGTACTAAATATATTAGGATTTTAAAAAGTTCTCTCAAGGAGAATTGCTAAATAGTATTCAACAATCAATAAAAATAATCATGCTGTTGAAGAGTTTTAAATGAAAGAGTTGGAAGTCAAACAATTCCCAGCATGCAGCCAAGTACTGCGAATTTAAAGTGACGCTGCTTTTTTGTCCTTCCAAATGAGCGTCAATTTGAAGCCTATTATACCATCTATAATCATCTTCAGTGGGAGTCGATGGTAGTGTGCAGGTTCCTCTTAGGCAAGAGGTGTAATCATTTCCAGTCTCCCTTTGCTCACCTCTCTGTCATTGGTTTACTGTTTCCACTCCTTTCCCGTCAATTACCCCGCGCTAAGAGGGCCGCCAGACGACGCTTTAATCTCCACCAGTAGTTTCCGTTTCTCGGATACATGTCGAAACTCGGGAAGTAAGGCGATGGCTGGCTACCCGCAACGAGCTCTCCTTCTCCGAGCTTTCCTTCGTACCCCCTTTCCTTCTCCGTTTCACCACTTTGCTCTTGGCCTTCCTGCTGCACCGCGGAAGCGAGGCTCGCACTCCCCGCTTCCTTCAACTCTAAGATCTAGGCTCGACCATCCTACTCCACGAGGGCCTGTGACATGCTCTACGTAATGTGAAAATTGCGATTTAAAATTGAATAATTAAAAACGTGTCATTTTCGCGACGTAAAGGGCGGTTAAATCGGATTCGTAAGAGCAGTTCGATTTTCCGCAAGTATGCGAAGTTTGAATTTTCTCTTCTCCTTTTCCGAAATTTTTGTTGGCAAAAATCAATAGTGTGTTGACGTTATGAATGTTTACGATGCCGTCGATATTTTCTTGATTCGCTCGCTGTATGACATCCCGCCGCCGCCGCGGATTTTTTCTCAAATTACCTTGGGTCGATATTGGAAATTGAACGCGAGGCGATTCCGTGGAATTGCTCGACGGTCCGACATAACGTGAATATGTCAGTATAGCAGAGGCGTATCTACCATCTCCTCCCGGTTCAAACTTGGGGTCTCGATTCTCCCCCTCCTCTCCTCACCTCTTCTTTTCGCCAGCCTCCGCCGACGTTAATCGAACTCTTGTGTTTTGACGATTCGGGCGCGTTTCGAAATGAGGACCGCGCGCCCTGCAAACCATAAATATGCTAATCGGCGAGTTTCCCCGCTTAAGAGAGCTCGTGCGCTCAAGTCTCCGGGGCATTCTTCTGATTAAAATTTAGGTAGCCGGAGAAATTCAAGCTGCACAGGATGGGCGACCCAAAGGTTGCTTACTCGTTTGAATTTATTCTCCCAGACTTGTTTAAGGGTAGAATTTAAAGGTCCAGATCGCAGTGGCCATTCCTTTTTTATGGCCGCAAATAATTTAATGGCTATTCGGTAGGTAGAAAGTTGGCCTTCTTTGTTTACTCTAGTGACTCCAGTTGTTTACACGAGCGGGTCGCTTTGCCATTCACTGCCAGTTGCCGTGGCTTTATTTTCTTATATTCAGAGTTAACCCATGGCATGCCTTTGGCGCATACATTGTCACCCCTCTGGTAAGCCCGTTCTTTCACTGTATCATAGTTAAAATTATGTGTGTGGTTGACATGTGTTCATATATCGGAAGAACCCATTACACAGATGGAAAAAGAATTTAGGTTTTGTTAAGCAAAGTTATAATTCACGTTGGCTTTAGTGGAATACCGACTGGTTTAATTCTTTTGGGATATGAAGTGACTGTCAGTGAAATTAAATGCGTTTGTTTTCTGCGTTCTTTGAAAAAACGTGAAAAAAGAGCTGCGAGGGGAGTGTTAGCGGTAAACTCCGACTTCCAGTGCCCAGTAAATCTTACATTTTTCTTAATTAAAAAAATTGATTTGCATACTGCCATTTAAAATAAATTGAGGTGTATACATCGCGTTCTGAAAAGAATGAGATCAGCCCTTCGACTTAGTAGTGCAATATAATGAATACTATTTAGTTATTCATGTATAATACGATAAATTTTAAATATCAAGGGTGGCCGTGACTGTTTAGTCGATATTGAGATATTGGAAGGTAAGAGAAAGTGACAATGAACTTACTTGATCAAAATTTCCATGTGGACCATCATCCTTATACTTAATGGAGGGCAAGATCATCTCACGATGCAATTCGTTCATCCAAGATTCTCATACTGGCTACTTGGCTTTTGAGAGCATGTGATGAAATCTCTGCGAAATATTTATCTCAGAGCTCGACCCTATTCCGCATATGGCCCGTGTGAGTCCCTCTCTTGACGTGTTCTTATTCTCTTGAAAAAGGCTTCTTTCATGTGTTATCCTCTTCCGCCGCTCTCACCCCAACTCCTCCTTCCCACAGGCTCTATCCCTTCCATCTCCCGACTCCCGTTTCTCACCCTCCAGGCTATCTTCTCGAAAGATTTTTTGTCTATTCCATGATCTAAACCACAACTGCACACCTATCCACGCCGCACCTATTGTTTTTCCCCTCCACATTTTTCCTTTTTTACCCCGGTCGTATTTCAACATTAACGTCCCAGTAGGATGACTCACTATCTCTTTAGAAAGGATGGGAGAAGATATTCTGCGTTCGTGGCGGGGAGGAAGGGAAATGATACGCCGTAGTGACTGTATTTACGTTTCCCGCTAATTACGTTGCCCGTCCCCTGCGGTGAAGTCCGTAAATTATGCTCTTGTTTAGCCTATTTCAAGTCCGTGTGCTCGTGTGTATTTGCACTCATGGCTGGGTTTCCTCTGCGTGCGTTGGAGCGCGCGGAATTCTTCTCCCGGCTCACGCGAGGCGAGTTCGTTTTGCTTTTTTTCGTTCCCTTTCCCTCTGCAAATTACACGTTTTAAAGCAATTGGACCACCGCGGAAGGGAGTGATCATTAGATGCTGCATTTTTCTTCTAAGGTGTACTGGAACCGACGGGACTCGGTTGGGGGCAAAGAGACCTTGTTCTTGGTTGCGGGGAGGAGTTTTTAAGTATTCGGAAGCTGCAAGACATGTCAACTAATTACGCTGTCAGTTTCTCCCCAAGCAGCCAATAAATCATTTTCTAATCCTCTTTTGATATGAGCGCTCCGGAGTGTCGTGTTCATTCGATAGGATGTAGGTGTATCTTCGTGACCATCTTCATCAGGCGAGAGATATCTGAAATGTACGCACTGACCACAAAAATCTACGCACCGTCCTTGGTGAGCAAGTAAGGGAGTTTGTGTAGAAATTGCCGTTTCGAATGATTGCTCACTCATAATATTCTCGTAGTATAGTAATATTAATTGACGAGTGCTGTTTGATGAATTCACATGGAGAGCCCAAATACGGCAATTCGAAAACGGTGTAATTCACCGAGGTTTTTAGACGCCAGAATTTGATGTCCTTGAGATGTGATCGATTGCCGCCATCTCTTCTACGTATTTTCGTCGCGCTATCAATTTTTACGCTTATTTTTGCCCGTTAGCATTGTTATCCTCGTGGAACTAAGCGTGGGCTGTAAGGTCAATCCATGAATTTAACCCTCGGCATCGGTGATGTCATCTGCACCATGAATAATTAGGGAGTGTTTCGATGACATAACATTAACTCACGGCTATCCACTTGGCTCTGTGATTTGTTCTCGATGAATTATGTATGTATTGTTTTTGAGTTGATTTTGAAATGATCTTTTGAGATTTATCATGGAGGATGTGTAAAGACGTCGAAGTGTTTATTATTGCTGTCGACTGTACAAGATTTTGCTTAATATATTTTTATTTTGCCTGAAATATATATTAATTTTCGATTTCCAAATGGATAATTCGATTTCCATTAATTTTTGCGGAAATTTCTTCGGTGATTCCCGCAACAAATCTTCGAAGTTTCATTTACGACACTTAACTTTTCGGATTTTTTCTTCAAGTGCGGGTGGGTATTCAATTATATTTTCAGTTCATCTTTCCTTCTGCAGACGAATTATTCGCCGGAAACGTGAAATGTTCTATGATTGAAGAAGTTGCAGGTTTTCGTATCGATTCCTTAGAACATTTGTCTCGGCGACTATGGTCATTGACTGCAGGTGCATGACTTATATGCTAATTTCATGGAGTGCTCTATTCACCTTAGCGTTACTGATGCAAAATTATTCCTAATTTATTTGATAATTGAGAACAGTTAAAAAGCAGAACTTTGTTTTTATTTTCATTAGGATGTTGTTATACCAGTTGACATTCTCTAAGTACTGTCTTTTTCTCTGATCTTATAGTTTAGGTTTAAAGAATGTTTGAAAAATGTTTTTTTTTTCTGTTTATCCGGGACCATTATTGTATATGCGATTTCTCAAGGGTATATTTTAGTTTTTTTTACAAGCTAAGTTGATTACGAAATCTATGTTAATATATCCCTAAGGTTTTCGTTCGGCAATGTGCTTATTGACAGCGGACCAAGCACAAGGAAATCTCTTGAATCCTTAGATGATGCTTATGCTAATTGGTTTCACCCACAGCTAATCATTATGTGTCAGTTGGGAAGAAGAACTTGAAAGGCTTATTAATCGGTGGATTCCTTTTCTCTTGAGATAATTGACGTGGGCACTCGTCATAATTGGGACCGAATATCAGCTTCTTAGATTCAGCTGTTCCCATTGAATGGGCGGCGAAAAGGAGGGAAATCGGACACTGATAATCACAACCGTCTAATCTCTGTCGGATTGAAAGTACGATTTATGTACCCGAGGTTCATTTGAATAATTTATTGGGAGTAGTTTTGTTGCCATTTGTCTCCCACGCGTTCGTCTGTAAACTCCATACATCAGTTTGAACACATCGTCTGCGATTCTATCTCGTGGTGCTCAAAATGCGTTTCCTTCGGACCGTGTTCCCAGCCCCGCCCGAGACGTGGGCATCCCAGTACGCGTTGTTATGGAGGGTTACAGGAGTATCCATCGCCTCCGGTTCATATCCCGTCTCGAACCTCGGTTCCCCGACGGACGCGGTGCGCATTTGAGTGTCTCTCTCGACGTCCTCGTCGTTCACGTCATCCCGCTCACTTCTTCACGTTCACCTGATGGCGTCAGTCAAGTGACGTCATTCTTTCATCCACCGCCGGTGTCCCCCTTCTCAATATCCCCTCGAGCTTCTCAGTCCTCTTTCGGAATGCCCGCTGGCCGCCCACACCCCTCTCTTTCATATTCTTCTTCTACCTGTATTCAGTCTCCCTCGATCACTTTCGTTCCTTGCATTTCGTGCTTCTTCTGCAGGCTCTACCAGTTCCACCACGCACCTCTTCTTCCCTTTGGTCGCCCCATTCATATTTCCACTCCGGATCTGCCCATTTCTTTCTCGGGGTCTGGCATCTTATTCATTGATACCCCAGGCTTTTTACGCACCTTGGGTAGACTATTTTTTGGCTCTCGTGGAGCCTGCCAGCTACCCAACGCCTCGGTTTCTAGTCGCAATCTCTCTTTGCAAAAGTGATTTTTGGCTCGATTTCAATCGTCGCGTCTCATGTATTTTTTCCACGAGTATTTTTTTTCGGGTGATTTGGTGAAAAATGTTTTCGTTCTTCATAATTACGGAAGGGTCTGTGTGTACATTTCTTCTTTTTTTTAACCCTTGGAGATGAAAAAAGTTGTTTATGGATCGAGTTTCAACACATATCCCGTTTTTAGCCCGGAGGCGTTGTCTGAATTAAATTCAGTGCTCCCGGTTGTTGGATTATTTTTTTTCTCCTCTAGCACAAAATCCTTCGTCCGGAGCATTGTACTACGTGATATTTTTCTGCGATAATGCCGTTTCAGGCTTCTTCTATTCCAAAAAAGATAAAAGCTACATCATGCGATGACTACAGAACAATAAGTTGGATATCCCACGCAGCTAAAGTGGGTCTCAGGACCATCAACCAAAGAATGGAGAGCAAGGCAAATGGTTATTTAGGGGATGATCAGAGCCAATAAGGTTAGACATAGAAAGAGAACATGACGTGGAGGAGGATACTCGTAGCTGAGGTCCAGGCATACTCGACGATGAGATAGAAAGGGCATTAAGGGGGATGAAATCAAATGAGGCCGTGGGGGTGGACATCATTCCTGCGGAAGTACTAAATTGTTTAGGAAAATGTGGTAAGAAGAGAGTAGATGGACCGATTCGTAGCCACTATGAGAAAGGAATCTTGGTTTGTGAGATCAGTGTTAGTTCCTATTCCGAAAAAGAAAAGGCTACATTATGCGATGACTACAGAGCCATAAGTTTGATATCCCATGCAGCTAAAGTGGTTCTCTGGATCATCAACTAAAGGATAGAGAGTAAGGCAAATGATTACTTAGGGGATGATCAGTTTGGGTTTAGGAAAGGAAGAGGTACGCGTGATGCCATTGCAGTAATGAGATCACTAATCAAGAGGAATATAGAATACCATCGGGACGTTTTTGCCTGTTTTGTAGATTTCGAAAAAGCGTTTGATAGAGTGAATTGGGAAAAATTATTGCGTGTATTGCAGAAAATAGGAATGGATTGGAGGGACAGGAGACTGCTCCGCAACCTGTACATGTCTCAGACTACTCGGGTGCGAGTGGGAAACGAAGAGTCCGGATGGGCAGTGTTAGGAAGAGGTGTAAGGTAGGGTTGCCCATTGTCACAAGTGTTGTTCAACGTGTATGTGGAGGAAATGATTAAAGAGACATAGGAAGAACTGGAGGCAGGAATGAAAGTCTGAGGGCAATTTTTAAAATCATTTAGATTTGCTGATGACTAAACTTTAGTTTGTCAGTCAGCCAAGGGTTTCCAAACATTTCTGAGTGAATTGGAAATTCAGTGTGATAAGATACGGGTTGAAAATCAATATAAATAAATGAAAGATTTTGCGATTTTCCTGAAAGAAAAAAACTAAGCTAAACATTAAAATAAGAGGGGAATAAATAGAGCAGATAGAACAGTTTACGTATCTTGGAAGTGTTTTCGACCAACACGGTCGAAGTAGGAAGGATGTAAGGAGAAGGATTGCGCTAGGCAAAAAAGCTTTCACAAGGAGGAGGGAGTTGATGACGGGGACGTTGTGTAGTTAGGTAAGGAAAAGACTCATAAAAACTTTTTTGGGGCGTAGCTATGTATGGCGCGGAAACGTGGTCATTGAAGCAGGAGGATATACGTAGATTGGAGGCTTTTGAAATGTGGGTGTGGAGAAGAATGGAGAAGGTGAAATGGACCGAAAGGAAAACAAATGAGGAAGTACCAGGGATGGTTGGCGAGGAGAGGGGTTTGTTGGGAGAATTCCTATAGAGGCAGGAAAAATAGATGAGAGGTGTTTTGAGCGGCAGTGGAATGTTGAAGACGGTAATGAAGGGGAGAATGTTAGGCGAACGAGGAAAGGGCAGGAACAGGATAGGGATGTTGGACGGGATGATGGAAGGAAAGAAGTACACGGAGATGAAGAGAGACCTGATGTAGAGTAGGTTGCTGGATTGTGTTTTGTGAGGGGTCGCAAGATATTTATTTGATAATTGTGTCCCCCCAAAAACCTACCTTAACCGGTAGATTACCTTACCTTAAAAAAGTAGTGTGTGTGTATACACCGTTTCACGTATTCTTTTTTCATGGATTGTTACCTTATTGAATATTGTTAACTATTTCGGGTTTTTTACACAACCATATTGCTTCAGGGAGTTTTCCAAATTCGCTCACGGAAAATAATATTCTGTCATTAACAGGCGCCAACCGATGCAAATTAATAAGCACCAATCATAAGATTCTCAATCATAATCTTGTAGAAATACTAAATTAGTGTATAGAATTTTGTTTAAAAGTCAAATATTCGTTAATTAAACTCGGCGTTTTCAGTAATACATTGAAATTTTTCCTCTGAGGCATGATTGCGTGTCATTTTTTATTTACCCTTGTACACATTAATGGGTATATTGCGAATTATCGGTGCTTGTGTTGAATTCAACAAGTCTCCTTGCGTAACGACGCCTGACCATTGAAAACGGGTTATTGCAATAATTCTTACCCACTTCACTTGTTGGAACATTTTGCATTTGTTTCCTTACCTCCTATAGGGTATAAAAATTCTAAAATGTTATTGCTTTGATGATTCCGAAAGGTGTAGTTTGCACATTGAATGGAACGGACAGAATGGGAATGTATATTATGGGTGGCTTTTTGCTGATATGCATTTTAGACCTGATAAATTTTTAGTTATTTTTTTTTAATTTCTGGATTGTATTCCAGAAATGTGAGAATAAACACTGCAGAAAAAAGAAAGCGTTGAAGGATAGGATTAGGATTTTTCGAGTTTCTAAAATCCCTCTTGATGCTAGCCAAGATACTAACAGCATCGTCTCAAAATTTTAATATCTGTTTCTTTTTCAATCTTCAAACAGTCGTGCTTCTTTCCGAATAGTTCAGGTAAGTTCTTGTGTTATTTTCGTCGACACACGGCTTGTGGCACTCAACAGTCGCTATGTGCGTTAGGAACGTGAATTGCGTCCGGTAGTATGATGGAAACGGTAGCCAAGTGTAAGTATGCGGCGGAGAGCTCTTTCGTGCGCATCAGCGGGATGCCACTGGCCTATCGCTTTATCTCGTCTTCAATTCTCGACGCAACGAGTGCTGGGATTTTTTTCTTCCCCGAGTAATATATACCCCGTCGGGTGAGTTCGTTCGCCGTTTGGTCGCGAGATTTTGGTTTCTGATATGTTGAACGTGAGAGGTGGTCTGTAGTCATGGCGGGCGATAAAGAATTGACACTCCTGGACACAAGGACTGGGTAGCTTCTGAATCTCAAGTACACGCACAACGTGATTGCAGCCCGGTTGGCGGCAATACATGCCGAGTTATTGCTGTATGATCGGTTATTTTTAATTTTTCTCGGTCGTAATGGTCGGCGTGAGGAGATTTCTTAGATTCTCATTCGTATTGAAACCGAGTGTCCCACGATGAATGTATATTGGCGGTTTTGGCCAATTTAGTCAGTTACTATTACCTGGAAAGTCTAAGAATAGACATGATACTTAAAAGTGTCCCAGATAAGATTTTATTTATTGCTATTACGCGTCACCGATGTGTTTATCTTAGGTTATTGGCTGCTAGATGGAGAGGAAGATTTGTTTTCTTTGATAAATGCCAGGAGCAAGATCGATACGTCGCGGCTTTCTTTATTGCATATGGTACAATATTTACTGCTTGATCTCATTTTTAAAGTGCCTTTTAAAATGTGATTCTTTGTGACTCAGTGCTCACCCAATACGTTTTGAGATACCAAAGCCTTCTTCTAATGGCCTTGATAAAGAATGTCAATCGTGTCATAATACTGTACCAATTCTAACCTGTACATAATGTGCGGACGTGCTGACGCGGCCAACTCCAATATTTTGTTTGTAAATGATAAGTGATGTAATGTTTTAGCGATAATTGAAAGTCCCTTTTACAATTCTTTTAGTAATTTACGCTTTAGCACTTAGATAGCTCGAAAGAGTTGGTCGAAGAGGTTGAAGAAAGGCTATCCCGATCAAGTGATTAAGCCATTAGTTCTTAAAAACTGATTTTCTGTGAATTTGATTGTGTAATTAGTGTAGGTATTCGCCTAGGAATTTTATTGTTAGTGAACATCATGAAACAAACGTGTTATTATGCTTTCTACATTCGGCATTGCATAATTGAAGATAAAACTTGCAAACCAACTTGATAATTTGGTTTTGTTATATCTTGTTTCCGTGAAGGATTTTGTCACGTTTCACGGGAGTAATGTGACTAGGCTAATTTGAAATGACCAGAGGAATCAGTTTTCATCGTTTATAGGACACGTGGCGTACTACCTACCTCTCCAACGGCCTCTTGGGAGAAGTTGGAGACTCGCATCAGGGAAATGAAATGCGTGAGTCCATAGGGCATAGCAAGTAGTTAAATTTTGTTGAATTAATCTTCGCGGCTTTCGGGAGGTCACCAATGACAGCACCTTAAACAACAAAAAGCATCTCTCGAAAGCCAAGGAAGATCAATGATCTGTGTAAACTTGCGTTCAATTCAGTTGAATTAGTTTTAAAAAAATCAAGTGTATCGTACGTTTCAAACATGGGCGTTGGCCATGTCTAACCGCGTACTTATTCCCCCCTCCGCTTAGAAAGTGGATGCATCTCGTATCTCGTGTTCAGTGGTGGATTTTTCAAGTGCACTATCAAGTTAAAGGGAATTCTGTGCAACGCATTCTGCGTCCCAGTTCCCCACTCGAAAATTCCACCTCTATCTCCCCCTCGTATAGAAGGTATACGTAAATTCGCACGTCTTTCATGGTTGGGCGAAGGCCCGTGATGGAAGATTGTTAGTTAAGTTGCCGGCGTGTCTTTTTACAGTTGACCTCGTGCGTTCCAAGCTCTCTTGTTTGCCCACCCCGCCCTTCTCCCAGCCACCTCCACCGCAAGGACTCAAAACACGCGCCTCTGTCATGTCACGCGTTTTAATTTTACGACGCCGCTCGTCCTCCTGCCTAGCCCTCTCTTCCCTGCTCACTCCCCCAACTCCTCACGATATATGAGAGTCCTGCCGAAACCGTGTACGCGCCATGGATGAAATCTCCCTGAAGAATTCCCGCGAGTTTCGTAGGACGTTTTAAATTCGCCTTGGGGTCGCTCGTCCTTCGCCTCTGTCGGATTTCTAGTGCGTGTCTTTCGACGGCGCCAGTTTTAGTCATCAGTTTATTTCTTAATTTGAATTTCATTTAACCTCTTTCTTCAAAAGAGTTTCAGGTGCGCCCATGGAAACAGCTATGTGCCGTAAAATAAAAATGCGTTTCTTAGACGTGTTGACGCATTATAAATTACGGTAACTCTACTATGTTCAGATAACCATTTTTAAATTAAGCGTTAAAACATGATCATAAACACTGGATATTAAAGTTAACGTGGGTAAAATGAGTTGCATACTCGTACATGTCGTTCCCGTAGGTCAAGAAAAACGGTGAGGGGCGAGACCTCTACTCCTAAATTTAATTAGGTTTAATTACTTTTCGTACATTACCCCGTGCATTGGTTCGGTTTGGTATGTGCATTATTGATGGGGTTATTTCGTATTTCAGTTAAGTTTTATCATTTGACGTTTGCTTAGAAAATACTGGACTCTTAACGTTTACGGGATTATGACGGCACGCCGAAAATTAATGATCCATATCATCAAGTGAAATGAAGATAAAGTATCTGGGAAAATTCATTCACGCGATTCATCACTATATTTTAAGTGCCGTCGTCCACCTTATTTCCAAGGTCTACTGGGAATATGCGTTTAGTGAAAGCTATTTTGTATCATTGTTGTGCGTGGTTAACCTGCCCTGTTGACTTAAACGTATTGAAAAATTTAGTGTGCACATACACGCGTGTATATTGTCTTTATAACTATAAAGGCTTCATTGTTAATTGATGTTACTTAAATGACCTATTACATTTAGAAAAGAAAACGTTTTGCTCAAAATTCATAAAATGTTGGTTATTAGTTGCAATATTAACTAAATCATGTAAATTGATTTCCCCTAGTTCATTCTCTGTGTGAAAAGCATAGGCATTCTGTTCACATTAATTTACTATGATAATTCTGATTGAGCATAGCTACTTCCACCAAGGTATCCTAGTGCACTAGGTTTGGTATTTTGAAAGTAATGTGCTTGAAACGTAATATTTTTGTCATTGTTATCCCGCCTCTATCAATCCCACTATTCCTAGGGTATCAATTAATCCTACTTTCGAGGCGTAACTCACTACGGACCTATTTTCAGTGTATGCCCCCCTCTAGGTATGCTCTATTTTTTATTATTTACTGCCGGGCCTACGAAGTCAATGTTTCTGTTTCCGCAAAAGTGTAAGAGAAATGAGAGTACTCATTTGCTTCAATGTCATTATTTGTAGCTTAACACTTTCTTCAACCCTCGTCCTACTTTTTGCTTGGTCACCCATCCCAATCTCGAGTTCTTTAACCTGTTCGTTCTTAGATTAGAATGATGTCATGGATTCTTCTGACGGCATAATTCGTTTTCTCGTGTGAGGGTGAGAGTTGGGAAGAGCTTTGATGCCGAACTTTCCTTAGATTTCGAACTCCGAGGTTATCGAGAGAGAATCAGGAATTTTGACAACCCGAAGACGCCTAGTGTGACCTCCCTTTCATCTTACTGCTGCTAGAGCGGATTCCAACCTCTCCTCCTTCGACTTGAGCATATATCCCTCACATCGCTACAAACGGTTCTGATGTGGTCCTAAATCCTTCGCACGCTCAATCCGTAAACGACTTATTTTATGGAAGTAGGGTTTTGCCTTTCCAGAAGTTAAAAAAAAGTAGTTTCCATTCTGTACTATATCTGGAAATTATGTCAACCAACCTTCGTCATCCGTTGAAATTAAGTATATATTTTACTTAAAACACCAGTAAATTGAAGGGGACATTTCCACCCGGTTAGACTTGAATTGGTTTTTAAAAGTTTTTTATGATGGTTATTTCTTTAATAAATTGAAAATAGTTTTTACTTTGAAGATGCGTGCCCCTAAAATAATCTATTAATGTTGTAGTACGTTTCCTCTGTACAAAAATATATAATGTATGAATGAAATAGCTGGCATTGTTGTATTTTAAGTTGATTTAACCTTTTTTATCTTTAGTGTAAAAACTACCATTTTCGCATATATATTATTCTTTATTTAATATTTAGGAAATATTACTGTTAACTATTTTTTTCAGTTAATGTCATAACTGCGGTCCTCATGATCTGGTGATTTTACCGAAGTTAAGTTTGGTCCAGCTAGATTTATTGTCCAGCGGCGAAGATTTCACTTGGCTGTGCCTCTGTACCTTCCGCCTTAGCAGTTATCAACTTTTCCTCGATGGAGCGGCGTGATCCGTTATGTGGTCTTTTTGGAATTCTCGTGACACGAATTCCTTCTTTCGGCCTAATCAAAGCAACTCTATTCCTTTTCGTCGCCACCGACCGCTGCCGTGTCCCCATAGCTCACGCGGTGCACTCTGCTCGTGGTGCTCGGGTTTGTAGTGCTCTGATCGTTTGTCGTCCGCGTGTTTTAGAGCGTAGCTTCACGGTGCGCTTATGCGGCGGTGTTTGTGTGCACCCTACCTCGCGCGAACTTCACCCACTCCGCCAGCCGCTTTCCCCGTCAATCACCCAAACGGTCGACTGGAAACCCCCCTTCATCAGTAGGATTTCGGCCGGGCAAGATTGAAGTCTCTGTCTTGGTTCCGTAGTCCAGTAGGATGTCAACCACATTGGGTGGGTCCAGAATTCATTTTTTCGGGGAAGGAGATTTTTAATACTAGAACTACATCTAGGTAAGCAACGGGAAAGGGAATAGTTATTAAGTGACGTGAAAAGCGTTGGTTTTTTTTGCATAAAATTAGTTTTACACCACTTACCATTTCGTTGAATATCAAACCTCGTTACATTTTACAATGCTGATTTCAACGGAACCCAAGTCGTATGTAATTAAATTTGATGTGGAAGAACTAAGTTGCAGTTTATGCATATTTTTGTATGAAGCAATTCCACCAAGTTTCACTGGGTATAGTTACACTTCTCAAGGAATTGTCTCAAGTTTTCCATAGGTCGTATATGTACCGCAAAAATGAAATGTAGAAATTATTGGCACAAAAATTGCTCAGCTATCAGAAGAGAATTTGTTTCTAGAAATGGACACGGGTGTGACTTATCAGGTGGGGTTATATATGGCGTGCTTGTGCTGTCATCCCGGAAGGCATTTCCACATTCTTGTGCATTTTGCGGGATTATGCAACTAGTAAATGAAGGCAATGAATACACTATGATAATAATTAAAAGGCTTTCGTCAAATTCAGCACAATGGACGTGGAGGATAATTGTGTGTGGATAAATTCCGTGTAGAAGGTAATTACCGCATTTATCTCACGCTTCAATTGGTTTATTTTCGCCCCCATATCGTCGCTCGTCTCTTTTCACCCATTTCTAAATTTGCGTGTGTCTGTACGTATGCAGAAACAACGGAAGCCCTCCCGAGAGTTCTTCTGCGGTCGCGAAGGTATGGGTAATTTGAGGACCACCAAGCGTTAAGGTCCTCCCGAAGAGGGGTCGGCGAATGGGAAAAAAGAGAGGGAATGGAGTCTCCCTCGTTGCGTCCGTTGATGTCGAAAGATTGGTTTCCGTATGGATCCCGTCTTGGCGGAGCACAAAAAAAGTGTTGGGTCGGAAGTGTTTCCTTCGAAAGGATTATGGATATTACTCGTTTTCTTTTTGTACCTCTTACGGCTTTTTCGGTCACGGGTGAGTGGTTTATGTCGAAGCAAGGGTCCCAAGTCTGTAGGGAACCTGTTGCGGAGACTTGAGAAGAGGTTGGCGCACAAAGGTTCCTTTTAAGTGCTTTCGAGGTGAAGAATCATAGCGCCACCAAATAGTTCCGCTTAACATAGGAAGCCTTTATTTACCCATAAAATTGAAATTGTTGAGGGGAAGATTTAACAACCGGTTATGTAACATTGGCATTTGTTATAAACTGTAATATTATCCTGTTATTGAACGCTTGGCCCCAGAGATCCGAGTGTTAATTAACATTAATCGTCCGCGAACGGTGATGTAGCAGCTGTATAGGCAATTCGCACGAATAGGGGCTAATTGGTAAAATACGGGACATTCCCCCAAAACTAAAATAAACTTTGCTAGAATCCACAGATTGATTTATTAAATCAAGCTGTTTTAATATAGTGACAGCTGTTTAGGGTTTTCATTCGTTCTACTGTAAATTTTGAAGCCCATCTAAAGGGTTTAATGAGAGTCTATTGGTTGCCTGATGGTTTTTATGAATATATGGAGATATATTTTTTCATGCTAGTGTGGACGTTATATCAAGTTTGATATTACTAATTTTTTATGGTGTAAATTATGTTCTTAGTCTATTATCCTGTTTTAGCTTTAATAATTTTGAAATTATTTGAAAAATATTCGCAAAATCTAATGCAAAAAGAATTGTGTAGCTTTAGATTTTCGTTAAAACCTCTTCTAGGCTGTGTGTATTTTAATGCGTGGAACGCGTTGTTGCGGTTGATCAGAAATTCCATAAGGAAAAAATATAGTACGACACTGCTTGATACCGTTTAACTTTGAATGAACTCAGTTCAACGCAGTAGTCATTTTCCTGGTTGAAATTAAAATTCTTCCTTCCTAAAATTCTTCATTCGATGAAATGGGACCAGGTTGCCGCCATTAATATCGCAGTTGGTCTGAGAGAGCTGATGAGCTGTAATTTGTCTTGTAACATTAAAAGCGTTGACAGGTTGTCGGTGTCAACCGCCTTAAATAAATGCGTAATAGATACGCCTCTGGAAGAGAGTGGAGAGAATGGATTTCACCTCCCGTGTGTTCGTTCTTAGGAGTCTCCTCCTTCCCCGTCGTGTGGTGAATGTTGGGAATGCTATTATTCCCGCGACCCCACTCTTTTCACTACCCGCAGCCCCCCACGCCTGGTTACCCTATTCCCGGTCGCTCACCCGCCTCCATCTTCCCTTCGTGGCCCGCTCGCGTCGTATGTAAATGCAGATCCAGAACTGTTCCCCCTCGATCCTCCTTCAACCGCTTTTCTGTATATCCTTTGTTTTTTGCCTGGCTGAAGGAGCGCGCGCGCCCGAGGGCAAGGAGCTCGTGTCAGGGGGGATGGCGAGGGGAATTTACGATGGAGGTGTGGATGCCTATGCCATTCCTCACCCCCGGGCGGAGTCTGCGGGTTGCGGAGAGTTGTCGTGGTGTTGACAGGAGGTAATGGACACGTGCGGAGGGGATGCATCCGCAATGTGTGGGTTCAAAGTTTGGAACCGAAAAGTATTTTTCATTCGCCGACATTTTTTCCTGTCATCAAAAACTTACGTGCCAGCAGATTAGATTCCGATAGATGTCCAAAATTGGCTCTTGCGTAAGTGGTGAAGTCTCAGATCCATAATCGATCGTTATAGATTTTCCTCAACCATTTGTATCAATTCGATCTAGAATGAACAGGTTCCATTTATAGATTGCGCAAAATCTAGTAAACTGTGTGATGGGTAATATTATATCCGTTGCTCGCATAGCAGATCCACGAGTCGATTCGGCCAGTCAAATTGATTGCACTTTGAGGTGTTTTTGAGTGAATATTATGAAGGTCATGGGCCATTGGATAGCTGTCCCAGAATTCTTTGTAGCAGTAAAATGGAAAACTGTATTCCTTTCGTGAGTTTCATGACATTGGCATGTCAAATTAAAGAAATTGCCGGTGTGAGTGAGTAATTACCAGAGTGGCAATGCAATTAAGAAATGGAAGCATTCTCACGCCATTTCCCAACTTCCTTTGTGTTGAATCTCTCGCGTAGTCTTCTTCTTTAGGAAAAGCACATTTGCGACTTTCACCGTAGCGACGTTTAAATTGGCCTTCATTTGACACAAAGAGAAACCGACGAATTTCTCAAGAGCTTTTTTTTGGGCTGAAATATAGTCTTCATCCGCTACCTATGAAAGAAATCGCGGCTTTAGAAAGTAATTATATTTCTATGGAATTCTTCAGGGTAGTTTGGGTATTTCATTCACCCATTGTTTACTTTCAATTAGCAAATTTTGCCTCTCTCTCCGTGTCTGTGGAGTATGATGCGGCGTTGCAATATTAATGTTGCGATTTTTTATATTTGTGTTTGCTTTGTTTTTTTTTTAATTTTTATTTAATGGTGCGATGTATTGAATTTTGAAACCCAAGTTGTTACAAAAATACACGTTATTTCATTTCACATTTGAGTATCAAACTAAGGTCAAAATTAATAAATATTGGTTTTATTGTAAAATGGGAGAAGTGAAAAAAATCGGGTGGCAAACTGCGAATTTTCGAACTACAATTAAAAAAATTAGTAATTTGAAAAACGTTTAGACATCCTTTTTTAACAAGAAACTGCGGGAGATGCCGCAACAGTAACTTTTAACGGAGTCATCCGCTATGTGTGCATTATAATGCAACAATTTCAGAGAGTAAAAATCATTCGCCTTGACCGGGATTCGAACCCAGATCCCTCGATATCCGGCCGAGTGCTTTAACCAATTAAGCTACGGAGACGTCCTCTTACACTCTGAAATATCCTTTTTTAAGTTTTGTTCCACTTACTCCTAATTTTAATCTGATTGTTTTTATGTGTAACACTTACGGTAGTTTTTAGGTTTCATATATTTTATGCCGTTGTTACTCTCCCGGTTACACGATAATGTGAGAAGAAATCTCTTATCTTCCCGGGTGCTACAGTGCTAATACAATTTTGTCAGACAAGCCTGTTCAAAAACAATGATCGATTGTGGAATGTGAGGGAGTTGTAAAGACCTATTGCTCTGGAGCTATGGATGGGGAATACTTTGTCATCCCTACTCCCGCTCAAATCTTTTCTCGATCTCTAAACTGGATCTCGTTTACTTCCAACCACTGCTCTTTTCGAGCCATTCAAATAGGCTGTCATTGTCTTGGCAAATTCACATTTGTGAAAGTCACTTTCGACTCACCTCTAAAACGATTCCCGTGATTCCCGTGTTTGCTCGCATGAGTTAATGTATGTGGTTGCCTGTAATTTAGCTACAGGGAAAAGGGAACTCGAATCGGGGAAAGAGATTGAGTGATGTAGTTGAATTTCAAGGGGGTTTCTTGTGGGTTCAACTGGAAATCTTTTTGTTTGAGGACAACGGCTGCTAGTTCCGCCCTAAGGAGAAGTTTTTTTTTTAGTCGGGCGGGTTTAAAGAGAGCAAACGATTGTAGAATAATCGCGGTGCGAACGGAAGGAGTTGGAAAATCAATCGTATCACGAAAGAGCAACATCAGAGACATGTGCTTCGTACTCAGGAAGTCATCTTCGTGCTCGGAAAGTTGTATGATTATTTAATTTTTTTCAGTTTTGTATTTGCCTGTCCCAGCGATGCTACTTTTTGGAGGTGTAACTTAAAACATTTTATGGATAAATCTTCGGTGTGTCATCTGAGAGTTCGTTGAACCTCGGGGCGTAACTGAAAATTCAGTTCTCAAGCGCCAGAGACCAGTCACACGAGCCCCAAACCACTGCTGCGGGTGGAGTTTGGGAGGGGCTTGCTTCGAGCGGGTGATCTGCTGGAAGGCGAGGTGTACCACAGCGCAGTGCTTAAATTTAAACACCTTATTGCGACGCAAATTGAATGCTTGAACAGTTGTCAATCGCGTTGCATATCCCACACCGTATTCACATCTCGACATTTCACTGACTCGACATCGTTTTTGCCTTAACGACGTGCTTTTTGCAAACATACATGAATTGCCCATATGCCCATCAACTCTCCTCCCTGCGGATTCAATAAGTAAATGCCTGCTTGCAGTACTATCTACTCAATCTACAACTTCGAAGTCTCGTTATTTTTTTTTAATCGTGGGTCGACATTCCGTTTGAAATAAGCCACCTACAAAATTTGCAGGGACATATCGCACATCCCAAGGGACAAATATCGAGACTCCTTCGTCTTCTCCCTTTAACCGTGGGTTTGAGACCAGTGGGGTGGGCGGGGAGAAGATGCGTTCCCACGCAGCGGGGATCCTTGGAAGGCGTCCGTCCATCGAATCTCTCGTGATCAGGAGGCACCTCGTAGAGGGCCGGGGTAGAAGAGGGTCGGAATGGCCGGCCGGGACAGCGAAAGGTGGAGTCTAGAGGGATGGATGTGGGAGGGGCTGACTGGGGGTGAGGCAAAGCCACCCATGTATGTCCATCCACACGGGTCTTGTGTTTCGCCCTTGCGATAAGCGAAGCGCGCGAATCCCCCGTTACAAAGGCCAGAGGCTAGGAGCCGAGGAGGGCTGGCGGTGGGAAAGGAGGGAAGCCGTGGAGTGGGAGTCACGGGTTCAGTAGAAGGGCGAGGACCGTATGGGCGGTAGGTGGTGGTCTGGGAACCAAGAGGAAAGGTGTGTTGGAATTAGGAGTCCTTACAATTAGGATTAGATTAGTATTCTATCTGGCCATGAGACATAAAATTAATACTTGGAGTCTCTCTCGAAAAGATACAATTAACAGCTGTTTTGCGAGCTCCAATTCTTAGGGGGCTATTCAGAGCCGTTAGAATTGGTAGGCAAGACCACGTTTATAAGACATTGTTTTAATTTCTTCCCTATTATGTTGTTGGTGAGCATTATATTCTCCATTTTATACAATTAAATGACCTAGGGTCGTCTAATAGTTTTCTAAACATTATATTTCTGGGTATTTTTCGAGGAAATCTTATAAAATAACCATACTTTCTCAAAAGATTATTTGTTGAATCATTGTAATACAGACGAAATGCATTATGAACAGAAATAGTGTTTTTGCATTTATTCCTATCAAAGGATTTTGGTAAATTTGATGCTCGTTAGAAGTTCGCGGGAAGGAGCTGAGGACGCAGTCGAAGACTGCTCGAGGACGGCGGGGAAGACGTCGGTGGTTGTAACGGGGAGTGAATGTAAGGTGGCGGCGAGGTCTCTGAGGAGGTGAATGGTGCACGCGGAAATAGTGCCGGATTGCTTTGGAATTTCGCGGAGGTGGGTTGATGAGGAATAGATTTCCCATCTGATAAGGACTTTTTACTTTGCCCCCTCCCTCTCCTCGCAGTAACGGTAGCGGAACGGTTGATGCATCCGTTACTGTCCTGGAAATGTACTTCCATTCTAGTAAAATAAGCTCAAATTTTCAGTCATAGGTAATCTAACCGTGAATTAGTGTCGCCAGAGAAGCTGATTTTATTTTGAACCTCTGTTTTAATGTTTTTTTTAAGCCAAGGTGATCGTGTTACGTAGTTCTTATCAATGAGAGCATTCACTTAATGCTCTTAATGACAGTCAATGAGTCGATAGCTTTGAGTGTCCTAGTGAATTGGTTACGTTATGGAGAGACTTCTAATTTGATATATTAAAGAAAGAGTTCCCGTCTCTAGTGCGTGCGGAGGCACGCACTATATTCACACACATTCATTCAAATGAAGAGCAATTTAGAATTAAAATTTGAAATATGCTCCTAGTGCCGGCGTTTATAAACCCGCTGGGGCGATCTTTACAATCGGTGGAATTTGTTTGATTTGCAAGATTTCTGTTAACGATAAGGAATAGTAATCAGCATTAATGTCAAGTTCATCCTTTGGATATAATGGTAACCTGAAACCGTAATATCGTAATTGGACTATCATACTTTTATCTTTTATGATACCCGGTAAGTGTAATATTGTTTTTAGTAAAAACTGCAGCATCTGAAATTGCATCTGCAATTGTAAAGTAGCATCTGAAATTCCTGGGCTCAAATCAAGGGAATCCAGTTGTGAGATTTTATTAAAAATTTTGATTGCGTTCGAGAAGAGAAAAGAAATTTAGTAGAAAGCCAAGCGGTTGTTCCACTGTGTCATCCCTCTCCACGGGGCGTCGTTGTGTGGTTAGGCCGACCTTTAATGCCTTCACGGAGGATGCGCACAAACCGCGCGGAGATTCTTCTCTTTCCCCCGGGGCGTGTTTTGCCGTCGCTCTTCTCGCGGTCGCGTGGGATGTCATTAAGGTGCCGGCGCACATGGGCGGGTTGACACGGGCGTGCTTTGTTTGTGTGGAGGTTTGTGTGATCGGGAGAGGTGTTCAGGAAGTTGGACTGTGGCGTAAACGAGGCGCTTCCACGCCCAATTGAGCCGCACGAGGACGATCGTCCTTTCGGTGCCTCTTGATAAAGAGCCCGGTCTTCTTGGGATATTGCGACTCCCACTCCTTTCTCCTCTTTACGTGTACGTTACATTGCAAAGATGTGTCGACTTTGATTGCGCTTTCATCCTCAATTTCCTTCCTCATTGAAATGCTCTTGATTTGCTTTGTCTCCCAAGCGCGCTGCAACTTTTTTTTTAATGGCAAGTATCACCTTGCTACATTAAGTTCTGTCATCGTGTCTCAAGAGTCTATATCATTGATATCGTTGTCGTTACCGTGGGCTTCCGTTCATTTTATGGCAAGTTTTTGCATGACCTTTGTTTCAGTCGCAGTAATACTCTCAATAGATACGCGTTGTGAGCCACCGCAATAGAAGATATCGCATTAGGATACGAAAGTAATATGAGCTGAATTACATCTTGAAAACGTCTGCTATTTATTCTTTTGATTTCCTTATTTATTTTTTTTTAACTGGCTTTAGATTTGAGTTGCTTTTACTGTGAGCAGTAGTAGTTACATTGATGGATTTTTAAGGCTATATAACGGATTATATTGTTTACTATCGAGAACTGAATAGTGCAAAATTCATTGCATACAACGTTTCTTCCATCCGTATAATAGTTTCGGCGTACTAAGCATGCGTGTTATCTAAGGGCTTATATATTTTTGTTTATTCATGCATATTTAACGAGGGATTGTTGTATTTCTTTGGTCCTTACTGGTTTGTTTTCATAATTAAACCATATGGCTGTTCATTCGGTGTCGTAGTCTCATTTATCATGGAATGTGTAACACTGTCCGAATACTAGATGATTTTAGGGTAGAAATGGGCCACTTTGATATTTTCTGCATACTTTTTTATGACAATATTTTTCGCATTTATTTTAATTAGTCAAATTGAATACTTGTATAGCGAATTTAGAAAGCGATAACACGCCTGTTAGATACATTAAAATGGAAAGAATAAGCAAAACAATTATTTTTTGTTATCGGTTTTAATTATTTAAATAAATCTCTTAAAATAATATTATTAGGAAATTGACAAAAAGAGACGTGAAAATCATGAAGGCGATTCGTGAATGTTTGTAGTTATGGGAGCACTGCAAAGGGGCCACGAGTGCGGCAGGTCCCACGTTAACACTGTGCGCATCGACTACATACGAGTATGTGCTGACGCGAGACCCAATTGGTGCCGTTATGCCCCTTCGTATGGAATTCTGTTATGCATAATATCCTCCACGGAAACGAAAACGTTTTATAATGGCATTGAACTGAAACCTGTGGTAACACTATGATGACATAGTGTCGCGTCATCGTCCACTAATAGCGGCTAGCCGACCTTGCCCACTGTGCCCATTGGGATTCGAAATGCTCGGGAATCACGCGCTTTCTTGCAGCGCACCCATATGGAGTTTATTTCTCTCTTTTCTCCCGCTCTTTTCCTCGGTGTCTCTCCACTCTTCCCCATAAGGCTCTAATTACTATGCATTTATACCAAGGTTATTTCTCGGTTTGAAAGCCTCAACTCATATTATGGACGACGGAGGCTGGTACGAGGCTGCGGTGTCGCTTGCGGCAGGAAACATTTTGTCCTATTGGGTCCTAATTATAGTGGCGCTACAACGTCACGGTGCGCTCGTCTTAGAGGTAGCATTGATCCCAGGGCAAGGTTTTCCTGTCATTTTCGTAACAATTGGTGTTTGCCGGGAACTGATATTTCATTGAGCTCGTAGAGCCATACCAAAATACCTTTTGTTCGTTAAGTGACGGTATTAAGAATCAAGTTGTCCTTGATTGTAAATTATTAGTTTTTATGGACGTCATGAGGGTATTTTGAAAGAGGGAGGAGAAACATTGTTTTTTTTGGAAGTAGTTTGAGTGTGACTGGTTTCTTTAAAACAATGATGAAACTACGTTGCGTAGCAGGTGAAAATGTCTTCATTTTTCCAAAATACGAGACCTCTTTCAAGAGTTGATCATAAATTTTTTATTCGCATAATTTGTTGTGTCTGCATTATATGTATATTTGATGTTTGTAGTTCAATGTAAAAAGCCGAAACCTGGCTATTTTCGAATTAGTGATAAATGAATTGGCATAGGTTTCATTGATTTGTCTCCAGTAATGCGTCAGCTTCAGCAGTTGCAAGTTGAAACGTATTCAGTTCGTGCCCGGCAATGATGGAGATAACGCGACGGTGCTCTGAACGATGAATTGTTTTCGCATGGACAACCCCGTCAGCCGAGGCCTGCGCAATGGTGCATTAGGATTATGTAGTCAGTCCTTCCCTGTAATGCAGCTGATAAATGGTTTAAAATGTGTTAATTGGGGATACAATCAATTTCAAAGGACGGCGGACCCGGAGCTCCTACCATGGCTGTTACGGAAGTAAACATTATAATCGCTGTAGGGATTGTGAGAGAAGATCAACGAATAACGTTAAAAATACAATGAGAAATATTGAAAGTCTCATTGTGTACCTCCCACACATTGAGGAAGAAAAATTGCTTATGAGTCTGTGCGTGGTTTTGCATAACTCATCACGCAAAAGTCTGTAATGTCTCGCGAAAGTCAATGGTACAGGTAAAGTGTGTTTGTCATCGTCCCATATAAGTCGATGAAGTTCTAGTACCCTCTAGTTCAGATCTAGCCTAATTTGACGTTTTCCTCTTCCTCAGTGTGGAGAAACATCTTTCTGGAAAACGTTATCAAAAACAGGCGTAGGCGAACTGAATTCCGGGCGAAGACACAACTATAATCGAAATCAGTTAACGTTTACCCCAAAGAAAACACGTTAAGCGGACAAAAAAACATGGAAGAAAATTTTTGCAGCTATATGAAGCTGGAAATGTTCTTTCGTGTGAAATATCCATAGTAGTAGTTCGTAGGGGAGGCGACCGACAGCTAAGGTCATTTGCGCCATTAGGAATGGATGGGAAAGGAAGGGTGGAGAGAAACCCGGCATTAGCCTACTCTTGTCGAAAGGCAGCAAGGGGTCCGCAGTTTAACGTCCCATCCGAAGGCCTCAAGTACCACGAAGCACCTCAATTAGGGATCAAGATGCCACTGAAAAAAATCTGCCGCAACCCGGGCCCTGACGGTGGGAAGCCTGTACGTTAGCCACCGCACCATCCCGATCACCAAAATATCCATATTAAAGAATAGAATTTGTTTGCTAAACTACTTTTGCAATAAAAGAAAAGTTAGGGTGAATAGCTTTACACGGATCATGCCTAATCACAGATAATAACAATGCGCCTCGAGTAACTTATTCATTCATTATCGGTAAATATGCCTACATTATGTGTGTTACGTACTAGCCGATTCCGGGTTCCTTTCTCTTATCGCAAATTCTCCTGATTTCACCTTGATAAAACATAGTTGATGTTTTGTTTTCAATGATGAGCAATTGTGAAATACTAGCGTCTTCACTGTGTTCAATTTGCGGGTAATAAGTTTGTCATGGGGGTTCTCGAGTGCACCAATGACTAGGGTGCATGGACCTACAATGCAATGCCCGCCAGGTGGCATCGTCTCCGTACAACCGGTCTCTTTCCACTTTCTGCCGCCCGACAAGCCTCTGCCTTTTCAGCCGCGAATAGTGCGTCACTCGCGACTGACTTGCTGCTTCCCGTGTTGTATTTTTTTACTCTATTGCTCTCACGCGTATGCGTTTCAGCGTGCGGTGTTCTCTCCGAAGGCCGCGGTGGTGAGGTGAACACGACCCACCACCAGACATCACTCAGAGTCCCGTCTGCGGGATGACGATTCTTGAATTACAAATGATGCTATTGACGCGCTTCCGTCACAACTCAATCCCCGACTCGGAAAGACAACCTTTATCATCGACTCGTGGGGACCCTATCAATTCATTTAGGGTGCCGGAATGGAATTTGAATTCCAGGATCTATTAAAAATGGCGTCAGTTAATAAACGGTTGTTTCTTCGTTTCACTTAGATTCTATCGTCTTAATTCATATATATGTCAATACTATATTAACCCATTTTTTATTATTTTATATTTGGCTCAAGATGTTCCCATTTGTCCGGCCGTTTGGAAATCTTCAAAGATGTTAAGTGTGAGAAAGTACTCGAAATTGAGCACAAGGTACTGGGTAATGTCGCTTCACATTTTGTCGGACACATTTTGCCTAAAACTTCTGTCCATCATCTTGCCAGTACAGAATCAATAACAGAAGCTCCTGGAGGTCAGAGTCATAAGAAGTTTTCCTATTCATCCTGGCGTGTGGTTGATGCACTGATGGGCTTAATGATGTTAATGGGACGTTGTAGTTTTACGTTATATGTTCCTATAGTTAGTTGTATTCAGGTGTACGCTTCGGCAGATGTGGTACTTTCTTATCGCATTAATGGTAACTTACTTGAACAAATTCACAACACCAGGCATTCTGCTCGCGCTATTAAGACACATGCCCAGACTCGGTAAGTTAGTAGCCATGTTATCTCGTAGGTTATCTCCGCCGGAGTATGTTAATATGTTTCAAAATCTGTAGCCCAACATATTCCGTAGCCTTTATACTTAGCCCACTTACAACCTCTCATTTTTATTGACTCGGGAATTGTGAGCTATTGAAGTAATCCGGCATGAAAATTAGCTTGAAAATTCTAAAAGTTATCTCGGAATTGCGAAAAAGAGAATTCCCGAGTAAGTTAATGTTTCATAGTCTGTAGTTAATTTATCATTCTTAATTAAGTGCAGATTTTATGCTACTATTCGCGGTGGCTGACTAAATGAATTGGAAATTTTACCTGACGTCACCAAAGATTTTTGCGAATTGCGTAAAATATTCAAACGGTTTTCTTTTGAATTTTTCGATTTCCCTTGCTTTCGATAATTTTCAGTAGAAAGGACACTCTCTTTAATGAAGCCTCTAAAAAAATATCCAATTATGGTGGGATGCAGTTAAAATCCCACCTCAATTGAATGGATTTGCATGTCTCTAACTATGGAGTACATTATACTTTGCTATGCTTTTAAAGTCCACTCATGTTTGGAAGATCCAATCCATTTTCAACACTTATATTCGAACTTGTGATTTTCACAGTGTATTGCATATTTTTCTGTTGATTGCGAATATTGCTTTGTCAGGTTTCGGTTTTGGTTGGGGTTACTTGTGCACGGTCTATGTAGTTATGACATTTGATTGAGATGAGTGGAAAGTGGGCAGTTGAACAACTAATGCGGCGAATGTAACACTAAGAGACATGTAATAGTTTTGTTGCCTGTCATAAATATGACCAAGGGGACCCGTTATGCCTTTTAGAGAGTAGTGTTCTGGGCCTCTCATTTCGGAGTAACATGGTGTTAGGTATCATCGTGCTTGAGTATACCTTTTAAAAAATGGTCGAGCGTACCTTTTCATATATTTTAGCATTTGATGAAAAATGGTGTCATACGCTCTATAAAAATAGGCTAAGCTAAATATTAAAATGGGCGGGTAAAAAATAGAGCAGGTAGAACAGTTTACATATCTAAGAAGTGTTTTGGACCAATTGCGGTCTAAGTAGTAGGGAGGCAAGGAGGCTTTTTCAAGGAGGAGGGAGTTGATGACGGGGATGTTGAGTAGGCAGGTTAAGAATAGACTTGTAAAAACTCTGATATGGAGTGTAGTTATGTACAGCATGGAAACGTGGTCGCTGAAGCAGGAGGATAGACGTAGATTGGAAATGTGGGTGTGGAGAAGAATGGAGAAGGTGAAATGGACCGAAAGGAAAACAAATGAGGAAGTACTGGAGATGTTGGGTGAGGAGAGGGGTTTGTTGAGAGAAATCGTATGGAGGCAGGAAAAATGGATGAAAGGCATATTGAGCGGTAGTGGAGTGTTAAAGAAGGTAATAGAGGGGAGAATGTTGGGCAAGAGAGGAAAGGGCAGGAACAGGATAGGGATGTTGGACGGGATAAAGGGAGGAAGGAAGTACGCGGAGATGAAGAGGGACCTGATGTAGAGCAGGTTGCTGGATTGGGTTTTGTTTGGAGGAACAAAAATGTTTATTTGATAGTTGTTTCCATCCAAAAACCTACCTTCACCGATAGATTACTTAAAAAACGCACTATAGTAACCAGATGGGTTTATTTTTTCAATAAATGCGCATTTACTATGCATAGGTCAAAAGGTCAAACAATGAAACAGTTTAATCCGTAGATCATCTTAGGAGACCGTGGAAGGCGGGTCTAGAAGGGATTTGTTGGAGAGGGAGAATACTTATAAGGAAGTGGTATTTCCGTGCCTCTGCCTTTGCTGATATAATGGTAGGAAATGGAATCCATTAAAGACCCTCATTCCAGTTCAGTTATAATGGCCCCCATGAGAGAAAGACAAAAGATGACGAAAATGAAGACTTGTCTCCAAACAATAGACTAAGCCATGCCGACTCGGGAACAAAGGAATCCTCCGTGTTCGATTTATCGGCAGGAAACATGGGCTGCCTCCCTTTTCTCGTTTTATTTCCATGCAATTTTTGCATTTAATCTTCAGTCGTTATGGGCCGTTTTATTCCTTTTAGTTCTCCATTGAAATAGTTTTGAGTTTTACGTTGGGGAATAGTTTCCAACTTAATTCAAAGGTAACCATTATATGTGTTATATTCATGTAAAATGAAATTGTAGTTTTTGCCCCTAAAATAACTCGTAGTGTAATCAAGTAAGTCGTATAACTTTTTCGCAGTTTCGGATGCGAAATAATTACTCGCATCATTTCTCAACACCAATGAAATTCCGATGTTGCAGCTCCAAGCTTCTTTTTCTCGTGGATTTATGCCCACTTTCTTAGTTTCTAGTTTCCAGGATTGCATCTAGTTTTCCGTAGAACTCTTTAAAAGCACCACAATTTGTTCAAAAAAGGAGTACAAATTGTTTGCTGTCAACCCTGAAGGTTTAAATCGGTTCATTCGCCTAATTTTCCCTGTGTTAGTGTAGGCTCTTCTCCCATAAATGTAAAAGCAAGAATAATTCGTTTTAAAATGCTTTACGTGGTATTAGTTGCGAGTAAACTGTACGGGTGGAGTCCTCACCTGGGTGTTCTTATCGTTGCGGTATCGCATTTAATCGGCTAGATGGGTGGGCCAATTATAGTACACCTGCCCGACGCCGATTCACTTTGGACCAAATGGGTGGACTTAAATTTGGTTTTGATCTTTGGAGAAATCAGTTTCGGTTGAGTGCCCCTCACGTTTAAATTGCCTACAGTCTAGACAAAAAGGGAGTCGATGAGTAAAGTGTCATAGTGCAAACATTATCTTGCTCGTGTTCTAATGCACCACGTTGTGTTCGGCCTACAACATGAGGTACTTCCCGGTAAGAGATGGCTCTGGATTACTGAGAGAGCACTCTTGTTAAAATAAAGAGTTTTCCTGGCGATTAGATTGCACCAGAGGGGGAGGTACGACTCTAATTTTATTTCCGTCAGCGTGAGACGCACAACGACGCGTCGTTGGCACCAACGACCTTCCCCTTTACGTGAACTGTGTTGTTTTGTTATTAACTCACTCTTCGGCTAAATGCCATAATGCGGATGCTATTCGTCTTTTACCAAACCATATCGATGTGACAGTTGCCTCCGATGAGAAACTGAATAGACCTTGAAGGCTGCGTATGAATAAAATACCAAACACATTTTTTAGATAATGTGTTATCGTCATGCGTTTTTCAGGGCCTAATGTCTTTATTAATGAGCCATTGGCAATTTGTATTTTCGATGGCGGAAGTGGCAGTCGCCTATCGGTGAACGCAGTGATATTTTTTTTTACGTTCGCTTAAATCCGAACGCGCTCCGTGGAAAATTTGAATCGATGGCGATGATCATTATGGAGGAGAAGGTGGGAGCAAATTGCCTCCACATCGCCAGCATCCTACCAGTGCACCCACACACGCGCCCCGCCCCCCTCCTTCGACTTCGATCCAAAGGGTTCTCGCAAGAGCTCGGCGAGGATAGCCCTACGCTCACCACCACCCGAAAACCCTCGCAATGCCCAGAGGGCCACCACGGGGAGGTGGGAAGGGAGGGTCTGAAAGTGGGGAACGGGCGTTTCCGGGTGTTGGTGGTGCGCGATCTCGCAGTAATCTCTCCGTAGCCGAGCAAACGCCCCTAATTGGTAATTTCTCGGTCGGATGATCCGCGACCCAAGCTACTCTCCTCGGATCCTTCGCCTCGCTTTTTTTCCCTCGCTCATCCCTCTCCCCCTGCCGCTTAAACGCACGCCTAAATGCGCCCGCTGGGCTCCGCTCGATCCCTACCATGGATTTCGAGCCAAGTGCGCCATCCTCCGCGAGTGATGCGCCACTCAGTGATATCAGTGGACGGATACGCTTATTCCATCACTAAACCTTTCCCACCTCCTCCTCGTTGCCGCCCACTCCCTTCCGAGTATCTTTAAGCGCCCTCTCCACCCTGCACACGTGAACTCATCGTGACCTTCAGCCCCTTCACCCACGTCCACCCATATCTTACGAGGTGGAGAGAGTCGCCCGTGACGGGCGGGACACACACTCGCGCTCCCTCCCTCTTACTCTCTCTCCCGGTCCCTCCCCACCATCGGACCACCTGCGCCTTCTTTCCCTTTGTATGTTTCTTCAATGGGCTCGCCCTCTCGCAACGTGCGGAATTTCTTTTGTCATTTTAATGCAAGCCCACTTATCATCTCACAGTGTGTTTCTTTTCATTTCTCAGTCGAAAAAAATGCTTCCCTCGGATAAGGCGATTCAACGCCTGTTTAGCTCAGCTATTTATCTCAAGTTTCCGTGTTTTTCCCTTCCGTTATTTTCCATTCAGGGACAAATTTTGGTCGCGGAAATTCTTCTTCTCTCACTGGACTCAGTGGGATATGAAAAGATTAGTCTCAACTTATTTTAGGTAACGAACGTTTTACCATGCGACACTTACTCGTATATGCCGTAAATGCGTAACTGTTTTTTGACATTATTTTCGGTGCACAAAATGCCAATTTGTTTCGGTTTTTCGCTTTTCTTTCAAAGCTGTTTCAGTCCTTCCGCCGCTCATAAAACTTGGTATTTTCATTCGGCAAATTCTTTGATACCTAATGAGAAAGATGTTCTGAAAATATATTATTTATGAGTATAGCTATCTTCCGTAACAACTGAATTGTTCACAGGTCTAGTAACCTGTTCTATTCCATTAACTCGTAATGATGAAGTAGGTTATATAATCCGAAAATATTTGTATATTGCCAAAATTACGCAATGATAATTTAAATAGTTAGGAAAAGATGTACAAGAAGTTAATGAACCTCTAATAGGCGTTAAAATTTAATAGTTCCCTTTGCCTATTTGCTATGTACTACGATGTCCAAAGTTAATTTTTCTGTTTTTTATTTAATTTATTTTATCTTCGGTTTGGATTTCAATGCCATGACCATTAGTACTGAGGGGCAATGAAGGTAATTTAATTGCATACAATTCTTATTTCCTTGTGGTTGTTTTCTATTTCTTCATTGCTCTATATTTGTGAACGATTCGGAAATTTTGAGCTTACGTGAACATGATTGGCAGTAGCCGGATGGAAAATGGTCCTCATTTTCATTTTAATGATTGCATATCGGTTCTTAAGTTACCATCTTGGGATTGTATTTGCCTTGTCATGATTCGATTCGTGGTAAAGACCGTATGGTAAGTTGTAATTGTACGCTGGAGGATCGTGAATGTTTAATGGTAGGGTTCCGCTAAGTTAGTCCCGTGGGGCTGACGTGATTTTATGTGATATTCAGTGAATAAATCGTTGTGACCCAATATTTCTGTTCAATAAAGTGTTGCAAATCACTCGAAAAACTCTTTTCACCGTGCACATAAGTGGCCTCGTCATCTCTCTGCGCCACCGAAGAATAATAGCGAGAGTGACGTTTCAAGAAAACAAGCTTCAGTACAGTAATGGTATTATGTGCCGATATTGGTTCGTTAGAATGACTGAGAAATGTGTGAAACCCCTGAGTGCCCCCGACACTCGCACTGTTACCACCTCTTCGGGTTTAAGATAAACCTTGCAATCGAATTTTCTTTCAAGTTTGGATTCATGGGTTTATCAGGTTAGATTTAAGGTTAATTTTATTCTAGCGTAAAAGAGTCATACTCCCGTCACATTTTCCTTAAACTGTTCTACAGTGTGCGCTAAGTTGATTGATCGACTGTATATTTCCACTTGACTGCTTCGGTGATGTCTTTAGCGTAAAAAATAATGTTAGCGTTTAAATGATTTCAAAGTTCACACAATGAGTAGGCCATGGAATGAGTTTTGTGTAGGAATATGATATGTATGGGTGGTCGCTGAAAAAAATCGAACATCTCAGAAGAATAATGAATCATTTTGGCATATTATAAGCAAATTGTACCCGATAATATTTTTTCAACTTCTCAAAATTTCTTCCCCTTTTTATGAATACCTAAATGCTTCTCTCTTTCCCGTTAACCTAACAGTCCCTCGTCTACGGGTCTTCCACAACTTGCTGTCTCCGTCATCCACTTTTTGCGGGCTGACTTTGTCCCGGAATTAGAACGAGTTTCTTTGTGAAACACGAATGTCACTCACTATGAAGGTTTGGAGCAGACGGAACTGTAGTGTGCCATTTATCAGTTCGTATTGTTTTCTTGACGAGGGTGAGTTTTATTTCGGCAAATTAATTTGACTGATTTAATCATTAAAATCGTAATACCCTCTTCTTCCAAATGAACATTTAGGTGATTCTTTAAACGCCTTCGCTGGATAATTTTCATTTCCGACATTATATCTAGTGTTTCCCTGTGTCCAGTAAAATATTGAAAATATAATTACTCTTAATTATTTAGTATCTCACTTATATGAGTCTCATTGGGTTTTTTGTGGACTTGGGCTTGTGTTTACGCGCATCTAAAATTGTAGGAGGAGGGATTTATTTGAAATAGGTGGAAATATTTCGACCTCCGATGAAAAGTGTTCCAGTTTCATGCTTAGTTATTGGTCCCTTGCTATGTTTTTATCACCTCAAAGACGCCGCCACGACCGGCCCATTGCCAAGAGTGTGAACTTTTCCGTCTTCGAGGTGAGAAGTACCTCCGCAACTAATCCCTTATCGACGGATGTGCGTTGGAAACAAGCCTTCGTCGTGTGTGTGTCAGAATATCAATGTCGTAGCCATTAGGTACCCACTTTCCCCCTCCCGCCGTCGTTCGGTTGGCTGAACTATTGAGCGGAGCCCTTTTTAATTTCCGTCACCCATTTCACCGGAGGGCGGAATTGGAGAGACGGCCGACGGGTCGGGGAGAAAGGCATGAAGGATAAGTCTTTTGGTGCGTCGCGCACTCACCTATCCCCTGCTTCACAACCACACATCTATCGCGATCGCAACGTGCCCGAAAAAGTGTCAGTTCCACGAGGCGTCCGTCAATTGGCGGGATGGAACGTGTGTGCCCACCCTCGCCTCTCACTCCATCCCCCATTGAAGTGCTAAAGGGGCTTCCGCCCCAGAAAACTATTCCCCCACCCCCGCTCGTCTCCTCATCGACGTCTTGAATCCGAGCGACTCCGAGCCGCGCCTCGGAGTCGATTCGCACCTTCTTAACTCCTGGATTTGGAGCCTCTCGTATCCTCGGGCGTGTTGCTTCCTTCTCATCCGTCCCTCCCATTCAGTGTTGTAACCCAGTTTTCTATCGGCATCGGTGAAGGTTCTAATTAAATTAGCTTTTTAATCCGTTGAACTTGTCAAAAATGGAACGAAGTTCAGTGCAGAGCTTTCTCTTAATAATTCACTCCAAATCGGCCGAGGTTGTGACTACGGACGTGAGCGACTAAAGATTGCCGTTAAGGAGTTAAGTCGTCACCGTGAAAATATTTCCTACTCAATCTCAGCACCACTAAGTAATAAAACAAATTAAAAGTTAGCGTAAACTGGAGTTGGTTTTGAGAAAATTGACACGCCTTGATAAAGCGAACCTGAATTTGACGTATTGAGGTTTGGGAAGTGAAGACAAATCTTCAATCTTGAATATTTATATTTCTAGCATCTGCGTCTCCTGTCGAGCCTTTTAAAATTTGATTTGGTTATTAGGCCATAGCACTGAAGAGTGGGCGGAGTGTCATTGAGGAAATTATGTTGAAGTGAGAACCGATTGTTTTTCTTTTTTTAACGAGTACAGACTGAAGTTATGGCAACGTCGGCGCCTAAGCCTGCCTTTCTAATCTCCTTTGACGTACACTAGAGTAACCCGCCGAATTCTTTAGCATCGTTCGTTACACAGTGGAAATAGGACTTCAGGAGGCGAAGCAAACCAGAATCGTCTCAGTTGTCCTCCCAGCTTGTTAATAAGTGGCATTGAAATCTTCTTCATCGGTGTTCATCGAATGTTTGGTATATTTTAACATGCCAACCTTGAGCGCATAAATGATGGTCAGGTTCACAGTAATTGTCGATAAGTAATTCGAACCGTAATGCTGATAAACCTTGGAATTTTAGGCCACATATGAATCAATTTTATTTAGTGTAATTAGCCGTGGAGAGAATGTCCATGGCGCTAAGGTTAGAGCCATAATAGCCTCGTGCTTGGAAAATTAATGGTCATAAGATACCCTGCGAGAATCCTTAAGTCGTAGCCTTGTTCCGTCTAACTCGGTACAACCACGATGAAGCCTTACGTTAGGTCGTGGCATAGACATACTTTTATTGGCATTTGTACTCTTTTACGGAATAGAGCTTTCAAACTGTGTTCTAACGAGCTGGGAGTAGTATATTTACAGCGACTCTCAGTAAAATATGACACAGAGATGACATGTGAATTCTGATTCATATAGATAATGAGATCACGTGTGAATTTGATTTATATAGATAAGTTTCTGTTCCTAATTTTTATGGAATAAGAGACTGAATATTCTCAGATATGAAATTATCTCCTGCTACTGCTTCCATATAGGTTGTTTTTCGTCCAATCTGCGTAAAAATCAACTCTACGAAAACTTAAGTTCTGTAATGCTGCCGATGTAAATTATTTTTTCATCTTCTTTCTATGGATTTAATCGATCAGTTCTTTCATGTAGCTACGTACTCTCTAATGAACAACCGTCACACGATTCCGATCACCGATTCGTTGTCCAAACTGCCCAGTTGGTTGTCTAATTGACTTGGACACGTTCATTGCAGTGGAATTATGATCTATAGTATGTGATGTTGAAATAATGCGTTAAAACTTTAGTTTTCTTTAGCTTAAGACGTTGTTTATCACAGTAGCATCAAGTAAAGTGCCAAATTACTCGACTTGCCCTTAATTAATATCAGACGTAATCGCCGCGACAGATTCAAGTAGGAAGTATTGCTTTGATGCCTGTGTGAGACAAGGCCGCATACTCTCTATGATGGAGAGTAAGAATTGTGGCGCCGGCTCGCGTAATTATTTTCATTGACCACGCCACTGTCTGTCTTCATTGTCTGCACATCATTTTGCATCGAGGGGCCGCGGCCGACTTGGTTGTTTCAAGTTTTTACGAGTTTTGCATTGAACATTTACGCAGTTACTGAATGGCTGTAGAAAGTCTTGGATCATAAGTCTATAAAGAGTTTGATCGAGAGCGACGTTCCTCATGGCAAGGCTTCTAGTCTCCCGAGGACTGTTTGGAAATGACTTTCCGCACTCCTTGCGTACCAATATCTTGGGTGTTCGCAAAGGTAGTTCCACTCTGGGAGAAATAGAGAAACTGTGCCGTCACGGCGCTCCTATTTTGCACGTGCTCGAGTTTTTAACTATAATCCACCGTGAAGGATAGCGAACAGGAATTTTTTCAAGGTTCATCGATGTCGACAGCGAAATGACGAATAAGTCTTAAGGAATTAGGAAGTTAATTGCCGACCGCGAAGATCGATGCGGGGCGTAATTCTCGCGCGGTTACGCTTTTCATATGGTTTCAGTTTTTACGGCTGTCATTCAATTTTTTAATGCCCTCATAACGATGCAATTTCTCTCCTCCTCACATTCAAATATTCTGTGGACATTGTTTGCTATTTGTTTCGTGGGTTCTGTTAGGTAAATAATTCTTTTGAGGACCAAAGCGGTTTTCCTAGGGAAGTCAAGGTTTTTGCATTTTGATTGATGTACGATAACTTGAGGAAATATCATATTTGTATTTTGTAAAGTGCAATTCTATCATTGCACCTCTTACGAGGAAATTGGCCGTTACCATATAGATTTTTCCTACTCAATATCCACACTATACTCTCTGTACATAGATGTAGATGAAGCTTCAACTTTAAGGAAACATTTTATTTACTTCTGTGTACAGTATTTTTCCATGTACATCACGAAGTGTGCAATAATTTATAGGAAATTGATTATTTTTCACTCCAAGTTAGTGTTTCACTGGCAATAATTCACATTTAATAACGATTTCTGGTTGTCATAAATGAGTAAGAAAATCATTATTACTTTTAGTCTATCTTAATAAATGTTGTGTTTTTACTTTGAGAAGGTGTAATTAAAATTTTATGATACCGCAACGTAGATAGGCCGATTTTATATCGGGTTTAATTTTCCTAAACAATATTCGCAAGTTAAACACTTCCAAGGTGTATGTCTAATTAATTCGACAAAATGGAGTCATTTGACTCTTTTTTGTGTTTTTATTTTTCTGGTATGTGTAATTTACGACGCTACTGGTAAAGAAGCAAGCTAATTTTTTTACTAGTATTGCCGCTATTCGTTGTAGGCTAGCGAGGGCTTATGAAGACACTTATATATATTACAGTTAAATTATTTCTTAGAAGCCAGTGATAGGTCTTCACTCATTGAGAATCCTTCTAAGAAATCATGATCAAATCTGGCCAAAATTTGAGGCCCTTTTAATGCTTAAAAATATTATGTACACATGTCTTTATCTTACATCGACAATTTATTGTTCACATTTATAGACTGCCCGGTACTTCAGTGCAACATGAGATGAAATAAATAGAAGTAATGCATATGTGTTGGTTCGAGATTTGAAGAAATCCTTTTGGGTTTCATGAAAATAATTTATTGTGGTACTACCGCTTTTTTATCACATAGTTTCATTTTCAGGTATACACATATTTTGTATTTATCGGGATACCTTAGCATGAGGCAATGGGACGACACTCATGAAAGACAAGCAAATTCAATGTTAACCCAATAAAATCTTCGTGGAACTCAAAGAGTACTGCAAAAATAATTCATATTACCTTTTCAGTTTAATTACCGTTGACGAAGGTTAGTTAAGAATGCGACCTGGGAAAAGGGGCCGACGTAGTGGAAGAACAGAGCCTTGCTCCAACCAGTGAAATTATGACATGTGAACAGCAGTGTGAAGCTAATGCTTTATTATTTTTACGATACTTCTGGGCAGCTGAGTAGACCGTCAATCATCAAGAGTGTAGTGGCGACCGGGAAATAGGCCAAGCGTACATTTTTGACAAATTTGGGAAGATTTGGGTACACATGTATTTTTTTGATCAAATATGATGAAGGTTGAGTTGATAGCGTTAGACAATCGTCATAATCGCTAAAGAAAAATTTCGATTCGTCGGTATTTGTTTTTCGATGACTTGGCGTGCTGATATCGTGTGTGGGAAAGAAGGGACTCACGGCTGTTTTTTAACGACCCAAACAATAAAATCAGCAGTCTCCGATAAGCGTAAGTGAAGCCTATCTGAGTTTCCGTCTATCGGTTCGCAACGCCTTCTTTTTAATTGCCGGAAGTAAATTTTATTTCAATTTTTTCGATTATTTGTGAGATCCACGAGATTGTTATTCGTACATAATACTACTCATCCATTAGCGGGTAATCTAGACATTTTTGGAATACTCGAACCTCTCAAATCTATAGGTTTTCCATTGTGTGCTCGACTCGCAGAAGTACTTTCATATTGTTCCCTTATTTTTTCCTTCCTCCATTCCGTTACACACGGAATTCCAGGTGACCGTCGCCATTTCGACTTTGTCCGCGGTCCAGTGTAGAGATGTAGGCGATACTCGGAGGGCGTTTGGAATTCCATCCAACTGGCTCTTCTTCAGGCTGGCCTGCCGCGGGGAATTCCATGCGAAGTATTTCGCGAGATGCGAAAGTTAGGAGCGTTCTCGCAACGTAGTTGGCTCGTTCAGTTTCTCCTCCCTCTTTCCCTCGTGTCTCTTTCTCCTATCTTTTTGTCTTCAGACCATTTCCTTTCATTCCGGTGCCTTCGATACGCTCCAATTATGCGTTCCTTCGAGGATCCGTTTAATTCCTTTCCATCCCTATTCCACGTATATCTTTCTTTTCCCCTTTATTTAGTCCCAGTATTCGTCCACCCGCCGTCCTGGTATCCGTTCCGTGGCTATTTCCCCCCCGCCTTCCCTCTGCCACTCCCCGATTCCCATTCTTTCTCTTGCGCGTCCTCCCTTGTCCCTCGTGTTGTTCTCCCCGTTCCGTCGTAGCCCCGAGGAACCAATCACATTGCGGACCATCGCCGCTAGTTCCCCCTGTCTTTTCTTATCCTATTATCGGGAGGGTGTCGGCATCTCTTTCTCCCGAGGAGCTTTCTCGTATCAGAGCTCTCGAAGCAAATTTCTTACTCCCTTCATTAGAAGAGGTCAAGTTTGCCCGTGTCGTTTTTCGGCGAACTTGTGTCTTCCCCCTTTTAGTTGGAATATTTATGAGAAGTGACTTTTTTGGGGTACAGTTTGCGCTTACTATTACTAACATTGTGAAATGGCATTATTCCGTCTTAGAGTTAAACCTAATCTAGGTTTGTGTCGGCGTTATTAAAACCGATGCATAATGAGTGATCAGTCGAAGAGGGATGGATAATATTGAAGCCGAAGTCTCGCCACAAAATCTTCCAAATAATCATCTTTATTTTTGTGGAAAATATAATTCAGTTGCAAATACTTTCTTTTGTTTGTGAAATAAAATATTTTTAATCGTTATCTATCTATGGCTGTGATAATACGAACAACATGGAGGTTCCGAGGGTGGTTATAACCTTCAGCTATTCTTCGCGCTGTTGGAATGCAATTGCCTCGAGTTTCTCAGAAGTTGAGGCTTTGGAATGTGGTCTCTCACTATGAAGTCCCTCCCATTGCAAAGCCGGATTTTGTCTTTACGTGGATGTGATTGCCCGGGTTCTCTCCCTGTATGATATGGTAAACTTACCCTTGTTTGTTGCTAAGAGTCTGGTCTTTTTTTCGTAAACACAAATGGAGGACCAAGCTGTTTTGGGATTTTTTTTTAAATTTTCGACATGGTTTTAATTTGAAAAATTTTATCTGCTGCGTAGATCGTAATGCCTAGTAATGAATTAATTGCACAAAATCGCACGATTCTGCACATAAATCGTAATTGCATGAATATTTGGGTGTTTGGGATCCAGTGAATGAAAAATGGAATTATATGTCCACTCCTTGACTTAAACATTTTTAGTTTCCATTAAGTCCCAATGTCAGTTCATTCGGTGTACCTTTTAATTACCCTTGCTGCCCTTAGGCGTGGACTAGCTCGATTCCTCCAGTCGTCGTCGTACTCTATCCACTCTCCCCATCTGTCCGTCTAAACCCTTATCCAATTACCCTCGTCCATCTTTTCATTCCCGTTTGCTTCCCACCCTCCCAATCTCTTCTCTTCTACCCTTCCGGCCCCCTCTTCTCCCCAGTCCTGCCCGTCCCCTTCCTGGGCTCTTCCATCCTCTCCGCCCTCTCATGCCAACCATTCCCTCCCTCCAGTCAACTCCAACCACCCCACGCTCTTCTCACCCTCTACCTTTAGGTCGCCGTTGTTTCTTGCGCTGGGAGTGTCGAGCTCCCCCGGTCTTTTGGACCACGTCAGGCCTTTTAAGACTTCATGACTTGGGTCCTTGCACAGTTGCCGCGGAAGTGCAGGTCCAAAAGCAAGACACAATTAAATGTTAGAAGCATCCGTCGGCCCTTGACCCACGCAAACACTTCCATGCCAGGCAATCGATCAATGAAACCCTTAATTAAATACTAAATGGGATTTACTTGGATTCTTGATAGATTAGGAAACATTGTCATAAGTAAAACATTCGTTTACAATTCAATATGTTATTTGTAAAAATTCTTGTCAACAATGGATATTTACACTCGCAGAAGTAGGTATCTGTGACATAAATCGTACGTCTTATTGGCGACAGAGCGTTCACATTAAAAACTTAATCGTCATGAATTTGTGCTCCTAAAATAAATTCGAAGCTTTCGAATTACAACCGAGAATCGTAAGATGCACTTTTGAAATACTGCGCTGACGAATTTGGAACGTAAAAATGTTTTCTGAGGAGTACAGTATCACTGATATGCTGTTGAATCGAGGGCGGCCTCTATCAAGGATACTTTTTTGACACTTGAGATAAGAGAACCCGTTCCATTGATAAAAATCTCATTACGCCTGATAGAAAATTTGATCAAGGTTTGACTACTCTTGAAATATTTTTCCTTGCTATGGTTTTCTGTGGCCAGACTGAACCGAGTTATTCAAAATCAAATGTTCGCGCAGGGACTGGGGGTATTGCTCGAGGGAATTCCATACTTTCCGCTTAGGTCCGCGAGGCGGAGTATCCATGCAAATTTAAACACGTGACTGTGCCGTGCGGGTGTCCGAATGGGAGCCGCAGGTGGCCAACACCCCGAGGTCTGGCTTATTCCCGTCCCATCTTTCTCTCTCTTCCTCCTCGTTCCTCGCTCGCGCCCCCCCAGCAACCTTCTGGCAAGGCCCCAGTGTAACGCCCCCTTCCTCGCTACGGGCGAAAGGAAGATCTCTGAACGAATTATGTGGCCGTGTGCGAGAGAAGCATGTCCAGGCCCTTATGGCTCTCCTGGGAAATAGAAGAGGATAAGGAGAAAAAATTGACGCTGCGTTTTTACTTGTCGAGGAGTAAATTATTCGTACGACGTCCCGAATGGTTCCCCCATGGAAGCAGTTATCGAGACCTCATCCTCTCACAACGCTTCAGTTCTCTTGCTTGAGTCAAATATGGTGTAGTACGTATTCCAGTGACCGTCCTTTACTTTCTTCGCTGTTAGTTGTCCTGATGTGCTATGTGGCACGGACATTTTTTGCCCCAGGACAACAGCTCACCGTTGGCGTATGGTTTTTTCTTATGGTTACTCGATATATATGGTCACGGAAATTATATTTTGTGTGGATACTTGATCAATATTAATTTTTATTGAAGTAGAATGTGTTAAATATTCTAACACTAATATATTTATGTTTTTCGTTACAGGTAAGTGCTACTTTGCTTGCTTTTGGGTAAGAACACTCCTGGTGGTAAGTTGGGTAAATTTTTAGTTTTACTTTCATTGGACTAGTTTAAAGCTATCTATATTTTTAGAGAGTTAATTGTAAATTTCAATCTTTGTCATGTAACATTTTTACCATCAGAAAGATAGTCGATATTTGATTATAGTCGTATTAGTTTTCGTATTCGTTTGGGGGGTACGCTCGTAATAATACAACCGCCATTATGATCTCATCTTTATGCTGTTTGTTAAGTGCTTACTTTCTCAACTTCTGAAAAAAGGTCTCATTAAAATATTATCGATAAAATTCTGGTGCGAAAGATATCCCTTATTCATTTACTAAAGCAAATCCGATCATTGTTTATGGGGAAGATTATTATAGTTTTATTTGTAATATGCTGAAGAGTTTGCCAATTTTTGAATTTTCACGGGAGGTTATACCTGAAAGTACTTTAAAGTGTTAAACAATTAATTGTGTTAATTATTCATATTTTAACTTGCTGCCGGACTGAGAAAGCGAAATGCAGCACTAAAAATGAAAGGTTTTCTCTTTCCGAGTTTCACTTAGGGTGCGCAACCGTTTCCCTGCCAAGTGGCGCGTATAAATGGAAACAAAGGAGCACAATAGCGTGGAAGAGGAGCTCTTTCCTTTCTTGTGCAGCTATTTTCTCCTTATGCGTGGGACGGATGAGGGGAACTTATTTAATTAAACTCTTAGTCATTGAATCCCGGCACAAGCATTCGAAAATGTAAGTCCCATCCAGTCGATTTACCTGAATTCACTTTGTTTTGCCTGCCTCGTCCACTCTTTTAAGGGTTGTGGAAGGCTCGTATACGTTTGTTTCCACAGACTTATTAAAATACTTAGGAGATCAGGGAAAAACAAAGAAAATGCGAGTCCAAAAGTCCCCGGTTAGTGTTGGTTCGGTGAAGCATCTATTTTGCAGAACGCCAACATTACAAGAAAACACAAAACTGATGAGAATCCAAAAAGTTATGCATAAATATACATAGTTATAGATTATTTAGCGACGTTCCCGGAATGCGCTATTCCGACGTTGCTCCATTGTCTTGGAATGTATGTATTATCCTGCATAACTGGGTTATTATGACATTAGTCACGTAAAACCGGGAACTTGGTTGAAGTTCTTTGTAATCCCTGTTACTAAAAGATTTTGTAAATTTAATTTAACTGAGAAATTCATTGTTGTTGTGAGGTCTCCAGGATTTTTCTTGCTTAACGGTTTCGTGAGGCCAAGCCTTATGTGGTGATGTAGAATGCAATACCCCATATTGTGCTAAAATATCGACGCCTAGACGACCTGTTACAGCTATTGCCGCACTCTTTAAGGCCATCCCAGTACCAAGTTTTCGCTCGAAATCACCTCGTGGAAAGTTTCGTGTGGGAAAGCTCTCTAGTCGGAAGAAAACGGCAATCCAGACACTGGAGTTATGTTTCCTCATCATTCCGAGTTCAGGCCGTTTCCCTCCTTCCCCATTGGTGTCCGGGACTCTTGGTCGCTCACGATAGGGTGCTCGTCAGATATTCCACTCCTTCGTGCGCTCCTCCACCTCCGGCGCACTCGCCATTTCGCACGGACGCACCGCTCCCCTCCCATTAGCTCGCGTCAGCACAAAGACTCCTCCACAAACTCCGCAGCCTTGCCCTCAAACCTTGCGCCCCACCTCCGAACCGTTTTTTTATGAGGGGTGGGAGACGGTGGAATCAGGAGTACCCCTGTCGGTCGGCGAAGGAAGGAGACTGCGCTCTCGACTGATTGTTGTTGATGAGGGTTCGTGTCTGGCGGAGAAGGGGGGTCTGTGGAATATGGGACCCTTTCGTTGGATAGGGGGATGATGGTTTCGTGGTACGAAGACGAGATTGGGGGAGGAGGAGGCTTCAGCCCCGCACCCTGCTTTCCCTCCGTGTTTGCGCTTGCGTGCGACACCGGCCGGTCGGAATAGAACTGTGGCAAGAGAGAGATTGGCGGGAGGTGGGATGGGAAAAAGAGGGGAAAAGGGGGGGGCGTGTGGCATGTGCTTGCTTCCCTCCCCGACTCGGCCCCCTCCCCCTCTCACCGTCAATGCTTGCGATCCGGCCGCCGCCGTGCAGTCGAGCCGCCGGCTCCGCTGGGAGAGGAGTGTCAAGCAATTGGTCCACGGCCGTCTCAACCTCCCGTCAAGTTCCACGTGTGTCGTGCCACTCTCTGTGTGCCCCATTATCTCGCGTCATCCATTTCCACTTTCCTCCAGTGACTAGTGTGATCTTCATGTTCCCCCGCGGCGGATAACGCTTCCGGCATAGGACGTCCGCGCAGGAGGGGCGGTCATCCCTTCCGGAGCACAGGAGGTTGCTCGCGGTTTTCTTATGCCTATCGTGTTTTCTCCCTCTTCAGAAATCGTCGCTAAGGAGGGCAAATAACCACGGACCGTGTCATTGGAATTTTATTTTCCATATATTTAAAAAAGTTAGGTCGTGTACAACTATTTTTGTAGTTACAGTCGACTTGTATTCATCTTTTTTTGTGTCGGGGCTGTTGCGGCCTTAGAGGTTTTCTGTTTCTCGCTTCTCTCCTCGTTTGACACTTTGGAATCCTAATTAACGGCCTTCTCACTGAGTCGTGTTTTCGATGGATGATGCTACCGTGTGGTCGGCCTCTTCGTCTTTCTCTTGGCGGTGACAGCCACGTGACGAATCGTTCAGTGGTCTCCGGGAATGTTGGTCTTTTTACCTTTCTCGAACTCCTCAAGTTCTTTTACGGTGTGGAGTTGAATTATTTGTCGATCTTTTTTCTATTGAATATCTTTTATTAACTGTTAATCAGTCTTCGTTGTGGAAATCGTATTGTTGTCATAGAAACATTACTGCTGTTCGATTGGGACACGTTACCAGGGTAATAGAAAGAGTATTTTGAATTTTTTGGTGAAGATTTTTTTCAACTTCTAATCCACGATTTTTTTATGCTTTATTTAAGTGGAAAGTTTTAAAATATCTCCATTGAAATTTGATTAAATCAATAATTTAAAATTCCCTAGTGATGTGTTACGAGAAAGATTTGCAAACCTCGTTTTAGTTTGACGCAACTACCTCGTTTCGTGTAATGACGGTTCTCTTTGCCTGGAGCTGCTTTTCGAAGTCTTCACCGTCACGTAATTTTCCACTCTAGTGTCACGATATAAGCTTGCCATCGTTGTATATCGCCTCGCTCTCTTCATTCTTCACACCACCGTAGAAACATTCTCATTTTTATTTTGCCCTCGGACTACCTCTCTTGGGAATCGCGGTCCAATTCTTCGTATCCGGCCTGGTCCTTTGGCGGAAAGCCTTCCGCCGAAGAAGGGTTGAAAGGGTTCTCATCCCCGGCCCAAGCTTAAGCGTGAGGGTGGTGGGGGGAGACGATCTGGAATGTTTGTGTGGCTCGGAGGTTAGCGCCTGCACGTGGAAAGGTTGTTGTGTGAGATCAGTTATCGCGGCGAGCGAGGAGAGAAACGTAAGAGTTAAGCCCCTGAGGAGGTGCAAGTATTCTCCTTCTTTTTCTCCCGTTCCATCTTCCTCCTTTTCGCTCCCATTTTCCTTTTTCTACCTACCACCATAGGCGTCTTTTTCAATGGCCACGCTTTGTATTCGAGCCGGAGGTAATCGACTATCTTCATCGGAAACCCGTCTTTGACTTTTCGATGGCGATATCCCCATCCCGAGTCTTGTCTTCCCTGATGATATCGCGTCACTCTCCTGACATTTTTTGCCTCGTAGTTCTCCCGTGAAATTGGATGTTGGAGTAGACTGTGCCCGGGGATATTTGTTTTAAATATTAACGGTTAAAAAATTTTAACTCCGGTCTAGTGTTGACCCAGAAATTTACCAATGTGTGCGAGTTATTTTTTCTAATTGCGAATGTTTTGCATATTTGACGGCCTGCAAATGAATTGCTATCTATATGCCTCGACATCCTGTTTGCAGTCACCAGTGTATTAACGCTTAAAGTAGATGACATTAACTTAGTGCTTTTTAAGCCAACAACATCAGCGTACGCGGCTTTTGGGTAAACTTGACACAGCGTGTGCACTCGCCGCTATCCTTTGGTGACCGTTCGTGTATCTGGGCACCGATTGAATTAGGTTTCTCTCGACCTCGGGGTTTTGATAACTCCATCAGTGAATTGTGAACTGAACTGTGAGTCGATGTTCCATCCGTTTTTGTGTCCATCGTGACGAAACCAGAATAATGGAAGGCAGAGGGGAGATCGAAGGCACCAAGTCGGAACCTCAAAGCGGTGCCATCGGTGTCGGGGGCGCCGAGCAGAACGGCAAGAGCGTCGTAAACGGGCACTCTGAGACCCCTCGGGTCCGATTCAGTGCCGAACCTCCGGAATCAGAGGAGACCCCTCCGACCTTCGACCTGCGCTCCCCCTCGTGGCATTATTTCGGACAGAAGAACTCGAGTGTGGGCGTCGGCGGGGGCTCAACGTCCCTGCTTACCCCGACCGCCCCCGTCACGCAAGTGTCGGCCCCCTCGTCGTGGGATGGCAGTGCCACCACCATCAATGACAGTGGCCCCGCGTGGGGCGCGGACGCCCGCTGGATCCTCCTATACGACCAACTGCTCAAGCACCCTGGGGGGAGGGGTGCGAGGGGCTGCCGGTGCGACGTTCACTCCCCCGGGAGGGAGATCGTGGGAACATGGAGGACTTTCCGGAGGAGGAGCAGCACAGGTTTGTTTCGATCTTGATGGTCTGCGTCGTCCTTTTCCTCACACCTCCGCTCTCTCCCCCCTCTCTTTAGGATGGGGAGTCGAGGAAGAAGTAAGGAAAACGTAGGCGGAACTCCCCATCTGTCCATTACAATCGATTTTCTTCGTTATGCATCATCCCTTTGACACCCCCTTCGTGGGGTATTGCTCTGAAACTGGTCGTGGAGCGTGACTTATCATGGCGTGAATTGTGAGTCACTCGCTATCGTACCCCCACGAATAATTTTCGCCCTTTTTTTGCGTGCGTATCACTCGTCCATCCGACTCCATTTAAAACGGGTCCTCCGGTCTCGCACACTATCGTCGACCCCAATGTGTTTTCTTGAGGCCTAGCTCATTTCTCAGTCGGAACGATCTAGGGGCTCCGGTATCCGCGTGATCGACAAGAGTAACGACTGAAAAAAAGTTGTGCCCTTGTTATTCAAGCCGGTTATGATACGCGTCGGAAAGGTTTTGTCTGTCCGTTCTTGTGAGGTGCTCATTAAGGCCTTTGTTGCGAAAATAGTGGAGTCTTGGTTGGTGGGCTTACCTCGATATGTCTGTCTATGTCATGATGGAAATCTCATTTGGGGATTTGAACGCTCCATCAGACCGTCGCTTTAAGGGACAAGTTTATTATTTTTTTCTTACAAGCTTGTCGTGAGGATCCATCGAGACGGTTGGAGGCTGTTAAGGAAATAACTTGCCCTCCTGACAGGAAAAAGGCGTATGCATATCGATGTTCGAATTCCACGCCCTAATCTTATGATGTGCCCGTTTGGTATTCTATGGAACATGATGTAGTTTGTTCAGTTCTGCGATCCACCGGCCGCTACCTTCGATGGTCTGCGCGGCTGAATTTCCTTTTAATGTATTCGTGAGAGGTATGCGACAGCCTAAGGAAAACACGCTCTCGTCTTAGAGCCACAAAAAGGAACCGCTTGTATTTACGACAGCTCAAGTTTGCATGCTTCTTTCCTTTTCTCGAAAGAGTGCCCTTTCCCAAAATCCTTGGTTAAGGAATTCACCGTTGAAGAAATTTCATGACTAACTCGAAAAGTTGGTTATGGTAATGGGATGTTTCCGGTATGAATGACATCTCGTAGAAAAAAGTGTTACGACAATTTTTTCATAAATTTCTTGGGAAATCTTCCGTGGGCTTTAAGCAACATCTTCAGCGGTAAATGAACGGTGGGTTTCATATTACGGCGGTAAGATATTAATAGCCTGAATAGTGAAATCTGAACTGAACCATTTCGCGTCCCTTACGCCCGAGTTACTCGTCAAACGCTCATCACGAGGCAGAAAAAAAATTGGTTCCCATTGAGTTCGATAATTGCGCCGTACATAGGAATACATGCATGCATGAACATTTGAATAAAAATACCTTGCACATCCGTTCAAGTTCGTCGTTCCATTCGTATCTCCGTGATTTGACGTTTTTTTCATTAGAAATATGGGAAACCAATAGGGTGTAGGCATGGTAAAAACTTTGTTTATGCTCACTATTTTGTAGGGGCTGTTCGTACGGACAATTTTACGTTCCATATTTTGTTATTATCATGCATTAAATATCGGTTTTGTTTATTTTTACCCAGTTATATTTTTGGGCATGGTTATTCTCATGTAAAAATATGAAATCTGGGAATTTGACCGTATGCCAGTTAAAATTTATACGATCATGCCGTCATGGATTTCATTTAGGGGCGTTTGCCTGCGTGATTAAAATTTTTCAAATCTGTAGGTTTTTAATACCTAAATAATCATTATATATGTTCAAGTTTGTTATTCTGTGTTTGTAGCAGTTGATGGAAATTAGTTTTTCTGTTTCCAAGTATTTTTCGTAGGTAGCCGAAGTGAATGTGTTTTATTTATCTATTTATTTGTATTTGTTATGGCCTGAAAACAGCACTTTTTGGCCTTCACATCGGGCAACAATGACAAAAATACAAACACCCAAGCCCTAGGTGTAAAATATCCCACCCTGGCGGGAATGGAACCCGCGACCCTTGGATTGGCAGATGAGGACGTTAACCCGCCGCCACCGGGGCCGGCAAATTTTATAACCCCATGAGGCTGCCTACTAGTCGATTGCTTCAGAAGTCTACCACCTCGTGACGAACGGACCGTATTGAAGAAGCGATGTTTGCTTAAATCAATCAAGGCTTCGTTGTTTATTGGCAAGAAGTTGTATTTCTTTGAGGAGATTGACGTCAATCCTTTTTCAAGTGTCAGTTGGACATTTTACATTCCTACGCTTAATTTCAGATATTCCTGCGAATAATGTTGAAATTGTTACAGTTACTCTAGCATGATACTCAGTTATTTCGTTGAAGTATATTTCATATGGCTAAAACGCTAAAGGTTATGGTAAGACATATTGGGGACTTCACATTTTCGGTTATGATTCCCATGGGAGGTGGAAACACTGACGGGATTGATCCACCACATCTTATGCATAAACCGAGAATTGGGAAAGCACTTCGTGTAAACTTTGTTCGCATACATTTTATGTTAAAAAGTGCCAGCATTTATGTTTCTGTGTCCACACAGTCCACATCCAATTAAGCTTAGGTCGGAGTAGGGATCGGTTTGATGGGCGAGACTCACCATTCCCCTCCATTGACGGGTGTGGTTTACGGTGAGACTTCGGGTGATCTATGTGCTCGATTCTTTTCCTTTCCCCAAAAACTCGATCATAATAGATTTTTTACTGTCGGCCTAAACGTATATCATAAGATATCATGGAAACGAGTATTCTGCCATCACGTGCCCTGCACGTACAATGCGCTTGTATGTGCCTTAGCGTACCCATACCGTTTAAAACATCCGTACGTAATGATGGCGTTTTTATACCTGATCAAGATGCCAACATTTTGATATGATCACGTTTCCACACGCAGTAATGTTGCATGATTTGAACTGTGAGGGGAAGGAGTGCCGTTGAATTCCTGCGTAAAAAACCTCATTAAAGATTCTGGGTTGTTTGTTCATTGATTCTCGGAAAGAGAAAGAAATACGTTGAGATAATGGTTGAAACGGAAGTGAACATTGATGACGAAGGTCACTCTTAGCTATTACTCAATTTTCTTCCCTGTCTGTGGTCGATGTATGCTTACATCAATCAATTTTTTGTGGCTATAAGTGTGGACTATACTCGAATATTCATTACAAACGCTTGAATTAATGTAAAGAAAGGCTGATGTACACACAATACAACATACGATGCAACGATACGTACGATGCATACGATGCAACAAGTACGACCTAGAAATAAATCTTATTGCTTTGATTTATGTAATAATTACTTTATTTCCGCATTCTTGAATTCATAAAATAAGGCACATTACTTTCGATTGATGTCATCTGTTGAGCTATGCGAAGGGATTGACGTGCACAAATAAAAATGTCTAGCTCGGCATTTTGTAATTACTCATTTTTGTTTTTCATGAACAAATTCTTTTTCCTAAGAGTTTCATTTCTATTGATATCCTTGAACTATTTGAAATCTTGATTTGTATAATTTCATCGCCTTCTCCTTGCTCAGATTTCTTCAACAATTGCAGGCTATTTTTGTTCATGTCATTCGGCACTGTCATTACCGTTTCATGCTCGCATATAATTGCAGTACTGAGTATTTGAGTCGTTGCTGTAAGTTGGGAATATTCTTTTTCATCACTCAGCAAAAGATAGTGTATAATTGTGTGTGGTACGTTTATTTGCACTCGTGCTTTTTACTTACTTTGCTTACCGCGAAAATCCCATGAATGGATTGTCAAATGTTTCCTTGTTATCTATTTTACATTTTGAGATCGATTTAATCCATGGAATATATTACTGGAGATTTTAACGCATGTGACGTCTATGTACATGTATCCCTGGAGGATGTTGCGCTTCTCCGTCAATGCTTGATAAATCACTATATTTGTAAAATTCATCACCGTAGAAGGATTTTGTTTATTCTTTGGGATAGTGATTTTTATATTTTCTTGTGCCGGTATGACTTCGCGGGTAATAATTTTGATACGTTCGTAATTTGGGATTTAGTTGCCATAAATATCAAAATTAGACATTTTTATTGCTCGTATACTTGTAAAAAAAATTGTCAGTGGCGCACTTGAATATATTTTTACTCCGAATAACGTTTGACCGCTTTTTGTTGGATTAATAAAGTAGCTGTTCGTGTTTATAGCTATTATAAAATCTTCACTTGCTTATGAAATGTTAATGCTCCATAAAAATGTATTAGGACAACCTGCAAGATGATCGTTTATTTGAATCCCATTCTGTTGTATTTTATCAATGTATTTGATGAATAATTTCATTGCTTTGATGATGTCGTGATTGTTCTACGATTGCCGATATTAGGATTTTGTTTGATATGGTAAACGATAAACTCCATAATTTTTTTCTCGAAATTTTATGAGGATATTTTCGGTAATGAATTGAAACCAAAAATAAACGTGGAAACTTTATTACTGCACATTCCGGCCTAAGTCAAGGTTTTCCTGGGTACCAGTGTTTTCCTCTCCGATATTTGCCGATCGGAAGAGGATTCATGGTATCAGCCGTTCTTCATAACCTTCATACTCAAGTTTACTTCACGCACGAAAAGGAGATGAGGATTCAAGATTGCCGGGGTGTGGAAAAGTTTTCTCCTGTGAGTATATAGCGATGCCGGCAGAATCGTGGAAGCGGTTGTGTTATTCGCAGCTAACTGCCTTGAGCCGCAAAATTTATGAGGATGACGTAACGCCACAGACGTGAATAGATGCCTCACTATTCTAGGCATCATTTTCTTATAATTTGAACACCAATTTATTACCTTGCGTTCAAATTGGCTTTCATTTAATAACTTCTCCCTAAAATGAGGTGTCTGCATTGTGTGAGGATTTAAAGAGTTTCTTGTCATATTTGAGCTCGCTAGTTGAAGAGAATCACCACCATTTCGGTTCACGTTTGGTGTTTTTACCAGTGTCACTCCTTTCATGGTAACATTTGCTGTGACATTGGAAAGAGCGTTTTTAACTGTTCGTATTGGGTGCATCTGGTAAAAAGTTTCATGACATTTTGTGTCCATGTTCTTATTGCTTGCTGAATTAAATCTCCCGAGTTCAGATGATAGCGTCTCACATAAATTAAAATTGAGTATGCAAGACTTACTGTCAACAGTGATATTTGGTTTCCGATTTTCCTTATTTAATAATGGTGCTGTGAAAAAAGATGAAAGACATTTTTCACTGCATTGTAGGTATTTAACAATGCAGTCAACGCTCAGTGTAATGGTATTTTAGATTATTTAGTATTTCAGACGTGAATTCAGGGACTTATGTTTATGTTCATGGAGTCAATTTTTGAATGGACGTACGTCGGATGGAATATTTTGTGGAATAAACGATTGGCGTTATTCATTATTAGTTAGATACAATAATAATTACATAATAGATTACATTGTATAGACATCTATTTTCTTAGGTGATTTCGATGACAGTAATGAGAGATAACGTCGCTCATTTTTGGCTCATTCACCATTGCTCTTTGATAAATTCTTATTGTCCCTTAGATTGCTCACATATTTCCCCAATGTTAGTACCAAAAGAGGTATCGATTAATACTACGCTGAATTATTTGATGCATTCTACAAGACACTGAGCGAACTCCGGAAAGGTGTTCACCATTGCTCGCTCCCATGTACGAGTATCCTCGTATTTCTGGTATTATTTGAACTAATGCTTGGCAATACTTTTGTAACGAAAAACTGAATTCGTCTGTAGGTTAAACTTAATTAATGCATGCCTATAAGACTGCATTTCCTTTGGTTTCAGCTGAGAGCTCTTTTATATCAAGTATCATGTCAAGTATCGCTGTTCGGTGTAATAATGCATTTATTTGTGATAGCTCGAATACCTCCAAGAGAGGATTCAGTATAATATTGTGTTGAGATTTTAATGAGATTCTTCAAGATCTGTGATCATTGAGCGAGATGCTGGTGCTATATTCCTTGAGCGTCAGCGTCAGGCATAGCTATAATATCAAAGAATCGGCAAGTAATTTGGACGTATTTATTCATGAATTATAAGTATTTCTATGTTATCCTAAATTTCCCCGTCATTCGTGTGAAAAAGATCATGTTTCGTAACTGTTTCGGTTATTCCTCCAAAAAATTGAAACTTCCTTAATTGTGTTATTACCCAAAAGTTTTCTGAATCATTATCTTTTTCTGTAAGAAGGGATTGCCGATTTGCTTAAAAACGTTAACTTGGCATGTTGTAGCAGGAAGAACACTTATTTCTCGCGGTGGAACTATTAAGGATTTACCAGGCATTAGTCATTTTGTTTTTTTTTTTGCCATACGGTTGTGTACTTTTTCATGCGTGCCCTTAAAGAAGAATTTCGATGCGGTACACATGGGCGTGATTAATGCAGTTTCATCTGTTAAGTGGTGGTTATAAAGATCTCGTCCGCAAATGGCTGCCAGAGTCTAATTCCTTTATCATTTCGCATCTCTTAGCGATACAATCTTCTTATGACGTCATGAAGCGATTAAGGACTCATGATCTCGGGAAAAGGAAGTAAATCGTGATGGCCCTAGCGCGTATTAATTACGTTCCATGGCTTTTCATTTCTTTTTATTTTTTTGGGTGCTCGCAGGAATGAATCTTCTGCAGATGAGATCCCTCATCCTAGCTTTCTTTACTGGAGAAATGAATCGGCTGTTTGCGCTGCCTCAAGAGCCCTTTTATTTTGCATGGAGAACGAACGTATAAAATATTTTCCCAGCAGCTACAGCTGTCATCCCGTAGTATATTGGGTGTGAAATTAAAATGCCGCCAGACCAAAATGAGGAGGCGTCGAGGAAGTTACCATTAGGCTGCCTCAGATAACCAATTAACTAGAGAGTTAATGCTTTATCGTCTATCCCTCAAGTGTTGTTGGTTAGTAGAGATCGATAGCTAAGACATGACTTTTTGTTAAATAGAGCGTCGAATTGCTGGATCATTCTGCCTAAAGTTAAGTGACTTGTTTTGCCTATGTTCCAAACACTCAAGGTGTCAAAGAGTTAATATTTTGTGTGTAACCCCTCTTAATTTGATTGGAAAACAATTAAACTCTTTATTTTGTTTATGTGGTCCATACTGTTCCCTCCTTTTAATTTTCTAGAATGTAATGTGGAACACTATGGAAAGAGAGCAAGGATAAATAAAAAAATTGGTCATGTTTCCCTTGTCACCATTTTGGGAAACCTTCATTCCTCATTGAAAATATTTTCATGAGAAAAATTTCAATTATTTCTTCAGTTGACCATTCAACTTCGCATTGTTAATCTTTCGTTTTTCACTCGTCGCTGTGTTAGTGGGGTTGTGGATAAGATTTGCGACCGGTGGGTAATCGTTGGTAGCAGAGATTAACTGCACGGCCCTTGCGGACCAATGTGTGCACGCATCGCCTTCGCCCCTTCCGTGCGCCCCCAATCAGTATTCCCCCCTCGCCAGTCAATCTTTACTCTCCCTGCTCCCCATCCCTCTGGGGCCTTGTTAGTTTTACTCCGTTGATTTCGGGGCACGTGCCCGCACAATTCACCCTCGTCCCGCCCTCCCTTCCTTTCTTCGTGTTTGCCCTCGAGCGATCCGAGCTTCTGTCATCGAATTCCACCCCCATAGCCTTCCTTTTCTTCTCCTGCCCCACGCATCAGCTCTGCCTTTCCCGCCCTTCAATCTGGCGTGCAGTACTTCCCCCCCCTGCCTCTTCTTTTATCAGGCTCCGTCAGGAGAGGTTGGATGTTAATATTAGCGTGGTACTCCAAAGGCAGAGCTGTAGCATAGCAGTTTCTTTATCAACTCTCGGGGAAGTTTTCCTTCTCCACTTGATGATGTCATTTTCTATCAGTTGTAAATTAACCGGCATGCAGTAGGGTTACCAGCTTAGACGTATACTAATATCGGAAATGACGTCTTACGTTTTTTCTTTATTTTTTTCGCGGGTACTGCTTCAATTTTCTATGCATAGGTACATTTCTCTCCGTGTTGTTCAAAGATGTTGGTGCAATATGACTTACACTTTAACGCTGTCAAGGCACAGTCATCTGATATATAGTTATTAATGTTCTCATTTGTTTCCGTTTTTGTCCCTTATTTATTGTGCCGTACTTGTCATGGCCTCTCATTTTCAGTCGGAAGGAGTCTTTCATAGTGTAAGACTTAATTTTAAAACATTTATGATGCATATGGTAGCGTTCTAGTTTTTCGGTTAATCATGTGCTATCTTATGGGTTTTCAGTTGAAGGATACCCTTATCAAAATTACTATTGGCAAACTATCGCAATATTTTATTTTTCCGTAGAAGTTAGGAGAAAAAAATAGTGTTAGGTAGATTAAACTTATCAGATCAGTGAGATTTCATTTTTGCAATATTCTATCCTTCCGAGTAAGGTACACTTTTGGTCGGTGATGATTTTAAGATATTTTACAAATTTGAATTTAAGGCTTTTATAGTGATACTTTGAGATATAAGTACTCAAACTAAATTAATTTCCAGAAAAAATGGTAAACGCTTATGAGATTCATTTATTATATAGGAGGCCTGAATTATAGGAGACTATTCCTGGTGTGCTGTTGATATTGGCATTGTTAGTTTTGGACAATCGAATGTTCAAATAGATACGAAATTTTTATCTTAAAAAAATAATCTAATAGCTTGATAAGGAATTAGTTTACGGTGCAATTAAACGTCAAGTTTTTTAATCGATTTCAGTCCTCTCGGTTGGGCATAAAAATTCCATTCCTGCAGAAAGAAAGGGCGAGCTAGATAATGTCGATAAGTAATGAGTATATTTGTGTATTCCTATTGGTATCGTTATTCTTTACATTGTGTGGATAAACATTCATTTTAAGTATCAGGACTCTGGTGTGCCAGCAACGGAAATGTTTTGCTCAACGTGATGCCAATTACACCCTCCTTCACACGTAGCAACTATTTCCACCTCCAAAATAAGACACCGTCTCATAACTGCCGCTGTCTTTTGTTTCTGTTCTTACCGAATCCCATCCCATAACGTCAACGCGGCCTCGAGGCGTAGCGACCGCACCTGCCATTCGCATAAGTAATGCGGGAATTCGGTCGAAGCCTCGTTTAGGGTCCGTCCCTTCTTCTCTTGTTTTTTTCTCCTTCCGACCGCTCCAGGATCCCATACTTCTTCCCCAGCGTGTGCCCTTTGGGAAACCCACCACCGTAAGGCAAGAGTAGGTACTCCGGAAGCTTCGCATTCTGTGCACGATATGAGGAAAGGGGTGTCGGGTGGGTGGATGCCGTCGCGTGGAGTGAATTTGCCATGGGCGCACCCTCCCGATTCGTCAGTCCGTCACGTTCGATTTCGGCAGTCCCCCTCTCTCCTCCTCTCGTGGCTTCACGGAGCGCGGTCCTCGGGATCGTGTTCGTCATAACCGTGGGTGAAACGAACGACAAGGCAGACCGTTCTCAAGCTGTTCACTAGGAGTCGGTCCGTATTGGGCCCGTGATATGATTCACCTCGAACATGAGGTGAATCATGCCACGTTGTTGTTGGGCCCCTTTCCGAATCTATTAATCTCCTAATTTACTGGAAGCATGTGCATCTTTTAATGTGACGACCCAATGTCGTTCCCCTAATTTATTTCGATAGGGAATTCTTTTGGGGTATCAGCGTGTACAACTGTGTTAAGTCTGTCCATATTCTGTCAGATTAGCTGCTCAAACAAATATTATGTGTTAATAGTGTGCCACAGGTAACATTTTATATTTGCATATTCCTCGGTGACAAAATGTGAATAATAAAACTCGTAAAACCTTATTCTCGGATAGTCGAGCACAAAAATTAAGAAGTTTGAGAGTGTATTGCGCGTCCTTCTTGTTTGCTAACTCCGAAATCTTGGATAGTTTAAACTGCTAATTTGTCATATTAAAAAAATTAGGCATTTATTAATAATTATATGTAAAAACTCTCCAAAATTGGGGAGTATCTTGGTAGAAAATTTTCTATATCAAAAGTTTCTTTGGGAAATTTGACGAAGAGACGTGAGAGTCCCAGAACTGGAGCCGGTGGAGGTACAGGATGTGTAGTGTAATGTAAAGATGAGTAGTATAGGAGGAGAATAGGAAGGAGATAAATAATATAGGAGAATAATAAGAATAGTGTTGTTTGGGTTCAGGAAAGGAAGAGGTACGCGTGATGCCATAGCAGTAATGAGATCACTAGTCGAGAGGAATATAGAATACAATCAGGACGTTTTTGCCTGTTTTGTAGATTTCGAAAAAGCGTTTGATAGAGTGAATTGGGAAAAATTAATGCGTGTATTGCAGAAAATAGGAATGGATTGGAGGGACAGGAGACTGATCCGCAACCTGTACATGTCTCAGACTGCTCAGGTGCGAGTGGGGAACGGAGAGTCTGGATGGGCAGTGTTAGGAAGAGGTGTAAGGCAGGGTTGCCCATTGTCACCGGTACTGTTCAACGTATATGTAGAGGAAATGATTAAAGAGGCATGGGAAGAACTGGAGGTAGGAATGAAAGTCGGAGGGGAACTCGTAAAATCGGTTAGGTTTGCTGATGACCAAGCATTAGTTGCTCAGTCAGCCAAGGGGTTGCAAGCATTGTTGAGTGAATTGGAGGTTCAGTGCGATAAATATGGGATGAGAATCAATATTAATAAAACAAAGGTTATGCGATTTTCCAGAAAGAAAAAGGCTAAGCTAAATATTAAAATAGGCGGGGAAAGAATAGAGCAGGTAGAGCAGTTTACATATCTCGGAAGTGTTTTGGACCAATACGGTCAAAGTGGTAGGGACGTAAGGAGAAGAATTGCGCTGGGCAAGGAGGCTTTCTCAAGGAGGAGGGAGTTGATGACGGGGACGTTGAGTAGGGATGTTAAGACAAGACTCGTAAAAACTCTGATATGGAGCGTAGCTATGTACGGCGCGGAAACGTGGTCGCTGAAGCAGGAGGATAGACGTAGATTGGAGGCTTTTGAAATGTGGGTGTGGAGAAGAATGGAGAAGGTGAAATGGACCGAAAGGAAAACAAATGAGGAAGTACTGGAAATGGTGGGTGAGGAGAGGGGTTTGTTGAGAGAAATCCTATGGAGGCAGGAAAAATGGATGAAAGGCGTATTGAGCGGTAGTGGAATGTTGAAGAGGGTAATAGAGGGGAGAATGTTGGGCAAGCGAGGTAAGGGTAGGAACAGGATAGGGATGTTGGACGGGATGAAGGGAGGAAAGAAGTACACCGAGATGAAGAGGGACCTGATATAGATTAGTTTGCTAGGTGGGGAGTCACAAAATGTTTATTTGATAGTTGTGTCCATCCAAAAACCTACCTTAACCGGTAGATTACCTAATAAAATAACCTGTTGGCAGTTTCTGTAAAAATATAAACATTTAATTTATTTACTTTCTCCTTTTAAAAGATTGGAAAATATTTTAACCACCGTCACTTGTCTTTGAAGAATTTCGGAGAAAAAAAATTAAATATACAGAATTTGTTTTTTCAATTACCGTGATTTTCACTTCAGAAAAGTTCTTGTTATTGCTATTCGATGCAGTTTTATTCAATAATGCTCAATATGTGTGGCGGACCACTAATGACTGGATGGCATATTTATTTCAGACGTGACTTGGAAAATCTTTGTCCAACGTTCTTTTGAGAAGAGATATTATTCTTACCTTCGAGGTGAGTGCAATATCAAAACCATTTAACCAGAGTAATAGATCTGCAAAAGTAGGTTTTTCATCATTCTCGGAAGAAGATTAACTAACACTTTTTATACGGATTGAGTGCTGGTGGAAAACCTCCTCAATGAATCGACTGCTTGTCTCACTTACGAGGGTGAAGGAATGATGAATTTCCATTCATACATGGATCGCTTTATGGAAGAAGGGTGGGAGTGCGTTGTTTCCATCAAGCGTATGCCATAACCTGGCGGAATATTTACACGAATTGACCGCGGCCTTTTCGAAAGGTAAGAAAATTTATCACACCGGCTGAATGATTGTACGTGTTTCTATCGAAAATGGGATCCTCGTAAAGTACTCTCTGAAAAATTGTAATCGCCCGACTATTTGCCGGCATTTATCTGTGTTGGCGTGTTGAAAAAGTTGTCAATTGGAAGCATCTAGTTAATAGTCGACAGGACATTTTATTGATGTCTTTGACGTGCGGGGTGAAGTATTGTCAAATGTTTTTCATTCCAAGTTAATCCGGAGCTGTGGCAACATTGCATTCTTTGTGAATTTGTGTGCGTGTAAGGTGACGCCCGCACTCACTGTCAATTGCAATCACTCGTCTTGAGTTGTTCTCAAAGTGTCAACGCGCGAGTGTGCGACTCCGTTGCGGTCCATTCCCCCCTCTCCCTCGTCATCCTTTCCCTCCTCTGCCTCTCCTTCCTTGTTCTCTTTTCACCCCCTGCTCCTCCATCTCCCCCATGCGCCCCCTTTCACCCCCCTCCAACCCCGTCACTCCACTCAACCGACCCGTGCCACTCGCTTCCTCGCACGCCGCCTCATGTTCACGCGCTCGTTGCCTTCTGCTCTGCCATTGCAGCGGTCTGCCGCCGCGGATCTCGGCAGGTCGTCCTTTTATGTGCGTGTGTGAGACACGCGTACGTGCCCGTCAGGACATGTAGAGAGAGGATTAGTAAGATATGAAGGCTCAACGGAAACCAATACTATTTCAATTAGCACTTGACCGTTGGCACGGTGCCGGAGATCACCATTTCTTCCAGGGTCCATGACCTCTCCAGGGTTCTTGTTTCTGCTGTACTTTTTGTTTTTTTCTTTTTTGTGGGTTTTATTTTAGAAGTCGCAGCGGCAAGTATTATAAGGGAGGTTGGAAAAATGTTTTTCGCTTCCTAAGAGGGAGATGTTCCGGATTCAATTGTCGTGGCTCTTAGTTGGTAAAAATTAACATATTCCGTATTGAAGTTTGATTTGAAATGATAAAGGTTGTTACCGTTTAAGCCATCACATATTTCATTGACGATTCTGATATTACGCCTTTATCATGAAATAGCTCTATATACATTATTGTTTTTGGCACAACTATACGTTAAGCCATATAGTTGTGTCGTGTAGGTGTTGAAGTGTGTTAAATCGGGAGACAAGTGGTATCAATTGAATAACTGATGATCTCTTACATGATGCGAGGGATTTGATGTCGTATGGTGCTTTTAAGTGCTCCCAGAAGGGAAATTTTTGTGCAATCATTGTAATTTCAAATTTTATTGACGATCAGCGGTAAGCCACCGGGGTAAAGAGCTGATTCGCTGGGTTGTCGGGATCGTTTTCTAATGTTTGCATTCTCGGCTTACCAGTGGCCTCAATATATCGCCGTGTTTACGTGCTGAAGTTGCACCAAGGTCACGGACTCATCCTTCGAGCATATTTAATTAAAAACTCTGTATCATCATACCCCATTGATTCCTAATCCCGGTTCGAAAAGGAGGCTTAACAGCGCTACTGGAAAATAGCGTTAAATCCCTTTCATTCCAAATGGTGTCGCGAAAGGATTTCAGTCCCCCTTCCTTTCGTTTCCCTTGCGATTATGCCCCACCAACGTCTTACGTCTTTTCCCGGCCTCTTGTGCACTCTCTCTCTCTCACGACCGCGAGCTAATTCCGTTTGCGTTGACGCGGGCCAAGGGTGAGGGAGAGTGTGTGGTCTCCTCCGGTAAGCCTCCACTTGTTTCCCTGTAGAGCACCCTGAGGAAGAAAAAGCGCATTTTATGATTTACACTGGAAATCACGTATTCCGTAGGGGACAGCGGGTAGGGTGATGTACGTAGGAAATAGTTTCCACAAATGAACGAGATGAAAGAATTTCGGTCACCTCAAGAAGTTTCCCCGCATGCGGCCAGGTGGATGGAATACACGGTACATTTTCTGTGGCTTCTTCGTTCCGCAACACTCGGAGAGGCTTACGACAACCACCTTAAAGACACCGGCAAGACTTCTGAAATCCCCAAACGCTCGCATCGCGGTGATTATTCCCCGTCCAATGCGGTGATGCTTTCCCTCTCCGTCCCTTTCCTCCTCTTAAGCCTCCCCCTTCACTCCGCCCGCAACAACACGTGCCCCCTTGTTTTTTTTTTTAAATGTGTCGTGCCCGAACACACATAATCAATTTTTCGGTCTCTTGCCCCTCTCCATTAGAAGTAGACTCGGACGGGAGGATTGGTGCCCTTGAAAATTTCGTGGTTTTTTCTTTTTTTTCATCTTAATACCCTGATGATGATGATAAATGATGGGTCGTAAGATTTCAGACCGTCGTATCCGTAGTTGATGGATTCGCATGTGTTACGCCGCCCGTTTAAGTCACGAGAAAATAATGGCACGCAAGAAAGGGTTGGGGTTTTCACTAAGGCAGTGATGTAGTCGTATCATCGCCTCAATGAATTTTTCGTTAAGATCCAAGGCCACTTGGCAAGTTGTGTGGGATAGCCGCGCGCTATTCCGAACGATAGCTATTTCATTTTCCTTTCAGGAAAGGGAAGGAGAAATGTTCGCATAAAATTATCGGTGCTTCGGGATTAGAGTTCCATGTGTGTGACGCAATTTCCTTGGAAGCAGTTGGAAAAGTAGTTCTGGTAATGCGATTTCCACAGTGGTTACCTAAGTCTTTTCGTGAAAAAGAGAGAATTGCCGTCGCCGTTTACGTGTGTGAGCATTTTCGGTGGGTTGAATGTCTGCATTTATTTCTCCATTTGCTTCTGTTTTTGAGGTTTTGGGCATTTTATTCGTCGCCATTGCTTGTCCTAACCTTTCGAAATGAAATAGTCAAATTGGGTCGAGAAGCTTGGATTACAAGTGGCGCCGTAGTGTGGTCGATGAGTTTTAGTTTGTTTCATTAGCTGCCGCCGGTGCGTGCTTCGCCTTGACCGAGCACTCTCTCATTAAGGATGTTGTCGATCGAGTCGATGACGCTACGACCTGCTTTTGGGGGTGGAGTGTGTGTGGTGGGGGGAAGGGTTGGAGGGGTCGGGGGTTGGTCTCGCGCCCATCGAAGGCTCGGGTGGTGAGTCACGCGCTCGTCGTATCCGTCCCTACCGGGTGAGCATGCTTTTGACCGTTCCAGAAACAAGTATATGGTTGAACTGCCGCCTTCGGTGAATGCTAGGTGCGGGCGTACGTATTTCCCGTGAGGACACCTCCAAAGATTCCTCTGATCTCGGTTTACCAGGATTTACGGGAAAGGCCTCGGTTATTTTTTTCCAGCTGAATGTTTCCTTGCCTTTGATCGTGACGTAGTAAGAGTAACCTCGCCGGGCGGATGCTATTAACTCTTCAATAAAGTTTTAAGATGTCATTTGCAACTCTATGAATTGCTCTGGTAAATGTTAAAAAAATTGAACTGTGCCAGTCTTTTTACTCACACTTGAATTTTACCGTAATCCAAAGCAGGTGGATGGTCGGTCTTCCTCCCGGTAATCCTTAGGGCGCCTACCAGGTAGTACTATCACGCATTCTTGTTCCATATCTGCAAAAAATACTTTGTAATCATGATAATTCTGTCGGAATGGGTATTTTAAAACTTCGGCGATGTTTCGAATTTTTACTGTGCTTCGAGCAGGAACTTCCCAAGAGAATGTCGGCAAAGGATGAAAAAACGACGGGCATATAGTTGAACATGTATTTCATTAAATATCGACTTCCAAATGAGCAACAACACTAATCTTGAGGGAACAAGGTCATTGTGTAGAAATTAATGTGAAATGTCGTAACCTTCACGTTAATTTATCCATTCAATATACCTCTAGCTCGTAGTGAGAGCTGAACTTCCGGTAAAACGAGCTATGTTGTTTGAACCTGCTACCTTCGTGGAAAATCAGCATATTCTTAATTTTCGTCACTTAATTCGAACATAGCAGAATAAGTTGTATTCACATGGCATTCTACTTTCTTTAAACATAAAAAAATTAGTTCGGGGTCAGTTGCTACTCTGACATCGACTCGCCATTAGCCTTTTATTGCGTTTTATCGCTTATAATTCGCACACTGTCGTCGCAATCGTGTTTATTTCCAATTCCACTTGCTTGCAGACATCGATTTGAAAAAATTAGCTCGGGGTCAGTCGCTACAGTGAAATCGACCCGCGTGCGACAGCAGAATAAAAAATTTATTCGCACATTTTTCTTCCAATGGCTTTTTTCCGTCGACATCTCAAGGACGTAACAGTTATTCGAAACAGTTTAATTTTAATCACCAAGTTTATTAATGCTGGTCCAGGTTGCGATTAATCCCATTTATCTCGAAGGAGGAAATAATTTACTTGTGTACCTATCCAGTTAACTATTGGACTACGCATTCCTAGCATTCACAAATTTAGAAAATTGTGGCTTTTGCGTTTGTTCAAGATAAATATTATCGATTCCCGACATGCAGTTATTCATTATGACAATTTCCAAATATCCCAAAATAAATAGCGCCGAATAAGTGCGACTTGTAATCGGCATCAACCGTTGGGTACATTTACTTTTCCCATTCAACCTATTTCATCCTTTGTCTTGCGCATATGGTCTCCCATTCGTTTAAAAATACGTAGAATTCTGCCTTTGTATTCACTTCCCTTCTATTTGTGGGTATATCCAAGTTTCTTTCTTGTTTGAATGTTCATGGAAGTCATTTCTTGTATTACTTTTTTATCCTGATCCAATGCCCGGGCGCATGCCGTTCGTTGCCTCGGCACCATGTTGACATACCTTATCGAAATGGAAACATATTGCAGGTGACTCTAAAACAAATCATCATTCCGTGCAACTTAGTTTTTTATTCTTTGATAGATACGAAATATGTCGGCACGCGGAAATCGAAACGTACGAGTCATCTCGATGCGTTACGATTTTCTCTTAAACGTCCACCCCGCCAGCCGCGTCTAGGGGCGATGAAAAAGTTATGGCCTCCGTGCGCCGCATGAGGGAGGAATCCTCCGCCGTCTCCGAGAGAAAGGTGCGAGCGGGGATCCCCGGCGCCCTCTTTCCCCTCCGCCCCATTTTTCACAGTTTTTCAGCGACCCCTCTTCCACCCATCCTCCACCACCTCTTCCAACCCATCCTCCACCACCCCTTCCACCCATCCTCCACCACCACGTCCCACGTAGGCCGTCAACCGTTGATTTGTGCGGTCGAATTTATGTGTCGGGTGTGAGATGCGGCGCAAAGAGAATTCCGCCCCTCACCATACCACCGCGCGCCCGCAACCTGCGCCGGCTCCTCTAGCCCCGAATGGATGGTGTGACGCGAGGGAGGGATGCGCCACGTGCCCAGGGGGATGGCAGTCGTTTTTTGCGCGACCCTCCGCGGTCGGAGGAGGACGCCGTTCGGCAAGGAGCGCTTCCTCCGAGAAGTTCTCCCTCGGAAGCTTCATCTCTCTCTCTCTCTTTCGCTCCCCTCCCATCCACAACACGATGATTAGTGGTGTTCCTGGAGGCCCACTCGATGTTTCCTGCTGGGCAAGGGGAACGGAATGGGTTCGGGCAACCGCAATGCGACAAGAGGAGGGGTGGAGGCGGTAACGGTGGTAGCGGCGGGGCAGGTTGGAAAAGTGGGTGGAGGGGGGTTTTGATGATGTGTGCTCGGGGCAGGGGGAGGATGGCTGCGTGGGGGGTTAGGTGGGGTGGAGTGAGGAGTTAGACGTTGAGGCTAGGGGGTTTGCCCTCGGGTTGAGGGATTTGAATAGCCGAGAATGGATGGAGGTACGTGGGAGGGACGGAGAGGGAAAGGGGTGGGGGGTAACGGATCGGAGGAGAAGGCTCAAGGCAGTAGTAGGAAGTGGGAGATAAATGAAAGCGAGTGGTGTGGAGATTAAAGTGGGTTGGAAGGGGTCGTAAGGGTTTTCGGAGAGATAGTCGGGCAGGAGACGCGGGTGGATTCGCTCGGGCGGCAAGGTTGAGGGGGTGGGGAAGTGCTCAGATCGAGCAAGGGTGGGTGTGGGCGCTGAGGTGCGCTGGAAGCCAACCGGGAGATGGGGGAGGGTGGATAGAGGGTGGCTGGGGGCGAGGGCGCAAACCGGGGCCGGGGAGGGTTCCCGTACCAACGCACCAGGAAGACGTAAGGGCGGTGAAATGGGTGGAGGAATAGACTGGCGAGGGGGGAAAGGGAGTGAGATGGAGAAGAGACAGGTATTTGTTGCATCGTGAGTTGTGATTGTCCGTACAAGATGAGCAACGGAGATGTGCCTCCGGGGAGAAGTCGGGAAGAAGAGTAAGGTATTGAACCGCAATGTTTAATGCTTGGCGTATATATTTTTTACTTTTTATTTGCGAAAGAGTTGCCCTTCAGGAAAAGAATATCGATTGTCTTGGGGAGAGTAATGGCGTGGCCTGAGAGGAGCGTTTAAGGCAATATGAAGGAATGGGACTGTATTGGCCGTGCGCTTAAACACTGCTCCTCGCTACCCATTAGTCAGAGTGGCGTTTGCAGAGTCGCTCGGTCGTGGAGCACGAACCCCGAAATTTTGTGAATAGAGTGAGGGATTGTTTGGAGCGTCCAGGGAAGGGGATCATGGCTCGAACCTGCGCGAGGATGAAAGGGAAATGGAGGAGAAAAAGGAGAGATAAGTTGCTGACTCCGCCCAACTAAAATTTTTCATTTCGAACCTCCCGCAACCCCCTCTCGGAAAAAAAATACGTTCTCGACATCCCCTCTTCTCCCAGAAACACTTCCTTGGTCCCCCCCTCGGATGCGCGATTCTCGGCCCCCGAGTAAAGTGGAAATGAATTTAGCAGGAACAGGATGGCTTCGAAGGTTGGGACTAAAATAGCGGAATGACTTTGCGAGGAATGACGTTGGACGAATACCGACGTGGGGAAAAAATAGGGATTCCTTTCTTGACGGAATGCGTTGTTGATTTTGGTTGCCGCTTGGTTTACCTCGCTGCTTTTTAATTTTCGGTGGCAATAGGATTAGAGTTCCAGAATTCCCCAGAGCAGAGTGCCGCTCTAATATTTTATTTGAGAGGAAAGCGACTGCGGAAGACCTGGGGCTGTAGAGGCCTTGGCATAAATTTTCCTTTAATTTAATTGCATGCCTAACTTGGGTATTTCTCCCTTTGGGATTGCGTGCGACGTTTGTTTGGTGTTAAGAATGAGCGTTGCCTCATACATTATTAAACCCCTTAGTGCCCTAAAAAGGTGAAAAATGCGTACATTGGGAAGTTAAGACTGATATACTGTTTTTATTGCTGGTGGTGGTTGTAAACGCATAAAAAAGGAAATAGTTTCATTTTTTTGACGCTTTGGTTGAACGTGGTTGCTGTAGGAAATAAAATTCAGATGTTGAGTTCATTACGTATACTTAGAATTTTGATTGATGATTTAATTTTATTTCATTTTCCGGGTAAATCGATATGCGCAAAATTGCATGATATCCGTAGTAATTAAAGAAACATAGCTATCAATCTTTTCTTCAATTGCAAAATAATTTCAATTAAGAATCCTTTTTTTGTGCTGGTTCTTTTATGAAGCTGGTATGGTTGCCTCTTGATATTTTATTCGCTGGTAAAGCTGAAAAAGTAAAATTATGGAATTTATATTTCGGATAAGTCTTTAGAAAGGCATTTAATGCCGATAGGGGAAGTGGTAAAGTGGTAAATTAGAAGAGCCCGGGAGAATCAAAAGGAAAGGCAATGTGAGAGCAGTCGTTCGCCACTTTAATGGATGAGAAGCATGTCAAACCCGGCGTGATTATGAGAATGGACGGGAGACAAAGATTATGCTTCGTTGGCGGTATCTGGCACTTCTGTTTTTTGCTCATCGTCCGTTGGAATCATACGGAATAGAAATTCTCGCCAGTAGCCGGTACGAAACGGGATGCTTTACAGCCAATTTCTTTCATACGAAAGGTAAAATATTTATTGCTGAAATACGTGTTCGAGTAAAAAGTAACGATGACCAAAGAGCTTCCTTCATGGAGATATTGCGTGTACGGAAATAATCAGAACCTTGTAATACAAGAAATTAACATTGTACGTATTACGTAAATATACAATGAACGTATCTACGGTCGTGAATCAATGAAAACGAGATAGTCAAGACCGTAAAACTTACGGTCTTGGCTATCTCGTTTTATATTTACGCATAATATGACTTGTATGTATGATACAAGACTTTCACATTTTCCACATTCCATCAAAATTTTAATATTACCTCGGTTTATGATTTTCTAAGAACTATATTCTTTGAAAATATTTTTCTCTATGAGATTATTTAGTAAAATGTTTGATTTATTATTTCAATCACTGAGGTTGTAAAATCGTTTTTTATCCCGCGTTATGTTTTAGAAGAAAATATATAAACGGTAGAAATCCTTTCGAATGAAGTTACTGCCATTTGAGATAACAGTTTCGCGTTCACTGCGGATAAGAATCGCTTAGCAAACAATACTCCAGTAGGATACAATACTCTACAATATTCCAGAAGGATAAGCTGATTTCCAAGAAACCGGTTTTAAGTGTGAATCACTCCTGAAAACTAACTTTGACTGTTCTGAAAATATCTATTTCGTGAGTTTGCACATTGAAGAATCCATTTCAGAATGTCGATTTCATCAAGGTAATAATTTAGAGAACTAAGTTGACTACTCTTGAAAACCATCGATTTAAACTAAATGCTTAAAGGACATGAGAATTATATTTTTCGACTTCTCTGTTGCAACATTTTCGAGATTTTAGGGATAAAATAATTTCATAGATCTCTAAAAAGAAGCATGTACACCTTTCTGGCAAAAAGTCCTTGATATGTTTTCAAAGGCAATTACGAGTCTCCGTGTCATAAGTCAGGTGATAAATATAAGAATCACATGCGTAAGATTCGAGTTGTGCAATTCATAGCTGCATTTAGCCCGCTATGATTCTGTAAAATCACTTAAAAGTAAGGTAAGAAATGGGTTCTTCCTTGGGTTTATCTTCCTAATTTTATTCGCTTTTGACAGTAATGAGGGGGCTAGTTACGTTGTTTTGGTGCTTGTGGATCGAAGGATCCCCGTCGATATCTCGCTAGTTTCTGTGCTAGATACCTCCCAATCGATATTCTCTCGTGGCTGGAGTGAGAGTGAGAATGTTACTACCTGGTGCCCGTCCCTCATTTCTTCTTTCGTTTTTGCCCTGCCCCCACATCCTCTTTCCCCCCTCCCTCATCTCGACTTGAGGCTCTCCCTCCGATGCCTCCTTCCCGTAACTCGTGTAATACGTGACTAGTATCCTTCTCTCCCTCATTTTTATTTTCTATTTTGCCGCGATACCTTTGGGGTCACGATGTAGCAGGGAAAATAAAAAAAATATAGTCCGTGCCTTCAAAAAAATTATTAAATAAAAATTTTATTGGCAGCTCTCTAGGAAATTGAATAAAAAAATCTTGGCTTGGTGCTCGGTGTAGGGTGTCTGTTAATCCTTTAGGTCTGGTGAGATGGTATTCTTTTGAATAAGTGATTTTGCCTCACCAGCCTGACTATATTGATAAATTACATTTTTTTCTCGTGAGATATGAGGACGGTAATCCTAAATCCCGGAAGAGGATGGCCTAGTTAATGTATCTCTTTCAACAATGGGGTCGTCTTTTTTTGTCCATGGCAAGACCCTGCAAAGGTAAGGCGCGCTGCGCTAGATAATTACCATTAGAAGAGCTTCATTATGTGTGATGCACATATAGGGGACCTGGCGCTGAGCCATGCGAGTTGATGAGATGCACTGGCGCCTTTAAGTCTCTTAAAGCAGGAATGCTGCTACGACTGTTAATTTTTCCCAGAAAGTAATCGTTGTGGATCCAAACCTAGCATGAAGGGTTGTTGAATTCCCTTTCATCATAATTATTTGTGGTAGATTTCTCATCGTTCGTTCAGAACTGAATTTGAGTTAAATGAATTTAGCTTTTTTCGTCAATAGAAAAACATCAGTTTTTAAATTGCAAAGTACTTAAGTGCATCTCTTTCCTCTACCTACCAAGGGGCGCATGCATTTTTGGAATATTCCGGTTCGCTTAAAATAAATATTTGGCCTTTCCAAATGGATTTTTTTTTGGATTTAAAGGGAAAGTAGATGAAAGGTGTTATTTCGCGTTATCGAGAGGTAATTTGGGATATTCGTTTAGTATTTCGGTGAGGATTTTAATTAAGGAATTAGGTACATTTAAATAGTATTTTATTGATGTGTGAAAATTTATTGCAAAAAGAATTGGACGGCGTTGCTGTAGAAGTTAGGATTGCTCTCTCGTTACTGGAAGGGGGCAAGAAAGACTAAATTTTCAACAGTGCGTTCTTCAACTTTTCGTGTTAGTGATATTAAAAGATTCATTAGTCCATTAAACCATCGCCACAATAAGAGAGTATAGTAGCAGCAGTATTTGAAACACCTAAATTTAATATGGCATTCCTAATGCCAGCATATTGTCCAAACCCTCAAGGAAATGCATCTATAGTTAAGGTTGGTGACTTAACAAATACTATCTCAGTTTGCACAATTACAATAATGCATTACACGAGTTCTATTGTTAGTGCTTTGGCCCAACGGTTGCGATAGATGTTCCAATCCTCGACAATCCGTCAATGAAATAACTCAAGTGTCATCATCCTTGAAGTGAAGTGGCTTTTTTTATCAAGTGAAATGGAATGTTACTCAGGATTGGCTTAAAGGTGCAAAATTTTGCATTACTGTGACACTTGAACGTGTGTCATTGCCTTTAAATATAGAAGGGACATGTGTAAAGGAGTAAAAATTCCTTGCTTTCCACAGTCCCCCAAGACAAAATGCGGACACCGTGGTAAAATGGTTGCCCTACGCACCTCCAACAAATGACGTGTCACTTCCTTCACCATGAATACTAAACCTTATTGGTCATCAAGCGCTATAAACATTTTAGAAGGCTGTGACCTTAGAAGGACACAATGGGATTTTCGTGCCTGCAAAAGAGTAATTGTTTAAGTTAGGGAGAATCAAATATTTGGGGGTCTTCGTCAAAAATGTCACGTGCATCACCACGATTGTTGGAATAGACATGCGTAGAGTTTGTAATCTTTTCAATTTTTAGACTTCCGGTGAAGATTTCTATGGTTGACGAAGTTAGTATCCCCTCCAGTACGTACGTACGTAGATGTTGGTTTATTCGTGTACTTGTTAATATTTTCTTCCCTGTTTCCCCGACTGGAAAGATTACTTTTTATCGCTTCATTATCACTTCGGGAATCCGTGGCTTCGGCTCCTCGCAGCTTCGCAAGGGGAAGGAGAGGGGCGTGAGGGGCCACCGCGAGCATTGTGCGAGTGTCGCGGTGAAGTGCACTTGCATGAAAAGTGAGCGAGCGATACGGCGGTAGGGGCCGTGGGCGATGCACGCTCCTCCCTGGTCGGGATCGCGGCCTGGGGGTGTCGAGGGTTCGGCTGAGAGAAGGACCACTGTGGGGGAGGGGGCTCGTTGGATGAAAGTTTCCCGGGGACGCGGGTGCCCCCGTCCATGCACACACGAACCTATTCCCCCTCCTTCCAGACCCCGTCCTCCCGAGTTAGTATTGTGCTACGCTTGGCAACGCCGTTTTGGACCAGGCATAAAGAGTGGTCCATGGGATGAGAGGAAGGTTAGTGGGAGCGAGGGTCAGGCTGGAGGGAGGGGCATTGCCTCTGGGACGTGTATGCTCGGGTGTGGGTGGGCTTGTGGGAGACGTCGGGTGAGGGAGAGAGGGACGGATGCTGTGCGAGGGAGGAAGTGCACGAATGAGGGGCACGCCACCTTCCCCTCTTGCCCTCCCCTCCACCCCATCTCTCCCCTTCCTTCCCAAATCTCTTACTCTCCCCCTTCCCTCATCCTCACGTGGAGAACCGATCTGCTTTCCCGCTCCCAAAGACCCCTCCTCCCCATCTCTCTTCTTTTCTTTCGATGCAACCTTCTCCTCTCGATCTCCCCTTGTATCTTTAACTTTTTTTCGTCTCACGTGCTCCCACCGTTCCTTTTTCATTTCTTCCCATTCAGGTCCCCCTTTGGGCTCCTCCGTCCCGGCTTCTTTTGTGCGCCTCTCTCTCCTCCGCCTTCAAATGTTTCATTACTTGATTCTATACCCTCCGTTTACCGCGTGTGATATGTTTTGAGCGTTTGACGGGAGGCTTGTTTAATTTTTTCCCCTCATCCTCCCCAGGAGTTTTGAGCAGAGCCGTTTGGGTCTGTCGATTTTTATAGCCTAATATCTGCTGGCAGCTCCCGTCTTGTGGTGTGAGCCTGGATTTGTTGACAAACACTACCGTGTAAACCCGTCTTTACTCGAAACTATATCATCGTCTTTGGGGGTTTGATTAAATCCCTCTCTATTTATTGTGTAGTGAGAGTATCTTCTCTGTGTCTAACGTATTCTTATTTTTAATCTTTTCATAATTCGATGGATAACATATGAGATTCTCGACTCTATTGCAAGGAACTGAAAGAAGACAGAGGGCAAAGGCCGTAGAGAATATTTTTCTGTATGCTTTTTGCGAACCGATATGGTACTTAGGTTTGCATAAATGTCATCACAGCGCATGCTCGTGTCTGACGCCGGAGTTCCAACGGTACCAACGTTGTTTCCATCCGTTTTGCAATGTGAAACTTCGCTCTTGTCTCCGTACCTCCGAGAGCACCTTCAAATGGCGCTGTTTTTCAAATGACATCTGCTCCGCAGCTGCCTCCTTAAGGCACTTCCCGAACCTTTTGAATCCGTTAGTTGTTTCGCCGCGATTGTGAAAGGTTCCCTGCGATATATGGATCCATTCGCCCTTCCCGCAAAGCACGCCGGTTCCACTCTCTCCCTCTGCCTTCCTACTTTGGGCGTGGATCAGGTCGAAAAGTTGGCACTCCCTCTCCAGAGGGATTTGGGGAATCCAAGTAGCCGAAGGTAACTCCAGAAACCCGTGGCAGCTCTCTCTTTACTTTCGCCGTTCCGGTGTGCACTTTCATATTTGTTTGATCGAATGCCGCCTCGTGGTTAAGTGCCGGTGTGCTCCCATCGTGGCCCGTGAAAAAGTTTCTGGTCCGAAAGATGTGTATTTATGTTCGGGCAAAGTGAGTGACTGCCGACGGCAGCGAAATTCTGAACTTGTTTTTGTGGAAGAATCGACGTATAAGAAATATGGAAACTCTCCCTCAATGCTCTGACATTAAGGACCTAAATGAATTGGAGACTTGACGGAGGTGTTCAAATTGTGCATTCTGTCGTCAATTTTCTTGCCCAATGTATGTCATTTTGTGCCCGGAATCGTTAGTTCTTTATTAGCTCTTGTAAATTGCTAATATACTGAGCAATTATGGAAAGATTATTCAAGGAAATGGCATATATAGAGGAACATGAATTACTTATCTTTTTGTTGTAATGGAATGATCGCAAAATTGGTGTTGTCTTCCAAAGATTGATGATGGATTAAATCACCGTTTTGAAACAACATTTCCTTGGTAGGAAGTAATTTATCTTGTGGTTGGTTTTCTTGAGATGGGGTTTCACTCACTTTTCCGGGCCCCAAAAATCACACATACCGGCTTAAAATTTTAATTATAAATTCGTGGTCCATTTGGACACTATGATGCCAACAGTGCATATTTTTGTTCCTTCGTATTAATTTTTATACTACTATGTGAAATGTGTAAGTCGCTTTTTGGAAAAACTCCTTCAGCTTCATATTACTGTGAATGAAACGCCTTCAAAAAACTTCATATTTATAGTAATAGCTTACAACTGTATGCGGAGAAATAGTTACGTATTAATGTTTATCTTTACTGGAGGAAGTCTTTCTTGGTGGATCTTTATCTTTCTCGGGTGTCAGCCACTGTGAGGGAATTAAATGTTACTCTTATGACCTTGGGTTGGGATTCTTAGTTTATTTCATCGTTGGTCTAGAGTTGAATATACTTTAGGAAAATAAAAGTCTGTAGAACCTCTTGGAGATAAATAATTCGTTATTTTCCTTGTGAAGATGATGACAAAGTGCGGTTTCTGAGTAGGTTTTATAAGTTGAGATAATACTTATCGTCCGAGTTGTCCTTGACTTAATATATCTATCCGGTGATATTGTGTCAACTTCAGCAGTATATATTGATGTTTTGTCGTAATGTTAAATGCGTGTTTTTTTGGAAATTGCTCTCTACTTTTTGGTAATTCCGGATGTATTGTTGCGTGTGATATAAATTTAGCTCGCTGCAATCCAATTATTAGTTCGCTTGATGAAGTATTTAAGAAAAATTGTTTACGTTCCTGGAATCCATTAATTACGCGTAGATGTGAAAAAGATAGAAAGAACCCAAATGAAAATCAAACATGTTATTGAACATTCCAAAGCTGGAAAAAGGCATTTTATGAAAATCACCTTTTGCATTTGAACTTTTAATTAATCACTAATATCACAGCAGAACAAATGATTCCGTTTTCCTGCCTACCTATTAGTTTTCATAGAAAAGTAGCCACATTTAATAGCTGATGCACAAATGCTTCTAAGTTGATAAATGATTCTCTCCGACAAAAAACTAAGCAAAAGCCATGCAATGTTTCCCCTCTTCCCTAAAATTATTCTATGGACTCTTGCGTGTCTATTACGTATATTTGTCAACACTTCAGATCATACTTGTACTGCATCTAGAGCAGCTAAAAGGGAGCCTGGCGTAACTTTATAAAATGTATCCATCGCGATATCAGCGAAATCGCTCAAGTTAAATTCCCGTCATCTAGCAGGCATTAATAATACTTTGTGGAAATCATTGCTGAGAGATGAAATAATTTTAGGCGGATGTACTAAGTGCTTTATGATGACCAAGTAAATCCACCGCTGAGTTTCACCCTCTCTGCGTTTCAAAATTATTCTTAGAAGTAGTTCATTGGAAATAATTCCTAAAATAAACAAAAATGCCGGAGGTACACGCGCTAAATAAAGCTGTGAGATTTTAGAGTTGACCTGCAGTTAATTATCTCCCAAGCCAACTCTTTTTGTTTCTTTTCTTCTCGTTTTCCGCGAGGGAGGTCGAGTGTTGGCGTGAGTCGAGCGGTTGGGGCGCATGCCCCTTCGCGACCCTGTCTCCTCTTCCGCGTCCTCGAACGCCTCCCGACGACGTCTCCTTTAAAGTGTGAGCGGGGGGTTCCCGACCCCGGAGAAGAAAACCACGCGAATTTTCCAGATCGGCGGCGGTCGCCATGGCAACGGAGCATCTCGAAAATATTTCACTCCCTTCCTCGGTTAACCTTGCCCCCGAGCGCATTCCTCACGTCGCTCGAATTAATTTCTCTCTCTCTCTCTCCTTTCGCCCGCTCGCGCGGTCTAGTACGTAGGTAATGTGCACACGCGTACTGGAGCGAGTTCGCGGGAGAGCTGTACCGTAGCTTCCACCGTTTCATTACGCCTTTGCATTCGTACGAATCGTTTCTTCACCTTCCCCCTTACGTTATTTCTCACCCTCTCTCTCTATATTCAAGTTTTCTAGTCATTTCCTTCGCACAGATTCCCATTTCAAAATTTTCGGTGCCGTCGTCATTCTCATTTTGTTCCTCCGTCACGTGATTAGGCCCGTTCCAGCGCCTTTCCCCCTGCTCCGTTACCCCTTCCTCCAGTTCGGCCGTATTTCGCCTAACAATCGCGAGCGGGCGAGACGCTGCAATAAAAAATATAACTCTCGCTGGGGTGACAGTCCTAGCACTAATCAATTGGCCCTTTCTCTCCTCCTGCCTCCTCCCCCATCTCCCCGCATCCTTGTAAACTGGCTCGCGTTTCTCCGTCACGCCGTGCCGATTCTCTCTCTCTCTCTCTCCTTCCTTCGCCTTTAATGTGTCGCTTATGACTATTTGTATTTTTTTTCGCGTTTAATTGGGTGCCAACGGTTGACTGCCGGGAACGCTTGGGGGACGTTGACATTCGGGAAAACCTTTGGTCGTCCGGTAGGGAAAGAAAATACTTTCGCATTGGGAAGTCGCGGGGGAGGTTGCCTTACGCACTTTTTTCAATCTGTGGAAGAGAATATGATGAGAAGATGGTCGTTTTGCAGTGGTGTGCTACAATGCTAATTTCATTGCTTTCGATCGCTCTCACACGGTACCTAATAGCCTACAGATATTCGGATTGTCGGATTATTTTTTTCTCATTTTACCATTAATCTCTGAGAAAAATGAGTAAATGATGGCCTTCCTTCAAAATATTGGAAACTTATAGTGCGGCATTAGTCTTGATGGAATTGATTTAGTTTTGTAAAAAAAATTCATAAACTTTGTTGTTCGATCGGCAAATAAAACTTGACATTGTTAGAGTGGGTGGATGCTAGTTTTAGTAAGCAAAGGCGCAAAAATGTATTCTAAAAATCTAGTGTCGGCTGCTTAGTCTCCATTTCCTCGTACTGTTCCCGAAAAATACCGTGGGCCTCTTTGGCCTTAGTATTATACTTCTCGGAAACTTTAATCCGTACTTCTCTAGTCATGATTCACTTTTAGCACACTAGTAATATTGTAGAATGTTATCCTAAAGACAAGCAATAGCAAAATCATTCATTCACTCCGGAAGAAGATTGGCAGTGCTATACCAAGTAAAATAATAATATTATTTTCAGAAAATCATGTGTTTTATCAGATTTAGTCTGTAATCCTATAAGTGTTTATCAAGGACTCATCAGTTTTGGAGTGGTGGCGTATTGTTAGGATGTATAATGATATGTCCAGATGCATATTTTTGTTTATTAATACTCTAATTTCATATGCTTCCTTTGAATCTGTCGGTTCTAAATTGTTCAAAATTGGAAGAAAATCTCTTCAAACCCTTGAATTTTCACCTGAACATCAGTGTGTTTCCTGCAGAATCAAAGGTTTGAGGATCTTTGCTACCGATTAGGTAAATGTGTCAATAAAACACCAGAGTCAAACGTTCCATGCGAAATAACCTAATCTCACGCCTATTTTTGTCATTTTGATTTACCGCCAAGTTTTACGAGCGGCTAAGTACCCTTAAGCATCTTTTTATCTGAAAATAGATATGATATCACATGAAACTTAGCAGGACTGTGCCAAACATAGAAACTCCTACCTCAGGTAAGAGTTATTTAAAACTGAGAATTACTATGTTTTATCATTTTCTTTTGCAAGGGCTTCGTGAGACGGCTGCGGAAGCCTTGCCTTTTCCGCTGCCGGGCACGACACACAGCCGATTGGGCCGAGTCCCTTAGTTAACAGGACTCATATGGTGGAAGACGTAGTGCGAGGGTATGGAAAGTTTGTAGAGGAAGGGTGAAATTGGTTTGCTACACAGCATGGTTAAAATACTATCGAGAAATAAGAAGGAAAGATCTTTGTTAACTGTTAGAGATAAGTCAGATAATATAATAGTTAAAATAGAAAATATCCGAGAGAGATGGAAGAAATATATAGAGGAATTGTATGGTAAAGAGCAACAAGGTTAGACAAAGAAAGATAACATGACGTAGAGGAAGATAGCTTAGGGTCAAGCATACTCGACGATGTAATAGAAAGACCATTAAGGGAGATGAAATCAAATGAGGCCGTGGGGGTAAACAACATTCCTGTGGAACTATTGAAATGTTTAGGAAAATGTGGGAAGAAGGCCATATATGGACTGATTCGTAGTATCTATGAGGAAGGAATCTGACCGGAAGATTTTGTGAGATCGGTGTTAGTTACTATTCCGAAAAAGATGAAGGCTAAATCATGCGATGACTACGGAACAATAGGTTTGATATCCCACGCAGCTAAAGTGGTTCTCAGGATCATCAACAATAGGATAGAGGCTAGGGAAAATGATTACTTAGGCGATGATCAGTTTGACTTTAGGGAGGGGAGAAGCACGTGTGATTCAATTGCAGTAATGAGATCACTAATCGAGAGGGACGTAGAATACAATCAGGACGTGCTTGTCTGTTTCGTAGATTTCGAAAAGGCAGTTAATGGAGTGGATTGGGAAAAACTAATGCATGTATTGCAGAAAATAGGAATGGATTGGAGGGACAGGAGACTGATCCGCAACCTATACATGTCTCAGACTGCTCAGGTGTGAGTGGGGAACGGGAGTCCAGGTGGGCAGTGTTAGGAAATGGTGTAAGGCAGGGTTACCCATTGTCACCGGTGCTGTTCAACGTATATGTGGAGTAAATGATTAAAGAGGTATGGGAAGAGCTGGAGGTGGGAATGAAAGTCGGAGGGCAATTGGTAAAATCAATTAGGTTTGCTGATGACCAAGCTTTAGTTTGTCAGTCAGCCAAGGGGTTGCAAGTATTGCTGGGTGAATTGGTAATTAGGTGTGATAGATACAGAATGAGAATCACACGCCCTTGCGGTGGTTTGCGGGGTATTGAGTAGATAAATAAAAGAAAGATGTTGCGATTTTCCTGAAAGAAAAAGACTAAGCTAAACATTAAAATAGGATAGCACAAAATAGAGCAGATAGGACAGTTAACGTCCCTCGGAAGTGTTTTGGACCAACATGGTCAAAGTAGAGGGACGCAAGGAGAAGAATTGCGCCAGGCAAGGAGGCTTCCTCAAGGAGGAGGGAGTTGATGACGGGGACGTTGATTAAGGATGCTAAGAAATGACTCGGCAAAACTTTGATATGGAGGGTAGTTATGTACAGCGCGGAAACGTGGTTACTGAAGCAGGAGGATAGACGTAGATCGGAGGCTTTCGAAATATGGGTGTGGAGAAGAATGGAAAAGGTGAAATGGACCGAAAGGAAAACAAATGAGGAAGCACTGGAGATGGTGGGTGAGGAGAGGGGTTTGCTGAGAGAAATCCTAAGGAGAGGAAAAATAGATGAAAGGCGTATTAAGAGGCAGTGAAATGTTGAAGACTGAAATAGAGGGAAGAATGTTAGGCAAACAAGGAAGGGTAGGAACAGGATTGGGATGTTGTACTGGATGAAGGGAGGGAGTACACGAGAGTAGAGTAGGTTGCTGAATTGTGTTTTGTTAGGAGTCACAAAATATTTATTTGGTAGTTGTGTCCATGCAAAACCTACCTTAACTGTTAGATTACTTAATAATAATTCTCCAATTTAAGAGGTTATTTTAATGCTACATTATCTCACTGGAATATTTTTTTAATTCAAATAAAATTTACTGCTTTGGCTAATAAATTGAGTGAACTTTGGTTCCTGTAGCTGATCGCTTTCGGTTAATTTTTCCCGCCCGCTGAGTATTATAAAATACTATCAATGGTGATTGCCTTTTTCAAGTCTTTTGGCAGCCGCCGAAATACTTCAAACTTGAGATCTCAATTGATCTGTCAAAGTACAATATGAAACCTGAAGTACGGCACTTGTAACATTGATAACGTGTGATTTCAGTATATGTTTAAACCGTCTTCGGTTCAAAGATACTGAGAATTCTAACCCAGTTTTAATTTAAGGGCATCGTTAGCATGCTTTATTAAAGAAAAAGTGGTCTACCAATGGTGTGATTTTCTGTCGCACTGGAATCCCGACGGCGCACGACTTCTCGTGTTCTGGTCTATCTACGGCTCGCATCGCAATTGTGTCGTGGGCGCATTGTTTCGCTCGCCTCACACGCGATCCCCCGCGGAGCCGCCCAGGGGCCGGTAAGGTCCCTTCGTGGCCGCGCTTGGGCGCCGGCAGCTGCCGGGACCGCGCATTCGTTGATATTCAAGCGGCTGGCGTCTCTCTGGCGCTTTTCACTCCGAGAGGAATCAAGTCTTGAGAGCGACGTCCTCATGACTTGGCGTTGCTTTCACACTCGCGTAGTCAAATATGTTGTAACGCCCTTCGATCGATCTAAATTTAGGTTCCGAGATTGAAAATTTGATATCGCCCGTGCTTTTTCACTCCAAATGGAGTTCAGCCGCCTCCAAGGCGAGGTATAAAAGGAGTAAAAAGTTATTCATTGCGGCTAGGTTAGATTCCATTATCTTTTTTCTGTTCGATGCGGATGAATCTTGCGCCGGTAGAGAAGTACTCAAGTAAAGCCGTAGTTGCCGAATGCATCGCTGAGATGTCTTCGTGAATCCCCTTTGATTGTCCTAGCACTACAGTGAACACTTAATACGTTAGGTAACTCGCAGCTTTTGAGATCGACGCAAAAATCAGTACTGCAGATTTTGCGAGTTCGCCCACCTTTTTCGGGCGTGGGCTGTTGTCATGACGGGTGGAGTTAGTTTGGTGAGAAGTGAGCTCATCCTCGTGACGGATGCAGCCGACTCCGAGCGTGATCGGCATCCGTCAATCCAGCCGTTTATGTCGGCACAAAGCCCAATAATCCGTTTGGCTAAGGCAAAACGAGGATACTTGGCGCAATATTCGATGGCGGCGGGTATTCGATTCGGTTCGTGTGAAAGCAGACCCGGTGCGGGCCGCTCGTGCGATCGATATGGGCACGCTAGAGGGGTCCCCCTGCCTGCCCTTTTCCATCCCTCCCCTCTTCTCCACAGTTTTCACCCCTGGGCCGCCGCCACCACCACTCGCCCTCACCCCATCGGATCTAACCCGTCCCCCGACCATCTTCCTTTTCCACATAGCCACCACCTTCGTCCTCTCCTCACCCTCTCCCCCGCCTGACTCGCACCCTTCCCTCGTCGTTCCCCATCCGATGCACACGCGATCACTTAACCCCCGCTGCAGCATTTCTCCCCACTCCTGCGCTTTGTCGGCAGCAATTCAAACTATTTAAGTGCCCTACGCACTCCGCCCCTCCGTATTCTCTCCTCCGTTTTGATTAATTTTTCCTTGTGAACGTAAACATAACGCGACCCATAAGACGTAATATTCCTAAGTGTTAAGATGGCTTTCCTTGGCATTGCAGATTCTTACGAAGTCTTTTGCCTTAACACGAATAATCAGGCTAAAAGAAATGAATGGTCGGAAATCAGTCCTTGAATCGTACATTTTCGTTTCCGTAACTCTGTCCGGAATGTTCATGGAAATGCATTAGGTCGTTAGACAAATACTTATTTGGCAGTGCTGTGTAGTGGTCGGTGAGTGTAAATGTTAATATGGTTAATACCTATATTAAATTAAACACAGGAGAAATGCAAAGTATGTCTAACTGGTACCTTCACTATTTGGGAAAGATGAAACCTTTTTGATTTTCTAGTTTTCTAGAGTCCTCGATAAATAAGCGCCCAATTTAGATTAGATGTTTAATTTTCGTAGCTAGATATGGTAAAATTCTGTAGATGTCAAGCTCTATTCCGATCCAAGTTTGTAGAATAATTTTGCCATGAGTAAGGGATAGCGATATATTTATTTTTCGTGTTTCTGATTAACTATTTACAGGGGGAGATTCGTTCCTCATTAGTCACTATACTGTCACTTCGTAGTGTATGTTCTATGTAACGGAAAGCGGTGTTTTATTATTTCATCTCTGATAGGATTTTGTACGAATTACTCCCCAAATGTCTTTGCTGCGAGAGCTCCTTTAGAATATAATTTTATTCGCACGTGGTCCTTAATATCAAATTGAAAAGATGTTCTCCATGTCATGCGTTAAAATTTCTATATCGGAAAAATGAGCATCATAATCCAAAATAATTAAATTGTCAGTAGAAGACTTCGTTTGCTGGACGGTTTAGTCTTGTGAGTAGAGCGACATCTCGCCAACTGAAGTGTTGAGGGTCCCGTCTAAACCCCAAGTGGATGCTCACCTGGGAAATATAATGATAAGCCAAAATGGCGTTGTAAGATCCAATGGAGTCCGGCCCCTAGAAGTGGCTAGTGTCTCCATTTAATCATTTACCGAACTCCAAAATTTTGCCCACTTGCACATCACATAGATAATTCAAAACGTATTGTACAAGTATGCAGGTTTCCTTGACCCATTCCACTTTGGCCTCACTTGGTCGCCGCGGGAGCTGTACAGTTTACTTTATTGATGTAGTTCGAAAGTATTTACGACGTCTTTTCTAAGTCCATGCCTAAGTTCTCTATCGCCGAAGCTCGACTCATTTCGGTATGGAGATCATCAAAAATTACTAACCTCTTGATCCATTTACTGTGGGTTGACCCCTGTGGTAGAATAATGTATAATTCTGGATGTTTCTGTACTGAATAGGGTCATTTATATGACTTTTGTTTGTCGCACGATTCGATTCTCTGCCGTCGATTTTATTTTCATTCGATGTAACCGAGCTGTGATATGTTCTTTATTAGACTTATATTGATCATCTATGGATTGGATTGCACCAGGTACTTTCTTAAACCAATTTCACGGAAGTGCTCCTTTGTTGATGTTCCCGTTCATGTGGCAGACGTTCATCTTTTTCCTCTCTCTGCTCAAGTGGTTTTCGAATCGATATTTTCATGAGAGCGCCTCTCATAGGCGAAGCCGGAAGTCTTGACGGCTCTGTCGGCGTGACCGTCTGGGGAGTGGGGGGGGGGCTATTTGCCTGCAGACAGGGGCGGGTCGGTTGTTGAGGCTGTCTTGCCAGGCACGACCGATACGCGTCTCGAGCTCGGGTTAAAATTGCAAACCTGATCCGACATGACGTCGTTACTTTTTTGGTTGTCTCTTCTGGTTTATCGAGGTGGCTATTTGTCACGTGAACTATTGTCACCATTTCGACATTTTGTTTTAATTTTAAGGACAATTTTGATTGAATGCATGATCGTATAGATGACTTTATTAGTACAGGTGCCATTGGTGTTCCCGCCGCTTTAAAATGATTGCCTTTCGTAATCGGTTGATTCCTCCTAACCTTGCCTGTCCCAGGGTCTGTTTTTCTTACTCTGTCCACGTTGTATCGATCGGCTTGTGTTTCGGATTGATGGCAGCTTACTTTGAGGGAATTCTTTCGGTTTCCTCTGCAAGGAGACGCTGGCGACTTTGTGAAATATTGATGCTCGTTCAACCGTATCCTCTTACTCCTTCGAATTCCCCTTTTGCCTACGTTTCAGGCTTTTCTTCCTAGATGTGCCTAACCGTCGACTCTAACGGAATCGACCCGTTCATTTTTTTATGTGCTATTTCTCAAAAGTTTACATCGGAAGGGAATGCGACCTGAATATCTCGTAATTGGCGTGAGTGTCCGCTATCTCGTCTACATCGAAGCTCCTCCAAATAGCTGCCTTTCTGGTTTGCGCTTTATGGCTCAGGCCAACGATTAGCCGTGTGAAATGTTGACGTCGGTCGACGAAATTACTGAGTTTTATTTTTCTGCAGTTGAGGGCTGAGTGTTTGCGTGATTCTCCTCTATCGAACTCATCCCCTTCATTTGTTCTCCTATCAAAATTTGCTCCATTTTCTAGTAAGTGATTTGGTTGATTCTGTTAATTCTGAGGGACTCGAGGTGCTGAAATTTATATCCGCAAATATTTGTTTAATAGTTGTTGCTATAAGGTTCTTCGCACCTCACTGTAAAGAACGAAGACGCGCCCCATGTTTCGTGTTTGTGGGTGGGTCATGAGCTACTCGTTCTCCACTTAAGCAGGATTTCTGTGGTCTTAATTCTCCGTGATCGAGTGGAAAATCTCGAGAATCTCTTGTATTTGGGCTCCCTAAATTGTCTGATATTCGTGGTCTAAAACGACTGTATAACCCAAATAGTACCCAATACCTCTGAAATAAAATGACAATACATGTAACAGTGTTTTCGAGTTAAAATACCAAAGTTGTCTCTCATCAACATATTTCTCCGCAAGTCGCCTCAAAGACGTAGAGCTAGAAGTTTGAGACATCAGTTATGGAAGGAATTTTGTGTTTGCACCGTAGAACTTTGAAGAAAATAAGGAAACCCTTCATTTTCAAATTGTTCGAATATTTGTGCCTTATGTTTTCCACTGTTGTAATCGTAAACCGAGAGTGAGAAAAAATTCGTAATATTCCTGTTTCCGTAGTTTTGTTTCCTTCTAATTGTGGACGTTCTTTCTAATTTAATGTGGAACTAGAATTATTTCCTGGTATAGACTTCGAACAAAATGTTTTCTTTCGAATGAATTCTGGTTGTGATCTTCGTGTCTCCGATGGTCTACCTAGTTTTCCTAATAATTGCGTGAATACATTTGCAATTGGTTCCTATTTTCCTGATAATCGTGTGATCCTGGTTGCTCAGAATATGCTTCATTTGTAAAATTGAATCAGTCTCCTGTAGTTTCCGAATGCTTAAGGCGTGGTCAAGATGAGTTTTTACTTAAGTGGAATATCACTTATTTTTCATGAGAATAAGTCATAACTTTTTGCTTGTTTAAACTACTTTCATTATTAGCAGCTGCGCAGACAATTTGTCTTTCAGAGAACGAGAATTTACGAGAAGTATTATATTAATACGCAATATGTGTGTGCCTATCAAACTAAAGTGGTTAATAATGATATAATTATATGTAATTAGAATTATGGGGACACTCTTCTATCAATGTTGTCATATAATTTTTCGATCATTTTCAGTTGCGTATTTTAAAGCCAGATGGTGCACGCCATTCAGGGATATCGTATTATTGGCTAAAGCGGTAATAACGGACCCACAAGCGATCGCTCAATCAGGAAGTTACGCCCAATATACGATTTCTGCGTGGTCCGGGTCTAAGAAAGAATAATTGCTCCCCGAGGTTAGAAATGCTAATTTTAAGTATATTAATTTCAAGGCATGTCATTAATAACTTGTTTCAAACTGTGTTGAATTAAGAACTCCATAGTTTAATCCTGGGAAGTAACGCTATACTTGCCAATAGTCGTCGAGGGAGTACCAATTACAGTACTACCTAAGGCTGTTATTTTACGATTGCCTGTAGGGCCTCAAGTCATAATTGGAGGTAAGGAGGTAAAAGCGGAAATTATGCGATGCATAATTCGGAATATGTGGAAAAAATTATCCAAGTGATAACTGCAAATCCACGATGCGCGTTTAACCTCTTCATCGCCGCCTCCACTATTCCCAGACGAGTCATTTCTCTACGCGCTCCGGCACATCCCATCCACTCGTCTCATCTCCGCCATCCGGTCCGTCGCGAGGGACTCCCCGTATTCGAGGAAAGGGAAGGAGCGCTCACTCGCGATGCCATGGCTTTTTTCGCCTTGCTCGGTTTTCCGTGGGCAGGGAGAAGTCCTCACCTTCCACCCCACCCTCCCCGTTTAATCGAACATTTCCATGCTCCGGCGCTCGAATACCGAACCCTCACGGCGCACACGTAATTCCACGGCATCATCCATTCCTCCTCGTCGGACGCTCGCTCGGGAGTTGGCGCATGGCTCGCGGGCGTCGTGCTCTCCGGTTTCGTCAGCATCCACTCTTAATGCATGCCCACTCCGCCTCGACCCCTCTTCGTCAACCCCCCCTCTCCCGCGTGCTCTCCTTTGCTCGCCGACCTGGGTGAGCGAGACGCCCATCCGGCGAGCGCCCCTCCTCCACCTCCCGAGTACCCCCGGCGCACCCCCATTCGTCCTCTTCCCTCCCCGAGTCTCTCTCTCTTTTTCTCGATCCTCCCCCACCCGCCTCCTCGCGTACTTTCTCCCCGTCTTCCCCTCGGGAGAGCGACTTCCACGCCTCCTTTTAAATTCTGCGCCGCGAACCCGAGGCACGCGAGACGAAATTTTCCGGCACGTCACTTGTCGGCCGAAATCGATCATTTCCCAGATTCCCTTGTATGGAAGGCGGGAGGTGAGAGTCAAATGTTAGCTTTGACGATGCCATATGTCGAGTGAGTGGATTTATATTGGTTTCTTTTTTTTATATAATCTCCTGTAGGATTTTCCAATGTGGGAAAATATTATTGTGGCAAGTGGTTCATGCAGTCACTCGTAGCTGTTTGTATCGGAGTGCCAAGGTGTAGAGAAAATTGTTGGCGTGAATCAGTTGAGACCATGGGCATCTAGTTCTTTTTGGTGCGTGATGTTGATTACGCACGTGGGTTGAACTCAAATGGGAGAATTGTTTGTGGAGCCCCAATTTCCTCTATTCTTGCTTTGTGTATTTGCATTGTATTGAGGATTGTCATTTTAGTTTGGTATGCCTGTAGTAGTTGAAATAATCTCGAATAATGGCGCGAGAATTTATTGGGATAACTATGCATTATAAGTGTATAGGCATACCAAGTCACGATAATCAGAATTGTCCGGGAAAATTCAGGGATTTGCTATCGACTTATGAATAGAAACGCCTACTTAAAAGTCAAGAAAATGAGAGGAGAGATACAAATCTAGTGGCTGTAGAGTTATTTTCTTCTGGTGACAGTGATGGTTTTTAGATAATTGTTGCAAATCCCGTTTTGACCCCGGGTTTGTCTTTAGTGATTCTCATGCTGTTGTAAGTGGTAAACGCATACATTTGTGTGTAAATCTAGTGCAGTATTTAGGTGCATGAATGAAAAAAACATTTCCTCTAACTTCGGTTTTTTAGTATTAAATTTGGAGTATACCTTTTTTGAGTCACATCTAATGAATTAACCCTTCGTTACGCATACCGCTAAAGAAATTATTTTTTACTTTTGCAGCCCATCCCATTGTATGGAGAAAATAAATGGATTCTGTCAAAGCGATGGGAAAATTGATATTAATTTTGTGGAAAAATGTTGGTTTTTACTTGGAAATTTTGAACAGCAATGGAATATTTATCAGCCGTTTATATTTGAAATCTTGTTTTTTCACAACACACTCCTGTGCGGTTTGTGCCCTGGGTTCTCTAATTTATGGACTGTTTTCCGTTGAAGGAATCACCTACTCGCTCTCTGTTCTTATAACGAATGAAAGGTTATTTCATTCTTTTTTTATTATTCATGGAATCTGATTATACTTGTACATAAAAATGAAAATTATCTTCCATGGGCGGACTTGGTTTCCGGATCGCCTGGTGGAAACGCGGGATTAGCCTGGTGGAAACGCGGACTCCCGTCTAACACTTAAGGTTTTGGGCTCGGATCCAAATGGGGGCGTGAATGTCTCACTGTCTGAATTTGGTTTTGCATCGAAAAATAAAATCACCATTTTCACGAGTGCACCCTAGCCATCGAAGTAATAAATATTCTATTTCCATAGGTGTACCATGCGCCAATAATATCCCTCGTGATATGTTCCTGTCATTTTGTATATTTTTGGATGTTTTGTTTTTTCATATAATCTGGAATATTTCATGCTAGTGGCAAATTCATTTGGGTTTACAATTTGTTACGATCCTTCATGCGTTTTATTAGATCTTTCTTAATGTAACATTGCTTAGGCCGCTCCTGGGATTGTCAGGCCAGACCATGAAAAGAAAACGCATTAATATATTTAAGTTGCTTTGCTTTGCCTTCAACTTTAGTCGTGTTGATGAATCGTTGAGTGGGAAAAGCATTATTTCTGATTATACGTAGCGCACATATTCAGCTGTCGATCACCCTTCTAGGAAGATTCCTTCCCGCCGTGAGCATATTGTCTTTATGTGTAATTGTTTACTTTATGATTTTTTATATCACTTATCAGTTGGAGGTAAAGTTAATTTCGAAATTTTTCGAGCCCAAAGTACTTCAAAACTTTGGAAAATGCTTGTTCTGGTGATAGGGGATTTATGCTTGCCGTCATAGCCCTTCCACCGCAAGAAAAAACAGTCTGTTGGTGGCACGGTACCCGGGCTGAAGAACTTCCTCTCCCCTTGACATATCCCTCCGCTGCGTTGTCCCTTCCTTCATCAGAATCCTTTCCCTGCCTCTACTTCTCTGCTACCTGTCCTCTCCACTCACTCTATCCATCACCACCTCCCCCGCCCCTTTCCTGCCGCCCTCCCCCCGGCACTATCCCTCCCGCCGCCATCCATTCACTCCCTTACGCCGTCACATGCTCCCCCTTCTCTGCCTCTCCCATCATTCCCTACCCCAACGACCTCCAAGCACTTCTCTATTTCTTCGCTCCACCCGCCACCAAGAAGTCCTCGTCCCCTTCATCTACGTGACTGCTACCCGCCACTTCCTCTCTTGTGGTTCACGCGGGCCCTCTCCTTCCATCCCCTCCCCTCCTCGTCGTACGCGCTTTTCATTCAGTCCCGGTTTTCTCCTCACCCCCGCTCCTAACCTCCCCCATCTCGCTTCTTTATTTGTGCCTTCTCACTTTTCCTTGCCGCTGTTTACCAGCCGGCTTGCTTCAATGGCCGGCTGAGGGGGTGCCGGAAAGAGTTTATTCAAGTTCGCGAGAAAACTTCTGTCGCAGGTTCTGTTTTTTTACCTTTTGCTCCCGTCGTCACAGTCTTCAAATACAACACACGTTTAACGCTGCTCAGTGTTGTTTACGCGCTGAAGTGGTTGATCTACGAGGTGCTCTCGGGTGATGTTTGATATTCACATGGGAAAAATAGTCATTAAGTAATTCCAAAAAAATAGTCCCATACGTAAAAATCTAGCCAATTCCTGCGTAATGCTCTCTATAAATTGTATTGTACCTGTGTATTACATCCTCGAGCTCAGCATTTTTCCAATTATTTTTGGGAAATCGATTCTAATATTTTCGGTAAGTTTTCAACTTAGGCAGTCTGGTTAAATATGAGAACATTAAAAGCTGACATTTCTAGACTAGAATAAAGGGAACAGAAAAATCAGTTGGTCTCAGTATTGCCATTTTCTTTGGAATAGTATTGTGTTTCTGTCCTGGAAAAATTATTTATCTCGCCAATTTCGTTCTTCCTAAATAATTATTAATTAATGTCTCCATTAACATAAAAATTTAAATTCAGAGTAGTATTTGGATGTAGAGTATAGTTCGAAACAGGGAATGAAAAATGTGAAGTCCTTGCAAGCAGCGTGAGTGTAATCACAGTTGACGATGATATTTATTTGCTCTTATTGGTCTGTATAAAGAGTTGAGAATGAAAAATGGGTGCAAGCTAAACAAATGGACACGTTTCCCTTATATGCGCCCTGACAGAGGCGTCATCACAACGTGTTTTTATTTGCGATAAGGTAGCATGGGTTATTCTTATTTACGTTCATAAAAAATATGTTAGTACTACTGATGATATTACTATTCTTTTTAATGGATTTTTTCATCAAATTCATATTTATTAGTTTACGCGCGCAACACCGCGATATATTTTTATTTATTTAGTTTGGCGTTATTATTTGAGTGAAATTCAATTTTGCATTGATCATTTCCGTCAGAGATCTAAAATTCTTCAAGGATTTAGGACATGAATCTCATTGTTAATTCTGAGCTTGATGTGGAGGAAATGACCATTCTGGCTGCCAACCATGACCTGCCACTCTATCGGCTGCTCTGATTTCAACTCAAATCCTGATTGGAATGGGAAATACTATAATACTCTTGACAAAGTCATTAAATTCTTCTCATTTCAGGAGACTTTTTAAATTTTTTAAAATTATTTTAATTTAATATTTTGCCGAGTGTTTTTCATTCGTTTCAATTACACCCTGCCCCCACTCTTGCAACCTCTCTCTCACGCCTTTTGTTTGGTGTTTGCTCTCCCGCCTCGTAGAATGTCTTATTGTAGAAATTCTTTCGAACATACGTTGAGAGTTACGTTTTTTACATTTGTTGGGCACAATGCTTGCATTTGTTTGTACCCAATGCTGTCAACGCAATGCTTGCATTTAAAACATTACTAACACTCCAGGAAACGTGTGCTTTCAAGTTCTACCATTTTAGAAACTTACTGGATCTCAAGACAAATTTCAAGAAACTACGGGCGATGCCGCAACGTTAACTTTTGACGTAGTCATCCAATAACATGCATTTCATTGCAACAATTTCAGAGTATAAAAATCATTCGCCTTGACGGGGATCCCGGTAAAGGCGAATGATTTTTGCACTCTGAAATTGTTGCAATTACTGGATCTCGGCATATAGCTCATGTAATGTGAATGAATCGAAACGTTTTGAATGATACTTCTCTGTATTACGGGCCGAAAGTGTGAACGGGGGCAGTGTACCTATGCTTCCTTATTCTTTTTTTAAATTCAGCTTAGTGAAGGAATTGAAGTTTTGTTTAATTAACATGGGAATTATCCTTTTATGCTGGTAGTAAAACTGTGAAAGCATTTTCCGCAGCGATAATAGTATATTATAGACACGCAGATTTTAAGACGCATTTTGAGTCCGTCGAAGTACTTCTGAAAATAAAGCTGAATTAAATAAGTGTATCAACATAATGTCAGATTTTTAGAAAAACTTATAGCCACCTTATAAAAAAACATATATGACGGGAAATAGGTTGAGATTTTTTCAGTGTGTAAACTTCAGCATCTCTATTCAAACTTTTAAAATAACTCCGTAACGTAAAGAGGGCTTTAGCTAGAACTTTGAAAACTTGTCGCCCATTGGAGATTTCGTTTGCAGTGAATTCGTCCCTGGTATAAATTACGGGTTAAATTACTAAGTTCCAAACGTAGTTTTTATCTCCCAAGAGTTTCCAAGCAAATTAGATTTTGGCCCCACTAAAATTCTTTTTTCCTGGCTTATCGATTCACGTGCAAGATATCTTCCACATCACATGGTTTCTCTCGTGGAATAATAATTCCAATGACAATCCAAGCCGCTTGATGAAATTATTTCATTTGTTGACAGTCATTCACAAGTTATATGGATTGAAGAGTTTCATGAATTCAATGGAATGCATGATTAAATGCTTTTTAAGTTCCATCAAAATGTTAAAGTGGACGTTTTTTTACTCAGTTGTGTGTCCGGAGCGGGGCATGTTTTAAAATTTATCTTCACAAATTGCCCTACCGAGACGACGTTTCATTCGAGGAGAGTTTTGGGAAAATAATAATGGTGGAAGAAATGAATCCTTATGTGTAGAAAATGTTGACGGTATTGATGATCTCATGGCAATAAGTGGTGTAGTGGGAGGATGATTTGGGTAATTTTGCGCAGGGAAGTGGACAGAGCCATTGAATTGAACCATGCCATCGGGAAGAAGTTTCTCGCGAGTGGTGAAAGTGAAGCTGTCCTCGAAGGATATTAATTTTTAATGTGAGCCCGGACGTGCTCATGCGTGAGGTTAGCCTTATCACCTGTATCGATTGGCATCCCTCATAATCGGAGGAACCGAGTGAAAGCCATCCGCACTTAGTGCCGCCAGCGGTACTTCGTGACTTTTTGTGAGGCACATGACTTCGGCCTTTGAGCCCCCGGTCCTCCCTCGCGTCTCCCTTCCCCCATGGGCATGGAGCTTTTTAACCACAGGTCCGTTTACGCTCCTGACCCTCAAATCGATAGTCATAGAGCATTCGCCACGTGATCCTTTTCGGACTGGAAGGCGGTGTATTTAGAATTCAAAATTTCAGAGGATCAACTCATTGTTGCTTCCTTCGTTTTGGAAACCACGTTGTTAGGCTTTCTTCATCCCGGATTAAGAATACCCTGGTTAGTTGAGGGTTCCATTGATGTCTGAACCGTCAGGACCCTTATTATTCTGCATGTGCTGGCCATCTTTTAATTTTTTTCGGTATTAGTATTCTTTTAATTCCTCACGTCTGATTTTTCCTCTCTTTCATTTGTTATGTGGTGTTAATTTCATTGCAAATGTTTTCGTGATATTCAAGCAGTTTTTTCCAACATTTTTCTGCTTAAGAAAATAATGATTGCCGTGCCAGGATAGACTATAGTGTGTGGTTATATCCCACGGGAACATGCCATACACACAACCCCGAAAGCCGCCGCAAGGGATTTTGGCGGGGGCGCCAGCTTTTCATGCATAAATATTTCACGTACACAAACACACATGCCCTTTTACACATCCATACCTGTCTGTGATATAGGGAGTTAGAGTTTAGTTTTAAATGTTGCTTTTTGTATTTATAAAGTAGGATGGCTACGTCGATGCCTATTTTCATGATTGTGTATCGTGCAAGGGTAGAACGAGTACTTGATCCGAAATCATTGGTGACCTCTCTCTTTCTTGTTACGAGTATACTCTGGTGCTTGAGTCTCCTATGTGGAACAATAGTAAGTCCATCTTTTCTGCCAATAAAAAACTTGGGTTTTCTGTGCCCTTCTAATAGTTTTAGCCTTGCTAAGGCTATTAGAAAGCCGCAGAGAGAAGTCACTTTTCATGATGTAGGGGCTCCCATCCGAATTCCTCCAGCATACAAGAGGCTTGGGTAACTTAGGGAGCTTACCAAAACCATTAATATGCGACAGGAGCTCGCTGTTTGATGTGGGAGAAATTGTAATGCATGAAAAATGGGCGGACTTCAAAGGGAAAACTTTGTACACTGTTGTTTTGGAGACGACACAAAAAGAGCAAAATACTATTGGGCAAACTCTAGCTCTCTCTCTCTCTCTGTCTCTGTCTCTGGACATTTTAATGAACGAAGAGTATATAGTCACTTCCAAGTTGGAAGAGATTTTCAGAGGGAATCATCTCCCTCATGACCCTCCGTCCCGTATACGAATCCGATATTGAGTACGGTTTTTATTAGAAAGTGGTTTAGAAACTTATTCGGTGTTCCGTCTTAGAACCCAAGTTCACATATTGCTTTAGAGGTGTGGAGTTGTCTCAATGCGAGTGTTAACTTGGCAGAGGGAAGAAGGATTCGCCTCGGAATACCTTGAGAAGCCAGGTTTTTGGCTGCGTTTGCGTGGAATACCTGGCGGGTCGATCCTCAGTTGACCGTATGCCGTGTCAGATTCCATGTGATGTTTCCGTCTAGCCGTTATAGCGCTGCGACTGCATGCCAGGATGTACCATTCTCTTATTACGGCTTTCCCCTCTCTTCTGATCTGAACCCCATTTCTCCCAAGCCCCCACCCCGAAACCTGTGTTGCCTTACTCCATCTCTTTTGTCCCTTTTCCATCGAATACTATTTTCTCCCATTCCTCTCATCCCCTTCTAGGCAATCCCTCGCAAGCGTGTTCATGCAACGGTGAGCTTGGAAAGGGGGACCGGGGGACCAATGAGGGACGGAGGGGAGCCGACGACGACCCCTATCCGCCCCCTCCACTCCTTTTCATCCCGTCTCATTCCTCCTTCACACTCCCTTCCACCCGGCTATACAAGATGCGTTCCAAAAGTAATGCATTTAATATTTTTGAAGTAATTTATTGAACAGATTTACACAAACGCTTACAATTCTTCAAAGTACTGTCCTTGGGCCTCTACACATTTTTCCCAGCGACTCTGCCAATACCGGTACGCGCCCTTGAAGGCGTCTTCAGGGACCTCACGTAAGGTCTTCGTTTCTGCTGATTGGATCTCTTCTATGGACGAAAAATGGGTTCCTTTCAGGGCGGCCTTAATCCGAGGGGACAAAAAGAAGTCTGCTGGGACCGCGTCAGGAGTATAGGGGGGGTGGGACAGCGTTGACCCATGGTGTTTGGCCAGGAACTCGCGGACTCGTAGCGCGTTGTCGTGATGTAGTTGCCAGATAGTGGAGATGTCTTTTCTCGTCCCGATGACCCTTTTACGGAGTCTTTCCATTGCATCCACATAGTAGGCAGAGTAAACTTTCTTGTCCTTGAGGAACAAACTCCTTATGGACCACTTCTTTGCTGTCGAAAAAGACAATGAGAATTGTTTTCACTTGCTCATTTTTGCCTTTTTGGGCACTCAGAGCTCTGCCATTTTTTCTGGGTCGTATTCAAAATCCCAGGTTTCATCACCAGTGATGGCGGTGTCCAAATAAATAATCAGGATCATTTTCAATGCGTTGCAGAAGTTTTCTTGAATTTCCGCTCGGTTGGTCTTTCGTGGCACGATCAGCGCGCAGAGGTTTACAATAACTGATGTCATGCCGCTTCCACAGTTTGGGGAGCACTGAGACCGGTCTCGGCGCAACGCTTAACGTCCTTTCAACCTGCTCCAAGTGGTTCGATTCCACTGTAACCAATAGGAGCGACGTGGGAAATTAAATTGCATTACTTTTGGAACGCCCTCTTAATGTTGACGTGACCCCTTCCCCGATCCCCCATACTTCCGAGGTCGCAGTAGCGTCCGTTTGCGACGTCTGCTTCTGGTCTGCCACCCCACCCTCTATGCCCCTCCCTCATCTAGAATGCTTAAAGGGAGGGTTGTGTGCGAAGGGAGGAAAGAGGGAAGTGGGATTCCTAGGGTGAGGGTGAAAGCGGGAGGGAGGGAAGGAGAAAGGAAGTGGCAGTTGAAGAGAGCGAATTAAATAAGAGGAGCATCCCTCCACTCCATCTTCACCCCCCACCCTCTCCACCTCCTCGTGGTGCGCGTTCTGCGAGAAGCCGTGGCCAATGCGCCTCATCCCGCACTCTCCCTGCCAACCCGTCTCCCATCCAGTTTTGCGTAACGTCCTGAATAAAGCGGTTCGGTGAGCGAGGGTGCAAAAATAAGTGCTCGAAGTTGGAGGAGTTCGCTCGCGTCCTTGTTAAAATTCGGATGGAGGGCTGGAGGAGCAGCGTGCGCTGACATTGAGAGGTCCTCTGATGTGGGCTGGGAGGAGAGGTCCCCAACCGTCGCCCTCACTTCACTCGCATCCTCTCCTATTCTTCCATCTTTCTCCCTCTTCGCTTGCAATGGCATCAGCATAATATTACAATTCTGCCTTTTTTACTTATTTCCATACGTTTTATATGCTTTTCCCCTCCGTTCTCGTTTTAATTTTCTTTCCCTTTTATGCAGTGCCAGCCTGTTCGTGCCCCAGGATATTGTTTCAAAACCTACCATTATTTCGCACATTAAATCCGACTGGATAATCAACCATTAAGTAAACACTAACATACAGGGTCTGTCCCAAAAAGTTAAAAAATAACCACAAACACAGTAATCTACCCTTTAAGTCGTTTTGGTAGGTGATGATCGAGTTCACCCAGGACGAGTACTAAACCCGACGGCGTGTGTAGTATACACTTCAGGGTAGGGGGGCCAGTTCCTTTCCCTGTGCCGGTTATGGTTTCCCAGGAAGCCTGGTACCAGAAAAATCACATAGATTGGGTGGAGCTGCAGGTGCTCGGAAAGGCTTTCCCGGAAATCGAACCCGGGCCCTCCGGTCAGTAGTCCAACGCTTTACCCCTGGTCTACCGCGGCCCACCCAAAAAGTAAGTAAAACGATTTTTCCTGGCGATGTGGACGACTGTTATGAGACGATTTGTGGCGGGGAAAATGGTGATAGGTCTTGGGAAAGCAAAGCGACCCGCGTCGATTGTCTGGGGGTTGTTAAAGTCTGCGGATCGCCACTAGACTGAACCCCTGTTCAAGGGTCGCGTCACAAATTCACAATGCCACTTTCCAGTGAGCAATGATATACGATGACATTTTGTCTTAAATTCACGAAATAGGGTTCGGAGACCACGACCATGGTTAAGGATCCTTAGAGAGGTGTAGAAATGTCCCAAGTGATGGTTATCAAATTGAGCAGGATGTTTTGGGAGGGTAAGGAGGAGGTTGACGATGAGGACTGCCGTGGACGTCCATCAACAACACAGAATGATGAAAATATGCAAAAAGTATGACATCCTCAATTCTGATTGACCTCAAAGTGGCAGTATATTAGCAGAAGATTGCAATAGTCAGAAACCACAGCATTCTAACCGAAAATGTACCCATGAGACAGGTGTGCCAAGATGGTCCCCAAGGTGCTCTCGGAAGACTGCTTGTTTGACAATCTTGCCTTGGATCTCTTGGACCAAGGTGAAAATGACCCAGTTTTTTTAGAATAGGTGGTAACTGGTGATGAGACATGGGTCTTTGAGTAGGACCCAAGTATCACCCCTTTGAGTGCCATTTTGGACCACTGGATTATGTCAAAGAGGCCATGACGAGGTGCCTGAACGAGAATCCCGTCGACGCCTTCTAGGAAGCGTACCAGGAGCGTGGCAGAGGCGCTGACATCGGTGTGTTGATGCACAAGGGTGCTGTTTTGAAGAGTTTTAGTAATTTGTGCTTTGATCGGCATTAAATTTTTCCCCTGATATAGTCTACTTATTTTTTGGGACAATGTATCAGTATGGTGATAGTTCTCAAAGTCCATAATAGTTGTATTTCAGTTTGGCACACGGTCATTTGTGAGTTTAATTTCTTTTGTAGTTCAGTTATTGACATAAATTGAGCAAAAACAGTCGTTGCAAGGAAAACCATGATGCATACATGATGAATGACACGATTGACAGAAGTTAGTGAAAAGTCACTTCGTGGAAGACTACGTGATTAATCTGACTTTTCGTGGTAATTTTTGTCATCTGATTTATTATGCTCAAGTTTACAGTGGGGATTTTGGCTTGCCTAGTCAAAGATGTCGGACTATTGATTAACGACGAAGAGAAAAATTGCTGTCGTTCAATGGAGATGATAATTTAGACATCTCTCAGAAAAATCTGCACCATACGCAAATTGCCTTGTAATAAAATATTTCCATTCATTTAAAAAATTATTTTAAGTGATTATTATTGCTTAACGGTGAATCGGAAATATGTACTCTATATAGCAGGGAGTTCACTCTCATGATCTTAGCCGCTGCCCAAGTCCCAGGGTTGAACTTTGGGCTGCTGCTCGTGAATTGTGTTTTGTCGCTAGGACGGGCAGGAATTACGTGCAAGGTAGTTGGAATTTTCTCAGCCTCAGCCGGTTGATGTCATAGTCTCTGTATTCCATGCCTTTCTCGTTCTCTTTCCCAAATTCGCCATCTCCATCCATGTCCTTTTTCCATACTTTCCTCTCACTGACGGGTGAAAATAAACCCTGTGCCACTCATCGCCTGCACGAGTCCCCTTCTTTTACAGCCCTTTTCACCGCCCCTTCGGTCATGAAACATGCAAAGGCGATTCACATATCCGTCGCCTGCGTCTCTCGTTTTTTCGTCTCGGCTGCCGTTTCCCACCCCTCCGCCCTTCCCCCCCTGTCTCTTTTCACTCGTGCTCCCTCCACTCCCTTCGTGACCTCGTGGTTTGCGAGCGCAAGGGAGCGTCAGGCGTCCTTTAAAGTCGTTCTCTAAAAGAATTTAATGACGACTGCATTCGTTTAGTTTGCTTCCCATTTTGAAGTTCATTTTTTCTTATTTTTTCTTCGGAGACAGTTTAAAGAAATGTTTGTGTATTTAAGTTGTGCTCTTTCAAAATCTTTCAGCTTAAATATTTTAAGATGAAGTTCAAATATTGGCTTATATGGAGGAGTGGAACCTTAGAATGTGGTGTGGCCGCGCTAAGGACACAGAATTAACGCGCGAGAGCGAACGAATGCAAATTTTGGCACCGATAGTTCACTCCGGCGTATTTCGGTACATGCGTTCAAGGTGTCGTAACTCGAATAACTCCCATTTTGTGTCGTTCAAATGTTGAGTTAATTTTCCGTGTAAATTGAGGCGGTTTGATCTATCTTTTGGTAATTTTCTCTTTTATATTAGCATATCATAGACTACACCGGGGCAAAAGTATTTGATAGTATTTTGCTTGTAGTGCTACTCTTTGTTCATGGGCAGTAATCAAAATGCGCCGAAATTGTTGAAGGGAATGGCTGTTTTCTGCCAACGTAATGGCCGTTTGAGCAATAGCAAGAACCCCGATCAAGTTAAAACATTTCAAGTCACGTTATGTTAAACATTCCGTATTTTCCACGTGTAGACTTAGAAAAATGGAATATCTCCGTGGATAATATTTATTTCGTGATTTACATTAGCGTATTTTAAATTGGGATTAATTAGATTGATGATGTATTATGGGTTTATAGTTTAAAAGACTGAAATACTCACTGTAATTCATGCGGCTGAGTATGTTATCCCCCTTGTTGGTTATCGTAAGGTAAAATTTATTTTCTTCGAGGGGTTCCTTGGACAATGTGGTTAAGATTTGGATCTGTCAAGTTTGTATTTAAAATGACTGATTTTAATTTTGATTTATTTATTGCTCACCAATTGATTCTCTCAATTTGAATGCAGTGGCGTGTCGGACATGTTCCTCCGCTGTGAGTACGTAGCTAGCATCAATGGCCTCTAGTGGTGGCACTTGGTATTTTTGGTTCTCATTATCTTCTTTTAATAGAATAAAGCAGAGATATTTTGCATTGTTTCACGCGTTACCGCCGATGGGGGCTTGTTGCCGTAGTAACTGTGCGCTTTGCGCAAATTCAATCAAGTATAGAATATTATTGAGGCACCATGGACACACTATGGTTTATCTAAACTCAATTCCCAAGCCGAAAGTGTTGTTCACATCCGCCAATTCTTTTATTTAATTTTAAAATACTCAACTATCCAATAAAAATAGTCAAGCTTAGCTTTTTGTATTGTGTTATAAAAACTAAATTGCCGCAAAGACAATCACAAGTACCTATTCAGGAAAACGCTTCTAGGCATGATTCAATCCTCGGCGTCTGTATTAGGAGTCGATGACATTACCTAGTATAAACTGGGATCTAAATTTTAGATTAGGCTTGGAGTGTGTGATACTTATCAGGTAATGAATGCGAGCAGTAGTGGCTAGTTCCGATGAGTGGAAATAAAACTATCTGATAAACCTACCGCGGTGATTTATTACGCACAACGTAGTGTTATGTACCTGGTTATGATGCATTAGCATTGAATTTCGTGGTAAGTAAAGCGCGTTGGAAATAACAATTTTCATTATGTAAATACTAATCAGGCCAACCTGGCAATCGATTTTATTGTAGGAATGAAAAATTAATCTCCTAGCATGTCCTTAGTTAAGCCTCCGACTCTTCAAAACTCCCAACTCCTCTGAAATATACACCACCAAAGATCTTTTTAAGTGTCATTTCATTTGAGTGAATTTGTTCTTTTTTTGTATGCTGGAACTCTGATGTCATTTACAACTGGATTGCACCAAGTCAGCAGACGTAATGTTGGTAAAAATTATAGCCATGAATTAAAATTCCTTACTACCCTCGAGATGCCTTCGATTTTCTTTGCTCACGCAGCCGATTGTTGACACGACATCTTTGTTTATCTGTTCTCATTGGTGTGTGAATATCGCGCTCCTGTTAGAGGTTATTTAAGAATGTTTCTGGAGCCGTGGGTTATCATATACCAGTTAAGGCATACTTTTGTCATTTTGATACCACGCTATTATGATTTTTCAGGTGATTAAATCACTCGTATAGTGCCAAGATTCGTCATTCTTCAACTTGCGCACTTTGTCTTTACGTATTTTCATTGACATTAACACTCATAATTTAGGTACCTACACGTGTTTCAACGACGATGTAGGAGTAAGCCCTCGTTTCTTTTTCATCATCCTGCGTAAGGTGACCTCTTTGCTCTTTGTTAGAGCTTTGTAAATATCGTATGTCTCATAATGTAGTCTTCCTACCAATTTGCTTAATTTTCCCTGCGTTTCCAATTCTATAGTGCGGCATAAATTCAGATCTCGTTGGTTTGCTCTCTCGGTTTCGTTCGTTCTAACTTGGTAGTCATGGCTTGCGGCTAGGCCCAACGTTCTCCTGAATGATTTATGAAGACCCAACCTGATATTTCGTTGCCGGTAAATTGGTATTTTCCTCCCGGGTGAAGATGTCGCTAGTATCCGGGAGTATGGCGAGCGGGAATTCCTTCCTTTCTACGCTACAGTCCAAGCCTGCTCCTATTATCCGTGCATGCTCTTTGCGTATTCTTCAACGCATTAGGCTAAGTATCCTTTGCCCGTAATGTAGTGCCCGATTGAATAAAGCTGGCCTGATGTTCATGAGCCAACAGGTGTCGTCTAGCGCGAAGTTGGAATTTATAGTTTTATTAAAGTCCACCGAGTAACTCAAGAGTTTCAATCGTATGCGAGGTTATGAGATCTGTATTCCTAGTTTCGATATTTATGAATAACGGACACACTATTAGCTCAAGCGAAATCGTAATGGAAAAAACGTAGAATTGGAGAGTTACCTATAAACATTGGTTGGAAAATACCAAATGACCAATAAAGATTTGACCTCTTAGGCAGCTTCCGCAGAATGATATTAGGTTCAGTGTTCCTCATTATGAGGGTTGTGAGTACAGTTTTCCCGAATTAAGTTTCTCATTTCCTTCATTCAAAGGGACAATTTTGTGTTTTAAATTGCGTGGCTCAATTGAAATCATGAAGCAGTGTTTGTGATAAAATACTTACTTTCTTTCATTTTTGAATTCTTACTCATTTCTATTCCTTGCATTTAAACTAGATAAATAACCTTGAGAAGTGTGTGACCACCCCTGGGATTTTAGCAAAAATCCGTATTTCGTATAACGGCCAAAAAATGTGATTTCAAAGATCGCTGACAGCTAAAGAAAAAACCTATAAAATTTGGGCAGTAGCGAAGAGCTAATGTATGTTCGTTAATGACGGTAGATTATTACGAAATGTAGTTCTTATGACGTTGATTTTAATGCTAAAAACAAGAGAGTATTTTTTTTTCAAGTTTATTGTTTGGTTTTTACCTTGGTGGAATCTGGGGCAAATACCCATGCGAGTAATTCATCGGACCTTAAAAAAAGCTAAAAAAAACCTGTATTCCAGTCGGAGGTAAACTTAAGCTTACTCCCTCGTGCACGGCTCAATATAGCCCTTAGTAGCCTGCGTGCTTGGCAGGAGTTTGGCTCGACACTGAATGCGTGTTATCTCGAGCACCCGAAATGCGCCAATTAAATTGTGAATTGTTCCTCTGAATTGAGCTTTCCAGCATTTGGCGTGGGTGGTTCCTTTTGTGCCACGCGAAAGTTTTCGCATCTTAAGACTGCCTATTTCAGCCTCTAGTGTACCTGCTGATTTCCAAATCGGTTTTCTATTGGCGTTTAAAATCTATTCAAAGCTATTACCATATCCTTGTGAATAGGGTTATTACATTTAAACTTACTCTAATTAAGGTCATAGTCGATGGAACTACTCGATGTGTTAATTAAACATAATTTCACTGGTCACCTTTTTATTTGCAGCATGGAGGATCTCAATTCCATCTTCGGGCACATAACTGCGATATATTGAAAATGAGGGAGAACGAAGTCAATGATTCTCCGTTATATTTCAAACTTTATAATTTATTAAGGGAAGTTCAATGAGTGTTTTATTTAACAGGATGAGTAATTATTTTAGGAATCTAATCGTGTGCAGATTTCTTATCTCCAACGGCAGGAATCATTTCCTGGAATTTCTTGATTAGTGTATGAATATTTTGTTGCCACGAAATATCTTATTCTTGGTGCGTTTTGCCAATTTTATCCCTACATCTCGGAGTTAAATTGCTCACGCTATTCCTGAGAAATCGCAATAAGCAGTAATTAATTGTTGTGCAAGAAAAGGCGTTTAACGTGTTGCATTTCAAATTCGAATTTCATTTTACTCAATTTTTATACAGTTTATTGTGTTTGCAGTTCTTGCCGGTAGCAATTTTCGGATGCCTAATGGGAAATACTCTGGTGGAAGTCTCATGCTTAATTTTTGGTGGTCCTAGATTATAGGATATTGTTAATTTTGTTTTTTATGCTGTTGTCCTTTCGTTATTCTTTAGCTGCGCACTATTTTAAATGGTCGAGGCGTGCTCCTGTTCAAATTTGTATTTAGCGGTCGAGCTGTTACGAGTATTTCAATTTTTCGCGTAAGCTGAAAAAATCATTAAAAGTGAAAAGGGGATCCCAGGAGTAGCTTCTTTATGGATATCGCTCTTTTTTGTATTTCTTTATTTTGCCTCTTCTTCAAACACCTCCCAGCTATCATGACCGGCAATGTACTGCGGTAACAGTGCATACAATGGTGATTGTGATCCTCCTCGGCAACGGAAAACTTATGCCTTGAAAGATTGATGTGCGGGTTTATCGTGCTGCTTGTATAGGACCAATCTGCAAAAGCTCTCCCTCGGCTTCCCTTCCATTTTTCGTTGCCACCCCGCCTCCGCCCCCCTCCCCCGACGCCTGATTTCATTCACTAGTCATCGGCGGTTCCCAGTCCCTCTCACCCGGCCCAAGCGCACGCTTTTCCCGCGTGGGATGAAACAAAAGGGGGCGGTACAATCGAGTCGTCATACATTCGAGTGCGGAAGGCAAGCAATTACCTTTCTTTCATATTGTTCTGCGGCAACCTCGTTCCATTCGTTCCCATTTTTCACTCCCCCCCCTCCTAACTCTGTTGCTCATTAATTTCCCTGTGAAGATTTCCTCCCGCGTGACCTTTCAAAAAATTCGATTTGAAAGCAGACTGTTCGAACAATTTCGTCTGCTCGTATTGACTCGACTCGAGTGTTTTCATTCGACTGACGAATTTTCAAAGTTTGTCAAAATGTTTTCGTTCGATGCGCATCTACATCCAAGGGAATAGAAATTCGAGGGCCAAATACCAAGACTTGGATTTGGTTCGGAAAAATATGTTAATTATAATGAAAACTAAATTCCCGCGAACTTGATAAAACTGGTTTAATCGCAAGTTCAGATGTTATATTGCCTCAAAACTTTTCAAGCATTCATTTGTCAGTTATTCCCTTCTAATAATGGCACTAAATAGATAATCATACCTCATGAACCGGTTTACCAACTTGGGTTTAATCGCGCTGGCATTGGTAATTTAATGGGTCTAAGGCCATGAGTGTTATTTTTTCTTTCCAAACGACTAAATTAGAAACAGACAGTTCTGTGATATTTTATTAAAAAAGGTATTATGAGCTTGTCGGTAAACATAATAATTGATTGGAATGGGCGGTTTTAATTTTGGAGAACAAGTGAAGGAGCTGTGTGCGTATCTTTTGTATGCACTAATAATTTATTGTTGAGCAGCCGATACTCCAACGTAATTTTCTTTAATTCTTAATGGAGCGACGGTGTTTTATGTTTGGGTAATTTGAGGGTTTTAAAGCGCAGACGAGCGCCTACATGGCATTGAAAAAATGCGTTTTTCGCGTGATATATTCAGTTGTAACCTTAGCTTGTAATTGCCCGTAATCGATGAGGAAAAATATCTTTAATGTTTAATATTATAAAAGGCAAGAAGGAGAAGATGCATGGGAACATCATCTCGTGGAGCCCTGTAATTAGTGGCCAGAGAGTAATTCGGCTTGTGCCCGGTGGTAGTCTCGTCAGCGTGTCATTTCCCGAGAGAAGACAGAATACAATGGCTGATTGAAATCGGCCCTACATCTTTCGTTCTCCTAATGAAGGAAAGAAATGCACGCCTGCCTGTTCATGTTCCCCGCCTTGGCGTTTTGCCAACCGGTCCCAAAGGCGTTATTTTCTTTCGGTTCAGAAGAAGATAACGTACTCAATCTTGCATCCAAGGTCGTAGGAGCGGAGTCGGTTGCTGGAGAGAGCGGTTCCGCGGGAGGGTGGGTGCCGGAGGCGACTGAAAGAGAACCCGGAAGGGACACAAGGGAACCCCCCTTCCCCTCCTCTTCACGAGTTTGTCTTGGGGGAACGAGGCGTAGGGTGGGGGGATTGATTGGTGGTGCGGGTGGTCTTCCCAAGGGGCGGGTCTCCTCGGGGAGGTTGTGAAGGGCGGGAAGAGGTTTGGCGATGGGAGGAGGCGGGGAGGTTGGTTTGCGTGCCGGGAAACATAACTGTGGATCATTATCGGGGCCCCTTGCAAGTCGGCGCCTCGCTCTCCTCGCCCTCTTTCCTCCCTCCCATCCCCCAATCCCCTTCTCTTCCCTGCACGGAAGCACAATGAGAAGAAACATTCCCCCATTCTGCGCATTTTTCGCCGTCACCAAAGAAAGGAGAAGCAATGGGAAAGTCGGAAATTGAGTGGAAAACAGAAATAAATATATTGTGAGTGCAAATGAAAGAGGTAGAATATTTATTTTTCGGGAATGCTCGAGGGAAATACCTTCGATCTCTGCTTCAGCCTTTTACTTATTTTATGAGTGCCATGCCGTACTAGAAAGATCTACCATCTACACTATCGATTTATTTCTAAATGTTTTAATAGTATTTTTGAACTTTAAAAATATATATATATAACCATACAGGGTACAATAATCCAAAATAACAGCTGAATACAGTAGTACTGAGCATTCCATGAAGTTATATACAACACCCCAATTCAAAGTATTTAATTTGTTCTAACGAAGTTGTGAATTTGTAATTTGGTGTTAAACAGCAATGCAATTCACCATTTTTTGTGAAATTCATGATTTGGTAAAAATTTAGCGTTTTACATAAAGCTTCCACTTGGTTAATTTTTTCTATGTGTGCGTTCACCATTAATCATGAATCTAAATATATTTATCAAACTCATTTAATTGCATTTTTTATGCAGTTACTCTCAATGTCAGTCGCCAATTTAATGAATACTTCCAGGAGCCCCTCTTGGCCTCCAAGCCAGAAATACTGCATTATCAATTTATAGAAAACTGGTTACATGCACTCCTGTTAATTGCATTCTTCTGTACATTAAGTTATGCTTAAGAAACATTCGTTGTGTTATTTGATCTAGTTTTTTATTGTAATGGGGAAAAATTCATGGAATTCACAATTTTGTCTCATAAAAAATGCCCAGGACTCCTTTCTAGGATGCATAAGATTATGTATATTTTGAGAATGTATTTTTTTCTGAATGTTTTTTAACAATAGCCTTCTTTCTTTGCAGGGGACAGCCAGGCTAATGAGGATGAGGTTGACAGGATAGTAGTAAGTGATGAACTCTTATGATTTCTGATTTCCCTTTATTAGTTATAGAAGCACATGCCTTTTTTATTTGTATTAATTAGCTTATGCAAATTAACTATAATATTGTGTGGTACAAAACTATATTTTCTTAAGCATAGGATAGGATAGAAAGATAGGATTTTAGGCCTTTACATGTATTTGATGTAATTTACATTAATAATCAAATTTGCTTCTGTTTCATTTGATGTTATTAGCAGTAATCAGTTGGTACAGGTGTACTGGGCCTGTTTCAACATGTATTGGCTACTGCCTCAGATCCAGTACTGCAGCCAAATCATTGAAATGTGTGCCACATATAATTACACATCAAACTAAGAGAATGAAAAATGAATTTTTTTCCAATGAATTATGTGCATAAAAAGTTACTGGTAACTTTACCGAACTAGCATTGTATAATTAGGATGGAGAAGGTAAAATAGACTAAGAGGAAAACAAATGAGGAAGTGTTAGTGCTCTATGGTGGGCAGGAAGAGGGGATTGTTAGGAGAAATCATTAGGAGAAAATAAAAATGGATGAAAAGCACATTGATCAGTACTGGGATGTTGAAGACTGTAATAGAGGAGAGAATGTTAGGCAAATGAGTAAAGAGCAGGAATAGGATTGGGATATGGGACAGATGATGGGAGGAAGGAATTAGGCATAGATGAAGAGTGGCTGGTTGTAGAGTAGGATGTTGGGTTGTGTTTGTTAGGAGATATTTATTTGGTTGTTTTGTCAATCCAAAACCTGCCTTAACCGGTATAACACCTAATAATAATTATATTTATATTATTTTTTCAGAAATCAGTTTACCTAAATAATACTCAGTGGGCACATTTTTCTTTGCCATCCAGCAACAGCATGCATGTAGAAGGTTCATACTTAGCTGATTTTGCATATAGTTGAAAATAGACCAACAAACAGGCTCAATTGAAGCTGAATATTTTTAAATTCCCCCAAATGCATTGTAAGTGAGGTCATCTATCGATGAACAGTCTATCACGAACCTTGAGCTTTTGAAGGAGTAGTTGCTCAACGGACAGGGAGTTGGAGTGAGTATGGGGTTGGAGTTCTGGGTTTGTCACTTTTTTCAAGAGTATATGTGAAAAATATCATAGAAAAAAGAATAATTTCATTTTGAGCTGTTGAAAGAGAGGATTCTCTAAAGTAGAGGGTCCCAGCCTCTTTGATACCTCATATTTGCCAAATAAAGAGCCATCATATGCAGTTAGCATGTTTATAGTGTGAATTATTGAATAAGAAAAGTAAAATTTAGATTAATACTTCTCTCATATCCTTTAAAAAATTCAATAATGTAATCTCCTTTTTAGTTATAATGCTTAAAAAAGGATATAATTACCTTAGAGAATTTACGTTGTTCAAAGATTTAATGAGCTAGAAACCATCTGGTAATGAGCTCAATTATAACTTTTAGTGACGAGAAAGAAAAAAAAAGTAAAAAAGTTTTCTCAAAAAAAATTATGACACTTCACACCTTATTGAACCGTTTGCAGACTTCCTATTTGTTTGAAATGTAAGAAAATTTAAACATTTCAGCTCCAAAATACTTTTTTATTAGTTGATAGGTGTTTGATTTTAAAAGAAAATTTTTAATACTGATCAACTATTGACCATTAGTGTCAATTTTATTAGTCATTGTCATTCATAATAAATCATCCATGGATACAGAAATTTAATGAAATGCAAGAATTTCACATCATGAAAAACAATTAAAAAATTAGTATAAATCTCAAATTACAAATTGAATAGAATTTTGAAAAAAAAAGTCTAATTATTTGATTGTGAATGGTTTATGGTACATAAATATTTTAAAACTGTCCATGCTTTAATCCAAACAGAGATGTTTAAGAAAGTATGTATGTATCTCAGAAAAAAATATTAATCTTTTTTCCAAACCAGCCAAAGAAAGTATCAAGTATAACAGCCCCTAAGAGAGGCCGTGCTCCATCAGCAGGTGCTTCTCGCTCTGGGACTTCTACGCCTGTCCTGCCTGGTAAAGAATTTGAATATATTATTTATACAATGCAGCTACAATAATAACAATATTTGAATGCATATGCTGCCATAAATATTGTATTAAGATTTATTAACAAGTTTGAATCAGTAATAAATTCATGCATCATAGAGATTCAATAAACTAAGAATAGATGATAATAGCTTCAAATGACATTTGACTCAGCTAAAATGAATAGTGCCTAAATGAATTACTAATGCATTTTTTGCCGTGATAATGGCATTGGCAGATCATTGAAGGAATTCTTTCTATGTGGGTTAAATGACAATTGCTTTTCCAATTAATGAGCATGTGTTGCTTGCTGTTAATGTGGTGAATGCTATTGTCTACTTATATAATTAATTGCTAATTTATGAAAAATATCAATTCTTATATTTGGGTGTATGGTTGCTGAAGTAGTCTCAACAATGTTTTTGTAACATTAGCTTCCTTTGACCTATCAAAGGTGTGTATACATCTTCATGTACTGTCCAAAATGTTGGTACATTAAACTTCGTAACTGGATTAGCCTTCTTGTTTTATAGCTGCTGCAACTTTCCATTTGTAATATGGCACAGTAATTCCACAATGACTTGAGTAATTTCATTTGTGTGTTTAAGGTTTTATAATTGATTTTTCTTCTTGTATCACTATCAGACATGGTGTGTTTACATATTAAAAAAAGAATGTCATAGATGTCATGTATTCCCGGGTGGCTAAAATCTAATCAGTGATGTAATATTAGGGAGGGAGGTTGCGGGAGTGTTTATGTTGAGTATTCACCATTAAAAAATTATAAATATATATAATAAATTGAAATTCCAATGACATTTGTTGAAGCAATGGTTTTCTCTGTTGCAAGTCATATTTCCCAGATTTTCATTTTTCACTCCACTCTATTCTAAGTTTTTGTGATTTAGTTGAAGTAAACAAATAACTAAATAAATTCAGAGGCTTAATTGCTCCCCATGTGCACTGATTTATTTTCCCATTAACTTTTATAAAATATTGAAACAGCAATATTTAATTTTTCTTTGATAACACGTTGGTCAAACAAATTAACAAATGGTCTTTTTTCATCTCTTGTGGTTTATGTAAATTCTTCCTATTCTTTTTATGTAAGTACACCACTTTTTAATCCACTCCTCTATTCCTCATGCGGAATGATCACTTAACCCTTTGAGAATCCTTAAATCAATGACTATCTGGCTGAATTTGTGTTATGTTGATTTAAAATCAACAGTAAATCTGGAACCATATTACATGTGGAAAAATACAGCATTAGTCATTGGACATGTCTTCCTATCCCTTGTGGGTATTACCCTCTTTCTTGCTGCCATGGATCTACCTGCATGTTGTAAACCTTCCATCAACTGACATTTGCCATTGTGTGAGCAGCTGCTGGCACAGAGTCTATCCCTCCAAACTTATCAGGAGGTGCCCCTGGCAGCAGATTACGCCGGTCAGCCTCTGTTAGGAGGCCCCCTTCTGCATTGTCAGGTATGAGTTAACATCCACAGATCCTAAGAGATCAAATAAGAGGAGATACTTGAGAATGTTGTTAAAATAAAAAACTAACTAGGTACCTTATAAAGAAACATAAAGACTTGTTTGCATTCACTACATGCCTATTTGATATTTTATTAAGTTCATATTTTTTGATCAATTTTATATTTAAAGCTTCACATGAATTTTAGAGGCTGTTAAATTATGATAAAAAAAACTCCACACTTTGTGAATAGAAATGCATGCAGTATCATTGACTATTTTAAATGACAAAAATGATGTTAGTAACAAGTACAATCAACAAAATAGGTTTATTGCCAGCTATTATGATTAGGAAGTCATTAGGTATATTGCATCATCTTCTGAGATATAGCATGGTTGCATGACTTAATCATAGTTATTGTCATAATGCATTTTGGATTTTGTTCAGTGTGCTAATTAATATATTTACCATTTCAGCTGCATGTTTAATGCTTTTTCAAAGTAATTATTGCAAGAATATTATTTCCCCAATATTTATATGACCAATGTGAAGTAATTGTCTATTTCATCATAGCTGCCCTTTTGTTTCATTTGGAATGAAGTAACGGCACTTTTTATTACTCATCGGTGATTTTAGAATAAAAATTTTCATAATTATTGTTTCACCCATTAATATAAACTACTAATATACATAATTTCTTACTCGATGAATTTTGATGCATAATTTTCATGGAAAATGAATTTTAATGAAATTTGGTCAACCACCAAGCTGCATAAAAATACCTCTTAAATCCATATCAATGATTAAAAAATTGTGCAAAGGGATATTTTGGTCAAGATTTTCTAAACATTTATTGTTTGTTTCACATGTTCAGGTGTTTATTTTTACCATGTACACACATTTGTTATTGATTTAAATGTGCATGCTATTCATTTTGCATATTGGTTTCTGTTTTGTGTCCGCTTTATTTTTTATACTTTTTCTAGTCCTTTTCAAATATATTTCTGGTTTAGGAGAAGTAGATTAGAAAGCTCGTATGGTATGATATTGTTGAAACAAATTAAGAAGCAGTGAAGTCATTAACAACCTTAGCCATGTATAGTATAGGTACTCCGAAGCCTCAATTCTACCTTCTCTGTGTTCTGCCATACCAATCACTTAAGCCAAGTCAAAGATAAGATGGGATCCACAAATTTCACTGTAAAAAATGAAGGACTTGATATGAGCTTGATAAATACAAAACTGCAGTGCTTGATATTATTGGATATATATGGAGGAGGCGGTTTCAGCCTTTACTTTGTGAAAGTTATCCGCAGAGATGATAAAAAACTTTTTTAAATTGGAATAATGATTATTGTTACTATGACCCAGATTTTGTTGTAATGTCGCAAAACCCAGGTTAATAATTATCAATGGATTAACTAGATTTTTGCATTATCATATTTGTTGGAACATGATTAGTTACACTCAATTATTTTAGTGACCAGATATTGAGCCCATACCTCTGAGTAACAATGATTGATTTGTTTCTCCATATGCTTTTTTTGAGAGGTAATTAAAGTAAATTGCCAATCAGTATTTGTCCCTGGAATGTATTAAACAGTGTCAAACTTGATATCTTCCTCCTAAAGTGTCTCCTGACATCATAACATAGGCAGTGTTTGATCATATTCTCGAAAATATTTGAAAAGGACAATTATGCTTGGTGTCAAAAATTTGTGTCTGTGTTGATTGTTGTTTATATTTGTAATTAACTGAGATTTATGATTAATTATAATAACACACACTCCCAGCTAGCCTCATTAGGAATTTCATCTTTTCATTTGGTTTTATATCTACTTCAGTAGTTGTAATCTGATGATAATATACTTTTTTTGATTCAGCGAGTGGAGGAACAGCAGGTGCTGGATCTGTTGATGAAGAAATGTTCATCAGGTCTTTTGAAGATGTTCCTACAGTGAGGCTGTTCTCAGCAAGAGAGCTAGAGGAACAGATGACTGCCATTAAAAATACTGTTTCAGATCCTTCCAAAGATTGGGATAAAAGAGTGGAGGCTGTAAGTACTTGACGTTTTCCTTATTCTATTTACAAGACATAATGATTAGGTCTTATGAAAGGGGCTCATTTGGTCATACATATATAGAGCTTTAAATTTTGATTTTTGGGTGTTTATTTTTACCTCAGTTTTGGCATATTGTTTCTTTGTTATACCAAAAACTAAAATGTCTCTAGTATCTTCTTCCATATAATTGATCCTGATTGTTTCAAAAGTTATTTGATTTAGATGTATGCTTGTAAATTTTCCACTTTAGTGATAACTTGTATGTTGGCCTGGAACAGCAACTCCAAACTTATCATCTGCATTCTCAGCCTTTTCTTTCATTCATGCATAGAATAAACATTCAGTGAATAAATTCAAAGAGCTGCTGGAGATACTGTGACAATAACTTTTAACAGAGTCATCCGCGAACACGCACTAATGCAGAAATTTCAAAGCATAAAAATCTTTCACTGTGAGCAGGATTCAAACCTGGATACCTCAATGTCCGGCTGAATGCTTTAACTAGTAGCTACCAAGACACTCTTTTACACTTTGAAATTTTGGGGACTTTAGAGGATCAAGATGTTATGACAAAATACCATACATGCAATGTCACAGGTATGTGTAGTCCTAAGCATTGTAAGGCTATACCTTAGTGGTGTAGCTGGCTAAAGCACTCTGCTGTACACCAAGGAATCCAGGTTCGAACCCAGTCAAGGCAAATGATTTTTACGCTCACAAATTTCTGCATTCTATGAATAATTTACAATCTAGGCTCTATGACGTTTTTCTTCCCATCCATTTTGATAAGATATATTTTTAATACAGCATTACCAGACTTATATTCTAGCAACTCTTAAGGGTTTGATTAGTGAGATTAAGAGATTAGTGAGATTCAAGATTAGTGTTCTATCCAGAACACTAATCTTGAAATTTCCATATTCTGGCAGTGTTATGGCCATGGTTGTATGCATGCTTTGGAAGATAAAGAAACTCTTGTATTTTGTAACTTGCTGAAACTTCACACTTGTAATGTGAATGCGTTTCATAACTTGCTGAAACTGTACACCACCCAAGATGTGGATTTTCCCATTCAAAGCCAAAAATCAGTTGAATGTAAATAGATTTCTTGAGAATAAGTTTAACTACTAAATGATTATTACTATAAAATGATTACTAAACTATTATCCTGTCCAATGCTCCAATGTTAGGAATGAAAAAATGTACTTTACTTTTGATTTGCTTACTGAATGCCTTCAAATGCCTTGGATGCTGTACACATTTCTTTGTTTCACTGAAGTATGAAATGTAAATAACTTGGTAAATGCTTAAGATTAAAGAAAAATATCTATTTAGTTTGCCATATGACATGGAAAACTAAATAGTGTAGAACTGTCTTGTAATGTGCCAAGGAAAAATATTTTTTCCTCTTAAGGTTTGCTGCTTGCAATGCTTATTTTAGACATTTTTAAATTTTATGATGCATTATTTAGTATTATTTTTATTTTAGCTTTTGAAATTAGGAGAAATGTATTAAAATCTTTATACGAGTGTCAACTTTTGGAATGAAAATATCATAGAATGAAGAAAACCTTGTTTAAAATTCCCATGTCCTTCTTACTCTGATGCACTTAGTCCCTGATGTTACTAGATTAAAAATACTTAAGAATATGAGCATTTTATACTGTGAGATATTTGATAAAGGCTACAAGAATGTGGGCATAAATAAATTTTGAACAATAAGACCAATAAAATTTGATTAATTATAAGTAATATTTCACTTTTTAATAATAATTGGTCACCTAAATTTTGGGATCAATATGATATAAACAGAAGCAAGTATTGATCTTGAGATTGTGCGTCACTAACTGGGAGCAATAATAATGGTAATGCATTTTGCATTTGCATATGAACTCCTGCCAATGATTGTTCTTAATATTTTTACCTTAATAAGATTTTGACATGAGATACTGCAGTGTGCATTGTAAAACAGCTATGGAGCTGGAAATGCTATTCTTAAAGCACTGCAGTGAGTCAAAAATTCTAAACTGACCATAGTTGTAGGTTAGTAAGTGTTAAGTTTGTTTTCCATAAATAATCATTTGGTTGCACCTTGTTTCTTATGTATCCATTTATATTAATTGATGTCATTGTCTTCAGCTGAAAAAAGTCCGTTCTGTTGTGATTGCTGGTGGATCAAATTTTGATGAATTCCACACACACCTAAGGCAGCTAGAACCAGCATTTCAGCTTTCTGTCAAAGATCTAAGGTAATTTTAAACTTAATTAGGTTTACCGTGATATTCCTGATGATAAACAGGTTTTCCTTATTTTCATAATAATTCCATAATTATTACTCTTGTGTTTTTTATTGTCCATTCGACTGGGATTATGTATTTCTTTGTTTTGTTAATATTTTCAGTATATTTCTTGTTTTAAAAACAAATTCTATAATTTTTTCAGGTCACAGGTTGTGAGGGAAGCTTGTATCTCAATTGCATATCTTTCTCAGCAACTTGGGCAGAAGTTTGACCACTTTGCTGAAGCCCTGTTGCCATGTCTAATCAACCTGATAATGAATTGTGCCAAAGTAAGTGGTAATTGAGTCATGTCACTCTTTATTTATTTATTTATTTTATGCTCGACTGTTTTTCTTAATGTATATGTTCTGTTCTAGATTGTGGCATCCTCTGGCATTGTGACTATTCGATTTGTGATAAGATCTACGCACTCCCCTCGTCTAGTACCAATTGTTGCTTCAGGTCTCTCTTCCAAATCTAAAGATATCCGTCGAGCTACATGTGATTTTCTTCACCAGTTACTGCACACATGGTCAACTCATGTTTTAGAGCGGCATTTAGCTCTTCTTCAGGATGCCATTAGGAAAGGCATTGCTGATGCAGACCCTGAAGCTAGAGCATCTGCTCGGAAGTAAGTATGGCATTTGTTTTCATGGCTAAAGAACAGTTCAACACAATTTAAATATTTTTCAGAGACTATAGGCAGAGTTGTTACGTATTCAAACCTCAGGCATTCAAGTTGTGATTTAAATGTTAATTTTGTGTTTTTTTTAAATTTTGTCTAGTCATTGCAACTTGCCTTCTCTCCCTACTTAAAAGTATCTTCTTAAAGTACCTAACCTATTTACCTACCCATTGTACTTAAAAGTGATGCTTAGCTGTTCAATTTGGTATAAGAACGCAGCATTAATGTTGATGGTTAATTCTTCAGCTTCTCTGGTCAAGTAAACTATACATGAAATAGCTTTGTTTATCATTCAGGTGAAACATTTGATTAAAATACTAAAAAAATTTAAGGAAGCTGACTTTTCCCTTTGGTTTGGTTTAACTGCTGAATCCATTCAAACTCCTTAAAGTCATAATTAAATTTATTGAGTTAATGGTATGAATAAGGCAAATGAAAAATGAGAGATTTAGACCATACTATGGCATTGTCTCTCAGTCAAAGTATTCCTTCTGGTAGATCATGAACATTTGTTTAAAGTGCTATAAATTTTATTTTGGTAATACCTGATTTATGCATTTTGCCTGTCTGCCCAATATAAAGTAGCACTCAATATTTCAACCCTTGAACAAATTAATTTGTTAAATTAGTTGAAAATTAGTATTTTGTAGGGGTGATCGTTTTTTAATACCAAAATAAAATAATGGAGTAGTCTACGTTGACTTTTGTTGATGCTTACAAAAAATGACCAACGTAATGGGACCAGGCATCCATTAAATGTAGTACAGCTTTATAAGGTGGAGCAAGATAAATAATTTGCCTCTGACTGAGGAAGAGTACTAAGTCATTATCAATTTTCTTTCTTAGGGCTTTCTGGGCATTTGCTGACCACTTCAGGGACCAGGCTGATTCCTTACTTAATTCTTTGGATGGGTCCTACAAGCGACTTCTTTATGGAGAGTTATCAGCAACCGTCTCAAACTCCAGTTCATCAAATTCTCTTGTCACAATGGCTGCTCCTGCACGAATAAGCAAGTCTTCGATGCCGTCTTCATCAGCTGCTGCGCGGGCACCCTCTACAGGTAGTGCAGAGAGCCTTCCTATGCTCCTCCACTCACAACGCCATGCCCATCAAGCACGACAATACCGCCCACACCCCCACTCACCTCCCTCACATCTCCCTCCTCCATCGGCACGCCCCCAGGGGGTGCGTACCGCTGGCAGTGTGGAAAGTTTACCCCTCCTCCTCCATCAACAACAAAGAGATCCATTTCATCATCATCCACATCAGATTCAACACTATCAGTCCTCACAGTACCACCCATTACAACACTCTTCTTCTCCTCCCTCTTCCGCTGGAGTGGCAGCAAGGCGAGGATCTTCTGGAATACCCGTCCTCGTCAGTGGCTCTCGTGGCTTCTCAGGGGAAGCAGGTGAACCGACATTTCCATATCATGGCCCTACATGAGATTTCCATGTAGCATATAGTTACCAAACTCTTATTTTGCTATAAAATAATGTTTTATCTTTCATAACCGGATGGATTGCATAAAATATTTTACCGAATAAGGATTTGTACATTCCATTTTCCCAAAAACAGTATTTTTTTTGCTGAGGTAGGACTAATTTCATACTTAATGTTTTTCAATTCTCTCTAGTTTTAAAAGGGCAATACAATTCTAACAAACAGTTTGGTAATTATATTGTAATTGGTGGAATTCTCAGCATGCCTGATATTTCTCTAGTTGTCGGTGTTTAAGCTTTCGTTGGTTGTCATGCTAATTTCTCCTGCACCTGCTTAATATATTTTTGTTATTCAGCTTTATATTCATCAATTATATTCATATAATTCCAGCCTTAATGATTATACTCTTTTTTATTATTTATAAATGGTTTCACTCGACTGGATGGGTCTTAAAATGCCTCATTTTTTAAAGATCTGTAATTTGAATTAATTATATCATAAAGCATTTTACTTCTTTAATTTGGCTAAAGTTGATAACTCTTCACTGATTCAGCCTGTCATTCAAGGAACTCACTTCATAAGTAGAATGCCTGAACGTAAAATAATTTCATTTTATAGAAGTTTATTTTAAAAATAAATCATTTCCATATAGTAGAAGCCCATTGTAATGAAGTTTCTGATACTTAGAAAATGCTGTGTGAACAATGTGCTAGCAAGACCCATTCATATTTAAAATTGCTGCCTATTAATAGAATTGCCCCTTGCCAAGTGCCATTGTAGGTAGAAGATACATCATATTTACCATAAAATACCAGTTCATCCTTTAACATAAATGCTGAATCATGAAATCTGTAAGTCTATAATCCCTTTCCTCATTCAGCAGTTTTAGTGGAGGAAAGTGCTTGTCACCACCCCTAACACTTACCTCATATTACAAGATGATAAATCCATTGAACTCACGTTCATCATAGGTAAATTTTAAAGGCATAAAAACCTCTCAAACAAATCTTTTTCATGTAACTTGTTGTTTGTATTACAACAGTCTGTTGCAGCTGCTGTGTAATAAATAAAAATTGTGACATATTAACAGTAAATTGACTCTCTTTATGCTATTTTCCTGGTTTGACTGGTAATATTTGATTTGAGTCCCTTGTGGGATGATGACAAGCATCCTTGGTTTCCAAAAGCACTCAAAGAAAATGGGTATATTTTAAAAATGTAAGATAGGTTTCATAGCATGAAGGTTTGAGGGTCAAATGGGTCATGAAGCAATTAGAATGGGCTACAAAAACTTTGTGACATACTGTAATTCCATTGTTACTTCATAATACATATATATTTGAGAAAAATTCACATCCAAGCATGTTGATAACAAAGTCCCTACCAAGAACGTCGATTGTGTATTTTAAAGGTTAAGAACCATTACACAGTATTCCATGAACATAAATACATTCCATTTCCCTATCCAAAATGTTGATCTTATTGAGAGGACCTTTGGGGTGGAAGCAATAATTTCAATTATAATTGGTGCAATCTCTTGTGTAATACCTTCATCCTGTTTTTATTGTGCAAGAAGTTTGGATGCTTACCTAGCATTAACATTTATTGAGAGGAATATGTAGTTTAGACATTTCTGGAAACTGAATTCCTCTATGCTCTTATCTTTTGTCTATTTTTTATGAAATGCCCTTTTATTCCTTGTAGTGTATTGCCGGTGGTTCACATACCACACTCCAGAAACACTGTCTTGCTTTAATCATTGTGTAATGTACTCTGATTAACTGACAGTTAATGAAGGGACTTCATGAGGAATTACATGTAATGTGCTTTTCATAGCTGGTAAAATAAAAAAAATTTAGTAACGGGCAATGAAAACTTGGATTACTCAAAAACTGGAGGGTATCATGTGGATAATCACAATACAAGATGTATTCCCAACTTTACTGATCATCAGTATTTCATTGAATGCAGTGAAAGACAAAGTTTGAACTTAAATTTTTTTTTATGGAGAAATAAGTTCCTGAAGCATTAATCTGATTTACAATATTTTTTGTTTTTTTTTTTTCTGACAGGAGCGGTTATTTAAATATCTTGAAATAACTTGCCTAGAAATAATGCCAAAAGTATAAGAAAACTGGAAAATTGATAGGAAAATATAACGTCACAGTTCAAGTCTATGAATAACAGAAATGATTTGGCTCAAAGTAACAGCTTTGAGCTCTGAGCCCAGCCAATAAAAACATTTGTGACATTGAGTCTTGAAAAAATACTTACTGATAAATATGACTGTTTAATAACACACATTTCTTTCTTTCACTGAGGATCCAGTGGTTTAGGAATTTTAAGATAGAGGCACTACACTTTGAATTTTTGGTGTTTGGCTGTGGCAATTCAACACGTTCATACCAATTAATTTGATTTATTTACTTCAATCTAGTTTTGCTTCAAACTTTTCACAATATATATATATATATAGATATGTAGAAACATAATTTTTTTATAAAATATGAAAAAAGGCTTTTCAAATACCTTTTTGTCTATATCTCAATTTTGCTAAACCTTGAATTTACACATTTTTTCACATCTCCCATCGAAATTGTACATTTAAGGATTGTTCAGCAGAGATGGAATAGGGAATTTCATTCTGCCTCTTGAGCAAGACAAATCGTCTCAAGCTATCATTTATAGGTGATGTGTGAACCTGGAAATATCGGTATTAGTTTCATGTGTTCAAAAGCAGAACAGGGATATATGCTGTTATTCAAAATTTAACTAATGTGCAATTTCCAAAAAGTAATAGTTTATAGTTCAAAATTAACCTGAAGTTGATAAGCAACAAATTTCGTCAATTTACAATTTTCTGTTTGATGTGACTATTCAGGAGATCAAATATTTAATATCCCTTCTAGGGTGTAAAGCATTAGTGTACAAACTGCGGGATGTGGGATCAAATCTGGTGGCTATTTGCACACCCAGCTTTGCCCATTATGTGATATTTTTTTGGGGCACCAGATCTTCCTGGGAAACTGCAGGCAGCACAGGGGAAGGAACTGAATCCCCCACCCCTTCTGTGTGAATTTCATTTGGGTAGTGATTGGTACAAATTTAGCTCTAATGTCACCACCTAAACTAACCTTCAACTTGATTATTGTGACTGGATCGATCTAATTCTAAAATATGCTGCCAATTCTTCTATCCATTAGCTAAGGGTACCTAATAGATAATATAAAAGATAATATATGAACATATTATTTGCTGAATTAGCAAGCAGTGAATAGTATTTATTGTTAAATGAGTGATTGTGTCCTGAAAGATGTTCATTTGCCATATATTCTTTGAAATAGCCCAATAACAGGCAAAAATAAATTAAATATCTTGTGTACAGCTGCATTATAATGGGTAACCACTATTGATATGACTGAAACTTTAAAAAATGAAATTTTTGTGTCTGAAGATAGGAAGTTGTGAAGATTTTCTTTTAAATTTTTTTATGCCAATGTCAGTGTGGAATTTGAATGTGGCACTGAAAGACCTGTCTGGTTTAATGGTTGCTAGTGCCCTGAAAGCCAGCTTGTTTGACCTATAGTATATGCATTTTTCATGTAAGGTCAAATCATATGTTCATTTAATTGTATTGCTGCTTTTTCTTTCCTTTAAATTGTATAAAGTTATAAGAAAAATATATTCTTGCTTAATGTCCATGAAAATATCGAGTATAAATGGTTCTTTTTCCTTTTGGTAATGAATTTTCTCACTAGTATTATCTCAAGTAGATTTGGAAGAAGGTATGCCAACTTATTAGATTTTTTATGTAAAAATTAACCCAATTTTAACAAGTACATGTATCTTGATTTTTGTATGTTGAAATAGTTCTAAAATCCTGTTGTTTTATCTTAATGTAATTTTCACCCCAGCACACTATTGTTTTTTAGATTTGCTTCTATTGGTTAAGCTTCATGAAATCAACCTGTTTAATGTTCACTATGCCACATACTTCCATACACATCATGAATCTTGAGAGAAAGCAGTAATATAGTCTAAGAAATACACTTCAGTAGCTAAATTGTGATGAGTAGTAGTCATGTATACATTTTTGGTCAATTGTTTTTGTTATGGCTTTTATGTTTTATTTTTTATGGCAGTTTTGCCACTAATGCCTGCATAAAGTATTTTTCCTTTTGTTTTTTTGTTTTTTTTCTCTTCTATTTTTCTCTTTGTAAACCATTTCTTCGACCTGCTCTATCTCTCTTCACCCGTCTACTTGGGACTGCGTTGCGTGGCGTTTCCACCAGATGGTTCTCCCCGCCGCCACTTCTATGGAATGGGGGGAGTGGGAGGGGGTGGTGTTGGGTCAGCACTGCGCTCCAACAGCGCTATTGACCTGCAAGCAGCCCAGAGAGCCAAGGCACGCGCTCAGTATGCAGCTGCGGCTCGTCTCAAAGTGGGCTCAGGGGCCTCACTTCGTAAGTTGTTGAGCACGGGGAAAATGGCTGGAAAATATCAATAATTTGGAATTTCCTTTAAAAAATTTCGTCTTAGTATTGCTGCTGTAGTATTTCCTTCTTAAGATGATACTGATTCTGATGAAAAAAATTTTGCAGAAAAGCTTATTTGATGTAGTATAAAGCAGTAATGCCTTCCAACGATTTTAGATTTGCTTTACATGACTTCAGTATAATTTGTACTATAACTGAGTATTCAAGATGAAGCAAATAACTGCAGTGCTTAAAAGTTTTTCGAAGTGGCATTATTTTGGATATGAGCTAGCCCCATCATTTTTCTTAGCTTTTTTTTTTTGAAATTACAGCAAGCATGTAGGGAAATTTTTTCAGCCAAGGATTAGAGAAACCAACTATTTTTATTACCATTGTCACTGATTTTGCCTTGAAACATATATTCTGCTGAATAAAGTTACTGTTTTGTTTGCAATCCTGCATAATTTTATTTTTAGTATTTCTTTCAAACAAGATTGGTTAAAATGCTTTCAATGGAAATTTTTGTGGTATTTTAATTTATTTGCAACTGAATGACTTTTTTACTAATATTGACAAGTGTTTTTATAACAGTTGGTTTGAAATGCTTTTGTAGTAAGAGGCATTTGTGGATGTAGTTATGTAAAAATAGTGTATTTGTGCACTAATGGTGTGGTGAATGAGAATGCTTATTTAATTTGTATGGTGAAGGAAATTTACTAACAAAATTTTTTGTCATTTTAATTGTTATTTTCAAGTGGTAAGATCTCAGCTCAAACCTTTTTAATTGAAATTATTTGTCTCTGTAATCCTGTTAGATATTTAAACATTTGGAACATTTAAATGCGTTCATCAACTTTGAAGATATGTTTTTGCTTAAATTTTTCTCTTACCTTTTTCTCCTATAACCATTGACGCCACAGGAGATGACACTAGTCCAGGTGAGTGGCTGGTTGTGTGCTGTTACACACATTTTTTTACAACATCACAATAAATTCGTCGTACACTCAAGAAATCTTTTTGAAATCAAAATTGTTGTATGTTGTTTTTATAAAAAACATGTGTAATGTATCGTGTAAACAGACTGGATGATATTGCTTTATTACAAATTTAAATTGTCATTGATTTTCCCAGCGACAAGGGACATAAGCTCATTTGAAAGTAAAATTTGTAGCCAACATTAATTTAGAAAAATTGATGCAAGTAATCATAGTACATACTGTTGTCAAATTCTTTTTTTTTCTACTTATGCACAAATTTGTCCTTTTTAATATCACTTTTAACAAAGTTGCAATTTAAATGCTTTCCTGAAGTATTTCCTGTATTCATTCCATAGTTTTAGGCAATAAACATATTCTTTTTGGAAAAATGCCCCTCCTTTGACTGACCATTTTTAGCACAGCGTAATACTGTTTATGACAAGGAGTTTTCTGCCTAGAGTAATCATACATTTTTAGAATAGTTTTATCTAAACAGCATTTTAATTGGTAGTTGAAATGTATATTTTTAACTATAAATGTGAGGAAAATGTTCCTCAATTTCTGTGTAATCTTTTTATTATACAAGTACTTGAAAAATTGAAACATATGATCCTGAGAGATTCAGATATGCAAAAGAAAGAAACTTTGCTACAAGAGATATACTTTACATTTTTGAGAGGAAAATTGTCCAAGGAGGAAATGAATGGGATTGGGTCATTGTTATGGAAAATATGACTATAAGGGGGGTAGTTTAATATCACATGTGGGGGTAGGAATAGGATATTTTTGGAATTTGCATTATTGTTTTAATCTTTCAGATCATTCATCATTAATAGTTGGTTGAAAGCCAATCATTTTTCACTGAAAGAGCTTTTTGAAATTCAGTATTTGGAGAACTCCCTTAGTGACTCAATTCTTTATCATTAGAGGATATGAGTACAATGATCATATTGTAGCAGATCTTGCAATGACATCAACCATCACTTAATTCCTGCACCCCAACCTCTGCTTCCATTTCTTCCATTCTGTGGTTCCTTTTATTATGACCTTCCATAAACGTCACAAAAAATGAATTTGGAAACATCATAGGTGGAATTCATCATTTACACTTCGATCTTCTAGGAACAGGAAATCTTTGTTCTTGGAATCCATTACATAAAACTGGTGTCTCTGGTGATGTTCTGAACATCTGAGTGGTCCATAATTTTTACTTTTGATGGAAAATATGCTTAAACATTATGTGGTTTTATTTTAATATTATTGATGAATTGGGCTTGTAATATGAATACTCGTGGAGACTTTCCCCAGTATTATGTCTGTATATTAATGAATATCCTTAAATCCAAGTGAGGTTAATAAACTGACATTACTGTTTTGAAAGCTTGTGAAAGCTTTTGCTTGATCATCAGCATACAATTATAATGGCTTTCATTACGTCTTTCATAAAAAGTCAAATTTTTCATGCGTTCAGTGGATGGTTTACTGAGGACTAGAATTTTTTCAAAAGAAATGTTATTTCTTATCTGTTACCTTACATATTCTTTCTATCATCTGTTTAATTGTTTGATAAGAATCACAGTTGGGTGAACGTCAGTTGTAAGTGTTCAACTCTCTCAAAAGTGAGAATAGAGTGATTTTTATTCAGATTTTTGAGTGTGTAACCATAGATGTTTAGGAGCATATTAAAAAGTTCTTGTCACTTTTTTATTTTAAGATTTCTATTATCAGGTATTGCCTGTAAAACACTTGTTGTAAACTAGGAGAAAAAATATAAAGTTAACAAAAAAAAATAGGAATTCCCCAATGAAATTCCATGGAATTTCAATCTTATTTTTTGTTTTTTTCATTTATATGCTCCTATTTTTACAATTTAGAATATAGAATTAAAATGCAGAATCAGTAAGGGACAGGTTATTACTGACCTACGGCATTTTTGTTAATTATGATCATGAACAGTTACATCAAATAATTTGATGTATTTGTTAATATTTTCTTGTGGAATAATGCATGTGTATGAATATTCAAAAGAAGTTGCATGTTTATTTTTAAGTTCCAAAATGGTTCTATGACTGGCCATGCTTATGAAATTGTTCCATTTTCAATGGCATAGTGCTATTTTTCTGCCCCTAAAAATCACCCTGAATTTTGCTAATAGAAATTCTGATAACCTAGAAGATCTTGCTTCTGTTGTGCTTTCACTCAGTACTGGCTGCTAATTAAGACAGTTATCATGATGTATGTGGTAAGGAAATGTAATTTGAGAAAATCAGAAAGATGGTTCCAGTTGATAGATGTGAAATATTGGCATTTACAAATGCATAACTTAAGGTGAAGATTTTTGGATGGAGCATGTAAAATTTTGTGTTTTTATTCTGCCATTTTCTCCTAATCTGAATGGCTCTGCATGACATTTGACTGGCATGTTCATGACACATCAGTTAGCATTATGCATTATAGCATGTTCTTTCTTATACAGTCTAACTTTGAGGTTGAGATAAACAGGAAATACAATTCATACAAATGAGAATTAAAATTGTTTTTATCATTTGGTTAAATATATTTGGAACTGCATTATTTAAATGTTCTATGGTGTTCAGTGGGAGCTAAAAATTGCAGCATGTTGCTTAACGCTGTGTTTAGAGTTCATATTGGAATTTAGTGTCAGTATGTTTTTGTTTTCCCAATAGATTATATTTGCTTACTAATTGTCATTCCTATATTGAAAAACAGCTCGGCCACGTAAGACCATGGATGGTAGCGGAGGGAATGCAATGTCTGTGAGTGCTATAACATCTCCAGAACGAGTTGGACGTACAAGAACGCGAGTGGCAGGTGTTTCTCAGTCTCAACGTAAGTACATAATGTAATTTCCACATAAGGAGTTTTTGCATATTATGAGCGCTAAATAAAATTAATCATTAGTCAGGGAATACTGTTAGATTTTTTAGAATTATATTTTGTACTGACTCAAATTAATTGCTGTAAGCAATACGAGGGTAGTTTGAAAAGTTCGTGCAAAATCAGAGGTCAGGCACAACTGGTGTATAATGAAGTTGTTTTCAGTTAGTAGAAGTTTCGTTTCAGTTAGTTTCTCTTGGAGAAGCACACAGCAAGTTGGAGTCATATTCAGTGAATTACAGTGTTTAGCATTTGTTTAAATCGAGTAAGTTGAGTGATTTCCAAAATATGGATCAACATAGATTTTTTTTGTGTAGATCAAACATTTTATGATAATTTAATCCTTAGGAGATTACAGAGAAACTTGATGAACATTATGGCAACTCTATGACTTTGATTGGAATGGTTTTGAAGTGATTTCAGAATTTTCAAAGTGGCCACATGAACATAAGTGAAGTCCTGGAAAGACTGTTGAAGTCACTACTGAAAGATTCATGTCAAGTACTCAGTAATATATAATGGTAAAATAATATATTTTCCTTTATTCTTACAAACAGCAAGTAGCAGATCAGGATCTCCCTCATCTCGTTTGAGCTATGCCACCTACTCAAGTCAGCTAGGAGCAGGTGGATCGATAATGGAGGGTTCGCCTACTGGTCCACATCACAGGCCACGCCATCTTTCAGGAATCCCAAGAAGTACAGGGACCAGTCGTGAAGCTAGCCGAGAAACCAGTCCAAATGGGAGGCATTATGCACCTCAAACATCTCTATCGTCATCAGTTTCTCCCTCTTCTCACATGTATCATCATGGCCGTCATCTGTCTTCACTCGGGAAGACAAGGTATTGCACTTTATTTCAAATGAATTTTCTTAGCCAGTAATAAAGAGAGTATTATTTTTATTCCTTTAATTTTGTCATGAATATGACATGATAATATTTATTGCCATGATAGATTATACTTCTTCTGATGTCATTCAGTGTATCTTAAGCATTTCCTGTGCTGCTACTCAAAATAATTTTCTGAAGTTGGATTCCATTTAAAATTAATTTATTGCTGAATGAGCTATGTTTAATAACTATGTTTATGCTCATGATAGCTTGTCACCATTTCATGAAAAAGGTGTATTGTTTCAGCATTTCGTCACTTTTCTTAAGAGTGGTTTGACATTTCATAAATACTCTTATCCCTGATCAAAATGGTGATAAGTTCAGTCTCAACTGCATATTCATGATCCTCCAGATTCACATATTTGTTCAGATGTAGGTCCAGCTGATAAAGATGATGGGGGTGCAGTAAGTGATCTAAGCAATCATCAACTATATACATCAGCTGAAGTCATTCGCTCTAACAGGGAGTGCATTTGAGGTTGAATAGAATTTTGATATTAAAATCTTGACCCAACCTCTGATGTCATAAGGGACACTGAAAACTAAACATCCTTCTAGAACATTATTGAAATTATTTTTTCAATGAATATGAGTAGACGATGATCTTCTTTTTAATTTATCCACCATTACTGGACCCCAATTATTCTAGGTCAAAGCATCATTGGTAAGAATTTTCAATAAATGTCAATTTTAAGATACTGGTGAAAGTTGGCCATTAAATGAGACAAGGTGTTATGTACTATTACCTCTTATCCAGACCCTGAGGCTTTGAAGGAAGAAAGTTCTCCTAGGTTTTCTAATTATTTTGAGATACTATTCTGCTCCTGGAAAACAGAAATACTGGGCAAGTCAAGCTGCTGCATATGGCAAATTTATGTGTATTCATTATGTAGGCATCACATTCCTACTTCCATTTTATTGCAAGAAAGCTCCACCCCAATGCAGAAGTTTTTTGCTTTATCAAAGGTCAAATTTAAATATAATATGTATGAATGGATCTTTGAATTTTTAGTAATTAAATGTTTTCTGAGATGTCTTTACATTGAGTCTCATTTCCTAGATGATGTTTCAGAAGCATTACTTCCTCCTCCTCCAGGTCAGAAGTGACTTAGATGGATACAACTTGTATATTGCAAGCCACATAACTCTTTGACCAATCAAAAGCATTTTTTGCAGAATGTCTAAGCAGAGATTCATTTCAATCCCTCTTTGGAGAAAAGCCTTCCACAAGTGCTGGCCAAAATGTAGTCATCATCGCAGTTGAATTTTTTTTTCTTCTTGGTATTTTTACTGTTTCCCAGATTAATTAGGGGAGATAACGGCTTTCATTCACTAAAATTTTCATGTTGTCTTTTTATACTATTTTGATAGACTATGTTTTATGGGGTGGATTTGTTAACCCTACAAGGTCAGTCCCAAAAGTAGTATGACTTATTCCAAGAAACTGTGGGAGATGCCTCAACAGTAACTTTTAATGGAGTCATCCGCTTATATGAATTTCAATGCAACAATTTCAGAGTGTAAAAATCATTCGCCAAAACTTGAGGCAAGGACAATCTGTTGACAGCAGTGTGTGGATGCACAAGTCTTTCAATTCTGGAAATAAATTGTTTTTAATTGACTCAGTTGTACTGCTTTTGGGGCAGGCCTTGTATGCCCAACCCATGATGACTGGGAAGGTCAACAATTTGTGGTATCCTACCCTAGATGGGTTACCTCATCACAACTGCTGAGTCTCATCTTCCATTTGTAGTGCACAAGCTATACCACTGTACTCTAGTTCTGCCTAATGCTGCTGCAACATCAACCTTGCCAACTAATTCTGTCTTTGGTTCTATGAACATACCTATGATGGCTGTTAACCCCCTCCAGTGATGTGTAATGACTTCCTGTTCTAGATCCACTGTGTTTGTAATAGGAGAGCCAGTCTAAGTAGGTTATGTTTCCTCACAATTCACACTGCCTTAAAAAATTAATTTTGAGATATAATTGGGCTTAATTTACAATTTCCTTTTCTAGGGGTTCAATGCTTGGGAGAGATCGACCACCAGTGTCTACAGCACGTCCTGTAATGGCCCAGAAAATGTTGCAGCAGAGTAGGGAGGCTGAGAGAGAGTTGGCTGATGCATTGGTAGGTTTATGAGGTTATTGAATTTACTGGAATTAAAATCCTCTAACGTAGTGGTCCTAGTGAAGTTGTGGTTTCATGATAATTACTCTTAAATTGAAAGAATTTTTTTACAGAGATAATTTAGGCACAGCATGATATATATCGTAATCACACATGCACATCAGATAAATTCAGATACTCCACCAACCCATGCATTATAACTTAAATGCACGCCATATTGTTCTGTTTTGTTATTCTAAAATAAATTTTGGGAATTTCAATCAAAATTTCCTTTAGCAACATTTTAATCTCAATCATTTTATGGCATAAAATGTCTTCATTTGAAATCTAAAGCTATCGGCTGTATAAATTGAAAAAAATCATTTATTTTGAAAACAACACTTATTTTAAATGGATGTTATTAAGTGTTTGTGTAGAACAGAGTTTTGTGTTTAAATTATTAAGGCATTGTATGATTACTTTCCATTTTTTGTTGAAGAAAACTGTTTCCCCTTAAAAAAGTAACTTTTTTTTGTTGTAGTATGTATAATCAGGGAGATACCTCAAAAGGAAACAATATTTTAGTTTTTAATCAATGGTCCTGTGTGGAATTTTTAGAAATTCTTTTAGTGATTCATGCAGCATTACTGAATACAGAGCTGCTTCAAGGAGATTGAATAAAAGGAACTCAAATAGGGCGGTCCCCAATCAAGAAAATTGGGAGACATGGGAATAATGGTAGATTACAACTATAAGGAAAAGTATAAGGATTGTATAGTCCCATCAGGAATATTGCCAGTGTCATGTATCCATGTTTAAGTTTTACGAATTTCAAAATTTATTTTCTTATTGTCTATTTAGCATAGGTTCTCTTCATTACTCATAGAGCAATTAATTCATTGTGTTATGGGCAGAATATATAAGTATTGTCTAATAATGTAAACTTGATAGTCATGGTTGGCATATTCATTCATTGGTTAATGATTAGGTAACTGAACAAATGCACCATTTTTGATTGCTAGTCTCATGAATCCAATAACTATGAGCATTTTAAGGAAAGGACGGTGTTGTGCAGATGCTTACAAAGTAAGAAATTTTGTGAAGTTTTTTTATAGGTGCAATTGTGGGTCAATGAGTGTTGATTAGTACTTAATAGAATCAGCCTTGAAAACTTCCACATAATCTAAAATGCAACTGCATAAGATTAGCAGTGGTGAATACTGTATGCGTATTTCAACACAATTTATCAGGAATCTAATATGCTGTTTGGATACCTCAAGCAATTTCTTATGTTTTTGTTCCCTCTTTCAATTGAATGGAAATGAAGGAGTAGACAGTACTGAAGAGCATGGATTTTTCATGCTGTTTTTTACAAAGCACGAAGGGATAGAATAGAATGAACAAATTACAGTAATTGTTGGTGGAAGGGTAAGACTGACTACTCCTAGCCCTTCATAGTTAGCCAATTCACTTCCATCAGCATTATTTGCCCTGAAAATAGTTTTGCCCACATGAAAGACTTCTGTGCAAAACTCAAACTGTTTATGTGCCAATTGGAATAGGTTTATTTAAATCCACTGGTTAGTCTCAATCAGTCACAGATGAACTCGTAAGCAGCCAATATGTTCAGTGATTATACCTTGTAAAATTAAGAGGTGAGAATTAGAACTCCACTGTTTTGTTTGTGAATATCTGGCATTATTTCAAGAAACTGTAATAGTAACTTTAACGGAGTCACTCGCTATGTGTGCATTATAATGCAACCATTTCAGAGAGTAAAAATCATTCGCCTTGACCGGGATTCGAACCCGGATCCCTCGATATCTTAAGGTAGCTTAAGTGGTTAAAGCACTTGGCCGGATATCGAGGGATCCGGGTTCGAATCCCGGTCAAGGCGAATGATTTTTACTCTCTGAAATGGTTGCATTATCTGGCATTATATTAACCAATATTATGGATGAAGAATTTTGTTTCATACGATAAAAATTAATGCTTGGTAAAGTGCCTGATTAAATTGATGGTCATTTTATGAAGTGCCTGTAGTAGTGTTTAGTAATTGCCAATACCTAGAGTTCTTGTATCATTCTCCTCCAAGGATACATTTTCACATAAAATGGGCTGCATCGTTGGAATGAGTTTATGGAAGCACCTTACATCCTTAGGCATTATTCTGTTAAAGCCTAATAAACTATGGTTGAGGTGCACCTTTAAATTAAAATATTTGCCCTTCCCTAATTGCTTTATAATACATCAAGAAAAATAATTAACTTCAGTTATTTGGTTCTACCTTAAATCACAATAATGGGAGAATTTAATTCTTGGATAGATTCTTGTGACTAAATGTCTTTAGTCATTAGTTGTCGGATACTGTCTAAACATTTTTTTGGATAATGCATTCCATTTGTTCGAGCAAACTTACCAACGGAAGATAATTTCATTGCCTCAGTTAATTTTATGTTTGCTTTTGAGTATTCAAAAATGAGTAAGGCATTTTGTGAGAGGTGATACTATATTTCCTTATTATGTTATTTTTAAGTATAATGAAGGCTAAAGTTGAACGATATTTTTTGCCAAATTCTAAGTCAAAAACTTTGTTAAATGTTCACTAATACAGCATGACCGGGGATAAACTCTTACTAAGGAGTATATTATGCATGCTTTGTTTATACCACATACGTTGATTGAGTTTTAGCATTTATACAACGTTGTAGGTACATTAAAGTATGTGTATGTTGCTTCACATTTTCATAGTAGAATATTTTATAGCAGGATAGATCTTATTGACATGTCCTAATGATCTTCATCAGCCTTTTGTTGTTTTCTTACTAAATAATAGTATGGTAAGCTCCCAATTATCCTCAAAATCTTAATATGACTGATAAATCGAATAAAATGTACTTTCTATTGCTAAAAAAACTCAAATTAATCTCATGGAATGAAAAATGAGTGTTTCCATGTATATTCATCTATTTCCACATATTTTGTTCATCGGTGGTTTTCAATTATCTGTGCTTCATCTGTCATCCATTAACACGGATAATCAAGAGTTTTATGTATGTCATATTTTTGTAGTACCAGCATACCATGATGATAAAACTGACTTTTAATAATCAAACCACTTTACTTTTCCACATAAACTTTAGAAAAAGTTTATGTGGAAAAGTAAAGTGGTTTGATTATTAAAAGTCAGTATGAAGATTTTCCACCAAGTTACGCCAGAAACTGTTTTATTTATGATGATAAAATCATAATAGATTAAATGGCTAGATGTATTGCATATGCACTTCAAATTCCCGATACATAGATATACTGAGTGAACAGTGATAAGAGGCTCTGCTTATGTTAAGAACCAAAAAGTTAAGTGTTACAGAGAGTACATTGTTTTTTATATTCTTATATTTTCAATGTTTGAGTTAATCAAAACTTCTGTTTTTTTTTAAGAATTTTGATGGATTGAGTATCTCAGATGATCCACATCCAATTCATCGAAGGAAATCATCATCCACATCTGGAGGATCTGGTGGAGTGTTTCGTCCATTTGATGACCACTCTGATGACAGTGAAACTTCTTCAGTGTGTTCTGAGCGTTCCTTTGACTCCTTTAGGAGACCATCTGATGTAAGTACGACTTTGCATGATTTTGTTCATGTAACTGCAATGAAGTTTATACTAACAATGTTTTTTGCTTAATGCATATTTTCATAACATGATGTTGTGAACTCTTCTTTTGTACTCATCAAAGATATGCAAGTAATTACTGGCCCAGTAGATGATTGTTTATCCAAAACTCTTGGGACTTCATACATGACTGATTAATGTGTTTCTAAATTCAGGATGTCTTCATTCTCTTTGGTTCATTATCCAAAAAGTTGTTTTTGAAAAAAGAAACCTTTTGTTAGAAAGTTTTTGTTAAATTGAAATCCCTGTTTTCATTTCAAGAATAGAGGTTGCAGAAATTAGTAGTTAATGCATTCAAATGAAATTTCCCATAAGGCTCTAATTTAAAAATTTATCAGTACAAAAATGTAATAGATTCAGGAAAAAGATTCACCCAATTATATTGATGTAGGTATAAAAGCTGTAGTAATTATATTTAAATCCTCAGTGTGCACTTGGCATAAAGAAACTATATAGCACCAGTAAATAGCAAGTAAAGCTTCTAATACTTAAAGACAATGCATCAATGTTTAGTAAACCCTTTCATTGATGAATGGAATAGTAAGCTCAAAAGATGCAACGTTCAGGCTGTGTGCTTCAAAATAATCAATATCAAAAGTGCAGTGTCAGAAAAGTTTTCAGGTTGGTAAATGAGGGGATAGGAAGATGAAGATGGAACATTTCTTTAAACTGAGAAATATATCAGCCATTTCTCAACATATTTGAGTCAAAGGGTCATTGTCCTTTCTATGATGAGAAATTGGAAAATATTTTGACTTGAAACACCTCAATCACCCCAAGGCATGTAAATTTTTATGTGATAATATTTTTGCAATTATTATTAAATGTTCAAAAAATATATTCCTTCATGTTGTTGTTCATAATTTGTTGTTGCTAAATATATCGGCGTTGTCCCTTAAAGCCTGTGTCAAACATACTTTTTTGATATATTGTGAGGAAAACTAGCATGAAAAGCACAGTTACTAAAACTTACAGTTGTAGTGCCATATTTAGAGAGGTTTGGTAAACATTTCAGAATATTTATTTTATTAAGAACACAATGTATACATCCACTGTTCTTAATAAATAAATTAATAATTAAAATAAATTAATAAAATAAATATTGAACATGAACTTTCACAAAGTTGAGCTTAAAACAATAGAAAGCAACATTTCAGAAGACTTGGAGTCACCGGACTTGCTCAAAACCACCTTGAATACCATACTTGTAAGATAAAGCAGTATTATGTATTAGGATCACAGTAAGATTTTTGTGAATGAAAGACTTACTTACACAACATCATTTGTATTTCAGGTTCCATTTATTACATATAAAATTTTAAAGCTTAGATATTCCTGTGCTTTTAGAGTTTTGGATAAATGATCCTCCACTGTATATATTCAATTACTAGTTTTCATGTGTTAAATGGATGAGTATGTGTAATTGACAACTGCTTTCAAATCAATATGTGGACAATAATCATGTTTTTGTATGGGATCTTTTAGTCTTCTATTCTCTTTTCTGCCAATGTGATTACAACAGTGGTTCTCAAAGTGGTCGCAGTTACTTCTCTTTCAAGACCATCCTAATTGCTGCTCCAGTCATTGCTCCCTATTCAGTACTACGGTCATAGACATAAATATTTCCTAGCTGGTAGTATCTTCCCCAGAAATGCCCACACCCACTAAATCTTATATTTTTGCAGAATTAGGGCAATGGTGGACGATAGTAATTGGCTCTATTTGGACTGGCCTTTTTAGGTTTATCATTAAAAAATACTGGGATATGGGATGGAAATTCAAAAGAAAGGTATGTTTGACTGAGTGTTTATAAATTGTGTATATGATCACAAATATTAGACTATTACTTCCAGGAGGTGGGGAAATTCAAGTGGGATAAGCGTTATGAAAATGATGTCTTGATATACATTCACTGTTGATTCTTCTGAATAAAAATGAAGCATGCTCATTGTAGAAAAGCAACTCTCTACATTTTCAACTACTTTAATATGTTGAAAGAGTTACCAGGATGGATAATTGGATAAATGAAATGGCAGATGAGAAAAAAACTAAATAATTTTCCAAACATGTATGGTAGACTTAAATATGTGTACCATGCCACTGAAAACATGATGATAAAAACCGGTGAATAAAAAAAATGTTCATCCCTTTCAATTATTCACTGGCATCTTCCCCGCTAGTGCTGCAGGTAGTCATCACTTAAATGTGCATGCTTGTGGTCTGGGAGACTATATTTTTCAATGCCTCAGTTGAAGCATGGGCCGAAAGGCTTTGAAAACCACTGGTGTAACATTGTAAAACAACTATAAGCTAAAAGATCCATGAGAAATGAAGTGGTTTTGCTGAAATAAGGTAGTAATGATTGGTGTTTTTGTGATTGAACTGGATGCCATTCCTTAAAATTTACCTAGTTACATTATGGGCTCAAAGCTTTGCTTTACAAGTTGCTGTACAATTTGTATGCCTACTCAGTTTGGCAGTGTGGAAGGAGTATTTGCTGCTGAATGCCTACATAATTGTCCATTTTGACTTGCTTTAAATATAATTTATTATTGTTTTTCATTTGAGGCCGATCTTTCAGCCTTGCAAGCACCCTATTTTGGTTTCTAATTAATATTTTTTCAGCATTTTCTCCAAAATGTCAATTTTGAATACAGAATTGCTTGCATGATTTTGAAGTTTTGAAGGTATTTCCTGAAGGACTCAAATTACTATTGATGAAATAAATGCAACAAGTATCCAGAAGAAATAGTTGTCAGGTTTATAGTGCTTTTATCAGTCAGTGAGTTATACCAGTTTTATGGCCAGAGCCCAAAGGTGGTAGTTTAAGATGCACTTAATTAAAAATTTGATCAGTGGGGTTGGAGTTATTGGAATGCATAGCACCAGACAATTTTTAATGAGGTGGCACTGAGGTACAATGGGCAGAGGATAGGTGGGTGGAATTGAAGTATGCTATCAGATTTTATATTTTGATATGCCACATTTGAGATGTTATTTGCCTTCATTTTGCTGTCACTGTACATTTTTAATCACTTTATAAATTATTTACTTTAACTCTGAAGACTAAATGCTCCTCCCAGAGAATTTTCGCAGCATATATTTCCATTGTAATTCACTGGCCTCCTTTGTCTGCTAACTAAATTTAAAATGTTAAATAAAATTATTATTCCAGTTAACCTAAAACACCAGGATAGGCTGCTTGTTAATTAAGAATTGTCCTAATTGGGCTGAAATATGGGAAAGGAATCGGGATCAAAAGATAAATTAAGCCGCTTGAGTAGAGGTTATCACTTGGCATACCAGGTGCCATTTGGGTAATTATATTTAGAATAGAAGAGAGAAAACTTTTGCTTAATTTATAGTATGGTTACTATTCTCACAATGGTAAAATAATGGCACTTTTACATTACCCAATCTCTTAATGGTATTAGAGATAGAATAAGTTAAAATTTTTCCTCTGGAATTTTATCGATCTGAATTAGTAAAGTGTAAAAAAAAAATTGTAGATATCTTTGCTCTCTTTGGTATTTAGGAGTTAAATTTATGCCATGTAATAAATCTTCAGATTATCTAAATAACAAATTCGAATATAGCTTTTTCACTCCACCTGCTGCCAACATGTAGACCCATTATCCTGGACCAGGTCCTTTAACCTCCCTTCCTAGGACTAGTGCTGGTAACTCTGGTACCTCTCTGATACATATTTTTACCTATAAATAATGGGTCAGATGCCTCTACATGCAGCAAATACTCACAAAATTTTAAGCTTAAGCCTCGGAAGCAATGGGAAAAGGCAGTTATGAAAGAGATTAAAAAATCATCCATGGACTAGAATTCATTCAGTTTATTTGATGTTGAAAGATGTCAAGAAGTTATTGCATCCCATGAGCCATATTCACATTTATGTGTAGAAAACATGAATAGCTATATTGAGGAGTACAAGGTTTTTATGGAACAATCAAAGAAAATACAAGAGTTTTACATTTTTTGTCCTAATGGATAAGTGTGAATCAGCTGATGTAGTAACATGCACCACGTTGCAATTGACCTGTGATTACTTTTTGGACTCGAGTTAGATGTACTGGATGTAATTTCTTTTTCTTTATCAGTTGTAACATTAAGAAGAGAAAAGGTGTTGAATTGATGTTATCAGCTAATAATTACTTTGAAGAAATAGGATCAGAGTTCCTGAAAAAAGTTTTTTTTTTCAATTTTCGGTGGCTTGCACAAATTTAGAGCAATTTAAAGGCTTTAGGTAATAATGTAAAATTACATAATGTGGATGATCTTAAACTCTCATGTAATGAATGATGTCATTACATTGGAAAGTTATGCATGTTCTTATCCATTATTAGTTATTAATCATATAAACAAAGCTCCTGACAATGATGAAGGAACGTGATGTACTCGACATGCTCTTTAGTTATACCATTTCCAATATCGTCACCAAATATTCATAGTTTAGATGTGTATGATATAATTTCTCACACTGAAAGACTGATTTATTGGGCGCAGCATTCAAATGTAATTAAGCATTAAAAGTTGTATCGTTATACACTAACCAACAAATATCGTATATTTGTTGGTTAGTAGTAACACAATGGTTGGTTAATCGGACACAACTGCAATCATCTAGTAAAGTGTTAATGATGGTTTTGAGTTTAACATCTTCATATCTTTTGGTATTCATTGAAGCTTTTGCTGTTAAATTTTTTAATGTAAGATAAAAATTGAAGAAAATATAAGTTTTTATGTACATGTATTTAACCTCTTACCTACTTTCTTTCTTATAATGGTAGCGTATATTTGTGAATACATTCCTAATTTTGGAGTTAGGAATCTTTGTTACTTGTGCAGCAAGTCTTTCATTATCTTATGAAGGTTTAAAAGAGATGGCATTATGATTTCCTAAAGATCCATCTGAGTATTAATTCCTCAAATTATTTTTATGTCCTACAATCAACTGTGTAATGTAGCGCAGACATCCCATAAATTTGTCACATTCATTTTTAAGTGAACAAGTTGTGTACCTCCGATATTTTGGTGATTTGGCTTCCTCTTTAAGAAAGTTCCCATTCTCTGCCTTTTCAATATTTTAAGCTTCATGAAAGCTTATATTAGTATCAGTCACTAATAACCATGTTTATTGCCAAGTAGTTAGTTTTGTTTGCCAAGTTGAAGCTGAGACTTTTTTTTTCATTATTTAATCTTCATATGTTTTAGTTTTTGGGCTTAACTGCACCAATTGTTTGTGTCTTGTCTTTTGTTCCGACTGACTAACCATGTAGCCGTATTCATGGAGTGGTTCCCAGCAGCGGCTCTACAGAGACGTGTGGGAGCCATCTTGCAAGGTGGGTTTACACCCCCTGCCACTTTCTTCATTTTCCTTTCTCTGTATGAAACTTGCCTTTCTCTTTAGCAAACTAATCCACTTTTAATTTGGCTACAATCATAGATCTTGCGCTCATGTTAGACATGTGCTATAGCATCGACGATAGGCATATATCATTTGGGAAATTTATGGTACGGTATCATTAACTGCAGGAGATAAAATTTATTGGCTACTGACTGGTAAAAGTTAATTTTCTTACATGAGGAAAGCGAAGTTTGCTTTGATTCCTGTCATCCTTATAGGAGTTAGTCTTAAAGCCCTAATTCATTATTATTCACATCACAAACTAAACATGTTAGAATAATTTGTATCTTATATGCAACAGGTGAATGCTTGAACTTACATTAGTTAATTTTTTTCTTAGAGCATATTATCATCATGCTTAAATAATTGATGTGTGTAGATAATTAATATGCATATGTTGTTGGAACTAAATTGTAAATCATTGTCAGTTTGCATGTATGGTCTTTGTAGTAACTTGGATATTTGATTGGTTTCTTTTTATTAGCTGTTGATATACAATTTACCCTCACCTTTTAGTTTTAAAAATTTTTGAGAAAAATGCTGAGAACTTTTCTCTGACTTGTACGATTAATTTGAGAATTTCAGTTTGTTTCAAATTTCTTACCTTTACTCTGGAATAAACTATTGTTAATGTTGTAATTGGGGCTTGTTTGCTGGAAATTAATTTACTGAGCACAGTAGTAATTTGGCATTGTTTTATCAATGGTAGATATGTCATTAAAACTTTCCCATCTTTGAAATCAGTAATTCAAAGACAGGAAAGTCAAATGTTTTCAGTTCTATCCTAAAGAATTTGTTTTTTTTAATGAGTAACTTTTTTCTATTAATACCCATTGTTAAGGCTGATTATTTTTATATGACTCTATGAATGTTCAATTTTGTAAAGCACACACCTCTATGTGTATTGTGCTTACTGGTAATTATTTGAGTGCATGTCATTATTATCTGTTAAATATTTAAGTACCTTAAGTTTCATTCATAGATGGCAGGCTAGTTTTTAGTCTTCACATTACATTTTAATATGTGTACATTCTCAACCCATTCCAAGACATGAATTATAATCTTTAGCCATTGATGCATCATGTTTCTAGCATGAAACTTGTGCCTTATTCAAGGTCAGCTGCTGAAATTATTAATATTGTCAAAGTGTGGGAATGCATGATATATAAAACATGCTAAACAAAAAGAAAGGTCGTCATTAATAGTTTTCACTGCTGATGTCCTTGTAAAATACAGTAATGGATCTTATAGTGTATAATAATAAGTTTGTATGGTATTGTGCAATAGTATTGTAAAATCATAATTGGAAATAATGAGTGATATTTTAGGGGTTGTGGATACTTATTATATTGATATACCACTTTTCCTTCTTTCTATTGCTCTTTTTGAATGGTAGTTTTTAAAAAATGTCAGCATATAATTCTGTTCCAATCTGTTGCTTAAAAATATAGTAGTTAAAAAATTTGAAGTCACAAGATATTAGTCCTTAATACTTCCACTGAATAAGGTATACTTATTTTCATGACATCATCAGAGACTCTTTAATATCACCATTGCACTGCATTAATCCTTTCAAGCTAAGGTTTGCCCGAAAGATGAGCTGTGATTTTGCACCCTTTGGAAGGTAGTTAATTTTCAGCATTTTATTTGAGTAAGCAACTGATTTTTTAAATAATATTTATTTTTCTGACTTTGATTTCTTGAATCTATCTGCCATATTCATGCATCAAATTGAGATTTGGTTTCAAAAATGAATTACACTGTTACTTTGAGAATGCAATTACCAAAATCATGAGTAAATATCACTTTAAATTTAAATTTCATAAAATTTAATTGTAGCCATTAATAATATTCCCATAAATTTATCTACATTATGGTTGTAATAATTTGATAAACCATCATTTTAAGTGATGAAAGTTTAGATTAATTTTATAATATTAGCACTTGATTCATGCATACACATAATCAGCACACCCATCATTTGGTTCACAATTTAACCTACTTTATATACATTTTAGGGTGTGTGAAGCTTAATTATTATTGGTTTTGAAGTGAAACATTTATGTTTTTGGTGAATTGAGTAACTGAAAAAGATTCAGCTGAAATTGTAAAACTGATCACATAAATGTCAAATCTCTCAAATACCAAATTTTCATACCAGAGAAAAATAATAATTGTGTTAGTTTTTGCATATAATATCTAACCCTCAAGAGTCTGAAACATTATAATGACTATTTTCAAGAAGATAAGTTTTTTGAAATACCTAAAACATATTTGTTCTTATAAGTCATGATATCTTTGGACTAATTTACTGTATAGATACTTCAAAGCACATCATTTTGATTATTGTTGGCATATTGTTTGAAAGAAACTTGATAATATTTTGTTTGAGATAGATGAACAATAATTGGCATGCTTATTTAATTACACTACACGAAGCACATGCAACATCATTGCTACTTCAGTGATTTTTTCCAACCATTTTCTATAAACAACTACCGTCACTTATCTAATCAATTATATGGAAAGAGGCCATGTGCAATCTTAGATTTATGAAGTAGTAGAGAGTATTGAGAGTAAAATGTCAATAAATAAACCAAATACCTTTTTCAGACATTGATTGACTTCATTCATGTGTGTGGTCAGAAAAGAGAGATTTCATTTGTGTGTTAGAGCAGTGTCATGCCATGTATTAGGAAAATAGGTCACTTGGTATTAACCATTGGTTATAATTTCGAAATGGAAGCTGATGCTTTTGCGAATAGTTTTGGAAAAGATTTAAAACAAAACATCTTTTGAAGCATATCATATAGTAAGGAGCTGTCATATAAGCATTCAGCTGGTAACAATTAATTTTTAACTGTATGAGGACATTTTTTGATTAGTACTTTCAAAAATGTTATTTGAAAATAAGAAAATAATTTTCTCTTTATTGGTTTAGTGCATGAAATTGTTGCCTGGAAGAGTAAATCCTTCTACTTAGCTTATTTGTTGTTCCATACAATATATATTGTTAATAGGGTAACTATGATTCAAACTAAATTTAATTTTCATTCTAAAGCATCTACTTTAAATGCATAACTGTTAACAATTAGCATAGTTGGGTACTACTTGTCCAGATCATAGATATTTCTGTTTCTGGAAATTATTTCTGACTGACTTAACTGACATTTTTTTTGAAATCATACCCCAGTAACTATTTTACTGAGTAAAAATATGTGTACTTTTCACTTTCATTACTTTTTTACTTGAATTGATATTTAAATATTGGTTAAGAATGTGTTTTACTCTTACAACTTTATTAATCCAATACTAGAGACAATGTCTAAAAGGTTGCGAGTGCATAACGTGGATCTCATCTTATTATTAAAATTTCAACAATTGGTCGATTAGGAAATTTTTTCTTCTGACCACATTGTTTCCATACATTCCACATTTCGTTTTAATGACCTAAAAATTTAAATGTATTCTCTTACAGTTTAAGAAATGGAATTGTAACCTCAGCAAAGCAATTGTCTTACTCCTTTCTAATTTACATAAGTCTATGGAAATGGAATGTGTGAATAATTGGAACAAATCGTCTGTGTTAATCTAAGAATTAGTATAAAATGAAGCTTGCAAACATCAAGTTTATCATAAATTTCATCAAAATTCCATTACATGTAATTAATTTAATTTATTTTAAGCAGTGCTACAGGCGATAAATGCTTTGTTTACACAGCATACTTGGAGATGTATAATTTTTAGAGTATTAAAATATGAGTATGTGATATATTAACCATATAACTCTGCTACTTCATTAAACTTAATGCCTAATGCCTCAAAAATAAATTATTTCCAAACTCAACTGAAATTGTTCTCATGCACTGTACAGTTAAATCAAATTCTTTTGTTAAAAAATGTTATGCATTTGTTCTAAATGATACCAAATGTGGCAGAAATCCTATGATTCTCCATGATCGGAACATTAAGTTGGAAGTGTTCATATCTAATAGTCTATTGAGAGAGCTTAGTTTTAGCTTAGTTATTTTTGCCTTTGAAATTGACTCAACGTTTGGGTAAAACAGAATTTTCGACAGGCATTGCTGATGGTAATAGCTGTTGGTTAATTTCTATTTGAAATTAATATTTTTATCATACTGTGCTTGAACATCCTGAAAAAACCTGCTAATTAATGGAAAAGTTTAAATTTGTCTTTAGTTTTTCAGGAGCTGATGTATTGACTTAATACTTAAATTTATTGGTTAATAAGCTTCTGATTGTGGTTTTAACATTGATATGGAAAGAGACATGTATGCAAGTTGCTTAATATGCTTCAATTAATTAAATTTTAATATTTTTTGTGTTATATATTGTACACAGTAATATGTATTGTGCTTTTCACTCAAATTAATGAAATTGGATTGGTTTATAAGCTTGTAAAAAGTGCACCAATTAATATAATGCTCAATAAAATGCATTGCAACTATTTTAAAGTTCCTTAATCACAGGTTTTGCATGGTGTATAGCATGACAGCATTCAATGGTGCTAATTATATTATTTTAAAGTTTAAGTTATTTTAATTTGCTTTTTTCCTTGTGAGATGAAATTTTCCAGCATTGAAAGGATGTTAATAGAAATTCAATTTTGAGGTTGAAGTAGATGAATGCACAGATAATCAATTTTTAGAATTCATTAAATAAAAAATTATGTGCATATATGTCCTTATTCTCTAAATAATTTTGCTCTTAAGTAAGGTATCTATTATTAAATACATTTTTATTAAAAATATGCATTTTGAATCATTTTGTTAGGAAGTAATTTATTTGGCTGATTTGAAACATACAGAAATCTGGTTTTGCACCACAGTATTGTAGTCTCAACTGTTAAATTTAATTTCCATTTTTATTAAATTGTTCTCAATCAGTAACTGCAAATTAAATTTCAACTGTCTTAAGTGACTCATGACTAATATTTTTCATTAACCCTCTAATAGTGGTCAAGCTATATTCCATCTGAAGCTGTTTCCTGCTACCTTTATGAGTTTATTTATTGTTGATTATATTGTTTGTTAGGATATAACTGAGATAATAGCAAATTGTGCCAGCACTCATTGGGGAGACCGCAAGGAGGGACTTGTTGGGCTTCAGCTGTACTTTCAAAATGGAAATCTTCTCTCTGGTTCTGAGTTGAAGAAAATCATAGAAATTTTTACGAAAATGTTCATGGACACACACACAAAGGTAAGTTTATGGTCAATGCATTTTAACTCGACTGATCTGGTTACTTGTTTGGTTATCCAGAAGTCACCAGTTTGAATTTTTCATGTGAAATAACCATAAAAAGGTTAACAAATAAGTACTGCAAGACAACAAACTTTTAAATCTTCATGCAGTCGCAATTGAAGTTATTTATTTACACTTTAATATTAACTAATCACCCATGCTAAAAAATAATATTAAAACATTGTTCTAGGTATTTAGTTTGTTCCTGGACACCCTTAATGAGCTTGTGTCAAGTCATAACAGCGACCTACATGATTGGTTATATGTTCTTTTAACTCGCTTGTTAAATAAACTTGGAACGGACCTCCTTAGCTCTACTCAAAATAAAATTCACAAGTCTTTGGAGATTGTTCGGTAAGTGAATTGTTTGCTCTGTCATAGGAGAATGTGATATTGTTTATAAAATCATGTTTTTTCAAAGCTTCTCTTTTCTAATGGGTCATTTATTTTTTTATTTATAGGGACTCTTTCCCCTATGATCTCCAAATGAATGTAGTTCTTCGTTTCCTTGTGGACCAAACCCAAACACCTAATGCCAAAGTCAAAGTTGCCATGTTAACTTATCTAGCACGTCTAGCTGCCTGTATGGAGCCAACAGACTATAGTTTTATCAGTGGGGGATGTATGTCATCTGGTGGTAAGTCATTGTCTTTCATTGCTTGAACATTAAATGCTTCTCTTTCTGTCTTATTTTTATTGAATATCTCAATATATGAAATGGTTTAACAGCATTAATTTATTCTCAAAGACTATATAACTCTCTATGTAGCATGTAATCTCACTTTAAAGTAGACTAAATAAGCTATATTTGTATTTTGAGTAAGGTTTTACGTTAAGATTTATCACTTGACAAGCTTAGAATGTACTGATTGCACTCATAGGTGTCCATAATGAAGTAACAAATATTTAAATCAAATGCAGTTTTGCACTCAAATCTTAATTGGACATTTATATAATTCTCTGATGGAAACAGAGTACATTTATAAAGATTTACCATGATTCTGATGTCATGGTATTGAGTTTTCTGTGCTACCAGTTGTTATCATTTTAATTTAACTTAGGCGACCACTTAAAGCTACCACCAATTTTTGACATCCAGTAGTTCTTACTAAGGGAACATTATTGGCATATATTTATACAAGATGCAATGTATCTTCTTAAGTGACCATTTCTGTTTGGATTGGGTTGGATATGTTTTCAAACTGCTTTACATTAAAAGTGAATATTCCTTTTGTAATAGAATTTGGCTAATTAATAATTTGATTTAAAAACACTATGTGTTGAAAATATTGTTTAAAACTTTTAATTGATTCAATAACAGGCCAAACTAAAGATACTAGCACAATGACACGCTTGGCATTAGTGAAAATGATAGGATGGACCTCGGAGTCAAAGTCATCACCACATGAGGTTAGAAAGGCCGCCCAAGCAGCTGTTGTAGCCCTCTTTGATCTGAATGCACCTGAAGTGACCATGGTTCTATCACAGTTACCGAAGGAGTTCCAGGTAAGTTAAATTACATTTCAAGATGATTAATGTATGGCTAAGTGCTTGTAAAATTATTGTGACAGTGAAGTGATGGATGAGTATCTTATAACTGCAAATTAGTCAAAAATGATCCATACTGATGATTTGTGTTTTTTTAAATTTAAATAGTGCTCTTACTGATTTGGAATAATGCGGAGTAAAAAATACTTAGCAAAGGCAAACCTTTACTAGCAAAAACTATTAAAAATCGCGTATCCAAGAAAAGTGAAAGGTTTCATAAATACATACAGAACCACGTTCATGTTTCCTTGGGGACAAAATTTTTTTTTATGCTATAAAAAACATCTTGATAGTACTAGTAAGTTTCTTGTAAAATTTACTGTAAAATATTGAATTCTCCAAAGCAGATATTCTGGCTATTTCCATTCCTAGTCCGAGGCATCAATAGATTTTCCACCTCCAAAACCCAGTCTTTTATTTAGCACTATTTCAAATCCTGACCAGCATAGTACTTCTTTAATTCGAAAGTCTCATTATAGCTTTTATCATCCTTTGAAATGAAATTAGGACTAAGTTCTTTTTGATGTACATGTTCTCCTTTTACTGGACGATAAGCAGAATATTTGGAGAAAGGCTTAGTTGATGATTTGAGGGTCTACCTAACGTAATTTGTAAGGTATCAGGCTTTTCATCACGCATAGACCACTAAATGCCCTTATGGTTGTCCGCGGTGAGAAATAAATTTCCTATGAAGTAAAGGTATGCTTGTCTAATTGCATTTGTGCTGTTTTGTCTCATATACATGTCCTCTGTTTGGAGTGAACCCTGTAATTGACTTGATTTTTTGTACAATACCTTATGATAAAGTGCATATGGTATTAGTTGAACTGTGTGGAAGTGCTATTTTCTGTTTTCTTTTTTCACTGAAGGAACATTAGTGAAGGTTTTGGTTGCTTTTGGGGATGTAATTGATCAGCAATTATTATGTTTATGACCACACTAATTACTTACTAGGTGGTCCCTGATGGTCCTTAATGTGGAGTTTAATGCAGGGCCAGGGAAATATTTACTTTTATTTTTTATTTTATTTTTATTTATTTATGTAACTAAGCAGCCAAAAACGGCACAAAGGTTCTTACATAGCTTTTACATTTTTTTTCTTAAATATATGTATATTTTGCAAGTATCCTATGGCGTGAGGGGGTGCTGAGTTGTCTTCAGTCCCTCACAGCCTTATTTTGTCCTCCAGTAGATAAGTAATGTCACATAGAGGAAACAGTTAAATTTCAAGAAATTGCGGGAGATGCCGCAACAGTAACTTTTGACGGAGTCATCCGCTAACATGCATTTCAATGCAACAATTTCAGAGTGTAAAAATCACTCAAATAGGCAAATGGTTATGTTTACTATTGTAATATTTTTCGAATATTTATTGGTAAAATTAGATTCCACTGAATTGTATTGAATTCCACTCTTCATAGTTTTGAATGTTTTCTCTGTTCAGGAAACAGCATCCCAAGTTGTTCAAAACCACCTGAGGAGGAGCAGCACAAGTGGAGGTAGTGGTGTGGCTGAAGGCTCTGCATCTCCACCAGTTGTAACATCTCCCCGTATGCCAGGCTCCCCTCTCCATGCCCACAATGCTCAACATGTACACCACCACAATCCTAGTCACCTCCCTTCATCTCCTCAGACTCCAAGATCCAAAAGAGATTTAGCTGGCATTCATGATGATGAAAACTTGAACCCAGATGAAGTCTACCGGTAAGCTAATGGAATATATTTATATGCAATGAAACCCCTTCTTTATACTTTTGTAGGGATCCCAGAAAAAAGTGCAAATTGTGGGAAAAGGGGAATTGTCACTCTCACATGCTTAATTACTAGAGTAAAGGTAAAATAAGAAACAGGCCAGTATGAAGTAGCAAATGCACCAATTTCTTCCTCAAATGATAGTTTTGGGGATAGGGGTAATTTTTATTTGAGTGTGGCGATTTATTGGTGTGACTAATTAAGTTACAATGTACAAAAAATTATGCAACTCATTAAATATCAGTGACACAATAATATTTGCAGAATTTGTGTTACGAACAAATATTGTACTTTTCTAAGGTGCTTATTGTTTTATTAAAGGATTTTGGTCATTGAAATAAACATAACGATCAACTTTTTCATAGGTCACTGAGGAAAACAACAGCAGAAATTCAGAATTACAGCTTTGAGGCTGGAAAAGGAGACAGAGAATCTAGTATTGGGCCAATGTCAATAGGTAATGAAGACCGCCTTGGGGAAGAAAGAAGCTTGGCAGATATTGGAGACAATAGCATAAGCAATTCAGTAAGTTGAGTGCATAACTGTTAACATTAATTGAATTACTACCATGTTATGTGGATTAATAACTTTCTCATGTCGTCAGTTTTGTAGAACATACAATACTTAATGCTACTTTTGAGTGATAATTTCAAATTTTATTTAGCTAATTTGTATGAAGTTATATATATCCCTCTTGGGTATAAATTAAGATTTTGCTTCACTGTGTGTTTTACCAAAATTTTTAGGCACGTCAAACCATTTGGATATTGCATTGAATAAACTCATCTGTAAATTCCAAGGCTTCCTTTGGATTTTCAATGCTGGAGATTGAACAATTGGAAATTAATATTTCCTAAAATCATACTTTCATGAAAGATTTCCCCATTCTAATTCTTAGAAAGACTTTAAGAACATTCAGGATCCCACGGATCCTTAATATTTTCGTCTTGGATACTTAAATTATAATCTACAGTTTACCATTGGGTCCCATTCCTCATTTATTGTTAAGATTTGTAATGAGTGTATTGATTCATAGTGATAAAAATGTAATGCAATAACTTGAAACCATTGGAATTATTAAATAATACAAGTCAACGTACATCCCAATGATACATTATATATGAGGGGTGGCCAGAAAGTAACCTACGTTTTGACCTAGCATGGCGATAGATAGGGCTAGAGCCACCATCTTCGTGTCTAAACATCCCTACACTTAGTATACATCCTGCTGTGATAGTGTGCAGACTGTGGTTCTTCTACTTTGCTCATATTTAACTCTTAAAATTTGCACTGCAATTGAAAATCCCATGAATTGTGAAGTATGATTTGGGATTAGGATTGTACTGGCAAAAAACCACAAGTTCGTTGAAATTCATGGGCAGCTTTGTAAAATGCACAGAGACAGAATAATAAGCGAAGTTAGAGTGAGGCAGTTGTGCATTCAGTTTAAAAATGGCTGCACCAATGTTCACAATGAGGACCGCAATGGTTGCCTAACCTTGTCGCAGATAAATTGATTATAAAAATCAATGAAAAAAATTGTCATAATTGCCAATATTTAATTATGGGTCTTTGGCTTCATTTTCCCCAGACTTCACAAATTCTGCATGAAATTTTAGTGCGAAAGCCAGGCTATCACTAGTTTTGTGTCAGAAGGTTGCTGAAAATCTTGATAGAAAACCACAAAAAAGTCTTAATGCATAGCTGACTTTCTTTGAGCCTATGAAAAAGATGGTAACGTGCTCGTAGATCATTCATAAGTGGGATGGGTATAAGACATGGGTAAAACATGTCAATTGTAAGACAAAAAGGCAGTTTATGGAATGTGGACCAACAACTTCTTCCAGAAAACCAAGAAAATGTTTGCAAACATTGTCAGCCAGAAAGATTGCAGGGGATGTTTCTTGGGACGCTAAGAGTGTGCATCTGGTCGATTTTCTTGAACATGGCTTAATAATTAACTCAGATAGATATTGCGATACATTGAAAAAAACTAATGGGATGGGATGAGATGGGAAATACAAAACAAACATCGAGTAAAACTTAACTCAAAAGTTTTATTTTTTCACGACAGTGCACGTCCACATATGGCTAATCGTACCCGAGCGCTCTTGGATAGGTTTGGATGGGAGGTGTATGATCACCTGCTGTACAGTCCAGATCTGGCACTGAGTGATTATCACCTCTTTCCGGTGATGAAGATGTGGCTTACAACTCAGAGCTTTGACAGTGACATAGAATTGCATTTTAGTGTAAACAAGTGGTGAAAATGAAAGGCAGCAGATTTCTTCAGAGACAGAATTGAAAAGCTTGTAGATCAATGTGATAAATGCCTCAATTTGAATGACGACTTCAAATCTTAATCTTATAATCTTAAACATAATCTCTTTTTTCATTTTATTTCATTAAAAAAAGTCTTTTCTCTGATAGAGACATACTGGGAAAATTTTTCCCTCCCTTCACAATCGAGTTGGGCGAGGGGCTTTGAAAACTGGCTTCAAATCAACCAGACACCCAACTCATGGCTTCAGTTGTCTCTTTGCCTCTTTGTCTAATTCATTCTGTATTTGTAGAAAAATAGTTTAAGAGTGTGCCTTTCAAATGTGTATGGTAAAAATTTGCCTTCTTACTAGTTTCATATTTTATTTCAACAATGTTAATTACTTTCTGGACAGCCCATGTATATTTCATAAGTTAATTCAAAACTTTGACATCATGATTTTATGAATTCATATGGTTTTTCAAATGTGCAGTTATGCAATTGTGGTAACAATATATTCTATAATTTTGCCAAATTTCCTGAATGATGTTGGTTTTTTCGTTCTGTAGCAGGGATCAGGGCACTCCTCTTCATTGTCCTCACCAACAAGACTACCTAGCTTTAATGGAATAGACAAAAGTTCAACCTCTCCTGCTGATAGCGGGGGTGGTGGATCTTTTGATGCGATTGCTTCTCCAGAGAATGGTTTCAGTCCAAGAGGTATGTTTTACATAAGAACAAGGGATATAATCTGGAAAATTTGTATGCAATCTAAATTTTTAATTGACAAAGAAAATTTGAAAATTCTGTAAAAATTCATTAAAATATAGAAATGCAAAAAAAAAATTCTGAGAACATAAACTTGAGTAAACGTTTTTTTTAATTATAAAATATAAACATTTATAAATAAATTATAAATGTAAACATTTTTATATTTATGTGCAATACCTTGGAAATTCGCCCTATTGTTGTTAAATGCATGCACAAAAATTGTGTAAGAATTGAATTGTTTAATAAAACTAAGAAATCATAGTACAGTATTATTAGGGTTGTGAAAGGCAATAATATATATATATGATACAAAATCTTTTATGGTCGGCACATTACTTTTTCTGCAGTTTCCTTTTTATGAACAAATATAAAGATAGCATTTAGGAATTGAAGGTATCACATTGCATTACACGGACTAATCAAAGTTTTTCTATGTGCCTTGGAATTGTCAAATGAAGGAATAATCTTGAAATAATTTTCGTTCACAGTTAATTCTTAAATACAGTTCATACTACTAATCTAGTAAATACTGATAGAATGAGTATGGCATAAAACAAGAATGTTGATATGATGAGTAATGCATGAGGTACAGTTTATTTGTGCTATTGCGCACATGTATTGTTAATCAGTTATAGTGATGGTTACATAATTGGGTTTGGCATGTAACTGAAAAACTTGAAAAAGTCAGAGATTTTTTTTCGGGTTTTGGAATACTAGGAAAAGTATTGGAATTTAGGAAAAAATTGTTGGAAAGTTTTCTTGAGTCTCTACCTAGAGTTAACTTTTACAGAATATGCTACAAAAACCGTGTTTTTTTTACATGAGGTGGTTAGGTAATCATTTTTCCTCATGTTTTAGAGTTATTTTGGAAACTATAAATCCTTGGGTAATTTTAATGATGACATATTGTAAATAAAATTTCCTCTCATTAATTGTTTGAATTAATTCAATTTTTTACCATGATTCAGGCACGGAATCACTTTCTTTTAAAATATTCTGCCCTGTTATCATGTACTTGTAATATTCCTCCTTCATATTTCATAATTTGTATTAAAAATTAATTTTGTATTAAAAACTTATTTTTAGGGAGTCATCTGCAAGTTGGCCTAGATGATTCAGAGAGCTTGAGAAGGGTAATAGAAGCCCTTTCTTGGACTGGAAATGGAACAGATGGTGTTGTTGAACTAGATGGTTCTAAAGATGTTGACAATGTCAAAGGAAATATAAGGTCAGAGGCTGATAAGAAAGCTGCACTTACACAGCTGATACGTATCATTCGGGATGGAAGTACGCTGGCTGTAATGGATCATTTTAAGTGAGTCTTGCCAAACTCTTCTTAGAAAATCTAATGATATAATACACCATCATTATTTTTCATGTATTTTTAATTTAATTTGTAACTTCAGTAAATAACCTCCTTTTCTGTTACCCATCCAACAGTATATATTTTGCTAACATCAATAAAAAAAACTTATTCCTAAATTGAAATATTTCTGCCCTTGACTGAGACACTTTATTTTGAATCTGCTTAGCTTTTGGATGTCTTGTTAAGAAAAATAATGTTTTGATTAATTTGGAAAGGCCCTCTGTTAACTCAAAGCAAGGAATCATGCTTGCTGTTAGAGATACTTACCTCAGAGCACTTAAAATAGGCTCACCTATTGCATTTTTCTTCCCTCTATCACCAGAGTAAATATTGTCTCTCTTAGATCTCTTGGAAACTAAATTTCTAAATTATTTTATTGTGATTTCAATGCCAGTGACATCACAGTTATACTAAGTGATGATTGTTTGATACAATAAAAGTAGTCTTTGCAGTTCCTGAGGGTTTGTACCTGAAAAATTCCACGGTGGAAAAAAACCAGAATTGGTAAACCACTTAGTATATGAAGAATCAGAAGTTTGCTTTTCAATTCCAACAAGCTAGAGAACAAATTTTTCTTTGTTTACTTTTACTCTAATATTTACACATACATAAAGGCAGATATGTTGCATCCCCATTGTCAGTATTGATCTTACATTTGATAACTGAAAAATGCCCTGAAAAAGAATGAGAAATAAATTACCATCACCAATACTGAAATTCTGGTTGTGCAAATGCCATCATTACTAAGATTTTAGGAATGAATTTGTGTTACAGGAGATGAGATCATGGTTAATTCACAGCAGAATCACATTTGAATCAAATTCTGTTACATGACATTAATTAATGAAGTCCTTTATCAGAAATATTCAAATTATAAGAATTTTGTCCCTTCAAAAAAATTTTATACCGACTGCCTTATGGTGTACAACACTTCAGGAAGCTTCCAGAACTGCTGTCACCAGAGAGAAAATTTTTTTTGAAGCAATTCAAGTGTAGAAGGGCTCATATATTTTCCTGTATTATACCTCTACTGGGTGTACCCAATACTTAGTGGTTTCTCATTCCCACATAGATTTTGATTTGGCAGCTTCATTCCATTCCATAGAAACAATTGTGTGGCATTCCTGAATAAGTGAAATGATGTACCTCATTGTATCATGTCATCCTCTCTTTTACATATCCTATGCTAGGAATTTGATCTCTAAGTCATTTTATGCAACTAATTTCATCACATGTATCTGCACTTTAAAAAGCAGTTTGATTATTACTTTGCAATCATCCCTCATATGATCATGCATTGCATTTACAGTATTTCTGTTCTTTGTCTGTTGAGTTGCAGCTTGCAGTCCTGGTTAAATCCATGGATTGTATACTAAATTTCATGGTAAAAATCCTTGAAGTAGCTTAATTTACATTATTCCAGCAGTTGAGAATTAAAATTCATCTCCAAAGTATTAGTGGGCACCTGTTAATTAAAAAAAAAAAACAAATTTTGGTAGAACTTTAATAGAAAAATGTAAATAATAATTGTTAAAATGATATTGATAGAAACTTCTTTAAATTAAATGAAAAGTAGTATAAATATCTCATTTTTGTGATACATCACATTGCCCTGAGAAATTTAAGTAATGTTTTCTGAGGTTTGAATTTGAGATGATGTATAATTTTTTCTTAACGAATCATGACAAAAAAATTGGAGTGCCTTCATACAAATATCTTTCTCTGTAACTCTCTAATAGGAGTATACATTTCCCCATGATAAAGTCTCTATTCGCACTTCCACTGATTTATCTAATGTCATTACATTTCGTGGATGTTTTTCCAGCCACAATTTTACATTTTCACTCCATTTCAGGAAACAGTGAACATATTTCACTAATTTGATTGTGTTATTTCAGAGTCAATCGACCTCTATTGAGGAGTGTATCCTTATTTAGTCAAAGATATATTTGCCTCATCATAGAAAAAAATACAAATATATCAATAGATTCTTTCTTAACTCTTTTTCTAATTTATTTTTGTATGCTGAAATGTATAACATGTAATGCAACTACAGAGGTTGAGAAATTACAACGAGGCTTATTTTAGTGAAACAATATCCTTTCATAAAATTAGTGAGAAAATGAATTCTCGTTAAAGTTTCGAGGCAAAACCCTGTGCAAGTTAGGACAATATTTCATGCTTAATTAGTTCAGTGCTCAAAATATTCTGCAGTATATTACATAGGGCCATGATAGGCACAACTCCAATTGGTAAGGGAAACTTCCACATCTTGCAGGTTTTTGAAAACAATGACCATGGCATGCCAAAGATCATTTTATATGTACCATGATTTAATTTTTTATGGTTTATTTAGTTAAACAATTTGTGTAAATGTGGAGATTGGATGATAAAAAGTGTGCATGTTAATAATAATCTACTTTCAATATGAATGCAGCAATATTCACCACTAGCCTAAAATGAACTATCTGCTGTTTCCAGTAATCACACACACATTAATAATAGAGGAAAAGGAAAAAGAATGATCACAGAATATCTACTGACCCTATTAAGAAAATCATCTATCAAGGACAGCTAACAAGTATTAAACTGTGATTTCAAGACAAGAGAATGGCCATTATAGTGCCACATTTGATTTTTTATTGATCCAGTGTGTTAAAACTTACTAAAATTAAATATCAAGTACATTTAATCTCTTGACCATGCATTAATTTTCTCTGCTTGGCAATAAATATCATATTGATTACAGGCCAGTTCTGCGACTACTTTTGGAGCAGATGGGAGGGGAGGGTGCTGTCCGTGCCTTGGCATTGGGGGCTCTCAGTGAAATGTTGAGCAAGCGTTCGTTTGCTGCTGCATTTGCGCAATATGTTGAGCTGCTCATAACTAAGGTCTTGTTTGCTCACAAGGATGCTGATAAAGATGTGAGTGTATTGAAATTCTAGTGCCATGTTTTTATTGTAAACTTTTTGAACCAAATAACATTGGTGAGACAATTGCATTTTGACTTTATTTTCAGGTGGTGCGAGCAGCTGAGTCTTGTGCTGGCGCAATGGCTGCTATCATGCCTGCTGATGCCGTAGTATTAGTGCTTAACTTGTTGATTAAAACAGAAGATTTTCCAGTTAATCAAGCTGCTATTAAGATGTTGACCAGACTTGTGGAACAGAGGGGACACTTAGTGATAGAGCCTCTTCTTCCCCAAATAATGCCAGGCCTTGTTAAAGTGAGTATTTCATTGAATATTAAAGCCTGCATGATACAGAATGATTTTCTAGTATTAGCCTTCTGTAATGAATTTAAACCTTGAGTTGTTCAGTCATTTAGGTGTAGGTTCTCTGTAATTATAAGATTGAACTTGTATGGAATAGCTATTAATTATAAATGGATACCATGGAATATGGAGATACTTATTTTGTGAATGAATTGCTACAATTTTGCTGACATTATTTCGTGGTTAATTTCAGGCTTGGAGGGGGAGCCAAAGCAAACAGGTTGACTATTCTGATTTTGCATGATTTCAAATAATATAGTATGAAAAGTTCAATTTTTAAACATATTTTGAATAACGTTCAACATATATGCAATTTAATTTTTTTGGGATTTTTTATTAATACTCAAAGAAAATATTCAATTGCCATTCCAGTTTTATTCATCTTTTCAAGTATTAATATTCATCACACACAATGTGTATTTTCTACCTGGGATATGTGGGACATTTTATATTAAATTAATGACAGTTTCAACTGACGAATGAGTAGGACTGCAGCATATACACTTGTATGCGAGGCTATAGTATGAGTGATTCTTTGTTTAAAAATCTTAAGTGCACTTAGATTAAATATGTAGATATGTGTATTGCGCAAGAATGAAGGAGGTTAAAGAGTGATATCACCTTATTGTAAAGAAAAAGGCTTTACTATTGATTAATAACTCCCACCACCCCAGCTTGAGCAGTAAAATGTATAGTGGCATAAGTAAGCTGCAACTTATCCTATCCTCCTGAATCTGAATATTTTGTATCTAAGTCTGTGGAATGATTGATCTCAAGTCTGGAATTAAAGTTCCAAATACATGGAATGATTTTTAAAAAGAGATTTTTGACATTTTGTTCCAGCACTGGCTTCATTCCACAGCTATGGAATTCAATAATTTGTGATGAATCTGGCCAAAATGTGACTACACAATAGGAAAGCTAAACTTAGAGGAAACTTTCCTGGATAGCAGTTGTTTTAGTTCCTTCAGTGGAAAACGTGCATGTTGCAGATAATCCAGAATAGAAATTGTTTATTTTAATACACCAGGAAATCATGTGAACTGCATTCTTTCCGTCATTAACCAATATTTAGTTAATATGCTCTGAAAACTTTTTTGTGGCAATAAGTTAGGCATAATAAGACTGAGAAAAAGTTATGTGATCCAGCAATTCAGTGGTAATGGGTCAATAAGATTAATTTATATAAAAAAGTGTTGCAAGTATTGTCAATTAATTTTTTTGCTCTTTAAACTAGCCCCCCTCAACGATACAAGAATGTCAGCCTTCTTTTAACTCAAAATTCTTGGCCAAATGCATCATTTTTTTAATGCTTCTTGCTTGTTGAATGAAAGCACTTTCAAAAGTTAAATTATTTGGCATACCCGATTGTGTGTTTTATATATGTAGACTTGTGCAAAATGGCTTTTGAAAAATAGTAAATCATGTTAGTGGTACAATTTATTTTCTTTCCCATTGCTTATAATGTGTTGCTATTCTCCCAAAATGTTGAAATTGCCGTACTTTTTGCCTAAGCTATCATAATTATTTGGCAGGCATATGACAATGAAGAGAGCAGTGTGAGGAAGTCTGCAGTTTTCTGCATGGTGGCGATACATGTGGCAGTTGGAGAGGAGGTGCTGGCGCCACACCTGACTGCCCTTAATGGCTCAAAGATGAAGTTGCTACATCTCTATATCAGAAAAGCACAGCAGCAAAGTCAAGGCAGTTCTCATGGACACTCGAGGGGGACAAGAAGTGGCAGTTCAGGAGGAGGTGGTGATGGTGCAGGCACTGGCTCCGAGTCTTCAAGTGCCTCCTCGCCCAAGCACACTCCAACATAAGGCATTTGCAGCTGCATGTGTGCTTTCAAAGAGTTTCCCTTAACACATTCCCGAGTGCTGGCTCTCAGGGAGTTATGATTTTTGGATGAGTTAAAAAACCTAAAGAAAATCAAGGCCCTCATTTAAAAGAGTGGATACTTCTCCCAGGGCATCGCTCTTCTCAGTGTTGTGAAGTGCCTCCTTTAGATTGCTCTCAGCGTGCAAGATATTCCATTGGATATATCCATTTGGGAGTTATATATGCAAATGATGCATTGAGGCATCAAATTTTTTAGAACTGCAATCGTAAACTTGGCCCTTGGATGGGCTGTCGGTAGAATGTGATGGTGAAGATACCGTGTGTTATTGCGCTTGTGCGTGTATGTTTTGTGTGTGTGTGTTCTAATAGATTGATGTAATTGTGAAGCCTGAGTATGGCAAGTGTTGGATATTGGCTCGTTATGACTTCAAGAGCTTTTTTTGGCTTGTTAGGCATGATGGAATAAGGTGGGATCAACTATGGAGGCTGGGGTTTAAATGAAAAATGGCTCTTTTTACTAGTCTTGCATTTTGCCTGTTCAAATAATTTTTCTTGATTATCATCAAGCATGTTGTTTACCTGCTGGCTAATTATGTTTTTATACTAGAGAATTTGCCTCGGAAGTTATCCTAACTCTTGTTGACATTTACTATTGAATTCTTTGATGGTACGAAAGCCTTCTCATAACAATAAAAATTCACTGGTGCATAATTGGTGAAGGTTATAAGTTAACATCTCCAGATGTGTCCACGAGAATGTGATGCTATGTAAATTATCATTGTGTGGCCTTAGAAGCCTTGGCATAGTTGTGAGAATGTGTGGGTATTTGTGAAAGATATAAGAGGTTAAGGATTTGTATGTTTTTAAATCAAGCAACATTAATACATTCATGCTGCCATTTCTGAAGAGAGCACTCACTCATGGTGTTGATCATATAATTCCCCTAGTCTCACTTTTAATGGACATTGGTGTGGTTAATTCCAGTGAACTAAAAGGTGCTGTTGTAAAACCCCCTTACCTCCCTTGTATATTATAATGTCTCATTTATTTATCTGCCTGCCCACCATCACATTAATTTCTTTGAATACCAAATCTCAAAGTAAATTGTATGGTAATGGGTGGTTTCATGGACCTAGATAAGTTTAAAATGAAATAATTGTGTTTAACGTTTTTTTTAACCTAAAGTCTAAATACAATTAATGGAAGATTTTGGCTTCCTTAAAAGTGACTTTGGAAAAAATGTACATGGAAGTATGTAAAGAATTCCAAGCATAGAACAGTAAATAACTTTCTTAAAAGTTGGCCATGAAAAACACATTATATACCAATATTAACCTTCCTTATTTTAAAATGACATGTTGACATTCTTTTATTTTGTAAAAATTTTATTTATGAAAATTTTTATTCTACCCATGTTCTTTTCATATTCATGTGTCATTTCATTTTTACATTATAAGCATTTTATGTTGACCGTAATTTGTGCTGTTTTCAATGAAATCAGTGAGTTCTGTGAGTGTGTCTATCTGTAATTTGAAAACTTAAGAGCTACTTCATGTATGAAGTAAGGCTAAATCAATATACTTACTGCATATGTTAATAAAATGCCAATAAATGCAAAATAATTTTTAAAGTTGTTAAAATCATTGTGATACTCTGCTTAAAATGAGGTATTGTATAAATGAGTGTTCGTTGGTTATGTTATAAAATGTTCCCAAGGTTGTGCAGTAAATTACCATTAATAGAAGGTTGTAATTGGCCAATATGAAGTTTATAACTATAAATTTCTACTAACCTTGATTATGGCAATCATGAGAGTTGTGTGGCATGGATTTTCTGTATTAAAAAATTAAATTGTCATCTTTAACAAGACAATGAAAATATGGTCTGCAGCGATGTAGACATGTAGGAAATTTCGTTATCTTTTTATTTGAAAATAGTTTATAAAATATCCTTTTGAGAGCCTTGTTTATGAATATACTGTATAAGTAACTCGCCCGTGTCAAAATTTGCTTAGAATGGAAATACCATTGATTCTTAGAGTTTTACTTTTGAGAAAAGAAAAAAGAATTAAAAGAAAATGAAATTGGTAAAGCATTATTTTGAGTAGTAAATTGTTCAAGTACTCTTTTGTGCCATTAGGCAGGAGAGTTCAGCCTTTTGGTAAATTTCTAATTAATTTGATTATTTTACTTGGCATTTGTCAAATGATTATTACTAATGTGCATAAACATGATACCTTCAATAAATTTGTAACATTGCAATTAAGAAAAATTCTTTTGATAGACTTTGTGCAGCATGATAATTTTACATTGTTCTGCTGTATTGATCTACAAATATGTATATGATCAATTCTTCCAATTACAAAAAGCATACCATTTTTTCCCAGAGAAAAGAAATGTAACTGTGTTGTTTGCTGGTGCTAGTGGAATGTGTGTAATAGATATATCATATGTATATATGATATATATATCATTTGCTCCCTGATATATTTGCCATATGCCTATATTTACAATGTATGTTGGAGATTTTGAATCGATTATATCATTGGAGATCCACATTCTCTTTGCTTGAATTCACAATCAAAGGTTTGACTCTACTCCTTAGTTCTGAAACTGATCCGAGTTACTTATCGTTGCCCCATTTTGTTTATGTGTAATAATGTAAGTGCCATTTTTTTTATTCTTTTGATTTGAATTTTTGTAAATTAATTGAAACTCAAAATATTAATACTCAATTCTTGATTGCCCCTGCTGTTGCTGATATTACTGATTGCATCTAAATTATTAGCTCATAGTCTGCTGAATTTATTTATCTATCCAGGTTACTTTGCCCTTAGCCAATGTTAAATGCTACTCTATGTTTGAACTTTTGTTCGGCAATATTAAGATAAAATTGCCAAGGTCATGTTAGGACTCTTTGTGATACTTTGCCAATCTCCTTCTCTCTGACATTTTCATCGCCAATGAGTTGTTGTTTTGTGGTGACTGAATTTTTTCTTTGCAGCATGATAATAAGTTCCAGTTTAGCAAATTACTTTCTCATATATTGATATGTAAGTTTTAAATGTGTATGTTTGTTTGTAGGTACACCTGTATGTCTAATTGGATGAATGTTTTTAGGACATTCAAAATGCCCTATTCAAAATATTGAAAAAGTATCCATGATTTTTATATCAACCTTTTAGAATCTGTTTTTATGCTAAATTTAGGATTATACTGTACTAAACATTTGTAACTGAAGTATTTGCATTTCATATTGATAATGATATCAAAATTGGTATGTTTATAATCATGAACGAAATTTAATTTTCGTCTCTCGAAGTCATTATATACAGCATTGTATATTCATCATGTGAAAATAGTTGAATGTTACATGGTGATTTTAGTTAAAAATACCATGATATTTATCATCTTATTTCTTACTAGTATTTTTGAATTACAGGATTTCCTTGTTCCCCAGCTAGTATGCATGGTTTATATATTTCATTTTTATGCTTAATTTCGTGGTGCCCAGTTTTATTTGAATGTTAGTGCATGGAGCTTGAGTTGCATAAAGTCATTTGAATGAAATGTGTCCGTTCAACTGATCTTGCCATTTACACTGCTTTCATCCACCATGGATTAGTTGGTGCTCGTGTTTGTGGAGGCAAATGTTGGTTTTGCATTACAGCATACTTTGAATTCATGTGTTTTAATTAGCTGATATGGAAAGGCAGATGCCATTCTTCAGTATTGAATGTTGCAAGACATTATTGTGCACTGGTATCAGTCTCTCTGGCAGTCTGTTGTGATTAGTCATTTCAATTTTTAATGTCCACTGGAGTTGTTTAATTTGAAATGGTTGGTAATGCTGAGTGCCATTCATAATTTAAATAATTTAATTAATATTATCAGGAAGAGAACAGTTAAGTGGCCAGCATCATTAAGGATCTAGGATCAAGATTTCCAGTTAGTTGACAGAATGTGAAATAGCTTTTACATTATTGGAAATAACTTCATTCTTCTCAAATCTTTCTCAAAGGGTGGAATGAGTAATCACTATGTGATAGCAATAATTCCCTCTCTTGACCCTAGTGGTGCAGAAAAGAACATTTCCATAGTACATCTGTGCTTGTACCATTCCCTCATCTTCAATGGTGTAACCCAATAAATGAAGGTGAAATATATCTCTCTGCCTGTTAGGAGTATGCCATTTCAAGGCCATTACATACAGAAAAACACACCATTCCAAAAATGTCAATAATTTTTAGCTTTATTTTATTTTTTCCTTTTTTAATTTTCCCATGGATTGGGTGGTTTTAGTTTTGTTGCTATACACTTTATTTTGGAAGTTTTCAAGTTGTATTCCATGAAAACCACTTAGCTCTCATTATTTAAACATCACTCTTATGTGGAGCTTAATCAAAATTTTAATATTCAACTTTGAAACTTAATTCAAGGCAAATGGTTAAAATGTTGTACATTCATACATATTTCTTGTTAAATGATTGTAACTGAAATTTTACAATATTGGAATTCTTAACTTTATAATAATGTTTTGTTAATGTTTAATGTTACCATCAGACTAAATATATCATGGTATATAGTTCATGGATAATATTAATTTGGGAGTAATGCTACCATTTCATTTAAGAGAAGGATGTGTGACATATGCACCCTTCTGAAATCATTTAGAAATAAGCTGTTAAAAATGAAAATCCACATTTATGGAAAGGAGAGGTGTGGCTTAAAGGAGCTCAGTATTATTTGCTCTCTGTTGTTAATTGGCTGTTTAGTTCATGTCATTATGGACAATGGCAGTATTTATTCATTTTCATCATTTCCCTCAATGTACAAGTCCTAATATTTTACGTGGGCTATGTAAGTAGGTACTACTAATATATCAAATTGTTTTGTATTACAGAAGGCAGCTCTTGTTCAAAACTAGTATTTTTAAGTCTTGGCCACATCTAGTGATATTGTGTTGATGGCCACTCTGATTTTGTGATGCTTTAAATTCATTATAAGTTTTAGTTAGGTTACATTTTTATTGTTATGGTTTTAAAACATATCAACTCTTGTACAAATGTATTATTGAGATGTCTAAATGACATTTTCTAAACTTTATAGATTATAATTTCTGAAGGATTTACCTTGCTAGTGGAACTTATTGTTGAGCTAGTTATGATGTGATGTCAATTCTTTGTTTAATACACTACCAGTGATCATTTACTGATGTCGCTTCTTGGCAACAATAGTATTGAAATTTAATTTTTTGATTTTGTTACAGAAGGGGTTTGCAAACCTGACATTAAATAGTAATAAATAGTAAGGAAATAGTTTATGACAAACATTTATCTGAAGTGTTTGCATTAATTTTGGACGCCATACAATATGGAGGGATTTGTGGTCCTTGGAAGAAATTTTTCACTTCTTTTCTGACACACTTTAGTGGTATGCACCCTCCTCCAGGTTATGTTCATGGAAAGTGATATTGACTGATTTTGGCAGAGTGTTTCACCATCTAATATTTTTGTTGTGTTCCAATCTTGGAAATGGATTTTTTTCAAGTTCAAAGTCTACTGATTGCCATTTAATAGCCCTGGCAAAAGAAGTTATTCTGGAAGACCTACTGTTAATTCTAAAGTTATAATTGAAGTACTTGAAGCTGTTATTGTGGAATTGGTCTTCAAGTTAATCTAAGTACATTAACAAATAATGATCATTTATTTCATCAAAACCCTTAGGATTAAAAACTATTGAGTTATAATAGCAGTAGGAAGTTGACAATTTGTTACCTCAAAAATCACCTATGGTTTCTTAATGTGGTTGTTTGTTGTACCCACAGATAATGGTATTGACTATTTATTATCTCAAAATATGCATCCTTGAAACATTGACTAAAATACCACTTTAGATCCACTAATAACTTTCCTGGGTCCAGAATTACTTAACATTTACTACTCAGTTGGCAATCATTTTCTTGGGAAGTCTTAATTGTTAACACTTCAGAGCGCATATCCTCTTTTTGTGAAGAAATTCTTATCACCTTGTCCATATTGCTAATATCCTTGGAACAACCACATCTCTTTTGAAGTTTCAATAACACTCCATTTTTGTTGTCATTTAGCTCATTCTGTTTCAGTGTATCGTTCACTCTGCTAGACGATAAGGTACTCCTGGTTTACGCCTCCACATAAGGAATCCAAGCAGGAGACCCAGGCAGCCACCAACAACACACATGGAGAAACCTAATCCTGCCATTGATCCTGGAAAATAAATAATTTGGTTACATTCCATGGTTAACTTATTCAGAACTTCATGTACAAGGAAAGTAACTGATTTTAGGGCATATTTGAATAAAAGGTGATTCGTGCTAAGACTCATCACAAGAGAAATACAATAAAATGAATGGGATTCCATGGAATCCAAACTTTCCTGGCTGAATATGTGGGTACTTGACCCTGTTGACTTGTGGAAACATTGTGAAGTCTTGCTTCATGATTGAATAATGGTTTCTTAGCCCAGTTTTCATAAATATCAGATTGCTTTTTTAATTCCATAGGATCAGGGAAGGGTGTAGAATATTATGAGAATTTCTGGGAAATAGGTAAAAATATGTAATCTTGTGTATTTTCATGGAAGTTTTAATATAATTCAAAGTGACTAATTAATTAGTGATTGGAATTCATTAAGATATCAAAGCTGATTGGTACCTACGTGAATTTTACTGGTTTTATTTTTTTGATGTTTAATTCCCTGTTAACATTGCAATGTATATAACATTGGAAGGAACATGCTTTTCCATGAAATTCTCTGTAATGTATACTACATGAAGCTTGGATCCATAAGATTTGTTACATCTTACTTGGTGATTTTATTTTCTGCAACTGCAGTGGGTGAATATATTTATTTTGTATATATACAGCACTTATAATCTACAATTTACTGCCACTATGTAATAATGACAATAGCATGGAAAATACCTGTATTGTTCCTTCCTAAGTTAATGATAGATGGTGTTAACTAGGAATGAAATGACAAATATGCTTGATACTGTCAGAGTTCAGTATGATGCACTGTACAGTATTAATCCTCTAATCTAGTTGTTCATTATTTAGGATCTGACAGGATTTTGTGTGATAGTTGGGGTAGGCAGTATCAAGTTTTTTTTCATGTTCTAATGAGGCAGTTGTTTGTTGTAGATGTAGGAAAATATTGAACAGAAAATTACTTCACAAACAGGATCTTTCGCAAAACGTTCTAAAACTGACATAGAGGTTACTTCCCCTCATGCTATTATCTATTTAATAAAACTATGAGTTTTTGGGGTTTCCAATTCTTGTTTGTTTAGTGTCATCATTTTTATTGAACACTTAGGATTTGAATAAAATGAAATGTTTTTGCCTCCAAAGACTAACAGAATGGAAGTGGAATCAAGAATCCACATTCAAATATGTTAATTTTCTGTTTTGCATTATTTGCAGAAAATTAATCCAATTTTTATTTGAAAAATGCTTGCACCACTCCCTACTTTTCAGACACTTCCAAATTGACTAGTCAAGGTTTGGATATCAAGTAGGATACTTTTCAAAGAGTATTATGATATAATTTAGTGTTGATCTCTCATTATTGAGATGACATTCTTGGTTGTTATACTTCCATTTTTTTATTTGTGTTATTACCAGATTGAAATTATGTAGCCTTTTTAAACTTCCATGGTTTTGTCTTGGTTTCATGGATATAATGTTTAGAGTTGCAGCATCCTAGTTTCAGTGCTACAGTGCAGTACTTCAAATGGCTTCTATATTTTCCATTAAAAGTAGTATAGTTGTGATAACAATTAAAATGGGTATATAACGTTTACAGATTGGTAAAAATTGTATTTTAGTCATATGTTGATGCATAAAGGCTTCTTTATGTAGAAATTTATAGGAAGTCGCCTCTCAATATTTTGTGGAACATCCTGTGTATTGTACATGTTATCATTAAAATGGAAATACCTGAATGATTTTCCACATAACAATTTATTGCCTAATCCAGATTTTAGTGGACAACCATCCAATGATTAATAATAAAGAATGAGATCTACATGTAATATTTTTAAAATTGGAATAAGACTTAAAAAGCAAGCTGAAGTGGATGAGAGTGAATGTTGGGTTATTGGCAAGCAAGTAGGAGTGATGAGTAGTGTTGTATAGATGTTGGTCCTGTGGAGAGGCATTGGGTGGGGAGGTTGAATAAAAGGGGGGTTTACTGTAAAAGTGATTGTGCTGAAGAGAGTAAATTAAGAAGAAATGTTGACAAAGTGTGTCACTGCACTTTGAGCAAGTGACTTCAGTCACAACAGTCATGTATATGGAAACCTAGAGATCATTTAATAAAATTTTAAATGGGAAAACTATCTACATTTCATTGTGCATCATTTTCACTTTGAGTCACCTGAAACTACCTAATTTAAATCCTCATTTTATAAATATGCATTTGCATGGCCTTAGGGTTGTGAAAGCTTTTGAGCCTGTAGGATAGTACAACTGTCAGTGCTTGCTTGACACTCATTGATATGTTTAAAAAGTTGAAAATTCCCCATTCTTGCATACTTCATTAAATCCTCTTTATCTTAAATTCATTGAATTTTAGAGGCAAATTCTTGTAAAACTTTTTATCCATAATTATTAGCAGCTGGGAATTTTAGACTATGCATTTGATTTCATGTTTGGAATTGATATTAAAAGCATTTAGGTTTTGCCTTAGGCATTCTCGGCTGTAGTACATACTTAAGTGAATGGTGAATTGTGATACTCGGGTTTTTGCAGTGAGCATTTGTAGCTAATATGAGACAAGATTAGGTTTATACAGAGATATATGTACAGTAGATATTCCTATAATATTTTTTATATTCCTCTTTGTTTTGCTAGTTATAGAAAGATAAAAATTAAGGAACAGAGCAATATTGAAGAAACAATTGCCATTATCATCCCATTAACGTATGGAATCAGGGTTTTAAAGGCATATCTGAATGGGGGAATATTGTTCCCTTCACAAAAAATATGCACTGGGGATGAAATACATGGGTAAATCTTCAAACTTCTGGAATTTAGTCCAGAGCAAAAATCTGGATAAAAGTGTCACAGAAATATAAAACTTTTGCAATTGTAATTTTGATTTTCATATCATTAAAATAGTAATCAGGGTTGCATTAATTGTATCATGGTTGTTTAAAATTTCTATTTCGAAATCTTCAGAATTAAAAGCCTATCTGATATCTCACCCCCGCATCAACTGCCAGCTGTATTTTTCGAGAGTTGGTGAATGGTAATTGGATATTTGATATGGCTTATGGATAACTTCCAGAGTGGATTTTTCCTTTTGAGCGTTATTTTGGATTGTATCACTTGGGAAAAAAAATTATTAATGTTCCTATCTTTTTCGTATTAGCCGTTGTACTCCTTCACTCATGAATCCTGATGACTGCCAAGTACAGCTTAGTGTTTCTTTTTGGATTTTATTATCTACTGCTTTGATAAGGTTTAGGAAATAAACAATTATTTATGAAATTAATTATATTTGTTGAAGAATTATTACTCTATGAACATTATTGTCACCATCTTGAATTAATTCTCTTATTGAAACGGAAAGTCGTTAGGTAATTACTCCATTTGAATGCAGCGCCTTAACTGGATGGGCTATCTCGGGGCGGTAAAACCTTATTAGAGATAAAACTATTGAATTTACATCTTTTACGGCTTTTTTCTCTGATTGAACTCATTTTGGCGGGAAAAAGTACTTTCTATTTAAGATTTGGTGGGCGGAGATAAATAAATATACTTATTTTAACATAAATACACAAACGTGAAATTGGTGGTCTGCAGAGGCGGGAACATGAAATGCATCACCGGTTTTCTAGAAATAAATGGGAATATGTAAGTAATAATAATTGCCTACGGGTGATAATTTTTTTAAATCATTAGAATAAACAAATTGTGATGATAAAGTGGGTAAAAAATGTCCTTATCACATTTGTGTCCGACGGAGTTCATATCATAATCGACTCTTAATTTACCCGCCTATGTTGTTTTTCTCGTCATGATTGAGGGCATTTGTTTGAGGTGAACCAACAGAGATATTTGGAGCAAAGGAAAACTTAATTGGATGTTAAGGTTTATATTTTTATTGCTTTAAACCATTATGAGATAATAATTGGTGATCGCATTTACTTTTCGCGTAGAAAATTTGATTGTGATTGTATATTGGTTCGTGCTTAAACTCTTGAAACAAGAACTTCTTTGAAATGCGTGCTGTAGAAGCCCAATTTTAAAGTTTGCTACCATAACAGTATTTAATGTTTAACAACGACAAGGAGTTAGAATACTCATCTTTATTAATGCGTGTTCATGTCTTAATGGCGATGAACCTAATTTCGATAGTTATTTGCAAGGCGTGAAGAAAATGATTTATTTTACTTGGTTTTGGATTGATTTTGCCACCTACTCGAGGATATCCATTTTGTGGCTGCTGCATTTTATAACTTTTGTTCGAGGTCAAAATGCATTTAAGGTAGGTAAATATGTACAATTTTTTTATTGAAAGTGCATTTAAGAATCGTTTATTTGTATATGTGATGGGAATATCATGAATAGATCACTTCTAACTTTTCAGTTTTGTTTGATTTGACATAGTATATTCATTGTTTGTTTTCATGATTAATATTGTTATAAGAACTATTTAAAAATATTTATTTTGGTGGCTTCCACACACTCCTGGACAAGCTTACATTTTGAAAGATTAATAAAAGTAAATTAGTATAATAATGAATCGTAAAAGTTAGAAGAAATTAAATTTAAACTTCGGAAATTATTTTCACATCCATAGACATCATTGTCTTCCAGCAATCTGGAAATTTGTTTACCTTGATAAAGAAATGACACAATGAACTAAGCCTTGAAAACCATTTAGATTAAACCATACATATATTATCCATTTGTTAAAAGCTCTAGTGTTTTTGGCCACTGTGCAAAATGCATTCCATTTGCATATATTAGCTTTTTGTGGCTCTATATTCACTGAATAGGATTAAGAGATATCACCATTAGATAGGCACCTATATCTTTGGATTCAACCCAGAGACAAAAACATTCTTATTTATTCAGTGGAGTGTCTGATAATGGTGAATAATGTAACTTGGAAAATATTTTATGAATTGTGAATATTTTACATGCTGCCAAGACCCCATCATTATTGCCTCCAGCAATGATATACTTACCAATTTTGTACACAACAATTTATATTTTTTCTGGTAGCATTAATTTATATCTCCTCTTTGTGAATGTTTCTTTGAAGGGTTGAACTGCTTTGATTTTCCAAAGAGCTTAATTATGTACTATCTTACGGTGAAAAACTTTCCCAGATAACTGAATATCTTGGTAATGTGAAACTTGCTCTGGCATGAGTTCAACCTAGGATTCATGCCAGAGCAATTTTCAAATTATCTACATTTTCAGTGCATAGAATTAAATGTCATGATATAGCTCTGGAGCCTGTCAGCGTAATATAACATGATTGTGGCTCAACTGCCTACCAGTCACTGAATACCAATAATTTGCACTCTTAATTTTCTTAAACTTTTTCACCTTTCACTAATTTTTGGCATATTGGTGACTGTTTACAGAATTTTGGAAATGATAATTCCTTGTATTAAGTATTGAGCTGTAGAAAGTGAAAGAGGCCCATGCCACTAGTCACTTGGTTTGAGTTCAGATTACATAAGATTTGGTGACAAGACTCCATACTTCATACAAGTGAAGCCTTAGAGCAACAACCTGTATACATTTATTGTGGAATGTCAATGTCAACACTTGTCAATTCCTTTAAAGAAACTTATGTTGTTTGTGATATTCTAAATCGTAAACATTATCAAAGTACATCTAAAATGTCATAGCTTCTAGTCAAGTCATATAATGGGTCTGAATCATACTTACTGAGTGTCCATCTCAAAAACTTAAATGTTGATGATTGTATAAAGCGTCATCATTTGGAATCAATAATTACAGATAGATTCCTCTTAAAGATAAATTAGGATGATGCATGCAATATGTCATCCCCTTGTCAAAATGGTCCCATCTTAAATATTAATCATCTAGCCATTGCTATTTCTGGAAGCTTATTGCAATTAATTCAAAATGATGAGATGGATACTGAAAAAAATCACAGAGAGCTTCTAAGCACTTCTCCCGAGATATTTACCTGCTGTGTAGCTTGTTTGTAAATACATTACTGGAGATGACCGTCTTCGTGTAAGGGGGTGGAATGCTTCTGGAGTTTTCATTAGAGATCCTGGTGCAATTTGAACCACCTGAAAGAAATGAGTTGAAATTATATGAATACTACATCATACTTTGCCTGCATCATGCTTTACGAGTTCCCATGTGAGGTTTATAATGTGATCAAGTGCATGACCATTTGATCATATAATTGTGAAGAATGATGAGTATATTTTATGGAATACATGGCATAAAATACATGAAACATATTTAAACCTTCAAGACATAGTAGGAGGCTGAACATTTTAAGCCATTATATAAAAGACATTTTAAAAAATTGCTGTTGTTTCGAGCAAGATGAGTATGTTCATAAAAGATGTTTCTTATCAACTGGAATGCACATTTGCTGAATCAAATCCCAAAGTTAAGTGTGTACATGATAAAAACTATTATATTTTTAATGAATTATGGCTCTCATTTGGTAACCAACTCCCAATCCTTATTTATGATATCTTCCTGTTGCTTAAACACACAAATTTATTAGGTTTTACTTAGACAGTAGTATGTAGTTATATTTCAGAACATTAGGTATTCACCTATTTAATAAATTAAATATGTATTTGCTTTTAGGATGTATTATGGATAAAACCTTAACTATTAACAGCAAGGATTAAGGCTTAAAATAACAAATGGCTCATGGAATGTTTTGTTGATTTAAGATAAATAACGTGGAGGTTTTTGGGAGATGGGACTTTGTAATGTTTGGTTATCACTATGAATGTTACAAAAAATATTTGATATTGCCTCAAGATTATGCCAATTATATATTCTAAGTTGTAATACTAGTTTAACTTCTTGAATCAGACCCACCTTCTGTCTCTGGGCTCCCAGTGCTATGCGAAGGGGCACCTCATGGCGTCGTGTTATTCCACGAAGCATTTGAAAAGCATCAGTAAGACTCAGCTGTGGACGAGGCTGCTCTACAGGGCCTGTTACTCCAGGAGCTTCCAGAAGTACAAACCAAACATGGGTTACTGGACCCACTGTTCCCTCATCATCCCCTGAAGTGCCATGACTGCCTATTCCACTGGAGAGCTGAAAGTTTAAATTAAAACATTTTTTGTTGTGGTAAGTAAATTTTTCACTGTGTTATTTTTTTACTTCCTTTACAGCATAACTGCTATTAGTTCTGGTGAGAATTTTGTCCTAGAAAAATCCGTTTTGGCCTATACATTGAAAATAAGTTAATAGGTGAGAACAAAAATATTATTTTAATGATACTTTATAATTATATATGCTGGTAGGATAAGTCTGGTGGAGAAGCCACTTGATTGCTGACAATATGCTCATAATTCTGTCTTGGTCATAGGAGTTTTTTTTAACCCTGGTGGATATTCCTATGCATATATTAGATAGAAGTGCCTAAACACCATCTTTATGACCCATATAATTTGTGTATGAGCTAATTGTGAGCTAAATCAGAAAATTGACAGAATTTTGGAATTCATTTTGATTTTTTGGATATGCATAAGATGTTTTAGAAATAAGTTAAATATTGCAGTAAATTATTATCCTGTCTTTTCACTTAGGCTCCTCACATTGTTAAATTTCAAATTTGTATCTTTGATGAATTAAGGATTGAAATTAATGGTTTCCATTGAAACATTGTTTAAGAAGTATATTTTAATAGCAAATTTAAAACAATTTTGCAATTAATTAGTCTGATGGCACTTTAATCAACAAACTAATTGTATAATTAATAAATTAAGTGCTTTTAGAAATTCAGAAAGTTTGTATAATTTGTTTTGAAAAGGAGCATTGATGATTAATAGTTTGAAAAAGCATAATGTTAGTACAATTTGATATATTAATGCATTTTATGTGTGGCAAACTAGTCATACCTTACCGTTAATTGGCTGACACGTAGGGGTGTAACACCAGCTATACCAGCAATAGCTCTTCTCAAGGACTCTCTTGCTGATTCCATGCTGTACTGCACTAAATCCTCATATTTCACTAAAAATGAATTAATTGAAATTTTTAAGTTAGCCAACCAATTGGTATACTGTTCATAGAACTTGTACTTAAATTAGACATTGTTTGATTATTCAGGTGCATATGAATATTCTTGTTCTAAGTTATAGACCATATGATTTGTAATCAGTTCATTCTTTTATGATATTTACCTTGTTTAATATTCATAAATTCTCACATTATATTCTCTTTTAAATTCTCACATTGTATTCTCTATTAAATTCTCACGCTATTCATAAATTAGACACATTAGCAGTTAGAAAAAACCCTAAATGCCTTTTCTGCCCTTATGCCATTCGCCTCCTGTCATATTTATAAAACTTTTTTGAGAAATATTTATACCATGCTGTGCAGTGGAAATTTTATGTAGTATTTCTAAAATTGTTTAGTAGAACCAAACCATCTAAGGTTACATTAAATTCTCGATGGTTGTCATGAATAATGAACATGTGGTTCATTTTAATGACATTAAAAACAAGAAAAAATCTGAATTCAGTGACATACACTTTCAGATTAAGCAATATCTTTACAAATATATTTGTAATGTTGAAAAGGGAAATTAATGGATAACTTCATATTTTGAGGCCTGTAACATTATTCAATCATAACTTTTGAATGAAGATTTGTCAATCTTATATTATTTTTGTGCTTAATTATTATAATTGAGATTGGGGTTGTTGATAACAAATAAAAGGCAAACAGAATTTTTTCATAAAACTTAAATCATTACAATCATTAAAGATTTTAATTCTTAACAAATTTGAATTAGCAGAATCAGTCTCTTCCGTATGTTTTCTTGACTCTACTATTCCATTGTTTCCATGAACATTCAAGCATAGAAGACAATGGAAAAGAATTCTATCTGAGTTTACTAATATTGCTGTGCAATTGACTTACCTAACAAAGAAAGTCGCAAGAATAACCGATTGATTCGATCAAGGCAGGGTGCCACATCAAAATGAGACCACCCAGGATGCCCTGTCTTGTAGGCAACATAATGTGTGGTGGCAACCTCAGAGAATGTCCAGGAATTTTCCTGTGAATTGAATGATAAATTAATAAATGTTGCGAGATAAGATTTAAAGTCAGGTATAATATTATTTTTCAGTTATGACTTGTTTAGGCATCTGTCATCTCAAAATTAAAGAGCATTCTTAATGTACATATAAACTATTATTTAAATAGTACTATCCATAAGGATACTTGCATATGATATGAGAGTGTATTTATTAAAAAATGCATTTAATATGCTCATATTTTAACATGGTGTATTATATAAAGTTGGGAGCTTGAAAGGAAGGGTAGTAGACATATTAATAGTGATATACTTTATTAAGTTGGTGGCTAAAGCATAGGGATAATAAGCACAACCAGTAGCAATAATCAAGTACTGGGTGGATTTTGTGAAATACTTTCTCACTTCTATTATATCTTTTTAATAATTATTGCAATTGGGTCTAAAGATTCACAAGGAAGTTTTGCATTTCATCAATACATGAACAATTAATTTTACAATGGTTAATAGAGGAGCTAGGTGACTACAAAACTATCATCATACCAAATAATTATTTGCATTAAAATGAAACATTAACTCACGATGGCAATAATAAACATATATGGTATTCATGTTAATACTAGGATTCCTTGCTATATTAAGAGGAATAGTCATCGTCGTGCAATGTAACCATGAAATCGACATCATCTCTGTCTTTTTTTGATTGAAGCCAAATGGTCCAAAATGACTTCATAGTAGTGTGGACTATTTTACTTTCTAGGCTCATGTGAGTAGTAGACACTGTAAAAATTTATTATCAGTGACCTTGGAACAAATTGCTACTAGTCTTGTTTGTCTGTTACAAATTAATTCCATTAATGCTTCACTTGTGGAGATGAAATTTTCCAAGTAACTTCCTAAGGCCCAGAATTAACATAGGCTACTTATTATTTTTGATAGTCTAATGTTTTAAGGTGGGCTTTGGATGGACACAGACTAATAAAATTGTCAAATTTAATAAAACTAGACTAAACACAACCAGTAGTGGTGCTATATTAATCATGTTAATTATCATTATTATTATGGTAGTCTACTAGTTAAGGTAAGCTTTGGATGGACTGTCTAAGCACCACGGCACTATAAATCCTTTGTTTATTATAATTAATACAGCATCACCTGAAAATTTTAGAAAATGAGATTTTTTTCTGTATTTTATTAATTATTTGAACCTGATATCAAACTTGAGAAATGCTGAGTACATTTACTATTAGCAGGTAAATGACAAATTACATTTTAAATGAATTTTTACTGTACACCAACAAATGAATTTTTATCTGACTAAATTTAGAAGGCATTAGCATAAAATATAAAATAATTAAGAAAAGATGGATCAAAGTATTTTGCATTAATCGAAGGATTTGGGAAGTAAGTTTATTAGAATTGTACATTTTTTATTAATAAAATAAGCATATGAGTTACTGGATAAGAGGATGCTACTTTAAATTAAACATTGTACATGACACCAGTAGGCACTAGTATTTTACTTCAGTCGCTGTAGCTCTGCTATTAACTGGAGCATTTCCACACTTTATTACATATGGTAATTATCCACAAAGATCTCATTTATATTGCATATTAATTAGTTTGTTTTGAGTTGTTCATCTTACCTGAGGAAGACACAATTATATTCTCGTATGAATTGCAAAAAATGAAAATATGCATACTTTAATAATGAATTTTTCTGAGACTCATGGCAGCAATTTAAGTGAAAGGTAGAGCAGTCATGTCATGGCTTTCAATTTATTCAGGCGCTAAATATCAGCAAGAAAAATATATTTTAAGTTTCACAAAGAAGGAAAACTAAAATAATAACCAAAGTCATATTATAATTCTTGTTCATTTGAAAAAAAAAAAGATTTTGTATTAAGTGTTTCTTTAATAAACACATTAACATCATAAAATAATCAATAATAAAAATTTAAACTTTCATTAGGTCTCATATCAATTGTCTGAGAATTATCCATTTTATGAAAGTAAGTTATTTTTGGATATCTTTAAATCTCTCTTTGTTGTCTTGAGAGAAAGGTAAAATACAATGAAACTAACCGTAGGAGCAGAATATGTGGCAATGCCAATAGGAACTCGCTGGACTTGACCGAGGTCTTCAGTCTCCACTGTCCAGTCTTTGTGAGAAAGAAACACTTCTACAGTTGAGTATTCTCCCATTCCATATTTTATGGACCGTCCACCGCTCATTCCTTCTGCTGTGCCATCATCTGAATGACCTCTCTTATCCTCAACAACATCTTGGATATTGCCTGTGTCTCTGCGCCTGTTAGCAGCCACCCATACATCACAAACCACACCTCGAACATCTCTCTGTGAATTAGATTTTGTAAAGCATTAGTTTAAAATAGAAATCTATGTTAAGTGCATTATGTGTGTCATAATGCTTGATTTCATTGTATTTGAAAGTTATACGTGGAGCATACTGTGTGCACTTGAATGAGAATTTTGAGAATTATATCACACATTAAGAAAAATTAATTAAATTACAAATGAACCAATGCTACCACATATTTGGCAGTTAATATTGCTGCCAACCCTTCATTTTCTACATGATTTTGAATAAATAGCAGTATGTACCTTAATGGAACTTTGTGCTGTTAGATAGGTTATGGTGCTGAAAAAGTTAAGATGCTGGGCTTATTTCACAGTAAATATGTGTTTGGCCACATTTAGACTATGCCGTAGGCATTTGGAACTCAGTGGGCTAATTATTCATATGAAAGATAATTAAAATGATTGAGGTTTTATAACCATTTCAGTATTTATTGGGGATTGTTGTTGTTTAAATGAATAACTTCAAATGAATGATTAAAGCCTACTGGTTTTGCATGTTTTTTCTGATATTCACTCAATATAAATTAAAGACCCCCAATTTATTTAAATAAATATGTCATAATTTGTTAAAATGTTAATGTACATTACTGTTATTCTAATTTTTTAAAATTAAATCTTTTCAATTCATAGAAGAAAGTACAAAGATAGTTCATTAGATTTAGAAATTTGTTAAAATATTTAGAAACTAGGATCAGAGCCCTTCAAGTCCCAAAGAAATTAAATTAGTTGAACTTTTAGAAAGAATAATCAAGGTTGTGTAAAACACTAGACTTCATCCTTAATTTGTTGATTGGAATACAGTTATCAATTGACAAAAAAACCTCCCAAAATGATGGATATAAATACCCATTCTTTTCTAATACTATTTGTGATCTCAAAAAATAACCAAAGTTAGTTACTTCAACATAATTGGACTAGTCAAGTCTGCAGGAAAGCAAAAAAATTTATTTTTGCTTTCAATTTATGGTCATTTCATGTAATATGCTAATAATTCCTGTTGCAAAAAATTGATTGATTGATATCCCAAAGACCCATCCAGCACAAGTGTATTTTTCTAGTACAGGGTTAAATTCCTTACTTAGAGCACTATGGTTTTGTCAAAGTGGGATTAATAGAGTACATAGTACATATGTATCTTGTGATGAGTTTGCTACTTGCATTTTGTAGTAATTGCTTTCACCTACATAATGACAATAGAAATGCCTCACCAGTCCCCAGTATACAAAGTCTTCTCGGGCAGCATGCTGTAAAAGCTCTTGAGCATGGCGAAGGCGGATTCGTGTAGTGGTGTCAACATCGGAGGAAGATCCAGTGGAGAATGTTGATGTTGAGGCAGGTGCTGGGGCTGCATCTGGGGAATCTGTTGGTATAGGCCCAATGGAGCAGTTTCCTGTTCGTTCATTGATTCGGTATTGCACTCCAGTCTTGAAGTCATGTACAATTCGATAGCTGTCTCCAGGTGGTGCGAGGCCAGTCTGTGGGTATAATTGAATAAGTTCATTGAATTCAGTTGATGGTAAATGACCTATAAAAGTCTTGTATTTATTTCATTCCAATGCTAAAATTAGGATTCCTGGATTAGGATTGAAATACAAAAATTAGGAATCCATGGTGAGGGTAAGAACATTTATAAATATGGTTTGTAAATACATATCATATTGAGGACCAATTGTTACAACTGAAATTTCACATTAGTTCAATTGACAATCATGATATGGACTTTATAGTGATTTAAGGCACTATTTATAGGAGTTGAGTAAGTAGTATGGCCCTCTCCATGGACTACAACCTTGATGGGATGGAAGGGCTTATATTTTTTATTGAAATAATTCGGATAACCCCTAAAGGTGCACAGGTGTGAGGAACGATAATAACTCCTTGCAGGGGCATCTATGCCAAATAGGTCAAAGAGTAGAAGTCAAATGAAAAGTAGCCCACCAATGTTCCTCAGTGAGGTGACTGCAAAGGCATCTGAACCCATTGGGGTGGCTATTTGAGTGATGGTGTCACATTAAAAACACTTCAGAAAGTCAACGGAAAACCACTTCAATTATTTCTCCCCAGAATGTTGCGTACATGATTGGAACTATATGTATATAACTCTGAGCTTTAGCAACTAATGGGACTCTACCCAATCAGCTGTGAGTCATATCTGACAGTGAGTGAGGCAAGGCTTCTGCAGTCATCATCTCATGAAATCCTTGCAAAGTGAAAGACATAGCAGCAATATAAAAGACACTGAAGAGGACTTAATTAGTTAGAATAGGGACTTGTAATGGTAGGACAATGTCAAGGATATAAAAATTAGAAAATATAAAGCGAGAAATGGAGAGAAGAAATATAGGTATTTTAGGGCTATGTAAGGAGAGTTGAATGGGTAGCAGGGAGGGTTACTGGAGTGATAGGTATAGAGAAATATACAGCAGAGGGTGAAAGAGCCAGTGGTAGATGGACATAATATTGAACAAAAAATTAGGAAGAAAAGTAGTAAAAATGGAACAAACGACTGAAAGATTATTATAAGCAGAAGTAAAAGTCAAACCAATGAACTTGGTCATTGTTCAAGTATACATGCCATCAAGTAATCATAGGAAGAAGTTGATAGGGTATACATTCAGTTACAGGACCTAATCAAGGATGTTCCTGGAGGGAAATATTTGATAGTGATGGGGATTGGAATGAGGCAGTCGATGTAGGAAAAAATGGTGATGAGGTGGGGAATTATTATGGTTTAGGAACTAGGAATAACTGTGGGGAGGAAACAACTGAGTTTTATAGGAGATTGTGGGAGAAAGGGTTTAATCACATTGAACACTTGATTTAAACATCACAATAGAGACATGCATACATTTAATATACCTGGGGATTAAGAAAGATACTACTTATTATGGTTAGGCACAGATTTAGGAGCAGTGTGATTAATGCCCATAGTTTCCAGGGAGCAGATGTGGATTCAGATCATAATTTAGTGCTAATGTTAAGTGTTACTTCAGATTCACATGGATAAAACAAGAAAGACAGTTAGGGAAATGGTGTGTAGAAGTATTAAACGGAACAAAAAGAAAGAAGTAACTGGAAGCATCAGGGAAAATTATTAGTGGGTTCAGGAAGACAGGTACACAAGAAGAAGAATAGGAACATATGAAAAAAGAAGGGATGCCGAAGGCTGCTAATGAAACTTTAGTAGTAGAAATAGGACAAGGACAATGTGTATTACAGACTAGATGATTAGGAGGAATAAACAAGTTATTGGAAGAATGCACACAGAACATTAGGTAGAAGATACTACAAAGAGATAAATAATAACCTGAGGCAGGAAACGATTAGTGTGGAAGAGTCATAGTGGAAGATGCATGACAAGGATATGGAAAGTCAACAAATGAAGGGTGAAATTGATACCCAGTACAGGAAAGTGAAAGCAGTAAAAAGGTAAAATTCCTTAATACTATCAGAGGTTTGCCAGGAAAATTATTAATTGAGCCAGGGAATATTCAAGAAAGAAGGATACTTAGAGGATCTGTGTGGTAAGGAGATTAGGTCAGCATTAGAAATATGTAGAAAGAGAATATGTGCTAATTGTAGGTGGGGATAATTCAGGTCCAGGCATACTTGCATTTATGAGGGTGACTGGAAGATTTCATCAGATCAGAGTTTCTATCCAAAAAACGAGAAAGGCAGCTATTTGTAAGAACTATAGGACATCTTATTTTACAAGCACCTGAAATGGTATTTAGAACCATCATGAAGAGGATGGAGAGAAAGGAAAATGATTACCTAGGGGATGATGTTTGGGTACAGGAAGGGAAGAAGTACACATGATGCTGTAGCAGTGATGAGGTCACGAATGGTAAAGAGCATTAAATAAAATTGGGTTGTATTTATTTGTAGCCTTTTGGTGGGATAATTTGAGCAAAATTAATGAGCTTATTGCATAAAATATGGAGTATATCAGGGGGATAGGTGACTTATATGTTACCTGTACATATCTCAGACTTCTCTGATGAATTTTGCAAATGGAGAGTTGTGATGGGAGAAATACATCAAGTACAATCAGGTTGTATTTGTATTAAACATATTTGTAGATTTTGAGGTGTTTGATAGAGTAAACTGGGTAGACTTAATCAATTTCACAGAAAATAGGAGTAGATTGGAGGGATGGGAGACCTATCCACAAAGTGCACAAATCTGACTGCTCAGATATGAATGGCAGATGGAGAGTCGGGAAAGGCAGTGCTAAGAATAGAGGTGATAGAGGAGAGTGCATTATCACTCATTATTTTCAGCATTTGTAGAGGAAATGATAAAAATAGCATTGAAGGAGTTGGAGGCCAGAATGTACATGTATATTGGTCAACCAATAGGTTATGGTCATTACTGGGTGAATTACAAGGGCAGTTTTTTTTCAGTCTCCGATGGACCAGAAAAAAAGACAAATGAATATTAAAAAATTATTTTATTCCTAAAAGTTATGTGGACTTATGGTTACTTTTTGATGTAATCATTTTAATGATTGAGCCATTTGTCAAAACTGTAGTCAAGCTTTACAAAACCTTCTTCCAACGAATTTAAAGGAGTCTTGACATTGTCTCAAAGCTCCTCATTGGTTGGGAAGCGCTACCCTCCTAGCGAATTTTTCACTCGGCACTAGATCAGGACCGGATGGTGGGTGATCAAAAATGTCCCATTAAAATTGCTCAAGGAGCCATTGGGTTGCACCAGCACTGTGAGGATGGGCATACTCCTGGATCAGAACCATTCCAGAAGTCAGCATGCCTCTTCTTTTGTTTTGAATGGCTCTCTGCAATCGTCATAACATTTCACAATAAACAGCTGCATTAATCATTGTCCCCAGCTGTATGAACTCCACAAGCAACACACCTTTTTGGTCCCAAAACAAGGTAGCCATAATCTTTCAATTGCTGAAGGTTTGCTTGGTGAATTTGTACACATCCATTGCTGTGATTGTTGCTTTGTTTTGGGTGGGTCATATTGAATCCACGTCTCATCTCCAGTCACAGTTGATTTAAAAAAAGTCTTCTCTTTCAGTGGCATAATAGTCAAGGAAGGTCAAAGCTGGAGTCATTAAGCGAGTTTTGTGATTGTCAGTCAACATTTTTGGGACCCAGTGAGAAGGAGTTTTTTTGTAGCCTAAATGTTCCATAATGATAGAGTACAGAGAAGATCTTGAAACTTCCCAAAATTTCATTGACAAAGCCATATGGTATGGTGGTCTCTAAGCACTTCATCAGCTCATTGAACAAGGCGACAGACTTGTGTCTCTAACCCTCTTCATCATACTCATCAGTTAGGTCATCTTTAACTTTTTAACTTTTTGACACCAGTCATGCATAGCACCATCACTTATAAAGTTTTATCCATACACTCAGCACATTCTTTGATGAATTTCTGCAGCGTTATTCCTTTTGGCTTGCAGGAAACAAATAACACTTTGCAATTTGCACTTGCCGGGATAATCAGTTGACGTGGCCATATCTATGTGACTGCTACTCAGCGCAGACTGATGACTTAAGCTCAGTAGTGACAGAGCGTGCGGTACTAAGGAAACTACTTGTACCTGCCTGTCGCTTGGTTGGCATTTAATCTGTGCGATTGGAGGTCGAAAAAAAATGCCCTTGTATGAAATCTGTGTGATAGATAAGCTCAGGATGTGAGTCAATGCAAACAAAACAAAGGTAATGAGATTTTAAAGAAATAGGAAGGCTAAGCTGAATGTTAATTTATCATCATCTGTATTTCAATAGTAATATTGATTTTCTACATAACCTCCCCCCTGATAGCTTCTCTGTTTTATGTTCTTCTTCATTTGTCCCTTTTGCTTGCCTCTTAGTCTTCCTCTTTCCCATAGGTTCTCCACATTGCCCTTTTCTCCTCTGCTATTCTACATAATTCCTCATTCCGCACTTTATCTGTCCATTTAGCATTCTCTACCTGTTCAGCAGTTTTCTCTAACACCATGTATCAAAGCTGGGAAAGGATGGGAAGTAGACAGCAGGGCAAACAAACGAAGTGGAAGAGAGGAGGTTATTAGTAGAAATTTAAAGGTAGGAAAGATTGAAATTGTACCATATTTGATTGGCTGTAAATTGGATGTAGTAAGGGGAGAATGTTTGGCAAGCAAGGAAGGTGTAACAATAGGATAGGCATGTTGGATGGAATAAAGGGAGGAAGGAAGTATGTGGAATTGAACTGGCTTATTGTAGTGTCAGGTATTGAGTTATATTATGTTGGGAGAAGTAAAGACTTTTAATATTATTCAGCCTTTGTCCATTCAACATTTCCTAAAAAGGCAGAATACCAGTAATAAGTATGAAAAATTTAGTTGATTGTACAATTAGCACAGTGATTTGTTGAGATTAAATGTTAAACTCCACCCAAGGCAATCCTTTTGTATTTTATTCAAATCAAAATAAAATGTGGAATGTGTATTTCTTCTAATGAACTCACAACCTCATTCTGAGAAAGTGTTAATGCATGTGATGAATGGTGTTATAATGTTGATTTGGGGAAAAGTTTTAGTGGACCAGCAAAGCAAGTGACCAGCGACTGTTGCATGAGACTTGTGACTATTAACATTTGGGGTGTATATAAATTTGATGTAATTTAAGAAAATTAATATTTTAAAGTTTTAGCTGATTACATTTTGAAAATTTTGTTCTTGAAATGTTCTACTCATGTCTGCCTTATCAAAACCAATTCTTTTTCGGTCCAACTCTTTATTTAGTTTCATATGTTGATGCTAAAATTGGTAGTTATTGTACCTTTACCATATGCTAAGTGATTGACTAGATAAGATAATTATGCCATGACTACTTATGCCAAAAGGGTCAAGGATTGAATTTTCATTAGGGTTTTATGTGGGATGGAAAGTTCATTGCTAATACGGTTTCCAGGATAGGGAGAGGGAAATGACTAAAAATGTCAAGACTAAAATATTCAGAAAACTGGTTAAGTGCTAGAGCTTCTCTTAAATTTTCGCTACCCGCATTGAAGTTGGAAGGAGTCTTGTGGTCCAAGTAGAGTTTATGGCGACGAGGTTGACTTATTAAGTGAGATGCCACATGTGCTCTCTCATTGGACGTCTTCCCTGAGTCAGGGGAGCTAAATACAGCGACGAATTGGGATTAAAAGATTGGGCTCCAGACTTACCTGTAGAGGAAGTGAGACTGGCGACTGTGGCTGGAACATGGAAGAGTGGGAGGATGAGGGGGGGGGGAGGGGGTGGCGGGGGGCGGACGAGGAGGGGCAGGAGCAAGCGGTGAAGCTGCTGTTGGAGTCGGGGCCTCCACTCGAAGCTAACCAGGCTCTCGCCCAGGTCGTAGTGCTGCTCTTGGTAAGACAAGAGCCTTGCGTTCTGTGAAATAGAAAGTAAATGGGAAATAGCAATAAGGAATTAATGTGCATGGTAAACGGAACGAAGAGGAGGGGGTAATATTTGCCATAATAATCCAAATTAATAATTTACATAATAATTTACCAAATAATCCAAATGTTTTGGATTCTTCCTAAATAGTGTTTATTCTCATAGGCAATGTGTGATGTTTTTGTTCTTGTTTGTGATTACTGGCAAGTTCTTAAAAGGTACTTTAATTGAGATCCACCTATGATTAATAAATAAATTATTATTTTCTTAGCACAATCATTATTTAGTACTTATTCTTAAAACTATATTTATATGATTGTTCATATCCAAAAACGGAACAGCGTGAAGTGTATGATGGTGCTGCCCTGGGCATCTATTGGGAATCCTCTTAATGACTGCGTATCGAATTAAATGGCGTTTGTGTTTGTCGCATTTCCACCTAAATTTCTCCACGAGCCATTATCTTGAGATGCAAAATTAAAGAGCAACACTGGAAAAGAAATGTGACTTTGTCATGAAAAGTTACGTAATCAACGTCCTGGTTTCCTTGTCGCGGACTATAATGATGTCGAATTCTCGAAGGCTGGGCTTGCGTTTTCAAGAAACTGGTTTTTCATGCTGTTGAAAATGTGAAGATATCAAAATTTTGGTCAGGGAGCAAAATTATATTATGTATAACCTTTTACACAGAATCCACCATTTAATATCGAAGGTTGAAAATAATAGTTGAAACTTCATTAAAAGTAGAATGACCTGAAAATCAATCGTTCCCAGTAAGCGTCAGGAATATTTAATTAATATCAGGTAATTTTCTGGTCGCCTCATTGAATTTACGGTGTCTTGCTTATGCCTAAAGTTTACGTAAACTATATTTGCTGGTAGAAAAATGTTTAGTTTAACCAACAAATATTTGAACGACACGATTTTGTGACACAATGGTACCATAGATTACGCCAGCGAAATTGTATCATTTCCGAGGTCTCTGTATCTATTTAAGCAGCTACAAAATTTGTATTTTAAAAATGGAAAGTTAGAATTCCTTTAAGTCTACCTGTAGATAAAATATTTTTAAAGCTCTTGTTTCCTCAGATATCGGAATTCAAAGGGATAACACTTCAGAAGCGTATGCTTTTAGGTGGTGATGCAAAATATTGCAACGAGGAATATAAATGCAGTAGAAATATCTACTAATTACAGATTAACCCATCACATGGAAAACTATCGATTACTTTTTTCATGTAAAATTATAATCTATTGTTCCTCTACAATTAATTGTTTCTGTTAATTTAATAATTCAATCAAGCTTCAATATTATTTTAGGTCTCATTCATGATAAACTTAAAATTATATGAACATTTTATGTTCATCTTATTTTATTTTTAATGAATTAAATTTATGGGGGAGTAGTTTTAATCGAACTCAAACTCTTTATTTTTCAGTGGCAAATAACCAACTCATTTTTCGGTGATTGTTTCTGCTTACGTGCACAATGGTTTCCATGGTGAGGGAGAACTGATCTGAGAGTTGGGGCATTCTCCGACGAGAGGACACTTCAATTGGTGGGCAGAAGACGCCCGGCGGAGGGACGAACGGCGACCCCACTCTATTCCAGCTACCGCCGCCTCCGCCGCCGTTCCCGCCGCCACCCCCGCCGCCTCCCCCTCCCACCTTAAAGTTGACCACGTTGTAAACCAAGTGGATGTATGTATTGGGGAATCCGAAGACCTTTCCTGGAAAGAGATATCGGAAGAAGTTGATGTGCACCTAAATGATCTCTGTGGATTTCTAATTCTGGGTAAGTACATTCTCATTTTTTTTTCAAATCTTTGAGAGCAAGACAATAATTGGATTTGCGATCATTTATTGAATTTTTAACATCATTACGACATGATCAAGCTGTGATCTAGCGCCCTTCCCTTACGCTGTATCGTTTTGTGCACGTTCTTTACGGAGAAAAGGAAAATAAGTCCGTCGTTACTCATCTTTACAATGAGATTCCGTCGCCGTTTCCTGATACTCCTTCCTATCTCTGCCTACGAGTAAAACATCCCTGCTTCAGCCAAATAACTCCAGCTAACTCTCCTACCAGCTTTTCAATGAAATTTATCGTTAAAGGACGATCCCTGCCTGGTCAGACCTAGCGAAATACTAAGTCCGTCCAGTTTATTGGAACGCTATGCAGAAAAATGAAGGTGCGTTCAGCTTGTTCACTAGATTTTACGTATTTTTAAATGAATTTCTAGAAAAAATATAACTTGTATACGTTGGTTGGTTTAGTATTTTCTTGTTTTAATGAAGACAGAAACGACATACGTTATATCCTCAGAAGACTGACTTGCTCTGCAGGGGATGTGCAAATGAAAATAAAGCTCAATTGGTTTTCCACAGTACTCATAATTTTGTACCACCCGGGTTTTGCAGCGTGGCAACACTGTCAGTTCTTTATTCATCATTTTGGAACGCAACGAAACCCTGGTCGTTCAAAATCAAAAATGCCATGGAAAGCCAAGTGATGGTTGCACTAATTTGATAGGAAATATTTCCACTCAGTAACGCCCGATGTAATAAATTTTATTAAGGTAAATGTGTAGTCACATAAATCATTTACGTGAGCTAAGGACGCACAAGGCCGCTTTCTGAATTTATCAAAAAATTTCACAAAACTTAAGTATTAACAGATCGGCAGAGGGTGGCGGAATTCGTTGAAACGTTACGTTTCAACGAATGCCAATGAGTCATCCTCTCCTTTTTTTAAACCCTTAAGTAAGATTTTAAAACTTAACTCAAAGGGTGGAGCATATGTTCATGCGTTAAAATTTACATAAACTATTAACGCTTAAATACACGTGGTAGTAAAATTTTAAGACAAATATGTCTTTTATGTGAAATAACTAAATATATAGCATGTATATTTTGGAAATATCCAGCGACTGAATAGTGGAAAGAGAATAAATTAAATGTGACATAGAGTGAATGTGTGAATATTGGGTACATTTTATTAAAATTTAGGTCTGAAATCCTTGGTATCGGGAACAATCGAGAAAGTTGACACATTTGTCTTCTAGCCTCTTCTCGTCGTATATACTTTTTTATAAAAATATGTAGAGAATCGTGTTTAGGATTTAGAAGTACTCTTTTTACATATTTTTCTGATGAATACATGGGAGAGAGACTATTTACGACATATTGTAGAACATCCCATGTGTAAATGATATGATGCGTTATACGAGTGTGAAATATGATGCCATCGAAATGTAAAGTGACGTCAATAAGTTGGCATATTTTCGATATTCGGCTTGCATTGCGAAGGATGCTGAAAATTCGCCATGATCTCTGTTCAATCAATTCATGAAGTTCCTCAAATACAATCTAACTGAATACGAATGAACCTACTAACACGATTGAAGGAATTAAATGGCAATAACAAATAGGAAAAAATACCTGATGTCGTGTTCTCTTTAATACTCGAAGACATTCCTATCCATATGCATCTGATCTAGTGTGTGTGTACTTTGATTTATTTTTCGAAACTATGATTTCTGTGATCTTTGTGCTACCTTAACTTATTTGACATAAGAGCGTGTAATCTCTTTTCAAATTATAAATTGCAGTACTTTTTATTTAATTGCATTTTGAATTGTAAACTCCGACTGGGTCACTTTCAATGTGTTATCATAGTGGATGGGAGCCGGAAGGGAAGATTCGTCGCGCACATATTAATAATTTTAGAGTTTTCGTGCTCATAAAATACGAAACACAAATTTACACACGCGCGCGCTAATGAGCAAATATACACATTACTTGGAAACGGTCGCAACGTGAATTTCTGAAGCAATTTGAACTTTTGAAATAAAGTTTTTCGTGAAAACAGTACTTTCAAACTGCGTGGAGAAAATAAAAATGAGGCTGAAGGTTTTCTGGACTACGCGGTCCTTAATGGGGATAAACTCACCACTGCCCTCGATGGTCAGCGTGGCCGGCATCAAGGGGTGGCCCTCCGTCTTCACATAGGTGGCCTCCACTCTGACGCTGTTGTTGGACATGGCGCTGCCACCGCCACCGCTGCTGCCCCGCCTCCAAGTGACCAGCCCCACAGACCCCACTCCCACCTCCTGCACCGTTGTGGCCTCCTCTTCCTCCTCCTCCCGCCTCCTCTCCTCCGCTTCCTCGTCCTCGTCGCTGCCGCCTACCACGCGGTCCTCCATGTCCTCCTCGTCGCCCACCTCTTCGTCGTCCACATCGTCCGCGACCTCTGCCAGCCCTAGGCCCCGGCTGCCGGAGCGCAGGAAGGCCAGGGCTGAGGCGAAGCGGACGTAGGACTCCCCGCAGTCCCTACCCCTCTCGTCGCAGAAGCAGTGGCTCGGAAGGAGGGTAGAGATTCTGCAACGAACGCCTTGAGGGCAGGTCCCGGGAATCACGGGTATTTCGGTGACGAAGGGATTCGGGTTTAGCGGGGGGAGGGAAAGTGATACATCGTTAAAATTAGTTGAGTAGGTTTTCATTTGCTAGTCTTTCATTACGAAGATTACTTACTTCACTTACCTTCATTCTTCCCAATTCTCTATTGTCTTACTGAATCTGGTACCTAGTTTTCATTAATTTGCTTGTTCTATGAAACCCTTCTCTGTGTCCTTTTGCCTTATTCTCGCGGCCTTCCCTTGTATATATATACCCTTCTATTTCCCACCGTTCAAATCCATTGTGTCCGAAGGTGCCACCAGCCCATTTGGTTCTTCCTCTCCTTCTTGTGCAGAGGTATAAACATAGGCGCGACCAAAATACGCAACATTAAAAAATACCTTATCGTTAAATAATATATTATTTATTTGTTTTTATATGGGCGAATAACAAGTGGAATGCACAGTTAATTCAGTGTTAAAAAGGAAAATCATGAGGTAAAGAAGCTGACACATTTGATGTAGTAAATTCATGGAATTGCAATTGATTTTTCGGAGTTCAATTTACGGCACGATTTGAGCTCACTCTTCGGAAAACATTAAAAGTTAGTTCCTGCGAATACTGATCCGGAGGCCATCATCAATGCGATAGAGCCGAATTAAGTACACATATACTGGAGGTCTGAGAAAGCCGTGCATCTGGAATAGGATTTAACTATTTCTACCATTCTTGTTTGACGAGAAAAAAAGAACATGAAAAGTTGTTCTCCTCATGCTCATTTACTTTTTCGGACTTATACGTGATTTGGAAGACTGGGTGATATTCTGTTTCATTGCGTATTCCTTAAGTTTTTGTCCACTCTTGTCGCTATTTCGGCTCAGTAATGGAACCGGGACTTTGTGCTGGTAATTTATCGACCACCGCTTTTCGTGGTGAAGAGACCTTCAATTTTCACGCACTAACGTTGAGGGCTTATCTCATTGTGGTGAAAAGTAGAAAATCAGCACTTTTCACTCGAGTTTTTCTGAAGGATTTTAGGTAATAACCATGAGATTTAATCTGGTAGCTAGTTCAGAAAAAATCGGAATCTTGTGACTTCAGTATGCTAACCTTATGTTGTCGCTAATGTTTAGTTAAAACTACTATATTTTAAACTCTGGATCTGGTTCGAAAGGATGGGAAATTTAATTAAGTATTAATCTAGCATGTAGCAGCAGATACGATGCCATTCCAGACACTTCGTCAAGGTGATATTTGGCTGAGTTTTGGCGAAGGTCAAAGTGAGAGAAGTTTTCACTCTTTCTAAAAATGGAAGAAATATGCTCGTCATATGAATTTTTCTGGCAATGTTATTGATGATTTTAATTCTTCTTGCTTGCGATGAACAGACGCATTTAAAAAGAAGGCCATACGTGCAAATGACATTTCCACAAATTTCCCTTAAACCGAAATTATTGAAAATCCTCTTAGTTTGTTCTGGTTTCTAGTCTTACTAGGGTTGAGCTAAGTTAGGTGGGACACTAATTTCTGACCAAGGTTTTTGCAGCGTTCAAATGAATTACGTCGCCTTTAACATGATACAAACTCAGAGGAAACCCGGATACCTGCTTACTTCGGAATTCCAATAGTTTTATTTATTTTTTGCGATGCAGTTTAGTTGATATTCTTATGTGCTAAGTATCACGTACGATAGGGCTTAGAAGGGCTGTAAGGAAATACCATTCAATGACGTAGATAAGGACAAATACCCCTATGGTTAAAAGAGATATAATCTTCCTTAAACATGCAGGCCTCCAAACTTACATCCCGATTTCAACTTGTACTTGACTTAGATATTTTGTTTCAGGTAATGTCATACCTTAATAGCATTAAATTTATAAAAAAAAATTCAGTATCAATTTCAATACGCTGGAATATTCCTTCCTTCAGTTGATGACGTCAGTTGTTGAAATCTAGGTTGGGAAATGATAAAAAGTTTTCACTTGAAATGGATGTTTCAAAGTGTTTTTATTTCATTTGTGAGAAACGACATGGGCGGAAAGCAACTGAGGTACATTGGAATATCGACATCATCTGGAATCCTTTTCCCCAAGAGTTTTATAATTTTTACTGTAAATGTGAGCAATATCTGGCACTGCTCGCCAATAATGTGAGCAATCAATAAATTTGGCTGCAGACTTTTTTTTTTCACTTCCCTGACATCCATTTTGCATTTGACATTTGCCAGTTTCATAATCCAGGACGGCGGAGGACGGAAAATCGGCAAATATGAAATTGTGAAAAACCACCCGGGAGTTAAAAGTAAATGTCACAGAAAAAATCCTATTTTCACATCAGAACTATGGGTCGAGGAATATCTCTGCACCATTTGGTTGTACTTGTTTTTTTAGTCGTTGGCTTTATTTAAGGCACCTACATAATTTAAAAATTTAATATGGTTATTGTTTAATTCAAAAGTTATTTTAGGGTTTATTCATATTTTATAAAATGTCGCAGTGCAAATTTCCACAAAAATATGATTTCCCCTCTGAAATGATACATTTTTAAAATGACGTTAAGGCACCTGCCACATTCTACTGGAGTGATTTCCTTTCCTATCTCGAGGTGTCTTCTTCCTTTCTCGTTTTACGTACGAGGATAACAAGATTATCCACGAACCATATACAGTTTATATTTAATTTAGTTTGAATTTTAAGTTAGTTAACGGGTGGTCCCAACTCGTCTCGATAGTCGAATGTAAGACAAAGTTAATTTAGTAATGATTTTAAATCAGGGAAATAATTTATTTCCTACATGTACCTATTTTACAGTAATTTGAAAAGTTATTCAATCCTTTGGTCGAGTTAAATGATATGCTAGTAAAGTTTATTATGAGGTATTAAACTGCCGGATGCTTTAGGTACACAATGGAAACTGCAATAAGGAATTGGTTTTAGTTTTAACTTCGTCTTACAAATTATGTCTTATGTTAGGTGTTCGCGTACATCATTGATCAACCCCTTCACTTTTTCCTTTCTCATCATCACTATCTTACTTCCGAATAGATCTATTATCTGATATACAGCTTAAAATTTTCTACGTATTTCTCCCATGGTCTTCCGTATACTTACTCGTATATGATGGGAATACCTTGATATACGATACTCGTATATCAAGGTATTCCCAATAAATTTAATTGCTCTTTTCCTAATTATTTTCGGTCTGTTATCTTCTTCCGTGCTTTTTCATATTTTTTCTGTCTGCTTGATATATAACATACACTTGCAGCAATTGGTTTTGAAGGCATCTGTCCTTCCTTTCCCATTGATCCATATCTATGCTCCGTAGACTGCCATACTTACACGAATGTTTTCACGCATAATTTTCTTGTCTCTAGACTTAACTTCCTTGAGTATAGTACATGTATCATTGTGTCGAACGCATTTTTATATTGAGGTGTACTCAGCTTGATATCCACTGAACTCCTTCCATCTAATGTTACGCTACTTGGAGAAAGGTTGATTCAATTTGTACAAATTGCTCTTCTCTTAACACAACAGCTGCCTTAATTCTCTGTCTTTCTCGTAATATGATTATAATTTCCATTGTGTTTACTTACATACGTAGTGTTTCTCGAAGAGCTTCTCCGATTGTGTTCAATGAAGGTCTTTTGAATTCTCTGCTAAGATTGTTATTTCATTCGCGAAACGGAACACGTTAATTACCTACTCGTTCTTTTCAATTTCATTAGTATCTATTAATTGTGCTCCTTTTTTCCAAACATACGTAAAATCAGGCTGGTGAGGAGTTTTTACTTCTTATGAAATAGTAAAATGAAAGCACTTATCATCCATTCAATCCTACCACGTTCGTTGGGGATTGAAATCTATTGATAATAATAAGTTTTCCTTTTTATTTGTTGGTTAATTATGAACGCACCCTTCGTAATTTTTGTCCTTCCTTGCATGGGGAAATACGATGCGCAGTTTGAAAACTACATCCATAAATAATTAAAAGTCAAATGATGAACTAAAAAATAAATATCCGCAACTGTGGGATGTAATTCTTTTTTTTTATGGAAAGCGGCATATAGCTTCAGTTTTGAAAATATACTGCCTGTTAGAATCTACAATACCCATTTTGTGATTTTCCGTCGTTGCTTATATCTACTTCTGACGGGTTGTTTAGATCAACGTTTCTAGAGACATTAAGAATACGTACCCGAAACTACATGGCCAACTCCAGTGGCGAGGTTTGCCAGGCATAGCCGTGCTGGCGGGTGCTTAGGTGTGTGTGGTGCCCTTCCGTTGGGCATCAGGATAGGAGAGGGCATGGCCGTTGGCGGGGCTGCCGAGTACGCCGGCGGGCCAGTTGGTGCTGACAGGCTGGTAGAAAGTCTGCTGCCCTCCTGGTGCTCGGAGACGGTAAAGCGACGATCTTTGGCTGCGTCCCACACGTCCAATGCCATATGAAAGTTCTGTAAGGAAAGTGAAAGATCAGAGATTAATATTGGGAAGATGTGCATCCACTAAATCCCGTTTTCATTGCAGAAGATATAACGAAACTAAAAACCGACTTATTCGATAAATTTGTATGAAACAAACGACACAGGTAAGGGTAGCAAAGAGAGAATTGGAATGGGCAGTGATTGGCAGGGGAGTGAAGCAGGATTTTCCGTAATCGCCAGGAATGTTCAATGTAAGAATGTATGCTGAGAAAATATTAAGGGTGGCATGGGATAAGTTTTGAGTTGAGAACAACTAGGCTGCGAGATGATTGTTAGGCTTGCAGATTATCAAAAGGTAGTGAGCCAGACACGCTAAGGGATTTTCTGTTACTATTAAGTGCTTAACAGGAACAATGCGAGAGGTATGGGATGAAGAATACACACAAATAAAAACAAAAATAATGAGATTCTCGAGAAGTAGGAAAGCTAAGTTATACATTGAATTATCAGGGAATCAACTGGAACTGGTGTAGCAGTTAATGTATTTGGGTAGTATTAAAGGGAAGTGGGCGTGGTAGTGGGGACAATAGGAGAATTGCGTTTGTGAAATAAGCCTTCACAAGAAGAAGGGTATTGATGACAGGTGCATCCATAAAAATTTCAAAGATTTTAAATAAAATATTAATGAAGACTTTAAAGAGTATATCGCATAACGGTAGTGAAACCTGGTCATTGAGGCAAGGGGATGAGCATATATTGGAGGCTATTGATATGTGGGTGTAACGGAGAATGGAGAAAAGAAATTGGACGGAGTGGAAGACAAACGCTGAAGTTTTAAATAGGGTGGGCAAAGAGAGGAAGTTACTCGTGGAAATTCGAAATTGGCAGAGAAAATGGGTGGCAGAAATATTGAGAGGTAGTGGGAAGACCGTTATAGAAGGGAGAATGTTGTGTAAGCATTATAGAGGAAGGGGGACTTTCTAGACAACATGAAGGCAGGTAGAAGTTAAGAAGAAATGAATAAATAAATAATGTAGGGTACAACAGTTCTCGTGAAACGTAGAAAAAAATACTAGTCTCGGGACATCCAAAACCTAAGTATGATCTGGTGGAATATATGGAATGAAAATTAATTATAACATTTAAAATATAAAATCAGTTAAAAGAATTATCATACTCTTCTATGCGTGAATTGTGGTGAGCTTAACATTTCTCTTCTTGGGTTTGGTCAGTTAGTTTATTGGCACCAAAATCTTAATCTTAATATTTTTTTTTGCCTTCCAGTCAACAAGCTACAATCGCTTCGTAAGATTTGGGATCTTGGAATTTTTCATATCTATTGTAGCACATTATTCCTTGAAAATATCAAGTTTAAGAGTAATCATCGGCAACGAGCATTGTCATAATGGTGTCTGAAACATTTGTAATAGTTTATGATTTATAGAGAATTCGCATGGATATTCGAAATGAATATTAATAAGCTGATTACGTGAGGTATTTTCACAGAACTGTTAATTTTTGTTAAAAACTGGTACGATTATTTATTTTTGCATAATTGCCAAGGCAATCGAATGTATTTTTCTTTGAATTTGAGCTCACCCATACTCGCAATGACTTTCAGTGACTTTAATAAATATTTGTTTTCCGTCTGTAATTTTATCATATTTAATATATAAAATTATCATTTTCTATCATTTACTTTCCATGTTCATCATTCCTGTCGCTTCTTATTCATAATATTCACGAATTATATGTGAGTGGAAGGAGGAAGAATAATATTCATGTTTTCACTTGCTCTATGCGAGTGGAATTATTAAAAGCTCTTTGTCGGAAGTGACCTTTTACAATTGTATTCATTTACAACATTCTTAATTTTAGCGTTCCCCCTTATGCATTATAAGGGGCTCCCATTCTAGATTTTCCTATTGGACATGGCTATTTATCTTTTCATTATTATTCTTAGTATATTGTTCCATTCTTCTGGATTTCGTTCATGTAAGGAATGGTATATTTCTGTTTTAGTGTTAGATCCTAAATTTTCGTATATCCAATTCCACTCCAAGAGTTTTCTATCTCGGCATTAGGTTGTTCCGTTTTCTGCAAATTTTCCCTGCAGCGTTTGGGGCGCATTTCAGCCAGATCAGCCTTATGGTTGCATAGCTTCGTGCTTGGCGCGATTAATGCAATGGTATCCGTTTACTTTGGGTCCGCTTCACGAAAACTTATACCGGAGATTAGCACATTAACAAAGTCCATTGACGAGGTTTAAGGGAAAGTTGAATGAACCCCTGTTTTTGAAAATGAAAAAAAATTGTTTCCGTTTTCTTTGGCTACAGTTCTTTGTACACTTATTAGTTAAACGTTTCTGCATTACATATCGATTAGATTATTTATGCATTTTATTTGGCACATCAAAAGTATTTATCATTGGATATTGTTACACATAAATATATCAGATAAGATATGTGAACATATTATTTTATAACACTCGCCACAAATATAATTGCTTCACAGTTTTATTTTGAGATTCACTTTCGCTCTATTCGTGTACTCTGAATTAAATGATGTTAAAAGATGGAACATTTGGACATGAAAACGTCGGCAATATATATGCGAGCGTTTATATTTGAAAATATAATTATATTTATCTTGAGTAACGTCTCTCATTGTCTGAATTCTTACTTCCAAAAGGTTACATTTCATGAAATTCCGTGATCGCAGTTGGTGTTAATTAACTCCATGAAAATAGTTGGAAGGATTTGACGCAGCCCATATCTGAGTCGCACATTTGGCCACCACAAAATGAGTAAAAGCCCGGAAGTCGCTTTTCTCGGTCGATTTCCTGCCGGAGGAGGTAAATGGGTGCTAACTACGCTATAATGCATCCTTGCCGAAGTGCTATCCGTGGGGCAGGCTCTTATCTAGACTCCCGGTGTTGTTAATTTCAATCGAATTTCCAGATCGAGCTAAAAGCTTTTAAAGTGACCAAGCGGCGAAGTGAAAATTAATTATGAATTTCGGTACGCGCGGATCGATTAAAATTGGCTTCTGGGCCGGTTAGAGGGTGGCCTTGAGGATGTCTAGCCTTCAATTCTCTTGCGATGACTTTGGGATATAATATTTAACGCTTGAATTACAATGCGAAGTATTTTCATTGATATTATGTATGGATGAATAGCGTAGTATCTTGGGTAGCCGGTAACGCGTTCAGCTTTTAATGGCGATAAATGACCTTACTGCTCCGTCCATTTCCTTATCAAAATACTGCTCCAATATATAGGAGTTTGGTGTAGGTTGTTTCATCTACTTTGATCCGGCTTCCCAGACGTTTCATTGTTGGTTTCAAACTTCTCCAGCGATTTCCGTCTCGTACAACGAAACGGCAATCCCAGACGAGTTATGAATAGAATACACAAAATATCAAACTTTCGGTCCTCGTCTAGCAACCATGTACCCGTATCTAGCAGTTGATCTCGTTTTCTATTAAATATTTAGGAAAAGAATATTATGCATGGTTCCCAGCGCAGATGACACTTGGCATCCGTTGTGTCATTCCGCATATCTAATGGCCAGCTCGCATTTATCCAACGTTCGTAACTGCAAATGCTAGGCGAATAATATATTTTGTGTTATGCTTCTTTTTCGAACCGGCATAGGTTTGTGACATAAAAATGTAAAATAAATAGTAAAATTTCATTCGAATGCTTGATAGGCGAATATTTAAAATGATTAACTTGAGAATTTTACAAATTTTTATGTCAAACTTCTGCAATCTGATCTATCTGTATCCACTTCGTTGTCCGTGATGCTTATTTCGCAATAGCGACCTGGATCTTGGTAAGGACATAAAAATTTAGATTTCTTAAATTTAGCGATTCCAATGATTGCCATAAGAAGTTCTTGCCACCTAAACACTTTTAAAATTATTAATTTAAAGCAATGGTGGATTTATTCATCGCACGATCGGCAACATATTTCCATACGATTCTACGATCCCAATGTCGCTCCGCAATTTGTGTCATATCCCTGGGATTAATTTAAATGGAAATATAACTTCTACAATTACACATTTAATTTATTTTCAATAACTGCATGAGTTACGGGGCTGCATCTATATTTTTCCATACACTAAGTCACGCTTGTCTTTACAAAAATGCTCTATCAGGTTACCCGTTGACAAATACTTTTACTAGTATTTGGAGTCGTCACTATAATTCCTTATGGAACTGCAAGTTTCGTTTCTAGTACTTATAAATAAGTAGAACGGGGCACAGCAGTATCTTACAGTACATCTAGTATCTTCAACATGGCTCTTAGTTGAAACATATTCAGTATCCTTGATAACTTATTTTAGCAGTAAATTATAATACTGGGCCCACAGACTACCAATGTGCACTTTTATTGACACTATCGTTGGCTTTTTTAGTTGAGGGAGTGGTGACATGTTTCGTTAATTTTGTTAGCATATGACGTTTGCCCACCGGTATGCTAATACACAAGCTAGTAAAGCTGTGATTAATATAGTAGTGTGTATATATATTATACTTAGCACATTATATTGCACCTATGCCGTGTATATACAAACACATTTTTATGCCTACACGAATAATAGACAAACGTGAGTGAAATTCGTCGTAGTACCCAGTACCGATCCATAATTATTGCTCCGTGATGTTCCTCAAAATTTAAATTGCGCTAATTTGTACAGTGAACAGCTCATCTGAGGTGGCTGTCACGAAAAACGAAATTCTTGAACATATTGTATTGTGTCACGTGGGGCAAAAGGGGCAGTGACACGTTGGCTTGGTTTATCTCTAATAAATTTTTAAAAAAGTATCTGCTATCAAGTGTTTACACCATGTCTTCAATTATCTTTTAAAGCCACTGCTAAGAAGGTCAATGGCGTCGGCGCCGTGGCTTAGTTGGTTAAAGCGCCTGTCTAGTAAACAGGAGATCGAGAGTTCGAATCTCTCCGGTGCCTGTGGAAATTTTTATTTTGCATATTTGTAATTCATCTACTTATCTTGTTGCAAATATTTTTCAATTAAGTTTTGTTCTGTACAAAATTTTTTAAATTAATTTCTGTCACTTTCAAGGCAAATAAATGGCAGGTAGTATTTGGTTCGTATCTACGATTTCTATTTGCTGTTTTCTGTCTTCATTGTAAGGTGTAAGGGTTAGGTGGAAGAACGGACTATAAAGTCCTAATCTCGCCCCAATATTGTCGATAAACAAATAAATTTATTGTCTTTTGCAGAATTCAATTTGCACATTGGAAATGCATTTTATTTTAATTCAAATTAAAAAAAGATTCGTCCGCTACTGGTTCGAAAAAGTATTTTCTTTCCGACGAGTGTTCTTCAATGGTTTTGGTTTCCATGTGAATATATGTTGATATGATCATTCTTCGTAATAATTTTTAACGAAGTAAGTCTTTTTAAAATGCTGTATTTGTTTCACATTTTACAGAGGAGTGTGTAATTTTTATCATTTAAGTGTTATTTAAGATTTTTTGTAATATTTTGACGACTAACAGCATGAAAACCTTCATTGTTCGTGACCAAGAAGCAAATATATTGTGTCTGAATAAAAATGCGCCAAGGAGATCGGAGAAAGAATTCGAGAATGTGCATTAAAATATGACATATGGTTTCGTTATCTATAACTGATAGGACGAGCATATTTCTTATGTTGTATAACCGCTTAACGTTTGGTATGAATGCATTCACACTACTCAAAATTGGCATTTATTTTGACTGTTATTCGTATATATTCCACATAAGGAATTGAAATATTTTGCAGGGTTGTTCAATTACTTGAGTTAAGTTTTTAAAGTCGTAAAATTTATATATGAAAAGTATTTTTCAGGCTCATGCCTTTTAAATAGTGGTAGCTCCTGTAACTACATTTTGGTCATCAATGAGTAGTATCCAGAGCTGAAACAAAATACGAAGTATATGAAGAAGAATACATTTATTGAATACCAGCACTGTGTCTAGGAGAGGGAAGTTTTACGAAATTTGCATTTCCAAGTTTAGAAATGTAAAAAAACAAGTAATTTTAAAAAAAGCGCGAAAAAATAGCCCAGAAATCGGGAGTCGGCATTAGTTTTATTGCTACCTTTTCTAAAAAAATAAGTACGAAAACGAATAAACCACATTATAAATATATAAACCACATGTTAAATGATTTTTCCATTATTTGAATTAAAAACAGCAAAAACCTCATTAATATTAAAATAATAACTTCATCATTTCTTTTAATTTAGAGTTTGTGTATGTGTGTATATATATATATATATATATATATATATATATATATATATATATATATATATATATACACACTTTTTTGGAAAACCCACAAACGTGTAATGTAAATTCACTGATAGTCATAACAAACACAGAAACCAAAACACACAAAAGAGGGACTCACTGGTTCTCGAATTTTCGGTGGTCCAACCACCTTTCTCAAGAGGAATTAGGAACAGAACTTTTCCTGAGAGTTCTGTTCCTAATTCCTCTTGAGAAAGGTGGTTGGACCACCGAAAATTCGAGAACCAGTGAGTCCCTCTTTTGTGTGTTTTGGTTTCTGTGTTTGTTATGACTATCAGTGAATTTATATATATATATATATATATATATATATATATATATATATATATATATATATATATATATATATATATATATATGCACACACACACGAATATATTCGTCTCCTTCTAGTTATGCGTGCCGCGAAACGCACTGTTCCTGTCCTTTATGACGTTATATGATTGCTTTCCCAACTGTCCTTTCCTCTTGTGTCGTTGTCCATCTTTCCTTTGGAGGTTGGAATAGATCCATAACGACATATCCTGGCCGAAGAATCGGGGCATTTGATTGCTTAAACCCCCTGCAGATTTCAGTGTAAATTAAGTTTCCTCGATATCTAAAGTGGTTAGAGGTTCGGGCTGGCAAGACGTCAGATTTGCCAGCCCGATGTTTTTGTTGGTGAAACAAGCGCGAAAATATTTGCTTGACCGAAACCGAGAAATTCCTGGTCAAGGAAATATTTTCGCGCTTGTAATCTGCTCGATTGCACATTCCCCACCTCTCCTTTGTTTGCCTTTTATTATTGTTCCTATCCCTTTTCCTTGTGTACGTCGATATCCATGTGAATGAGTATTATTCGTAATATGTAGGTTTCCGTGTTTCAATGTGTGTGTGTGTGTGTGTGTGCATATATATATATATATATAATTATATATATCAGGAAAAGGAACTGCCCCCCCTGCCTTGATGTGTGAATTTCACACACACAGTCGGGTTTAGTACTGGGTGAACTCTATCATCACCTACCAAACCGACCTTCGGGTTGATTAATGTGAATATAGTTTTATGCATACATATACACTCACACATACATGTACACACACACTCACTCACACACACTCTCACAGATATATATATATATATATATATATATATATATCAGGTTCGATTCCCGGGCAAGACACTCTGGACACCTGCAGCTCCACCCAAGCTAAGTGATTTTTCGGATACCAGATCTTCCTTCGAAATCATAACCGGCACAGGGGAAGGAACTGGTCCCCGTACCCTGGTGTGAATTTCACACGCCGTCGGGCTTAGTACTGGGTGAACTCTATGATCACCTACTAAACCGACCTTCGGGTTTAATACTGTGTTTATGGTTTATACATATATATAAAGAATACAAAACTTTGACAGCAACACTCAATATAAGAACACATAAAAGGAACACTCACAAGTTATTTCTTGATAATTTCGATGGAATTGAGCTCCGTCTTCATCAGAAGATTAGTTAGGACTCTCAGGATTAGTTTGGACTCAGTCCTAACTAATCTTCTGAGGAAGACGGAGCTCAATTCCGTCGAAATTATCAAGAAATAACGTGTGACTGTTCCTTTTATGTGTTCTTATATTGTGTATTGCTGTCAAAGTTTTTTATTCAATACTTCCGTGTTAATTCGAAGAAAAAGTCTATATATATAAACACACACATATATATATATATATTTTTCTATATATATATATTACACCGATTGATATTTTTATTTAGTTAAGTAGCAACGAACGTTAAAGGGTTTCACCCTAACGAGCCTTTAACGTTCGCTCAGAGTTTATTTTTTCGGAAGCGATTCCTTTCAGTGGGAATGGTAGCATTTGCACTTGAAGGTAATTACTCGAGATAAGATGGATGGAAACCTTTCAAGTTTAAAGGAAGTATCCTGGCAAAACTGTCAGTCCCTTGGCTTTTTAATCTGCGCTTGTGTTCGTTGGTACACGAGTGCTGTATGGAGCCGAAAACTTTTGGGTAATAGCAATTCATCGACCCTCTTACGTTGGCTGGGTGATCCGTAGTTGATGGAGCATCCACTTTTAGCTGGGAGAGATTTGCGGTGTTTACAGAAGTGACATATTGCTCACAGTCGACAAGTCGCTATCGATCAGGGCGAGGTTTGGGAATACACCCGAGAGGTGATCGAGGGAGATTTTATTTTCTGAGATCAGCACAGTAAAAACCAAGGGAATGCTGTTTGTGGATAAAAAAAAAGCTTTCTAAGAGCTTAATGAATGAGCCTGTCACGAAAAATACTGATTGAACATCGACTCTCACAGCACCGAACTTTAATTTCAGGGATTGTTTTGCAGATTTCTCCCTCTATGAATGTATGATTGCAATGCTTACGAGGAGTCAGGTGGTGTAAGCGGTCATACTATCCAACCAAATCCGCAAATTTTGAATTGTGAATGGAGATGTGAGGATAAATTTTAATGTGCGGAAATTTTTCTACTTGTTTTTAGACTTGGATTATTTGCTGAACTAATTCAGCGTATGCCTGCACAGGGTCTGTGAGTCGGTGGGGGAAGGGATTTCAAATGAGTTTGATAATCCCCAAGGGATCTCACCCCAAATACCTCACCATCTTATTGGATTGTCTCAGTTCATTTATCCGATGTATAATGATTTTTACCAGCTGCCACATATTATTTTCAAAGAGATTTATATTGGAAATCAGTCATCGCTAAAGCCTAGGGATTAAAGTCACTTTCGAACCTTTGAGGCTCTCCTGGAATCGACAATTTAAGATAGAGAAACGGTCTCCGCCCTTCTGTCAGACTCTTAACCCTGGTGGAGTTGTGTAGGCGTGGGAGGAAAGAAGTACGGGCCTACACTTACCGCATGTGCGGTTGCTTAAAAGTTTGGGTGAAACAGGATATGCAGGGTTTTTCTGTGTTATCCCATGAACGAATCCCATGGACTCTACTATTTGAAGAGCAATGGCACACCCGTATTTGAGGGTAATACTATCTTTGATAGGTCGGAAACTTTTCAGACCACCCACGAACGTTCCAAGACCCATAGCGTTTACGTGAAACCACGGGTAATTTACTGCGCTATATATAATGTTCTATAAATGTAAAATAAATTAATTCATTAAAGTTAAATTGCATAATTAAGAATAATTATAAATTATTTGCATTAACTGTAACATTAATTCCATGTTATACTGTATACTCCACCCCAAGCGTGTGAATTTCACATACGCTTGGGCTCAAAGCTAGGTGACCTCTGCCCTCATCTATCAAAATTACCTTCGGGTTAATAACTCAGATTTATTTACTATTTGCCGAAAAATAGATCATATTCAGGGTAATATTCGTAGGTATATAGTACATTTCGCACTGAGCACGTTTCAGACTGTAGTACTGTCTGTCCCTCGATGTCCGGCTCTGTGCTTTAGCTTTGTGCTTGTAAGCTAACGAGGCGTCCTCTTATACTCCCAGGATTCGGGGGCTTCAAAAGGAGCAAGATTTTGTGGCAAAATACCATACATACAATGTCACAGGCATTCGTGGTCGTTCGTGGTGCGCCACAGTTCTCGAAGTTAAAGCCCAACTTTGAACACTATAGGTTCAATGTGAAATATATGGGTTCACTATGAAGAATGACAAATTCCAAGAAACTGCTGGAGATGCCGCTACAGTATCTTTTAACGGGGTCATCCGCTACATGTGGGTCTGCGTTTCCCCCAAGCTTTACGTAGTACAGCCCTGATGTGGCACACCTGGACTTATACTTATTCCCAAGAATAAACAGTAGCTTCAAAGGCTTACGATAGATCACAGTTCACTCGAATAGCATATGTGGCAGTACTCTTCATGATTTTTCACTTGTTTGGTAGAAAATTACTATTTTCAGTTACCCACCGACTTTTCTCAAGCCTAGGAATTTCCTGGTTTTAGATAATTTTTTCATTGTTATGAAAAGGTAAGAGGTGAACTGGGAGAATGAGACCGGAACGCGATATATCGACGAATATAACCGACATTTTATAACTTTTCTCCGGAAATTTGGCTCATAACGCTTGAGAAATACAATGAAGTAATAACGTTTTTTACCCCTTTTTCTGGCCGGATCTTCCCGTCGTAATTTCGAGATATCGTATATTTTGGGGATTTCCGATCTGCCTGGTCCCTTTTACGAGTCTGGTTTTTTCATCGTACGCCGCGCCACATTTTTGACGCATTCTTTAGATTTTATTTGGATCACGTGAACATGTATTACATATGACTCTGTTTGTAGATAAAATACTTATAGTATCGCATTAAAAGACTCAGTTTTCAATTAGAAGTTAACAACTAATGCGACCTTTCTCGGGAAGGTATTGCCGTTTAGCTATAAAAAATTTGGCTAATTACCTAAGTATCTATAGACCTGCAAATGAGCCGCGATTCTAGAATTAGGTATTTGCGGAGGAAGTCTCATTAAATGTTTTTCGTGAATTGAATTCGTTTTTTCCTTTTTGACATGCATTATTAAGACTTAATTTCCCCGTGATTTCCTTTCTTCCCCAAATTCTCAATTACTTTGATTATTATTTGCATTTGCTTTTCGATATCTTTTTATCGCGAAAATGTAAACCCATGGAATTGAATCACAGCAATTTTTATGATGAAAACATGTTTTCGGTGACATTAGAATGATTATTTACCATGTCAAATAGTCATAATGCATGATTTTATTTAACGTTTATTTGTGGAATGTAAATAAAAAGGAATGTGACCGCTACATGAAGAAACTCGGAAGCAAATAATGCATTCGAAGTAGGAGTTTGTAGATGCAGCTTCGTAGTTTTTCTTTGTAAAATTGATTTTCTTTTCGTAACTGAAGCTATTTTATATCGTTAACGCATTCCATAAAAGTATATTTACAGTAAAATATTGGTGCTCTAGGTGAGGGAATATAAACTTCACCTGAAAAGCGGGAAAGTGTTTATCCTCTTACCGGACAAAAACATTCTCGTTTTATTATCATTATACGAACACTGTAGAAGAGTTAACAGTGCAAACACTTCATTTACGCTTCATTGGTTAGGTAGGTACCATGGTGTCTTTGTAGTACCGACTAAATATCCCATGTTTACATCCGAGTTATTGTACTACAGGATTGGCGAGTTTAAAACTACTCTTTCGAATTAAATTTCGAATTGACTTCGGTTTAAAATATTTATTCGAATCTAGCTATTAACCATCCAAAAGATTTTGGTCATACTTCAGAGATATTCAGGGAAATAAGTCAACTGTTAATTCACTCAGAAATGATAAAGTCAAAAGAGTATCCAGCAGTTTGGAAAAAGCTAACTTATTAAATTCTTTCTTTTAAAGCGTGTTCACTAATATCTCATGGAATACCACCAATAGCTTACCAAATCATGCCGGTCAACCTATGCCCAAAATTGAAATCTCATAAAATGGAATACAACGTTTGCTGAAAAATAGTAAGCCTAATTAATCATCCACGCCCGATGAGATCCCCGCTCGTTTTATTTTTGGATCTACAGGTAGCTTCGGAAATAGCGCCGTATCTAGAAACAATATTTAAGAAGCCGCTGGCAGAGAAGAGAAATTAAGAGAAATCCTTCTCTTATTAAAAATTTTGGATTTTGATATCTTTCATATTTCCTCATATTTAGTCGTAGAAAGTCAGACTAATAGCCTAAAATGAATTCACAGAAACCCCGGGAAGTGTAATAATAGCTTTAGCCATGTCGCCCACTGGTTTGCACTCGAATGTTAGGATTTTACAGCATAAAAATTGTTCGACCATAAATGTATTGGCTGGTGAAATTTTATGTGCGATGAATTATTATTATTATTATAATTATCAGTGCTTATGTCATACGCCCCCGCCACACGCCCTTGCGGCGGCTTGCGGGGTATTATGTAGGTGTAGATCACAAGTTTCCCGGAGATTGGAACGTAACACCAACATTTAAAAACGGTGTCAAGTAAGAACCGAGTTACAGATCTATTTCCCTCACATTTATTTTGTCCAAGATTAAGGAACATATAGTTGGTAGTTTGATCGTGAGACACCTCGATAATCTGTAGTTATTAATGAAAAATCATCACGGTTTCCGAAAAGGTAGATAATACGAGACACAACTTTCACTTTTTGCTCATGATATTCTTATATCGGGAGAGAGAAATCTTCCAGGGAACGCACTTTTTCTAGATTTTAAGAAAGCTTTCGACAAAGTACCTCATAGTAAACTACTCGCAAAGCTAGAAGCATGGATAAAAATATCCGGGGATGGATTAAAGACTTTTTGAATGGCCGGGTTCAAATAGTAGTGATAGAATGATTTAGCTCACAAGTAGTAGAAGTTACTTCAGGTATTCCCCAGGAAAGTGTTATCGGATCTCTTTCATTCCTACTTTACATTAACGACATTGACTCCGTAGTCACTAGTACGATACGTTCATTTACCGACGATGCAGTGGTTTACCGTGATATCCGTGTTCTTGAGGACACTGCAGCTTTGTCAGATGACCTTAATGCTACACAACATTAGTGCGACACTTGGCAATTAGAATTAAACATAAAATAGTGCGTAGTCATACATTTTTGGAAAAAGAGCAATTCCCACCCGAACACCTACTGAATTGGGAACACCGAAATGGAATGTGTAGGCTCAATTAAATGCCTAGGCGTTACCCTCACTCATGATCTCGCATGGGTGGTAGAAAAGGGGAGAGTGTAAAGTTAATGAAAATTTGATATCAAAACTTTGGGTCTGAATATAGTTTATATGAGAACCGAAACCGCAAATGAACGGTATGAATATCTAGAGCGGAAAGTATTGAGAACTGATACGCTTAATACGAAATATCGGTTGACGCGATATAAATATTTGATCCATTCTGGCTTCTTTATTAATGTGTATTTATTCACGCCCAAGGCCCTTATCGTGCAAATATTTATCACTCCCGGGATACACATATCATACAAAGTCTCACAGATAACACGAACTGACATTTGAAGTAAGCAATTACTGTTTATCGCCTTGTCCCGCTCCGAAACTTTTTTATTCGCAGACAGCAGTGACAGATTTCCGGTGACACTCCGGAGGAAACTCATCTGTTCACCTTCGCAAAGGAGTGCGAAAATCATGAAATCGGTTTATAGGCTTGTAGGAAATAAGAGTGTATCCTTTTGACGGCACCCTGTTTCCAATTCGTTACAAGTAATACGCAATAGGTATCACTTTCTTATGATCGATTTGGTAAAATATTCTGACTACATGGTTTACGGGTTTCTATTCGTAGGTTTTTTGTGTGACAGCTGCATGAGGAGGTATGTTAATCCATGTGCTAGTTCTTTCTCCCTCTGAAACAATCAATAGCTATTTCTTCAAATCCTCCAACGCATCCATTTCACAGGTCATTCCCAAGAAAACCAAAATCTCTGTGACTTATCTTCTTCAGAAAACCTAATAGTTTTCGACTTGAGATGTTTATTTGACACCAATGAGGTCGGTTGTATTTTCCAATTATCTGCAGTATTGGTAGATACGGTGAAAATTGCAAAAGCTAAAAGATAACGAGGAAACACACCCGTTAAATGAATCGAAAATTGACGTAAAAAGTATTACCATAAGTATTATTATCATGAGTAAGTCTTTTGGTATTACTGTAGCTTAATTTTTGTCAAACTCGGTTGAATGTTCATGTGCCGTTTCAAAAAAAGGCTTAATTTTGAAATTAATATAAGCCAATATCTCAAAAGGAACGATGTGTGGGTTGAGGAGCATAATATCATAAAAATATTTTGTTTAACATTTCTTCACAACAGGTTATACTATATTCATCTCCTTGTGGCTCCATTCCCAATGAGTTGTGGTATGTGCATAGGAACATTCAAATAATATGAAAAATTAGCTCGCTTGTATTTAATTCTGAATACTTTGAAAAAAGAACTAATCACTTTTATGGGGATAATTTACCTACGGCACTTGGTTGGAGAGATGAATGGAGAAGCTCCTTTAGTAACCGTTTCCTACCGAGCTTTAACGCGAGAGCAGACCAGAGTGATACAGGGACCATGGTGCATACATGAGACATGGGAGGGTGGCATGTGATGTTTAAGTGATATTCACTTGGGAGTACACCCTCTCCGGAGCGCATCCAGCCGCTCCATTGTCCGGTGCTGCCCTCCCGTGGCGTCCAGGGGGTTCCGGACAAGATCTAGGATAGTCACTTAGGTGTGAAGGGGACAGATGTTTTGCTGCTTCCTGATAGGTGAAGTCGTGTCTTTTGCGATGCACAATGCAATGCGTTGAGAAACATGAAAAAATCAGCTGTGACGAGTGCCTTCTCTTTTTCCTAGCCCTGATACTCCAACTCAGCTCTTTATTATCATACCAGCGGCTATGGTCGACTTCGCCGTGCCAGTTTATCCATAGAACTTTAAGTGGATTTAATTCGTATTATTTAACCTTTTATGCATGTGGGTAATTTCTTCATCACGGTGTACTCTGTGGGCATACGGTTTTCAAGATGTTTTGGAAATATGTGATATGATATTGCCAGGCATTCAAAGAATATTGTAAAACAAACTGATACACGTAAGAAGTTAACAAAAGAAATAATGGGTTGTACCGAGACGACTGAGTATTGTAGTAGCTGTTGATAATGGTATGAAGCCTCTGCTGACATGTCAGCATAAATCATAATATACGTTTCTAAATGAAATAATATCTAGAGAAAGAATGCGACAGCTTAAGTGTCGCTCCTCATAGAGTTGAATGAGCTAAAATCTCAAATCTGAGAGGAACATGTGGTACTATCGGTGCATGAAACGAAATTGATTTTTAAAAGTCGATTTTTTTGGTCTCATAATCCTCCGGAAAAGAATGTTGAAATCGGACCAAACCTATGTTACTTTGTGTCTTTTTAGACAAGTATTAGGGTCCACGAGTTATTTTGTCGATTAACCACGACACTAGTTCACGTATTGTGGATCGAGTTTTGGCTCATTTAGAAAGAAAATAATGTTCGATTCAATATTTCAGTTTCAATTTTAAATCAATAATATCCTTTCCAAATAATTAATTAATAAGCATATACGTGTGTGCATATATATGTGTATGTGTGTGTGTACATAGTTGTATCTACAAGGGTGGTCGAAGACCACCCACGTAAAATCATTTTCAGCAAACTTTATCTGGTGATATTGTAATAAAGTTAGTCCTTCTGAATTTTTCTTTTGACTATACCTTGAGTGACCGTACTTCTCATTAGTCTTTTGAAAAAAAATATGAGAAAGTACGTAATGTATTTACCTTAAATAATTTTGTGGAGTTGATATTAAGTACTGCCAACTCTTGTATCTTTAACAGTGTTTTGACGAAGGGGAAAATTTTATTTACCTTATTTTTATCTCAACACGGATGAAGAAGTTTCACAATTGTTTCAACGTTAATATTTAATATCTTTCGTATAAAATATATCATTTGAGCGAACACGTTTGCCTGTAAACGTAAAACTTGCAGCTGTAGTAAATTATTAGGAATAAACAGGGGGCGAACTTTTTCATTGGTCGAATTATCTAACAGAAGGCCGATATTCGTGAAATAAATTTCAATAACATTCCGAATAAAATGAGAATACTCTTGTAATGAAATAAGTGAGGGCCATGAGTTAAATTGCAAGTACTGTAAATATAGAACCAAAAATCATTGGCTAAGTGTGGAAAATGGAGCGGACGACCACTTCACAATTTTACCTTTAGGTGCGTTGGCTCTAAAGGTATAACCAAAACTTGCCATTGTCGATCCTACTCAAATGCGATATTGAGATGTCACGACCATGGAAAGTCGCGCAAAAATCGAGATATGTTGCAATTGTGATATTGATACTTATTAATTATCATGCCTCAATTACTAGTCCTTTGAAAATTTCTCTCCACTCTGGCTTTGGAAAGGGAAGGAAAGTTCGTTGCGTCAATACGGTTATGAAAAATTGAATGTATCGAATGCAGAACGTAGGAATCTATTTTTTAACTCTCGGGGGAAATGTTCTGACTGAACCATGATACTTATTGAGTTACATCATTTCTAATTTTTTTGAGTTACCACGCAGTGTATGAAGCCTTTATGGGGAATCTCATCGTAGTGACAGGGATGCTCTAATTGGACTCATTGCAGGATATGACAGTCGTCAAGAGTACCCAATATTCCGTTCAGCGGCGAGAGTCGAAGATTGATTTTCCTCATTGATTTTAATATTTTGGTCCCCCGAATACTGGTTTCAGTTGATTGAATGCAGCTCATTTCATAAATATTGGTTTTCAAGGATGTGGACTTTGTTTTAAATATTGAAAAAGTAGACATGGTTCGTATTTTTAGGAAGGTTATTTTCTCTGATTGCAATTTTTATTGATGTTGGCATAGAAGAGTATCGTATATATTGATCATAACGTGAAAACATAGTGAATTGACTCATTTAAACTCCTTTGCCAAAAGGCACAAACCGCAATCATTGAGAAAACTGAAATGGGTTACGAAGGCGAATTGCAGATGACGATTATTCCGGTAAAACCTACCTTAGTAAGGCTCATCTAAAATGCTGCCATTAATATAATTACTATTTAGACGGCATTTGAATCGTAATTCATTGGTCATGAATTGATTCATTAAAGTATTATATGATTGATGATGCACGGCAATGGCATTAAACATGGAATATAAAACAAAATACAGTTAGATGGACTGCACAAATGATGGGTAAATCTAAAATTACCACATTACAGATGGTATTCGATGATATTTAAACCTCATTCTATTTTCGATTTTTTATAATGCGGAAAACCTGATTATAAAAAATATTTGGCTTCCATTTCGAGTGCATAGCATATCTAAAACAATTTTGTTATTTAATTATGTAGATATAAGTTGAGAGGATAATAAACTAAATTATTGTGTTTGTTGTGGAAATGCATATACTCGTTTATGTATCAGTAATTTTTGCCATTTGAACCTATATCCAATGTAAGTGTCCTTCTTTTATGTTTCTATGTGTGTGGTGTTTTTTGTGTTAGTGTTTGTGTGTTTATATATATATATATATATATTGTGGTAAATAGAAAGACTATGGTAGTTGATAAACAAATTTTTCAAGCCAAACTAAACTCCTAATAGAGGTAGGCCCAGTTTACGATAGCAAAATGTTCAGCAACCGCATGACTGCAGGAGTAAAATTTCTTTTTATTCAGGGGATTTAATAAGCATGTGAATATTTCATTTTAATTATGAAACAGCAACTCTGTTTATAGTGGTTAGTAACAATCGGAAACACGCTTTCGTGTTGGAGAAATATTTGGTTAAGCAAAAGATCTCGTATGAAGATAGTCAAAATGACGATAATTAAATATACAAGCTCATAAAAGATCAATAGAAGAAGTTGCTGGGTTCCAAAAGCAAAACATAGACTGAAAAATAAGACCGTTCCACCGAAAGTACAATATTGTATTTTATATATCCACACCTACCGTAAATATCAACCACGAGTCTAAGCTTTGCAAAACTTCATGTAATTAGGTGGCATTTGTTGAATTAAACCAACTTTTATTTAGAAGAATAAGTTTATGATTTAATCGATTGAGAACTATCCGGATGATAGTCGAGGTTGCAAGTGCGAGTATTTAAAAATATATGAATGAATCGATGCGACAGGCTGTGCCGTGGAAACTTGGAGGTGCAGTGATTTGAGATAACTAGGATGAGAATAGCGTAATTTTTGAAGCTAAATAGCCATCCTTTTTACCGCTTTTGAACGTTTTGTTGAGTGGCAGACTCAAGTGGTCAATATTAATGTCCCAAAATAACGCCAATCGCCTGGCGTTTTATGCTAAAGAATAATTTTGAATAAAAGCGTGATCGTTACTATTCCAAGCTTGATATTTCTTCAACTATATAATACGGGTCTCTGAACACTCATTGTTAAGCTCAACTTGTATAGTTTTCTGAATTCCCGAATCCAATTGTGAAACCACGAGATTAGGAAAATAAATGCAAATAAAAGAGGCTTTAGGGAATTAAATGGCACTTTTACGTAAAAGTTGTAAATTTCAGATGATACCTTATATGTTGTCTCATCTGCCTTGGATTGTTATTGTGACTTCTCGATATTCAGGAAGTAAATACTTAAAAATATGATTGGTTAGTTTAACTGCCTTTTAAAGACTTTAATAATGAAGTTCGTATTTCACAGCACACTTTCCCTTAACGTGAACAATTTACAAATATTCTAAACTAATATACTCTTAGAGACTAATCTGAGGGGAAGAGATTGTGTGAAGGGTACCAATATGATCAATAATTTTGCTAAAAAGAAGGACTCTGAGATTACCAGCATTTTTATAAATCTGAAGTTCTTTAGTCTTATCGGGAACTCGTCAGGAAGTGCCCTCTACTTATTTATTTAGCATACTGACCCATCAAGTTCAGGCGATATTTTCAATGAGAAGAGTAAAAATAGTTGGTAGAAATGTTGCATGCGTAGCAAAACATGCAGATGGTACTTTTTAGAGAACACTGCATGTATTAAAAAATGATTTTTCCTAGATATTCGCGATGAAATATCAGATTTTTCACAAGCGTTACTATCAGGTCATAAAAATACCTGTATATGAGCGAATTTTGAGTAAAATACGAAAGGCCATGGAAGAGCTTCCTTCCATGAATGCGCCAGAAAAATGTTCAAACTATATTTATTATAACCTGTATTTTGTTGCAGATGATTGAACCTTTCAAGAATAAATTTAAAATGCGTGCAAATTCAAACAAAATTGAAATATAGGCTAAAATACAGTCATCTTTTTTACTTATTGCTACATGTGTCTTCGCTTCCTCTTATGTAAAAGGTTACGTTTCCGTACCAATTCTGTCGGTATTCTGCAGTACTTCAAAAAGCAAAATGAATGCTAATATTCAATAGGGAGAACTCTACGACTACTATTGTGTCTCTAGACAGTAGTGTACAAAGTGCTCTAGCCTATTTATTTAATTGCTAGGCATAGTTCTCTTTTTATGCTTGCGGTTAGAGGATGCACTGACTTATGTATTATACTTGCAAATGCTTCCGTAAGTCTTTATGATTATTTGATTGTGTTTTTCTACAATAATTAATAAATTCATCCATGGTGTATCGCACAAGCTTTGCAAGGAGGAGTTACCTTAAAGATTTCGCTTGTGACGGTGTCGTGATAAATCGCACGCTGATTTTATTTGCAGCAGGAAAAGATTGCCTTTTGGATATTGCTCTGTTGTTTGGGATTCACTTATTGTTTGTACTATTTACAAGGACACTAAGCCCCATTTTCTGTGACAAGCACTGCGTCTACTCACCGGTGGGAGCGGGGGCGGGGCTGCGTAGATAATTTCTGCGGGCCTCGGTCTAGGGCGGGGCCTCGGGCGTGGGGCGACGAACCTCGAAGTTGTAGCCCTCAAGCTGGGTCGGGTGGCCACGGGGTCCGGGGCCGGATCGAAGCCTGCGGTCGTCTCCCGGGCCGGGTGTGACCCGGTATCGACGACCGCCAGGTCGGGCCCCGGAACCGAGGGCCCTCCCGTCTCCTTAGCGGCTGGCTCAGCGGGTGCGGCCGCCGAGGGCCCCGCCGCGGTCGTACTGGACACAGCGAGCGTGTTGACATCCGCCGTGAAATCTGGAACCTCGCTTGCCGCCTCCTCCGCGGGGTCCTCATCGCGATCCTCTACGGATGGGGCCGAGCCGGTTGTGCTTGGTTGCAAAGCGGCAGGTTTTTCCGAAGCTGTCGTGGGAGATCCCGCCCCTGTGTATATATTTTTCAAAGAGAAATAAAGAGTATTATACTTCGTATGCTATGTACGGTCATCTGAAATTTTGAACTTCGTGTTGACAGTATCTCACTATACCCATGGCTCATGTTTACCTCTTTGAGGCATCCTTCTAGCCACCCTGTTGCATGGCAAGAATGCATACGTTAGACAGGAAAGAATTTCTCTTGTCTAAGATCTCATTGTTTATGTCTCAAGTATTTCTCCATTTTACGGCAAGTTATAACCCTCTTACCCTATTAGAACTGAAATCTGGGGAGAAATCTGGACTGAATCGAAAAGGTAGAATATGAAGAATCAGACATTGTATATTAAAATATATATGTCTAATATGTATTAACACTGTTATGAGAAATGAGTCCTCAAGTTCATTAAGCGTGGAACGATCAATAAAGGCACAGTTCTAGCGCACTCTGTGGCAAGGAACGTGTATGTAGCGGCAAATAGTGCATTTTACTTCAGGTAACGATTTCTATGAATTAGATACTGTTGGGTCTCTGTTAGATGGAATATTGGGAAAAATGTATAAGTTTAAGTCAACGGCCTACTAAATATTTGATTTTGAAGTAAGATATCTTTTTCTCACGAGGATTCCCCTTGCTCTTATTTTGCCATACCAGACGTCAAAATGTTGTTTGCAGCAGTGAAGCTGAACAACTGGGACCGCATCAGCAGGATACATCTGATTTTCGCGTGGTGGACTACACGTAACTTACGATTGGTACAATTGCGGCCATTGTGCGCAATCGGCGGCTTTTTGTACGGAAGGATATTAGAACCTCTTCATTAAACACTTTACTTTTGTCGGGTGGAAATACTAAGACATGGGATGTGGATGTGAAACTGACAATTTTTCAATTGAATCAAACTGCGACGAGAAGCGTGTGCATGGTTGAATAATTGCTTAGGCTTTCTTCCATGTCTGGAGAAGATAGAATACACTGACTTAGGGAATTATTTCTTTAAATCATGGAACAATGATTACCTTTATGAAGTATTTAGGCGTAATGAACGGAGATCCATTAATAGTTTGCGATAATTCGAAAGCGATCCACTCGATGTTATACGTAATATTCCCTTTAATATTGCGCCGAGTGGCTGCTGCTTCAGACTTATTTACCCTTTGCTGAAACTGCTTATGAGGTGTTTATAAAGGACCGGTTCATAGGTTTCAATGTCCATGAAATTGCATATGTGAGCCTATATTTTAAAATTTTGGTATTCAGGCGTGATGTTTAATTATACTTGTGGCTCGATGCAATTATGGAGTCCTTTCAAGGTACATGAATATTCCTCGTTAATGCCGCAAATGGTAACATCATTTCATAATTATAGAAAGTATCCCAGCGTTCAATATGGACCTATAATTTGTATTTAGTAATTATTATTAACATATTGATAAAAAATATAACTAAGGGCAAATAAAATTAATAATCAAATTTTAAACCTCATTAATTTAAGTTAATAGGGAGAAATTCATAACAACGATTAATTTTTAAAATTTCATCCAGAATTTATGCTATTTTCACAAACGTGTTACGTGCTCTATCATGCCTCTCCGGAAAATATTTTCACCTCTGGATATCTTGTTTTCGAAGCAGAGGATCGGAGAAAAAAAAATCTCCGACTTTTTTCATATCCCTCAACAGTTTCCCCTTGAAAAACTCGTGAGAACTCCTTAACCAGGACGTTGATTAACGATCATGTCTCGCATCGTGTGTGCTTTGAGGATCTGATTTATTTGGCTCTACAAAAAGCCATAAATCGAAAATAATATAGCTTTATCGCACTTTTTCAGCGCCATACATTTTATTTAAAAATATTCCATGCCGTGTTTTCTCTATTTTAAAAACAGTAAGTTGGATAACTAAGCTTGTTTAAAAAAACGCTGCGTCAATCTAGATGACGACTGCTTTGTAATATAATAAAAATCACCTTGGGTTCCAATTTTCCTATCAAAGTAACATTATTCTCATCTTCGTTGCCTAAATATTTGTAACGACTACTTCTTCAAACTCTCTTGGCTTAATATAAATACAAGCATCGTATGCCTCTGCTACTTTTTCAATAGCGAAAATGCCTCTGCCTTAATGCATGCTTCAAATAACAAAATATTTGCGTGTTACTTGAGCTTGCAAAAAATTAATTTTAGAAGTATTGTTGCTGAATATAAGTGGAATACGGACATGTATAGAAGTAAATGGTGGGATTTTCTCAGGTTAATCAATCTCCCCAAACGTCTTTCTGGACTCTCAGGGCCAGAATTTCTTTAAAGACGGATTACACTGCTGTGATCCGTTTCCGTTGCGATGCAAGGGCAAACCCACTTTAAATGAACGGCAGGCTCCTTCTCGAGGGAACGAGGGTGGGCAATAGAGTGAGTCGCTTCCACCTTTCATCAAGATCCCTCCCTTTCTCTTCCTTTCTATCCCTTTCCTCTTCCCAACTTTTGTCGTCATAGCATCTTCGCGGGCTCCCTCCAACTTAATTCATTGTCGAAGGTTTTGGTGATGTGAAGAGGGAGAGAGATAAGTTGGCGGGAGCTTGGGAAAGAGGTAGGGTCGGTGGGGTTGAACGTAAAAGGGGTAGGGAGGGATGGAGTGAAGAAATAATGTGGAGTGGGGCACATGGGGGGGACGCGTGGGATAGGGATGGAAAAGCCTTCCCTTGAAGATTCGAGAGTTAAAATTATTTTCTTCGGCGTAGCTCACTTCAGTCTCCTCCTCCTTCACAATATCAAACTCCTCTCCCCCTCCAAACCTGCGTCCACCACTGGTCCCCTCTATCCCTCCTCTCTTCTGCTCATGTCAAATAGTTTCCCCACCTCACTCTGCTCCTTTTGCCCTGTCTCGACATTGCCTTCCCCTCATCGACTTCACCCTTCATATTCCTTCTGAGGGAAGAGGGGTGCGGATTCCTTCTTACCATCCTCTCTTTCCGCTCTCTTCCGCGAGAGGAGTACACTTTTGGAGTAACGAGACCTCGTGGGTCAAGGAGACGAGGAAACCCTTTCTTTCCCGTGTGTACATGTACGTACCTCTCATTACCTCCCCTCTCTCCACCTCCTCTCTCTTTGCACCTACAACCGACCCTTGCCTTTTCTCTCTCCATTTATCCTGCGTTCCTTCAAACCCTCCCTCTTATTCTTCTCACTCCCACTTTTCCTCTCTTTACCGGTACATTCATCCCGTTTGCTTCTCCTCTTCTCTCTTTCTCGAACCGCGTCATCAACTCCCGTAATGGACGTCGAACACCCCCGTTCATATTAACTTGGATAGTTCTCCTGAGCTAGATGGTGCGGAGGGGAGGAGGAAAAGGTTGTGAGAGTGATGGGAGAGGGACATGCGGGATAGAACAGGGTGGAGAGGTGAACGGCCTGGAGGGGAGAAAAGATGTGTCGGCCAAGAAAAGGGAGGGATGGGACAAGAGGGCAAAGGAGACGGAGAGGAGCCAGTGATGTGGGCGAAAGGAAGACAAAGGAGAAGTTAGGAAAGGCAGGGAAGAAGAGAAACGAAGGGACGAGATGTTGAAAACGTTGGTCGAAAGAATTAGGTTTTCGTTATCAGGGTGCTTTCCAAAAATAACAATTTTGAGCTGCTTTCCCATTAGGTATTACTTTTCCAAAAAAATCACCAGCTGCTACTTCGAGATAGTATTCTTCAACCTGATGGGTGTTCCGTATTCAAAAACTAAAACCCTGAGTGGCACCTCCTTGCTTTTTCTTCTCTTCTCTCTTTCTTTACGACTATTATTACAAGAAAAAGGAGTATAAAGAGAGACGAAGTTCACTGACTGCAAATGTATTGCTTTATCATCACAGTCCCTCAATTTAACGAGATAATGGAGGGTGTTCTCATTTTATAGGGCCCGTGAATATCATATTCCCCAAAACTCATTTCGTAAATTTATAAATTGTTATTTTTTCTCGCTGCTGAGAGATTTGAACGGGGAAAAAGGAAATGAACATTACACTTTAGTATGACCAGTGCATGTACTGTGTGAAAGTATTAGATGTTCATTTTGCCTTAAATAGTTCCACATTACAATATCACTATTTTGAGTGCCATATAATTACTGCACGTTTTAGGGTACCATTTTAAATGCGCTCTGAAATTTTCATGTTTGCGAGTTGCGGGAAAGAAGATATAATTGAACAGGGTACTGTAAGAGAAGAATATACTGTCGATCCATGTTTTCACTAACTTTCAAGAACTACAATAACATTATCCAAAGCATTAAATGCGTAATTTTGTGTCAAAAATAGAGAGGATTCTGTCCCGACAATGGCAAGAATTAGAGGGACGATTTTAGTGAGGGGGATTTTCGGCCAAGCAGAATTTCAGGGGAAACTGAAAAAATATTGAATTCGTATAAAAAAATAAGTTGAAATAACATCAAAATAACAATATTAATAAACCCCGCGTGCATATCAAAGCAAAATGCAATACAATGACCAGTGTGCGTAATTCCGTAGTACTTTACTATCATTATAATAAAATTTTCATTAGTATGCACTAATATTTTTGTTAAAAAGTATAGGAACACAACCTGTTCTTAAGTGAGTGAGCAGTCGTATTGACTGGGTTTTGAAGCTGAAAATGGTTGGCTGTTAATCGTTACATAGTATACTCAGTTTGGTCTTTACTTAAACCTTGAGAATAATGGCAATATGTCTTCGTCTTATCATGGAATTAACGAGTACATACGTTGGCATCTTCCGATATGCAGCGCGCTGCATGTTTCCCTCCACTAATTTATTGAAATAGTGGTCCAGAAACCATGCTCCGAGAAGCGGTCGGACATGCTGAAGGGCTCCTAATACGCTTACCACTGCCTTGCTCTTCGCATTCCGGCCCATTGAGAAGGAATTAAGATAGGAGATGGAACAATGGGAAAGCAGGTTCAGGATGATGAACTAACGGACTCATCTGATACTTGGGCGGTTTAAACTTCGTTAGTCAGTATATTCGTTGTCTTAGATCGCTGAGTGAGTGCTTGAACTCAGCTAATGATGGTTGAAAACGGAAATTAAATTGAGCCTTGAGCGTTAATGGATTCATAGACGTAGAAGAAAGCATGTTATTTTCTCATTTATAAAAAAAATGAATTTGAGTACCTAAAATAAATAATATGTTTCCGTCCCCGTTGTGTGACAATTCGTTGTGTGACAATCCTCGAAGGACGTTTGTGCAAAGTTAAAGAGTTCACCTAGGTGTGTGTTTCTTTTATTTTTCCATTTCCACGTTGGTAAAATCAGTTGCTTTAATTCAGGGTTTAAATCTTACCTTGTGATGTAAAACCTAGCTTGTGTCTAATGCTTTTCAAATGAAAGGGTATTCACTTTTTAATGAGAAATACAGAACCATATGCAATCTTCGTACGTTTTTACATTTCCAAATACAGTTTATAACATAGAGAATTGGCACTTATAGGAAGTGAAATAAATATAAAGATTTATTTAGGAGCTGAATGCTGTTAAAATTTTGTTGTAGTCTTGGAGAATAAAAAAATAAACAAGTTAGAGCCGCTGAAGAGCCTAATACCTTCCCTAGTGAAGTAGAGGTGTAAGTGTATTAGTACAGATGATGCGTTCAATAATATTTGCCGTTTTGAATGAATGAGGTAATATTGCAACTGCTAGCCATAAAAACAGAAGAGAATGCAGAAAAATCTCAGTAATTCCCTCTGTAATTGGAAGTAGGAAAGATAAATAGGGGACTAGTAGGGACATCGGAAAATGGGAAGATACATGTGTGTTGATTAACCTTTCAACTAAGGATAGGCAAATTGGGGACGAGACATCTACTTGACATTTAACATTTAGTTGACGTCATTACTATTCCTGAATTACTATTGCTGAAGCAAGGTGGAATGTTTGCTTATAGCGGCCATTATCCGGATTTGACTGAACCAATTGACTAAAAAATGAGGTAAATATTCTTTTGAAAATATGTAGGGATTCGATGAGCGAAACCTGTTATCCTGCTGTGACAGACGATTATTATATTCAATTGCCAAAGAATATTTAATATAGGATAATATATAATGCTCGCTCTTTGGCATATTTGGCTTTTATCCTTAAATTGGAGGTATTATAAATCGATATTCACTCGTAATTAATCATAGGAACCTCTCGCTGCTCACCGCGTTCACGGCAGAACTCGTGGTTTTGGAAATTTGAGATTAATGGCCTCTCTTTTGCATGCCTTTGCTCGACAAATCAGACGCCATGAATATGGCGCGGAAGCCATATTCCTGGATAAATTCGCAACGATATAAATTTAAGCCTATTGTTCCCTAAAGATGCGAAAGAAAAATTTATTCGTATTTAATAGCGTTATTTGAAAATTGGTCCTACGAATCAGAAACGGCAATATCTTCTTCGCCTTTGTTGATTCATTCTTTTTCGAAAAGATTTGAAAGACATATTTGTAGAAAGCCCGACTCCACATTCTCATTAAAGCCATATTGCCGCATATGTCCATATTCTCATTTATTTTTTGTGTGGTCACGTCCTGCTTCGTGACAGATGTTTCTTTACTTGCATCGTTTCAATAGTCCTAAAAAGGAAACTTGTCTAGTGAGGTAAAAAACTAGACCTCAAAGTGGAAAAATGGCGGAGAAAGAGTGTGAGTAGGTAATTTACATTTCTATCAGCCAGTTCATTACTTCGCCAATTACATATAAGCTTTGGTTAATCCTATCAAATTCTAAACGTTTGATACTATTTAAATAATTTGGGCAAACTTAAAAGAAATTGGTCACTACCGCCGCTTCATGGACTTAAGCTCTTGGTTCCTAAAATTTACTAACCTTCATGTAGTCTAAGAAATACCTACGATATGAGTACTTTTAAATCCGATTCTCAATGACTAAGCTTCTGAAATCAAAATTTTCATAGGATATTTCTTATTGAAACAATATTTACTAGCATTCTATTTTAAATCTCCTTGCTACCCCTTTCATCATGAAAAATTATTGGTTCCTTTTACCTCAGCAATCTTCACTAGTCCAAACTCGCATATTAGGGCAGCCAACCCTAACCTCACTGCGACTGCTGTGACTCATATTGTGTAATGCTTCAATTAAAGTTTGAACCAGCTTTGGTTTACTAAATTGATGGTAGGCTAGGTAACCGTGAAATACAAACATTACTGACTGTTTTCTTAGACTAAGCAGCCTATTACTAAGTTTATTTTCTCTATTTAAGACCACTGTCATTTATCCCAAATTCCTTCGTCGCCTGCACAGCTCTCTCCGTAGTATCAATTGCCATTTCCATCTTAAATGCTGGCCGATTAAGGGAACTGGGTATTCATTGGCCCATGACAACTACCGTGGTAAAAACGCGTGCTATAATTTCAGGCATTAGGGAGAATCAATGGCCAGGTCGAGAGATAATTCAGCGGGAAAACAGTCTCGAGAAATTAAATGGCACTGTGACAATAAATCAAGCGAATTGCGTAAGAGGCGGAGGGATCGAAGCGGAGAGAAGGAATTTGGCGGAGGGAAGGAATTTGGCGGAGGGAGAGGATGGGACCGTAGGAACTCTGGCGAGGGGAACTTGCTGTGGGTAGTGAGGGTGTGGGGTAATGAGGAAAGGGAGGAGGAGGAAATTCGACGGTTGGGCGAAGGGTGGCGGGGAGAGTCGCGCGCGCGCGCGGCAATTAGGAATAGCAGTTTGGACGACTAACTCTCCGTGACGAGGTTGTCCAGCGGTGGCATTCTCCCATCATGCACTAGCGTGTGTCTGTGTGTGCAGGGGTGTGTTTGGCGTCGTTCCGAGGGTTTTTTTAACGAGCCGGACTACACAACAGACGCACACACACGCTCACTTCCATACACATACACACACCCACACAAAAACGCACTGACACACCTCCAGAGTCTCTCTCTCTCCAACTATCTCTCGTGAGGCCGTTTTGGGATTTGAACTGCCTCACGAAACGTGTCATTTCGTCTTGCCTCGCCTCCTCCCCGAACCTTCTTCATCGTCCGTTCTTCCCCACCTCCCCCAAACTCCCTCTAACCCTCCAATCCGCTTTTCCATATACCTCTCCCCGTCCTTCACTCCATCTACCCGTTCCTCCAAAAGGTTCGCAATTTCGCCTTCCCCTGCGACTCTCACGCCCCTCAACTCACTCACTACAACACTCCCACCGTCTCCCCTCGCTCCCTTTACCGTCAACCGCCCAAGTCGTCCCACTCCAATTTAATTGCTTTAATAATAGATTTGTGGCGCTTCGTTCGTTACGACGATCGTTTCCATCAGGAGCGGAGCAGTGTTTTCTAGAATACGCTTAAGTGACGTTCTTTTAGGCATGCATATATTTCGCGCACGTGGCTCATGTGTTTTCTTCAATTGCTACAGGAAGTCCCGAAGTTTAGTATCATCAAATCATTTTATTGAATCGGCCCGCTTCGAAAACGTGATTTGGTTTCATCTAAAGATTTTTTTTGACTATTCTTAATTTTTATGAAATTTACGGACGCAAGGCCTTTGGCAATAGTCATTGTCATTTGATATTATTTTGGCTTTGGTACTTTTTACCAATATTGTAACTGTTAACTACAAATACAGACTGTTCGATTCGATGTTTCACACAGGAGTTCCTTGTTTGACCTCTCATGGCATTATATATTTTCTTTAATGCCTAGTTTATATTTAATATTTTGAAAGAGGAAAATTTAAAAAATCATTTGGGAAAGATGAATATAAATTTTCAACGTAGAAATTTACTAATTTATTCAAATTGACTTGTGGGATTTTTGCCTGTACGCCTATGTGGAAATGTAAGGTTGCCTTCTTAGATACTTAGGGTTTCCATAACCTGCGGCATTTTTACATAATCCATGTAATATATCCTTCAATGAATGCTTAAATAATCAGCTTATACAATTAGAAATACCTCTGGGGTGTAAAAATTTCCATTCCGTGCCGATACGTGCCCCACACTATGACCTTGGTGATAATGAGATTTTTTCTTGCATATTGTTATGCTCATTAAAATTTACGGAAAGAACACTCTACAAAAGAGTAGTTGTATGAAACTCTGCATTCAGAATCAGTGTACCGCGAAACTAGGTGTAGAAAACAAATATTAATTGAATAGCTTTTTTGAAAAAAGAAACGCGATACCTGGGAACTACAACAGTGAATCAATAAAATTCCTCTTTCTTGTCTCAGAGGTACTACAAACATGAGGGACCTATATGAACACTTACTGAGAAGTAGACACAGGGAAATAGAGGAACTAGAGTATAATTGTTCTTTGATTGCGGAAGAATGAACCTTCACAATTGGGAAATGTAATTTCACTACCTCAACATGTATGTGTTTGTATTATCACGCTTACCGAAAGGAATTAATATTTTATCATATATTTCTTATCTGGTGAGGTAATGACAACATATTATCCCTTATTACAGAAAAGCAGTATGTACTTTGAAGTCTTTCCTAATCTTTCGTACCTATACGAGTAAGTCGAAAGTCAAGAAGGAAAACCCCCGGCACAGTGGCTTATTTGTTGGTACTTAGCCATTAGAAGAAGAACAAATAGGGGTGTCTGTATAAGCGGGATACGTTATACGTTCATAATGACTAATGAATAAAAGTAGACAATTGTATATTTAAAGTTAGATAAAAGATGAAAAAGCTGTTGGGAAGTTACCAGAGGAAGATTCATGAAGTTCAACGATGAAATTCTGGAGAGTTGAAAATAGGTCAGTATTGACAGATAATGGAATGATATGATGAAGGTATTTGCAAAAGAAGCGAAAGAGCAATCTGCCAGTACAAAAGATAATGCAATATTGTGGACATGGATTAATGTTACACAGGCAAATAGTAGGGAAACAAAGGAAGCATGAAAATGGAATCTGAAAAATAGTAGGGAAGTTCATGAAGGGGCACTTAGCAGAAAGAAGAACTACATCCAGTGTCGCCAAAAGGTGCGAATATTGAACATAGAAAAGAAACGGAAGTGGATTATTGAGAAAAGTAATAAATGGTGAATCCTCTGGAAGACAGTTCAATTTAGGAATACTATATAACATAATGGACGAGCTCAACCGGTGCCGGTAAATATTTAGAAGATCATTAACAGAGCAGTGAAATGCGCCAAAAATCGCCAGAGCGAAAATACAAATAGGAGAAATAACGAAGGCGAGACGAAGTTAAATGTATATACCTTCTGCCTGAAATAATAAGATTTCTAAGAAATGGACGGTTGCCGATAGACATAGTGAATAGTTCGCTGATTCTGATACCAAGAAACCTAGCAACGAGAGGTATGAGGGGCTGGAAGCCTCTGGTATTATGAGTCTATAAAGCTGGGTTGATTAATTCATCAAGGAGTGGAGGGTAACATTGAAGGCGAGTTATCGGGAAAACAATCAGTGTTAAGGAAAATAGGGCAATGAGGAGGCTACAAGCTGGTTAATACATTCAAATAACAATACTCGTAAAAAGGCCATTTTTGATTTAGGATTTAACAACGTTGAATGAAGTAAGATTTTATGATTTCTGGATATATTTCAGCAATAAATGATTCATCTTAAAGATATAAAATAACCATTTTATATATATATAAGAATAAAATCTTGAAAAGAATGATAAAATCTGAATTTAATTAAGGACGCAACTTCTCGCCTCTTTTAAGAGCACACCTTCAAAAGTAATTATTAAATAGGAAATAATATGTCCCTCTTCGTAGCTGATATAACGTATTGAGAACTTAAAGATATCCTTGAACAGGTTGGGTCGCAATGAATTCTGAAGAAAAATTAATTTTGAGAATGAGAATGGGATGCGTTGCGAAACATAATAACCGTTAGAATCCTACCTCGGAAGCAGCATTAATCTGGAATAGAAAACGCACGATGGACATACACCCTTTAACAGTCCGAGATAGCTATGCAGGCAATAATGAAGGGGCTTATTCTGTGACAAAAAAAGATACATTTAAAACAATGGAGTAGCATGTGAATTCATTCTTGTCGTGAGTGGCAAATTTATCATTTAGGGGCATTCAACTTGGAAAGTATATCAAAGAAGAACAATAAAAGCCTTTGGAATCTGGTGCTTTCGCGTTGAAGACCAAATTGACTGATAAAATGGGAAAAAGGAGAAAGTTAAAAAAATTGTAGAGGGAAGTCCATATGAATCACTATACCGAAAATATATCAATGAATTTATACACCTTGTGAGACAAAGATTTATTAAAAATTTGATATGATATTGCCTCATGAGAAAAACAGGGACAAAATAATATACCAAATTAATAGTTCTGAAATGAAAATATGTACAAGGTCGTAAGAATTATTTTATTTCCTGATAAAAGAATGTAATTATTGAAAGAAGAAACTAAAAATCGGGAAGAATAGAGGGCTGCAGTAAATTTCTGAATTTAAAGAGGGATAATGTGTCTGCTGTGTAATCAGAACTTCCTCGCTTCGAACAGTTTCGAATTTGACAAGCTGGTATTACAAAATTAGTATTAGGGTGGTTGGAATTAACCAATCTCTTTAGTGCTAATAAAATATTTATTTCTCTGGATTTATGATTTGCATTTTTGCCTTTAATATATTCTGGTATCCACGTAAACTTATTTATTTTCAATAGTCGTGAGAACGGAAAATCGGAAAAACGTGAAATATTGTATTAATGCATTCAGAATTCTATTTTCAAGGATGTACAACGCAAATATGCAATTAATATCGTATTACTTTCATAAATCCAGGGCCCTGGAAGGAAATTGACGTACTTTGAAGTTAAATTTTCCCAAATAGACTGAATTCTGCTGCTTTGGTGACAAAGAACCATTTGATAATGTTTGGTATAAAAATAAACGTCTCAATCTGTTTTTCTGAGATAATCGATTATCGGTAAACTTCTAAGGAACGTATTTGGGAATAGTTTTAGAAAGAATTTGCTAATGGCTCAGGTTTTAAGTATGACTCCTCTCGTAAAGATCTTTTTTCAAGTGCTGCAAATAAGAATAATTCATGACAACAATCAATAGTTCCTCTCTAATTCGCGATAAGGGAAAGAGTAGTGATCAAATTTTCATATACTTAGGTCTTATGCTACTAGCTACTATGATGCCGTTTAGGTAATACACATTAATAGACAAGAACGAATAAGTGTTAATGTGCAAGTATTTTTAATTGGGCAAAGGTCAGATTATGTTGCATGAACTACAAACGAAAAAATCCGGTAAAAGAAAAAATACTAGGTAAGAGAAATGCGATCTAGTCAGATGTTTTCCTGAGTGTTAAATAATCAGCGATAAAAATAGGTGTATTTTTTCAAGTTTATTGAAAACTCCATGTGTAGTATAATCCTCGAGTTGACGCGTATGGATGAAATTTTTTCTTGGTTTATATTTTTATTACTCTATTCTTGTGCAATCTGAAATCATGATAAAATCCATGGGAAATATAAAAGTTACTATCATTAATTATTTCACTGGTGACTAAGGGGGTTACATTAGTTATATAACTCTTGAAGCACTCAACTTTTTCTTCCTCTTATATTATTGTAGAAGGTAATAGAGGGGAGAATGTTAGGCAAACGAGGAAAGGGTAGGAACAGAATAGGGATGTTGGACGGGATGGAGGGAAGAAAGAAGTACACAGAGATGAAGAGGGACCTGATGTAGATTAGGTTGCTCGATTGTGTTTTGTTGGAGTCGTTATGTAATTACGTGATAGTTGTGTCCATCCAAAAACTATCTTAACCGGTAGATTACCTAATAAATAAAATATTATTGTTGACTTTTAAGTTGTAACGAACAGGAAACGCTTTGGCGACAATGGATGAAATGAATTCAGCGGAATCTAAAAATAACTACCATTATATTATCTACCAATAAAGCAGCGAGTATCCTGGTTGTTCTCTTCTAAAAGTTGAAAACCGTAGATGGTAGTGAACGGAAGTTAGCTCGGATAAATTGATTACTTCAGTAGTTCATGGAAATAAGTTATAACTACTCCAAGAGTTATTGGTACATCTATTTTAACTTTATCTTTCATAATTTTGCGTGTATCAAGAGATTTACCAATTAAATTTATAAACTAAAGTTTCTATTTTTAATGACAGCAATAGACAATTTTAAAATTATTTTTTACAATTAGATTAAGGCTAAGTTAAACGTTAAATTTGGAGGACGAAACTAGAGCAGGTGAAACAGTTTACCTATCCTGGAAATCTTTGGAACCAAGATGGTTTAAGTAGTAGGATGGTAAGAAGAAATATTGTATTGGACAAAACGTCTTTCATAAGAAGGCGGCAATGATGACAGAAACGTTCAGTAAGGATAGTAAGCAAATTCTCATTAACACTTCGAAATGAAGCGTGGTTTTGTACGGCGCGGAAACATGGTCGTTGAAGTAAAATGTTAAAATTGCGTATATTGGAGGCTTTTGAAATGTACAGTAGGTTAAGAGAAGGATGGAAAAGGTGTAATGGATAGCAAATAAAAGAAACGAGAATGAGAGGAGAAGAGATTGTTGGCAGAAGTTTAAAGGAGGCAGGAAAGTTGGAGAGAGAGTATTTTGGTACGCGATGTAATGTTGGAGACGGTGAAGAACGGGAACACGTTACGAAAGCAAGGTAGAGGGAGAAAAAGGAAGAAATGGAGGGAGGTTAATTTTGTGTGAAATAAATGAACAATTTAATATAGTATGGGGTGTCAGGATGCGTCTTGATAAACGACGCTAAGAAAAGTAGCGATGTTCATTCTCTGTCCATCCAGAACCAACCTTAAACGGCGGAGTACCAATAATAATAATTAAGATAGGATGGATACATCAAGCTATGACAACATATTTAACAATTAATGCATTTTCACGGCTGATTGGATTCTCAGTTGTTTGACTGTAAATTAAGAGATATGCAATAGATTAGCAAGGAAAAACAGTGAGGTTAATGTTACCTAGGGATACAATTTTATATTCATGTCCTTCTTCTCGTAAATTCCATGCTTGTCGATAGTTAAAATAAATTTTATCTAATGCTGCCTCGAATACATTTAAATTTATAGTGCTGAGCATAAATCCGTCTGAAAAGTTCAAGATTTGAGCCGCCAACCTATTATTTACATTACGTTCAGGGACAGAAATGATGAAATACGAACTGGTCTTTGAATCTTTTGGAAAATTCATGTTTACACTTTTATTGAGATTATATAGGGCAATAATAAACCAGGAAATGATTTTTTGCCTTGTTAATTTCAAGCATGAATGCTAGGATTCTGAGCAAAAAGGGCACGAAACTCATACTATTCTAATTTATTTGGAATGTAAAATTTACGAGAAATTATATTCATACGATGAAAATACATTTGTCGAAATTGAAAATTTGCAACTAATTCAAATCTGAACCGTTATTTTTCGGCATTAGCGTCGTGGATTCTTATTTGTTTCTCGAGATTTATGATTACTGCCATACATCGACCACCAATTGTACACATGGGCAACAGCTATTTTATATAAAATTCTTCGAAGTAGCGCCTTTGTGCGTCCACACACCACTGCCAGTGGGTTTTCCACGCTCTTGGCTCATCCGCGTGCGAGTTTCCTTTTTTCATCCTGGAGCACTCACGGCACCAACTTTGCACGCACCTTTCTCATGCTCATTTTTTCCACTAAAACTCGATGCACATCACTTTTAGAGATTCCAAGTCCATCAGAAACCATGCGTGCACAATCTGCGATCCCTGTCCGGCAAAGCCTTTACTCTTGCAAAATTTTCGTACTTTTTTGAGGCCAAAGGGCGTCCTGGACATTCGGCGTCTTCAATATCTTCTCTACCCTTCCGAAACAACTTGTGCCACTCAGAAACGCCTGATATATCCATGGCATTATCACCACAAATTGCCTTGAGTACGTCATGAGTCTCCCTCCCGGTGTTATCCAGTTTCACGCAAAATTTGATGACGTAGCTCTGTTCCAATAACCGGTTCATGACAAATCTGAACGAGATCACGTTATAGACGTTTCGCAAACGAACGATCCACACTCCGCAAAGGCTGAGAGCCAACTGCCACCGGCCTCCAACCTTTTCTGAGGCTCCCCTCCCTCGAACCCAGCCGGTGAAATCGTCGTCCGTCCATCTATGCGGGGAGAAATAAGTCATACTACTTTTGGGTCAGACTTGGTACAGTAGAAAGGTCCGAAAATTATTTTTGGGAAAAACTGATTGCTGTGGTAAGTTTATTAAGAAATGCGTGTTTTTGATTGGTCGAGGTGATTACCTTAAAAAAGTACGTGTTAGGTATGAATTAGTCTGGTTGATGAAATGCGAATTTTCCCCGATATGTTTGATAAATACGGTGTTACTGGTTTTTTGGATATCCGTTATATTTTATAACCTGTTATTAACGTTAGTGATCTTTTAACCTATTTTAAGTGTAGATAGAAAGGGAATAAGAATAAGTGAGAAGAAAATGCATTTAGATTCCATATATGGTCATGCATACTTCGGTTGACTAGTAATTCATGAAAAATGTGAATCTTTGTGTGTTCCTTACATGATATCGTTCATTACCGATTATGCTATTAATGAAGTCTACGGATAGCGTTCACGATTTTTTGCCCCTAATGTAGGTTTAAAGGAAAAAGGTAAACAATGTATATGAGGAATTCTGAGAGTAGATATGCGAGCATTAATTTTAGGAGCGGGATTGGCTATTTCAAATTCTCATCTCTTGGTTTGGGGAAATTTCCTGTTATAATCTGTTGTAATAGTTCCGTTAGTTTAAGAACAGATGAAGCTCGGCTGTGCAATATGGGTATCCAATGGAAGCTCTTGTTAAATTTTAAGGACTTTCAATGCAAGGGCATCGTCTTGTGTGGACATTCTTAAATTTTCTCACGTTGAACAAAACAGAAATATAAATTAATATTCCATGTGGAAGTACGCAGGTTTTAAGATTAATGGTTTTTTGCATTAGCTTATTAATTTTATTTTGCGATATCCCATAGATCCTGGAATGACCAATTCATACTTCAAACCACCTGCTCTTCTGAAAATTTTCTTTGTTTGATCGTCTGTTCTTCTCTCTATTCATCTCTTCAAGTCACATTTTAATTACTCGGTCGTCTGATTTTTAATGTCGATTTTGTCTGCCGATGGCTCGTTCGGGTAAAATTTCGTCGGATTAGGACCAGCGATAACTATTTCTGAAAGTACATGCGAGAGGCTAAGAGGCATTCGATGCCACACTGCCTAGAGGACTGTTCTATTTGAAAATAATTTCTCTCATTACCTGTTATATTCTTAAGGAAAATGAAATGGAGTTAAAGCCATTAAAATGAAGTTTAACCAAACGTTAAATTGAGTCTTCACTCTATAAAGAACAGAAATTTTATTATAATCCCAGGCTCTTGAGTTCATTTACTTTGTCGTGCCTCTCTTTTCAATTAGGTAGGTTACCCCCAAATTCTTCAGTACTTAAGTGTGTTTTTTGCTTTCCCGGTGGGTTTATGCAGAACACTGGGTTTTTGTAAAGGATTACATAAAATTTGTCGGCAAAAGTGTCGGCAGGGTAACTTCGTTACCAGCTAATCCGAAGATCGCTGGTTTGAATCTCACGTAGTTGGATTTTCCCTTAGCAAGTTCCTGAATGCTATCCATATTAAATTTATTTATTTGAACAAATGGGGTGGGATAATTGTTTTCATGCAAGACTTTGGTTATTTACAATATTGATATTTTTATTGAGTTGAAAGAGTAAATCTATGTTGGAAATATTTTTGATTATCTAAATGACTCGTTGTTTTATCGAAATTTCTCCATTCGACACGATTCAGTAGCAATAAATATCTCAGAAGACTTGTTAAACACCAAAACATTTCACTTTGAGCTGTAAATCACGAAAATTGCTTACATAATATATGATATATATAGTTAAGTATTCGAGTATTATTATATAATGAGTCAGTCTCCTTTAAATTCAGTGGACAATTATTTTAACCATTCATGTTTGAAATGGCTTGTTTTGAAATCGTACCGAATGAATTTAAAAAATATGCATTTGATTAAAAACCATAAACACAGTAATTAACCCGAAGGTCGGTTTGGTAGGTGATGGTAGATTTCACCCAGTGTTAAGCCCGATGGCGTGTGAAATTCACACATCAGGGTAGGAGGGCCAGTTCCTTTCCCTGTGCCGACTATAGTTTCCCAGGATGTATGACTTCTAGTACCCGAAAAAACACATAGCTTGGGTGGAGCTGCCGGCGCCCAGAGAGGTTTTCCCGGGAATCAAAGCCAGGCCCTCCGGTCAGTAGTACAACGCTCTACCCCTGGACTACCGCGAACCACATATATTCGATTATTATATTACAAATTATGAGGTGCTACTTGATTCGTAAGAGTAAGTCATAACTATACGGAAAACACCTAGAAAAATTTACTGCACTTCTATTACCTTATCACAATACGTCTGTCGATTTACTATTTTTCATGTAATGACTGGGTGAAACGGAGAACACCAATAAAGATAACTGATCACATATTCCTCCCATACTGGTTAATGATATAAAGATGAGTTTACCTGAGAATCGTAAATACATAATGCATTAGTAAAAATGAACTTCATTTGTACAAAGAAATGTTATGTTGTCTACGTTCGAAGCCCTTTACTAGATTTTATTATAAACAGGATTAATGAGATAGTCTGATGTATTCAGAAATAATTATTCTATATTTGAGCTGAAACATAACCACATATGTTTTACTCTTTCTACTCTACCAAATACTATCATGTATTCACTAGCTCACTAGCAGAAGCATATTTGTCAAATGTCTTTCTGGACTTTCTCCACTATAGTTTCATAACTTAGAAAGGCCTATAAAATATTCATTCGCTATTAAAATATCTCATGCTTGAGACAATATTTTTTTGCAAAACACAATTGATCTATCAGGAATCGGTTAAATTCGTGGAGAGGAATTTAATTGGCTCGAAGGATGGATTAAATTAAGTACGAGTATTCACCCAGTTTATAAAACGAGAGGAATTCATTCCCCATTGAAATTAGTTTTTATTCAATGAATGATAGACCGTCACTGATGCTTTCTGTGAGCGGTGAATCCGCCCTATTCAAACCAACTGTATCCCCTAAAAACGTTTCTTCGTAAGGGGTCCTTCTCCAAGCCCGTTTCTCTCTTCCTCCACAACCTCACACACTCTTTTTGCCCCTTCCTCTCATCTCCCCCTTGATGGAATTATCCGGAGAAATAATTAATCACGAGCTAATAAATTCTGAAATTGCTCATCACCTCTAATCCAAGATTCTCCCCACTCAAACTCCATTCTACTCCGACCCCCCTCCTTCCGTTGCTTCCGATAATAATTCCAGGAAGACTTAAATAATCCTCACCCTCTTCACGTCGGCAAATAGAAAACATGTTTAAAGAGAGGGTGGGAGAAAAACCGTTAATGGAAAGGATGCTCCTCTTCCAATAGGGTAAGGGATTGCCCGAAATGAAGGCTGTCGTGAGGAGGAGAGAGGGTAGGGCAAACAGGTACGTCGGAGAGAGGGGAAAAGATCAAGCGGAGAGAATGGGAAGCCAAGGAAAATAAAACAAGGATTGACTTGAGGCAAATGCAGAGTTAGCATTAAGTTTCAGCGAATGGAAATCCTGAAACCAATTTACAATGTAACAGGTTTCTTAAAAGTCATCGCCATCCCACAAAAATAATAAATTTTGTTTATTCGTGAATAAGTCGATGGAAAATTTCTGTCTATCTAACTCTTGAGAAGGAATATAAAACAATACCGAAGGGAACAGGAGATATTAATATCAGGCAATATGATATGGATCTTAAACTTGGGTGAGTATATTCGGAACGATATGGAAACCATTTGTGATCCTGAAAACGATTTCCTCAAATGGAAAGAGGAAAATGATAATCTTCCTGAATGTACTTGAAAAAGGATAGCGTGTATCAAGTAAACTCTTGGAAAGAGAAGAAACTATTAAAACTAGTAAAATGCATGTAATGCAATTAAAGCTAGTTAATATATATATATATATATATATATATATATATATATATATATATATATATATATATATATATATATATATATATTCAAACTCGAAAATCCCGCCATACGGCGAACAAATATTATTTTTCGCACATAGAAATAGACATATAAGGAAAGGGACACATACATACACACACACACACACACACACACACACACACACATATATATATATATATATATATATATATATATATGTGTGTATGTATACACGAGTATGTTGTGATTTTTCCCTCAGATTGGGTCCTTCAAATTTAGCCTACTGAAATGCATGGTTTTATCCGAATACTACTAATATTAAACGAATTAAACCAGATAACTAACGGCAACAGATAAGATGAACAGATTGAATGCTGCTCCAGCCTCTCTTCTAAAAAGAGAATGAAGGAAAGGGGCTGGATAAGCCTGATATAATGAAATTTGATATAAAAACCTAGTATGATCTGGAGTATGAATACGAGTGTGATTTCAGTATTGTTTAGCAGAAGTGATAAGCCACAAATGGAAATAAGCCATAGATATTTAAGCAGCACGTAAACCCAGGGATACATCTTCGAAACATTTGCTCATGGAGTTAATAATCATGCAAGCCATTTGAACAAAAGTAAGCATAATAGCCGCAATTGAAATATGCTGAAAATAATATTGGAAGATAATGAGACCTATGCATTAATGGAAATAATTGCAAGGATATATGCTGAGGGCCAAATGTCGGAGGAAATGAAATTAATGGGTGAGTGAAAGAAAAAAAAATATATGAAGGTATAGATAACTGGTTGCCACAGTGCCGGAAGAGGAAAAGAAGTGAGGAGGGTGAGGTTGATATACTATAGATAAATGTTATGTGAGAAGGGAATTGTGTCTCCAAAGAGAGAACTTATATATTCGATGCATTCAGGCTCAACTTGGGGAATATCCATTATTACTGAAGTAAAAAATAAAACAATGCATCTTTATAAAATATTTGGTGGAATATTACATTGTTTTGTTTGTGTTATAATGATGACACTTCTCAATAAACCTGACGTTTTTCTGAAACGCGGAATTTCAAATTCTGTATACAGGAATACTTCCAGTGGTAAAAGTAACTGTACATTCATGCGATATATTTTCGGGCATTTCTCTCTCTTCCTTACTCTCTTTTTCTTCACATCCCGTTTCCATTGACTTAGATTCGGAAGAGAGGAGAAAAAAAATAACTCGTTAGCTTTCTATCTCTTAAGGTGTTCCGATCATCACGCCGCTATTCACTTTAGGATTGGAGATTTAGACCTACTCCTCTTTTCAGGGATCAGTGCTAAAAGGGAGTGGGAGTGAAGGAAGAAGGGGTGGCGACACGGCAGGGAGTTTTTGGGGAAAAAAAGAGAGCAGACGGCGGGGCGATGGTGCGGGATGAACGCACGAGTGGGACGAGGGGATGGGTGGAATCAAGGGAGGCGACGGGAGTGAGGGGAGGGTAGAAGCGTCGTGTGGGTGGTTGTTGGGGGGAGGTGAGGATATGATAGGGAGATGAGAGGAGGGAGATAGTGGGGTGGGGGAGGGCGGCGACTGTGGCGCCCGACCCTCGAGGGAGAGAGAGCCAGAGGGATTGAGGTAGACTGTGTGTGTATGTCCTGGGTGGGGAAGCGTGTTGCCAAGGGGACGGGGGAGATAGAGAAAGGTAGGCAGGAAGAGGAGGAGGATAGAGGAAGAGCCATCGACCGCTTTCATCCTCTCGAGTTTAAGTTACCTGAGAGAGGAGACAGGAGGAGGGAGTGCGCTGGTTGGTGTGTGTGCGGGTAGCGCTAAGGGTGGGAGTGGAGGAAAAAAAATATACCTACATTTCGCAGCCAACAAAGGCCTCTTTCGGTACCCCTCACGGACCTACCTGTTCGTAAACACAGTATGGATCCTCCTCTAATTTTCATTCTTCGCTTTTCTCTGTCTCTCTTTCGTTACCCTCCCTTTCTTTCACGCCTTTCCTCCTCCATCCTTCCCCTTGCCCGTAAGTGCGAACCTCTGGATCAATTTGTCCTGCTTCATCTCAATCCTTGGCTGTCGTGTGCGTCAACGCGCGCGCGGGATTCGCATTTTCGGACGTAATGCCGCCGCGGGGAAGCCACGGAACGAATGGATTCTAATGAGATTGATTTTAATCACCGGTCGTTCGAGATGGAGTGGCTCCACTTGCACCCCCTCTCCTCCTCCCCGCCCCACTCTTCCTTCCTGCACTCACTCGCCCCCAAAAATTTTCCCCTTTCCCACCTTCCTCTCTCCCACGGTTCGGATTGTCGTGGAGGGAAAATGAATCGTGTGGTGTGATGAGGAAGCCTGTGCGACGGAGACGGGATAGGAGAGGTGGATGTGTTCGCATGACGTAAGGGTCTTATAATTTAGCTCGGAGATGACACGCCTGTCGGTGACAATTTATGCCTTTATGAAGGTTATGTGGAGGTCTTTATAATTGAATACAATATTTCACTGATTTGTGGAGTTCTGGGAAAAGAAGCATCTGAAGGAGTATATTCCAACTTTGTAAGGATGATGAAAGTCGGTAATAATAGCACACCTCTTCCACGCGAATCCAAACGTGACGTGAGTCCAAAGCGTAATATCATAATTGCTATAGCAGGTCGATCTTTGCATGTAAATGTTCAGATGGGTATCCATGAGGTCAAAACAGTATGTTGCGACAGGTTTTGTTAAAATAAATTTAGGTGAACTTGTGCGATAAATTTGATGGATATATTTTATTTAAATGGGATGGATATCTTAAGGGTGGGGGAAAGAACGGGCAAATTCATATTATAGCATTCCTGTTTAAATGCTCTACAGATACGATAGAATTCGGTTTATCTCATTCATTTTTACTATCGTCTTATATATAGGCTGAATAATTACAAAATTGGTTTTAGAATAGTGCACAAATACTATTAGATTTACAAGACTGGATCCATAGAAATTTTTCGAGGAGAGGGATCGAGATGGTGCGGTGCCTTATGTACTGGCTTTCCACTCTGAGGGTTCGGGGTCGAATCCCAGTGGTTATCGTATTTTTCAGTGGTATCCGTATCCCTACTGGAGGTGCTTCGGGGAGTGCACTTCAAGTGAGAACTCCGTCCGTCTGATGTGACGTCAAATTGTGGCCACCTTTCGTTAAGAATTCGAGCCAAAGAAGGCATTAAACCTGGTGGGGTGCCCAGTGGTACAAGGCTAATTTGTGTTGAGAGTGATTTTTTCATCCGTATCGCGGCAGTCCAGGAGTAGAGCGTTGGATTATTGACCGGAGGGCCCTGGTTCGCTTCCCGGGCAATCCTCGCTGGGCTACACCGAAGCTATGTGATTTTTCGGCTACCAGATCTTGCGGGGAAACCATAACCGGCACACGGAAAGGAACTGGCCCCCCTACTCTGATGTGTGAATTTTACACGCCGTCGGGCTTAGTACTGGGTGATATCAAAAATCGCTTACCAAATCGACGGGTTGATTACTGTGTTTATGGTTTTATACTATTAATATAATTCACAAGGGTAATACTAATGCTAGTGTGAACACTATATGGCTTCTTCTTGTTAAAATTTGTAGGGTAATTTTGACCCCGGGTTTCCCTCCACCCTTCCTCCATTCCCTGAATATACAGGGTGGAGCAGAATGAACTCCCTAGTTTTAAAAGCTCACTGAAGAGTGCGTAGGTAAATTAGCAGAGTGGGAGTTGTGGCGCTAGCTGGGGAAAACAACGTCATTTTTTTAGTTGTTACCATGCAGTGATCCGGTAAGCATCGAGGCTTTGTCGTAGAAACGTTCTTCAAGAACAATAATAGTGTGGTGCTCTGCAGAGGGCTCTCTGGTGTAGCGATGAAGTGCATTTTCAGTTCTACGGCTCAGTAAATAAGCAAAATTTTCGCTACTGGGCGATTGAAAACCCTTGAAAACTCCATCCCAGACCCCTTCATAGGCCCAAAGTGACACTTTGGTACGCTGTTTCCCCCATAGGCATTATTGGGCCTTACTTTTTGGATCTCCAGGTTTAACTGTTACTGTGAACTCTGTGCCCTGTTGGGAGATGCTGGAGGACTTTTACTCCCCAAAATGGGAGAGTATAGCGAGGAATATGACACAGAAGCCTTTTGGCTTCAACAGGATGGTGCGACGGTTCATACCGCCCGTCGCTCACGCAAAATCCTGTAAGAGCAATTTCCCAGTCGTCTGATCTCCTTACGAGGGTATGTTCGACGGCCCCATCCCCCTCTGAATTTGAGCTCATGTGATTTTTTTCTTTGAAAATATCTCAAATTTGAGGTTTACAAAGTTCGACTAAGGACCTTGGAAGCTCTTTAGGAGGGAATTGCAGATGTCATCGCTGGAATAACGCAAGATATGCTGAGAAGAGTTTTCGAAAACTTTTTGGAACGACACATCATGTGCATCGCTCACCAAGGTCGTCACCAAGAGGGCTCGGGTTCAAATCCTGGAGACGGTTGATATTTTTTAGAGATATCCCGTTACCTACTTGAGGTGCTTTGTGAGAGCACTTTGAGTGAGTACGCCGTCCGTCGGATGGGACGTTAAACTGCGGACTCCTTGACGCCTTTCGTTAAGAGTAGGCTAATGCTGACGCCAGATTTCTCTCCACCCTTCCTTTCCCATCCATTCCTAATGCCGCAAATAAACTCTGCTGTCAATTATAGACGTTTCTACAAGCAATTTTAGTAGTTTCAGATAAAAGATGAGTTTGTTAAGGTCCGCGAATCACATTGTCACTTTCTCCCTCAAAATCGGTGGACAGAACGTTTTTGAGAACGCAGAGTTTTACTCGTCATGAAACTCTCATTCTTTTGGGAAAGAATGGAAAGAGTAGTTTTTTGGAGCGCACAGACTGGAGTTCCATCCAGATTTTACGCAAAATTATTATTTTGGGATACTGTTATTAAGTAGATGGACTAAAATGCCTGAAAAACATCTCAACTGAGCTCGTTTATAAGAGTGTTCTTGGCGATAGAGGTCTTGGGAAAAAGCAGCACCGGAAAAATCGCGTCTGAATAGTTATGTATGTCCCTCATTACAATTCATCCCGGGCTCCAATATAGTGCTGCGCCAATCCTTATGTCTTCGTCTCTAAAACTGACGTCGCTCTCGGCGAACGGATATTATTTTTCTCGGTCGATTCCGTGGTTAGATATATAATATTATACATAGCTTACAGCTACAGGTACAGCTTCATACCTTATTGCAAGCGTTTACATTTGAGATAAATGAATTAGTAGATAATTAAATTTTAATCTTCGGCAACTTGGGTTTTAATTTGTAGAATCTTTTGAACAAGGGAATTACCATGGTAACAGGAGAAAAATTTTATGATGTTTCTCGTTAGCACCATTTCTACATTTTTTTATTAAAATTCCAACCGCAGCTATCAATTAATTTTATTGTAGTTAAACTATTTTCGAAAAGAAAATAAAGAGTTACATATTTAGAGCAATAATATTATGGCTATGTGGTGGTAAATTGATGGGACCTAAAACCTTGCCAGGTGTTGAATTGAGGAGTAGGAGAGAATTTTTCAGTACTTAATAAGTTGATTTAACGTATTTCCAAATACATCGTATATATGTTATTCCTCTACGTACAATCATATAGATTAATCTAGCAGCATTCTGTAAAAATTAATCCGATGGATTTGATTTGTGGATATGTGGATTTAATAATGTGGAAGAACAAAGTATTATTTTGTCCAATATGAATAATTTCCACAAAGTGACGCCTCCAACCATTCTATTCCTAATAGTTATATCTAACCTTATAACCTAACTTTTGTATCTTCATAAACAGGTTTCTTCTCGAGAAGTATTGATCATTTATAGGAGGTAAAATGTTCAGGGATTTTAAATACTCAAACAAATATTTATGCTTTCCTACTATAGGGCATTGCTTTTTTGACTTCATATTTTTACTAATGAGGAAGGTAATATTCCGTAAAAAGGATTAATATATGAAATATTTAATTTTGTAAAAGTTTCATCTCACTTCGTCATTACAGTAAACTGGTACAAGGAAAAATCACGACTAAAATTGGGCATTGATAATTTAAATCAATATTTACAAAATTGTCTCATAGTTACTCGTTTTAGAAGAAGAAATAGTGATTTCTATAAAATGCGTATAGCTAGAAAGGTATTTTCCCTATGTTTAGTTTGAATTTATCATTTTTTATTTTTTGGCCTCCCTACCAGCGAATGTGGTCTCATTTGTTTTGCGAGTAGGATGTGAACGGAAAGGGAAGGGCCTCCTTTATATCCTCTCTCTCTCCCTGTCTCCCCCTTCCCACCTGGAAAGGGAAAGCTCACCCTGCCCGCTCACCTCATCCTGCCGCTTGACGTCGATTTCCATCCACAGCGAGCACCAGAAATCAGTTTCCCTCGAAACCAATTTCGTTCCTAAATAAAACTCTTGGTTTCTTCACGTGGGTGCCCTATGACCGGCTTAAAAAGACATTTTCTCCTGGGTTGGGAGTGAGAAAGGAAATTTAACTGAAGGGTATTGATCAACACTTTTAAGGTTTGCGGTAGCTAATAGTCCTGCTCATGAGCGTGCAAAATGCGGTTTGCATTGCCATCACCTGCCAAATTTTAGTGAGAGTAAATTATGTGTTGACTAGAGATAGAGATAAACCGCTTTTTCAAATTTTCTCTATGCTATGCTTCACTTTTGATAGTTTGAATGAAATGAATCCCATCTACTCAGAATACTAGAAATCTCAAAGAGAATGGATTATCATGGAATCAACATTCAATACGGGCCTATTCGGCTAATAAAGATTTGTAAATAAGTGTGTGCTTCCATTAACACGATCATTTCATAGGCACTTGGTCAATATTGACTTTAATAACTGTCAGTTAACTATGGATAATTTTTAATATGAATTTTTAAAATGAATAGTTTTAAATATGAATTTAACGATATATGTAAGGCAAACAAAATATTTTCTTCAAAGACTCCCTTGTGAAGACATCATACGGAAAAATATACTAACATTGAATACACCTTTTTCTAATTCCATGCTGTTAGAAATCTGACTCAGGTCATTGCCAAATGTTGAGAACAGCCGTTTATATATCACTTAATATTGGTAGTGAAGTTTTGCTATAAAATGCGAAGAAATAAAAGAAAATTTAAGATTTTGGATCCGGAGGAGTATCAGGCCAGATTTTCTCATCCGTCATTTTATCTTGGTGATTTAGTTTCAAATGCAGTCCACAATAAATGACCCATCATGTGAAATTAAAACCGAAAATGCTACTAAGCTAAAAATGTAACTATTAAAGTGCTTCGTGAACCGGAAGTAAATTAATAGAGCTAACGGATTCCAGCATGTACTCATGCAGTTGAAATTCCTATTTACTACATCTACGTTACACCCTTCCCACGGGAGTTTCCACGGGAGTCTTCCGATCCCAATATATAGTATTGTGGTACCCACACTATGCTGGAGTGCCAAAATTTGTAATGTAAATTCGGGGAATGTGGTGTTCGATTGTGCGTCAGCTCATTGATAATTTTTATATAGTGATAGTGAATTGTGCACAAGTACTCGTTCAGTAACAGTATTTTGAATCTATCTTTGATATTTCTCATATTTGATCTAAGTGGTCTGACCAACCGTATTTTCTTTAAACCTTTCTGTGGCTTCCTCCCTTTAGGTTAAGGAGGATTGTATTAAACCTGTTACATTTACTTTCTTTTCGCAACTAAGTTTGACGAAACTAATAATTACTTGTGGGACTTAATGTAATTCCCTAAATAACTTTTTCTAAAATGCTTCTCAAATTAGCTGCATATTCTTAATGCTACCTTAATAGAGCGAATGAGCAAGTCTCGGAAGAACTCGGTAAATTTCTGATTATACATTTACATAACCAATTAAACCTGGTATTTCAAACGCTGATTCACTAACTACTAATGTTCACGCTTATATTATATGTTAGAGATTGTAGGAGCATGCAAATATTCTGCTTATTCCGATTAACCTAATATGATCCCGTCTATTATATATTTAAATAAGTATTTCCAAATTTAATTTTTCCCACACATTTCACAGTGTGTGTATACTTTTTAAGCTTAACCTATGATCCTCAATCCGTGCAACACTCAGAATTACCGTCTGAATTGTGGGAGTATTGTATGGCATTAATTGGAATCTCTAAACTCCTTTATGAATAAAATTTGTCTTATTATAAAAACTTGCATACCCCGTTTGTAAATTATTGGAGAAATTGTTACTGGATGCCATATTAATATATTTACATAAAAAATTTATTGGATTCATTTATGGATAATTATTGCCTGTTCGTAGTTGAATCCTTTTGCTTAAATTGTAAAAAATTAAAGGAGTTTATCTATGCCAAAATCAATAAATTTAAGGACTCCTTTTACAGCGAAAAAAAAATAACTTAAAATTCCCCACTTGTAATTCCTGCTCTTAAATCTCTTTCCCATTCATGTTTCCATTCATTGGAGGTTCCACCAATTGATATTTAGAAGTGTACAGATATGTTGGACTACCATAAGGCTGGGAAACCGCATCGCCTTACCTTATAGGACTCCAAAATAAAATTATTTTTGAGCCCCCAGACTTGAAATGCAAATTAGAAGTCCGAAATAAATCGGAAGGTTTTTGAGCGAAAGACTAGAATGAACTAGGTGTTTTCCACTAACTTTTTATTTGTTACAACTAGTTTCAACGCATGAACGTCATTCTCAGGTACCGGAGGGTGACACCTATGGGTTGAACATAGGTGTACTAAATAAATGGCATGTGGAAAATTTCTACTATTCTTTGTTCATTCAAAATGAATTTCCACATAGACAAGCCTGATACCATCAATAAAGGAGAGTTTGTTTTTCATTATACCGAGATTTCATGGTTAATATTATATTCAACAGATAATTGATGATAAGAAAATATCATCGTTTCTTAAAAAAAGGGATGGTTGAGTATTTTCTAACCCGTTGAAAGTATAGAAAGAGGATGATAAATATTTCTATGAATTTATACATTTTATTTCGGATAATTATTGGTGGCCAACTCGAAAGTAAAGAATTATGATGCATAAATATTTTATTCGTAGTTGGTAAGTATTGCACTGAAGGATTAAAGTCATGACTACTAATATTTTTTTCCGAGGGGAAATATCTTTATTCATTTCTGTGTTTATCATGGAATTTTTCATTTTTCAAATTATTATTCGTGTAACGACGTTGAACCGGTAATTAAAGCATACAATTTTTAACTATCGTTATTCTATTTGTTTCGCCAATACAAATTTTAGCCTTACCATGAGAGGCGGGGTTAGTAATAATTTTACCTTGGTATAACACGTTCCATGGTTGGTACTTTAGCAGATTTCTGTTAATTTTCGTTCTTTCATCTACCCTTGTAACTGCCTCCTCGTTTGTTGTCACGTATTCCCAGGCGAGTTCATTACATAGAAACGGGAAAGCTTGTGAAAACACGAATTAACACTTCAATATGAGTGGTTGTATATATGCGAGGAAATTTTATACCCACATTGTTTCATCTTAGTTACTTCGTTAGTGGAGAATCGTAATGGAGCTTTATTCATTTTTATGTAATTATTTTTAAAAAAAGAAATATCAGTTCCAGCCCATTATAATGTTATAACGTATTAACAATTATTTATTACCATTGGATTGTATTACCAAATAGATTAAAAATACAATCAAGTTCAATTTTAGCTAGCATATTTGTTAAATATCACATTTGTTCATGTCACTGAATTGTTAATTATGTATGGTACGTTATAAAAAAAGAAAATATTTATTAATTAAAGAAAATTCGCTCTACGACTTTGATTGAAAGATTGCTGGCTGATTTCTTAGGGGCCCGTTTAAATGAGCATTATTTTAATCGATCTCCACATTGGCATCATTCGATTCGTATGTTCATTTGACATAAAACGGGAGCAAGAGTTTAGATAATTAACAAATTAAGTAAGGCATACCAAATGTCTGCCGGCTTTGCCAATTTTACCCTTTAATCCCTTCATAGGGTTCATCAGAGTGCGCCCTCATATTGACAGTCGTTTTGGCTTTCTATTTGGTTAAGTTAAGGAAAGTTATCTGAATTTCTAAATGGTTGGTGAATATTTAAGAAAATATATTATTACTTTTTTCACGTAATAAAAAATTTGTTAATATTTCAAACCAATTGAATAAAACAGTAAAGCAATATTATTTAAAATATACGACGAAATAGTGATTGAAGTATTGCAACATTGCTTCCTTTTAATTCAATTACATATATGAATAGCCAATGTATCAATAATTTCATGTTGCCAGTTTAAGAAAAAAATTATAGTCCTTCCCTTTGCTTTGCTAAATATTCATTATTCGGTGTATTTTCTCTTTCTAGAAAATGTTCGGATAACTAACCGATTCTGATTAATAAAACCAAGATCGGCCTTCATTAGTGAATTTCACGCTCAGTGTCTTTTTATGGGAATTTGTCGAAATGGGACCTTTATCTTAATTGCCGTTTTGATTTTCTATTCTTTCAACCAAAAAAATTGTCTGTGTGGGCGAAAAACGGAGGACCGTTTTGAATGGCATGACCTTTCCCTAGCGTAATGGTGATGAGATAAAAAAAATACTGCGAAATATTGTGGAGGATCTTTGCAGATTAAACCTTCGATTCCTTACTTGTGGTCAAAAAACATAGGAAGTCTCACCAGTCAATTTTTCCAGTCCTTCCCAATTTTAATTTGCATAAAAAGGCGAGAAAAAAATTCATAATCGATTCTTTCTTACTCGGTTTTCTTTTTATTTCTCCCCTACAGACTGAGGGTTCGCATCTCAATTGGGTCATGAGCTCCATTTCTACCTCCTCTTCGCCAGCATTTTTCTCTCATCCTTCTCTGCTCTTCCCACCGACGTTGACTCCCAAAGGCTTTTGCAGTCCATGAATAGTTTATGGTTTCTCGGTTGCTGCGTTGAGTAGTTACCTTATTCGGGGCTTTGGAGGAGACGTAGGGAGGAGTAGGGTATGACGAGGGTGTATGTTAGGGCTATTTCGCCTGCACACGCTCTCACTTGCTCACTTTCTCCTTTTTACACCCTCTTCCCTTTCCTCCTCTCATGTTCCCCCTTCCTGTTTTCTTTTATCCTCTTTTGGTGTAGGTAAGTGGCCTGAGGAGAGAGAAAAACGGAGTGACCGGGAGGAGCGGGAGAATCGACGGGAATGTGAAGTAGGAAGCTAGAGATAGGGGATATTTGTAGGAAGGGTGAAGAGCTTAAAAGACGAATCGCATCTGGATTGCTCCTTCGGGGCTTACTAACTCATCACGTGAGAGAGCAGGCCATTGCAAATCGCCCACGGAGGAAGCTCCAAGGAAACTGGTGGGGGATGCTTATGTATAAAGGAATAGCGTAAATGTAGGGAGAGAGAAGAGTGGATTGAGAGAGTGAGAAGTGAATGGGTGTCAAAGGCAGACGGAAAGAGAGGGATGGAGAAGGTAGGAAAATATGGAGGGGTAGAGGGAGGGAGAGGGCGAAGGGGGAAAAGAGACGGATGGCTCGTTAATCCTTGAGGGAATCTTGCTTTTTCACCCTTTTCCGAAAAAATGAAAAAGGAGGTGACTTCTACCATAAATTCCTCTTGCGCTTGCTTTTTCGAAGATATGTAATTGAAGTGGTGGTGGAGGAATCGGATGTTGAAATGGATTTCTTTGAGGATGTAAGTTAGACAAAGTTAAGGAAGCGGAATTGAAGGGGTTATGGGAAGAGTAAATGTAGGGTATGGTGCTTAATTTTTTTAGATACTGAGGCCTCTGAAAATTATAGACAGGGATGAATAATTTTGTAAAGGATTCCTATCGTCTCGTGTCCATGTTCGCCTCCTTCGTTCAAATTTGACAAATTTTATTTTATCCCTCGAAAGGCTTCCCGTCAATGAAAAAGTGCTGAGTGGCTTGCTGATTATTCGATATTTCCTCCCTCAAAACACCCTTTGTGCCCCTAATGAGATCTTTCATTCATCTTTTGGAGATTGTTCCATGGCGTGATTTCTTTTTCCGGGACATTTAAGAGGACAAATCAGGCATGGTCACACAGACATTTTATTGGTGTCTCCCTTTGTTTCTTTTTATCTGGCATGGAATAGTTAGTTAAATATTGTTTGTCACGGGCACTAGGGATAAAAAAGAATTTGTGGAACATCTGTGCAATCTGATGCTTAAATTACGACATTTTATAAATTTGAAAACAAAGTTTCTATTTGATGATAGTAACTTTTGGAAATAAAATTTCAATAAAAACAACCTCTAAGTAGTTGGAACGAATTAGTCATAAGAAAGACATGTTAATTACTAATTGGATGGAAGTAAGAATAGTTAATTCTTATAGGCTGTTAATTTATGAATTTAATTCCTTTGAATAAGAAGACGGCGGTCTATAAACGAAAGAATGAATAAATGAAAGGTATCGGCGCGTCGTATTTGGAGAAGGCGATAGAAAATTGATTTTGGCGGCCATGACTTATATTTATTTCTGAAGGAAGATAGAATACACCAATCACCATCAATTTTTTAACATAAGGAAAACTTCACCAATAGCTTGACGTTCTCTTTTGAAACATACCTTAATTATTCTTGAATTTTTAAATCTTCCGATGTGAATGAGGCAATGCCTAAATAAAACTTCTTATTCCTTTCCACATTTTTAAATTTCTTAAAATTATGACCAACAGTAATGCTGTATGGCCCAAGAACTTGGTCTTAGACTAAAGTGTGTTATGAGGGATAGGGGATTTGTATGTATGTATGTAGTAGGATGCTGATGATGTGATGGAAGAATTGCTATGCAAGCCGGAAAGGAGGAAATAGGATTTTGAACAGCATAAGAAATAATGTATGCCTATAACTTTAGGAAAAGTTTCTTAAAGTCTTCAGCAGTAGTTCCTCAAGTATGTGCACTTATTATTGAAAACCGTGAAAAAACAGCCCATATCGGAATGCTGAATTGTGTGCTTAGTTATGCGCGCTGACGTTGCATTCAATTAAATTATGATTTCTCTCCTTCAAATACACAAATGGTATGAAGATGAATCACTTCACATTTTTCTTACCGGTTTGGAATATGCTAGACTACTTAATCAGAAAAATATTTAGTTGTTATAACAACGTATGAATACCTCAACAAAAATATTTGGAAATTTCCCTTCCCCTTTACCAAACATAATGGAGACATATGATAAAAAGCGCGAGCAAAGTTTTTCCAAGTTCTGCTCTTTCGTTTGCACAAGGGTAGGTCTTGCCATTACCATTCTAATTTTACCTAGATATTTCCTGGTCCATATATTTATCCACGTACGGCCTGACTATTTTCAATCTTAATAAATCTTTTGGAGCCAAAACTGATAAGTAATTAATTCCTCTCCACTTGTTGAATGGGAAGATTCTGGATTCATGGTCATGTTCATGCTCTCATCGATGAAATAAATTTGAACTTCGCGCGGGACTACTCTTGGATCTTTGCCCTGTATTTTTTCCCAACGCATGGCGGATTATGCGAGACGGTATATGGCGTACCACGGACAAAATTGTGTAGCCCCACCCGAAAGCTTTGGAAGATGTGTGTAGATTTTCATGCAACATACGGGTAATTACGAAATTATACAACATTACCTTCGCTCACGAGCGATTCTTCGGTTATTCCGTTTGTTCTCTTCTCCGCCGAAGAGGTTCTAATTGGCGCCACCGTGCTCGTCGTTTGCTGCGAAGTCTCGCGCACCGGGGAAGAAGTCACTGGTTCGGCAGAATTCACATCTCCGCTCAGGGCGATGGCCATGGGGGCCGAAGTGGGCTCCGCGCGGGGGGGCACCACCGATAGGGCCACCAGGAATAGGACCAACTTCACACCATGCGGGGAGGCGGGCCCCCCACGGAGGCGATCAGCCGTTGCGGCCGCCGCCATGTTTGTTGTTTGTTGACTATTATCCCCACCCCGTTGTTTTTATTTTTCGACCAAGCGGAGAAGGAAGAGAAAAGAGAAGGACATGACAAAACTGGAAGACTGGAAACTTTAATTTTACTCAGCTGCAATCGGAGGAATAATAACTATTCGGATACCTTTGCCGAAGTTTGCGGGTCGAAATTAAAATTTTTCTCTACTCACAGAATCACCATAGAGGGAAGGATGATGGCTTCCTAATATCATATACACTACACCTCACCGCAAAAAGTGAGCAAAAAATTTTGGGTTCATGCAAATTATAATAATTTTTTTGAAAATCCTTCCAACGTCGGTGAATTGGCCCCGTAACAAATCACTTGAACTGCCTTCGCGGACGGCGCGGGAAAAGCGACTTCCGCAAACTACGACAGAGATTCCGCGCCGACATTTAACCCGCGCTGTCGACCGAGACGGACGAGGAGAAAGGGGAACTTTTGAAAGAGAGAGAGAGAGAGAGAGATTGCGTGGAATGCAGAATATTGGGAGGTCGAAGCGTTCGTTAGAGGAAGATGAAAACCCTTCCCCTTACACTCTACTTTCCCTCTGTTGGAACTCGCGCTTATCTTTTGGTATGCACCTTCGGAATTCTCGGTCCCCGTGCCGGTCGGGTGAGGAGGACCCCCTCCGGGATTTTGGGCTGGACAGGATTTGTTTTCACAGCAGCGAATCCGTTCCCGTGTGGGAATACATGCGCGAAAAGTGTGCAGCTGAGGTGGTTACCTCAGCATCACGGGTGCCTCTCGTCACACTTTTCTCTTTATCCGAGCGTTCCTCTACCCCATTTTGACACCATCCTCCTGTTTTCTTTCTCTCTCTTTCATTACCCGCCTTCCACCACCTCCTTCTCTTCCTCCTCTCTTTCACTCGCTCCTCACCGCTTAATTCGGTCCACTCACCTCGGAATATCCCTCCTCTCTGTTCTCTCACTACCTCGCCGGAGTCTGCAACGTCGAAGAGCACATACACTTCTCTCGCTCTCTCCTTCTTCTGAGACCTTCCCCCTCTCCCTCTCTCACTCTCACCCTCCTTGCCTCTTCTCCCCTCCCTCAATCCGACCACCCCCCCTACCACCACCACCACCGAAAACCCTCCCCCTCTTCTCACTTCCCCCCTCTCTCTCTCTCTCTGCTCTCAAACTGCCCCCTTCGCTTACGGCTCTGCCCTCTGCTGTGCTCTGCAGTCACCGCCGCTGCCGCCGCGCGTATTGATTCCAACGGAGATGAGTCTTCGTGCACGGCTGCCAACGTCTGGGGGTTGGGACTCTCACTCTGCTCCCTCCCTAAACACACCCTCGCTCCCTATCTCATTCAAACCCACCCTCCCGCACATCCTCCCCACCCCCCTTCTCTCGTCCACCCTATCAAACCGCGTCCACCCCTCCCACTCCTAACCTCCGCCACCCCGCAGCCTCCCCCTCCAGGGTCTCGCCGGATCCCCCTCATAAAACCTCCCCCATCCGCACAGCGATCCTCCCCCACCCTCACACGTTTTCTCCTTCCCCTCTAGGTGCCTCATCCCTCTCCTTCCCTCCCTTCCGTCGTCCAACCAAAACCCACCCCCCCCTCACTCCTGCGTTTAGGAGACCCTTCCTCTGCTCCCATCTCCCCCCTCCGCCCTCTTTCCCCGTATCCGCTACCTTTTCCCCTTACCACCCACCACCCGCACCATTACTCTTCTCCCCTCTTCTCCCCATAACTTCCCGTGCTCCGCTCTCTCTTCCACGCCACCCTTCTGGGCGCCGGCGCACCGACCCGCCGTTCTGTGGGATTGTGAGTAGGGTTAAGGCGGGAGTGGGGGTTAGGTAGAGAGAGGGCGGAGGCGCGCACCCCTTCTCCTTCCCTCCTCATCTCTCCCTCTTTTCCTCCCCCGCCCATCCCGCCGCGCGACGTACGTATATAGGAACCCTCGGAGACCCCTAGGGAAAGCCCCTCCCGTCCCTCTGTCCGCGCGGAACTTCCCCACCCCCTCTCTCAAAATCTCCTCATTCCCGTTTATCCCTTCCTCCTCTTTTTGAACTCTCCCTCCCTGCCCTCAGCAGCGTAGCCTACACATGGTAGCGGTGACGGAAGCTACGTGCAAGAGGAGGTTGGGAGTCAGAGATAGAGAGGAGGGAGGGAGCTGAGTACGTGGAGAAAGAGAGAGGTTACCTTGCTTTCCCCTCGCTGGACCAATTCCGCATGTATATTTTTTTCTCTCCCTTTCCTTTTTACCTATTATATTTCCGTCGTTTCCTCATCGCCGCCGAACTGGCTTCTTCTTCCTGGCCAATGGACGTCAGAGGAGGTCGGAAACGAGAGACGAAACGAGCGAGACTGATGAAATGAGTGATTGAGGGCGGGGGTGAGGTCGAACAGGACGTGAGTTGTTCAAGAGGCTACCTTTTTTCATTTAAAAGAAATAAAGGAGACCGAAGTCTGGTAGCTGCCCCTCTCTTCGAAAGAGGGGTAGTTTGTCGAATCCAGAGAAGATTTTGCGGAGGGAGGAGTTGATGACTTTGTGGGAGAATTCGGCAAGGGCGGGGGGTGGAGTCCGGAAGGAAAATGGGTAGCCGGAGGTGAGGGAGGGAATTTTGGGGAGGAGTGTGTAAGGGACGTTCCGGGGGGAGTTTGAGTCGAGGGAGTACGTGGGAAGGTGGGGGGAGTGGCTTCGGGAAGTGGACGGAACAGACCAACGGAAACCGCGATCCGTCGGGGGTGTATGTGGAGAGAGTTAGGCCGGGAGTCGAGAGCTAAGGAGTGAAAGAGGATTCGAAATTTGTCGAGTGAGGGAGAAAGGAAGATAGACAGATGGAAAGGTCCCGAGTCGGGTGGATGGAGAAGGAAATAGTGAGCTGGGCGTGCCGATGTAGTGGAATTTGGAGTGAGGGGACTCCGTTGGAGGGGTGGAGTTGACCGCGGCGACTCCGCCTTTCGTCTACTTGTGAGGGGGAGTTGTGGGAGGAGGAAGGGAGACGCCTTGCTCGTTCAGCGTAAACAAACCGGCGCCCCGCCAGTTCTCTACGCTGTCCTGCCTTTCCCCATCGTCCTATTTCTAACGCACAGCATAGTTTTTTCTCTCCAAATCTTTTTTCTTCTACTTTCCGGCGTTAAAAATAAATTAGTAAAATTTTTTCTTCTCTTTTAAAAAGATTGGGGGGGGGGGGGAGATTTTGCAGTGGACTCGCGTGCTGAGAGAACGTCCCACTCCTGTCCATGTTCCACGCTTTCTTATTATTTACATCTCTTCCGATGTCTCTGTGGACCTAATGGGCCACGTATCTTCAATCATCGACCTTTCAAGTCATTTGATGACAAAAGTTTCAACGCCATTCGCTGTATTTTTTCCCCTCAACTCCGGAACGTTTTCCGCTCTTCATTATGTACTTTTCATCATTCCAATGTCTGAGAGTAAAGCCACGATCACTTAAGTTTTCTATAAATCTGGAAAATCCCTTATTTGCTTTATCTTGTGATTAAAAAAAATCCAAATTCCGCCATTTGATTTGTTTCTTCGCCTTAAATCGTTCTGGGAAATTAATGCGATTTCGATCTTCTTTGAATTTCTTTTTATTGGACTAAATCCCAGATTTCTCTAATTGCCGGCGACTGCGACATCTGTCCCCAAGGAATATTTTTTCTCTTTGTCATCGGACATTTTTTTCTTCACAGTTCTTCTCGTAGGGATATTTTTTATTGCTCTCCATTTCTTCTTCTCCCTTTGCTTTGCAAATCATTCGCGTAATTTAAATCTTTTCTTTATTACTTTTTTTGATTGCGAGGGATGCTAATGTTCTCGATCGGGTTATACCGTAGTGGAAATGGTAATCCAATTCAAATTGATTCGAAATTCACAATGTAAAATTCTATTCCAAATTGATATGGTGCGGACTACTTTTAGATAACTAGTTACCTCTATGAGATCCAAATCACTGTTGTTGTTGTTAGTATGAGAGAGAAAGGATGCTCTTCAGGAACCTTTCTCAAATTTCGATAAATTGCTTTACCTGAAAAGCTCGACTGAGTGGGTTTGCGAATTATTGCTTTGCCTAACGAATTGATCACCGGAAATGTCAAATAACAATGCCTGCTACTGTATAAGTGAAAACAACATAGGACAAAGACTGGTGCTGAAGCACAGTTTGTTTTATCAGATGAAATGTGGTTTAGGTGAAGAAAAAATACCATCACTTTGTGATTAAACGTAAAAAAATATTAGCAGGAAAAAATCATTTGTCCAGCAATTACCGCTACCTATTTTATTGCTTCTCTTCCCATGCTAATATCTATGTTTATTCTTTCCCCTCCGTCAAAATGCTTTAGTAAAGCCAATCAATCCACCACCTAAAATATTAATCATTACCATATTCCCCCTACTATTTTGTTAATATTTAATAATACTTTGTAAAAAATGTGAAGTATTTTAGGCAATGTTTTGGACAAAGCAATCAAAAACGAACATCATTATGCGAAATTGGCACGGTACGTGACAATTCTCGAGCTTTAGCAGCAGCGTGACGAATCAGTCAGCTATTCACGTATTATATTTCGCACAGATGTAGAATACCAAATTTGAGAGGGAATTTGGGAATGAAGAGTTACGAGTGCATTTTCCTCCATTTGGCTATTGCCCCTAGTGTATAGAGGTGGGCTATTGCTCCCAGCGTCGTATTTATCAACGTATTGCCCTTTGGCTCAAAGGTAAATATTTTCCATTATCATAAGTTTTCCATCTAAGTTATTCCGACAGTATTATTTTATAATTATTAAATTGTTATTTTCTCTCATTCTATTTAATGTTGAAAAGGTTTTATTAAACTTTTATGATTATAACGTACGCAAGTAAGACCAAGTTTAGATGGAATAGAAAATTCCCAAAATAGCAGTAGAAATTTATAATTTATCATTTGTAATTTTATATTACCTACTATTGCTATTAATATTTAGTACTAATGTATACTTAGTCCGACTTCCATACCACTTACCAAGGAAAGTTGAATCAAAGCCTTTGATTGGTTATTCAGAAAAATCAAAGAACTCCTCTCCAATTGCCTTATTAAGTAAAAGGTATTATTGTTTTTATTATATGGAATAATGACTTCACCGTGTATCTAAAAAGCATTTGTACTTGTAATTCAGTCAAATAAATATTAAGATGTCCAAAGCTTTTCTAATTCCAATTTCATTTTAACGTATTAAATAAAGTAAATATCGTTCGTTATTAATTATACTTCGGTAACGCTTAGAGACCAGAGGAGAGTCTCCGTATAAAAATTGCGTCGGAATAATGTAAATTGACACTTTTGAAGCTGCCTTTCTAACGACCAGGTTTATTATCATCCATAGGACTAAATATTAATACATGCATTCGACTGATGTGTTCAAACATACCTGTTATATTTACTTGACGATAGAATACGTATAACGGCCAACCTGGCTGTGTTTGTTTGAAGTGGTTATTATAAAACATCGTTGGAAATTCAGTTGATAACGGTTGACGAATTCAACGTAGAAGAAATTAAAATCACAGAATTCATATCAGATTCGCGATCTGAACTCGGTTATTGCATGTTTGGCTGACTAACGCTCCCTCCACCAGGTCTATGCTTAAGAGATCAAAGAAAGAGAAAATAATGAAATGTTGAAACGGGTGGCGGAGAAAAGATACCATTAGAAAAATACAGAGAGTAGAAGTCCGTTGAGTAGATATAGTAACGGCAGAAATCGGCGGCTGTAAAACTGTGAGCGCAAGGTGGCACCGGAGGTAGTGAATTGCTTCAAACTTCGTCAAAGGAAGGATACTCCCAATCAAAGGAGTTGATTCCTATTGATGAGCTGCTACACGGCGTTTAATGATATTTTAAAAAGTGTGTTTTGGTTTCTTAAAGGAAACTAACACCGTACAGAACTTAATAAATAATGGTTATTGGGCCAACCGAAATAAAAAATGTATGCTTATATCCGTCCATTTAATTGTAATAATATTTAGATTTCATTTATGAAACAACATGATCATAAAGCTGACTTCTCACACAGCAAATAAACTTTCATTTTCTCCGTACTGTTTATTTAGTAAAGCAGCAAATGTAAATGTAATTACACAATTTTACAGGACACGCTGACTGCAAAATGTTTGGCGTTGTTCTCGCTTGTTACCGTTCCTAGAATATTTTTAGCATTGAGTTTCTCCGTCATTTTATGGGTGAGATATGGGGTGCAAAAATTATTCTCTATACCCTCTATTAAGGTCCTTCTTAATCCTTCTGATGGTTCTAAGGAATTTCCTTTTCCTTCTAGTCTCCCATATTGTTATTTATGTCAAGGTTATCATGGTCATTAAGTTATTGTCGCGTTATGTCTTCGATTCTTTCAACCTTTATCCTTCTAGTCCTTCACTAGATGAATATCTCACTAGTCATGGACATAGAAAATAATTAATGGTTTTAACAGCAGCTGCAATATGTCTAGGAGGCATAAATTCCCACCTACCTAAAAGAAGCACTGTTTTTCAGCTGCTTGATGCATGCACCAAGAGAACGTTTGAATTACTAATATTTTATAATAAATGGGAATTTAACAATATTAAAAAACGTTTTTTCTATTTTTATTGGTGCTTTTACTGCTAATGGCATTTTCGTCTTTAATCTCACTCAGTTTTAGTTCGGCACCAACTGCTAGATACTAAAATAATTCTTCTTTATTTTATTGGTCGATGAACATCGGAAAGCCGTTTTTTTGAATTAGTCAATCTGCGCTTTCCGTTTTATATTTAATTCCAATTGGGTATTAGTAAGAAGAGAACAATGGTAAAGGAATTCTTGGCACTATAGCAGTAAAATCAAGCCAAAAATTTGAACAATCACACGGAAATTGTGTATATTTATTGGGACATGCCGCAATTCTCTATGAAAACGAGAAAAAACGTTAATATTTGGAAATTTTAAAACTTAGATAATCATGAAAAGTGGTGCATGTTATTTAAATTGTGCTTTATAATGTTACATGAATGCCTACGATTTAATAATATAGAGTTTTAACCGAAAATTTCTAGGATTTAGTTCAAAGATACCGAAATAGATCTGAATAGAAGGTGGCAATTGTAATTGCCGCAGCAATGGTGTTTCATGCGTTTATTAAATTTATTGGATGGCTCAAAATAACTTTTTAATTCATAATACTCCCTGAATAGGTCTATCTAAAACTCAATGTGTTATTTCAAAATTTCATGCCAAAGTTTTATTTTCATTATTCCCTTGTCTTTCTGTATTATGGTCTGTGCAAGAAGCGAGAGCCAGCGTTAGTAATAATTTCACCCGAAGCATTAACTTTATGTGTGTGAAATTCATCGCCTTTATGGTGCTTCTAATTAGATGTTTTAAATTCCGGGTTTGGGCTAGAGAAACGACAGTTTTACCCTTGTATAAAATTAGGATTTCTCGACGAACTGGCGGTTGAGTTAATGTTTTCGGAATTGAGAGTATCCCAAAATGTAGTTCATACATCTCCATGCTATTCTTCGCTCTCTTCTCCCATACTTGCATATTGAAACTTTTTCATCAAACTCCTCGCCAACCAGCTCTCTTCTACGTGTGTTTACTTGCATGTTCTTACCCCTCTTTCTCCTCCAGCTCTCTTGGTCATCCTTCCCTGCGCGACTCTCCAAGTTTCTCTCTTTGACCCCGTTTCCTGCGTCTCCACAACTGCCTCTCTTCCTCTCGTTTTTAATAATTTTTTTCGCCTGCACAACACATTTCCATCTCGCTGCATAATTCACTACAATATCCTTTCGCACCCCATCTCGTGTTCAATGCTTTATTCGCCTTTTTTTTAAACGTGTGTCCGCACAAGACTCGCTTCATTCGCCCGATTCGACCCTAGACGGCGTCAGGAAACAACCCGTTACACACATTTTTTGTACGTTTTTTTCAGCGTGGCGGCGTCCGGAACCGGGCGTAGGGAGTGGAGGTGGAGGAAGGGGGTGGGTGCATAGGGGGGAAATGTGGAGGCAAGAATATGGCGGGGAGGGGGACCGGGAGAAAAATGTGGAAGCTGGTAGGATGTTGGAGGCGAAATGAGATTGAGGCTGAAGCATTCAGTTTAAACAGCGAAGAATATCCCGCCGTATATTTTGGCATCTTTCGCGAAGCTCTGGCTAATGTAGCTGTTATCTCCTCCCTTGTACCTCATTAAGTGGGCTATCCTGCTTCGGTTACGCAGACGGTATTTTCGGAGTAAGAAGAGGTAGTGGAAGAAAGGGGAATGACTTTTCCCGCTCAGTTTGCATAAGAAATATGAACAAACTTTTCGTGTATTTCTTGCCTCGTTTCTTTTCACCATCGATCTCTCCCCAAGCTCCTACACTCCTCTTCTCTACTCGTCTAAACTTCTGATTCTCCCTTGTCTCTCACTTCGAGGCTGCAGACCTCCTCCCCTCCCCTTCTCCCAGTTCAAATCTCTTTTTCGGCTCTTGCCAAACTTGTTTGCGTTTTTCTCATCGTTTGCATAAATAAGTCTTTCATTAAATTCATAAACCGATTCGATAGAGAGAAGCTTTTCACGGGGTACATAATAGTGAGAATGAAAGCATTCGAATCTAGGGTGTTGTTTTTTGAAAGCTTCCGGTGCTTGAAATGAAAGTTGTTTTAGCTCGAGTGTTATCGATTGAATCTATGTGTGTTGTTCTCTCTCTCTATTCCATGCTTATACTGGGTTATGTGGAACCCTTACATATTAGCGTTATAAAATCGAGCCGCCGTCCTCGAAACTTCATTGACGACTACAAGTAGCTCCGTTAAATAGAATTTCCCTTCGGTTTAAATATTTAATTTTTATTGGAGTGCCTGTGGCTTTGTATCAGTAATTAAATAGCTGCGTTTTCCAGTATAAGCTCTGGTGCTGCGGTCTAGTGCTACAGACTAATTAATTCATTTCTCTCTTCTCTTATCCTTCTTTACTTACATCGTTCTCATGAAAACCGTGCCTCCTTTCCTGATTTTTCCCGGGTTCTCTTTCTACCCCTGTTCGACCTGACATTTTTCCCGTTCTTTGATTGTGCTTATCCCGCTCACTTTTATATTATTTTACTGATGTGTTTTAATTTATAACACCCACAAGTTTTCATTCGTTATTTTAGGACTCTATTACTAATATTCCTTTAGCATTCACGCCGTATTTTTAAACACCAAATTGATGTGTGTCCACCTTTTATAACGGTTCAGTATTTATTGCTAATTTCCTCTATTTAATGATTTGCTTCTCCTGCATTTATTTCTGGATGTCCCTTCGTATTTTGATATTTCAATATTTCCCCGAATCCTTTTAAAATTTTCTAAAACCTGACTTCACGTTCTCTCTGCTGCACCTTCCTCTCAGCCCTTGTTGTCGTTTTTCCCTGTAACGTTTCATCTTCTTATACACCATCTCCCGCATTTGCTCTTGTTAAATTGCGGTGCCTACTCCTTCTTTCTCCTGGATTTGGGGATATTTAAGATTTCCCCGCCTATGCCGAGACCTCTCGCAGACTTAATATTTTTGTAGCAGGCATTGCTCTATCTCGATTTTCTTCTGCTCCCTCTCACTGGCATTTAAATTTGTCCCTTACATTCGTTTCGTATCTTGGATCATGCTCCCCCATTTTGCTCTCGCTCTCCTCCGATGTTTCTTCCCTAACTCGTTCATTTCGTCCGGCTGCTCAAGCGGTTCGCTCCCGCGTCCGCACAACTGAACCCCCCGCTCTCTTTCCTCCAATTTCACTACCCCCGCGCAATCTCTTTCGCGGATTTATTCCTTTCCCTTCCCCGGCCTTCCCTTCCGCTCTATTGCCCGTGCTCTGTCATCCACCGCCGCCCTTCCCAACAAGATTTTCTCTTTCCAACCTCCTGTCCACCCTCTGCTGATGGAGATTTTCTCCGACGGAACTGCAAGTATTCTGCTCGGATTTAATCGCTTTCTCCACTTTTATGCCTCTGTTGCTGTCTCTCCCTTCCAGCTATCTTTTCACATGCCTCCGTCGCCAGAGTTTGGAGCTTTTTCTCCTCTTCCGCATCTTTCCTCCTCTTTGTTTTCCTTGCCTTTTCGGATTGGGCACGCCCGTCATTTCTTTAATCTTTCTCCGCCTGTCCTCTGTAGAACGTGTTCCATATTTTCTTTCATCTTTCGAGTTTACAAAAACTTAGCGTTTCAGAAATTTCCGTTTTACTTCATACTAATTCGTACCTCTTCTCATTTCTGCATTTGGTACTAAATATTTTGCAACTTATGTAATTCATTTCATTCCGTTGTATGTGCTACCTGTGGATTAACTTATCTTAATGTAATAGATAATCCAAAATTGATGATTGGTGAGTCTTAAAACGTAAATGGTGTAAATTATATGCACGCCTAAATTTTTTGTGTTAACCCGCAGGGCAGTGGGATCGTCAGCTACGAGTATGAATATACTAAGTTCGAGTATACCCACCGGCATTCGTCCTGGGTTTTCATTTTATGATTTAAAATGATAAAAGAGTATCATATGAGCTCAATTCTCAGTATTTAATAATTATTAATTCTTGTTTTTGCTGTCAAATAAAGAAATAATTATTCTTATACTGCGGGAAAAATTCTTTGTGGAGGTAAAATCAGTTCAACTCGGACCAAATATAATTTATAGTTTTTAATATTTTATCTATGCTTATGTCTTTTTCATAATGTAATGTAACGTCCTCTATTGTGACTCTATTTTAAAAATCATCGGACCCCTCTTGCTTTTTCTACTATGTCTAGTAATGGAATTTGTGTTTCATCATAGTGAAATAAGCTTTTAAGCGGATGGGAGACGAAGTATGAACTTAAAATCAAACTTTCGTCCCTGTTCTCGTTGAATCTTTAATTATTTATCTCTATCCTTCCTTAACTGAGTACCCCTTCTTTTGGCGTCTTTCTTCTTCTCTCATCTCCGTCGTTCTGATATTCCAAGAGAAAGAATGAAGTGGCACCGAAGCGGAACAGTGAATCTCCATAAGAAATCGCGATTTGTTTTTTAAGAAAATAAAAGGAATTACAATGAATAACTAAAATGTCTTACTATAAAATTAAATTTTTCGTGAACAAATATATTTTTCTAAAAAAATGTAACTTTTATTTTAATCCCAGGGCTCAAAAGGGATATTGTACATGGTGATTTCTTGTCATGTCCATTAAAATTTACCTATCCAAAATACAATACCTTAAATGCTTTTGAAGAATGAGCCGATGTGAGTTACTTCTCTTCTTGTAAGTTCGATAGAACACGGAGACTGTGTGCAGGATCTAATATTTCACCTCAAGTGCAGGATCATATATTATATACGTTTTGTGGTTTACATTAGTGAACGGCTTCTAATTTGCTAGCCATTTGAGACAAAGAAATATATGCAGTAGTTAACTCTGAGCGTAGATGGTGGAGCTAGTGTTTTATGTTTTGGAGAAGAGAGGCGATTGATCTTATGGCCATTTATGGTTTTTCTTTTGGAGAAGAACGATTTATAAATGCCGAACTTTCTCTTAGTTGAAAATTTTCTCGTTGACAATGAACTTTATAATTGTTGTCCTTCTTCAGCTGACTCTTAAAAACACTATTCCGACCACATCGTTACTGAAAGAACCTGTATACTGCGGTTCACAAAACGTTGAATTTTGAGTCCGGTACGGAAAAGTATACTTGTTAATGGCCCGTGGAAACATAAGAAATTAGGTTAAACCTTGTTTGATGTTGGATACAGATTGTCCTGCCACTGGCCTCGGAATCGGAGTGTCTTTAGAATACGTAAATAGAGCGTGAGCTAGAAAGCTCTCCAGGACTGGTATGGTTTCGCATTACGTAGAATTTTAGAGACCAAGGGGTGGAATCGGGATGTTACGGTGGATAACGTACTGGCTTCCCACCAAGATGTTAGAATCCAATACGAAGCAACCGTACATGGGTTCGAATCCTGGAGACGACAGATATTTTTCATTGGTATCCCGATCGCTGTTTGAAGTGCTATGTGGAGAGCACTTTGGGAGAGTACGTCGCCCGTCGGATGTAATGTCAAACTGAGGACCCCTTGGCGCCTTTTGATAAGAGTAGGCTAAAGCAGGGTTTCTCTCCACCCTTCCTTTCTCATCCATTGTTAATGGCGCAGATGACCTTAGCTGTCGGTCGCCATCCCTCTTTATGGTGGCTCGTAGGGTATTTATGTAGATGTAGATCCCTAAAAACTACTGCTACCAGGCACTAAGGCATTGATTTGACCTACTATTGAATTGACTGATTATTAGGTACATAAATGTACGAGTAATTCTCTAAACTTTGGAAATGTATCTTAGGATTTTTTTCGCCTGTTCACTGTATGCCTCGGAACATGGTCGTGGAAGTAAGATGATAGGGATCTACGCTTATCATCTTTTGAGGTGTGGATGTGTAGGAGGATAAAAAAGGTAAAATGGACGGATTGGATATCAAGGGAAGTGCTTAGGCATAGAGGGGGAGGAGAGAGGGTTGTCGAGAGAGGTACGAAGGAGGCAGGAATATTTGATACATAACATTTTCATTGGTGATGGAATGTTGAAGACTGTAATAGAGGAGAGTAAATTAGTCAAGCGAGATTGGGTTAGGATAATGTTCAGGATGTTGGACGGAATGAAAGGAGTGTATGTGGATTCGAAGAAAAGCTTGTAATAGTGTGTCATATTTTGCCAGGTTTAGAGAGGCTAACAAATGTAGTAATGTACATTCCATGTCCATCCAATACCTACTTTAAACGGTATACTACATAGTAATAATACAATTATTTTATTTCTTACCCACCTAATGTAAGAGATCGTTCCATGAAAAATTCTAAACGAGGAGTTAAATGCAAATACACTTTTCTAAGTTCCCGGAATAGGGTCTGACAATTTTTCTCGATGAGGTCCATCAATATTTGAGTATTTAGTAGGAATTCGGTGAGCGTAAAAGTTAAAAAAATATAGTAAATTGCGAAAGACGAAATATTGATGCTTGCAATTAAGAATGGCGCTAATGTTTGACCTGAAGCATCATTTTCTGTGGGTAATTTAAATAGCTCATTTATTAAAAAACAAAACTTTGGAAGAGATTGGTTTTTAAAATGTAGCTTTGTTGGAGTTTTTCTACAAATGTGAAAAAATAAAATACTTAACAATTGTTTTCAAATATTTTTTCATTATACGTGGCGGTTAACAATGTATTTTAATTTCAATTCTACCATTTTTCATAATGCTCAATATACGAAATTACAGTTGATGAAAACTAGTTTCCGAATGCTTATTAATTTATTTATGTTTATTTATTTAACAAAGCAGCCAAAGACGGCACAAATGCTTTTACATTGGCTGACATATAACATACACTAAGAGGAAGAACGAGTACAAGCAACAAACAATAATGAAAAGTTAACAAATAATGTCAATAACAGATATAAGAAGGCAGGAGAGCACATATGCAACCAGAGAGAGCTAAGTTACTATATGGCGTTTAACGAAGGAGGTGAAAGAAGGAATGAGGAGGATAGAAGTGAAAATAATTACTCCTTTTTTTTCTAAGACATTGAATGTTTAGTTTTTTTATGATTGCTGCGTTGACTATTTGGAAATAGATCTAAGGTGAAATTTTGAAAGAATAATCATCGATGTATTTAGGTGAAAGCGATGTTTGATAAATCTTTCTCAAATATGGTCATTGGCATTGGTATTTGAGTTTTGCTTTTCTAGGTCGAACGACCAACAGCACCTGATTGAATGAAAATAGATCATTTAGTCTATGGTTGTATTAATGATATTTTTGCGCTTTTATCAGTTTTAAGTAGTAGTTTATGGATTAATTAGTTACGAATAATGACAAAGATAAAATTTTGTAATTTTGAATTTTACCTCATCCTTTATGTGCTTTCTTGCTACTGTTTTACATCAGAATATAGCGCACAAAACTATTCTGGTGGCCGTGAACACTACTGGTTCACATTATCGATTTTTCTGTCAAGAATGGTGGCTGCCTAAATTGCCCTAAGAGCTAATTCGAGAATGTAATGTGTACTAGCAGTTCAAATATGTGCATATAGTTTACGTTTGAATCTGAAATATTATGTATTTTGCATTCAATTCTATGATAATTTTCCGGAACTTTCGAAATTGTTTCACCGAAAGAGTAAGCTGAAATATTTTCTGTTGAGGCCTGTTAGGCGAGTAGTATTGCCTTCTAGCTTAACTTATCAGTTATAATTCTAACAATAGCGGGGAAAATATATATTTTAAATTGATTATGTTAATGACGTAGGCGATCGTCATTCGGGAAACTGTTTTTAACTTTTATGTAAGTAAAATTTCAAGAAACTGTAACAGGCGAATGATTTTTACTCTCTGAAATGGTTGAATTTTATGTAAGTATTTTAGAGATCCGTTCTTGTTATGTATAGTATTTTGAAAAAGGAAGTTGTTTTATAGCTCCTCCCTATAAATACTTTGAATACACATTTTGTCCTTTTGTAAATGTATTTAAAGTTAATATTCAAAGGATTAATATCAAAAACCTATTCTTCTGATATTAAAGGTTTTAAACTTTTACCTGAAAAACTCGCCAAATGAACCGGAAGTTTCTGCCCGATTTGCCTAAGCCCCTTAATTTCTGAATATATTTAATTAAAACTGCCACATTGAACGTCATATTTCAGTTATTTATAACGCTGTTTTCCGAGGATTCTTTCACCCAATATGGAATTCCTATGGGTCGATCGAAAGATAGTAATATGAGGCAATGATAAGTAAGCTGTAGGAATTTTCAAAGTAAATAGAGGTTTAATCGTGTACTTTTCTACCGTACATGACCATATTCTGGAGATGAACGGTAGTAAAAAAACTGTGGTCATCATGCGAAGGGGCGAGGCCTACCTTCCTTTTCCACTTGGGCTTGCCTTTTGCGGGGGAGAAATAACAGCACTGTTCCGTATCGTTAGGTTGAATTTTTCAACAGACCGCAGACCACATGAGTGATCTACACGGACCCCTGTGGTCTCCGGAATACACTTTGAGAACCACTCATCTCATAGCAGTGGTCTTCGAAGTGGGGGCACGCACCCAGGGCGCTGCCCATTACGCTCCATTACGGGGCACGGTGAAAGTATCCTAATTTTTTATATCAATTTTTATCTGAAAAAGATGAATTAAGGTTGAGAGTACCATTGAGTAAAGAAGCGTGAGCAGTAACAGAGCGACGCAAGGCAATCAGATCGCTGAATTCTAAGGTGAGATGATAGGTGCGTAATGTGCTTCCCTTATAATGAGGGCTTGCTATTTTCGTTTTGAGTACATATGTGCGGTCTCAAAGATATCAATGCTGATAATTGAAAGGCAGCGAGTCGGATAAGGTGATAGTTTGTCATCGGACTCATGTTTTATGCATTTGATATTTTTTGCTAAAACGTCGAGGAAGTATTGCGCATTCAATATTTTAACGATTTATAATTTTTTCGCGATTTATAGTTCCACCAACGTCCCATTTAATTACATAAATACTATAGCTACAGCTTTCAGAGTCCAAAAAATTGTTTATTTACACTGGATTTAAATGGTTTAATTTTAATTGCCCTAAATTTTTATATTTTACGGACCTATAATACTAATATATTTTTAGTTTTTATATTGATCAATTCAATTTTTCCAAATGAGTAAAGAAATAATGGTAAAACACGAATAAATACTCATTAATTTTAGGTGTGTCATGCGCATTCAGAAAATATTACATTACTGCTCGATGCCACTCCACTCCCGAGTGAATGTATTGACATTGATAATTCGGTAAACGACTGTGAACATGTGATAACTAAGCCCATTACGGGTACAATCACATATCACTATTTAATTTTTCTCTTATTAATGAACTTATGGTGACAACTTGGCTGGCTTTGAGTGAAAGTGAAGTAATTAAAAACAAAAGCGAAAGGCGGAAAGTAGAAAAGGAAAGCTTTGTGGATAGTGATAACCGGCAATTCGTAACTCTTAGTTCTTCACGGTATACGTATGTTGTGTGATATGCAGTACCTGCTTTTGCACGCTTTTGCTACAGTGGAAAAATATTATTTGTTTTTCTTCGGGCACTAGTGCCATTTGTTTTGAATAGTGCATCGATCAATGCAAAGAAATATATGAAGAGAGGAAGGTGTTTCTCCTCTGAATTGATACAAAAATAACTTCGGCTTCCGGTAATCTGAGGGTTTTGAGGTCTTCTACAGACAGATAAGGGGAATAATACTCCTCCGATGTTTCCTTTCAGTCGTAAACAGCGTAGTTTCCCTTTTAAATATAATTTGATTCTTTGCTATGCTTCGCTGGCTTGAAGATCATTAAGAAATTTGGTTCTTTAATTGTCAGCTTTAATCTATTGTATGGAAATTCATTTGCGCATTTCACGGGTCTTAAAGTTTGAATCTATTATATATAAATTAGATTGACCAAATATGGAAGTTATATGTTCTTTATTATGCAAATTTTAATAAGATTGTGAATAATGAGCTGGGCCCCACCTTTAAATATTGTTATATAGTTTCCATGCTGCTTGCGGGCGAGACTGTCGCTTAAGTTGGCATTTTTGACAACAGTTTCGTTCCTTGTCTTGGAGGATTAGTAGACGTGCATTATATATTGCACGTACAGTTTTTCATTTAAGCAACTAATCGTGCTATTTTTAGGGATAAAGCGTTTTTTGTTGCAAATGTAATGGATTTGAATCCTGTTTGCTGTATACTGAGAGGTTTTGACCCCAAAAAGATTCGATGGGAAACCAAAAATGACTAATGGATCATCTGGGAAAGTGGATCACCGGGGACGTATAGAAAGACAATAGCCATTTGTTGCTGAGATTAACCTCGCCGTTTTGGTGACAATTTGCATCCAATAACCTTGGTTTTCTCATTTTCGGTGGTAAAGATCCTCGTAAAGTAGCTCTAAAATTGGTGGTGTTAAAATAGTTTGTACTCATTGTTTTGGTTATAGGAAAGTCTTTGCAAATTTGTCACAAAATATTTCGTGATTTTTTTACTTTGGTTGATGTAGCGATGCATTTTCAAATATATCGGATAGTATTAAATTATTTATTAGGCCCAGTCCGCTAAACATTGTTATTGGTCGGAGACGATATGGCCAAAAATTATTCGTATCGGCCGATACGATATTTGAGAAAAAATCGACCTTTAAGATTTTAAAGAAGAAATGAAGGGTTAGCCAGTTTGTGGGTCCCGAATACCCATTGTTTGAGTCACCTCGGAGGGGACTCTGCGGAACCTCAATATGAAGGGGTTGTTCGTCGAAGCAAAGGATAGAGTGAGGCTGAGGAACAATTCGTTGATCTGGGAAAAGGATCTCAAGGGCGTGTTCGCCTGCCTGTTCAATCCTCGTGGTGATCCCACTAGGGTCACTACTTCCCTGCTAATCTTTACACATCCTCTTTTGTAAGCAACCCTCCTCGTCTCATCGACCACGGGCATGTCCTTTCCTTTAATATTCATCCGGTCCGTTTCCTTAAGAAGAATTAAGCATTTGGGAATTGCTAGAGTAATAATCATTTTGTAAATTTATGTAAGTGTAGCCCCAATGGTCTCGTGAAATGTGTTAATTTTGTAAGAAAAAATGTCGATGAATTAAGAGACACTGAATTTCAAAGATTTCATTGTAATAAGGTATTTTAAAATTGCTCTAAGAAGCTGCGGTAGATGCCTAGTTTTGAATTTTCTTTATTTCAATCGAACCCATAGAAAATAATGGACGTGTCAAAATTCACTTAATTCTAAGTAGGTTAGCTTTCCGCTTATTTTTTGAAATGTGAGAGACATTGGAATTCTTATACTGGAAATGACCGAGTTTGTGAGCAGACATGTTTTTATCTGCTATCTGTGCGACTCGCCATAGCCGTGCGCCTGGGGTCAGAGCGCAACTGGAACAAAATGTCCGTTCTGCGGAGTAAAACCGCGTCTTGAGAGTAGTTAACCCATTTAAAAATCCTTAAGGACCGGAAATTTCATTAATTGTTACGGATTTCGACGGCTTCATATACGATAAATAGATAAGCCCGTGGCATTCCACGGCTATCGTCGAGTGGGTTGCGTCTCGGCGCGTTTTCGTCTCTCCCATTCCCGCCCACCCTCCCATACTACTACTCACTAACGTCAGTGGACGCTGCTACATTCATGTAAATAACTTACGTATTTACCTCAAGCTATTAGAAACAAAAAGTAGTAATTTTGATATCATCGTCGCCATTTAGAATGGAAACCTTTGGACAAAAATACTACCGTTCGTAAATAGACGCGTTTATATAGCTGCGGAATTTCCTTAATTGAGTTTTTAACAAATGGAGTAGTTAGTAAAATGATGCTGAATGACAAAAGGATGCACGTAGCATTAATTTTAACAAATAAGTCATATTGTTATTGTGGTTATTACGAATTTTCTTCGCTCTTAGTAATACCGAGTGACATAATTTGCAAACCGTTATTAAGCTATTATCTTTTATTTTTCATTATATACTCTTTTAGGTACATATTTTAAATTTTCATCTCTCTTAATTCGAGGAAACGGTAACGCTGGACGACTGGCACCAAATAATGACGACAACAAAGTTAGGGATCGTCCCCCGTCTTTACCCGAAATTAAACTAAAAACAGTACGGGTATAAAAGTAAAAAGTAAGAATTAATTAAAGGCTTTTGGCTCCAATCCGCGACTTCAGATTGTTCTTTGAACTTACTTAATTTTCAGATGAGATGAAATAAATCTTTCAGCTGCGTTAAGGCAGTATGCCATAACTTCTCCGACAAAGCACACAGTTATATTACATTTTTAGAGAGGGCTCATTTATTTTTTAGAAGACTATGACATCGTCTTTTATTGTATTTTTGCGTCTCCTGCGAGTGCTGTGGAGTAACGAAAGGGGTATTGTCAATTTGTGTTTCAAGTAAAATCATTTTCAAGAAAGGAGATCAATACATCAAACATTTCAAATCTTCTGCGTGCTCTTATTTATTGGCAAGTACTTCTTTCGTCATTTCTCGTTCTCTTCCAAGTTTTTACATACTCATCTTATTGTTTCAGATTTCAGACTATCATTTCTCTCCCCAGCGATTTTTGATGATGGTTAGGTGGTTGGTGAATAAAGAGAAACCAGCATTCACGTTTGCAAGGGCGTTTCAATGGACCCTTTTGCATTCCGATGCAATACTAGTGAATAGGCTATATATTAGGTTGGATTTCCATATTAATTGAGGTTGTAATTTTCCATGGACTTTATTTTAAGGTACAACGGGTTTTACCGACACCGGCACCATCAGGTGATTCCGCAGGTCGGTGAAATGTGTTGTACCTTAAAATAAAGTCCATGGAAAATTATAAACTCATTTAATATGGAAATCAAACAATTCCACCATGTGAAACCTGAAGGTCTAAAGTGTATTAAGTTGAAGGTTCAGAATAGATTAATTTAGAGCATGTACTTACATTGAAAACACTTTTTCGGGTTTAGATCATAGTTGATACTAAAAAGAACATAATTATCCACATATGGAATAAAAATAATAGATTTATTGATGCAACAAGTAATTTCTACTTTGAAAAAATTATTGTTTAAGGTCAAAATGCGGATTTAGGCTCTAGGATGTTTCCATTTTTGAATAATAAATTTTATCTTGATGGAACTGACAAGGAATTTATTTTTAAGATAGTTCATTCATATGGATGGTAGAGTATCGAAAGATATTCGTATTTCATTGCTTGAGTCAGGTTGTTAGTACTTTTATTTGGGTAATTTATGCATTTGGCTCTGTTTACTTTTAAGCAGACAAAAATTTTGTTTGAATGGACGCAATGTATACTGCGTTTGCCCTTGGTAACTCATTACTTTAAAAATTGGCTCATCACAAGCTGTCGTTAGTGAGCGTGCAAACATATTTTCGTGGGATCTCTAGACCCTTAAGGCTCTAGTTAATGATTGTGATGTTGATGAGTCTTTATCTTTTTGAATTATTTGAATGCATGTCGTTGGTATTTTAGTGTCAATGTTCTTATTTTTTATGCAAATGGCTCCCTATGTTGACGCATATCGTGAATTATTCTCATTAAGGAGTTTTATAAATGAAAATAGTCTGATTAGTTAAATTTTTTAAAGCAAAATTGTTTTAATTCATTGCTGGCAAAAACAGAGAATTGAGGTCGAAACTAGATTTATTAGTAGAAGAAGAAGTCATAGAATTGGGAAAACACCAACATGGCACTTTTAATATAGAATGGATATGAACGGTTAAGTTTTGGGGAGGGATTACGTGCATAGATGGAGGGGTCTCTGGAGAGTTTTTCAAGAGAACATTACGGAAATGAAAGGGATGGATCATATATAGCAATTGAATGGTGAAACAGAGGAAAGTGATGAATGTAATAACACTGAGAACGCAGTGAAAGTGGATGTATTGAAATGCTGACCTTTAAATGTGAAATGTGGATGTCGTCCTGTACTAGCCGCCGGAGTAAAGAAAAAGGTGTACTTGAATAAGCAGTGCATGAATAGCCATTATGGACTAGCTTGGAGGCGAGAAAGATTTAATTAAAAGTAAAATGTAGATGCAATAATTGAGTGGAAATCTACTGGTGGCTGATTAAAATTTATGATATTATTTTTATGTTAAAAGTATTTAGTTTTCCATATTTATTATCATAAGTAAATAGCTGTAAAGAAACAAATCGAAAAGACTCCGGATTGAGATAATGAGAGTTAGTGCTGCTGGAAGGTGTGATCGAGTTAAACCTGGAGAGAGACAGGTGTTCCTAATGAAACTAATTTCTCCCCTTTGAGACGTGATTAATTTTATGGCCTCTCGATGAGAATCACTATTAGGTTGGTGTTAGTGCTGACACAAAACGGGTTAGTGAAAGCCTATGTTTTGAAGTCAAGGTAAAACCTCTGTTATTTAGAATAATATACGACGGTTTTAAAGAATTAATGACTGGAAACATTTTACTGTAATTCTGTGAGAGTTGATTCTCAACTGTAAGTAAGAATTATCATAGTATATGCTTTAAATGCGATTTTTTTCGAATTCATTTAATCTTCGGTTTTGTGTGTGCTAGTAGTCATTGCTGTACGTATATCATGCTATTCCCGGTGGCTGTGTGAAATTCTACTCAAGCCCAATCTTCAGTTTGTGATTTTCCGGCTTCCAGTGCCTCTTGAATAAGTCATATGCGGTCCGTGGAAAATAACTGGCTACCATGATGTACGTACGTATTTCACATGCCGTAGGGAGATGAGTACGAGATAATATCGGTCCTCTTTATCAAACTAACTTTTCGATGATTAATTTAATTAAATTTTTGTATTCTTAAGGAAATAGTCCCTAAAAAAAAGATAATTTCTTGATTTCTTCTTCTCTTGCTTTGGCTATTTGGGTATACTATTATTGTATTGAGAGATGAAATTATCTGCCTACAAGTTCCACAATGATAGTACAAGTAAGCAGCAAGCTAAATTATCTTCTTGCATTCTATAGTAGATTCATAAGGTGAAGCACTTCTCAACAGCAATCTCGGCTGTTGAAATTATTGGCAGTGCATTTTATCAAATTCACTGACAATTTGTGCTATATGGTGTTATTTGAATCAATATGTTAGTAAACCTTTTTATGTGATGGCAATTTGTCTGTACAGTGGTGAACTATAAATTGTAATGAATGTTTACGGACAGTGAATGGCTTTAGTGAGTGGGTTATGTTTTGAACTGTTTACAAATTGTTCAATTATCGTACAAAATATTGAGTCAACCGAACACTCGTATAATATTACATTTTTCAATTACTATATGCATTTAATTTATCAAGCGTTTGAGTCTTGCAAGTTTTTCATCACATAATTATCAACAATTTTCATTTGGTGAACTTTGCTTTGCCCAAAGACTATTTTAAGTAATTTTAAGTAGAAGTGGATTAATTTCTGTGCGAATTGATCAGGATGATTGCAAAAATATATTCTCTCAAGGGATATATTTTTAAATTTAATAAAATTCAAAATGAATATTTGCGACATTCATTATTAATACCTGTTGTTCTCTTGAGTATAAATTTATCTTCGGCCGGGTGCGTTTTTGACTCAATATTAGTGCGATTATACAAAATCTAATATGATTCTTTAATTTTCTTTTCAAGAAAAAGCCTATAATTACATTTTTCTCGCTTGAATATACCCTTTTCCTTAAAATTAACCTAGTTCCCCTATTGGCTAAGTGCTGTCATAGTTTCCCGACTATATCGCATCTTTGGATAGGGGAGGAACACGCCTCCGCATAAGTTGACGAAATTTTTTTCTTCATCCTCCACCTCCATTCCTCTATTCCCACTCACCTTTCGCCGCTCTAATACGTGTATCATGCAGCGATCCTGCGCCATGAGAGACCCTTCTACTTTCGTCTTTCCTCCAGTCCGTGCAACTTGAAAGACTTTCTCTTTGCTTTTCATCTTTCGTAATCTCTCCTGATGTGTGTGAGTGCGCTTTGTATGTATATATATTTACTTATGTGCCTATCTCTCTCTGCTCTTTGCTGAATGTTTGCATTCGAACTCTTAGCTTAATGCCCGAGACGCTGTGAGTTATATGCTCTCGTGTTTGGCATCCTCAGTCGCGAAAGACGTCTTAAAGGGGTCATCACCGAGGCTGAACGAGGCCGGGAGGCTTGCATAGGAACCGTGTCATCGATCATGGGTCTAACGCGCACTTTGAACCCGAATGTTGAATCACTCTTCTTTAAGCGCCCCTTAAAAAAGCTACCATTGATGCATAAGCTCTTTTCTTAGGCAGAATTTATTAAATTATTAGTCGGTTATGATAAATAATGGTGAGATTATTATAGATGTTTTAATTAATTCTGTTCAATATTACGGTTTTTCTATTTTTCTAGTCCAACAACCGTCCGGACCCTTACGCTTTATTTTTACTCGATTGACATACGGTTATCTCTTTTTTGGTGATATTTATCCTATTTAGATGTCATCTTAATTAGTGTGCCAAATATATTTTTTATTTGAAATTTTCTAGGATAAGTGTACTTCTCATTTCTTTGAGAAGTCTGTAAGATATTTACTTGAATTCGCTTATATGCAGAACTTTTATGCATATACATAAATATGTTATGAATGCATATTATCATGCTCTAGGTCGTCCTACAGGTTTTTCACTACCCGTGGTCTCTTTAGTACTGAATGTTTAAACTGACTAATGGAGATTTGTTTATAATGAGGTAGGATACTAGACCATTAATTTTATATTGTTATTATAGTAAATCAGTAGAATGTATCAGAACTCAAAGTTATTTTTACATTTAGATTCTTTTTTAGAGAGAGAATTTTTAGAGAGAAATTCTCAGCTTAAATTTGCGAATCAGGATGTTTCACTATTTAAATTTTATATAGGTTCTTTTTCTTTACCAATTCAAACGATAACTTTAGCAATATAATAGGTTCCCGTATTTATAATTAAAATTAAAGACTAATCATTTAATGATGCTAGAGCACAATCTCATTTTGGTACACGTAAGCGTAGAGAAAATGTTAGATGAGAAGATAGAGAGGAAGCTAAGAAAGAGATTGGACGATTTGGGGAATATAAGGATGCGGAGAACCGGATGATTTTTTCCAACCTCGTAAGTAGTGTGTTAATAGAAGGCCAAAAATGTTAGGGAAAATAAGCCATCAAAGTTGGTCGTTCAATCCCTTTGATGTTTTAAAAAATATTTGAAAGCGCGATTTTCATTTAATGTTTTATTTGAATGTAGCTTTAGATATAAAAAATATATATAATTGTTTTTAGGAATCTCTGCGTAGAAGATTTAACTTAACTTTGGTGAGTAATGAGTTCGGAAAAGGAAAATATTGTACCATGTCATTGTACCAGACCTCGGAAAAAGTTATATGAGGATTTGATGGTATTACGTTTTAAGAAAATATTTAGATATTTGTTCCTGAACTCTGCTGTTAGAATTAGGACACTGGTGACGATAATATTACTGATTTTTCGAACTATGCCCCTTTACAAAAGAAGATACTCGGGGCTATATAAAGTATAATAACTATTATTTAGAAAACCTATAAAGATTATAATAATATAAAGGGGTTTCTGTTTATTTATTTAATACTGTCATGGGAAAAACCCATTAGTGCGTGTAGAACGAAAATATTTTAGGAAAAGAAAAAATATTTGCTTTTTTTCATATCTTTAGGCAAGCACACATGAGTATAAGTGAACATGTACACATTGGGCTTCATAATTTATTTTTAAACGTGAATTAGAGACATTAGCTTTTTCAGCTAGAATTTACTTTAAGAAGATATTTGACAACTGGATACAAAATGTTTATATTAGCATAGGTTTCCTGTTACTTTAACTAATATATGGTACTCATAGATTATTTTTTCACCTTCACTGAAAGACATTTTAGTTTGTGCAAATTTTTCGTACCACTCACGAAAAGTCTGGTAGTGTTGGAGCTAAGTTTTATTGTGCCACTAAGAAAAAAAAAGAAAAGTAAATTTCGCTGTACCAACTGAGAGATTACGTCACTTTTACACTAAACCAATGATCTTTACTTTAACTAAAAGTGCATGAGTTTTCTTTTTTTTTGGTTTGTACATTAGATAATTAAACATTCGGTATTTTAGCGCAGACACAAAGTTATTGTTAACTCGGTGAAATAGGTAACTTCCTTCAAAAATAAATTTATTTACTCATTGCAAGTCAATTTTTCTCTACTCTTCTCCTCTTCATCTGTCCTACCTCCTCACATGAGTTGTGACTGAGCAAAGGAAAACAAGTTAGCAATAATTTTGAAAAATATTTTTATCCTCTGCACTGTGTAATTAGGCCTTTATATTTCTAACTAGTCCTCTGACGAGACTGGAGTTTTTCTGCGAGATAAATCCGGATTAACACGGTAGCAAAATACATGACATTTCTAGATTATTCCAAAAAAATTGGTAAAAGTTAGTTCAGTAAAAACGATACTCGTCCACACTTGCCTATTTTGAGCCAACCTATAAGCAGATTAAATACTCAAATTTACGTAAGTTGTGCAAAAACACGAAAAATGAAATTATGCGAATTAGTAATAAAAATGCACGACCTACATCCTTCAAAGAGATTATTTCACAAATCGCCGTTATTGAGAGGATGAGGAATTTGTTATAGCTATGGATAAAATATTGACCCTAATGTATTTTTGTTATAAGCTATAAAGCTAAACGTACTGGGTATTATTATTCAACATTATTTCAGAATTATATCTTTTCTGTGCAAGCAGTAGCAGAAGAAATGAAAGATCAAATACAATAAATAACTAATATATAATAATTAAATTAACCAAATATACGAGGGTCATCCGGAAAGTAGTACCCGTTCGTGAAATAAAGACACAAAAGTAAATAGTAACAAACATAAAAAATTTTAATGAAAACTTTGTTGCAATTTTCCACAGTTAAACTGTTTAACTGTGGAAAATTGCAACAAAGTTTTCATTATGTCTCGATTCCACAATATCACGCCTGATTCTTCACTTTTCGTATAAAAAATTTTATTTGAAAGAGGATACTTTAAACTACTTCTCAACATAATCTCCAAGCAAATTAAGGCATTTGTCATAACGTGTGACAAGTTTCTGTATTCCTGCTGCATAGTCCTTCGCCGCCAGCTCATTGAGATACAGGGTCACTCCTTCTTTAAGTTCTTCATCGCTGTCAAATCTTTTTCCTGCCAAAAAGTCTTTAAGCTTTGTAAAGAGATGAAAATCTGAAGGGGCCAAGTCCGGGCTATACGGTGGATGGTCGAAAGTTAGACCATTTGGTCTGTAATGACAGACGGTCTCCCCGAACGCTCATCGTCGTGTGTGTTCCCCCTCCCCATGTTGAAGTTGCGACACCACCGCCGAACAGACGACTCGTCCATTACATTGTCTCCATACACCTCCTTTAATTGGCGATGAATATCACATGGGCGAACGTTTCTTGCATTGAGGAATTTAATTACTGCCCTCACTTCACAACTGGCGGCGTTCTCAATTTTTTTAAACATTGTAAACAATCACAGAAACAACACAGGCAATGCTAGCGTCACGCAACTTGGCTCAGAGAAGGCAGACAAGCCACTGAAGCTATCTGACCTCGTCCAGCGGCTACTCGCGTCGTCAGCACTTCATGCGGCACGAACGGGTACTACTTTCCGGATGACCCTCGTACAATAATAAACGTTCCATGAATAGTTAATTTCGACAAATTTTACTAAGTAAATATCAAATAATTCGTGGCGGTGTTAGGGAGGCACAATTTTAACATAATTCATTAATTTGCATAAATGTTAGGAAATTATGACGGTCGGCAAATTCTTCCCTCCTTCCTTACAATGATAGTTGTTAAATATAAAATTATGCTAATGGTAACAAACGGTTTCGCTTAGGTTCTTGTCCTTGAAAACGTTATAATCCTTAAGGCTTATTTATCGTGAGATTGCTCCTTGAAATTAAATGGGAAGCGACAAAAATAACAATGCATGAAAAATATAAATATCATAGTAGAATGCCCTTCTGGGAAACTAAATTACTATTTTTTCATTAATTCAAGAGGATCACACGCTTTACGTAAAGGGATATAACTTTAACCATCGGGAATTATTCATATGTTCTAAATTATTTGACGAAGAATTAAATATTTTGATACATTTTCGTTTTTGATTAAATTGTCATGACGGTCTACAATGAATAATCTAGAGTTATTTTGCAGACAGCTCAAAAATCTTCGTAAAACGCAGCGCTAGTTTTAACTTATACGTTATCCTATGAAAGGAAGTTTGAAAGCGTCCTCTCCGATTCAACGAGGTGAACCAAAGGTAAGCTTGGGAGCGCTCTCAGGAGCGCACAATCTAACCAAGTTCGAGACGGGGTAGCGAGGACAAAGGGGGAAGGGATGGTATGTGATGGACGAAGATAGCAGTAGTGCCTGCAATAGGCGGTTTGTTTGCTTTTTCTATAATTTCTATCATGGCCATATTTCCTTTCTGTCATGGCTAAGGCAAAGTACTCGAGAAACACAAGCGGTCGATTGCTTACTATCGGCTGAAAAGTGGAATCTGCCTCCGTACTATTTGGACTTCTCGCAGTCTTGACCCAAGGGAAAAGGCACTAACAAGTAAGAAGTTATAATCCACCATCGGAACGTAAGTGGTGTCGACATTTTATTGGGGAACCTTTCTATCCAATATTGCATCAGATACTTCTTCGAAGAGTTTACCAATCTGAAGAGTCGTGCACTTTTACTCTGCGATTACATTTTCATCGATTATTGGCAATACTTTTTATTCTGTCAATATTTTAATGGTTATATATCTAATCCCAAAATTAAGGATTCTAGAACTGAAGGCGTGTTCGTTGGTTGATTTGATTTCATAAATTTTGTAATTTGCTATAAAATTCTTTTGACTTTCCTTTTCGGTCCTCATCAGGAGCATGTACTCCAAGAATGTGAGGGTCCTCCTTTAGTTTCAAACTCTACTTAGATAATTCTTTCATTGATGTATTCTCTTTTATTTATTGTATTTGTTAAAATTATTACATATTACTAGCTTCAAACTTCTTCTTTAGCCTTTTTAAGATGGGGTCATCTCTCCAAATTAAAACGTTTCCTTCTAAATCTAAGTTGTCCTTAAGTCTTTATTTCATTATCATGATTTTCCTTTCAATCATGATTCTGCGCAGTTTAGCTTCTTTAGCGTGTTGGCTTGTATTACCCGTAGCTAAATTTTGTGTCATCAGGATACATATGCGTTTTCTTATTCTGCTGCCATTATGATATTAATCTATGCTTTCCAAGGCCTTATGTTGATCTTTAAAGTAATTGAAAGTTTGTTCTAAATGCAGCTACCCGACGAGAGGAATGTGAGAGCAGCTTTTCATTGATCTTATGTGGTCTATATCTGTCATATTTTACGGTATCATGGGGAGCTCGTGTGGCTCTTCACCTTGCACGATGGGTCTTGAGTGAGCAGAGGCTGAAGAGGATCTGTTCAGATACTAACATCTCATATCTCTCTCTTGGGTGTAATGACGACTAGTGTTCAATCGGTCCGGAGCAACGGTACTACCAAAGCTAGTACCATTTCCCAAGAGATGATTTTGATTTTAAAATGCGGCATAAGCTCCTACTAGATGCACGTAGTTTTCATTCCGATAGTACATTTTAGCTTAAATCAATGAAATAAAACTTAGGGAAAGAGAGAGGAAAAACTGGATTGACTGGACAATCTTGCTTGTTTTCATGAAATATGATTTTGTGATAGGTGATAATTTTCCGTTATGGGAATGACAACCCCAAAGTTTTCAAAGGGAAAATATTTCTATGTTAATGTTTTATATGCATGTAATTTTATGTAGGCGGTTTAATTAGAAGTTCCTTTATTGTATTTGCAGTCATTTTCAGAAAAGGAGTTTACCAAGAAGTTTTATCGCACTTGCGTCTCTTTTTCATGGCATTAAAAATTACCCGTTTCATAAGTAGAAAAAAAGTAGTTTTCGTTGCAGTATAGACATTATTTTTACACCTCCAGCTGTTATGCTGATTCTTTCAAAGAGGGTAGCTTAAAAGTTTCTATTTTGTTGAGGGAAGCTTCATAGACGTTATAATGGTGTGGTGTGATCTATCGCAAGGTTTACCGATGGTACGTTATTTATATTTCCGATAACCCTACGTCTGTAGCCGTTTGACAGCGGATAAATTTTCCATGTAAAGTTCGTTGGAAAACTTAGTGTCAGGGGTAGGATCCAAATCGGCAGTATTTACTGTAATCTTTGGCTAGTACTTGTTATGAGTAAAATTGAATACAGATGGAGGAACTGAAAAAATAAAACCCATTTAATATTTTAACCATGTCGAACCCAGAATTTTGCCGTGTCCTTACGTTTGACTAAAGAATAATGTAAATGGCTTGTGGTCCTGTTTGATCAGTTTCATTCTTTAGACTTGCAGTAGACAACGCAACTGACCATCGTTTTTATAGTCGAAATGAAACTGAGAGCTGGCTACAATCTATTCGCGTGATTCCACGAATTCTTTGAATTTGACGGCGCGATATAAGTATCACACTTCAAACGGTGCAAGGGGATTCTTCACTCAGTCATCCGTGCGTTGTTCTGTGCAACGGATTTATTAAACGATCATCCCACTTTTTAATGGAGCAATATAAACAATAAGATTTTGCCGAGTTTACGACTACTCAATGAAGAGCCAAGTAAAATAACCCCTCTGCAGTTTTTGCGCCCCAAATGCGTTTCCCAAGGGAATGCATTTATATGACATTTTAGACCAACGATTCATTTTTTTATGAATTGGTGATGAGTGTTACCTGAATCATCCATCCTTCGTTGCCGTGAATTTTTATGTCTATCTTGGGAGCATTGTGTGTCTTTTTTATTTAAAGATCCCCATAAAATCGGTATCTAGGTACACACAGTTAAGTAAATAGAGCACTCCATATGTTGAATCATTTTTAGCCTTCGCTCCAGAGACACTATGACCTCATTTCCCTGGTCGTGCCTTTGCAGCTTCGCCTCGGGTTTTGTCATTCGCACGATGAACAGCTTGTTCGCGGCAGAATTTAAGAAGAATTTTATATCTCGGCTTAGGGCAACGTTTATTTTCCTCGTTTTTAAATCATTCCAAGTGGCTGTATTACGTTCTTACCGGAATTTCGTAACGCAGCCAAGCAAACCTTTGGTTCATTTATAGTGGTGCACGTTACTGTTGGATTGTAGATACTCCTTCTCAGTATTTGGAAAATTAATTGTGCATCAAATGGGATTTTAAAAATTGTGGCTTTATTTAACAATTTTTTTAAAGATAAGGACTGCCTTAACTGTAACTCAGTTCAGGCCACTCCCCTTAATTGAGAATAATACCGAAACTATTTATTTTAATCAATCTATGGCATATACGTAGCTTTAGTATGGAGAGATATTGACAGATCCTAAATATGGGTCGTAATTCCCTTATAAAAAATATTTTTCTGAGGAAATAAGTATTTTGCAGCTGCTTGCAAATTAAAATAAGACTGTATAGTCACTTATGAACGTGAGTAAAATATCTGATACCCAGGTTGCTCTAATAATTAGTTGTATTCATAATTCAGGCCAAGTAAGATATCACAATACCGTACGTACTAAAGTTACTTCAAGTTTATTTTTTAATAATATTTTTTTGCGATGTTTTAAATTGATTTTTAAACCTGATGGTTTTAAGAACAAACTGGAATGCCTAATTGAATATTTTGGCCGCGTTTGTGGATACCGCCGCTAATGAAATTTATCTGAGTAGCAGTACTCTTGATGGCTAGGAAAAACTTCTATCCATCCATTTGCTTGGCATGCATTCGGGATTCGTTGCTTTGCCTTGAGTAAGGGAGAGAAATATATATGTGGAACTGGGGACAAAGAGACTAAGCGAGGCCATCATTTTTACCACCTTGGCACAGGAAAATTTTGCATATTATTTTCTCCCCTTTGGACATCATGTAAAAGGAGTTTTTAGAGCGCTGAGGCTTTCTCGTTCCTGTGCGCTGGACGACAAAAATAAAATGAAATAAATGCACCAACTTCAAAAGTTGGACGCTCTTACATATTCCTACCGTCGCCTTATTTGTTTCGAGTCAGGAAGCGGAGCGGGTGGAAGGAGTGAAGGGGAAGTAGACTCCGGTAGGGATCTCGGGAAAACAGGGAAATGGCAGAATATAAAAATAAAATAATCGTGGAAGTACGTAAATTAGGGTTAACGCAGGCGATTCTATTTCCATCTTTTTCCCCTGTGAAGATAGGAAAAAATACGTAGAACTTACTACCTCATTGCGGAGCACCTGGAGAGGTAAAAAAAATGTGTCCGACTGAAAGGTTGGATAACAAAGTTTGGGATGTCCCACGGGGATTTCCTTGCTTCGAGCGAGATTCTTCTTGACGTAAAGAAAATTCTCGCCAAAAGGAGAGTCTGGGAGTTAGGGGATGGGTGGATAGCGTTAAGGAGGTTGACGATGAAAATTTCGATTTTTGAAGTTTTGGAGTTAAGTAAAATACTGCATTTTCCTTTTTGGAGCGAATGACATTCACTGATGAAAAATGCATTACAATACTTTGAAATATTTTACTCATCAAAGTCAACTTTCAATTATTTTCCAAGCGGCCACGAATAAACGCAGCCTTTGTACGTAGTATTAAAGAGAACATTAGAAAAGTTATGAAATTATGAATTGGATGAACTTGAAAATTTTAATTTATTGACCTAGAGTTCGCTGCTTCATATTTGACGAAGAATTACTACAGCTCTAGTCTGAAATGGACGTTTTATTATTTTTTTGTTTCGATATCCTTACTTCAGTAATAATTTATGCTTACATGTTTCTTAGAGTAAACACTTAAAACAAATTGACATTTGGCGGAATTTTGCGTTTATATCTTTACTATCTTTGCAATAAAAACTCAGTAGGAGATACCCTATGTGGTTGTTTACGCACAAAAAAAGCAGACTTGGGCTAGTAGAGATTTCTTTTGAGTTGTGTATTTTGCTAATCAGCAGTTATTTTATTTTTTGTGGTAGCTTGACTTTTCATATGCTCAATGGAAGCGTTCAAAGGGATTAGTTGAGAATACTGCATAAGTGGTTTCAATAGGAGTGCACGTATACACAATTTGATCCGTTGAATACTCTCGAAACGCTTTATTCCCGGCGTCTCCCTGTAAACAAAATAACGTTCCAATGGTTCTTCTTTAAAGATTGTTCGCCATGGATCCCTTAAATATCACGCCGAATATTTGGAAGGGAAAAGAGGGGCTTGGAATTTTATGGCATAAACGAAGAGCAGGGAGGGATATTTTTAGAAAACGTGACATGCCTTAATTTGATTGATATGTGAGTTACAGGAAAAATGTATGAAAAATAGAAACAGTGAAAAAGGAAAATTCCTAATGGTAAGATAGAATCTAATCCCATGAAGAAAGGTTGTCTAGTAGGTTGAGATGTGTTTAAACGATTTCCTATTCCTTAGACAGATTGAATTGTTCAATTTTTTCGAACCTGAAAAACGAGAGTTTTATCATTACGCATAAAAATGTTTTTTTTTGTTAGTTATATTTTAGTCATTCTCGCTTTTTAGAAAAAAAATGATTTTTTAAATGCGTGTTGTTGTCTATACATTCACCCAAAATACACTAACGTGCGCCTAAGATACTTAATTCATTTATACTCATCCTTATGTTCTTTCCAAATTGATTACCTTTTGCCATGTTGGAGAACTACTTCATCATATTTCTCAACCAGTTTACGGCTGTAGAAGTGAACGTCTACCATCACCGGCAACTCGCCACCAATATGTAATGGATAGAGGCATTTTATGAAAGTCATATCAGCTCTTTTAGTTCCGGAATAACGACTGATTTGAAGAAAGGTGGTCGATAAGCAACAAATCATGGATCCCATTTTTGGTTTTCATATGAAAAGAGAAAGGTTAGCCGCAAGAAATTCCTCGACTCCCGTCATTCGTTCGTATGGCTTGCAGTTTTAGGGAAACTATTCACACCTGGGGCGTGGGAAGTCAGCTGCTGTACGTCTTCCGCGCTGGTATTTTACTGCTCTAGCGATAAGTTCATTCTCAGACGAATATTTTTGAAAATTAGAGTTGGGAGTATTGTCGTCATATTGGGCAAGCCCATATTATGGAATTATTCAGTCCGGAATCCGGGTCTGCCTTGTTGGAGCCCTTTGTTTGAGTAGCCAACCGAAACTAGTTCCCAATACATACCTTATTGTGTGAAGCATTAAGATTACTATTGGCAAGATAAACGAATAAAAACCTCTAAAAAATATCATTCAGCACTTCAAAAATATGTTTTACTCAAACTTTTCATTTTAGAGTGGAGATTAAAAAGTATGTACACAACTGATGGATTATATTATGAAGGAACTTCAGCTGCATTTGGCTGCCAGAGTTAATCAAATATCTACAGCCATTAAACCAATCAAGCCGAGCGAATAAGTTCTATTTTCTTGAAGCGTGGTGTAGTAAGACCATGAACATTTCCGTGTGCTGTAAATTTTTTTAGGATGAATTCCATGGCTGAATAATCAGTTAAATTTTCATCATTGTTGATATTTCATTCAGTAATATATGACTTATTGGGAAAATAGTCTTCAATATTTTAAGAATAATACTTCATTTCTTTCCAGTCTCTATGCGTGTACCTACAAATTCAAACCTCTATGAGAGACAACCAATTGTGAAAGTGCGCTCAACATTGTCATCGCGTCTATTCCGGTATATTATTACCTGAGGAATTATGATCGTCAATATTCAGCCCTACTTATTTTATGAACATTAACCCTAAAAATAACATAAAGAGAAATAGCAACAAAAATTACTAAGAAACTTTTTTATGTGCGGAAAATTTTAGCTTTTAGAAAAATTTTGCTTCCTTCATTTTTTGCAAAGATAATTGTCGTTTATTTCCCGGTGGCCATTAATCGGTGGGGCTAATAATCGGCAATACTGTATATCCAATTTCCCGCAGGGGGTATATTTCGCGAGTTTCCGAGGTATTATAAACTTTCCCTGGAAACACCTTTATTTATCGGATTGTAAAAACCGGAACCCATGAGCGTATTCATCTCTTTTTGCAAATCCGACAGCCAGAAAAATTTGCCTAAAACTATGAAAACAATGTTTTCAAAATTCTCATTTCTCATTCTCATTTCAAACATTCTCTCTCACTGAGTTTTCCCAAACTCGAGACATAGCTCAATCGCTTTCTCGTACCTGTAAACATCCCATTGCATGAAAATTTAGTCCCATAAACAAAATAAAATTAGAAGAATGTTACACTATACAAGTGCATAGTCGAGCATTTTTTAAGGATTGGAATCAAGGGATTGTAGTCACACATTTTTTTCTGTAAAATAATGGAGTTGCTAATTACAGAATTTACTGCTAGTTTATTGCAGAGTTTAGCAGGCATAAGAAAATGAAAAGACACGTATATGAATCTGTTCGTGTCTGTCGCATAATTCTCGAGTTATAGCTCACTTAACGTTTGAGCATTAGGCATTAGGGTTAACCTAGTGATGAAAGGCTTCGAAGGCAGGCGATTGCAGAATAAGCATCGTATTACCTCGACACTGCATCGATCTTGCCGCGTCGTGCTTGTCCAAACAGGAGTCTCTTCTCAACGTAGATTCGTAGGCGATTAAGGCGAATTCAACCTCCTTCCCTCGCCGATGTTGAAGACCACTCAGGAGGATTTGTACTATTTTCAGGGATTGAACTTCATGGGAGTATGCAGGGCTTTCAGGGGCACGTGTAGTATACTTCAATGAATATGAAAAAATAAATAGTGCTAGAATGAATCGCACAATAGGACGTAATTTTGTCTTGTGTTTTTATCAATTCCAGAGTGTTTTTACCTTAAGCCTCGATGAAATGTTTTTTTTCCCGGCAACATTAGTTTATATTACCATTTTGCATTGACCCAGGTAACAAGAGCTTCTCTGCTGCTACGGTTTCATATCCCTGAGCCACTCATGAGGTGGTTATATTATCTTTTACCTTTTCTTATTGCTCTTGCATGCCAGTTCAGCATTCGATATGCCTTGTTTATTTAATTGCCAAAGATTTTTATGTTATCGTGTTTTATTTTTTTGGCTCTAAGCGCGTGATTGATTCCTCTTGATTCCTCCTCTTTTCCTCCGCTGCGTATTCTAGTTGTATATTTTGAGGTTTTCTGATTTTCACCCACCTTGTGTGGGGGAACGGGAATTTTTTAATAAAGCATTCAATATATTATTTAATTTAGGATATACTACCCGTTACGATGAAGGAAATCTGTCTGATGGCACATTACAAAGTTTATAGATATATTGAACTGGATGAAATATTCTGATGTGTGCAAAAAATGGAAGAAAGTCATTCACGGTAGTTTAGTGCGGAAGTCACCTTTTAAACGTGTTCAGGTCTATTATAACCTTGTGAGGGATGGCTAATTTCAGAAGAACAATTTTCAAAAACAAACAGTAATTTTTTCCATCGATTACTTAAGTCGGGAATGAAATTGAAAATATATGTCGTTGTAAACGATCTCATTAAATATCTTCTATTCACTAACAAAATCAATTTTATATTGCCGAGATAATATACATAAGCTATTGCTCTTAAATACACAAATCATTGACTTGTTTAAAAAATTCGGCAAACAGTGGGAGTATAATGTTACATCTTTTTCGGAAAAGAATTAAAATGAGCGGATGAATAATGTTTTTCTGGTCGAGTCTCGTTCATTCCCTTTCCTAACTCGAGCAAGAGTTTGAACACATTGTTATGAGATTAACCTTAAAGGATGCGCTGTTTACATGCAATTGCATGTCCCAACTTCCTAGCAAAGCATTTGATGTCCATTGACGATGATTATTCAAACACGCCTGCCTCTGCATTCTTCTGAAAGTCCTCTGTAGTACGAATGCGACCCTAAAACCAGAGATGCGGCGGAGTTCTGGTCTTTAGGAAAGAGGCATTGGGACCCAAGTCGTAATCGCTTTTGCAGTCAGGCATTTGCGTGTTTTGGAAATTAGTGCCTTGAATATCTTTTGAGGAATTAGTGGGTCGACCCAGTTGGCAACTCCGCCAGATGTGTAGGAAGGACTCGGGAGATATGGAGAGGAGGATGAGAGAGATGCGTGCCTACCTCGGGTGTTCGGCTCTATCGCGTCGGATTGCTACAAGGAAGAAATACAAATGAATCCTCTAGAAGACGCAGGTGAAATTCCGTTTAAGTCGTCGAAGCAATTCAAACATAGTCCAAGGAAACATCGTTGAAGGAAAACGCTTTTCTCGTCTCTTGATTAATAGCTAAGAAATTCCTCAGCGTTCACCATGGAATTTATCACCCTCTAAAATCCCCCTTTCTCGATCCCTTTCCTCCGCTTCTCCCCTATAGAAGTACGTACGTTCGGAACGACTTCAAATTGAAATTTTTCATTTTATCGAGCTTTTGCAGGGGCTGTGGTAATTACTTTTGAAACACATCTCATCGCCACAGTTCTAGATAGGAATGAATCTTTGATGTCGTTTCCCTTCTATGCTCTGGCAGGATTTGCCAGTAGGGTTCGAGACAGGAAAATTTCTTCTGCATGGACTGATGTAGCCTCCACAGGAAAAACATAATATTATTCTTGAATTTACTCTCTAAATAAATAGGCTTGTCCATAAAATAGTTTTCTTTGATGAAATCTGTGAGTGAGTTTTGTAATGCATAAGCTAGTTCGTACTAGTTATTGATAGTTAATGTAAGTATTTCTGAAGCAATTTTCCTTTCGAATTAGGCTAAGCAGGTCTAAGCAAATTATTTAAATGAGTTTTAATAATCATTTGATCGTTTTTTTTTTTAGAATAGAAGTTTTCAGGCTTAAAATAAGCGGACTACGTAACATGTTGGAGGGAATTTCGCGAATTAAAAATTAACGTTTATACTAGATTGAATATATTTTAATTGTTTCATATTTAGATGTGTGATACGGTCTGAAAAAAAATCAAAGTACTAACAATTAGGAACAAATTATAACCGACTTGTTCTTTTGGGGAATCAAATCTAATGGGGGAAACTACAGATTATATAAAATTTTGTGACGAACATTGGAACATAAACGTTTTCAAACTATGGGGTGGAGGGAACAGGCAGTTAGGATATGTACCCAGAGAAACAGGAAAACAATATTGAAATCTTGCTATCTAAAATAATAGCTTTACCTGCTGTGAGTCAATTTGTTTGCAAAAGAGGAAATAACCAAAAATATCTTAACTTCTGAAAGTTGGCTGGAAAATCGTTCTCCTTTCATATGCTTATTTTGTATGGTATTCCTTGTCAGGATTTTAAAGAAAGGTGTCCTTTTCACATCATATCCATTTTAATTCACAGTTACTGGCGTCGAACGTGTCTAATCTGATACTCTTTAAGGTTGGATGCTCAATCATAATTGAATAATGTCCTTAAATATTTAATAGAAATGTTAAGATGTCCTTATGTCCAGCTATTAGCTAACACTATTATCGGTAAGGAGCTGTTTCATTTAAAAGAAGAATTCTTCGCCTTTTCTATCCTACATAAGATATATCTCTTACTTCTCCCATTCCTAGGGATTTTACAACCTAAAGAGCAAATCTCTTCCACTTGTTCCAGCATATTTTTTCTTAGTTTTACCTGGGGATTGCTCCTTACATCGACTGCAGGCAGTTGCCTTACATTTAATCTGGTTTACATTCAGATTGTACTTATTCATCCCTTCTTCAATACTGGCCGTTATTATTGAAAGGTCTTCTATCCTCTTCACACTTATAGCTATGTCATCCGCAAATCGTAGAATTCATATCCTTTTTCCTAGAATTCACAATCCACCTCATATAATTTCCCTAATCTCGTTCATTTTCATTCTCACTAAAAACATTAAACATCAACGGTAAAAATGAATGAACCTGCATTACTCCTTTCTCTATTGTATAGATTGTGTATTAATATCCTGTTATAGCTCATTGAATTATCCTATAGGATTATATTCAAGTCCACATTGTCAAAGGCTATGTCCAGATCAACTAATGCAAAATATATCGGCTTATCTTTTTAATTCCGCTTCTTGATGATCCGTCTGAGAGCAAAAATAGCTTAGTCCAAATTGGTCTTCTTTTCCATTCTTCGATGATATTTTTCGTCGTTAAATATTTGATGCATGGGATTGTCAGACTAATTGTTCTTAAATTTTTAAGACCGTTTCAAATTAATTGAAAAATATTGCGTTGAGCATCCCAACAGTTTATGAAAATCTTAATATAGGACTCCGAAGAACTAATCTTGATACCTATCTGGAAGTTTCGATAGAACACATGGCCATGAGCGCTTTTGGAGAGTATACTTTCGTGTTTCAATTAAAAATACTGGTCAATGTAGTGTAATTGGAAGAGCTATCACATGCCACAATATAACAGATTCTAATCCCTTCTTAAAAATGGTTGCTGTGTTATTCGCAGGTCATTCCCTCAGAAACTTGATGGCAAGCGGTGGTTTAATCAACTCCCACAAATCTACGGGCTAAGAGAGAGGTGTCGGGGATAGAAAGAAGCACTGTTGAATCAAAAATTCCTGTTATCGTCTTCAGCAGACTATGACTTATTTTTGGGGCGCGACCAAAATTGGCCCCTTCCTTTGAAAAATGATCAGCAATTAAATTATTTAAGTCGCTTTCTGGGTCATCGTTTTCGTATTATCACAATAAACGATCAGTAACGTAATTTACATGATGGTTTTCGCCGAAAACCGCTACATTTTTGGCGGACTACTCCCATATTTTGTCCCCTCTTGTCCCTTTCTTGCCTCTGCCAGAAATGGCAAATATGAAACTACGTATCGAAGTTTTATGTTAATTCTTGATGCACACTGAAATCAATATCTACTCTAAGAATGTTTGAAGGATTTTGATAGTAGAATTTAACGTGATTGCACATTAGTTGATGTATTAAATATATAGATAAACACCACTTTTTATTCACTGAACTGCATGGGTTTCTATTTCCCTAGTATTCTCGGTAACATCTCGGTAACTGGATGTTCACTTATGTTATATATGGACAATTTTTACATTCATAGCTAAAAGCCAAGCAACTCTTGTTACTTGTATTCAGCTTTTTGAATTTATTTCACTACTGCCTTAAAGCGTTCTTGTGTAAAGCATTGTAGCCTGAAAATTCCATGATAAATTAAAAATTTGGAAATCAATTTTAAAACTCTTTACGTTAATAAAATATAATTTTTATCGCCTATTATTACGATGTACTTACGTGAAGCTAAAGTTAACTTACGCATAACACAATAACGAGATTAGTATATCTACTAAGACGAAGTTTACTCATGCCGTTGCTATTTAGAGATAGTTCGTTTCTGAATTTTCTCATACAGGTCAGAAGTCTGTACCATGTGGAGACTAGACGTGTAAGCTGTCGAACAGCAAACAGTGGGAGAGAAATTATTTATTTTATTAGTTCTTGTATTTCAAGTCGCTGCGGGTGGGATTAAATTAAATGTCGAGGAGTTACCCTCACTCATGATCTCTCCTGGGTGAAACACATGCAGGGATAATGTAGAAAAGCTAACAAAAAATTATTAGAAGAGTGCTTGGTAAATGTGGTGGAAAGGTCAAAGAGAAATGTATCTGTCTAGTGTTGGGCTTCATTTAGAATTTGCTGCTAGTATATGGGATCCTCATGAATTTGGATAAATTATCGAATTGGATCGCATGCAGCGTAGAGGAGCGAGATTTTTAAAACGTTGTTATGATAAAAACTTAGCAGCGTATCCCAAATACTAGAGCAGCTGGGCTGGGAATCACTCATGGAGCGAAGTTTAAATTGCAGATGAAGCTCTTGCATCAATTGGAAGGAGGTTTCTTTAGCAGTGATGTTTAAAATGTATTATTACCCCCGTCGTACTACGGTAGGAGAGATCATGCTAATAAAATTAGAGAGATTAAGTATAAAAAAGATACGTAGATAAAAGATGTCATTTTTTCCACGAACGATAAGGGATCATAATTACATTGTTCGACCGCAGTGGGGTAAATTTCGGGTAAAATTAGTCTGGTGTGTATTCATCACCTGCCACACACCTGGCGGTGGCTTGCAAGGTAAATAAAATAAAATTAGCAGAGTCAATTGTCTGCTCGCGATCTTCCACAACACGTTGAAGAAGAACCCGAATTTAGGACAATATAATCAAGGGAGATGTAATTGGATATTCGAATACGACCCAGAAACAAAGTTCCGAATGGCACATTGCGACATCACCTCATCCAAAAAAGGCTCGAATAACCGTATTCAGAGTGAAACCCATGCTCATCAATTTCTTCGACGTCAAGGGGGTGATCCAATGCAAATGTGTACCCGAGGGGACAACAGTGAATGGTTGTTTTTACCCAGAAGTGCTAGAAGGACTGAAGAGAACGGTCAACCCGTTGAGGCCAGCCATCGCCGGAAATCTGAGTTAGTTTACCCGGAGACTCTCCTTTCTATTCTTCGGTCAAACATATGACTGAGTATTTTCTATGCGTGGGAATTCATGCTCAAAATTTTATTTGTTCATATTTACCTATTCATTTTTTCTTCAGTATTGCAGTTACCATACTCTACTGGCCGTTCTCGGATAGTTTTCCCCTGTCGTAGCTATCTTTGATTATTCTGAGGAGGGTATTCTTCGATTTGACCCCGAGTGCCGTGATTAGTTTTCTGATTACTTTTTTCAACTTGTTGATTTTCAGGTCTTTTACAGTTCTTTCTACTTCGCTTCTCAGTATCGTATCTCAGTATCTCAGAAACTTTCATAGAGCTCTTCAATGTAGTTCTTCCATCTCTCTACCAATCTCTTCTCATCTATAGGTATTTTTATATTAGAATCTCGGACGATGCGGAATTTTATTTTTCTATCTATGATTTATCTCTTCAATCCCTATATTTTAGAAACAGTTTCAATGTTTCCCTTCTTCATTATGTCACTCCTTTCGACGCAGCACTCTCGTAAGTCCTTGTTCCGCAACTTTTGAAAAAAGTTTCATCAGTTCCAGTTCTTGGAATCTTTTTTTGGATTTATTGTATTTTTTTCTCGGATTCAAGAAGTTACAGATTACGTGAGAGATCCTATCTATACGTACAAGATAATACGGCAGTGAAATGTGCAGTGAGATGTAGACTACTTTCAGCTATCTTAAGGATAAGCTCCAAGGGAACACAATTTTTAATTTTGCTTATATTTCTCTGGTGAGTTAAGGCAAATAAGATTAATACTTTCCTTAGAGGTATTATTTATATTTTTTTATACTGTAAGATGTTTTTACAACACAGACATTTTGAATTTATTTTCGGGTTTATATTCCTTTGAGCCTGAATTTATGCGGAATTAGATTGTAATAACTGACGGGGCGATTCCATTTTTCCGATTTTCTCGACTCCGATCTTGATTTTAAAATGCTAATTCGCAATTACAATGCCATCCATCACAAACACCCTTACCTAAATTAATAAAATGACAGCCTAAAAAGGCTACGACTCAGAGAAGAAACAATTTCACATGATTTTTAAAAGTGTGGTACAACATGAGTTAAGGCCATTTTGTGAAATGTCAGAAATTCAGGCAAGCACATGATCCACTGTGATTGGTTAGAATATTAGTCTTCAAAACATACGTAACATCGTGCAATAATTCCATATTATTTTATTTTCAACATGTATTTCCTCAGTATAAGAAGCATAGTGCTTAATAGGATTTTCTACAAATATCCTCTAATATTCTTTCATTATTCTTGAACACACCTTATATTTTCATTAAGAAACAATATCTTGACTCATTGTTTTTCTCTGTAAACAGTGGAAAAGCCTTATTTAGCCATTAATATGTCCAAATGCCACCATATCACGCTGTGCAATCCTTTCGCATCTCACTCGATCAGGATCACGTGTGTTACCTCGTTTTTAATAAGCTTCCTGCTGAGTCAATAACATCTTTCTCTAAACTCAATGCTTGACGATATGACTAAAATATCTTGAGGTATAGCGTCAGCCTGGTGTAGGAGGAGTAAGATTTCTAGTATGTGCCAAATGTATTTGGTTCCAGGTTTGCTGTCATCGCCAGGTGGAAACGACTCACACCGACATGACTTACCGGCTGGCCTTAAACATGTTCCATAGGATCAATCACACCACAATCACACCAAGCTCTAAACGAAAGGCCAAAGTTTTTCATGTTTGAAACGCTTCGATGCATGGTTGAAGAACGACAATCTAATTTGCTGACGCTTCAAAGTTGAAGCGAATATCGGAACATATAGTACTTCAGTGCTTCAGGTTATTGTTCTGTTTCTTCGATTTGATGCGATTGGTGGATTGTTATTGTGCGCGCTTCGAGACCACAACAAGAGGGATTTGAAACATATTCATGCGAGAATCCAAATATAAATCACCCAGTAATGCACTCTGTAATCGAATTCAATCCTCAACCTCAGTACTCCACCCAGGTTACCGATTCTTGATCTAAAATGAAGGAATTGAAGTATCGGCGAATGGAACCGTTCCATCACTGATTCTAATGATAGGTATTTTTGCTACGGAAAGACGATTATTGGTCAAAGCAGAAGATATCATAAAGTATCTTCCCTTATATTCCCGAAGATTCTCTCAGATAGCGATCAGTCAGCCCTGACCAATTTTTCCAAATATTTTCGCAAGTAATTTAAGTTTCCAAAAAACTACATTTGGTTTTGTGGGTTAGTTCTTTGGAAGAGGCTGTTGGGGTTAGGCCAGTTTAAGGTGGCTTAAAAACTTAGAAACCCTTAGACCCTAATAAACATGGTCTCGTGATAGTCCACTTCTCACAGAATATACGAGTATGTATATAATTATTTTTGTGTCATTTCCGGTTCCTGGCTTTCTTAAAATTGTGTATGAATAGGACTCTCAATGGCAACCGAAAACTTTTCTTCAGAAAGACTTTACATTTTTTTTACTTCACGAGGCCTGCATTTGTATCAATAGTGAAGAGACGGATATTTCCTACACTTTATCGGACAGATTATGTACAGGTTAAACTCCTCATCCATAAGAAAACCAAACCCGTCATAAAATTCAAGAGTTGGCGAATGAATGACTATAAACTTAATTGAAAATCGATTAGAAAATTGGTTGGCTAAAAGAGACATGAAGTTTAGGATTCTTTCATTTGACATCTGTATTTATTGGTTTCATGTATTTATAAAGGGTCTTATTCTGATCCTTTTCCCGCTCACTTTTCCCTCGATGACTGTCTCTATTAGTTCATGTCTTTCCTTCTTCCACAATTGCCGATTCTACATGTACTTTCTTAATAACAATACTCTTCTACATCTTCATGCTTTTGAATTCTCAATTCGGTACAACTTTTTCTTTCTGCTGGTCTACCACAGACTAATTTTTTTAAATCTTCTGATTGCATCTCTTCATTATCTTCTGTATTTTAGCAGAATTATTCGGATCCCTTTCTACAACTGCCGATTCAGTTATGCGCAATTGTTGAAAGCAATAAAATAGACTGTGTGTGATACAAAATTCTTTATTTGTTTTGGAACTTTTTTTGGAAATTTTTTCCTGCAGAAACTTTCGTCAAAAAAATAATGTGTTTTTGGTTAGGTAGAGTTGACCAGTTGTCTGAATTTACTGTTTGACAAAAATATTCTGTTGTTTCGTTACGTTTTTTGTTGAAAAATTCTTCAAGCTCTCTGTTATGTATAAACGTGATATGTAAAGCGTACACATTGTAAATTCTGAATTTTTGAGAAGTGCCTTCACCTTTACACATAGTTCACCTTTACACACACTTCACCTTTATCTCAGACCTAAGCTGAATTGCTTCCTCTCCCATCCATCCCCTAATAACTGTTAGTAATAGTTTATTAAAAACTATAACTGCTGTTTGTAATTTACTTTATCTCAGATATCAATATGAAAATTTTGATATCTGTAGCCTTTGAATTTGCTCCACGTAATGATAAAATGTTTCAATACTCTTTGTAAAAAATTAACGTTAGAGTATGATAAACTTTCTGGTATACTATATTGCAGTTCTGGTTTTAATTTGAATATAATGTGAGTTTAAAATACTCGGTAGATGTTTTCATATAATCGTACCAATGTACCGAAGTTAAATTCATATTATCTGATTGTTCGTCATGAATAAAAAATAGTGAAATGTATTTTTTTTAAGTATCTTAGGGTAGTAATGTTAATGTTATCAGGATTGCTGTTTCTGTTTTTAAATTCAGTTTGCTCGAGAAGGTATAGAATACAGGGGGTTTAATTTTTTCCAGAAATTATAGGATGCAGTTACAATTTCATAGCCTATGATTTTATATGCTGCCCATCACTGATAACAGCTTTTTATCTCAAACTCGGGAAGTAAATTGGTACCTTAATTTCGAAGGGATCAATTTTTATGTTTTATTTTGTGTACGGTCGAATACTTGGATTTTCGCAGTTTTTCTCGCTGATGAAATCGGGGAGTTGATCCAACTTGTTTTAACAGTTGGCAACTCTCATAATTTTCTGCTGCCCTGAGTTCAGCATGCATTGCCTTCGTTATTGATTTCCGCCGATAGCCCTCCATTCAAGATGCCGATGGATTTTGCGTTGCAGCGGAAGCTACGTGAGCTCGTATTCCCTCTGTGAACAAATCGCTCGGATTTTCTCATCGCATCATGATCACTGAACCTCGTTTCTCTCTCCAATACTTCCATGAAACGCTCCGATTGTAGGTTTTTCTTTGATTGAAATTCTAAACTGGAATCTCAGGGAGAGGAAAAAAAGATCCGGTCTTCCATTTTTAATTTATTCCCTTATCCATTTGCTTGGTTTTCCGGGAACATCATGGTTCTAAAATTCAAAGGATATCATCCATCGATCATCTCGTGGGATATTTACTTACGTCGCTGATATTTCCCTCATCCTAATCCTGTCTATCCCCCACCCTCTCTATCTCTGCTTTGCGGTCTCCATTATTCCCAATTGGTTTTTATTCCTCTGAGCAAGCGCTTGAACGTGCGTGTGCATCGTGTACTGCCCTCATTTCCCTCTGGTGCTTCCTCGAGCTTCTCCCTCAGGACGTCATTAGCAATTCCCCATTTCAGTTACCGCGCTTCCACTTTTTTTCCCCGGTTGCCACTCCACTGTGAGAGACGCCACAATAAACAGAGTAATGAAAATAAATTTAAAGAAGTTGTTGTAACATGCATATGGATAGAAATTGTTTTGGGATTTTGGTCCGGAGATTTCAATGGATTTATGAGTTCTATCGTATTAAATGTATGGGAAAATGAAGAACCAGCTTAAAATTAAAATGGTTATCTTCAAATCTCACTTCAGCCTCCAGTGAAGATTGCAGTGCCTTTTGTAAATATGTTAGCATTTTGTACGAAATTATTAGAGTTAATAGTCTTCATTAAGCATGGAGTTAAATTAAAATCGTCGACTTCTGGAATCCTGAAGCTGTGAGAGACTCGAGGGACTTTTAGGAAAAATTAAATTGCAGTTGTCAAAAAAATGCAAACTAACGTGAATTAAATTGAAGTTTTTCTTGAGGGGCGTGGTAGAGAAATACCTTCTACTAGCTTCTGTCATTAAAAAATAATACTAGTGGGCCATATTAAAAAAATTGGGTTATATTACGGTGAAACTTCTATCGACTTTACCGAGGACTCTTGGTACCGTAGGTTTTTTTCACTTCCCCTTCTCCTACCTCCGCCATTCACCCTCGAACTTTGCAAAATCACAATAATCCTCGCTCCAAAGTTCACTTATTCATTCCGATTTCCAATCGCTCATTGTCATCTATCCCGGGAGTCCACTTTAGTCCGTATTTTTTGCCTTTTCAAGAGTCCCTGGGAGGTCGATCGAGAGGGCTTTCTCGGATTTCTCTCATTCCATCTTCCTGCCTTTCCTTTCATCTCGTTTGCTCACTCATTCTACCTCCCTTCTTTCCTCCAATTTCCCCCGATTCCTGTCATAAGGACTTTTAAGATGGTATTGCTTCTCTGGCTGTGGAGTACGGTAGACGGAATTAATGCAAAAAAGGAGATTTAATTCATAGATATTCGCCGTTAATAGTATTTGGTCTGCTAAATGGTAGCAGGGTTGGTAGCTATATATAGGTAAAAGCTAGATAGCAAGTACAAATTGGTAGAAGGCGGATCGGTGTCATCACGGATACCATTTACCGTATACATGTTATGAAGCATACTGACGGATATACGAAGGCAGTTCAGAAAGTAGCTTACGTTTTTGCCTAGCGTGGCGGTGGGTACGGCTTGGAGTCTAAACGTCCCTATACTCTGTACGCATCCTTCTGTGATAGTGTGCAGACTGTGGTTCTTTTACTTTGCTCATATTGAACTGTCAAACTGTGCGCTGCAATAGAATATTTCTAGTATGGATAATATCCACTTATTTTTAATGATGTTATCTTCCATTTCTTTCCTTACCTCCACTATTTGAAGAGGATAGGTAACCACCAGCATCATGTTTAGTTCTTATTTTTACCTGCTAATATTTCTATTATTTGAAAAACGAAACATGTTTAATTCGTAAAGACTGGCAAATTGATAACTATTTACCTTCTTTTTAATAAATAATTACTCACGGATACATGACGGTAAATAATAACTCTTACAATCTCATCAGATATTGATTTCCCTTTTATCTCAAAGATAGCCAATGCGCACAATCTCTTATAATTTGTAAACTCAGACATGCCAACTCTCCCGATTTAAGCGGGAGACTCCCGATTTTATCTTCTTACGTTCTTGATGAACTGTTCAAATTGTGTACTTAGCTTAACATGTTAATAAAGTGTGACATTCATTAAAAATTGGCAAAGTGTCATAAAGGGATTAAGGTGCCATGCAAATATTGTGGTAATTAAAAGTGATTACTTCGTGATACACTTCTAAAAATCTCCCGATTTTTCATTTTTGAAAGTTGGCATGTCCTCCCGATTTTTCATTTTTGAAAGTTGGCATGTCCTCCCGATTTTTCATTTTTGAAAGTTGGCATGTCTGTAAACTAATTTTCTCATTTTTATCAGTCATTATTTCCAATCTAGTTTTTCAGACCTGATTGTAAACATCATCTTAGTCTTATTTAGTCTTTTAACGACCATTTAGATAGCAATTTAGAATTCTTTTTAAGTGATAAAATGAAATATAGGTATACTATAAATATACGACACTCGTATATGGAAGACCATTTATTTTAAGCCTTAAATTTGTTTTATTTTACAATGCATCTCTAATAAGGCTAGCTAATATTGATTATCAAAAGGTGAAGTCATACCCACGCTTATGGACGGGAAGCATGACCAAAATACGCACAAATTGATTAACTTCATATTACCTCGCTGAATTTGTTTGCAGATACTCTGCAACATGAGTAATAAGCGGAATGACAAAAAGTAAATATTTAAAACTGAAATTAAAACTAGTAAAAGTAAATAATAATAAATTAGTTCATGTTAGAAACACTTGGTTCATCAAAAATCATTCGCCTTGGTCAAGGCGAATGATTTTTACACTCTGAAATTGTTGAATTGAAATACATGTTAGCGAATAACTCCGTTAAAAATTACTGTTGCTGCATCTCCCGTAGTTTCTTGATGTCCTTCATATATTCACTTCATGCAATCTATAAAGAATTATGATGCTGTGGTATCTATTGCACTGCTTTCCTCATCCATAGAGTTCTGAAATGGCTGGAATTTTCTGACTTATCTTCAAATGCTAAATGATCCAATACTTGGTGAAGGCACCTTGCCTTCTATGTCCAACCATTTCTCTTCCTCTATTCCATTTATATTCAATGCTATTTTATGTTGACAAAGGTGCCAATGACAGCTACTGGAAGCTTGCTGAGAGAAAAGGCAAATGATTCTGATCTTACTTTATAGTTATGTTCAGACGTTTAATGCAAATTGTATGTTTGGATTGTGTTATGAATTTAAAAATCATCATGAAATATGTGCCCATAATTACTTTGAAATGAATTCTTAAATTTAAGGTCATAAATTAAATTGTCTTGATATAGGAAGAAATAGAGGCTCCTGCGTAGTCGGAAAAGCCTCGAGTCTGCAAACTTCAGAGTTTGCATTGGGTTATGATTTCAATTCTCTGAGTATATTACCTTAATATCAGGTGTTTGACCGATTACGCTGGTTTGGAATGTCCATGTTCTTGCCTCATATCTGTTTGCATTCATTGTTTCAATCAGTTGTTATATATCCCGGAATTAGACATCTATGTATGGATTAGTGTTATATATGATCTTTGCAACTATTTTTGGGAGAGAATTGCTCACGTACCTACTGGATGTATATAACACGAACTACTTTTTGAAAAAATGTCTTCTTTAGTCAGATTTTTCTATGAAATTTTTATTTCTGTACTTTTTTCATAAAGATTTCATCTCGAATTATTTCCGTATTCAGACCTTTATAATGATACATGTTTTTAATATAGATTGATTGGTGGCGTTACCTTTCTGAGCGCTTATTCTGAGATCTCTCAGAGGAGACGCATGTTCAACGTAAGGCTCAAAAATCTGCCCCGCTCATGACGTCGTAAACGTTCGGAATTGAGGAAAAGAATAACTTTTATTTCCAGCTGCTAACAAGCAATGGAGCTCATCTATCATCCATTCACCCTAGGGAGAATTGGAGTCGCATTTAAATAAAAAGCCCAGCTCCATTGTTATTCATTTTGTTAGTGGGATATCATGTTTCCAATTAGTAAAACCCACCGGTGACGCAAGGGATGACAAATTGAAACTTGTATCCTGGATAGCGGATGTGGGGACGTGTCCACCGTCTCGAGGCTCTTGAGTTTTCACCGCGTCGGTTAGGGTTGATCAATCGATAGATTGGGAATATGTATGCACTACATGATAAAAGGGATCGTGTTGCAAATTCTATCGTGCCCGATCTAGTAAAACTTGACAGGGGCACCGTAACTTCATTTCTACGTCTCCCTCTGTAGATTGGGTTCTTTCATTGGAGAGTAATTTATGTTAATACTACACTTTGGCATACTGAATGGAATGATCGCTTTATGGAAAATAATTTGAGTGGTGCACTACGAATTAATAATGACCCTTCAACCGAGAATGAATCAGTCAGAGATTCGTTAACTCCATGATTAACGCCCGTTTACTGATGATATTTCCCCATTCGGGTATTTGGGCAATTGATTAGTAAACTTCGATAAAGAGTGGGAAAATCATTTATCATCAAACATTATTTCAACGTTTGTAAGCAGTACGGTTTAAGAAAGCCGAAGACTTACGAAAACTAATCTAACAATTATATATTTATGAATATATATGAAATTATTTCAGTATCCTCGTTTAAGCAGATAGGACCTCAATTGTAACCCAATAGTAATGATTCGGTTCGAAGCAAATTTTGAATTATGTTTTTACAAAGCGTTCTGCGAATTCTGATTATAGAGACGAATTATAAGTTTTGCTCGTTGATTGGGTAGTGAGATTTATGAATTAAACCTAAATTATCTTTAGGCTACCCGATGGTTTTTGTCAATAGCCATCGTTATCTCAGAAAATTACGATGAAATAACTTGTAAATATCAGTAAAAAGAGACGTTTCAGGCGTGATATGGTGGAATATCATGATTAATAAAAATTGGCAATTTTCCACAAAATAATAAATAACATAAATTAACATTTAAATAACATCATTTTGTGGAAAATTGCCAATTTTTATTAACAAATAAAATTGCAAATATCAGTAACGGTTTTGCGTGTTCCTCATGTTTGGCAAAATTTGGAATAATAATGTGCTGACAGTAATGTTGCCTAGTCATATAACATAATTGGTCGATTTTTAAAGGATTTATCAGTGGAACTATCAATTCCACGATGACTTCATGACATTACTTTCCTTTGAATAATGTTTTGTGTCAATGACGTCAATCTGAGGAGTGCAAGAATTGTTTTCGTTTTTGGTTACACGAAGAGCAATCAAATAAATTAACCTGCATGTTGATAGAAGTAAATTTGTACTTACTAGCGTGTGTATATTTAATACACTTAGTTTTCCGCCTAGAAGTGTGGTTTTGCTTTGTTTACTGGACAATGATAAAATTGGTGCCTGGAAGATTTAACATTATAAACCAACATATCTGCACCTTAATCGTTACCCATTTCTTTAGATAGGATTGGTGAATCTAATTAATTTAATCTCCAATAATAATTGAATAAAAATGTAAATAAAAGTAGAATAGTGAAAATCACAATTGTTAATTATCATTTCTCTCCATTATGAATAATAGTTGATTGAGAGACTTGGTATGAAAGACGGACATTTTGATTTTTTTTTTGATTATTGTGAACCATGCGTTACAATGCATACATGTTTTTTTAAATATAATTCAGAATGGGTACGCATTTAACGAATTTTGTGTGGAATTACTTTTGCGGGTTTTATTGCTGGCTTGGCGGTACGTTTTATTTTAATCTAATTTTTTTAGAGGAAAATTGTTTTCGTTTGTTCAGCTTTCGGGTGGACGTGTATTCCCACATGGCCTTAAGGAGAGTGGACTGCGAAGGCACGGTTTGTATACGGTGTTTTGGTTTAGCGCCGGAGGTTGGAAGTGGGAAAACAGGGAGATTGAGAAAGGGAATAGGGAGGGGTGGATGGAGAAGGAGCTAAATATAGAGATGGGGCGGGGAAACCTCCGAAGGGATGGGAAATAATAGGCATTTTGGCGTCATCTGTCGGAATACCGTTTGCTTCCCAAGATCAGGTTCACATCAAATATGAAATCAATCTCGAATCGGTGCTTCATATGCTGCCCCCTTTCGCTCCTGGTCCCTCGCATGCCACGTCCCTTGCCTCTCCAACGCCCTTCTGGCTTCCCTCGCTCCCAAATTCCCTCCCTTCCCTCACAACCACCATCGCCATCCAGCCCTCTTGCAGACAGCGCATATTCTCCTGCTCCACGAAATGCCTTCACCTTTCGCTCCCTCCCACGAGATTTGTGTATGTTTTCTTAAGGTTATGAAATCAATATCAAATATAAACGACGCGGGATACCTTGGAAAGTCCCCTCCTTATCCCGAAATGGTTAGCATTTCATCCCTGGTAGAAATGAATTACGTTGAGCTCTTATTTTAACAGGGAAAAAATTGGATTTCCGTTCCTTTCTACGCCGTTTCCATCAAGCATTTGGAAATAATGAAAACTATCGGACTAAATATTTGTATTATTTTTTTTTCTGGTTTGCTTAACGTTCGAGGAGGAAGGCATTACTAGCTATAGAAATTATTGCCGGTGCAGTCACCATTTTACAACCAGTAATGTCAGATAATTTCTTGAACAGAAAACCGTTACATCTGTTACTGATTCTTGTATCATGTAATAATTTTTTTTCTGAGGCCACCCTAACACTGGTGAACCACAACTTGTTTAATATTTAGTCGGTTTTTATTCCGTAATTTTGTGAATATATTGTGGGTAAAATCAGCGTAGTACATATATTCTTTTTATTCAGCTATGTAATGGCTTAGCGTATATTATTCTTTTCACATAATTAACGCAGTAAATGTAATTTTACTTTTAAAGCAGAGTAGGATTTGCATAAAAGGAGGAATGCATTAGAATGAGAATAATTAATTAATTAAAATATTTGGGTCGTGCAGGCAATCGTTTTCTCATTCTAAAAAGTAAGTTATATTTAAACAAATTCATTTAAAGTTCAATTTTCTCAATGAAACGGAGTCCCACTACCACGAGAGTAATGGAAAATCTAGAGAGAGAAAATTTACGCTGCCGAAATATCTCTAATTAAGAGGATTTACCATTTCTACATTTCCTTCATAATTAAGCTATCTTACCACTTGATTAAAAAAGTCTCCTTCATTAATTTGCCCTATAGCCACCTCTAAACATTACCGGAAGCATTTTAAGACTCTATTGATCATCGAGATGAAATAAAAGCTAGTAGCTAGGGGTGTGATCAGATAGGGGTCAGTCTCGGACCTCGGTATCTGCCTTGCTCTGACCGACTTGTACCAATATGAAATATATAAACAAGATTAAAAATTGAACTTATATTAATTATGTCTAGTACTCTAAATTACTAATGCGTTAATTATTACATCTTAAATGAGTTTTCCCCCTTCAAATAACAATCAATCCGAGGGTTTATTTTTAGGTCAGGGTGGAGTTAATTTATTATGGCATTTGAAATTCACACATCATGTTACGGGTGCCAGTTCCTTTCCTAGTAGCTCCTGTGGTTTCCCAGAATGATTAACTATTATCCAAAATTTTAAATAGCTCGGATGAAGTTGATTTTTGCACAGGTGCGTCTTCCGGAATCGAACCCCAACATTCAGTTCAGAAATGCAGCACTCTACCGTCTAGGCAACGACGCTTCTAAAATCATAACCTGCGTCCAAATAACGTATAATTCCCTTTGAAGATGTTAAGTAAGGCCGATTGATTTGGAATAGAAGTTGCAATTTTATGGAGTGAGTTTGTAGAATAAAATAATAATTCGTCGCGAAGAGTGGGTCCAGTATGACCCAGTATGTAGTTTTAGATTTTAGAATAGTTACTGATAAGCAAACGGGTTATTCCATGCTAATTATTGCGTTTCTTTATCACACCTAACGTTCGCGTAGCACCGAGACTTGAGGGGGTTGAGTAAAGGACAAATGATAAAATAAATAGCTGGAGGCAGTGGGTTGCTACGTATTAAGCAAGCCATCTACGGCTGCAAGGAAACAGATGTATCAGATGAATACACCTAGGATCTTGCATACCTCTGCCCTATTCTAATAGTGAAAGCCTTATGATGGATTTTCTATTTGCATACATGTCAAAACTTTATTCCATATAATCCTTTAAAAAATTCCCTTGTTTGATTTTCTGGCTGCTGTGACTTACTGTTGATTATTTATTAAGTGGAGAAATTAGTTTCAGACTAGCTCCCCCTAATGTTTAACTATGAATCTTTCGCAACTTCTTCTCGGAGGGTAAATGAATCTGAAATTCAGCTTTTACCAAAGAACCTTCCCTCTTAGATCTTTTCAATGGCATCAAACAGTTACTCCTATAGTTGAAAGTTTTTGAGCAGAATCCACGTTGTAATATTGTGACAAACGTTGATACTACTATCTTTTGTTTTTTCAACAAGGTTGTTGAAAGATTATCTTAATCAAGAGTCAAATACTGAGTTTTAAAGAGCATAATTGCGCAAGCCTCATTCAGAATATATGGATCAGTTTAATAACAAATATACGAGAAAAATAATGCGGATGATGACCTTAGTACTAGTGTTGTTATTAGGTATACTCGAGTTTGAATTAGTTAACAATACAGATATATGGTATTTAGTTGATAACACAACTCTAACATATGTAAGATATGTAGTGCTATTCTCTAGCTCAATGATATCACTTAATTTTCAACGTTAGTGTCGTTTCTTTGTTCATAAAAACTTTGATAAACCGACGGAGACAAATTTCTACATTGTTATTAGCGATAAACGGGTAAATAAGGCGTACAAAATGATATAAGATTTGTTTGTAATCTAAATATATAAATCTGAGCAACTCGTTTCAGAATAAAAATATGAATCTAAAAAAGTCCGTATACACATGTAATAATGTCGTTGCAAAGTACGTTATTACTATTGTACCATAATGAGAATCTTCATGCGAGCCACCTTTTCAGCGTTGAATTGAATGCAGTTCCTAACAATAGGAAATGTTGCGTAAGAAATCATCAAATCCATGCCGTACAAATAATATCGAATGCTACAAATCACCAAGCGTTTTCCTGTTGTTTGGTAACATTCGTATAAAAACTTATAATCAATGTATGGAATGCGGATGCTATTATATTTCTGATGCCAATTACAGTAGATTTCAAATGTTAACCCTCTCAGGATTTTTTCCATAGATTTATGAGTTGGTTTTCTGGTCATTCCTAAATATATCTGACATATGAATTACTGCATTACACAGTCACATGTAAAATTATTTTAATTAATGACTATATTGGAGCAGATTAATTCATTGTGCTAATTTTCACTGCGTTGGTCTCAGTAAAGCTATTCAGAATTTAAAAATGAACTTTCATAGTACTCGATCAGGTTACCTTTGCCACCGATGGTCCAGTATATAGTTTGTGGGTACGTTGATATTAGTAGTACTTTTGATATTAAATTGAAATATACATTTAATTTCTATGTTTAAATACATGAAACATTTGACCCCATTATTGACTTCATAATAATACTTGTTTTAATTTCTCCATGACTTTTTAACGTAGACATAAATAGTTATCCCTGAATTATTAAATAAATACTATATTAACTTCCCATTCTATAATACGAAATGGAACAAGCAAAATGATTACCTTCCAGAGATATCTGAAACTGAAATATCTCGAGATGTAACCAGTTTTGAAATGTTACAATTTTGATATAATGACGACGTAAAATTATAGTCTCTTAACTGTATGCGCTACGTACATACTACAAACGCCGATGATGTAAAAATAGTCGTGATTAGCTATTATGAGGAGTTTTTCACTGCAGGTGAAAGTGTAAGTTAGTAATTTATTTTGAAGTGGAGAAAAGATTAAAATAAATTTATTTACATATTTTGTATGTCCGTTTGCCATTCACTTTCCAGTAAATGTTAATACATTCAGAAAAACTTCGTTCAGTGACGGTGTCATGCTTTTACAATCCGTTTTGTATTATTTAATTGGGTTTTATATAAAATCGGATATCAATTCCTGGCGATTCCAGTTAAGGAAAAAATAAACAATGAAAATATTAAAGACAACATAGGATTAAGCTCATCGATGATGGTGTCCTAAGGCAAGTGATTGATGTGTTTCGAAGCTACGAGCTTTGAAGCTCGTATTGGGAAGATTGGTTTCTGATTTGCGAGGTAGACTGTCCCACATTCACCATTATAATAGCCACAAAAATCTCGCTAATTTGGTTCAAAATGTAAAATCAGTAATGTGAGCGACAGGGTTGGTGGCATTAGACAAGAAATGATATAAAATAGCATTATAACAATGAATACTGTTTCTGAAAATGACATTGATCAATAATATACTCGTGTGTGTGTATATGTATATATATATATATATATATATATATATATATATATATATATATATATTTAAACACACACATATATATGTATATATTGATGTGTGTGTATTAATATATAAAACATTATTTATGATTATCAGGTAATCTACCAGTTAAGGTTGGTTTTGGATGGACACAACTACCAAGTAAATATTTTGTGACTCCTAACAAAACACAATCCAGCAACCCACTTTACATCATGTCCCTCTTCATCTCTGGGTACTTCCTTCCTCCCATTGTCCCGTCCAACATCCCCATCCTGTTCCTGCCCGTTCCTCGCTTTCCTAACATTCTCCCCTCTATTTCAGTTTTCAGCATCCCACTGTCGATCAATACGCCCTTCATCCATTTTCCCTGCCTCCGTAGGATTTCTCCCAACAAACCCCTCTCCTCAACCACCATACCAAGTACTTCCTCATTTGTTTTCCTTTCGGTCCATTTTACCATCTCCATTATTCTCCACACCCTCATTTCAAAAAACTCCAACCTGCGTCTATCCTCCTGCTTCAGCGACCACGTTTCCGCACCCTACATAACAACGCTCTATATAAAAGTTCTACGAGTTTTTAAGTTTAAGTTTTGACGAGTCTTTTCTTAACATCCTAACCCAACATCTTACTTGACATCCTTACTTAAGATCCTTATCTTTACATCCTGTCATCAAATCCCTCTTCCTTGTGAAAACCTCTTTCCCATGTGCGCTTCTTCTCCTTAAGTTCCTTACCATTTTGGCCAAAAACACTTCCGAGATAAGTAATCTGTTCTTCCTGCTCTAGTTTTTGCCCTTCTGTTTTAATGTTTAGCTTAGTCTTTTTATTTCTGGAAAATCATATAAACATAGTTTTATTAATATTGATTCTCTTCACATATCTGTCGCACTAAATTTCCAATTCACTCAGAAATGCATGCGACCCTTTGGCTGACTGAGCAACTAATGCTTGGTCATCAGCAAACCTAACCGATTTTATGAATTCCCCTCCGACTTTCATTCTTACCTCCAATTCTTCCCATACCTCTTTAATCATTTCCTCCACATATATGTTGAACAACACCGGTGACAATGGGCAACCCTGCCTTATACCTCTTCCTAACACTGCCCATCCGGACTCTCCGTTCTCCACTCGCACCCGAGCAGTCTGAGACATATACAGGTTATGGATTAGCCTCCTGCCCCTCCAATCGATTCCTCCTTTCTACAATACTATAGTATAGTATACTCATTAGTTTTTCCCAATTCACTCTATCAAACGACTTTACGAAATCTACGAAACAGGCAAATACTTCCTGATTGTATTTTATATTTCTCTCGATTTGTGATCTCATTACTGCAATGGCTTCACGCGTACCTTTCCCCTTCCTAAACCCAAACTGATCATCCCCTAAGTAATCATTTGCCTTACTCTCTATCCCTGGGTTGATGTTCCTGAGAACAACTTTGGCTGCAAGGGATATCAAATTTATTGTTACGTAGCATACATATAATACATATCTGTTTGTATATATAATGTATGCATAAAAACATACATATATAATATATGTGGATATTCACTTCTTTCTTCAACAAAGCATTCGTCTATTCTGGAAATCTCGGAAGACATCTGCAGACCTCAATATGGATCCATTTCCACTAGTTTTTTAGTATCCGCAGCTCTATTCTTTTAATCCATTGGGAAGGTTTGCCTTTCCATCTGATTTTACACTCGCTCTTCCCTCATGCACTCCTCCCCCTCTTCTCTCTCTGTTTCTCTCTTCCCCCTACTTTTCATTACCACGCCTTTTAGACTCCCTGAAATTCCGCCCGAGTGCATCCCTTTTCGCCACATTCCTCCTTCCGTGCGTTTGTTTTGTTCCAAAAGGCACGTTCAGACCCTCCGGCTCTACCTTTTTATTTTATTTTGCTCTTGTCCAGTGTCCCAGCTTCATAGAATCTTCTTTAGCTTACCCGCATATCATTTATTCGGGAGCATTCTACCTCGTCAACTCCTTTTTCTTTTCTAACCCTGCCTCTCTTCCGCTCTCACTTACTTTTCCCTTTTTCTCGTCTCCTTCGAGCCTAACGTTCTCCCTTGACACATTGCCTCCCCTCTCTAAATTAAGGCGTTGCCACTTCTCGTATTATCTCCATTTGCTATCCCATACCATTTCCTCCATCTCCGTCTCTTGTACCCTCTCTCTCTCTGTCAACGTCATCCCGCCCCACCAACCCCCTTTGATGTCCATCAGCCGTCGTTACTTCGCTTCCAAATTTCACCTTTTCCGGCCCCCACCCCTCTCTGTCTATCTTCCTATCCTTCGGGTTCCCAGACTATAAGCGTCCAATTTACTCCCACCGCCTTCTTAGCTCCTTTCCAAAACCCTGCTCCGAAAGAGAAAGATGAGCATCCCTCCCGTTTCCTTCGCGTCTCGACCATGCTCCGGTGGCTTACTAATTTTCGCTCCTCGTCTCCTTCGGTACGACTGTTCGTCTTTTTGGAAAATTGTGTGTTTTGCCGTTGACTCCCCTCGTCGAAGCTGAATCATCATCATTCCTAATTCCTCACAATTGATAATGGTTTCATGGAGGTCTCTATATGGGGACATGTCCCACGCTTTGGCTCGAGTTCTGTCCATTATTTTCCTCTCTTGAATAATGTTGTGCACAGGGCAATCGAGAATTTCGGAAATGTACGCCTCACTGCATCTTGATCAGCAATATGTTCTACTGTGATGCCAACGTTGATAGAATTCCCGATATCCTGCATATGTTGGATTAGTTTCTCTCGGGTCACATGAGTAGTATTGAATTTCCTGGGTTTCAGCAGGGGCCGTCCGGTAGGGAGGTTTGCCCAATGGGTCTAATTTTACGGCAGAGATGTAAGTGTACGAATGCCCCGGAACGTTGAATCAGAAACACATTTATGACGTCGTGTGACAACCGTTGAGATGAAGTCTCTGCATTCAACCAAATAGGATTTCCAAATTTTTATACCATGAAATTCCAGTTAAGGTTTGATGCACCAAACCTGATGTCATTATCATATTTGCTCAGATGGAGATTTTTCGTCTTTTTCCCAAGAATAAAATAAAGCATTGTTCTAATTTATTTTAAACAGGTTTCAAACTGAAGTTTGGTTTCCTTATTAAGAAGCTCTACACGGGTTTAAACGCGCATGAAATGAAGTTTTTGTAAAGATGACGATGCTAATTATTGCTCTAAAAAGTCCTCTGATGAAAATTAGTTAATTTTTATTATTTTATTATTCTGATTTAAAATCATATTATCTCAATTAAATAATAATAACAAGTTTTTGAGTAGACATTAATCGATATTCAAACCAAGCTACATGTGCTAAGTTATACACATTGTGCGTCACAATGACGCTTATGCAGATAGTTTTATAAACAAACATGACTTATAAACGTATTCTTCCAATTCATTATGAAGTTTGAAATTGTTTAAATATAAACTCATCATGAAAACAAAATCGATTCAAATTTTCTATTTAGAGTTTCGAAGCGAGATTATCTATTAAAGATATTTGTATTCGGAACTTGCCTCGAAATAATTTTCTGTTTAGAAAAATTTTAAAAATTCCCATAAGTATTGTTTCACCGTAAGTCATCATTTTACGAATCTTTTCAATATACCCTCGGATTAGATGGTTCTTCCCTTTTTGAGTTTCATTCCATTCTATCATTATCTATGTTTACTCGCCTTTTTACATCCCCGTTCCTCTCATCCCCCGCCTTCTCCGTTTTTCTCACCTTGGAAACCTATCAGCTCTCCCTATTCTCTATGTCAACATCTCCACTCAGCCCTACATCCATCTGGTTCCCTCTCGTCGTTAGCTCTTCCCACTATCACTTCACTCTCTCTTGCCCATTTTTGAAGAGGAAATGAACAGGAAGACCCTCTAATGCAACCTCAAACCTCGACGTAGGCACTCGATCATAATGCATATAACTCGACAAACGTATATAACTTATATCTTGATATACATTCACATATAACTTGAACCAAACGGTTTGGATCGATCATGAAAATGTACAATTTTTGACGCGTATCTATTTGCACGATTCTTCAGTATCAAAGGAATTTTTTGAACGAAGTTAAACTAGAAATTTCATAATTATTCATTCGTGCAACATTTTGTTCACAGAAAATAATTAATTTTTCTTTGAGAACCCTTTGTCTAGTGTGCCAATCTTTTGGTGAGTAAAATAGCTGTTCAAAATCCCCAGGTACCATTGGCTCATCTTGGGGATAGAGAATAAATAGGCTTGCGACATATATTTAAAAGGGGTGTATCTGATTTCAGCCCCAATCAACACAATTCAGTGGCATAGTTGTCCCGGAAAATGATTCCTGGTTCTAGTGTCATATAGGATTAACACATTTTATTTTAATTATCCACAAATATATAAAATCGCACGCAAACATATATAAAAATACGAATCGCAGTAATATTTCGGTGGTCCCTGGCACTTTTACCAGTGTGCTAGGAGTTATTTATGCATATGTACTCACAGGATTATGCTTCAAATAGCCGTTTAAAGTTGATATACAGGTATGTCAAGGTTCAGCTATGGCAATATTAGAAGCAATGAGTGACGAGAAATTCGCTACACAGAAATTTTGCTTTCGACTAAAAAAATCGTTAGCTAAGTCCTATGTAATGCTAGGCAAGGTTTATAAGTCTCTTCTTACCGGTAGCACAGGCAAAAGAGGCGTTTAAAGGGGGAGATATTTTCCAATGAAGCCAAGAAACCGTGGCTCATGTCAGTGATGTGTGTAGTTCATTTATATGTATGCGTACTTTTCTCAATAAATATTTCATATTTTTAAGCCAAGCTTAATGCCTATTTTATATTTATCCCTAATTAGCCTTTCTTTGCACTTTTTCATATTTGATGGTTTTATTACTTTTTGGGCTTTCGTAGTGAAACAGTGACTCATTTTGCAAAGGTTTGGCGAACGACCCATGATTACCCATTTTGATTCATGCACACAGCTATACTTTTACTAAGGGCATTACTATATACTTACACTCTCCAAACAATAATTACGCTTGGGAATTATTTTACACAATGCCTATGTACCAAAATAAGATATAACAAGCACACAAATGAGGCATGAATACAAACACGATTGCAAAGACGATGTTTTTAGTCATGAAATGAAGCACCAAGCAATGAAATATATTCTTACCTCTAAATTTGAATATGTATCCAATAACTTAATAAAATAAAGTTATTACAAGAATTATACTACATTCATTCAGAAGGCGCCAAATTTCTATTGCCTAAGGAAAGCTCCGCCTTTTCCTACCTCGCGTTAATAAAACTCGCTTTTTCAACGGGAAAAAGTGTACTATCTCAAATTAATAACCGGTGTTAGTGTGGCCAACATATAACTGAATAATATCCTACCGCTATGGCGATTATTCTTCTGCTAGTTGTGTCGCATCTAGCACTTGGAATTACGGGGTCGCCATATGGTGTATTTAGGATACACCTCTTGTGTCCTGAAATCCGGGGGCCGAAATAGGTACCTAAATTTGCACCCTCTCACTGCCTAACGAGTTTGGACACCCTTTAAGATGGCGTTCACCCTAAATCGAGCGATATAGGCACCTGAATGACGAGTCTGAACGCAGTTTTAGCTCCATGTAACGTATTCATGCTCCCCCGGGCGAAGGATCATTTTAGTGGAAGGTGTTTTTCATTATCAGTAACAGGCGAACTGAACATTTTTTAATTTTCTACGCTCGCCGCTGGAGTCAAATCTAAGTAACTTGTATCATATATATTACACATTAAGCCTTAGGGCTATAATAAAATAATGCCCAGGCGCAAATAAATTTAGAAAATGAATAATCATTCTTTATTGAAGAGCTTTCGTAAATAATTTTATCCAAATTCAATCAATTTTTCTGTATTGATGGATATTTTTCTGGTCATTCATTTGTATAAAACCCTCATTTTTCCTCTCTTTTTAATTTTTATGGGCAAAACTTTTACGGTTAACGTGTGCTATAAGCAAGTATTAAAGACACCCTTAACGGTAATGTTATGTTAAAGGAAAACTTTTTTGAAGTCACTAGTGGTCTCTTGGTGATGGTTGAAATTTCAACTAATACTCTTGCCTAATTAATTTTATTCTCCTAGGCACAAAGTTCATTTTCTCAGGCGAATATTTATTTACACAGGCGAAAGAATGCAGACACACTTCTATGTGCCGTGCTATCAATTTTTCATTATTACCATTTCAATGTATTGAGCGTCTTACCTATATCAACGCAACTTACCTCCATTTGTTGTTGCGGTTACACAAATTATTTGCAGCTAACAGATTGCGATAAACACCCTTATCGTGTTATATTTTTTATGGCCCGTCTTTCAAAATATATACTACCATAGTGAAGGAGACAATTTTATTTCTTTTAGAATGTTCAGTTGTATAACATAACTCAGAAAATCCTTATCTTGTTTTCATTCAAGGTGGAATGGTGGAGCGTCACTTATTAAAAGCAAATCAGTGCAAATATGTGAGCAAAATTTGAATGAATATGCTACCAACCTATGGCATGAGCAAATATTGTGTAATGAAAAACTGAGACATATCCCTCTCTTTAACTCTCCTTGCTCATTCTCTCAGCACCTCAGTTCTCTTTCTTCGGGTCATTTAGAGTGCCTCCCGACTCGATAAGAGTGGTTATAAATGAGGAGAACACAATGTGTGACATTGTACATTCTGACAGGAGATATAACGTATAACTCGGATAGGCGTCATATAATTGATTCTTACTGAATGATTGGGTACTGAAGCAGGCTCGTGAGTTTTCTGGGGAGGTTGTTTGAATTATACCACAGGCTGACAATAGAGTAAATTTTTGCATGAAAATATTGCGTATGAATTTCATTTACAGAGATAATTGCCTTATACCAACTATTGCGTCCGCCAGGCCTCTAATAGTGCATCGATCTCTAGATATAAGAGGTAGCTGTGAAATAAGCGACTACACTCGACGAAAAAGCAGCCGTGAGCAATTATTGGCGCTAATTAGATAATGTAAAAGACCATCCTTGGAAAAAAACTCTACCTAAACCAATTAAGGTGCCGTGACTTGGCAAATCGCTGTCACCAATTACTAGTAGAAGGGGCAGCAGCTAACCTCAATAATATTGAAGGTGGATACCACAGCAGTAGAATTGTTGGCAGCAGATATCTCACTTCAGATTTGGTAAAAATTACACTTGGCTTACGTAACAATAAGGAATGCGGCAATGTAATGTGTAAGACAACGGGAAACTACCGATTACTAGATTGCAATCCCTTGTGGAAGAAGCTCACCGATTCTTCTACTTTTCTTTTATTGAATCTTGAATTGATGAAATAACGCAACCTAGGATTTCAGGTCAAAATATATGTCACTACAGGATGAAAAATAAGAGCAATGGTATCTTTAGCGATAAAAGGATTGAGATTATTCATGATTTAAAGATATCTAGGGCCAATTTCAAGAAAGAATTTCGAAAAGGGTTAAGCGAATCCAAAAGAAAGAAATTAGCTGAAAATGTAAATGAAAATCCAAAAGCATTTTGGTTCCATGCCAAAGAGGTTCAGGGAAATAAGTCAATGGTTAACTCACTCAAAAACGATGAAGGGAAAAGAGTTACCAACGCTTCAAAAAAGGCCAATTTATTGCATTTTTTCTTTCAAGGCGTTTTCATAATGCTTGCAACGGATGCCTCCTATAGCTTACTCAATCAGTTTTTTCCATACGATTCCCGAGATTGAAATTTCACGCATTGAAATAGAACGTCTGGTAGAAAGCATTAACCCAAATCTTCTGGTCCGGATCTTATACCACCTCGATTATATAAAGAACTATCTTAAGAAATATCACCACATTTACAGGTCATGTTACAATATTTAAGAAGCCTCACATAAATGACAAGATTTATAATCGGAAAGATCGGAAAAACTACTCCAATGCCTAAATTTAAAATCGGCGACAGCGAAGAACCAAGTAATTGAAGACTTGTTTTCATTACATGCCTATCTTGAAAGGTTATAGAATACATAATTTTTAATTTGATTGAATTTAATCGAATCATCTCGATTTCTGGGATTTTTGGATAAAGAATCAACACAGCTACCGCCAGGGTAGATCCTGCGAGATACGGCTTGAACTTTTTGTCCGTAATACTTTCAGTTCGAGGGGAGATAACGGTGCAAACGACGCTAGTTCTAGACTTTAAAAAAGCTTTCGACAAATTGTCTGATGACAAGGTACTCGCGAAGCTAGGAATCTGTGACATACTATAGATAAAAATATCCTAAGTTTGTTTAAAGACTTTTCAAATGGTCGTGAGCCAAGGGTAATCATAAATTGTGTTAGTCTTTCCCAAAATATATATTGAAAACTTTAATTCTATTAGTTCAAATGGGTAGGCAGAACATTAAAATTTATCTTTGATCAGAGGCTTTTGCAGCAGTAATTTGAAATTGAGTTTTTTTGTTGGATCGTTTTGTGGCTCATGTTTTCTTCACGTCGCTGCGAGACTTGTGCATTAAGATGATGTTCGCAGTGATATCGAGGAAATGCTTAGCCATAAAATGTTTGACTCACAGCAAACATCGAGGGTCATTAACTTGGTTTAAATCCTGTTATGGGCAAGTTTTGTGAAAGGTTGATTCGGATAAAATAAAAATGCATAGCACAGCACATCTTAAAATAAAGCAATCTAAACTAAAAACAATCGGAGATTTCGGTACTATTTGCCCTTCTTCTCAATTAAATTAATTTTAAATTATCCTCTGAAGACCTGAGTTAACGGTCCATCGTGCATGCATGCAATTTGTACTTTTTGGTCCTTCTTTCCAAATTCTGTGTACTGTACTACTTTTCTGAAATTAATCTATCCTCAATGATTTATTCTTCAGTTACGCCAAAGTTTTAAAATTTTGAGAAATTAGTTTTCTGTTTTCCGATATTTATACATCTGATAACTTTACAGTGTGATTTGTTACCTGAATTTCTCTAGAATACAATAGCTAGTTATAGAATATAATTGTATCGATGATCTCCGTTTCGTACAAATATGCTTGCACGATTATTCTCATTCCTTCCGATTTTCAACTCCTCTTTGTTTCTCATGCTTTCTCCAGGAGCAATTTATATTTCTAAAATACCTTCACGATTACCGATATGATTTTTGCTTCAAGCATCTTGTTTCTTAGTTTCCTTCATCTTCATCTACATCGGTTTTTTTCTGTTTTTCCGTTCAATTTTTCCTTTCATGTATCCAATTGTCCGTTTTAATTATGTATAGTGTTCACTCTCTATCGTCTTAACGATACAGTTGGATGCAAGGCATCATTCACTCTTCGAGAGAAATCCCTGTAAGCTTAAAATGACTTCTCATCCGTCAATGTAGATTTTGTTTTTATACAGGATTTTGCTTCACATGCATAGATAAGGGATGCAATTTTTTGCTGAAATTCAATTGAGACGTTGGAAGTTTACCGAGGCAATTCCCACTTCACAATAGGCGGTACTGTGGGTCACGGTAACTTATCTGGCAGAATACCAGCGGACTTTTGTTGAATTTATCAATGAATTTTGTTTCCATTATCAATTATATAGTATGACGTAATGGCTCGTTTAATATGGAAAATAATCAAATTATTAAATGAATAAAAATAACTAATAAAGGGGAAGCTGAAAAATATCCATCATCATAATTTGTGTAAGAGAGTTCTGAGTGAACTGATATTTCTATGAGTGCATTTCTTTTTATCATGTTGTTAAAATGGAGAAAATGGCGTTAAAAGTATATATAATGATATGTACACATGTGATTATTTAATTACTTTAAATGCTTTATTACGATAAAAAAATAGCCAACAGAACTTTGTCCAACTCTATGATTTTTTTAAAGAGAAATCCATAATGTGAAATCAATATCAGCTTTAAACTTAGTATTTTTTATCATATTTTTCATTTTTACTTAGCGAATATCAACTGCCATCATTTTGTTCGCAACTCAGGTGTTTAAAAATGAAGAATCATTTGGGACCGTTTTCTGTAGCGATTTAACGCGATTTTAATTTATTTAAAACATTAAAACTTCCATAAAAGGTTTCCAGTTCGACGGAAGTTATTTTATCTCCCTGGATATATCATGTTCCGTGGAAGATATAGAGAGATTATCTGCCTTCATATTTGCTTCCTTTTTGCCCTTCTCCCTCTGACTACTCTTCTTCTCCCTCATCCATCCATCCATCTGTCCATACAGTCTCCGCAGCTAGTACCTCTTCCATTTTCGCTCCTTCCAAATATTTATCTCCTCCCTCCCCATTTCTCTTTGTTTGCAGTCATCCCCCATCATTCTATCTCCTTCTCTCGCTAAACACACTCCCGGTCTTCTCTCGGTTCGCCACCTCTCCTTCCATTATTCCCACCACCAGTTCCAACCCTCCCCACACTCTGCGCGCCACCCTCCCTCTCTGCCCTCTTCAATCTTTCCACGTGCCCTTCATTAGCCTTACCTTTCCTTTTCCCACTCCACACGGTCCACTCCCTTACCTCCCTATCTCCCCCCCCCGCACCCTAACTCACCTCTTCTCTCCTTCTGCCTCGTCATCCCTTCTCTCTTTCTCCCCCCTCTCTCTCTTGCCTCATCCTTTATCTTATAGAAGCGACCCTAACGGTCGCCCCCGAAGCCGAAAGGGCCTTTGGAGAATTATGTACCATGCTTCGCACTTGAACCTTTGAACGGTTATTAGCTTTCATAAGTTGCTCTGTGATTTATGGTAATGCCACCACCCGGGTGTAACCTCTGAAAGTAGCCGGTGCAGGTTTGCTTGGTTTATACGCAAAACGGAAAATTTGATTTTAACACCCTGGGGAACCAATGATGGGGAAACCTCATGGTTCTGATGTCGCCAAGTAATCATTTGAATATTGACCCGAAAAAGTAGGCGATGCCTACCTAGCCATACTCTGCATTATATTGTATTTTGTACGCGTCTATAACTGACGGTGATATTATAAAAAAATATTGTATCTGTTGGAAACTATTTCATGGCTACAAATCATTAATATTTTCCTTAATATTAAAAGAAATCTACTTTCAGGGATTAAAATGATTGAGACTTGAAAACTGTATACGCGTATGACGAGACATTTCGTCTGATTTCGTTTGAAATATTGTGTAACTAATATGCAATCGAGTGATATATTTATGCGTAAAGTAATTTACTTTCTATTCAAGGGACAAACATATTTATTTGTTTGCTAGTGTTAAATATGGTTTTTAAAGTCTTCCTAGTTCGAACAAATTCAGGAATGACCCTTGCCAAGAAGACATCACATTCATGAGGGCATGCTTAAGTGATCCTTATTAAATATCCGCAAATATAATATATCGGAAATGTTATTTGCATTTTAATAGATTGTTTATTTAATGTTTTATCTACGTCAATTCGTCATTTTACTTACCGTTCTTCTCCCAAACGTTTCCACTTCATCTCATCCCCTTCATTGCTTCCTCTTGTTTTAATCCTGTGCTAAGGCTCACCTGTATCTCCCACCGTCTCTCTCTCTCTTTCCAGTCTTCTGCTCATTTCGCCTTCACTCTTTTCCTTCTCTTTTCCTTTCCTTCCTTTATCTCTCCTCGCATCCCTCATCCGTGTAAAGCCTTCTTCCCCATCTTTGTCGTCCTATCTTCCGTGGACCTGGCCCCCGCCCTTTGCGGCCCTTCTTCTGGGGGACATCCCTCCTTCCATCCCTCCCCACACTTACCCCTCCCTGGTCCCCGACGTTGTCCTCACCCCCATCCTTCCGTCTTGAGGGTGGGGGGAAGTTCAGCTGCGCTCGTAATGAAAAGGGAGCCACGTGTGGCACCGTACCTCTCTAACCTCTCTCCTCTAACACACCTACCCTTATTCCTTCCCCAGGAACCAGCCACCCTTCCATCCGCCCAGCCTCCCCCGCCGTCTCATTTTCCTACTTTGGATTGAGGTATGGAAAAGTAGCGGGCGGTAGAGGATGGGGAGGCTAGGCCGCCATCGGACGAACCGCACCCTTCCACTCTCGCCGCAGATCCCGCTCTCGCATTCCATGCGATTAAGTATTGCATTCCGAGCGTGCTTTTCTTCATTAGCGACTCTCTTGTTTTCTCTCATTTGGGAGCCACTGGTCAATACGCTATCCCCTTTTTTTATGCCTACTCTCCTTTTATCTACTCCGGCGTGACGTACATTCCTCCTAATAAATTTCATTTGGCATCTCGGCTAAATCAATGGTATTCAACCTTAACTAACCCGTGCGCCCTTTTAATACGTAGCTGATCCCCCTCGCAATCTCCTGTTTTATGTCCATGAGGAATTTTGGCTGGAATGAGCGTTCCGTCAAATGCTATCCCTGGTTTTTTGTCCTTTAATTGAAAAATTTTGGCAACAATTGTTCAAAGTATACCCTGTGGAAAGTTCGTCATACCAGTTCATTAATATTAAATTTAATATCTGAGTATTATGTAACTGACCTAATACGGCAAAAATTGAGCCAGAGAATTATTTTTTCTGAACTATACAAATGCAATCTCTTTCTTATGAGCACGGAAATGTAAAAAAAAACTATTAATTTTACCATAGACATCAACTTCTAAAGGTAATGCCTTTTTATATCAGCTGAATATCTATTTTAATTGTTGCTTCCTTCAAATTGGCGTAAAATATCAAGTCTGTCTTTCACTTAATGTTTTTTTAATATGCAGCTGTTGTTCGCTCACGTTTTGCCTTCAAATATGTTTCTTAAGAACTGATTCTGTCTTATGATCTCGCTTTTTAGTAAAACTAATTAAGGAATAATAAATTTTACTAAAACTTAAAAATGGTTTGGGCGGCCAGATGAAAAAGATGTTTGCTCAAATGTAATTGAAAAATAAGAAGGCATATTGAAATACGCCTTGATTGAGAAATGGAAGATGACCTGATGAAATGATGCCTTTTTTATTCAGTTGCTCGCCGCATAAAAATATTTTAGGAATCTTCTTGGGAATATTCGATTTTGGGTCTACGTGTATACTCTATTCTTCTACATGTAGATGGAGACAGGGGTCGAAGGCGAAATATGAAACTTCTCCCCACGTACTGGAATCCCAACCTGATAACCCTAACCGCAACGGCATTAAATTCGAGAGCTCGCCCCCTACCGTTCTCTTGTCGCATAACGGTCGAAGGCTATCAGCATTAAAGGGTATGACCAAAAAGTCGCGTTCATTCTATGGAACCTATTTAATTTTCTCTATCTCCGGAAAATTTCCAAGTAATCAAATGATCGGTCGTCAATTTATAGCTCTATATATATGCTCTATAACAAGTGTCACTTTTCAGGAGTGGATGCCGTAGAGCGGAAAAAAATAATTATTGGTTGACATTCCATGAAATACATGTATATATGCAATCTTAATGCAAAAAAATGCCCTTGTATTAGAATTTTAAGATTTTGAACTATCGCCTGTTCAAATTAACCTCGTATAAATACCAGTTATGCTGCGATTGCTGAATTCAATGGAGATACTTTTAAGATAATGATACAATGAGGGAATCTATAGCACAATGCGTGTATGTGACGAAAACGGTAATTTTCATATTTAAGAAGAGACAAGAATAATATAATTGAATTTTGCCGACTGATTAATTTTCATTTCTAGAAAAGTATGAGTGTTATATAACATTTCTTAGTAAGTGCACATTTATATTTATGAACCTATAAAGTTGATTGAAAAATGGCACGGAGTAAACACGAACTTTGCCCATATCGCGTTTTATTACTGCTATGAAATTTTACTTCTCTTAATTTGTTGATGGATGACCAAGAGGTTTCTCCATCTTTACCAATAATTCGTTTTATTTACAGTGAGTTATTTTCCGAGTCTTTTCTTTTAGTGGGGTACAGTTATGTTCACTTAAATTTATATTTATGAGTGAGGTTTATTGTAATTAAAGAGATGCATGTTGGAAACAATTTTAAGCATGGTGAGGATGTTATTTTAACTTTGCTGTAAGGATACAACAAGCTATTAGGTCGACAGGAACAAGAATAGAAGTCATCTTCCGTATTGATTCGGATGGGAAATGTTTTCGACCAGCAAGCATTTTTCTCAAGTGTTTTCTTATTTTTCTTATTTCTCGTTATAGTATTGTAGTAATTAATGCATAAAAGATTGCGGTGGCTTGAAGAATGCCAATGAAATAAAATACCAAAAGCCAATGAAAACAATTAGGGGAAGAATTTATCATGGAATATAGTGGATGAATAAGTATGATGTGTTTATCTCTCCCACACTATATGATTTTTTGGTACTTAAGGTACTCGTCTTTAATATTCATGGGTATTATGTGTAAATAATATTTAGGGGCGCTATTTGGAATATTATATCAGGATATATTCTTGTATTTCAAATATGAGCGTTGGAAAATCTTTTCGGTGCCCCAACAGAACCTTTGAGATGTGTTTTTAAGAGCGACAGCACCAATGGATATGAAGAATAACCTGAATATTCTTATAGAAAATCTAACCCCTCTAATCTAATAGAGAACTAGTGACGGCATCGATAAATGATACCTAAAAATCAGATGGAATAAATACGGAATGTTATGGGATACAGCATACGACATCGTTGTATTTGTGATATTCTCCTTTGGGCACCTACGGTCAAACTTTCAGGACCTTATGAGATGAAATTTAGCGAATATTTCTGCCGTCTTATAAGGCGGTAACAACGGTCTGTTGTTAACCAATGTCTATTTACTAATTTAATTTAATCTGATTTATTTGACGAAGTAAAATTGCCATCGCATAAAGTATGCAATCAAATTAATTTAAGACATTTTAAAATGATGTGTTAAAATGAATGGACAGGTAATTGCTCGTTTTTAGTTATTTTCATCCTAATATCAAGTTTCGTTTACGTTGAAGTTGGAAATTAACGCTTTCCCTGGTGCTCTTTAAGAAAGTACCTTTGGTAAAATATAAGAAATTATCTAGGGCAAAGTATTTATACTGTCTCAACAGTTATAAGGAGGGTATTTGAATCATGTAACTCATTCCTTCAACAAAGAGAAGAGAACGTTCCTGTGAGGTGCGTTGACTTTATATACTCATGATAGAGAGGTGAGTGAATTTATTTTAGGCCTAAAGAATTTCACCGCAGCGTAATTACGAAGAGAAAAACATTCGGCACTAATTTTCATCCACAACAATCTCGGTGTGGCGAATTTCCTATCAGTATTTTTACATGAGTGTAATGTGAAAAAATGTCTAGTGCATTACTTGATTCTTGTGAATGATATCACAGTGTTAACTGACTGACGCATATCATTGGAAGGTTATTACTGCTTCCCTTATTCTACCTCATTCGCTAAAATCGAGCTTTTCTCTACAAAATCCACTTACCCTAATGGGAGTCATAACCATCCTGCTACTAAGGTTCTTTATCAGCCAACTAGGGTGAGTCTCAGAGCAGTTCAAACACGTGGAGAACTTCGATCTAGTAATTTTTGTGAAGGGACATGCACCGTTCGGCTTAAAGAAGCGAGTTCTAGCATTAAATCAGGAGTGAGAAAGACAATAGAATTTGTACGTTAAAAAATTACTTCGGGCTCATTAAGATAATTAGGATTTATCGAACTAGATGGAATGAAAACGTCAACATATTTATTAATTAAAATTGGCAATTTTCCACAAAAATATATTTTATTTTTATTATTATATTTTCTTTAAAAATATATTATTTTATAATATTCCATTTTTGTGGAAATTTGCCAATTTTAATTAATCATGATATTCCACCATATCACGCCTGAAACGTCTCTTTTTAGTCAACATATTTATTAAAAATTATTGCATACTTACTTACGTGAAATTGTGTTTTAGGGTGAACAGGGAGCTACAATTCTCGTAAAAATTGGAGAGATTTGTTTTTCTTCTTAGGAGGTAACAGGCCTACATCAATCCATTCAAAATGTAAGGGAGACTCACTTAGTTTCTAGGTCACTTACATTTTCACACATTTTTTTTAGAGATTCCTTGTATATTTCAAATGTATTAGTCGCGGACTAGTACTAAGTCATCCTACATGGTGGTGACTAAAATGAGACATTATAATGTTAAAAATGTCTCATAAATCTGACTTATATCATAATTATAAATAATATTATTACTGTTGAAATGTGGAATTATGAATAACTAACAATTCCATCTATAATTATGATTTTAAATCGTAGGTATTTTCTTCGAACTTATTTTTTGGGCAATGTTTTATAATATATTAATCGTATTACACTTATATTGGTGCATTTAAATTCATTAATCTACTGAGAATTTAGTTTTGGTCTTGGAAAATGGAATAAATGTATCACAACCAAGATAAAAAGAATCACTGTTGACTGAAAGAACTAAATATAAAATCACCATCAAACTAATCAACACGAAAGCTTGTTTAATCAATGAGGATAAAATACACCAATATTTCGAAATGAGTTGGTGTCACTTTTAAATATTTGAAATTTTAAATATATTTGAATCTTTTCATGGTGGGTAATTTTATTTAAATCGTTTAATTTATAACATTTCTTTCGTGCAATCAGACGACAGCATCGATCCGGATTACCAATTACTATTCAATCATTTCGTTAAATGTAATATTTGGTGAAGTACGTATATCTGTCCTCAAAGAATACGATGACATTTATTCGCATTATATTAAAATCATGTAAAATGAATATTTCTCATTTTTAGTTATTTTCACTCCGAAATTTGACATATTTTGAGTTAAGTTGAGTTTACACCCTTCAATTATAGAACTCAATATGGATATGTGATGTTAATGCATACTGAGATCTAATTTTATTGCCATTTTTACTGACATAATTCCTCCTGGGATATAGTATCACCTTGGTAATTAGTAAATCTGGAGGGAAACGTCTTATTTAAAATGTCTGTTGTGTTCAATTTATTTTTTATTTAATATTACTGTTTTTTTATTTTAATTTTATTTAAGTAATGGATATGTCAGCCGTTTTCCATTCACTCTAAATGTTAATATAAAGCCAAATATAACGCGGACGAAAATTTATTGGTGCATAATAGATGGGTAAACTTGCATTCTATAGGATAAATTAGTACAAATATGTCGTAGATTAATGCAATCATGTGTTTATTCTCATATTTTATCTGATATCTAAGGATTAGGTCACTAAATAATTTTCTGTATTGTGTGTATTCAAATATAAAGACAGTGACAGTTAAGAAAGCGAATCAGGCGTGGTACATCATTTGGTTGGCTCTTTAAATTCTCTCGAAAGAGATTTATTTTCCCTGGAAATAATTAAATAAAAAATATTACCCGCAAGTTTTACGTACCCTTTCCCTACCATCTGTGGTTTCCAGAATTTTCTTGGCATAGATTATCAGCAGCCGACAATCTTCAATCCACAGTGTTTAATGCCGGAATCTTGTTGCCGTAAAATTAGAATTTCAATCCCAGGTGCTTTGGCAAAGCTACGGGAACTACGTCTTGTAGCAAAAGCACCCGACCATGACGCTATTCCAAATGAGCGTTTTGCATCGTTTAAAGCTAGGATTTTCTTAGCTAGGTTCTGGTCGGAATCTTCCATCCCGTTCCGACTTACTTACCGCTATTGTTGATACGAGCAAAACCATAAACAAACCCCACTCCACAATTCCACTCTTGTGAATCCTTCTATCCATTGCACTCCGACTCGAATGAGAGCACTCAAGGCATCCACGTCACAGGGGCTATAATTGCCATCCTTCATTTGGAGTCTAAGTCCCTTCCATGTCTCCCCCGCTCTCTTAGGTCTGACCGGGGAGCGTCATTCTGCCTTTCTAAAGGTTTGTGTCGTATCCAAATTACCGGAGTCCTTTTCACCGAAGCCTTCTTATTTCTTTTCCTTTTTCAAGAATAACTCTTGTTCTCCTTGCTCCTCATTCTTCAATCCTTCTTGTCTGTGAGGGCGTTTTCTCTAATTACCCATCCGTGCCTTATCAATCGATCCTTCCTTCCGCATTTCTTCCTCCTCCTCTTTTTTCAACCCCTACCTTGGACTTTTGTGGAAGGAATTATCCTTAAAAATACATTAGGAAGAGAGCTCTCCTACCCTTTTCCAACCGGTATAAAAGTTCTTCTGCCGTCTTACATTCCCTGCGTGATTTTTTTTCCTTTCTCTCGCTGCACTGGTCCTTAACCCTCAGCCAGGCGTCCAGAAATCGTGTCCCAATAGACGTCTCAAAGTGCTCGATAGAATAGGTCATCGACGGTTACCGTGTTAACGTGGTACCAACCTTCCAAGGACCGGCGACGACTTGGCGTTGAACTAATTCAAGGAATAAAGCTCGGGAGTGGTCCACATCTGATTTTATGATAGCCGGGTCTTTTTCAACTCTATTAGATTCGTCATCTCTGAGTTTCTCATCAGAATCTAGTTTTCGTGCTTGTATCCATTCTCACATATCCTCTCTTCCTTTCTCATGTCGCTTCGTGTTTCTTTCCTTTTCAATTTTTGAAATTGGCCTACACTCTTCATATCCTCTTTCAAGTTTTTGCAGTTTTTTTAACTATCCAATGTAAGAGTGTTTTTACTTATTTTTCCTTTTCATCTTCTTATCAATGTTCATTGGCTTCATGGTATCAGAAGATATTTTTCATTTTCATCTATCTAACTAAATCTAATGCCTAAAACTTACACCATACTTTCTTAGAAAAACGTTAGTGAAAAAACTGCCATAGCCTTTATAGAAGATATATGAATCTAGTAAGGATAGATCCCTATTCTTTCCATTTTCACTTATTCTTTAGTTATTTTGTCATTTCTGTCATCAACTCTAAAAGGTGTTCAAATTTGTCCTTCGGTCAACCTGATAAAATCACATGGTACGATTTTTAGCTTTTAGAAAGTGGGTCATTGAATAATGCTTTAGAAAATCCAAGAGTAGACGCTCCTATTATTGAAAAAGGTTTGCTTTTAGTAAGCCTCACCCCTCGCTATACTGCTGTTAAAGCTTCAGCTATATCCATCTTTTGGTTTCATTTTAATTGTTATTTGAAAGAAAAAACCTTTGTTTATTTAGAAAAATGGAAAATAAGAGTTTCGTGCGGCGATTGAAAACTTCTATTTAAAACTATTAGCAAGAGATGAAAGCCAAGTTGGATGAAGTTCATGGCACATCACGTGCCATCAGAGCTGTGCTGGGGTGAGAAATGATGATTGCTCCTGGTAGGGTCACCTAGGCCAGATAGATCGAAGGTTAGGACCGAGACGAAAGGTAGTCCACGCAGGGTCTGTTCCTCAGTGAGGCGGCTGCAAAGGCGTCTGACCCTAGTGGGGCGGCCATTGAGTGAGGGTGTCAAGTTAAAAACAATATTGAGGAAGGAACCAGGAAACCACCTAAGTTATTATTCCAAAGACTTTTATGATGGATAGTGTAGAGAATGTTAGTCCTAGCAAATACAGGGCTCGGCCAAATCGGTCGTGTGTCGTGCCCAGAAGAGGGAGAGGCAAGAATTCCGCGGTCGTTATCTCACGAAAACTTGCAAAGCGAAACCGACAGCAGCAGAACAGAATATGCAGAAGAAGTCCGAAATAGTTATAATAGGAATTTGGAACGTTAAGAAAATGTTCAGAACAGGAAAATTAGTGAATATGGGGCAAGAAATGGGAAGAGGAAATATAGATACTTTAGGTTTATGCGAGGTGAGATGGAAGGATAGCGGGGATTATTGGAGTGATAGTTTTAGAATAATATACAGCGGAGGGAACGAGAGCTAACGAGGGGTTGCAGTAATATTGAATAAAAAGTCAGGAAGAAGCGTAGTTAACATAGAGCAGGTAACGGATAGAATATTACTAGTAGAAATAAAAGCAGAACCGACGAACTTGGTCATTGCTCAGGTGTACATGCTACTGAACAATCTTAAAGAGGGAGAAATCGATATGATATTCGATCAGTTGGACGACAATCGCATGTATTCCTGCATGAAAACACTTGATAGTGATGGAGGATTGGAATGCAACGACAGGCGGAGACGGTAATATGGTCAGGCCTCATCTCCAAAGCGATTCGTTATTTTGTCAGTACGACAACGCTCAAATTTCCGATTTTCCCCTGAATAAATTTCAACTTCTGTATATTGTACTTGTCTCTCAATTATACGAGGCATATTGGAAAAGAAAAGGCTGTTTTCATACATTTAAATATTTGCGGGTAAGAACAAAGTAATACGAATGCAGCGCCATGTACGTATTGATTATTTCCGGTGACGCTGTGGTTTCTGCTTTGATTCAGTAGTCGTTTTCATATCGGTGAATGCCGATAACCTTGCCCGCGAAAACTATTGCTCCTACCACTTGCAAAGTACGTGCTGTAATTCGATTTTTGTTTGGAAGAGGATCATCGACTATCCAAATTCCTTGGAAATTGAGCCTAGAAAATGGCCCAATAGTCGTGAAAGTAGGAAAAATTAGCCTTTAGTGTCGAGAATTCAAACATGGCATCACAAATGTGCATTATGAAGAGCGAAGTGTCAGGGCCAGAATCCAGACCGATGAATTTGTTTTACAAGCGGTCCAAGAACTGCAGTCTGATCAAGATTTTAACGATAAATAAATGGCTGATAAATTTCCTCTTGTTGAACCTACCAATATTTACATGATTGTTAGGAAAAGCGCGGATATCGCGAATATTATGCAAGGGGGCACCGAAAATTCTTGCAGACTAACAGCACCAAAAGCAAAGATAGTTGAGTGGATGTGCTATTTCGACCGCAATTCTCGGTCCCGATCTTGCACGTAGAAACTATTACCTTGCACATGAAAAAGTGCTTTGTTGGACAACGGTTTGAGGATGACAAGAAACTGAAGCCAGTTGTTGTCAACTAGTTCAGTTATGATGCAGAACATTTCTATGCTGAGGGATTGAAGAATCTGGTTTAGCGTATCTGGTGAAAGTGCTTCGAGATGAACGACGATTATGTAGAAAAATACAGTACGTTTTTAGGAAACTAATACCGTCAATAAATTCTTTTTCTAACGAATGTATTTTTTATGGCCAAATGGACCGTACTTTTAGAATATATCTCAAATATTGTTTTTGTTACCCTCCGGAGAAATTTGCTGTAAAAATATCTCCGTCGTCATATTTTACAATTTATTTTCACTGCTTATAATATCACGTGCCATTTCGAATACGAGAAATACGAGTTCAGGATTAGAGGTTCTCGTATGGGGGCTGCTTACCTTCCTATGAGTGTAAATGGTTTCAAAAAACATTTCCTAACATTATTATGCTATTACTGACTTAGGGAAAATGATGACTTCTTCAGGACCGAATGTGATTTTCCTTCGTTTATTTAACACTATAGAAAAATACATCTGTTGGCTAACGTTGCTCTCTTGTTACTTTGTGGGAACATAAAAAGAAATAATTTTTTGGGCTAAGTTAACATTTCACTCTACGATCCATCGATAGCAATTAATTGAAACAATATAGGCAAAAGGGGTCTTGAATCAACGAGGTTGAAATCAATGCCTCGAGAATTTAGTTGAATAACTGGGAATTACAAGTGAATTTATGTACCTTAGCTCTCACTGGTTCCAGCGTTACATTTAAGGCTGTTTTTTTTATGTTTGCTTACCATTCTTAAAGCGATATTTTGTTCAAGCAAATCGTAAAATATTATGTGTACCTTATCATAGTGATTATTTTCGTCGGTAGAAATGTTTTAGTGGCGTTTTGTCTACAGTCTGACCTCAACTTTTATATCAAATGATCCAAGCACAATAACATTCACTCCCACGGTGAAACGTTTCCCATTTTCAGTTGTAGCAAAGTAATGGCATTTGCTAATGTGACAAGTCTGTGAGAAAATATATTGTGTATGGCGAAGTAACTGAAATGAATTGTATCCATTTAAAAATATGTGAAAAGCTGAAGTGAATTAAAACGGTCATCGTTCTAGAGTTAAAATGTCTTTATTCTCAGTCTTTCTAAGTTAAGAAACTAACAATTAATTTCATTTTGGCTCAAATGATTGAAGTTTTCCCGCACGACCCCGTAAGGTTATATTGAATTATTGTTTCTTTAATGGCAATGGGGGAAAGAGACCCATTCGTTTATGACTTTAAGCCATCTGTATATACGAAATATGCATATTGCATTTTCACCATATGCCGTTATGGATATCGACTGGAAAACATTGCTGAGACTGCCTAGAAGTGTTATTGAAAATGCAAATCCTAGCGTACTGACAAAATAAATATCTACGTACTTTAACCTACTGTTATAAGCCAGAAAAAAGTATCGGTATGAATACGGAACATTTTGCTGAAAGAGAATTTTCATACCTCAGCATATTATGAAAATATTATGCAATGAGCCAAGAGATAATTTAAATACGTATTGCAAGTCGGAGATTCTCTATTTTAATAAACTTGGGTAAAATTAGTATTTTTGATTTGTTTATGAGTATAACTGATAAAAACAAGATGACTGCTTTCAGTACATTTTAACTCTATTTTTCATTATTTATCAATCAAGAAGAAAGAAAAAAATAAAAATGTTGATTGATTGGTTGGAATTTTGTTCACTTTATTAGTGAATTAATGGCATGGCATTTTTTGTCTATCTCTTCTCTCAATTCACTTACATTTTATGAAGTACTAGACCAATACCCCATGAAGCTGGATGGTTCGAATCACCAGCAGTTGTACGGACAAAATCGGAAAAATATAAACAATCATCCTGATTTAATGAATGCGCATTCTTCACTTGGCGCAGAGTTATCTTCACCGCTATTTTTGATTTTCTGTTTCGAAAACACAGATGTAAAAATCTTATTTTGTAAGTTGATGTGACCCTCACTTAATTTATACTTTTCTAATCGGATCCAGAGGATGAATCCATCTCGGATATCAAGTTAATGTTATTTTAATACTATTGAATTGAATGGACTGTCGATAAAGATGAGAGCGTAGTGAGGCATTCTTGTGGAATTTTGTCATACCTGATGCCTTATTTAGGTACCAAACGGTTTAAACTGGGCCATGTATCAATTAATTCTTGAATCTTAATGACTGTGAGCATGGACTCAGTTGTGTTATTTGAAGGAAACCGCTGGTTATGTCCCTTTATTACGCCTTCATACTTAACCGAGGCTGAAGTTTTATTTTGTTTTTGTAACAAACCGCAGGGAGATATGTTTCTATTTAGTGTCCCTTCAAGTGATCAAAAATTAATTACTGATTAAAATTCGTTAAAAAGGCGAGAGAACTATAATGCGAATTGAGGTATTTTATTTGTTGTGTAAATTAGATAAGCATAGGATTATAAGCAAACGAATAATCATAAGAATATTTTCATTTAAATTTTATGTAATGAAAATGATTGTGAATACATACAATAAATGTATATAATTTTTCAGATATTTGCTGTCGAAGTATTTCTAGCAAAAACATATTAATGGCCCAATTGTTTTGGAATCCATTTTGATAACATTTGATGAATCGTAGAAAGTAGGCATAAAATAGAAGATATATAAACATGTTAATAGAAATTTTATAATTCCGAATGAATAGTTAATTAAGCAGTTTATAGTTCAGAGCTAGGAGGAATTCTTATTACATGTTAACGCTAGGCATTCATAGGGAAAGCAAAACTTTTGTGCAGAACACTTTGCTTTCCTTTTTTCAAAACCTTAATGAATTATACATGCTATTTGGCACCTGATTAGTAATTAAAAGAAGTTGTTTTTACTCTCGGAGAATGTACTCCTGCTTTAGAATTTATCATCACACCTTGTCGTTCAGTCTCAGTTTCCAATATTTAAGCAGAAAAATTATTCAACCAAAAGATTGAATTCGGTAATTGTTTTAGTTTTACGAATTTTACGTATTCGTTGCAAGTAATATCGTGTTTGTTTGTCAGGAGGTAGTCATTTGGCAGCTACACCTTTATAGAAATATATTTTGTAAAATTAATCGTGTAAGGAAAGAGAATTGAATAATTAGCCACATTTATTATATTTTCAATTTGTTATTGAGCCAATATTTTTTGGGTCAGAATATTTCATTTTATTTACAAAATAACCTAGGTAGTTGTTGGAATCAACGGAATGAAATGAAAAAGTGGCGAATGGTTGTTTAGGAGTAGATTATTTTATGCCTAGAAAGTGTTGATACTTCTGATTTCTGAACAAAATATGTTTATAACTTTATTATTAACTGCCCTCGTTTATAAAAGTATGACAGAAAATCTCGACCTCGTGTTTTTATTTCTCTGTGAAAACTGTATTTGTGTCAAAAAATCTTTTTTTGAATATATGTTCGTATTAATATCACTTATGCATCTTCTAAGCCACAAAAGCCTTTTTTTTTAGTTTCTCTGAGGGATACCAGTTATTAATTACACTTAATTGGAACTCATGCCGTCTATTAAAACCCTTTGTTCGCGGTTAGAGAAGTCTTGAACTGTGTTAATTATCTTTCCATTTACTTCTCGCTGTTATATCTTATGTGACACTCTGGCAGGTGGGACGTTATTAAAACCAAAGAGATCTTTTACATTCCTCTATTTTTTTAGGATTATTTATTAAAAATGTACTTCTTATTTTATTTATTTTTTTAAAGCCGTGTTGGTGCTAGAGATATGACTGTCGACAGAAACCCTAAATATTAAAATTGTGAGAACAATTATGCTCTAGATTTTATTTGAAATAGTTTCGTTTACATTTTTAAATTTATTTAATTTCTTCCAACTTTAGAGATAGTGGAACTATTTTTTATATCAGTATACTGAATTTGTATTCAATCAGAGTACAGTTTTGTGCGTTTGCTGATTGAGAATCCCCTAGTATCTCCTGTGTTCCTGGATATTTGAAAATTTGTAAAGAATTACTAAATTACCTTTTTAGTCTATTGATTTTAGCATTTATTTCGTTTTTCATCAGAAGGGGCTTTCACTAAGTTTGCTCAAATAGCATTAGTAAGCACTTTGAAGGATGGTATATAATTCGTTCGTTTTACTTCCCATTTTGCGCTCCGTTACTTCAGAAAATGTTTGCAAACATTATTTCGATTTTTTCCTGAAGTAGTATGACACCGGCGATGCGACCTACTGTGGTCATTAGGTTTTTTCTACATAAGTTCCGCGACATCGTTTTAGGATTCGGGCGGTAAGGATGGACGCTTGGTGTTATAATTTTTAAAACGAGGGGTAATGTGCATTGGTCAAATAAAAGGCCGGTCAGAGTTTAAATATTAGGTAATATAGTTCAGTTATAATGACTTTTTAAGATCTGTGCCTGATTAGCATTGCTACATCAGATAGAAGCTTTTAAAAGAGGGTTGGATATTATCAAATCCATATCTAACTGAAATTACTTTGATGAAAAATATGTAACGAAGTTGTTGAATTGTTCAATCAAAAGGAAAGCCATACTAGTCTGGTACTAAAGATAAATTGACTTGCTGGAGCAAAATACCTTTCGCTAATAGACTCAAAATGATTCCTGTTGATAAAAAAAGTGCCACTTTGTAATTTGCTGACTATCTTTTATTGTTAAATACGGGAAAGGAATTGGCCCTTAACGCATTGGTCCCATATTGCCTATTGTAACTGTCGAACTCCGTGAATCTCAGACTAACATTTTATGAGTGCTTAAGCATACAATTTTTGTGATAACAAATTAAAAGGTAGTACAAAGTAGTGGTATTTCGGTCTACTATTAATCTATGGTTTATGTGCGTTAAAGGTAACAATTTGTATGGTGGTGTATTAAGCGAACAATACTGATAATTAGGAGCAGCAAAATTTTCTGGATATTGATGATTCACTAAACCTAAATATTTTTTTCAGTAGCTAATTTAATGATAATAATTTTTGACGTACTGATGGGGCACGGAATTCAATATGTGCTCATAAATTACAACATGAGTAAATATAAAGTATGCTACTGTTTCAATCTCTCTTTTAACTCCCAGCCTAATCCTACCTCGAGTCCCTTCGTGAGAAATATTTACTTTTTCGAAAAGTGCTGTGACTGTTACTCTCGAGGAAATAAAGAAGTCAAAATAAAAATCGTCCTCCGCACAGCGGTGTGCATTTTCTCTCTGGCCTGGTGGAATTGCGCCGTCGACAGACACACACATACACACACACATTAGCCTCCGCTATTTTCGTTTTTGTGTAGTTCTCCCACTCTTCTCGTTCGAAACGTGCGCTGATTAACGAGCCTCCCCAAGTGGATGCTCTCGGGATTCCTGCGCGTGTGTTTATTTTGCCCCTGTTTGTTTTTGTGGTTTTTCAATCGCTGTCGTTTTACATTATTGCGATTATACATAGCACAATATTTGGTGCCAATTTTTCTGGGGTTTTTACCCTTTATTTTCTCTCTCAACACTCGGAAATATAATTTATTCGTCGAAATTGAGAAGTCATTTGTACTATTTGAAAAATTTTTAAATCGCAGTCATATAAATCTAATGGAGGTTTATAGTTTCTTATGGACTTATTTCTTTGGACGTGCAAAGATGTATAAGCTTCGTTGGGATCCGAATTGGGCCTTGGGGATTCCAAAGACGGTGACCGAGCAGAATCCACAATGAACTTCCTACCTTTAATGACGGAAAATGCCTAAAAGAAAAAGGACTCCTGCATAAGAAAGTTTAGCACTTTCATAATGCAATGTCAACTCTGTTGCTTCTACAAACTATAATTTTTGTTGAGTTTAACTAATTATGGGTCGTCTATGTGATTAATAAATAGAGGTTTGCAAATAAAACTGCAAACACATGAGGTCAGTTTTCTTCGAAGTTATGTTAAGACTTCGTTTCATTCATTCAAGGCTTAGCTCAGCGATGTGATTTTCACCTTCCGATGCATGTACTGTAGTTGAATCGGCACATATTTTCGTAGTTTTCGGCGCTTGGAATTTTTCTCCAAAATGTGTCCAAAGCATTAAGTATAATATTTATCTGGAATTAATCAATGATGGACCTCATCATCAACGACACTGCTTCTTGAAATAATTGATAAAATTTTATGAAGGAGGTGAGAAAATTCACAGAGCTAATACAAAATTGGCAGTTGTTGTGTTTAATAAAACCAATGCCGCCTAAAGGCGGCAACTCTTGCTTGCTTGAGTGCTAATGTTCATCTTAATTTCTTTGTTCCAATTAGACGTTGTGCTGATTGTCGTTGCACTTTCACTTTCTTCATGTTTTTCATTATCTGTAATTGAAGTGTAACAGTAAGCACATAGGTCGAAAAATGATTTATGGATTTCTAAGTGTTTCTGATATCGAGCATGAGATTTCAGATCGCCAATTTCGAATGAAAACTTTGGGAACTTTTGAGGTGTTATTTATAGCATTGAGGAATTACACTCAAAATACTGATTTGAGAACATAAACTTTCTCTTGGATAAGAGTAAGTTACGATTTTTACATTATTTTTACCTACCAAGTCAGAATACGATTTCTCGCCATTTTGGTGTTCATTCAGCTACCGAGAAACCATTCCCTATTCCCTTCAGGACCGTATATGAGGAAAGATTTTCCCTTGCGCCGCTCGTAAGGAAAGGGCAAAGATTATTACTGATATTTTGTATTTGTGATTTTCAAGTCACAAATAAGGTAATTGCGGATGAGGTCGTTAAAAAATGTAGAATTTTTACTGCTTCGCAGCGGACTTCACTGGTCTCTCTTTCTCTCTTGAGGAATCGATGAAAAAAATAATAACGAAACGCAAATCTAAATGCATGCAGATGGACACGTTATTACCAGGACGAGCAGGCGTTGCGATTTTCGATACTGCTGCATGGCGCGCGATGAGCGAGAAACCGCCCCGAGCACTTTCCTGGGACGTTGAAGATGGGGCAAGGGAGACAAAATATCAAAAAAAGATCTCACGCGAGCTAAGACTAAACTTTGGAGGCGTTATAAACCACCTCGCTTCATCCCCATCTCCGTCTCTCACTTAGTTCCTGTTTTTCTCCTGTCTGTGCAATTGTTTGAACGTGCCGCTGCTGGGATGTTTTCATTTTACTTACTCTTATATTTTTTTGCTTCCGTCAATAGAACCATGAAAAGCTTTTCAGCTCGTGGACAGGTATGCGCGGAATGCATTATAAGGTGGAAAACATCCTTGCGTTGTTGGAATACCATCAAACTCGTATCCTTCTTTCCCTGTCTACCTTTACTAAGAGCCCCTGCTCCGCCCCGTAATGTAAATACTGTCAGCGCACGTCGGGCCGCTCCGCCGTTAGCGCCTCTGGGAGTCCATTGCAGCGGGACGAGATTCTTCCGCGACCGTTACCTTATTCCATTTGTAACAAAGTCCTCCAGTAAATTAAACCTTTCATTGACTAGATTTTAACGCTTGCATTAATTTTTTTTGCAAAATATTTTCTGAAGATGGCCTTTGGCGAAAAACTTTTCTCGGAAAATCACGAACTCAGAAATTTGAATAATTTTTACAGACAATGCATGTATTATTTGAAGAAAACCGAGAGTATAACTGAAAATAAATTCATCTGGAAATACCAGTAGCCCATTCTAGCATTCTTGTAAGATGCCACAATTACAGTATAGAAAATATTATTTCACATGTGAAGTAGATGACAGCAGGTGGAAGTAATTTATTTATGATCATTGATTTATCCTCTTCATAGACAATACTCATAGAACATTATTTTTTCTGTAATTCTGTCAAAAGTCTTAAGTTTTTCTTTTTGCAATATCCAATGCATAGAATTTTATGGTAATTCTACAGCTTAGAAAACAATAATCAGTTCTGTTAATTTTTAATTAAATGTTAGTTACAATTTCATCGTTAATCCCCGTTTTAGGAAAGTGAAATAATGAATAAAAACTGGTCTCATAATCATCTTAAGTGAAATATGAATTTACCATGACAGTGTTCGTGAACTTCGATATTGTAATTATTATTATTAAAAGTAGTCTAGCGATCAAGGTTGGATTTTGATGACTTAAGGTACCTGTAGTCGGTCATACTCGCACACACAATCTACTTTCTGTTGCATAAATTGGGAGGGTGACTATTTAGCAATGATGTTGAAAATGTGTTATTACTCCCATAGTAGTACGATAGGCGAGGGAATGCTTCTGAAAGGAGAGAGATTAAGTATAGAACAGTTAGATTTAAGAAGTCATTTTTTCCACGATCAGTAAAGGATCAGTGTCCGAACGTTGTCCGACCACGCTAACGGTAAAAATATTCGGGTGAATATTAGCCTGGTGTGTATTCATCCCTCCACATACCCTAGGGGTGGCTAGCAGGGTACTAAGTATACTAATAAACTGCTTATTCATCCCAATTTGCCTCCATGTAAAGCAGAATAAGGCACATTCAACTGCTCTGCTTTCACCTATATTAATAATATTCCATCAATCATATTCTCCATGTTAACTTCTTTTTCTTGACTTCTATTTAATACTACTGATCTCTCTTGCTGTCTCTTGTCCATTCCACTGTACATAATATGTAACTATTACTCCAATAATTACCAATATCTTTCCATCTTTGCTTACATAGTCATACTATATCTAATTTCTCTCTCTATCTCATGAGTGATGTTATCTAACTTTTATACTCTCAGCATTATCCTAGCATTCTAAGCCCCTATGTTACCCTTTTCGGTCCTTCTCTGTGTCTTTTTTCTACTGCTATTCTCTCCTAATTTTTTTCAAGGATTTCGTGTTATAATTAATTAATCTCCCGCGATGTCAGTCACAAAAGGGCTCATTTTTGTGTTTATTTGCGTATTAATTGTGTGAGATAAATAAATCAAGTACCGTTGCCTTCCTTAATAATGCTTTTAAATTATATCGTCACTTTAAATGACCACCTAACTGGTATCATATGCTTTTGCAACCGATTCATTGAGAAACAAGACACGATGCATACTACCTTTCATCTTGTTCCTTTCCTTAAATCTATATGGCATCGGTGTCCCTAAGAGGTGAAATCATCATTGCTTCTATCGACAGAGGTTTTAGTGTAATCAAAGTAGGCAAATTCGTCCACTGCATCAAGGTTGTTGGCCATTAGGGAGAGAAAATTAAGATTATTAAGGAAGTAAAGGAATGGAAAATTAAACATTTATTTTAATATGTGATATGAGTTATTTCAGAATATCTGTAGGAGGGCAACGAATAGTTGAGTGCTCTTCGCTTAAAGATAACATCAACTAATAGTACATAATCAAATAAAATTATTGAAATCATCTCCGCTCTTCGTCTAGAGTTCTTTTTTTCGCCAAATATTAGGTTATCTAGGTCTTTTGGGGATTAATTCTATATTATAGTCCAATTTCATAGTCCGAATCCCAAGAAAATTAGACAAATACATCCTCACCATATTATTGAATAACCACAATCTTGATAAGTTTCACGAAATCTCAGATAATCTCAGAGGACATTGGCTCGGAAATAAATAGAATATGTCTGTCTGACAGGTAAGGTAATAATTTGAGGGCAAATAAAAGAGTACTGAAGTTAAAAAAAACACGAAGCGAAGAATTTATAAATTTAGATAGTTTACGAATCCTGTTCAATCCTAATCTAGCGTGTCCAAAAATGCCTAAGTACATTCTCAAATCGATGGACAGATAATGATGCTGTAATCTATTCGGTTGTTTTTGGAGTCATAATAGCCTAATAGTGGGCCGTGGTAGTCCAGGAGTAGAGCGTTGGTCTCTTAACCGGAGGGTCCCGGGTTCGCACTCCCGAGCAAGGCACTCTGGGAACCAGCAGCTCCATCCAAGCTATGTGATTTTTTGGGTACCAGAAGCCTTACATCCCGGGTAACCATGACCGGCACAGGGAAAGGAACTGGCCCACCTACCCTGATGTGTGAATGTCACACGCCGTCAGGCTTAGTACTGAGTGAACTCAACCATCACCTACTCAATCGACCTTCGCGTTGATTACTGTGTTTATAGTTAAATAGCCTAATAATACGTATTAATGTGAATAAGAAGCATCACAAATAGTCGTCTCTCATAAAAAGTGTCAATAATCTTTGAAAATGATATTCGCAAATTCTCGTATTCAGCTTATTTGTGATAAACATGAGGTCGTACCTAGGAGTAAAAATGATAGGGAACTCGACTAATACTTCAAAAGAATTTCTTGGTTGGGGAAATAACGACTGCTATTGTAATCGAGTTGTACCCGTAGATTATTGATTCAAACCTTTCTATATATTTTAATGGCATTGGTGAGCAATGAGGAAGAAATCCTTATTCCAAAAAATGCATTGCACAGTAAATATATTTGACACAACGCCGACATAGTTAAGGAAATGGTCACTAACATAATTATTCCTCCTAGCCAAGAGTTTGGAAGTTTTCTCGTATGCACGGTGTTCTAAAACAATTATGATGAATAATAATAGTAAAATTATTCGTTCGTGACATATGTGAACGGGATCCTAGTTTAATTTTTTGGATTATGTATGTATTGTACATAATAATAAATGCTAAGAGTTTTTGTAATTCACCCTGAAAAAGATAAGAAAACTCAACAAACTACCCACTCCACTGAACTTTAATTTCCATAGCCAATACGTGGCGCAGCATAGAAAAATATCAAAAATATTCGTATATTGCAATAAATTAGAAACTTTGTCTTTATCGATATTCAACTTGCCTTTTTCTGAAACTAGACAGGAATCTCCAGCTTCAGTTGTGAAAATAGTAGTTATATGGAGAGATGATCGATAATTGAGGTTTTCCCCGTCATTCGGGATAGGTGGGTAATTTGGTTGAGGTTGGATATCATGGAGATGATGACAAGGGTTTAGGATGGAGAAAAACCTGGTGTCGTCAATAGTGCACTCATACCGAAAGACGCCAAGGCGTCCTCAATTTAATATCCCATCCGACGGACGATGCATTCCACTTCAAGTGCTCTCGACCTCCCACTCCATGTATGGATTGGGATATACGAGTATCTGCTTGATTCTGTCACCGTTGAGTTGTAAACCATGGTCCTCGAGGTGGGAAGGATAATATCCTATCCAATATACAAGAAACCACCCCTTCTGCCTCTTATGAATTATTTATTATATATCATCCATATTCTATGTATTCTGGACGAAAAAACAATACTATTGTTTATCGATATGAGACCGAAGTTTCACTTAATTTGATGAACTGCTTTTCATATACCGTATGATTTACATATTTCTTGATATTTAAAAAATAAAAATAGGAAAGATTTGTTGAGAAAAAGTCAGTCATAAAGAAAATGAATGGGGTGCGTCTATTATTGACAGCTACGAAAGAACTGTGCTTCGATAGTTGAGTCGTGTTGAGAGAACGGTTAAGAAGAAAGAAAAACAAATATTCTCGTGTTGATGAAGAGAAAATGATTTGAGAGGATGTGGCGGACAGAGAAAGCCATGAGTAAATATCGTTGAAGACTTGCAAGACGAGGAATACGATACTGAAAAAGCATCACGACTTTTGTATTTTTTTTTAAATTATTTATTTATTCAGGAATATCTATTTTGTCCCCTCCAAAGTAATCCCAATTGGATATTATACACTTGTACCATCGTTTTATTCAATCCTCGAAACACTTCAAAAAATCATTTTTGTGATCTTGTTCATCTCTTCCTTCGATGCAGACTTTATCTCGTCAATCGTAGCCTAGCGTCGTCCTTTCATGGACCTCTTGAGTTTCGGGAACAAGAAAAGTCACTGGGGGCCTGGGGGATCTGGGGAATACGGTGGCTGCGGTATCATTAATGTGTTGTTTTTGGCCAAATATTCGCGCAAAAATAACGATGCTAATAAATTGCACATAATTTGCAGGAAATGTTCCTTATTTACCGTTCTACACTGTGGAAAGAACTCATCATGCACTACGCTCCTACAATTGAAGATAACTGTAAGCAAAACTTTCATATTCGACCGAACTTGGCGCGCTTTTTTCGGTCTTGGCTTGTGCTGCAGCTTCCATTGGGATGATTGAGCTTTAGTTTCCACGTCATAACCATAAGCTCATGACTCTTCACCAGTTATGATCTTCTGGAGCAAATTTGGGTCGTTGTGGACTGAGTCCAACGCCTTGTTAGCGATGTTAATACGTTGCTGTTTTTGGTCGAAATTGAGCAATTTTGGCACGAATTTCACAGCGACCTGTCATCATCCAAATCATTGGTAAAAATCGAATGGCACGTACCAATCGTTATGTTAAGGTCATCAGCAACTTCTTAAACGGGGATTCAACCTTTGGCCAATACTATTTTCTTCACTTCATCAATGTTTTCGTCGTTTGTTGACGTTCTCGGGCGTCCGGCACGCTCTTCGTCGTTCACAATTTCTCGGCCCTCTGAGAACATTTGCACCACCGATAAACGTTGCTTCGGTCCAAGGTAGTTTCACCATATGCCACAGTCAACATTCGGAATGCGTCCGCGCACTTAATTTCTGAAAAACTTTTATACAGATTCTTTGATCCATTTTTTGGAACAGGCAAAAATCGAAGACAAGCCAAAACACGTCCAAGCAAAACGGCTGTCAACAATTGGTTGAGCATTCAAAATGGCCGAAATTTGCGGCATAAGTGAGAGATATTAGTACCAACATAACGCCACAAAAATCGATAGTCAAATATACGTAAACCGAGTAAATTAAAAATTCGCGATACTTTTCGAACAGACCTCGTATAAGAAGTCTCAGGAACAGAAGAACAAGTGTGAAACAATGTAGGGCATTTCCTGAAATAACTTTGAACTGACATTTTTGACCTTGCCTACCCTGAATAAGAACACCGTAAGGGAAATAAATGTATTGTAGTTAAATGGCATATTTACGAGTGTATGGCAGATAATTTCCCTCACTGCGTTCCAATCGGTGATAATACAACCATTGGAGATCCCTGTTTGGCAACACTCGTTATTGAATTTAGGGAAACATTTTTACTTAGTTGAAAATATTCCATTTTATTTTCTCTCTTCTCTCATTTTGATTCTCTCTTCTTGATCCACTTAATATTTGTGACCTCTAGAGGAATTTTTTCGATTATCCCACCATAGCTCTTGTTATCATCTATCAATATAAGTATAATAGATAGTTTTCTGTTACGTTTATCCATTGAGTTTTGACTAGTTTCTCAGTTTCTATTTTAGTACATCTTAGCGTCCTATTAAGAAATATTTCGGGTCCTTCATCGTGATTGTAATTCAAAAGCTCTTTCGTCACTCTATAGCACAGATTGTATTCTATAGTTTTCCCATACTGTTACGGTTATGGCTTCAAAAGAAAGTCATTTTATTTTAACGAATGTACTTTTGATTCATTGTTTATGGTATCGTTTATCTTTCGGGCTATAATTGTTGAACAGAATGATAATTCAGGATATATGAAGACTGCTATCGGTTAGCATAAGGCTCTTGCTACTTTGTATTATACAACACATTGGCTTGGATTACATTTCAGTGTATCTTGAGTTTTAATTTAATATTCACTGCAATGACTTTAAGTAAGCATGAGTTGGTTATTGAGGTTATCCTGTATGATAGCTGTAGATCCTGCCTAAGATATTTAACATCATTAGTAACAATGTTCCATTAGTAATAAAAAAATGAGTAAGAAATCACTGTGTAAGTGTTTAAACTTTAATTAAATCCTAAATATAAGGCTTGGTAAGTTTGTCTACTAATATTTTAGCCGGGAGATTTTATCCACCTTTCTGAAATCGCGGTAAAAAAATTAATGTTTTTTAAACATTGCAACGAAGAAATTTATTAATTAGGCTAATTTATTAACCAGCCTGATTAATTAGGCTGTTTCCAAAGGGGAATAGCTAATGTTAGTGAGCAGTAAACGTTTAGAATCACGATCTTTGGAATTCAGACAAAAAATAAGTTTAACAGAGTGGACGGAAATGAAATGTGAGGATCGTTGAATTTGAGGCGAGGTTCATTACGGTGTGATGATTGATTGTGCCGATTTTCTACGTGGTGGCTCAAAGGTCAGAACGTGCGATAATATACCAGAGAGTATCTGGTGATATTCTAGTTCAGTTCCACCTAAAAATCAAGAAACGTGATTTTCTAATTTTTAAATATCCATACGGAACAGAATGATGGGACAGGAAAATAAATTGGTGCCTCTGCCTCTGATATGTGAATTTCGCTTACTTTAGGCCGAGATTCGGAGTGAAATCTATACTAACATGTGAAAAATAATCTTAGGAGTGATTACTATGATACTATAATGAGATGTGATTTCAGTTAAGTTAGAAGATAGTTTCTTGAATGGCATAATTAATTTGAACATTACGATGTAATTCCATTCCTGATTGTTGTACTTTAATCTACGGCATGAAAATAACGTTAAGGAAAGAAATTACCTGTTTAGGTTTTTTTGTAAACGTACCCCTCTCTATAAAAGACCAAAGAGCTTATATCGAGTCGGAGGAAACTCACTATTAGAAAGAAAGTAAGTCAATTTGAAGAAAGGGAAAGGGGAAATGACGAATTCTGGGTCATAGTTTCATCGAAACTGTCATTGAGATTCATTGATCTATTAAGAAAATGTATTGGTTTATTTTTAAGGCGTTATTGCTGAAACCCAAGTGGTCTGTCCTGAAATGTAACTCCATTGATTAGAATTTATAAACTGAAATTTTTCTCTAGATAATTTCTACGTAGTATAATTCTCATGGCCTTTTACCAGTAATATCTGCGTTATTTATTTGTAATTTTATTTGGTGTTTTTAAGGAGGGCACTTATAATTCTATAAAAGTGAAAATATGTATAACTTTTATTTACTACTTCCCTACTTAAACGCTGATATACCTTGAAAAGCTGGGCTAATGTTGACTAGGTTATGATAATGTAGTACAGGGCCTAATGGTAATATCACACTACGTTTTCTGGTCAATTCTGTTTCTCTATTTTGCTTTTTCTCTTTTTAATTTTACGTATCGATCGGCATAAATTGAATTACCTCCGGGAAATTTATATTGTGGAGAGCGAAAAATGAAAATATAAGAGATGAGTTATTGATACCATATAAATGCTCCCAGGAGAGCTCGCACTAATAATGTCAGTGCTATATTCAGTGAGCAGGAAGTAATTGATAGGATATATATCGTACATGAGGTTTTTGGATTCCTCACTTATTTACTGCAGTAATTGACCATCATATTCAACTAAAATGTATCCATCTAGCTGCCTTTATACATTAATGTTATAAAATTAATGTACGTATTAAATGTTTATACCATATAATTGAAATGTAGGCAATACTTGATTGCTTATGATTATGTTGAATATGCACAATGGAAGAGGTCTCGTAGTTTACTCCTGTCTCTATTTTTGAACACATTAAGATGAATGAGCATGTTTGTCTCTGGCAGTGTCTTTCTTTCATAAAAATTACTTAACCATAGCCGACGATATTTGTGTAGATTTAGCCTGAGAAACTTAAAGAGGAAATCCAGTGGGGAAAAAATTACTTTTTTATCTCAGTTTTGCATTTCTTACAAGGTTCTGTAACTCCAATACTGCATCCGGCGTACTGCATTGAAGAAGTTTCAGAATAAACGGTTGTGTAGTTCCGTCGGTAGTCACCACGCATCCGATTTTCCGGTTCAATGGTGAATACAGGGAACTCAATTAGTCGGAAAACGTGAATGGCTCGAATAAAAAATATGTTTTTTAACTGTACGGAATTTCATTACTGGAAATTGCCATTTCTCTGCACGACTAACTTTAAATTCACGGAAAGCTTCGACTCACCGTGTTTGGAATTGATGGTTAAGTTAAAGATGGAGTTTTTTGGCCAGTTTTGGAATGGAAATTAGTTAGGTGGAAAACGGTTAATCTTACTGTTTCTCATTCTGGTAAACCTCATTTAAATGCCTAGATACATGTTCAACTTGAAATTCGCATTAATTTGCAATTCTACTCTCCACTGTTTTTCGAGATTAGTATCCAGTACATGTGGAAAACATAAGAAATTGCAAGGACAGATCGTTTTCTGTGAAACTAAATTTGAAGAGATTGTTGTCATTTGAAAATATCCTGTATGGATTAAGCAATATGGGGAAAGAACATGGATTCATGCAAAGAACGGTAATTATGTTCCATTCGCTTTGTAATGAAGCCCAATTGGCAGCTGTGCGCGTGAATGTGTGTTCACCCTAGCAAAGCTTGCCGTCGTATCAGAAAAAAATTCTTACGCTTCTTCCCATATTTTTAATGTCGGAATTATTTCGAATGTACCTCTATTTTTTATCTTAATTATATGGCTGACTTAATCAAAGTAATAGTCGTTATAAATATTGTAGAGTAAATAGAGAGTTTTGGATTGCATTCATTTTACGAGACTCGAAATACTTTACCTCAGCTTCTCTGCTTGACTTATTGCTGGTATGAGAATCTTCGAATATATTTATATAAGAATGATTGCTTAAAATCAGGAATAGCGTCCGGGCAAAGGAAGGCCCTTCGAATCCAAACCGCTGACGTCGTCAATGGATGACGGATGAGGTGGACTCAGGGCGAGAGGGACACGGTGAGCACGGGAAAGGAGGAGGATCGTTCAAAAGGGATAGTGATATAAGTAAGGCGGGGGAGGAGGAAATGAGAACTCTGGCAGCGGGAGGAAACTCGTTCGATCAAGAAATCGAATGTATTTATGTTGAAGACCGTTCAGAAGTAATACGATCATTGATGAAGGTGCAGGGTAGAAAACTGATAGGAGAGAAGATTTCAAGTAAGGGGCACAAGTGAAGAATATAGTTAAAAAAAAGGATGGGGGGAAGAAATATGGCGAGATGCGGCTAACCTAGAAAGAAATAAATAAAATATTAAGGGGAAGAAAAGACGGAGGGTTCGAGGTTGATGGATGAGTCCGGAAAGGTAGACAGGGTAAATACCAATGAAAAATGAGAGAGAAAACGAGAGACAGAGAAAGAGAAAAGTATTAATGGGAAATGGAGGAGGGTAATGGAGATAAAGAACAGATCCACAGCAGAGCGAGAAGCACGGGGTCGGCTTGGAAGGGAGTGGGGTGGTGTGTTGGTTAGGCAGAAACGAAAGGGAGAATGGGAGGAGAGCGTCGGGCTTTAAGGGAATCGGGCCCAGTCCAACTCACAACTATGAGGACTCGTCCGGATTTGAATTATGCATTCAGACCTCGTTGACATGCATTTGGACCCAGAAAGCATAGCTAACTGCTCAACGAATGCCGGTGCTAGGCTGAGGTTCCTTTAACGGTCCACCTTGCACTTATTTAACACTATTGTTCCAAGCGGCATAAAGTTTTGCAGTATGTACGTGTTCACAAAGACTTTTCCGTTTACTTGTGCAGTTTTTTCAATGGCATTATTCTTTTCGATTGATTCCAGATTTTTAGTGAAATGTTACGTCAGCTACATCATTCAACATTTTTTGCGTGAACTTTAAAGTAGTTTATACCAATGGCTACCCATGAAGAAGAAATAATGTCTGTTCAAGGGACATTAGGAAAATCAACTGCTCTGACTTTTAATGTGAATTTATAGCGTCAATGCCTTCTTTTATAACGAAGAGTCTCTATTTATTGAAACGATTTTGAGAGGTTGTATATGATAACCATCTATTTCCCACTGGGTGTTTATACAAGATTTATGCTTTCCCTGGATTTTTCATATAATCACTCTTAATTTATTCATTATTTTTAAATAAGATATTTTATGCATATTCTTAACCCACTTTTGGAGTTTTATATACACTAAACAATAGGTATGTATCCCAGCATGGTTTTCGATAATAATCGATATGCGTGTATTTATTTGATTCGCAATTTGCAATGGCTTTGACTTTAGATGAGGTAATACGGAGATAAAGTGCGTCGTGTTACACTTTTATTCCTACATAGCTACCCTATAAGAATCCTTGTTAATGTTCATCATAAATTCTCTGTTCTTAAATACTTCATTTATTCTAGTCCATTCACTGGACAGAACTTTGTATGCAATTTTCAGTGTAAATGTTTACGATGTCATCATTTTTTCTCATTACTTTTTGTTCATCTATTAATTATGTTATTGGATTCAATTTAAAGTGGCCCATGGTAAATATTCCTATCATTGAATTTTTAATGTTTGCCTATTAAGTGAAAGTTAATTGAAACTTTTTTTCGAATTTTGGAATGTCAATCTAGGCCTACAGAAATGAAATATTTCAATATTAATGCCTAATATTTTAATATTAACCTTAGACCAAGAGGAATGAACTTAAAACATTTATTCCATTAGAAATAAAGGGAAATTTTATTGTAGCCTTTTTTTTGTATTCTATATACGACTTCATACAGTTAGAAGGAAGTACAACTATATAAAAATGTATCTGTCAGTTCATTCTTCAGATAAGTGCTTTGAGTTTTTTATGTATTTATCCAGGTGAATTTTTTACGCTACTCTTATATGAAACCGTTTTTAACTGCATATATATTGAAATTTGGATGATTCCCGATTTTACGGGGAATATGAGTTACAGTGCTATGCTTAATACCGAATAAATATATTTTGATTCAGTTGCCGTATTGGGAATTTAATAAAGTTGTACCGGGGAAAGAAATGTTAACGTGTAATTTATATTTAAATAATTATTGTATTTCTGATATTCCGTTTTAGTGGTAGCTGCATATTAATAAATTATTATAAAATTCTAATGAGATGGCAATATTTGCATTAAGGAATTGATAACTCGGTAAATTGTATCTATATAAAATTATTTTCCTGCGCATTAATAGTTTATATCTTTTACTTGTATAATCATTTGATGCGCATGTAGTCAAAAACGGCTTTTATTAGCAAATTTCCACTAGGAATACAAACACATACTTATTTTTTTAAATTAAGGATAAGTGATTCGAAACAATTGTTGCTTATTAAAAATTAAATTAATTAATTAAAATTGTTTTTCAATTTTCACATAATTTAAAAAAGACTTTTTTTGCGCTAATAAAAAAATGCTCCGTTAGTTTTAATTGAAAAAGATGATTCAATACTCAATATCGTAAAATTCATAGTAATACTAAGGTTTTTGAGATGAACTAAACGAGACTCATTGAAAGGTACGACGGTAAACATTTCTGTTGCTTACTTTAAGAGCCATTTTGTTTGAAGCTCGGTATAAAATTTTTAAGTCGTTGTTGTCAACAAAGAGTATGGTCGAGACTACGCGGTCAACTTAATAAACTATATTGAAGCCATAGGACTATCAAAATTCTTTAATTGCATCACTTGAAATGGCAGGGAATTATACTATTATCCAAAGTCAAAGTAGAGATAGCATGCTGTTATAATTTCATTTAAGCAAAACCCCAGTGAATTTATTTCGATAGAGGAATAAAATAGCAAAACATGAAGTAAAAGACATTTAGTTCCACATAACTAAATTGTAAGAAGGACAATTATCGCAGGAATATTTAATTTGTTTCAATATTTGCTAAATATAGCTTTTTAAACCTCGAATATTTAGTGTTAAACCACCAGGCCACAGGCCACCCTCTCTTTTGAAGACTTGTACTAGTATGATATGCTCTTCCCTTTAAAAGATAACTTCACACAAAAATGGCCTGCTTTGGAATTTTATTGATAACAGCTGGCCTTGGAGGACGATGGGATATTATCATTTTGTATTATATTGAGCGAAAATTAAATTTCAAATTACCAAATTATAATTAAAAAATTAATTTCCTCTCATTCTAGTGAAAAGGTTTTTAAAACTGTTATGACTCCATAATTAAAATAAAATTAAAGAGCTCTATTTAATGGGTTATAACTATCGAACTATTTCATTTTTCTCTTGACTATAGATACATATGTGAAAACAAATTTTGGATGGATGAGTCAAGTTTTCCCTGGTCGCTTTGAACTGGGATCATTTACGAATAAACGAGCTTCCCTTCATCTTTAGAAAAACAACAAGATTAAGATGTGACTGGTCGTTATGAATTTAGAATCAAGCCCAATTTATGATGTGCACTGTGCGACTAGTCGATCGTGATCGAGTGGTGGTCGACCGCTTCCACGTCGAAAGTAGTCGCAACACGTTCGCCGTCCCTCCCTTCGTCCCCTTGTCTTTTTACATATTCATTCCTCCGCATAATTAAACGAGGAGGGATGAGTGAGGAGGACCCCTTTTTTTGGAGGAAGAAAAAAAGGCCAAGGGAGCCATTCACCTACTCTACGCTCCCACCGCCTTTCGCGGGGGTTTCTAATGGATTTATTCGCGCGTGCATAATTCATGTGGTTTTTAAAAAAATATATATTTACCTCGAACAGCCTTATTTTCTCCAAACGACCACTACTCAACCCTCCTCCTCCCGCCATTCCCTTCTCTCCGCACTAGCTCCGCCGGCGGAGGGGATAGAAGGGGGTATGACCTCGGAGAGCACGTCCGCCTTGCATTGGCATCCAATCCCGCGACGAGACGTCGACGTCGCCTCCCCACTCGCCTTCCTTCACCTTTCCCCCGCCCCTCCTTCTCTCTGCCCTCACCTCCTCTCTCTTCTCTTCCCCTTTTCCTGGCAGGGGCCTTCTCCGCCCTCCCCTACCCGGTCTTCCTCATCGCTACTCTTTTTTCTTCCGCATCCTGCGACTCGTCTTTCAATCGCCTGCACAAAAGAACGGCTTGCAGGACGTGTGTGCGCTTTGGTACCCAAGGACGTGGATGGAGGGTTCCCCTCCTTCTTTCTCTCTCTCTCCTACCTCTCCCTCCTCCCCGCCGCAAATCTCCTTTACCTCTCAAACTCCGCCACGCCGCCGACCCTACCAAACATTTAATAACTCTCAAGGGAGTTGGACAAAAAGGAAGGGGACTCGGAAAGAGATAGAAAAAAGGAAGAAAAAGAAATTCGGGAGTCGTTCGAATGAGGCTCACCTTAAGGCTGTGAGGAGGGGGTTTAAGAAGAGATGCACAACAGGAATTGGGAGGTGGTGAACTTAGAGAAAAGTAATATCTTTCCCCCAGCAATACGTGTGCAGTGCACAAGAGCTGCCTGTGCCAATGAGATTTGCGGTTGTGTATCTTTCGCGTGGAAATGCTCCCCAAAGAAACTTGCCTACGACAATTTTCTGAAGGCGATGCGCTATTATTTTTTTGACGAGTTTTGGATTTTCTTATGCACTTTAGCATATAAATGGAAAGAATACATTTAAGGGGCGTCAAAAGTTCTGGAAAACACGTTATCAGTTTTCATCGAGGGTACTCGCAAAATCTTCTGTCACTTTACTCCCGCGCGACATGAAACCGAGCATTGTGTACGTTTCAGCCGGTTCTATTATTACCAGAATCCGTTGACAGCCTTGATAAACATGGCGGTAGACTTTAAACATTAACATATTCTCTACCAGAATTTAAAATTCATCTCACTTCTCCTTTTTATAGCTCAGCGATTCGATACGAAACATATATAGGTGCTTAATGCGCCACGAATGTTTTTATATCCTTGGGAATTTAAGATTGGAAATTTATTATAAAATGGCTTTTAAATTAAATAATCCAGTTACATTGATGGAAATTTTCAAATCATTTGAATATTTTGAATACTGATTTCAGTATTTACCGCAAACAAACGTGTTTTATTGCTAAATAGCTTTGTTGTTTGAGAACGTTGTGATAAATACCTAGGAGACAGTTTTTTATCGAAATTATTACTTAATGTTACTGATGATATATTTCACAGTTTTAAATTACTTTAAAGCAAGCATTTGCAAGTGTGTTAAATGAATGTATGTAAATGTAAACAAATTAGGGGTCAGGTATGAACTGTAATGAGAGAGAAAAAAAATTGAATCGAATGTTAACTAAGAAGGAAAGGAATTATAGTATTAAATTAAGAAAAACAATATGGATAGAGAGCTAAGGGAAGGGAACTGAAAATAATGGAAAGGGATTATAACTAGAAACATGCCTGGGAAAGACTTGGATGCAGTAAACTCTGCTGGGCGAGGTTTGCTGTTAGAATAAATAACAATTTATGCTGTAATTTATGCATGAGTAGGTATTATCCTGCACTGTTATAACATTTTTGTGCATTATTGGGCATAGTGAAGAATTCTCCGTCATTTTAAATTCTCTTTACTTCTTATGTAGTCTGTTACAAGTATCTTCGCGACTTCATTGCGGAGGGAAAATTTAATCGATACCTAAGGAAAAATGAGCCAATTAAAAAGTACCGGGTGGGGCATAAACCGGAAATATTGCAATTGCCCCAGGCCTTCGTCGCGTTCACGTCATGATCCTGTGTGCCAAATATTTTCCCTAACGGGAACGATTGAACAGCATGTCATTGCCATTGTTTATCTACCCAGACATCCAATGTTGGTGCCAACGGGATTATCTTTCTTTAAATTTGGCAGCAACCGATGTGAGCTCTCTCCCTTGAAAAATTCCTCACCTTCCATTGGTGATTATTTTTTTTTTACAATGTCTAACAGAATGATACGAAAACCAAGTACAAGTTTCGAAGGTATTTACTAGATTATAACGTGCTATTTCCCGAAAAAAAGGTGAACTTTGCTACTAAACGACGATTCAACTACATTAGTCTAAAAAGAGACGTTTCAGGCGTGATATGGTGGAATACTATGATTAATAAAAATTGGCGATTTTCGGCAAAATAAAATTTTAATATGACCGGTTTCGATGTAACTACATCATCTTCTACTAATTCATCTTCATCTACATCATCATCATCAGAAGATGATGTAGTTATATCGAAACCGGTCGTATTGAAATTTTATTTTGTGGAAAATTGCCAATTTTTATTAAAAATACATTAGTCTAAGATTATTGGTCGAATGTCACATTAGATATTATCATTAAAAATCGACTTTTTGGCATTCCCTGACCCTTTATGTTTCCAAGTTGAGTCTTAATTGTTCAATATTTCTGTCAGACTTATCTTATGTAACTCACTCAACCCTTCCTTTATGTTTTTACAAAGCAAATCCTCTCTGTTACAATAATTGGTAAAAAATCTTAACCATTGCCCAACAGGATTTCCCCATACCGTGTTGAATGTATTTCAGTAATATTTGAATTACAACTTGTGTTGCTCCCTCAAAGATACCTTGATTGTTGTGTAATTGGATAAGAACTAGAACGTAATATACCAAAACACCTGATTGGGTTTCTCCACACCTGAATGAATGATACCTCTTATATCTACATTTTGGATTTTGAAAATTGAGTAATGTTTGTCAGCATATTATCGTCAGGTTTCACCAAAAAATATCTTTGTTTCTCAGTGTCTCTCTTAATCTGTTGCCTTTGTGATTCAGCGTTTTTATATACAGCGAGGTAAATTTCTCGATGCGGGGTTTGTGATGATATCGAACCCCCTCAATTGTTCGGAATCAATTTCTCTCCCCTCCATCCTCTTTTATGTCCCCCTCCGTCCTCTTTAGACATTGGGCCGTCGAAGGTTTGGCGGCATGGCAATGCAAAGACGGAGGACGACAGATTCTGAACTTTAGCCCCTTTTTTATATACCCGCCATCCCCTTTGCCTCCCTCCTATTGCAACCCCTCTGCCCTCGTTCTTCTACTAGACGACTGAACTATTTTTTTGCTGCGCTATCAATCTTCCTTTTTGCTCGTTTCTTCGAGCTCGGAGGCGCCTCGGAAATATCGGAAACTTTCATACATGCACTGAGTTGGCATTTGCGAGGTACCTTGGGGACTAACCGTTTCGCGGAGAGGATGCACCGCATAGCTTTCTTTGCCGTCGCAACGGTGAGGTGCAAGGAAAGGGTCGGCCAGGGCCCGATTGCTCGAATGTTGCGCAAGAGAGATACCCGACTCGCTTCTTTTTTTCCCGCCCTACACCCCTCACTATTCTCATGTCTCTCAACTCCTCGCTCAGAGCCGTCTCCTGTTTGCCCCTAGCTTAATTCTATTATCTTATTTAAGCTAAGGATAATCACATATAATGCATGTACTCTTATAATTAGGTTTTATTTCATTTTTGCTAACTATTAATATCAATGGATTCATTTTTAAAACTGTTTTGATGAGGACTATTCACCTTGCTTATTCTATAATTTGAAGTGAATGAGATTCATTAAAAATATAATTAATTTAATTCAGTTTTTAATCGATTCTCTTGAAATTTATTCTCTCGCTAACGATGTTAGGGTGTTATGTTTGATTACCAACGTGCTTGAAATACGGTTTATTTGATATTTAATCAGCTAGGTTTTCATGATTGGGGTCTCTAATTGAAAGTATCTTTACATAGGATATCAGAGGTAGATATTCGGATTTTAGGTTCAGCGGAGACGAGAAGGTAATGAGAGGGCATGTAATAAATTGCCGTTTAATCAAGCTACAACTATTTTCCTAAAATACTCTTTTAGCATACTATTTTATTTGGTTTCAATCGTGGTCATCATCCTAGTATTATTTTCAGGGAAATCCCGAGGTGAATATGTCGGAAAGTTGCCATTAAAGTTATAGTTGTCACTGGTATGTTCCTATGCTTACTTCTTCATGTTATTTCTCTTATTGAGTTCTAAAATCCACTGGAACTTCAAGTATGGAAAAAACTTTGTTTTCAATATGAAATCTGGCTTATTATTCCAAAAATATGGTGCCGTTGAAATTTTGAAGTAGTTTTTTGATCCATGGTATGAACAAGATCACGTGTTTACCTGGTGAATCGAGAGAATATATTTTTAAGAAACTGATTCAGTAGAATTGTAGTGTATTTGAATGGGTGGATGGAATTCAATAGGGAACTCTTCAGAGTCCAATTCAATAGCTGTTTTCAACATATTGAGACGTGTAAGTTGAGATTATGGGAAAGGAAATGAAGAAACTATAATATTGCCTAAATTATAGATATTATTACAAATATTGCCCACAATTCAGACTTCTGAGAGTTTCTTGGTGCATGCATCTTTTGTACTTTGCTCTACCAATCTTAAAGATATCTAGGTTATTCCTTGTAGAAGAGTTCCAGTGACCCATTAATTCTAGTCTTATGTAGTGGATTTCATCAAGCTATTATTAAAGAAATAAAAAGAAATATAAAAGAAAATGTAAACCAGGAGTGTAGAACTGAGGATGAATAAATGTTTGTTCTGCTTTAATGGAGGTTTTTATGAAGTTCGCTTAGAAAGCAAACTTTCCTGAAATGCGCATGGAGAAATATTATATAGTTCATGACTTCTCCACTAATTCTTCGTTTCAAGCAAAAAGGTAACGGAGGAATCGCTACTTCTCCGTGAATGCTGTTTAGCAAATATGCATCACTATCCTTTTGATTATATTCGCTCATCTAATAACTTTGAACCTTTCGTTCTCATTTTCCAAACTCAATTTTCATCCAGATACATTATTATTTAATTTGTCCCTTCTTATTCTCTCTCCGAGAATGTTTAATGTCCTTTCGTATTTACTCTTCGAACCTTCTTACTTTTGGCTGGCTACCAATCTCCTGTTTACTCCCGTGATGCATCTGGCTGCTTTGCGTGCCCGGGAAACTTGTTTGCATTTATAGCCTCTCGTCCTCGGCTGCATTTCGGAACTCAGACGTAGTCCACAAAATCCTCTTCTCCACTCCAGTGCTAATCCCCCGGGTTGTTGTTCCCTTATCACATCTCCCTCGCTTGCTCCCTGCGGACGCGTAGGCTTTCCTCCGGGTGTGTATGTAGACCTCTGGTGCGATGCCTGGCATACTCATGTTTTTCCACATATCGTTTTTCCATATTCTCCACTGCCTCTCGTCCGTTTGGTGTTGGAAGGGGCATGCTCTTGAAGTGGGACAAGCGTTTAATTAAATGTGCCTCGAATGAGCGCCTTTTACTCTAGCGGACCTCGTACCAAAAAACCGATAATAATTTTTTCCTGAGGGATAATTCTCGTGCGTTGAACTTTGTGCGTTGCTTCACACTGGCAGACATCAGTTTTCATTAGTTAGGCTTACAAAGCGAATAGAGCAAGTCGTAATTTATTTTCGTATTTTCGATGCTCCGTAGTTATTTTGTGCTTTCGTTTTGGGAGTTTCCGTTCTCGATGGCTATTTCCTAGTAGGCTATTGTTCAGAAAGTTGAAATGTTGCGAAAAACTGGAAGGGGTTAGAGGTTCTAGGAGCTGTAAAAAGGGATGGAAAACCTCATAGTAATGGGAGATTGGAACTCTGTGGTCTGCAAGGGGCAAGAGGGAAGTCTCGTGGGATACTTCGGAAAACGAAACGCCAGAGAGACTGATAGAATTCTGCAAAGAGAAAAACATGATAGTGGTAAATACCATCTTCGATCGACATCCGAGAAGAAGATGTACTCAGAAAATGCCTGGAGACAAATCACGATACCAAATTGACTACATCCTTGTCCGGAAGAGATGCAAGAACCAAGTTAAGAAGTGTACTCGTAAGAGCTACCACGGCGCAGATATTAATAGCGATTGCAACCTTGAGCTGGAACAAGTAACAATTCGTCAAGACTTTCGTGTGGAGCATGGCGATCTATGTTTCCGAGACATGGAACATTGGAAAAGTGGACCTGCGAAGAACAGAAGCCTTTGAAACATGGTGCTGGAGGAGAATGCTGAAGATTAAATGGACAGACAAAGTGAGGAACGAGTAAATAGAAGAGCAGATGAGGATAGGACCATATTGAGAACTCTACGGCAAAGAAGAAATAGAAAGATTGGATACACATTGAGGTACAATGGATTGATTAGGAATATAATAGAAGGAAAAATATAAGGGAAAATTCCACGAGGAAGACCAAGACACATGTACATAGGACAAATTCTCCTTCATCCATTTTCCCTGTCTCCTTAGGATTTCTCCCAACATATCCTCGCACTGCGTCTTCCACCATACTTCTTTTTCTTTATTTGTTACCTTTAATTTAACTCTTGGTACTTCCTTCTGCCTAGCTGTGTTTACACTTTTCCATTTTATTCTCTCATTTTTCTTTCTAATCATCTCATCCGTGATCCGTGGTTTCCTTGTCCTTATCCCAATAATGGTTCTTATAGTTTCATTTGCGGCTTACGATATCCCTTTCTTGATACATTCCCATTGTTTTTCGATAGTACTCAGATCTTTACCCTCATGCATGAATTCCTCTACAGCCTGCTGATACTCCTTCCATGCCAATCCATTCCATGCTTCTATAATTACATTTCCTAACCCGCCGCTCCGCCTTATGTTTTTGAAACGACCGTTTTACTTCATAACAACTAAATTGTGGTCAGAGTCCGCATTCGCTCCCGGGAAACTGTGTGAATTGATCTCACTATTCCTAAACCTGTTCCTAAACAATGTAATCTAACTCATACTTTTCTGTGTCACCTGAAATTTTTCTTGTACGTATATCTACGCTTTTTGTGGTATCTAAACCAAGTGTCGGTGATGACTAACCCCTGTCTCCTACAGAACTCAATTGCTTTCTCCCCGCGTTCTTTCCTCCAGCCTAAACCAAATTCCCTAACGTCATCACCATCTCTTCCTTCACCTATCGTCGCAATCCAATCCCCCATTTCTATAAATTTTTCCCTCCATAAACACGCGATATGCCCTCTAACTGGTCGTACTATATATCCGATTGACTTCTTTCTCCTTAAGATGGCTTGGTGGCATGTATACCTGAACAATGACCAAGTTCGTCGGTTCTGCTTTAATCTCTGCGAGTAATATTCTATCAGTTGCTTGCTCTATGTTGACTACGCTTCTTTCTACCTCTTTACAACCTCCCCTTTGCAAATCTTTCCCTACCTTCCCTTTCCTCGTCTCCTGCCCCTTCTGTTATAACCTTCTTCTCAGTTCCTTCCTACTCTTCCTTGATAAAGGTGGCTCGGGCCATCAAAAATTCGAAAACGTCTGGGTTTCTTTTCTTTTTTTGTTTGTCTATGCTTTTGTTTTTGTTCACAAGTGCTAACTTGATATATTATACATTAGTATTCACATCCGTGAGACTTTCAAAGAATACGTGTACACCTATTTGTGCTATCGTTTTGTCGGGTTTCCTTAAATGGAAGTGATCGCATGTATTTTGATACTCTTTAGTATGGCTCCAATGTATTTTAAATTTATAGAAAAATATATGAAAAAGTTTAGTTAACGGGAATTATTCAAGAATTCGTCAAAAGACATGCTATTCTTCAATAAAATTTCGTTACAGTAGTTGGTAGCTTCGAACATTTAATTTTTTCCAACATCTCCTCTCCATATTTCGCCATAGTACCTCAATGACACTCTAAATTCCCGGCAGTATTTTTTAGGAGATTATTTACTTGAATATACCAAAACCATAATATTTTTGATGAATTCCATCTTATATCATTAGTAATCTACTTGTTAAAACTATTACAAATAGCGTGGGCTACCTGCGTCTTAAACTAGTGTTTACCCGGCATTATTATGTCGTCGGTTCTTCGTACCTTATCCCTTCTTTCATGACGGCGAAAAACTATTCCTCTTCCCATTACCAAATACTCTTCTTTCTATAATGGCCTTCCGCATCCCATAATCTCTCGAAATCTGCTCCATTCACTTTTTCCGTTTTCTTTGAATTTCACCAAGCAACTTCCTCTCTTTCCCAGAATATGCAAAACTTCGTCGTTTGTCTTCTTGTCCAACCAAATTTTTTTCATTTTCTCCAAAGTCTATATACTCATACTCTTGAAAGACCAGGCTTTGGAACCCTGTAGAACTACACTCCTTACTAAACACTTAGATAATATTTTCTCAGCGTCTCTACTTAGCGTAACTGATAGTAAAATTGTGTGTACCTATTGTATGCATATAATCCTCACCTCTTGTATGCATTATCATTCTGGCTCTATTATAGTCATCCTTATTGAACCATTAATTATTTTAGTGTGATACTGCTACTGCCGTGCTTGTTTCTCCCAATTCTTTCTTCACCATAACCTATGACGTATAATTCATCCAAACATTTTGGATAATGTCCACCTTCTCCTTATTCCGGAATTTCCCTAGAAACTGTCTACAAATGACTCAAAGATGTCCTAGTGTTAATCTTCGAAAATTGAGAGAATCACTCTCTTCAAAGTAATTGTTGGAATACTTGTTAATACTATAGTTGACTACTTTTGTAACGCTTGATTAAGGAATTTTTCTGTGACACTATTTGACATTAGTGAACAGCTTTTCTGAAATCGTAACTACGGCTTTAATGCAAAAATACAAATAATATTTATTTGTATTTGTGCTAACCGCCAAACAATAGCTGCTGTTATCAAGGAATAGCATCTCCAGAATCAGGAGGGCCTTCCCTTGAAGTGTCTAATTTTACTATCTTTACCTAAAATTTTTATTTATATATTGTTCTAGTGTCACACTGAAATAAGCTTATATTATTATCACATTTTTTTCAATGATGTTCTCATTACAGAAATAGTATCTCGTGTTTCTATCCCCTATGTAGGTCACTTTGAGAAAATTACCTTCCCCTTTCTAGGCAGATAATTTTACCTTGTCCTTTTTCTAACAGTATCATATTTATTCCTTGAAGTCTTCTTTTCCACTGCTGCGTGCTAACTCATTTACGTAAAGATTTCGTGCAATTGTTACCGCGGCTGCCTTGTATCTCTTGTTACCGGGAATGGCATTTACGCACGAGCCCTCGTTATGGATTTATTGTTATTCATAGTTTTTCATGAAAAAAATATAATGGCTTCTTATTGCCTGCGTCCATAGTGTTTTCCACTCGACACAATCATTTCAAAGACCGCCCCACTGATTTCAGACACCTTTTTGACAGCTTCACTCTGGAGCACACTGTGCATAGTTGTATGGCTCGCACTCTTCGACCTAATTCACGTATGTGACCTTACGTGAAGAAAGCATCTTTCCGCAATCGTGCAAGTTCTTCCACAAAGTCCATCAGGCTAAGGGAAAGGCTTTGTACTGTTCCATTCATTATGTTATGCAGACCCCTAGAATAAGAACTAATGAGGTTTCGCCAGGCAACATCCAGGGTTGAGTAAATCTATTCTGTGGAAATCATTGTTTTCACAATCTCACCGATCAAATATTGCCATGATATGTATGGTATGTCATGAAAAGTATTTAAATGGCCCTTAATTTGTCACTTTCCCGTCTAGACGTATCGGGCATCACATCTTCTTTCTTTTGACTATTCCCCGAAAGCTATGGGCTAAACTTAGAAGAAAAATGTCACTAATATTTTTTTATAAATCTGACAGGATGGGAAATTGATGGGAAGAAAATATTTGTGATGAAAATAAATGTATATCAGAATCATGAAAGCTGATGTGGTATTGGAGATTATCATGAGAAAGAGAACCCCGTTCGTGAGGATGGATTTGAGACTGCAGCACACTTAGGGTCTACCAAAGTACCAGGGATAGAGTTAAAGCTATGGGAACAAACAAATAAGACATGATAATGACTGAGGAGCTCTATTTCCTCATATATAATATATATATATATATATATATACGTATTAGAGGATGTTTACCTTTGGACTATAAGAACTACGTTCCCATCGTCATGACAAATATAAACCAAGCAGATCAACTTTCGATGAATTATCGGTACATGAATTGTCATTATTAAAAGAATAATCTAGCTATAAATGGTGTGAACAGTTATAAACGAAGGCCTTCAATAAATAACGAGAAGCAAGTGTTGGATGGTATCAGTACGATCAAATATAAATAAATTGAGATACATGTTGGCAGGGATCAGGATAGCTTGGATAATTGCTACAAACTACTCCTAGGATTGTTGAATTGAATGCTGACAAACAAAACGATTCATACGCATGACGCATGCATACTTTTATATACCTGTCGAAATAATAACAGGTCAAAACTATAAATCTATGGTAAGAACACTTAAGTTTGGTATATGCCTATTTTCGTTGCCAGTTTTGTAAAACGTTGATGGAAGCCGACCTCTAGTGTCGATCCTCCTGGGGGTCATATTACGGGGTTTTTCTTGGGAAACATTTGGAGAAGATTTTAACTTGCTCAAACGAATATCGCGAAATGAAGGGAATGGGCCAGGGACAATCTGGGAATTAATACCAAGGATGATGGCAAACAGGAGAGCCCACGAAAGGATTGAACTCAGTTGGGCATAGGATGGTGAAGAGAAATGAGCCAAAGGGTGGAGGTTGTAAATATAAGGAGATTTGAGGTTATATTTTGCTTCCATTATTTGCCGAATCTGATCTTACTTCCGGCTGTTTCACGAAAAAGATCCGGGTAATCCTTCTGTGTGTGTCATTTTAGTGTGCTATGCAAAACGCACAAATTTGTAGACTCGGTCGTTCTCGGATAGGGATGCTACGAGAAGGGATGGGAGATAAAATTCCCTTGTCGTCCGCTATCATTTGGCAGTAAACAGGCGTGTCCCTATATATTTGCTGTTTAACCTATATAAGCTCTCTAAAATGAAGGAAGAGTAACCTATATCATGATTGCATTCAATGAACGAAGAGTAAATGTTTACCCAGAAATATTTTAATACCAAACTTTATTAAACTTTTTCAACCTATGCTTATTTTTTGTGGTTTAAGTTTTCCTCGCGAGAAGTTTTCGTCGGAACAAGTTTGAAATTTGCGCACTTTTTCGTTTAATTTGGAGCTTCAATCTCTCATCTTTCCTGCACCATACTCTAGGTTCATTTGTCCTTTACTTTTCAATCACTTTTTTTATCTGCATCCTAACCTTGTTTTGTATCTCATCCTTCCGTTTTGTCTCTCTCTTCTTATTATTTTGCCCTTTCATTTTCCCCTTTAACATGTAACACTATCTTTTCTTCTTCACCCCAAAACCACAAGGATATTGTGTGAAGTCCTTTTTAAAAGCCGCCCTTACTGGTACTGAGTCTTTGGAAAAATGGGGCGGAGGAGGCTGTGTTTGTGTGTGCTTTAGAGCAGCGCTGGAAGGGGTGCCATAATGTAAGGAAGAGGTGTCGGGTTGGGTCGATTTTTTTTATTTTTACTTCTTCTCATTTTTACTAAGCCTGTGAGGTTGGAGGGTCGGAAGTGCCGCTTTTTCAAATTATTTATTTTTTATTCTCCGCAGCTGTTGGTAAAGGAAGGCGCGGTGAGCGAAGGACGGCTAAGGGGGAGGAGGAGAAGATCCGAAGAGAAGTCCGATTATTCACGGCGGTTCATTAGCGAGGAAGCATGAGAGGTTCCTCCCAAGATGTGTTGGAGGTGTTGTATCCCGGAAGGACCCACCCTTCAAGTCATCGAGATGTGTCTCGCCATCTGATCCGAAAGAGTCGCGCAGCCGCGCAGGTGAGAAATCGGAGAACGGGAATGGAGTGTTTCGAGAACGTCGACGTTGGGACTGGCAATAACGTTCGATACTCAGACACGCTAAAGAAAAACCATCCCAGCATCTCACTTTCAATGGCCTCACATAGGTTTTATGAAACACTTCTTGCTTACGTGGTTTAATTAGGAGAAACTGGGATGGACAAAATAGAACGTGCAATTTTTCTAAAAAATACAATCGATTAACGGTCCAATTTACCCGAGAATATATTGAGGGTTTTCAAGTTCCACATTTTACCATTCTGATACCAACCATTGGAACTTACTACCTCTTGTTTTGATGACGAATGAAATTACTCATCAATTGCAATGTGAAAATAAATTAATGAACATGTCCAGAACTCAATGTTAGACTACTAGATCACCTGAAAGCATTACATAAGCGGAGTACCTATTAAGTAATGTAAATTTGGAATGGTTGGATCATTAAGTACGGTGATTATGGAAATTAGTAGATATTAAATATTTCAGAACCAACTAAGAGGTAAAATGTATTATTTTTTCAACGAAAATTTAGGAAAAACAAAGCAGAAGTAAAGAAAGAAACTTGAGCAAACAGATATTTTTGGTTGTCTTTTTTGGTTAACTTAATATTTTTTGTAATTGTTCAGTCGAAATCAAGGGATTCCTTAGAGCATTCTTCCATCATTAGTTGGATTCTTAATAACATTTTGTTGGAAGGTAATGTTCATTTATTACCGGAGATGATAGGTTTCGATTCCGGATGGTGCCTCTGGGTACCCTCGGCTTCATCTAAGCTGTGATGATAGAAGATCTTATTGGGGAGTTGAAGGTGGCAATAGGAAAGGAAAGAGCGTGAATTTTGTATGCTTTATTATGTGGTCACAGTGTTAGGTGTGTACTACCCTTACTTATCAAACTAACATTAGAGTTGATGACTACGTTAGTGGTAGTACTTAACTATCAGAACTATCCGGCCTGGAAATCAACTCTTAGCGATTTCATTTTAAGTTCAATCATTCAAGTTTAATTCTACCACATGGGATTTAAAGAGGTGATTAAAACTTTGAGGGATTGAAAATTTGATAAAATTATTTTTAATGGTACTTGGAAATAAGGGGATGGTAAGAAGGAAGTTATAGGTCATGGAACCTGCCATAGTTTAGCCACTTAAATGGGTGGTTAGGAAGTCACGCTAATATACTGCTCCAATGAACGAGCGTGTTTATCATTTATTGAATACCGGTTAAACGGTATTAAGTCCACTGAAAAGATTAAGAAGTCCTTCACGTTAGACTGGTGATAGTATGCAATACTAAGTCGCGATACCTCTGCCGATTCTGCCTCCGGTTATAGAATATATTTATTCTCTACATGAAGAAAGAATCTTGGAAAAGTTGATTTAAACAATATTTTTTGGTAATTGTTTGTTATGCATTAAACATTATACGTTTGCACTCGGATCAAAGGGTTTAGTACATTTCTACTAAAGTATAGCAAAGCAAGACTGCCATCCAAAACCTGGACGAAATAATGCCCAGCTGTGTCATGCCTTTCCTTGTCCATACTTATTTTCATACTTTCCGTGAATATCATTATTTTCTTATAACTAATCTTCAATAGATGCCACCTATCATACTCATTTTAATGTTTCAGTGTGCCTACGCCAACTTGTAGATGGGCTTAAGAGTAATCTACGAGACTAAAAGATCACCTGAACTCGTACTCGTAGCATTTTCTCTAAAAAGTTTTATATAAAAAATAAAAAAATATCCGAGCAGAATTTTACCTTGTTTGTGCAATTCTTTACATATGAATTTAAGTGTAAATTGGTAAAAAATTTAACTATTTTACCTTAAACTTACATTTTTACGTTTATTGGACTTAATTTTTTTTTATTTTTGGTTAATGCATTAGGTTTATTATGAATATATTGACCTGGATATGTCAGTTACTTCTGTTTATTATGAATGTTAAATTGGTGAAGGTTTCCTAACGCCAAAATAAACAGGAAAGCCATGAATATGGGAATCACGGGGTAAGATCTCATTCCATTCGTGGAAGAACTTTTCGGTGGTGGTTATTCATAAGTTCTGGATCATGACGATATGGCAATGGAAACTCGGAATAATATTTGTTCGCGGTAATGAAGGAAGACACGTACTATAGCATTAAAAAGACTCGCAGAACTGGTAGTGGAGGGGCGTTTATTCTTGAGGAATGCCTGCCTTGACATGCCTCTCGAGGAACTAATTTCGAACTTCCACGGAGCTAACACATGCTTGGATGGGGGAAAGGTTTGGTAGACTTGAATAAAAAAAATTCATCCGGAATGCGAGAGGAACACGTGCGAAGATAATTCCGCTGGCAACAAGTGCTCCACGTTGCTTCGTGCACGGGAAATTTTTTTGGATAAAGGGAGAAAGCTTCCATTAGGACTCGCAGTTAAAAAAAATTTTTTTAGGCTTTGAAGAGTTAGTAGCTGTCAAGTCGTGAAAAATCCCGTGTTCATATTCAGGAAAGAACAATGGGAACGATGTCGCGCGGATATACTTTAGGAGCGAAAACGACGAAAATTTAACATTCATGTCTATTGATCTCAGCGTACTCACGCTTTTGTTCCTTTGGAATATAGGAGAATGAATGATGTGAAGCCTTGCAATTTTAAAGGGCGTGCCATACCGTAAGATCCCTATGGATATAATTATTTTATTTTAATTTACTGCACCTTCACCGTTTGAGAAAGGAAATAAAAGCTCTAGCTTGCGAGGCAATACATGTTTTGTCTTACCTACATAAATGAAACATGAAAAAAATGGATGCTATTTAGCACAATCTATGCTTTACTTTTCACTTTTAACAATTTCAACTCTCCAGTTACCTTTCTTCAAAGTAGGTGAGGAAAAAATGAATGATAATCAATGTTAATAAATCTGTTGGAAGTCCACCCATATTTGTATGTATACTTCTCCAATTCATTTCTATAGGAAAGTACAAGCAAACATATTTTTTTATTAAATTACGGTTAAAAATAAGCAGTGCTCCATTTCATGGTATGCTTTGATTGAAGGAAAAAAATAACATTTGGGGAGAATATTATACACTTAAGTGATAACGTATGCCTATTAAAAAGCACTTTCTTATATATTAGTAGTCGGTTTGAGTACTCGGTTCCTCAATTCGAGTATAATGGGTAAAAGGAGGGAAGAGCTTCAATAGATGAACCAAGTGTGTTTTCTGTCGCCATTAAGATGTTGATGACGAAAAAGATTAAATGGGAGAACTTTGGAGGGAGTTTTTGCATCTCGAGGGGGAATGGCTTTACTGTTTTGATACTTGCGTGATAACAACAGCTATGCTTGAAAAACTTAGACTTCCGTTAATGAAAATCCTGGAAAGATTCGTGTAGAACCCCTTTTTTCAATGTAACGTTAATGCAAAAAGAAGCTAATGCTGCTGTAATAAACATTAGTATAATGTCCTGGTTTTACGATGAGAGTAGTGAGCGTTCGTAAATGCAAGTAACATATCCAAGCATTTGAAACAGATATACCATATGACGGTTCAAAAAATCGAAGTCTGGAGCGTGAGAGAAATGACTGATCATTTTTTTCGGACTTACTCTTATGAATAAGAGATTATTCTACTATCCTTTGGTTACATGCTAGGAGTTGTAGTAAGACTGCAATACCTGTAGAATAGTAAGGGAAAATTTTGTAAGGTACCTTGACAACCAAAACTCAAAAGATGCCTTTGAAATTTCCTCTAACGTTCAATTAGGTCATTAAAACTACGCCTTATGTAAAATCAATTTGAGATAATATTTAAAAATATGTAAAATGGTTTATTGATTAAAAGAATTAATTATATTTACTGGTTTTATAATAGGCACTAAACATTGAGATAGTAATAGAGACTTTAAAAGTAAGCAATGAGACTATAGTTTGTTCTAACAAGGATTGGCTGTAGAAAATTGGTTACTACAGCGTAAACATTGTAAATTCAACCTAATAATGAGACTAATTTACTAGGAATCACATTTATTTACCTTTATATTTGTAAATTAAAACTTCAAAATGAAAGCAATTGTAAGTAACACCATTTTTGCTATATTTCATTAATCGCATGTAGTATGAAAATTTTCCGGTGGATCGGGGCTTCCTCAAAAAATGATCAAAATATCCCTATGGTAGCACTTAGTGTCAATATCTGATTTTCCAATACGCCGCCAATGATTAACCTATAGATATTAATGAGAAACTGCACATATTTAATTATCGGATTTGGACAAAATATAATGCATTCCATTTTGCAATAAAGAGACCTTACATATTCGATGTTTCAGGCTTAATTTTGTGGAAATCCATCATCGCTGAAGTAAAAATAAAAATGTATCGTAAAATTGAGAGGAAAAGTACATTGTTATTTTTACTGCAGACTTTTTACTTTTAGGCTTTCGGATAGGTATTGTTTCTCAAATGCAGACTTACGAAACAAGGCCATTACCTTGTTAAGGTAATCATGTAGAGTTGTAGTTTGCCGAAGACATAGATATTGCTTATAAATCCCCGAAAAATCTTACGGAAAACATATATTTGAAACGTGGAATAGCGGCATCTGCACAGTATGTCTAGGTGTATTTTCACTTATTTTATTTGCTCCGTGAATACCTCGTAGGTATTCCTCATGTTAAACGTAAGTTCGCGAGTTGCAAATGTTTAGATTTATGCACAGTTTGTATTCTTTAGAACTTTGTAGGATTTCGGGAAATAAAGTTATCAATATGTATTAGGTTGCTCAATAAAGATTAAAGCACTAGAATCGTAAAAGGGAGACGTGGTAGCCCAGGGGTAGAGCGCTGGAGCAGCAGAGGGCCCGGGTTCAATTTCCGAGCATGCCTCTCTGGGCATCCTCAGCTCCACCCAAGCTGTGTGATTTTTCGGGTACAAGATATTTCAGGAAAATTATAGCCGGCACAGGGAAAGGAACTGTAGGATTTCGGGAAATAAAGTTATCAATATGTATTAGGTTGCTCAATAAAGATTAAAGCACTAGAATCGTAAAAGGGAGACGTGGTAGCCCAGGGGTAGAGCGCTGGAGCAGCAGAGGGCCCGGGTTCAATTTCCGAGCATGCCTCTCTGGGCATCCTCAGCTCCACCCAAGCTGTGTGATTTTTCGGGTACAAGATATTTCAGGAAAATTATAGCCGGCACAGGGAAAGGAACTGGCCACTCAACCCTGATGTGCGAATTACACACACCGTTGGGCTTATCAGTGAGTGAACTCTACCATCACCTACCAAATCGACCTTAGGGTCGGTTTATTACTGTGTTTATGGCTTTTTAATCGTCTAAGTTGTTATATTTTCAGTGTGGTAGTGTGCCTCATAGAACTTTTTAATATTATAGTAAAGAAACCCGTGAGAAAAAAATTTAAATCAATTAAAATTTTTCTTTGTTTTAAGGTGTATGTTGCCGTCCTGTACTCACTTATATTGGAGTCCTTCAAGAAATTCATTTTAAATATATTGAAATAAACATGTATCTATTTTTATAAATTCTCATTTTTGTTCATGATTAAAATATGCCACATTGGTCAAGTGTAAAGGGGAAAGTAAAATTAATGCTTTCTCTTGAAAGATGTTATAAAAAAAATTAGATTTAATTCATTCAAGATTCCATAAGGCATCACAATGTGTGACTAAGATAGAAAATGAACGAAGCCAGTAAAACAGTCTTCGTGGTGAGAGGATGGGGACGGGTAAATGGAGGTATATTGGGGTTTTAGGATTGGACATTAATGATATGTATCTTATTGAAGCAATTAACAAGTCTTTGTTTCGGTACCTATGCTACCAGGTTTACAGATTCACTCGCCTTGTCTCATGAGAAGGTTTACTTGAGGACTTTGGCTGAGGATTCACACCGCCAAGGAAGTTCGTGTGAGGATCTGCTTTTGTGGAAGCAGGCGTCTAGAGGGAGCACTTGAGGAGGAATCGTCGTAACCCTAATTCAGACCGCGCCAGCGCCCGGACAATGTACGAGGATTGCCGCAGCGAAGGTAGGGGTCTCCCCAAGGGTGTACCCAAAGAGAGTGGCATCAGCGGGCGTCCCACCTCATTTATTATACGTACCTGATTCAGTCACAGATCGCGCTCACCGTGCTCCAATAAATTTAATCAAAAATGACCTGAAACATTCTTGTTTTAATAATAAATTAGCATTGCCAAAAGCTACTGCAAATTCTTAGATATTGAATTATCTCCTTTTTGCAGCGAGGTTTTTCACGACTGAAAAAGTTTTTCCATTGTTTGTATCCACCAAATAATGGAGTTAACACTTTTGCTTGCCTCCCGTACCCAGTGAGTTTTATATTGGATTAAGTCCCTCTTATTCAAATGTTGTTCCGGATATGCTTTCGTTGGTTGTCCTAAAACGTTTATCAGGGTAAAATAAATATTTTATTCCTTGGAATCAGTTCGTAGACTCAATGTACGCAATTTATAACTTCGTGGGTAATGCTCATTCTTATACTACTACGTGTTGAAAATAAACGGTATTGCATAGATAAGTGTTTTTGAGATAATTCATCATGTATTAGGCAAAAAAACACAGTTTAATTGGGAAAGAGGCCATTGGGAAACTTGAAATTATGGAATTTTTTATTGTGACCGTAACCATAAAAGTAAGCTAGCATTACAATTTATATAGTTTTTTAGTGGGATTATTTTAACAAAAATTCGTTTTTAGAATGGTAAAAATGCTTTTAGAAATATTTTCAATGTTAATCATCCCTTAAGTTGAATTATTTCGTTATTGATCTAAGTGACTACATCGTTTAAATGCACAGCGACGACCTTCGGTGAAATTTCTCGTAGGATGTTGAATGAAAATTTGTAATATCAAAAAATTTCGAAGTAGTGTTTAGAAATTTATGAAAATCCTCATATCCCGCTGGATGTAGCTCCAATTAGTTCTAATTTAAAATTGAAAATTTTCTTATCCATGTTGATTTTATTTCACCGGACATAAGAGAAAGGTATATAGTAGTCTCATAAAGGATTAAAGGAACTGTAAAATCGTTTTATAAATTCTTATTATTCATTTCTGTTTCATAATTTTTTAATCTTTTTTCAATCTCGTGGAAACTGCCCAAAAGTTGAGTTTTTTCTCTTTCACCGGAGGTGTTATGTTAGACATCCTCAAGAGCTTCCCCATAGGTTTGGGGGTTTTACTCAATTTTTGTTTTCATGTCCATGACTAACATGTTGTGCATTTTAACATGTATTATTATAACATGCATTATAACATGTTAGTCATGTAACATGACTAACATGTTATACTATTTTTTTATTTAATTTTAATGAGCTGAAAGTCGTGGTTATTTGAAATCTCAAAGGAGAGCGTAACATTTTAAAATATTTTTTAATTCATTATCTTGTATTTCATAGTCTTACATTCATGCGATTAACATGTATAAAAAAATCAACCTACTGTTATGCTGAAACCCAGTACTAGTCGTGTTACTGGATATTTTTAAGATAGAAGACAGAAGAAAGATTAATATCCCTCCACTTGAATCTTAATCTGCACTCATCCGGAACAGAAGTGGCTCTTTTATAGTGCAACGACCGCACTCCCCAAATGCCCGAATTATGTTCATTCAAATGTGCAAAAAGCATTTCACAGAGATACCCTGAAGGAATGATATATAAAGGAAAACAATATAAAAATAGGTGTTACCTAATAAGCGATATTTTACGACGCAAGTAAATTTTACGTAAAATGTAAAATTATCAGTTAATCAGTCCGCTGTGAATTGCTGTTTGATACAATCGCTGCTGTGGCTATAAGGGTCTCAGAAGTTCCCCCTTTAAGTCCCCAGCACAGACTCCGGTGGAAAATTTTTCCTGGTTCAGAGATTCCTTCGGAGAGTAGAGAACGATTGAGGATATGGTATTGGCAATTTAGCTGTAAGTAGGAATCACGTCCTTTCAAGCTCAGCTTGAATCTCACTTTTCTGCTTTAAGGCGGTTATATAACCAACTTCGAACGCAGTTTACCTATTATTTGGTGAAAGTAAGTTGAAAGACTACTTGTGGAATAACATTAACAATTCATGTACACCGTAGTGAGTGGGCAACAATTTTGTACAACCGTATATAATGTTGATATTCGAAAAGCTGGTAATCACAACTCATTTTTTTTATATTATCAGGTGGCCACTGTTGTCTATAGGACCATATGTGTGAGTTACGACCTGAATTGTTGTGTAAAATCATTGGCGCTTGCATAAGGCACTTACTAGCTATGTAGAATTCAAGTAGCGATAAATAAATTACTCGTGAGGAGAAGCTTAAATTTATGCCATATTCCGTTAATCGGGTAATGACTTAGCAGGTACAAGGGGCATGTTTGGTGACTTTATGGGGAAAGAATAACCCAAGTATTTGAAAACTGAGCAAAAACTGTGCGGAAAAGTGGCTGACGTCTTTAAGATAAGATATTGTTCACAAGTATAAAAAGGTAATAACGCTAATTTTTTCTAATATATGAAGTAAAAGCACAAGCATTTATTACCTATTTAGTAGCAGTCAGCAAATGTTTAACATATCATTACAGAGAGGAATGTTTTTATGAAATCCGCAATAATGTTTTTTTCGATTAAAGTACGTAGTCATATAAATGGTCCGATCAGTCACTGGAGTTCATTGTTTTTTTTAATATACCTCTAATAATTTGTGTTATTTAGGCGGCAATAAAATTTGGTGAGTGAAAACTCCAAGTTTTTTTCCAGTAGATCAATACGAAATATTTAGAATACATTATATTGATAAATATAAAATAAAAACCGGAAAATATTAGCGGAATGATTATTTACCAACAGCATGCTTTTGGGTTAGAAGTTCACAGGAAAATATTTTCTTTGAAATATTTTCTGGAAAGGAGGAGATAACTTAATTTTGGAAGGCATGTATTCATGACTTCCTGAGATTTAAAGATAGAAGGGAGGGGTATTGAGAAAGAGAGAATTGGGGAAAGGGACTTGAGGAATGAGATGGGTGGAACGAGGGTGGACGGAGCACTCCCTCGTTTCGTAGTTTTGACGGGAGGGCACCGAGCGGGAGTGCGAAGATAAGGGAGGACGACGGTTGGCAACGTAAGCAGGAAGTCACCTTTTGGAGTTGGGGTTCACGGTGGGGGAGAGGAAGAAGGTGGGAGGGGTAGTGACGGGGACACGGAACGCTGGCAGAAATGAGTAGGGGACTGGCTTCAGGAGCTTGGGGATTTCAGAGATCTAGCAGAATGGCTCAGGAACACTGGGTTCGGAGAAACAAGAGCGATTGCAAGGATTTCCGAGGAATGCAATTAAAAAAATATCAGATCGAGAGAGAGAGAGTAACATTGGATCAAGGTGAACAGGGGGGAGGAAAAATCGGGATATTCGTGTTAAGAGAGAACGGAAGTTACACGAGGAGAGAAGAGCCGGAAGGATTTGTAAGGATGTAAAGGAAGGGTAGAGGAAGGAAGGAAACGAATGAGTGAGGGAAGGATAAAAGGTTTCTCGGTTGCCCGAGGAGGACAGGATTGGAATTGCATCCTTATAGAAGTGTAGTGGTATTTTCTTGGTTCGCAGTGGTTTTACAGCGGGCCAAGGGTAAGAGTTAGGGAGAACGGCGGTTTGGGAGTGAAATCGGAGGAGAGGAATTTTTAGGAAGGAGAGAGGTATAGCCTGTTTAGGAGGTTAGGGGGAGGAGGTGAGAGAAGGAAGGGGATGTGAACGAAAAGATTAAAAAAGGAACTGAAGCGAGAGAGAGGAATGGAACGAGGAAAGTGGGGTCTGTCCGTGGAGGGTGAGAGAGTTTTGGTTCGTTCGGTTGGTGCGGGCAAGGGGTAAAGGGGAAAAGGAAGAGTAGTGGGAATAAGTGATGGAGGGAAAGGATTGTGAGTGTGTCGAGGAGGTGGGAGGGCTGGGGAGGGGAGTGGGAAGGGAATGGTTCCCGCCTGGAGTAAGAGGGCGGGTAGAGTGTCTGTGTGTTTGTGAGAGCATGGAATGATGGCCGGAATATATATACGTATATATGTGTGTGTCTGTGTGCGTATGTGTGTGTGCGAGCGCGTATGTGTGTGTGCAGGGCAATGGAAGGAGATATAACGACATAGGTAGGGTAAAGATAGGTAGTAGTAGTTTCAGTGTTAAATAAGTTCGGAGATGGGAGAGTTAAGAGGGTAGAAAGGAGAGAAATGGTGTGGGGGGGATTTAGTAGAAAAATTGGAATGGGATGCAGACAGATAATCTGGCTTGGTTTGGAGAATATTAGAGACGACGAATCATTCCTTTTTAACATTTTACTGTGCGCTACACCAACAAAAATGTATGCAATAGTATCAAATTACTCAAAAGATTAATGGAAGTGATAAGGCAAAATTAACAGGTTGATAGTCATAGAAGCTGTATTGTATGACGTTAGGTAATTTCACAAAGTAAGCGGTACATAAAAACGTCATCAATTGATTCATTTCTTAACTATAGTGTGAGTTTCGAACCTGGGAGAGGAATCGGTTAAAATTCATTTTAAATTTGGCAAATTTAATGAACGTTGTTAGGTATATCCAGAAAGTAATGTTCAGTCACGTCGGGAAAACTGCTTCGCGTGTATCTAGTATAGAACAGATCGGAAGAGACTGCTACTTCGAATTAGGTACACGATGTTTGAGTTTGTTTTGACTTTGAAAAACTTCTAAAGTAGAAATATTATATTCATGCTTCGATTCGTTTACTGTAAGAGCAATTTTTTTAACTCAAGATTTTAATTTCTCCCTCGATATTAGTGAAATTTAGGTCAAATAAACTAGAGAAGATTAAATGTTTTATCTAAAATTGTCTTCACTTTTCTTTCTAAGTCTTTCGTGAAATTTTTTATAATTCGTTTCAAAAAAGTTAATGCTGGTGTTCTGGATATTCATGCTAACTACGCTATTATAATCGCATTCGTAGATTTGTAGTCCCCAAAAATATGGCTTATAGCTTGTTTATGATGGCGACGGAGAAAACCAGTCAAAAGAACGTTTTGTTACTGTTGGAAAGTCCCTGCTTCATACACAGTTAAGTTTAATCTAAAATTCACGATTGTACCACCATGATACTTTTCTGGGAAATTGCCTGATTCAAACGGAAAGGAATTGCCTCCAATGTTTGAGTTTTAAAAGCTACTGAGCTTTGTCTAATTGGGCTAACCCTACCCTAACCTACGAAAATACCTGTGTATAATGCATGCAGTTTGGTTGCATGAGGACCCTTGAATGGCTGTCAGGCACCAAATGTGAATATGATCATACGAAGTAAAAATGACGTTTCATTGTAAAAACAAAAGACAATCTTAACTATTGCACAGACACGCTATTGCCAAAAATGGCCACAGGATCATCCGAGTACAATGAAAATCACAATGTGCAATATCACAATATCTTGTATTGATAATGAATTGATAACGGAAAATCAATTGTACATATATGGAAGCTGTTTTAGAATTTTACTGATTTCCTTTTTGGGCTAAAAATGCCCAACAATCTACACTGAAGTAAGGCATGAAACTACTGAATAAAGGAAATGGGTTTCTTAATTTTTTTAGCAATGGAATAGTATTAATGCCTCATTATAGTGATTTATTTAAACTAAGAACCAAAACTTCAGTAATCGCATTAAAATTTTGCAGCGTAACTGTCGGCTGGGGTTGTTAATTTTACAGTGTGACATTTCGAAAAGCGCCATTGTGAATTTTCGCCTCTTTTTATTTCACGTTCTATTTTAATACAAAGTTTGTAAAACAAGCATCGGGAAAAGTTTTGGAAAAATAGATTTATTTTAGGTATTGCTAAAATGCCTCAAAATTCTTAAAAGTTCATTCGCACTTGAGTGTTGACACACTTTTTGCCTGCGGGTTTTCCACGACTCGAAGGCTCCTTTGTAGGCGGATTTTGTAAGGTACTTAAGGGTACGCGTGCAAGCTTCTTTGACGGTACTGGTCCCATGGTGTTGCCCATTGAGGGAGGATTTCTCTCTTGGGAATAGAAAATAGCCTGTCGTTACCAAGGCGGGACTGTAAGGGTGTTGGGAAATCGTCGCCTTGCGCTGCAGAAGGTATTTGCCAGCAGAATCTCGACTCTGCTTTTGTTCGTCCGTCAAAACCGTCGGAACGAGTTTAACGCAGATCTTCCGCATTACCAAATTTTCAGTGATAATGGTGTGCACTGTCATCTTATCATTGCCAGTACAATCTGCGATCATACGTCCACTTAATCGACGGTCTAAACTCAACACTTCACGTACACGTTGCTCGTTGTCGTCGGTTCTTGACGTCGAGGGCCATCCAGCGCGGGGTTCGTCCTCCACACTCTCTCGGTGATATATGAGTAGCTTGTGCCACTTATAAATTGCAGTTTGTGAGTTTTTACTAATTGAACACTTGGGAATCATGTCCAACGTCTCCGTACCCGATTTATCCAGTCTAGCACAGAATTTGATGGCGTATCTCTGTTTAATCGCTCTTGCACCGAGTCACTCGACAGGGGTCCGCTAAAAACTCAATCTAACCTAAACGAACGCTTGGAGGCGATTGGCACTTAGTGCGTGCTGAAGGTCAAACCCACAACCACTGAGCCTGAGCGGTGCGGGCGCGCCTTGACATACAGTCACGTGAGGAAAAAATTATTACCGATACTTTTTATACAAACGTTCTATGGAAGCATAAATAATTTGCAGGAAAATATTATTGACATAAAATATGTAAAAAAACATGGAGAGGAAGAGAATATTGAAAATAATCACTCTCGTTTCATTGTTTGTACTCTCAAATTATTCAGTATTTGGAAGCATCCAAAATATTCAATTACAGTGACGCGAGAACCGTGTCGTCACTTTGTAACGGTTGATTGAATGTGGAATTACTCAGAAATGTTTCACAAAGTATTAAAATTCATGGAAGTTATTTTCATTTATGGTATAGGGAAATATAATTCCAATTAGGAATAATTTGATGAATATGTAGTACGTTTATAAAATTTATTACCGGCAAACCATAGCCGAAGTAATAAAACGGAATTAAAGTGAGCGATGGTTTAGGTCGTGAAATATTTTTGGGTACACCGCATTATCATTGCAGTATATGTGATGCCCATTTGTCAGGAAATGCGTTTTAAATGATACCTATATAGCTAGGCATGTATGCATGTACCGTGTTCCAATTTCCAATATCGAACCCTATTTAAAATCAATCAAGGTGATTATAAGAAATCAGTGTTCACAGTGTACACAGTGGGGTTTACTCGTATAGAATTCAACTTCGAGGGCCATTCCGAATTCACTATGACCGTAGCCGGGTTCCGTGCCGTACGTATTTGTCATCCTGATGACAATAGAATCTGATTATGTTACCAAATACATCAGCTTAGCTTGAAGCGCTCATGTCAGTTTTTCTTTTTTGCGAGCATTGAAAAAATGTTTCATATTGATTTAATTTTGTTCTCGCAGTTTGATTTAGGTGATTTCAGTATTTCTACTGCTTGGATTGCATCGGTGACTATTATCAAAGTACGGGAAACATTAACGTTGCAATATTCATCGAATTTGTTTTCGATTCGATAAAAATCGAACAGTTTTCAATCAACTCTTTATGTACGTATATCTGCGACTCTCAAACAACGGATATGTTGACCACATATTTTATGTCTAGGTAGAAATAGTAACGATTGGAGACGGAATAGAGCGTGGGAGGTGCTGTGATCTTTTGGATCGGGGCGGATGATGGGTGGGTGGGAGCCGCAAAATCCATGAATGGGGGAGAGTGGGTGGGAGACTAAAGTGGGAGGGGTGATGGTTGGAGTTGCTGCGGAGGGAAATGAACGGTGAAACATAACAATTAGGAAGACGCGCTCCATGTATCTGTACACGCGGCTTCCAAGGGCTCTCTGTTCCTTTGTGCTCACGAGAGAAATGTAGTGTCACTGCTACGGAACCGGAAATGGCTTATTGCCTGCGTGGAAAACCTTTCTCTCTTTTTTTCCGTTGCAGAGAGGCATAGTTATTATCCCCACTGCTGACGAGAATTTGGGAAGCTTTCCGGAGCTCCGTATCTCTAAAAATTTGCGTTCATCATCCTTTTATTAATCCTCCAAACCGGTTGGACGTACCTGCGAATTTTCCTTTAAATTTTATTTGCAGTGAGAAATTATGAAACCGTAGACCATTTGATTTTCATTGGAGTTAGTTCTTCGTGCTCGATGATTTTCGTAATATGTAATTTAAATGCTTTTTCACTCAAAAGAAAATTTAGACACCAATTTTCTTGCTTTCTTATGAAAGTGAAATATGGAACCTTCCTGCTAACCTTCATATCTCGAGACATGTCTGTGATGGAATTATACCTTAGATATGTGTACTGGAGTATATTTATTTCTGTACTAACATCGGAATGCATGACCTGACCTTGCTGTTTTGGATAACCTACTCAATGTTAAACACGATTACAGATTTAAAAACCAGCAAGGATGTGAAATTTTCCTTCATGTTAGGTTTTTTCTCAAACGCGTATAAAGTGCAAAGCAACCAGTTCCCTGAACCGCAAGATTATTCCTGGACTGCGATCCTACAAGCTGTTTGTACCGGCTTTCCACTCAGTTCTTCTATTTACTATCCTCTCCATGACTGCACATTCCTTGCTTTAACACCTTTCATTTTTTTCATGAATATCATCCTATTGTGTTCCTCTGAAGTACTTCCAACACTCTTTTCTCTGAGACTGTCTTTGTCAGTTAAACATATCTCATGACGTGTATGAAAATGCTTTTGGTCTTTCTTTTTCAAATTTTTATTAGATTTTATTCTCTTACTAGTCTAAAGACCTCTCCGCTGGTTATTTTATCCTACCGTTTTATCTTCAACATTTTCATATAGTTCACGCATTTTTAATGCGTCTCTAATTCTTCTTTAATCCACTTCTACCTTTTAATAATTTCAATGTTCTCTACGGTGGTTATTTTACATGTTTCACTCCCTCAGAGAAGCATGATTGATGCATTTCATAAAATCTATCGTGACGGCTCGATTTGTGTGTTATCAGACTATTTAATGGTAAAACGTCTTCCTTTAGCGACCTCATCCACTAATAATTTCCTTAATACTTCTCCCATGAATGCTGAATGGGCGTCTCAATTGACAAAACTCTCTTCTTTTTTCTCCCTTTTAACTCGTTAGTTCAAAGATTGACTTCCCCTACTCAATCACAAATCAAATCGGCTCATATATCATCTTCACTTTCTCTAAGTTTGCATTGACATAATCGATTTGGTCTTCGTCTTCAGTTTTTTTTCGATTGAACTCGTCCATTTTTAAAAAAAATATTCTTTAGAGTACTCTTGTTCAGAATAGATTTCACAGTCAGTCGTGTATCATTAAGTAGACAGCCAGTCAGTTAGTATAAAATTCGGCTACTGATCAGAAAGTTACATTTTATTTCATAACATTTCACTTTAATGCAACCGAATCAATGTCATTACTACTTAAGATGTATAAATTTAATCCATATATCTAAACAACGCAACAAATGTAGAGTGTAGAAATCATTTTTGATGATTTTTACATTATGAAACTGTTGCATTGTAATGCACATTTAGCGGATTTCTCCGTTAAAAGTTAATGTTGCGGCACCTCCCGCAGTTTCTTGGAACTTCTATCAAAACATTACCATATTTTTACGATTCGATTAATTGAAAGTTTCAAGTCCATTGGACTTCGGTTGTTGCTATTCTGCCAAAAAGGCAATAATCTCCTTTAAACGGTTTTCTCAGTCAGCTAAAGCTGATCCTTTTGCGTTAACTTTTCTGAGCTATGGTTGTCTAATGAATAAATGCTGTTATTCTCCAGTATTGTCGAAAAGAAAAGGATTTGGAAAGCGTCATTCATTTCTTTGATGTCTTATTTTTGTTTATGTCCGCCTTAGAGGATTAGCTGAAAGTCGCAAGTGCGCAGTGTCTATCGCAAGGAATATGTGGAATATTGTGGCCGGGAACTTGGGCTGCGTTGGTGCTTGAACTGACGCCACCAATCGTTGAGTTGTGGAATGGGCCTGGACAGAAGGGTTGTGATTTCTGTTTCCCTATTTTGTTAAAGTTGTATTCCTATATTGTTAGAATTATTTAATTTTGATACATTTTTACTGGTTGAAATTTCTCCAGTTAATTCGTTGTGACAGAGATTATGGATATCGTCATTAAGTACTATATGCTCCTTTATTTTACTACCTTAGTTAACTATTTCTTTTAGTGGAGGTTGAGGTGATGATGCAATTCATGAGGAAAATAATTAGAAGTAAAGTAATAAAAACGGATAGTGGCAATGTTTCACTAGATATAGTGGAGAATGCTAATATCCATTCTTTATTAAATTCGAATTTTACCACGTCACGCCTGAAACTACTCAATTTGTAGAAGCATAGTTTAAAAAAAATAATTATTGAATCCGAGTTCATTAATATAAACTAGCTTCAATTTTGTGGCTTTGTGAGTACAAAAATGCTACGTTAGTAGTTTATAATATCTAATGAGAGCATTTATTGGTTAATGAATGCAAGGAATCTGTTATGTGTGCAATTTAATTTGCATTGTTAAAGGCATTTTATCACGAAAATTTTATCACGAAAGAGTTTTCAGGTATCCCGGTATTGTAGGTAATTAAGATCAAGTTTACAGTTGAAAATAGCAATTTTATCGTTGCTTTAAATATTTTTTTAATTGGTGTCTGACTCGTGGTTTCACACTAATGACAGATTGATCCCTTCAATTCCTTCAAAACCTTCCATATTCTTGCAGATGTAGTGATGAAAATTGAATCTGATCAGAGGCCTATTGTTTCCCCGGTAAATTCATCTGGTCAAACATTTTTTCACAAATCCATTTGAGCATAATTATTTGCGACGCGTTTTAAATTCAGGAAATGACAAATTGTAGCTTATTACGATGAAATACCGACTTAATTACAACTCGTTTGTGAATACATTTGCTTTGATTGAAGGAGTTAAAATTAAAAGTCGTGATAATGCATTAGCAGTGCGATCGCCAGCTTTTGCTCCGTCAAAAAATATTCTCTCTCAATTCCATTTTATAGCAAAGCTAACTTCAGTGTTGACACTCTTCAATAACAACTACCACAACACCGATACTCCTCAAAATAAGTTGCTCTCTTGCTTTGGGCGTGACATTTAGGTAAATGGAGGAGCAAGCAGGTGAAATATACAAGGTTAAAGTGCTTTTTGGACCGTCATAAAATTGAGATTCTATAAAAACACTTAAAAAACTGAATTCAGCTTTGATAAGTACACTCAATGGATTTTTCAATTTTACGAATATACTACAAATTATGTCATCCTGACCATTTTTATAGGATACGAGGTGTGTTAAAAAACAACGGGAATTTGAGTTATTTGGAAAGAATTTCTTTTATTAGTGTATATAAATTCTAGCCCCTTCGAAGTAGTATCCATTAGATATTATACCACTTATTTCAGCGCTTTTTCCAATCCTCAAAATACCTATGGCTCTGTATCTTTAGTATAGCTTTTAGCTCTCAGCGAAGTGTTTTTAATTATTATCTATGCTTGTTAAACGACGGACCCTTATGATTCTATTTATTTTTGGAACCGAAAAATCAGCCTGGCGAATGTGGAGGCTGGGACATCATTGCAGTGTTGTTTTTGACCAAAAATTCACGAACAAGTTGTGAGTAGTGTTAGCAGGTGCATTATCGTGTTGCAAAATCCATGAATTGTTTCTCCACAAAAAAGGAGCGTTTCTTATGCCTTTCTTCTATATGTTTCTTCTAACCTAGTTAGGTTTAACATAACAGTAGAAAAATGCCTATTCCATTACACCTAATGTAATAAATGAAGAGATTACTTTGGTCTTGTTCAATTTAAATTGTACCAATACATAACATATACTGTAGAGTAGATTGCGGAATTGGGTTTTGTTTGGAGTTACAAACTATTTATTTTATAGTTGTGTCCATCCAAAAACCTACCTTCACCGGTAGATTACCTAATAATAATAACGTATACATGGACATATATCTTGTTGCACTGGAGTTCTTGAATTCTCATTGTCGTCTTCATTAAATGCTCCTGTTACATCATTGTACGTTGCCAAGGAATGCCTCAAAATTCAGGCATAACTGCGGTCAAACCAGGTGAAAGCGTGTTGATAATACGCGATGAAAATAAGAAAATCTGCCGTCGTGGCGGCGGAGAAAGAGTTCGTTTGGGGAAGCTGAGGCGGCGAAGGGCGTGAAATATGCGGCAAGGGAATATGCAGCGAGGCGCGCTTTTATGCGCTTGGGGAAGGAAGAATTGATGGAAATATGAAGTGCGAATGGAAAAGGGAGGGGGGACTGAAGTTTAACCCCGGAGGAGAAGTGACGCAGCGACGTAGGGGGGAGGAAATACTGTGGGGAGGAAGGCAGCATCGCGGAGGGGACGTCGGCGGCGGCTTGGGGAAACGAGAGTGAAGCGGAAGATATTCGCGTCTTGATTCTAGACAAAATTGAGAGAACTCTGGGCCGCTCTTCATAAAACTGTGAGAACCAACCAGTGGGAGATATAGAGGGGGGGATTGCGGACTTGAAGTTGCACCTGATAAGTTTTGGATGAAAAATGTTGACTATTATCACCATGGGGAGAACTTATTCTGGGATTTCACTGCATAATAAAACGGTAACTCCGCTTAGCGCATTGGTTGGGTTCAAGCGTAAAGTTGCCGGTGGATAGCTGCTGACTCCATTTTGCAGACGCCAAAACCGCTATTTAAATCTTGAAAATCAAATGGAGTGTAAGGATGCTCATAACCTCAAGACTACTGCGTGCGATAACATTAAATGAGATGTTCGAGTGGATTAATAATTGGCGGAAATCCTAAAATTTCGAAAATTAAAAAATGGATATTTTTTAATTCATAAAAGCTCAAATTTATTCTTGATCAAGTGCTCCTCTTTCTCGTTCATTTGTCTTAATTGGTGAGCGACATGACTAGCTACGCCAAACTAGCATTTCTGAGAGATCGATAAAAGCTTAGCTCTAAGAACTTGTGGGCATTGAATTGATCCACTCAGAGCTCGTGCAAAAAAAAAAGACTTGGTGCAGACAATTTTCGATCTCACTGGCCAGACTCGCTTGCGGACTGACACAATAAAATATTGTCAAAAGAGATTCTGGAGAAACGTACGAGGCATAAAAAACGAGGGCCATTATCGAAAAAGACGGCCACTTTGAAAGAATTTAAATCGAAAGAATAAATATCGGAACATACCGAAGTGACACGGGAAAGGTGGTCCACTGTAAATCCATGGGTACGTGAGGAATGAGGAAAAGCTAGTGAGGAAATGGGTGTGGACTAGGTGGAAGGGGTAGGACAAAGGGCGTGCATGTTTGTGTGCATGCGACAGAGGGAGAGAGAGGAAAGGAGAGAGAGAGATGTTAAATTTGAGAGGGTTTGGAGAAGACCTGACGGATTTAGTGATTTATATGTAGATAAAGCAAGGATTGGGTTGGTGGGGACAGGTTGGGCGGTCATGTGCGAGTGGGTTGAAAACCCTGTTTTTAGAGAGAGAGAGAGAGAGAAGGAGTGGTAGGGTGACGTGGGCGTTAGAAGGGAAGGAAGCGGGAGTCGGGCGAGGAGGAATGGGGCGAATGGCATACAAGGGTGGAGCCTTCAGATGGGGTGGCGGGCTACGGGAGCGGTACGTGCAAATAGCGGGTAGTGTGTGTGTGTGTGTGTGTAGGAGCGGAGACGGGTGGCGTAAGGCGGAGTGGAGGCTTCGATGGATGGCGTGAGGGGGGAGAGAGAGAGAGAAAAGCAAGTAGATTCCACGTAGGAGCGGGACCCAGGGTGAGAGAGAGTTTACAGGTGAAGCGGAGAGGTGAAAATGCATTGATGGATAGAAGATGGACTACTTTGCACGCAGAAACTCTACACCATGCGCTTACCCATTCCAAGAAGGTTTGCTTTTGAAAATTTTAACATCATAAAGGAAATAGGTCGACTGACAATAATAAAATAATCTATTTTATCACGTTCAATGATGTATTTTTTTTCTTACTTCTAGTCTGAAAGATGATTTTGTTGAATAATACCTAGGAAAACACCTTAAGCTTTGGAAAAAAATTGCGTGGTATCGTTGACTTTTTATGACTGCTTAGCAATTCACTCCTGATTCAAGTATGCCTAATTAAATGACTGTTATTAGTACGAGTACCCATCTAATATAAATGGTTATTAGTGTAACATCAATGTAAAAATTATTTGATAAGAACATCCAAAACTTGAAAAACACGGAGATTAACTCCTTTTATAGCTTGATTCTACGTAATGTATGACCTTTTGGCACGATATGCTTCTTTACCACAGTAATTAATCAGAAAACTGATTTAGTAGAAAAAAGTAGAGTTAGCTCACTTGGTATTAGGCTCTATGGCGTGTGAAATTTACATATCAACCAGTTTCTCATTCAGATCTGCCCATTATCAGTCCATGAAGTTTTGAACTGAAAAAATCACACAGTTTGGAAGAAGAGAAGGTATCACTCGAATTTTAGGTCTGGGAACTCATGATGAAAACCGAACGCTCTACAGGTATAGCAGAATTCGACGTTTTCTGTATGCTGAATAAACTAACCCAAACTTACCAAAATTACCAAAACCCATGCGTTAAGGAGATGAGTGTTATTTTTAAGAAATTGACACAATCTTTAAGCAATCTTCGGGAAATGCTGAGAAATGATAGCAATGCAAACCTAATTAATGTTTCTTATTAATGGGTTAAGTGTACTTGAGAAATTTAAATAAGCCTCTCTTCCATTATCCCTTACGTTTTGATCCTCGGAATAAAATGCGTATGATTATTACAATTTAAATGTTATTTTATTGTTCTAATTCTTTATACAACTATATTGACTTTTCCTCGGCTATATACTGTTACTCAAAGTAATTCAAATCACATGAAGCTTATTACAGAACAGCTTGTTGTTTCAACAATTTAATAATGAGTTTTACTGTTGTATTAAAACAGGAATGAATGTAGTCGCGCCATTGCGGCTGCTCTCTCGCGGTCGATAAATCTTCCTGCGGACCCTTGGGCCAAATATAGGGTACCAACCAGCTGGGCACAATTATTTGGTGGTATATTTCCATACAGGTTAACTCACCTTTAAGAGATTAATAGACACTAAGCACCCAGCGTAGTTTGTGAGATGACTCAATACGGAAAAAGGGGTAAATAATTGGAGGTTTTGTTCATATTGACTTTTGAGGATATATTTATGAAGTTTATGTAAAATTTCGATACTAATATACTACTTAAACATATGGAAAAATTACTTTTCATGGTTATATCGCATTATATATATGTATGTATGTAGGTATGTATATATATATATATATATATATATATATATATATATATTAATTATGTAACTACTTACATAACTTATTACTTCTATGACTACTTACCAGCTTTCCATTAATGAGATATTAAAATCCGTATTTAATCCGAATACTCATTATTGCTAGGAGAAAATAGAATAATATTCAGGGTGAATTGTGGTTATATTTGGTGTTTTATGATTGAGAGACAGGATACCGTTATGCAAGATTTGAAAACGGTCTTTCACTAATTAAGACGGCATACAGGGACTCTTTTTCGAAATCCTCTTATTTTTACTCATTTACTTCTAAGATTTTTGTTAACCTCTATCCTTAGGAAATTACAAGCAAAAAAGTAATTAAGAAGGAGAACCATCAAATGTTGAAGGACAAATGTTTTTGGAGAGATTTGGTGAAGGAGAAATGTCGTGGGCTAGAGCTTGCAGATACTCTCTAGCCTAGCTCTGCAGATACTCTCCTCTATCTGGAGCCAGAGCGTATCTGCAGAGCTGGGAAGGGCAGAGCTTCGATCGTGTCCGGATAAAATGTAATCTCAGTTTCCCTTGAATCTCTTGCTTGAGCATTCATAAACGCTCCTGGAGGGGAGGGAGCGCAGGTCGCGTGTGGGGTGGTAGGGGAAGCTTTAGATGATGGGCTGAGAACTGGGTGGAGGGAAGAAGTAAACGCTGGCAAAAGTTATAACGACAGCGGGGCATAACCATCTCCCCGCCCTGCCCTTCCGTCATAATGCCAACGGTCCAGGATGACGTTGGGAGATGAGCGGGGTGGGTCCGTTCAGGAGATGGGGCTCTAAGTCTATTATGAAAGGAAAGGGGTGGATGATGAGGGAGTGATGTTATAACGGCACTGAGCGGAAATGGGGAGGACGGGAAGGAGTGACGTGGAGGACCTAGGCATGTTACTGGAAGTCCTCGCCGGAAGATCATCGGGAACGGATTTCGGGGATGTAGCGCGTTATTAAGTCGAGACTTAAGACTTCACGTGAGATAAGAGATTCAGCGCAGTTAGAGTATAATGATTTTTTTCTTTCCGTTTAACTTTCTTCTTCCCTTTTTTTTCTTTCTTCGCTTCTCACTCCTTTTACGCTCTCCTAGTTCTGGACGCGACACGCCACTTTTTTATCAGCCCGTTCCTCTCCAGTGGGTCTTCTCCTCCGAATGCATTTCCATCCCTCCAAGCTCACCTTTACACCCCTTCCTCGAACGCAACTCGCCTTCATTTATTTCCCCGTGCGGTTCAACCCTCCTCCTCTCCACCACTTTCCCCCTCTCCCTTTTCGTACGCGACCGTCGTTCTTTCAACCATATTCTTCTTTTTTTAAATGTGTAACCCTCTCCCCCTCCAATTCTCCTTACCGCTTCAACTCTTTCATTTTTTTTTTGGTTTTTATCTCTCGCGACTCGTCTCAAGAAAAATTATTTCATCCCTCCCCACCGTTACCACTCCGTTTTTTTGTCCGCAGGGGAACACCTGTTCTTGCCATCTCGCTGCTGCTCCCCCTGATTTCAGAATCTTATTTCCGTTTTTTGTCAACTCCGTGTTCTTTTTTTCACATTTGAATGATTTACTTTTTTAAGTTAATATTTTTTATGAGGTGCCTGCACCAAGTTCAACAGTCACCAAATTTTTAGGACTTCATCACAGTTTTGTTTTCACTTCATACCTGTTGTGGGATTGTGGATTTTATTTATTATATTCTTCATGAATATATGCCGGATATTTTGTTTGATTTACACTGATGGCGCTCGGTAGTTTACAGGCATAGGTGTATTACTACGTATTTATTTTTATTTTAAAGTTGTAATCACATTAATTTCTTGCCCTCTTCTTATGCCGCCGAGGTAAAGGTAAGATGAAATGCGAAGTTTTAATTTTCTTTATATTCAAATGCAGAGCTCCAGCGTTGTAGTAGAGGATGTACGTTCTCTTATTTGAACACATAATATACCCTATTGAAAGGTCTATATGGAGTAAATTGAGAGTTAATTTTCCTATTTTAAGGATTTAATCAATCAATGTGAGTTTCTAGAATATTTTGTAATAATTACAATTTATTATCACATCTATGCTATACTCCATTCTATGCAAGGTCTGCCTCAAAGGGAGTATGACTTCTTTTTTGCCGGATTATTTGACTTAAATTGAGCACCAAGCTCCCGAATCTGAATAAATATTCTATATTTAGACTTGCCCTTTGTTTTATTGACTGGTAGGTGTATTCGAATTGCTAATGTGGAGAGCTTGAAAACATGGAGCTATTTTATGTCCATATCTGTCGTACTTGAAGGATTTCACAGTCTGTGCCACTCGTCGACTACACAGCAGACACAACAAAACAGCGACGGGGTTTGAAGATGGAGGAAATTAATCCAAGTCGCGTTATCAATCTAATTTTGCCAGTTTTCAATCTATATGCGTTAAAGAATAGAAATAGTAAGAAAATATTATATATATTTTGTCCACACCACTCACAATTTTTCGTATTTCATGAGACGAACAAAAATGTATTTTTCTATTTATTATTATTTTTGTAAATAGTACAAAAATGATCTCTGGAAAACGATTAGATCCACTTGCCTCTTAATGTATATGTACAAGGACTATCCCAAAAGTTGTGTGATTTATTTTTTCTCGATTAGACGGACGGAAAAGCGGCGGTTTCTCTGGCTAGTTTCGAGGTAGGGGGGTCTTAGGAAAGGCTGGAGGCTGGTGGTAGTTGGCTTCCAGCCTTTGCGGAGTGTGGATCGTTCGTTTGTGAAACTTTTATTACGTAACCTTGTGACGCTTCGTCATAAACCGGTTATTGGAATAGCGCTACGCCATCAAATTTTGCGTGAAACTAGGCTAAATCGGTAAAGAGACTCATGACATTCTCAGGCCAGCTTACAGTGAGAAAGCCATGGGTAGATAGTGTTTTTTGAGTGACATAAGTTGTTTTGGGAGAGTAGACAAGATGTTGAAGACGCCGAACGTTCATGACGCTCTTCGACCTCCAGGAATGACAAAAATTATGCGAGAGTGAAGGCTTTGTTAGACAGGGATCCCAGATTAAGTATTTGTGGCATAGTTTTTGATGGACTTGGCATCCCTAAAGCTGATGTTCATCGACCTGTGATCGAAATTGGGCTTCTGAAAGGTGTGTGCGAAGCTGTTGTCGCAAATGCTCTCTTGATCATCCACACCCAACCAGAATTCTTCCTCTTTCTCGCCCCACACTCGTGCTAAAAGGACGTCACTACGGTTCGGTGGAAGGTTTACAACAGATCCATGGGTGCTTAGGAGCATTCCAGGAGCCGCGGCGCCTGGAATGCTCCGAAGTACTGCCGGTGTATGGACGCACAAGGGTGCTACTTTGAAGATATTTGAGTGATTTTATAATTCTGGCAATATAGTTTTTGAACTGACTCAGTCCTACTACCTTTCGGACATACCTTATATTAATGCAAAATAGATCAATACCACTACACTTTTCGGAGAGATTTAAAATTAAGCTGTGAAACTGATATGAGTGATCTAGAAAGCAATTTGGGGTACAATGCAACAATTTCAAAGAGTAATGCAAATTATCAGGTGACTCCGTTAAGGATAACTGCTGTAGCCTCTCCCTAAGTTTCTTAGAATTTAATTTTGTTAATTAACTGGTGGCTCTGAAAACCGTAATTTTGACACACTCATGATCATGGTAATATTTCCTATGTATTTTGCGTTAAGAATTTGGTGATATTATTAATGATTATTCAAATACACATAAAAGGTGCAAGTGTTCAAGTAAGTCTGGCCTAAAAATTTGAGTCTCGGAATATTTTTGTGAACAGTTACTGATAACCTGAGGCTCAAGAGGAGATCCCTATATTCGGTTGAGCTTACATTATACATTCCTCGGAATTTTTCTTGCTGTCAAAACGAGAAACTGCAAATGATTCACAAGAGCATTCAAATGTCACTTTCATTGTAGAAATAGCCTTTAAAATGCACCTTTATGATCATATGAGGTTTTAAAAATACTTCAAGAATATTTTTGTGGATTTTCGGGTGTGCTTTAACATACGAAAGGAAGATAAAGAAGTCGTTTTTTCCCTTGAGAACCCGGCGATTACGTGGGTCGGTACGAAAGTTTTGAGATACACAGAAACAAAGAAACTTGACATATTTTTGATAACAATATTTTCTCAGAATACTCATCACGACATATTTTACATTTTTGCACTCTTATAAACCACTTCTCGAAACAGTTTTTCCACTAATTTTCCTCGAGTGCTGAAAGCTCCCTTTTTTAGGCTTCAACGGCTTCTTCAGGGCTGGAGAACTTCCTTCCACGCATGGGATTTTTTGAAACAGAACCTAATTATAATTAGCCCCTGTGGACTCCTGGAACTGAATTGTAAGGCTGCCCGTATGCGCAGACGCATTATCATGGTGCAGGACGATTACCCGCAGTCCAGTCTTCGGCCGCTGTTCTTGAAGCTTTCCGAAAACTTTTGGTAGACATACTATTGTGCATCACAGAGGAGTTACAGCTCTTTATTCTTACAAGAGAACAGTTGTGACATGATCGCTTTTGGATAAGAAAGTTGTAACCATTTTTTTTCCGACTTTTTGAAGCCACTTCACTTTTCTAGTGATGTTCATAGGGAAAAAATCCTGTTTACTGGCGCTTTTTTTCAGGATAAAAGTGATAAAGACACGTTTCATTGCCAGTAAGTGTGTCAGAAACGCTCCTAGAGTTGCCCCTGTCGAATCTTTTTGACATTTCTTTGCCGCATACATCATGGATGTCCTTTTGTGTTTCTGTCAAAGTGTGAAGAATCCATCGAGATGAGACTTTCCTAACTCGAAGATTTTCGTCCAGAAATTTAGGAACTGGCGGCGATGCAATCTGTAGTGACGCTTCAATATCCTTAAATGTCACACCATTGGTTCCGCGCACGTTTTTCCACAGCCATTGCAGTCGCCGGACGCCCGTTCCTCTCCTCGTTTTAAGTCAAAGTTCGACCTTTTCTAAATTCATTAAACCACCGAAAAATTTTCACACGGGAAGGAGCAACGTTCCCAAAGACCGGTTGCAAAGGGTCAAGACTTTCTGATTCGTTTAAATTACTTTTGAAGCCTTAAAGAATCATTGCACAAATATGTTCTCTTGACGGCTCCATTCTCACAACATCTGCATGCAACGTAAACAGAAACAGAGCAAGACCGCTTAGCGTCAGCGATAAACCGAGCAAGTTGCAATTTGCACGAGTTACTCGGAAAGAACGCCGCTGTCGAACTGCTCTTGGAAAGGCAATTATAGATTGCCACATTGCCACATTTGTCTGTCTCAAAACTTTCGTAGTGACCCACATATTTGATTATATCTCTCAATAGAAATTTCGTATAAAAGAACCTATGAACCAAGTATTTCAGACACCTGATCTATATTTTCAGCAATTTGGTGAAACTTTATCCGCTTGTCTGGTATATTGCCGGTTAACATCACCAGCTTGCGAACTTCTTGGTCTTGACTTTAGCACGGACAACTTTGCGTGTAGTTGGAAGCACAGGTTGAACATTTTGTCCTTGTGAGGTAGATATGAAAAACAAATCATGCATTATTATACACAATTTCCTAATCATATGATCTGCACTGTAGAGATGTTTATTATAGGAAATAAGGCGAGTAAGGTATTTAAAATAATTTATAGGTTCGCCAAGGCTTAAGTTGTGATAAAGACGGTGAATTCGTTTTCACAACAGTACCTTTTTTGCATTAGAAACAAAATTTATAAATATATTACAATCGTTGAAGAACTTTAATATCGTTACTCCAAGCAACACTTGACTTTATATTTATTCTCTCAATTTTATCGTTCTACTCCTTTTGTGAATCATTGTTACAGGTAGTAGCGTGTCGAAAATACTACAGTACCTAGGCTGGGAATCACTCACGGAGCGAATGTTAAATTACAGATTAAATCTCTTGCATAAATGGGGAGGACGTCTCTTTAGCAGTGCTTTTGAAAATGTATTATTAACCCCATCGTACTGTGTCAGGTGAGATCATGTCAATAAAATTAGATAGATTAAGTGTACGAGTATAACAGTTATATTGAAGGTGTCATATTTTCCACGAACGGGAATCATAATAGCATTGTCTGACTGCGGTAAGGTTATATTTGGGTCAAAATTATTATGGTGTGTATTCACCCCCTACCACATCCCCTAGTGGTGGCTTTCAGGGTAATGAAATAAAAATAAATAATGAAATAAGGTGAATGGTGACGAAATTAACATGATTTGCAGTAGACTAGTAGTTTCAGAAACGCGAGAGGACCTTCAAGAGACTCTGAATGCTATGGACCGAGTGCTTAGGGAATATAATATGAACCCACCTCCTAGCGACTGTTGATATTATCATAGTCGATTGGCCTTCTTATAGTCAAACAAGTGGATGAACGGCCCAAGACTAGAAATTGTTAAAGTAACAAGTAGACTAAGAGGATATCGGCTCCACTTGTTGGAATTCTGGCATGTTATACATGAATCCTTTTAGATGGCCCAACTCTTTTAAAATTACTGTAACTTTACCGATTTTAATGAGCAAATACCATTAACGAGAGTTTTTAACGGTGCATAATAGGCATGGAATATCACAAAGTGTTTCTTGGAAAATTTAACGAGCTAAAAGCATCTTGACACATCAAATATGTGACCTTGAATTTAAGCAAAAAAATATGCTTTATTGTTAAATGAAAAGTATAAATGGCTAAATATTAAAGTTAGGTATATTCAGTAATTATAATTTATAATTTAAATAATACTTTTCACTAGTCCTGCGGGTTTGATTAAGTGTTCATAATTGATATCGATCAATAATTAACATTTATTGAACATTCGCGGAATGCATTGAAAATTTGGCCTGGTAGTATTTTCAAGTTTTAAAGGGTGAAAAATAATTATTTGACATGGAAATATTGTTATTTATTATTGTATTTACTTTACAAATTTGCGACGAGCGTCGAGGCGTATATTTAGGTGTGGATGAACTTTGATATTAATACTATGATTTGTCGCTTAGCTTTTCCCGAAGCCATTTATCAGATTTTTATCTGGATATATCTGAAAATGTGTATTGGAGGAGGACATGGAGGGATTGGTTCATTTCATTCTTATTTTTGAATTTGGTTCACATTCATTATTCAAAAAACCTTGTTATTTCTTATTTTACGGTCTCCAGTTCGAATATTCGGACGTGACTAAATACAAATCACCGATTAAGGTTCAGTGTACAAGTTTGATGAATATGCATGAGCTAGCAACCATATGTGTTCATTTCATGGGGAAATATTTTTTGACATTTCTTTCCATGGAGTTTATGAATGTATTTATATTTTATTTTCGTAGTATGCGACAGATCTGTTGTTCTTAGCTTAGCAGGGTAACTGCCCTTTGCATCCTAGTAATTTTTTATTATAATTTAATCAAAGTTTACCATTTAACAAGTGGTTAAAGTTAATTTTTGTCCAAGGGTTTAAATATAGATATCACAATTCTCCCGAAAACTCTCTCATAGAGAATAAAAGTAAAATTAATATTCTTTAAAAAGCTGCCCAACACAGAGTAAAACATAAGAAGTTTAAAGCTATCGGCTAAAGATTTGGTACCTACGAGGTGTGTTCAGAAAGTAACCGGAATTTACGTTTTTGAATAAACTATTGATTTATTCGTCTAAATTGATGCTGTGCCCTTCAAAATAGTCGCCATTAGATATTATTATGCACTTTTATCAGCGCTTCATTCAATCCTCGAAACACTTCTCAAACCTGATTATTAAGATAGCCTTTAGCTCTTCAACAATGCGTTTTTAATGTCATCTAAATTTGTAAAACGACATCCCTTATAGGTTCTCTTTATTTTTGGAAATAGGAAATTGTCACACGAAGCCATATCTGGCGAATATGAAGACCGGGGCATCGTTGCAGTATTGTTTTTGGCCAAAAATTCACGAACATGTAATGAAGTCTGCGCAGGTGCTTTATCGTGGTGCAAAAGCCATGAGTTTTGCCACAAATCCGGATGTTTTGTTTGAGTCGCTTCACGCAAACGGCGTTGGACTTGTAGGTAGTACTTATTGAACGTTTGAATTCGTAGCAAGAATTCATGATGCACTTTGCCATTAACATCGAAGAACACAGTGAGCATAACCTTTACGTTCTACCGCACTTGTCGAACCTTGGCGATCCATAATAACTCCACTGGGACGATTGAGCCTTAGTTTTGATATCATATCCATAAACCCATGTTTCGTCACCTGTTGAAACACATTTCAGTAATTCTGCATCGTCCTTGACTTCATTTAGGGACTTATAAGCAACTTCCACTCACCGCTGCTTTTATTCAAAATTCAACAATTTTGGAACAAATTTTGCACTGCCATTTCTTTCACTTTTTCCACGTTTTCATCGATTCTTGATGTGCTGGGGCGTCCAGGGCCGTTCATCACCTTCAACGTCTTCACGGCCATAGTGGAAACGCTTAAACCACCCGTGAAGTCTTGTTTCACCCATAGCAGACTTACCATAGGCCTTTGTTAACATTTCACACACTTTGTTACACTTTATTGTATTTTATTCACAAAATTTGATACAAATTTTTTGATCCATTTTTTTAACAAACGAAAATCGCTGAGCTCATAAAAACACGTCCAACCTTAGCGGCTGCCACAGAAAAAGTATACAATGAATAGAGCTGACAATTTTATCATACTTGATGGGAATATATACCAACATAATAAAAAAATTGACAATTGGACTCTCCAAACCTGCAAAATTTAAAAATTCTCGTCATTTGCTAAACACACCTCGTATTTCAATGAGTTATAAAAACAAGTGAGCCAAGTTCTTTATGATCTAGCTCAGACAACACTCCGGAGAAAAGTGGGCCACGTTGGTAAATCTTTCAAAGTAAAAACACTGGAAAATTCTTAGATTTAAATGTCGCACCAAGCCCTCGACTCTAATTAAAGACTTTATGTTTAGACTGGAGCTTTTTTTATTGAATGATTGGTGTGTTCGAATAGCTGTTTTTGCAGAGCTTGAAAACATGGAGCTATTTTATGTCCATATCTTTCGTACTTGAAAGCTTTCATAGTCTGTGCCACTCGTCGGCTAAACCACAGAAGACACAACGAAACAGCAACGGGGTTTTAAGGCGGAAAGAATTTAACAAAGTCACATTTACAATCTCATTTTGTAAGTTTTCGACCTATATGCGTTAAAAAATGGCAATAGTAAGAAAACATGATGTGTCCATACCAATATCTTAATTTTTGGAATTTCAAGGAACAAACGAAAATGTCGCTTTTATATTGTTTTTGTTAAGATCACGCAAGTGGTCTCTTGGACCATTTGCTGCTTATTAGATATGTATAACCTCAAATTTAATATAGATAAACCAAGATTTATTGGCATGTCCACATCTGTTACTTACCCCGCTCCTTGTTGCTTAGCAGAAGGAAATGATTTTTTTAGTGTCTTAAACTTTTTATAGAAAACGTAAAAAATATCTCAATTTACTTTTTGTTACCGAAACTCCGATTATTGCTCCGCGAATCAATTTCACGTTTGTCATCCTTTTCAATATCTAATTTAGTTATCTTCAATTCTTTTTAGTTCCTAAATTTTTAATTTAGAATCAATTTAGTTAATCTTATCTCCGTAGTACATCAATTAATGTTAAAGTAGACTTCGTTTCCAGTCATATTTTTGTTAACATCCTTGATTACATAGAAATGTTTCCTCAGATTTACACGGCTTTTTTAAAGACCGACATATTTGGCCGATACTTGGAGTGAATTATGAATGGTAACCACATATTTCGTGCATTTTTTTCCACTAATACTTTTAGTACAATATAATGCTCTACGCAATTACAAAAAAATATTATCATAATTTTAATTAGGTGATTTTCTGCGATGATAGCATTTTTAGTTAAAGACTATTAGAGTAAATGGACATAAGGTGAACTTTACACATGATAGGGTTAGACACATATTAATTGACTTCGTACTGGAGCTTTCTAGGTGGATTCAAATGATTTAACGTGATTTTAATGAATATTATTTTGTTTTTTCCAGAGATCATGCGAGGGTTGCTATTTATATTTTCATTTTTTTATTTCCATATTTTATTCATTTTATATTTTATTTCCACATTGATGGATCGTCGTGGGTAGGAATTCCATTTTTTTCAATCGAAACCCGCGGAATGCAACCGTCTGTCATGAGATTTCAAATATTTTATGTATTCCTTTTATCTCCCTTTTCCATCGTATTTATTTTTCCTCTGGTTTTGTTTGAATAACTGTTTTCTCCATTTTTATCTCCACTCTCGTTTATTTTCATACATCCATCCCTCAAACGTTTTCCTCAAAATGCTTTGCTTTAACCTTTATGGGGGCTTACGCATCTTTCTGTCCAATCCTCAATCCCTTTAGTCTCCATCATCTCCAGCTGTTCCGGCCCTCCCTACTTTTTCCACTCTCCCATTTTCCTTAGCGATTGTACCAAAAAAATAAAAGGAATAGCTTCTTCTACTCGTTCCCTCGGCCCGTTCCTCTCTCTCTCTTCACTCAGTTACCCACGCCGGTTGACGCACGGGTTCTTTTCGATCGAATACGACGCTAAGTGGGCTTTTCGCCGCTCGATTTCCTTACCGACGGAGGAACGTCCAAACATCCCCCGACCCAAAATAAGGTGGAATTAAAGTTTTGCTGCGTTAAATTATTTTTTTTCCACCGTAAGTCCAACATGAAAACGCCCGTATACAGGGGGCACTCAGATGCGTGCAGCAAGAACAATTTTTTCAATTCATTCTCCCTAAAAAGCCACGCTTGAAAGGCCATTCCAAGCGTCGCAGGCAGTGGAAAATGCTTTCACATCTCGTATGATTTCACAAGGAAAGAGAGAGAACTAGAGGAATAGAGAAATTCGAAATAAACGGGAATTAGGAGAGAGGTGAGCAACGCCTCAGATTTTTTCCGCCCTAATCCACGTAATACAAGGTTATTACTCCCTACAGTCCCAACCCAGAGCACTTTTTCAATACTTCCTAGCAGAGAGAGCTGCACTTACTGTATGGATCCCAGCAATTGGCATCTGTCAGCCCTTGATATCCCTGATCCTGTTATGTCCATTCGTGTTTAATAGGGGAAAAAGGTACCTTGCGCTCACCTAATTTAGCTGTGCCTCTATTTAAGATTCATTTTCATTGAATGTCTTTCTCCATTTAACTTACGATGCTTAAGATAATGGCGATGAATAATTTTTAACTCGACATCTTCCGCATTGTTTGCAAGTCTAATCGATTTATAAATTTTTTCCCATTTGGTCAAATGAAAAGAAATTTAGTGGACATTTTTCTTGGTCGTTTCTGCTTCATCCTATCTTAACTTCCGTCCAGTCACTCACTCCTATTCACCTCGGACTCTATTTTCCCGCTCATTGTTTTGCTCGTAAGTAGGGTACGTGAAGGCTCAGGGGCCTAGGAGCACGGAGCACTCGAAAAAAATGAGTGCATGTCGAAGGAAACACGAGTTGGCCATTGTGCCTGTCCTCACGAAGTGTAGCGAGAGGGGTGAATAAAATTCCTCCTGTACAGCTATATTTACGCCTTCTTTTTTTTTAATTTGCTTTATCCCGCCTTCATTGTCGCCATTACTATATATCTTTCGTTTTCTCACCCTTTCTCCCTTCCTCAATTACGGTCCAGAGGGAGAACGAGAGGGAATAGATATTGTTCAACTTGCACATATGTGTGCGTGTGTTGATAAATGTGGATGAGCGGCAATTTTGATGTTACAACTGATCGGCTGAGGGTTTCTTCGAGAAAGAGGTAAGGGGCTAGTATTTGAGTTGCATGGAGGAGAAGAATGGAAGATCAGAAAAGCCAGTTTGGAAGATGACCTGGGGAATTGAATTACAGAGTTGCTAGAATGGGGCTTCAGCGGCTGCTTCCTTTTATATGAGCATCAAGTATTAGTAAATATTCGTTGGGGGATCTTTTGAGGGGAATTACTAAGGATTCTCCATAGTACATTAGAGTTAATGATGACCCAATACTAGTTTTCTCGGGGCGAATCTCTTTACACACCGTTCATATGAATTCCTCTTCCTTCCATTTTCTGCGCTCTCTACTTATCTCCTATTTTTTGAATAAAATATATTTGAATATATAATTATACTTTGTTATCTTGCTTTTTCAGTGAGATGTATTCCCATTCCTCTTGTTCACTTCACCCGATAAATACATCATTTTTTTATTTTACTTCCACCAGATCCGAAACGGGTATTTCTTCCAATCTTATGGTTTTCGTCCCCTTCTAAAATATAAACATACTGTAAAAATGTGTTAGTATGTGTATGCACATGTGTTGTTTATATGTATGTATTTATGTGTATATATATATATATATATATATGTGTGTGTGTATGTGCATGTGTATATGTATATGTAGGTAGGTGTACATATATATCTGTGATATGCATGCTCGTACATACATATATACATACCCGTACTTATATACATGCATATATATCTGTCTGTGTTTGTGTGTGGGCGTTTGCTTGTTGTAATACAAACCTTTACAGACATACATACTCGAGCACATGTGATTGAGAGATAATATGTATTGAGAGATAATATGTGATTGAGAGATAATATAAGAAGAAAAGGTTAGGACGAACTTTTCTCACTTTCTTTTCTCTTGAATAGTCTTGTTACACTTGCGTGATTGATGCCTCAATAAGAACAGATTTTTCTGATATCCTGCCGTTTATTTTTTTCTTTTCTCAATTTTTTATCCACATGACATAAGATTTATAAAGATTCCCCATGCCATAGGATGTATAAAGTGCCTTAACACTGATTAGTTTTCGTTTTGGCTCGATAATCCTAAAATTTAGCTTGAGTTTGAGAAGCTACACTCCATAGTGTCAAGTTCCCACGATGAGAAGATATTTGCAATAAGGGGAAGATTTAACTGCACGGGGAATATAAAAGGATCTCACTGACTCTGATAATTTCAACTAAATAGAAATTAAGATATCGTCGGGGTCATGTTAAAATATTAATTTAATATTAAAGAATACAGTGTAAACGAATATGTAATCTTAATTTAAAAGGTAAAGGAGATCTCCTGAAACTCTTCAGAAGGCCAGTGTTAGCCTGAAGCCCCCTTGAAATTTTGCGTAGCATCATGTTGAATTGAAAATGTATTCGGTCAAATATTTCGAATGTTCTGAATAACTACCCTTAATAGATTGACTTCGTTTTCCCATTTGCATCAATGTTCAAAGTAATTTTCAGTGCTTCAACCATATAGGCGTTGATAGTTCTAATACTCATTTGTATCCGCGAGCATTTAGGAATATGGCTTAGAATTACTATAAAAAGAATTGGCTCTTTTGTTGATGGACACTGCATAGCTTTTGCATCTATTCTATATTTTCCTGAGCTTTCTTTTAAGCAGACTAGATAGAAATGTCGACCAACAACGGTTACCGCTACAAAACGGACAAAGAGGAAAGCATTATTGCTGAAAAATTAGGCAGTTGGACAACCGATTCGTTATACTGCCCCGGAAAGGGAAACCTTTTTGTGAAAAATGAAAGCGGTGAATAATGTTCTCCAGAATCATTATTAATCGATCTTAAAGTTTAACGGACGAGAAAATTAAAACCGCTAAAATTTTGAAATGCTCCCTCGGCTTATTATTCTCTGTCATGCGTCCTTCAAAAGAGTTATAAATAATCATCAAAGACAAAAACTGATTGAAATTCGTTGGGCAGGTTGAATCTTAAGCGTGTTAAAATTAGATCTATGTTGCTGTTGCAAAGATAAGAACTTATCATTAGCTCCGTTTATAATTGATAAATATATGGAGTTTGGTATATTAACTCGTAGGACATTTGATAAATCATAGCATATCCGCTCGTGGTCTTCGCTCATGAGAGGATGGTATTACTTTTAACTCAGCATTCAAAGCAAAGCAACGCATTGGATATCGATTACAATTGATTTTCGTTTATTTCTGATATCATGCTGGAATCTAATGAGAAAACGGACAAAATATCTACAGATGAAGATTTAAATGATTTATTAAAAATATATATATGTTCAGAGTATCAACAACTGTACATATTTAGCGTTGTGAATCACTTATATTAAACTAATTCTTGTTTCAGCTATATCTGATTCTATCAAAATACCCATTCATTCTTGCTACGATATATTCCAGTGTCTAGAGTTCATCCATTCTATCAACACGAAATACATTTCTATTTAGATAACTAGCGTTATGATGAGATGTTTTTAATTAATTTTTGACTTAGTATTATAATGTTAAGGGGGAACGCTTAATATGTTAAAATACTCAGTACGCTACATAAATTACGTATATACCGTTTCAATTTTATTTTCATGAATTTATTTTTCAATCTTAGTGTATGATAAATAGAATTTGTTTTCAATATCTTCTGAAACCGAAACGAATGTTTTTTATTAATGAGAAGTTGCAGTTAGTATCATTACTTTTACTTCCTATATTTTAGCTATTGAATATTTGGAAATTTTAAAGGTTTGATACAATACCTAATTCTTAGATGATCCTTAGGTGTGTTTCAACTTTAGATAGACTGCTGTTCAGAAGCGTTTGCAATTCACCCTCAATTCCATTTCTCCTGAGTGTGAAACAAACCTCGTTATCAAAGGGAATAACATTGCTACCACAAATGTTGACACACGCTTTGTCTGTCTGCTGCGTTGCTAATGAATATTTTGTAGGCAAATAAAATCTCTTAATCGAAATTTTTCAGTCATCTTCGTGCAAGAATTATGTAAATCGAATGCCTCATTATTTTGAAAGTTGTATGCTTTGCTTGGGCAAACAAAGTATTAATTACCGTAAACTTTCGTGGAAGAATTCCCTTAATTTTATTAATCAAACAGTTTTCGTCAAACAACTCGTATTGGTCACGTGATATTGGGGTAAAATTTAAAGCTCAATTCCAGCCTTGTGTTTGCCTTTCCCATCGCGCCAACTTTTATGACGGCATGAAAAATTTCATTTCAGCGTTTTTAAAGGTTTCATGTTAAGCTTTGGAAACAAATATGGCTGGCAATTTGAGGTGATGCCTCCTTGTGAAATTAATAAAGTGTGGTTATCATGGAAATATGTTTTTTAATGAAATACAGGGCCTTATATTCTAGAATCAAACCGAATGATTTCAATAAACAATATTAAATATTTTTATTGAATGTGCAGATCTTTGTCATCAAAACCACATATTTGTTCTGTCATGAAGATTGCATGAATGACCGTGGGAAACATAATTGTAATCCAGTAGCTGACCGTATGTAGACGCAGTACTACAGACATGCAATCGTCATATGTTATGAGTGTTAGGTATGCCCCCGTATAAGATAGAATGTTTCGTCAGGTATGTTTCAAATTATTTATTGCTGTCTAATATGTTTAAATGGCTGTTTCTATATGAAACTCTCAGTACAAAATTTATCTAGTAAAACATTTTTGTGGAGTAATAACGTTGATTTAGATAGTATCATATGTAAAATCCTAAAACTTTTTGAATTTTTCGATAAATACCCTGATATTGTCCTTTGAGGGGAGAAACAAGAATTCAATGACACTTACTACAACTTTGAATAAGGTAATTACTTAATTTACCATTATCCTTGCCTTAGAGAATTAAATATAAATTTAAAATATTAATTATAATTTTAACATACCTATTGTCTGGTATTATTTGTAATAATGCAAGTTTTGGAACACTGTTTTTACTACTAAAAGTGATTCCCTTGGGAAGTATAAAATTTCTATAAACTTTAAAAGAAAGGGTTGTAATTAATCTTTTTCTTTATGGGAAATGAAGTGTAGGCTCCTTCATCGTGATGATTCCACAAAGGAAAATGAATGTTCATAGAAATATAATTACTTCAAAACAGGCTAATTATCCAAAGGAAAGATATGTTGGCTAAATTAATACCTGTTTGGGATAAATTTCGGCCATTGGCATTAGTGATGGATTACCCAAAGCTAGACCGGTGCTTTAAATTAAGAGGAAATATTTTATTTCGCAATTTGTCGGAACTATTATTTTTCTTGGACACCGCCGTTGTTACTATAGCTTCCATATGGCAAATCTTTGATAGAAGGGGAAAGTGATTTAAACGTATATTAATATATTTTGGCATACTAAGCGGTCTCCCTTTTTTACACCCCTTTCCTCAACCTCCGAGACAGCGTTAATTAAAAAAACGCAAAAATTCGCAGTGTAAAAAATCATCTCGTTGGATATCCTGATTTTCCCCAGGCCATGCATCCGTTTCCTGCCCTGGCGGTGCCAAAAAAGAAAAGACACCGACAAAAGGAAAACAAGGAAAAAGGACGATGAATTGGTAGGATAAGAAAAACAAACCATCATGATTTTTTTTATCCGAGGTGTAAATAAAACGAAGGTCGAAATGGTTCTGGAAAGGGATTGGAAAGAGAGATAAAATAAAAAAGCATAGGTAGGTATTAAAAATGGCGAAAGATTGGAATTGCAGTATGTCGCTTCTGTGGCGATAAGTGAAAAAGCAAAATATATAGAGAGAGAATAGGCAGCAGGAAGGAAAGGGTTGCCGGAGAGGTACAAGAAGCGAAGGCGAGAAAAGGCACAGCAGGGACCAGCGAGAGTGAATTATGGGTGGAAGGGAGGAGGAGCGAAAAAAAATGGCGTGGGAGGAGCAATTGGGAATGAATTTAGAAGGGAGAGACGGAGATGGTATGGTGACGAAAAAATTAGGATCCGAGCCGGAGAGGAGGAAATAAAGAGAAACCGGCGGGACAGGGCGGAGGAGACATATGCGCGAGGCCGATTTTTTCATCTAACCAAAATTAAAGTCATATGTTTCTTGATTACATTTAGCCCGGTGGATAAAATAAAAAAAAAATACCTAACGACTGGATAATATTAATGGGGTGATAAACGAAGGGAATTCAATTATTGGAAGAACACAACGCAAGCTGGATTTTTCCAAATAGCTTTTATGTTTTCTTCCGGAAATTAAATAGGGATTCAATGATCGTAAATAATTAGAAATACTAGAAATAATATATATCACACACACACACTGTTCCTGTGTGTGTGTGATTTTATTATTTATCATATTCGCGTTTCAAAAATTTCGTATATATATACGTATACATGTTACGTATGTATGTATTTGTATATATATACGTATATATATATATTTTTTTTATAAAGCTAGTTGATTTTTCGGATACCAGATCTTCCTGGGAAACCATAACCGGCACAGGGAAAGGAACTGGCCCCCCTACCCTGATGTGTGAATATTCACACGCCGTCGGGCTTGGTACATGGGTGACCTCTACCATCACCTACTAAACCGACCTTCGGGTTGATTACTGTGTTTATGGTTACATATATATATATTTTTTTTTGTGCCATATCACTGTGTTCATGCTCCATGAAGGACGATGATAATTAAAAATAGTTTTAGGACTTTTTATCATATAGTAAAATGCACCGTAAGCATGGGTAATACTGGCACCTTGATTTTAACTGTTACCCACTAAAAGTATCGTTTTTTCGTTCTTCTAACTCACTTAGTGCGAGTGATTACAACAAACACAATTCTGAATCGTGTTTTATCGAGAGAATATAGTGGGAAAAAAGAAAGACGGAGAGAGATTTAGTGAACTGCGTGTAGAAACAGACAGGTCGAAAGGAGGAAAAAATATAAGACCACATGACAAAAACTTAGACAAAAAACTGACTTTCACAATGAAGCAAAGGAAGGAAAAAAAAGCCACCGCTAGAGACGAGGTAGGATACTGGGATGGACGTGTGTGAGAGAGGCGGGAGACAAAGACGGGAATAGAGGAAGAGAAAAGTGGAAAACGGCAGAGGCAAATAGAGTGTGTTAATCTGAGGGAGAAGGGGAATGGGGAGGGAGAGAGAGAGAGAGGAGGAGGGAAGCAGGGGAAGAGAAATGATATAAAAAAGGAAAAGTTAGGAGGAGGGACGAGTTGAGAGAGTGTTGGGAGGGGGGAGGAAGGTGGATGCGGGAAGCAAAGGGGCGGGGCAGAGCTCATTTCGGAGTGTGGATTGGGAAGAAGGGAGAGGGGGGGATATGGGAAGGGAGGGTACCAGCAAGAGGGGGACGTTGGAATGGGGAAGGGTTAGGGGTAAGGGGGGAACAAGGAGGCTGTGAGGGAGGAAGGGATGAAAATTAATCTATCGACAGAAACACACTTGCGGAACCGTAGCAGGTAGGGAAAGCGGAGGGTATGAGGGAAGTTGAGTTGTTTTCGTGTGTACCTGTGAGTCCGTATGTGTTTTCGTGTACTCGTGTGTGGTTTCTCTCTTCCCCCCTCCTTGCACCTTCGGTCCGCGGTACCGGAAACATTGGCAGAGGAAGGTAATGATATCTGGGAGGATGGGGTATGAATAGACAAGGGCGCGGTCGAATGTAACGACGGAAGTGGATTGAGGATAACTAAGGAAAGGAAGGAAGTAGGAATGGAACATGTTTTGTTTGAAGCACTGGAGGTAGAGGGAGAATGGGAGAGATTGAAATTGCTACTATGAGGGTGAAATAGAGAACAACAGGAATATTAGGTTCAACAAAGGGGAGGGAGAACGCCAAAACTTAATCAGCTTTTGGTATCTTTCCGATTACTGATGTAGTGGAAGCCATAATCAAGGCACCCCCTTATGAAGCCACTTTCCTCAAAGTGTATTATTAAAGTATTCTATGAATGAATCAATCTAATGCTTTATAAAAATTAGAGTGAAAGTGTTTTTGAGGGATCCACAATGCACAATTTTCGAAGTTGTTGTCGCATCATATGTAATCATTTTGAATGTCCGAATTTGATACATTTCAATCTTTACTAATTACTCGAAAAATATGGAGACAAGTGAGGAAACCAGTGACTTTATAGTGAATTTCGAGTAAAGCCTCGAAGAACCTGACGTTTAGACCTGGCGGTGAGAAACGTCCACTAACGATGGGAGGAAAAAAATGCATCCTGCATTCGCCAGCAGATATCCAAAAGAATAAACGATACGGGTGGATTTGAGAGGAGAAGGTTGAGAGCTGGGGTCAAAAGAGGCAGAGGATCGGAGATGGAGGGACGAAGGAAAAGAAATGCTCCCTACCTTCTGGTTGGGACCGAGTGAGTGGTGGGGGTGGGAGAGAATGTGCGCGCGAATGAAGCAAGTGGATGAGAAATGAAGAAACGGAGCGCAAGGGGGCGAGGCTAGGACAGCTACGGTTTGCAGTACGCTTGGCTGCGAGAAAGAAAAAAGTGTCGGAATTCATCCGCAGGGATCGCTTCGCAAGATAGAACCTGTAAGCTTAATTGCAATGTGCTTTATCGCTACCTTCCCCTTATCGGTGATTATGTAACTCTTTTATCAGCTCTACTCATGATTGGGCTCTTGCGATCAAGAATCTATTTTTAGGTTGTTTTGTAATCTATCGAAATCCGAACGTTAATCCGTCGACTAGGGAACGGCAATGCCGAAAATTAAATGGGATTTTTTTATATGATAAGGAAAAAATGCGAGGAGGCATTCAGCAATTTTCAGGTTTTCCAGCATCTGCTATCCTATGGGGTTAAATAGGGTGATCAAATTCCTGAACGTATATTTGCGCACGCGTGTTCTGGTCCATTTTCACCGGAATCATATTATTTGGAACAGTATGTACCTGTAATGAAAGCTTGGCGAAAGTCATTTCCTTCCTCTCAGAATTGTCGTGTGATACCTCCTTGTACAACCGGGGCAGGTTTCATTATTACGGCAATTAATTAGAAGAGGTTCAGCGCTCAGAAATTAAAGAGGGATGGAGCGAAACAATGGGTAGGAAAAGTCGATGGAGAGTAAGTGGACGGAAAAGGGTTAGGAACTGTAATCGACAAGTGAGGAGAAGGGTCGCTTAGAATGGCTCGGAAGAAAACGTGAAGGTCTGGACCTGGAAGAATAAGCTAAGTATGAGGGAAATGAATCATATGATAATAGGCAAAAAAGTATGAAAAACGAGAATCAGACAGGAAGGGAGGAGAAGGGGGATAATAATGAATAAAAGTATCTTAGGTCATATTATTTTGATGGTGATTGATTTCTATGTACATCCAATGATGGTACGAACAGAGATGAAAGCTGAAAGAAAACAAAATGACATATCGCTCCTAAATGTAGTCCCATTGTCAATTATATATATATATATATATATATATAGGTATTATTAAATAAATGTTTAAAGCATGCGAACTGTAGCAATCTGATTTTATTATAGGAAATTGATATGCATTCAATAATATCAAATTGAATTTAATTATACATGTTTGAGTTAAACTATTTTTTGTTCAGATAAACTGAACTATACAAGAATCCTAGCGTACAATTCATTGTGAGCTAGGATTTTACTTATAAAATGAATCAATGAAAGATTAAATAATTGAAATTAATAATTGCGAAAGTGGTGAAGTATATAAGAAATTATAGTACGAGATATAAATAAGGGACAGAGGGAGATCGAATAGAAACTCATGAAGAGGACAAAGGCATGAATAAAAATCCATAAAGAAGAGGTAGAAGGAAGATGAAGAACGGGAAATTTGGGGAAGTGGAGGAAAGACGATGTGGGTCCGTGACGCCGAATCCCTCTTGAAATTAATTGCCGCCACGATAACAAATGGGTCTTATAATGTTTGAACAAAGAACTGATATGTAGCATAAAGCTCATAAATAAACGTGTTTCATCTCCCATCGTGCGGCCTATCATCTTTCGTGAATGATTAATAATTATTTTTATGGCAAATTTTACATGGACGTGTATTTTAAGAATCGAACATTGAAAGGCAGACTGTATGAAATGAATTAAAAAATGCGCTCTAACTTATTCTACCCACTAAAATGATATAGTTTTTATTGTTATATTGTCAAAACATTGGGATTGTGCTGTAAATTTGATACACTACAGAAAACAAAATATTAACGTTATGTTTCTATTATTCATTGCTAGAAATAGAGGTAATTATTGACTACCATTACTAATTTTAAAATTCTACCATGTACTTTCTCGTATTATGACTGAATCGAATATAACTGACTCCGAATTGAACTCATTTTATTGAATGTCTTATTTGGGTGACGCCTGAATCATTTTAAAAATTCGTCCTTGGATACGCAATGAGGCATTAACTCCGAAGATATTATAATGGTACGAAGTTTTTCTGGTGAAAATTCCGACATTTCAAATGCACGTATTTTCAAGTGTAGAACACATCGAAAGCGCTTCTTGTAATTGATGAAGGAGCGCTAAGAAATGAATATTTCAGCGGAATGAGATTGTTTGGCAAGAAAGAAAGATCAGCCATGAGGGAATAGTGCGACATAGGAAGAGAAAGATGGAACTTCGGGGTAATGTTTTGGAAGAAGCTGAGGCTTAATGGATTACTTTTGTATTTGAATCTTGGGAGCAAACTTCTGAGAAGGCAGGGAATCATAATGGAGCGTGGATTAAGAAAAGGAGACGGAAGCTACAAGATGACCTCCTCTTGGGGCCTCGAGAGTCATTTTTGCTGATCCAACCACATTGTAAAAAAAAAACACTTCTTGATCACCTACATATTTTAGTAGATGAGAAGTAAAGCCTGGTGCTTAGGCTTAAGGTTCGTTGGCGCCACTACATAACTTTTGGTGTCACCGTTCCGATATCCTTCGAGCGACGGGCTCGGTCGCTTAATGCACTACCTTCCTTCACATCACTTAAGTAGGCGAGGAAGAAATGCCAATTTAAATAATCCGTCCCCTCTGGGATTGGTACCCGAGACCGCAGCGTGGAAAGCTGATAAAAACGAGCCGTTCCGCCACTTCCCCAGGAGAGACGGGTGTAATAGAGGATGGAGAAAGAAAAAGATGGAGAAGAGGGATGAAGTATAATACGGCGAGAGAAGCCTTTGAGGGGCGAGAAGGAGTGGAATGGCTGTTAGACGAAGCAGCGAATGAGAGTGGAAAGTAATGCGAGGTCAATGGTTGGGAACATATAAAGAAAGAACAGGAGTGATGCAAAAGAGAAATCGAGAACTAAAAGCCGCATGTTCAAGGAGCAGGAGACGGAAGGAAGTTGTGTGTGGAGTGTTTGTGTGTGCGTATAACAGTGTGAAAGAGAGAAAATTACTGGACGGATTTGGTGATATTGATGAGATTGTGCAGCTATATCTCGGCTTAACCCGAGTTCTTTTCGAAAGATTCAATCCAATGCAGTACTGCTGCTCGAGGGAAATTTTCCGCTCTTTGCGTCGCACATTCGGATTTCGATGATGTCACCTGTCTTGTTGTCTTTTTCCATTTTTTCATCTCCTTTTTGCTGCCGATTGAGACGTAAAACATTGTGGTCGATTGAAGTGCATGGCATGTATTCGTTAATTGAAAATCACTGCGATTTCTCTACTCCTAATTGTGGAAGCTCTGGTTTTAAAGCCGAATGAAAGCCGCGTTTTAATGATAAATTTATCCCAGAGTAGAAGAAATTGTGATTTCCGTTTCATAATTTTTACGAGTTAAAAAAAATGCTGCGCCGGCGTAACCCTGGGATAATTAGACTAAAGTTAGCAAAGAACTTAACAACCTAAGTACACGATGTTCTATATAGGTTAGGCACTGATTGGGTATTATTTGTAATAAGTTAGTAATTATTTTGTAGAATATATATATATATATATATATATATATATATATATATATATATATATATATATATCATTCATTCAAACAGAAATAGGTATAAGGAAAGGGGATAGGAAAACACATAAAAGGGGGAAGACAGGACATGTGGGGAAGGCGGTTTTTTGAGCAGATCACGAAAGTAAAAATATTTCCCTATCCGGGATATATCCCGGATAGGGAAATATTTTTACTTTCGTGATCTGCTCAAAAAACCGCCTTCCCCACATGTCCTGTCTTCCCCCTTTTATGTGTTTTCCTATCCCCTTTCCTTATACCTATTTCTGTTTGAATGAATGAATATTTGTGCGCCGTATGGCGGGATTTTCAAGTTTGAATATATATATATATATATATATATATATATATATATATATATATATATATATATATATATATATATATATATATAAAGATAGCGACAATATTGACCATGATTTTGAAAAATGAACTGAAAAATATGAAAGTACAAATTTTTTCAGCAAAAAGAAATTTTAAAAACTTTTAAGCGTAATCATAATAATCGATCTTTTAGCTTTTAGAAATGGTACTTTATCAAACTTCTGAATAACTTTACATGCAACGGATTTGGAAAATGGGCCGAAAGGGCTGTTTTTACTTGTGAATATCTATAATGAATCAATGATTTTCTGGACGTAGTTTCTGAATAAGTACGGTAAGGAAAAAGCGAAATTGGATATTTAAATTTTGATTAATATGATGAAAATTTCTGAAGAGAATTAAGAATTACCTTGAGTACTCGTGCCAAATGAACCGATGCCATAGTATTACATTCATCTATCGAGCCAGTGCGATGTGTGGCTCCAGAAAAATAAAGATGCGAGAAAAACGTCCATTGTCTAAAGATATCAGAACAAACTGCGTGAATTCTGATATGGCTCATGTGATAAAATTGAATTACAAAATATGACGATAGTGATTATCAAGCTTAGTTGCTGTCATATTTTCTAAGTGTCAGTGTGCTTTCTTGGACTCAAAATAAATAGTTGTAAATGGAAATAATTGCACTGTCGCAAAAATTGTCTTACTTTGGATTCATTGTACTTATTACAATTCATTACATATTTTGACCATTTGTGCATTGCCTCAACTAAATGAAACGAGAGTAAACCCTAAAAGATATGTCGATATTGGCAACACCACATATTCCCTTTCGCTCTTATTATGTATCATTCTAATTCTCCCACATTTAATGATATTAGCGATACGACAAACTACGATATACCAAAACGTTAAGTTAGCCATGGTGAAACGCGGGGTGTGAGTTAAATAGGCGTGGAGTAGGGAATGGCGGTATTTTGCCAGGGCATCTGGGAGCGGGGGAACTTTGCGGTTGGGAGAGTGAGTATGAGTAGAGAATAGGGACGAGGGAAATCGAATGAGAGTGGCGCGCGTACATTTCGAATGGGGAAACTCTTCCTCAACGGCGGTCGGATTTAATAAGCGATTCGCGAGGTAGCGTGAGAATATTTCCTCTTTCTTCCTCCTCTTTCCTCCCACCCAAACGAACTATACACCACCTCCCCACAACTTCTCTTCAACTCAACATTGTGCCCCCATCCTCTTTCACGACGGCCTCTCACCACCCCCTCCTTGCGCTTGTCGACTCCTCTCTCTTGCATACCTCTTTAGCATCTTTTGTATCATCTCGGCGGGAAAGGAATAATTCGTGGGCGGTGCTGCGAATGAGAGTCGTTGCCGAGAGTAGTCTTGCCCCGCTTAGTAATTGCTACGGATCCCTTACGTTTTGTTCCCGATTGGCAACAGGGTCGGAAGGGGGTGGGCGACGTGCGCCGCGCGGCTTCATTAATGCATATTTGATTTGAGGAAGATGGCGTCTCTCGCTCGCTAGAGAAATATCGAGCGGTGTTTGTGTGTGTGAGTGTGTGTGCGCGTGTATGTTCGTGTGTGCTTGTGAAAGTGTGCGTTCGTGTTTGAGCGCACTGGGCTCCTGCCTTCAATCCGATGAATATTCATTCCGTAGTTAAGGAGAGCGGGAGGTTGAGTACACTTTAGGCTATCGCTAAGTGCAAAACGTATTTATTTTATTGACAATTTTTAAAATGTTTTTTGACCTGGCGACGCGTTTCTCTTCCGCCTTTTGACCTTTCTGTCCATATTAAAGACTCTAAGACTTTGACATAATATGGAATCTTCGGCTGACCCGTTTGTACGTGATGCTCTTCTGTAGAGATGAAAGTCTTAAATGTGGAAAATTATCGTCAGCTGCATTTCTGAAATAATTCAATGATACTCGTTTACAGGAATAAAATACACGTAGACCAATGATTGAAAGGCTATGTTTATTGAAAGCGGTGGTTGTAAGAGTAAGTTAGTTGCAAGCAACTGGAAATTTGGTGACATGTGGACATAACGTATGTTGCTTTTGTAGATGATTCAATAATTTTGAAGTGAATTTAATTATTCTTGGTGAATACAATTATTAGAAAAAGTAGGTATTTTCTATTCATATGCTTCCAAATACGTTCGTAAAAAATGTTTCATACCACTGCTAGAACTCTTGACGGATGGTAATCTGGCCGTCTGACTCAGACTAACCGTTGCATGAATGATGCAGTATTTCTATCATCGCGTTGTCGGAACTAGCAGAATAATTAGTTTCATGGAGATAATTACGAAAACGTATATCCTAAGATTTATTGCAAAAATAAAAATTTGCTGTGATTTGGCCATTTTCGGAAACCTAGATTCACGCAATTACTATGCGGACGGTCAAATATCAACATTGATGAATCTGTTCATGCTTGAAAATTCGTTCTTCATCATTTATTTCCCGTAGGAGAATAAGAGACGGGAGTTCACTTTCAGTTACCCAGAAGTTACCATAAGTGAGAAATATCCCCATAGAGAACTAGCGAAACTTCAAGATTTCGTTATAAACTTCCTTTTTCCCCTAAATGCTTCCTCTATATGAAGCTGCACTACCGTTCCACGGGTAAAAGTCGTCTTGGAAAGAAAAATAACAACGCAGGAACTACGACGTCAAATCGCACCATGGGTATTGTAGAGGGGGACAAAAAAGTTAAATAAAAAGAAAGATGGAAGCCAAGCGATTTTATTTCTCCCTCCCTCCCTAAGCGACGGGAGCCATTGAAAATGTTCTCGACCGTGATGGTGTGATGCTGTGCGGACGGGGAGCGCTCAAAAGTCCCTGCGGTTCCAGGTGTACGTTTTTAGGGTATGGCGTAAAGCCTCTCGTAAGAATGCCAGAGGGAGGAAAGTGGGGAACAGGACGTCGAAAGGCGAGATAAAACGGAGAAAGAGAGAGCGAAAGGTAGTCTGTATTAGACGAGTGGATCGAGTATGAAAGTTGAAAGGTATAGATGGTTTAATATAACGTCACAAAAAACGGACCGAATCAAAAGATATAAAAAATGGTTTTAGGCGACCGTAGGCACAATGAAGAGAGAGAGAGAAACCGGGGGGGGGTAGGGTGAGCTGTGGGAGAATCGCTGGTCATGAGATTGGGATCGAGCGTGTGGGTGTTTGTCTGTGTGTGTGTGTGTGTGCATGTGATGTGTGTTGTCGGGGGTGTAGGTGCAGATACGGTCGCAATAGGGGCGATTTTGGTGGCGGCGGCGCAAAGGATGGAGGGAGGAGGAGCGAAGCGGGTGGGAGTGAGGCTGGGACAAATGTGTTTGTGCACGTGTGCGAGTGTGCGGTGCAGAGCAGGTGGTGCTTAAGGGCCAACGGGGTGAACGGCGGTTGTCGGTTGGCGGTGGTGGTGCTGGTACTCGCTCTCTCCCTGTCTCTCTTCCTCTCTCTCTCCCTTCCTATATGGCAGGGAGAGAGAGAGACAGAGGAAGAGAGAGAGCGAGCGCGAGAGGTGCTTCACTGAAACGAGATCGATAACCTCACAGTTCTCTCTGCCCAGAGAGTGCTTGGCTTAGTGGGGGAGGAGGTAATGGTGAGAGAGGGATATATTAGGTGGAGATAAATATATATACTCACACACGTGTACGTACCTATGTGTGTTTGTGTCCATGGGATAGTTGGAGGGAAGAATGGTGTTGTAGGCGCGATGGGGATGGGGAGGAAATCGAGTGAGTTCAGAAATGGTGGCTACTGTATGAATAAAGCTCGGCTGGTATATATTATATAATCGGGAGCGCATGGCGGTGGGATTGTGAAATATGTATTCAAGGTGAATAGGGTTAGCATGGTAACATTTCTCTATAATTGTGGGAAATTGGATTAAACAATGCATCGTAGAAATCGGTAGGTTTGCCATAATTCAAATGTATTCGTTGTATCCGGGGCGGCGGCGGTTTGGTGAGAATATATTTTAACCATGGTAGAAATTAGCTGTTTATCGTTCGGTTTCATGAGCACACTACACTCATCATTTTCATATTGATAGCTGACCATTATTGTGGGCAGAGTTATGTTCCTTGTTTTTACATCGTTTGTGGTAGACAAAATTCCTCATTACAATAAATTATTACGGGGGGTTTGTTTCCAATAAATCCTCAATGTCTCATCAGTTGGAAATGAGTCGCTACTTTTTTGTTTTCCCACCTTATTTAATAAACACTTTAAACATGATTAAATGTAATTTTACTATTTATCTATGTTCCCATACGGATCATACCGCCCGGTAAACACTTACGTACCTTCCCCATAAATGCGTTTGTGCCAATTTAACATATTTCCCTGTTTTGGGAGTTTGATATATTTGAATCCGAACATGTTTACTATTAAATGCTTTATTTTTAATGTCAAAGATAGGAAGGCTCGAGAGGAAACTAGGAAGGGGAGACGTTGCGCATGAATATAACACATACTCGCAGCAAACAGGTGTATGGTATTCGTCTTTCACGAACTAGTTTATCAATACCATGGTTTCCTTTAATTTACAATGCAACAGAAAAAACTATTAAATGACCGTTTTCAGTACAAGTGTCACACCAGATCAAATGAGATAATTGATATATCATTTGTAGGTGCTATAAAAATTCCGTCTTTTTCAAAATGCGGGGGAATTTTTCAAAATCTATCTTCTCATTAAGTAATGATCCTATTCTCTCTACCAAATATTTGTTGATTCATAAATAGTCTCAGCCTTATTTCAAGGTAAATAAATTCAACTTAAAATTGAAGTAAAAATGGGTTGATAGCCAAGAAGCAGTTATTTAGTTTTAGCGTACTTTTCATTGGCTAGCAAAAGTGTTTTTTGCGAGGAGATATGTTTCGGTGAGGTCCTTTTCCATGAAGAGCTATGGATTTATAGATATTTTAAAATTATATTAAACAAGGGATTCTTGCGTTCATAAGGGCGAAATTTAATGAATATTTCACTTCGCCTATATCAATTTCTTATATAAAAGCAAATGCGTGAGTTTGTCTGGCAATTCATTTATTAATTGTGCCCACCTACGACATAGATATAATATATTTTAACAGAAGACTTAATTATAAGAAAATGGTACATTAGACGGAAGGTGGTGATAATTTTTTTTTCAACTCCCGATTATCCTTTTATTTTTAAATTGTTTTAATCGCAACAGTTAATATTTTTTATCATTTTCCAATCTTGGGTCATTGATGATCTTGTTTCTGTTTTAGGGACCCTTATCCTTATCCCCTTATAGGGACCCTTATCCCTTTGGCTTGGTATAATATTATAAACCATGGACTATTTGATAGCATATTGGATATATTTTATTTATCTTCAACTATCGAGGCGGTACTGAGTGACAAATCATAGCTCTCTCAAAAATATTAGATAAATACCTCTAAAAATGCTGAAATTAGCAGGTGCTTGGGCTTTCATACCTCAAGTGCTCTGACCATCAGTTGGTCAATATTTTGGTCAGGTCAATTGAAGCCATCTGTTTATTTGGTTCTTGCATTTAATTACTTCGATATACGGACATTATATGCTCGTTTTTGCTACTGGAAGAAAAAAAATCAAACTTTTTAGCTGGTGCAGAGACATCGTGTTTTGAGATAATTAAATGTAGTACCGGCCGGCCCCGACGGCGGGGAAACGGCTTCGTCTGCCAACCCAGAGGTCGTGGGTTCGATTCGCGCCTAGGGGTTTTACCTTCACCTAGGGCTTGGGTGTATGTAATTGTCAAAGTGTTACAACAATATACGAAGTCCGATGTAAAGGTCGAAGTGCTGCTTTCGGACTAATGCAAAATAAACAACACAGGATTCGGAATTAGAGGAGACGGCGTGTTCATACCAGATACAAATATAGCGTTGAGTATTACTTAGTTAGTGATGAACAATTTAAAAAGTTATAAATTTTAAGTTCGTACGGTTTATATTAAAAATACGGTTATATATTAAAATATATACATATGTGTGTGCATATGTAAAAATATATACATAAATATATATGTTAAGCGGGTCGCGGTGGTCTAGTGGGTAGAGCGTTGGACTACTGACCGGATGGGCCCCGGGTTCGATTCCCGAGCAAGGCACTCTGGGCACCTGCAGCTCCACCCAAGCTAGTTGATTTTTCGGGCACCAGATCATCCTGGGAAACCATACCAACCGTGGTTTGGTACATGGGTGAGCTCTACCATCACCTACTAAACCGACCTTCGGGTTGATTACTGTGTTTATGGTTTTTTTTATATATGTTAAAATACAGTATATATATCGATCATGGTAGTCCAGGGGCTAGAGCGTTTGACTACTGACCGGAGGTTCCGGATTCGATTCCCGGGCAAGCCACTCTGAGCACCTGCAGCTCCACCCAAGCTATGTGATTTTTCGGCCACCAGATCATCCTGGGAAACCATAACCGGCACAGGGAAAGGAACTGCCCCCCCTACCCTGATGTGTGAATTTCACTCGCTGTCGGGCTTAGTACTGGGTGAACTCTACCATCAACTGCCAAGTCGACCTTCGGGTTGAATACTGTGTTTTTTATACATGCGGTTGTGTTTTAGAAGAAGTAAAATTAATTAATAAACACATTAGTAAATATTTGTACCAAAATGTGTTTAATTATTGCTAGAAGTATATAAGATAACACTCGTCATATTATAATCCAACCTGCCCGAGATACATACGAACGTGGCAGTGTCTTGGTGTTGCCTCGTACTTTATTCAAATTCTACTTAGATAAAATTACCATTTACCTTGGCAAGAGTGTTTATCTGAAATAGCATCTAGTAATGCCATTAATTTTATGTTATCGATTATTCAAACGCAATACATTGTTACAATTGTAGCGATAGTGGATTGCAAAACATAATGAATTCCATAGACCAACGCAATTTCACATCGATAACGCATTCGATGAATGCAGAACAAAAGATTTCTGCCCCAGGCAGATTTCAAACTTGGTGTGCGGTCACGTATCTTCGTAATGCGCACATGATATCAGTATCTTTAACAATGCAATGGAAAACAAAAATGCTGCCATTTTTAGATAAAATTAATCGAAACCTAGCAATTTATTTATTTCTTCAAGAATTCAGATTACCACACTTTCTCACATTTCTTACATGAGATAATTAAAATTTGCACTGGATATGCTGGGTTCGAATGAATAAAATTATTTAACTTTTTATTTATTAGATATTTGTATCTATAAATTATCTATTTATATTTATAAATTTGAACTTAAGAGAGCAAAGGAAGGTTCAGTGGTGCTAAGCTCTGGTGCTAAGCTCTCTGCGTGAAAGTAAAGACATGGGGGTTTGAATCTCAACTGGAGGCTGTTGTAACGTGAATTGTCGGTTACGATCCTTTGCTGTCTGAGGTCTCAAAGCTGGGTTAACTCAATAGAGAATCTTTACAATTGAATCATTTTACCAGCCAAATTCACAATAAGCTATTAGACAGATCACATAAAATAATGAAAACTCTTAGGAATACGTGTATCCACAAGCTGATCAGTGCAATCACAATCGGATGTGGTTAAAATTGTATATTGGTGTTTTCTTCAGAATTCGAGGGAAAATAAAAACTAGAACAATTTCAATCTCACGAGTTGACTCCACATAATAACCTTCGTTTGAACTTAATACTAATATCCTCCTTTCATTTATAAAGAGAGATTTGATTTGAGAGAGAGAATTTTGTACGTTCCCACAGCATAAGTGTATAAATATTTTTATTGTTGTTTTCGCCATCACCAAACTTCCTTCGTAGAGTGATCAGTTTGTTTGGTCATGCACAAATGATGTACAACTTGCACAGAAATCCATATTTAAAAATTATATAAACTTGCATAATCTTTCTAATTATTTAATTAATTATTAATAAATATGTTGTTCATTAGTTGTCATCAAGCATAAAAAATATTATTTTTGCTTTCATAACCACAAAAGTTCCTGATTTTCTCCTGCGTATTTCCATCTGTATCTTGATAAAAGATGATGATTGATGATAAAATAAATGCCCAATGTTGACTTTCCATTAAATCCCGTGTATGGTTTTTCTAACCATTCCTTACTTACAGGGTAGTAATAATTTTTTCAATCATAAAAGGGAAGTGTACAAATTCTTTGCCAAATCGTCCTTAATAATATCTCACAAAAGATGACGAACAAAGAAATACAATGAGACATTATAATGTTATTGAATTTTCCACTTACAAGTTCTCCTTACTGTAATTACTTAATCTAGAGGGTTTTTCCTCTAGTAGTTGGGCGGAATGTAGGAGTCTGTCGCTTTAACTGGCTTTATAAATATTAAAGTACTTGTGATTTACTTTGTTTTCGAAGATGTAATGAATAATCATGGTTGAAGGAGATTTAGTCGTAGTCTCACCCTGTTGATGGTAATGCGAAATTATTAATTAGATTTCAATAATTATTACTTAAATTGGGTAAGCAAAATTGTATAAATAAGGGCTCTGGTGATTCGAAATATGGACATTGAAGAAATTATGACTCGGAAGTAATTGGAAATATAACACGAGGAATTAAATCGAGAAACATTGGTTATCTGAAGCATATATGGAAATCTAATACGTATAAATAGTTATTAAGAGAATAAGAAATGGGCTGAAGTCTTCTTCAAAAGTAATGTGGAATAGTTCAAGTTTTTTTGAATTATATATGCGGTTAAGAGTGGACGAGAACGCCTCTCGTGAAACGATGAACTCCAAGAGATTGCATTGCTCAATTCACCGTACGATGACCGGTGCTACGGAATTTCCGGTCGGTCGGAAAAGTTGGCTCCTTCACAAAAATCGAGCCTGAGTCGTCGGCCTGGGGAGCGCACAGATCGGGTCACAGCTCTAACATGATACCGAGGGCGGTAGAAGGGATGGAAGCGAGTAGAAAGTGGTTGGGAGGGCGATGGAAAGAGACGAAAAAGCACGTCAAGAAGTGTTTCGCGGAGGGGCGTTGAAGTCTGCATGCAGGAACAGGAGTGAGCATGGTAACCGGGAGGAAAGGATAGTATGGATGAATGAGAAGGGTGAAGAGTGATTTCAGACGAGAAGGGGCATTTCACCCCAGACGAAGTGAGGGGTGGAATGAGATGGACAAGGTGGTAAGAGTGCGGGGGGGAATATTAACGACGGGGTGTAGTAGAGACTGTAGGAAAAGAGTGGGACATCAGAAATATACCGTAAAGGGGAAAAAATATGCACCGTAGAGAAGGAGACGGGGAAATATAAAGTGGAAGGTGGGGCAGGGTAGACAAGTTGTGCACTCGCGTTTGAGAGGGAGAGGGCGTAGCGGACGCAGGGGTAGTGTGTGTGCGTGCGGATTTTGTGCGTGCACTCGTTTGTGAGTGCGTAAGAGAGAAGCGGATAACCGGGGGTGGGCTTGAAGAGAAGAAGGAAAGGGTGGTCGTTCAGGAGGACATGGCCCCGGGGTGGAGAAGACGAAGGTTGGACGAAGCTGAGGGTTGGGGCGAAAGAGAGCGGAGGAAAGAGGGATGCGGAAGAGGGCGCGGTGGAAGATGGAGGGCTGGGTGGTTGGCCTCCCCCGTCACTCCTCCTCTCGCCAGTTCTCCCTCCCGGTCATGAGGGGTGGGCGTGCGAATTGGTTTGGGCTGGGGGGCACTGAGAAAGGCGTAGGTCGTGGAGGTGGAACGGGATAAGTGGAGGGAGATGGCGAGAGTTAAAGTGAGTGGGGTTTCGGGGTCGAAATTTATAAGAAGGAGGATGTGGGTTGGGAAACTGGGAGGGGAAGGGAATAGATTCGGAACTGAGTGGAGAGACGGGGAGAAATGGAGTAGAGTGGGTTGAAAATGAAGGGGAACGGTCTGGGGTTGAGAGACAGTGAGAAATAAGAGGAGAGGTCCTGAATCCTTGCATATGTGTGTTTCTTGCATTAGCTAACATGTTATTGTTAACCGCTGCCATGCCAAAATCATTTCGTGTCAAATAGAGATGCCAAATGTATCGCAGAGGTAACCGCAATGACAGCGTAGAACCACGAAAAATATATTGCATGTGTACACTACGTAGTAATAATGAGTGATTGAGCAAAATCTTGATTGTCATCATATGTTATCTTGATTAATAAAAATATTAATTTTTTGACCATTTTTGAAAGGATGGAACGGGAAAATTAATTATTTTGCATTTGTTGGCATATTTTCATTAAAAACGTACAATTTGCCATATTCGGCTATTTTAATTATATAATTATTCCTCAAAATATTACTATTTGATATATTGCTAACTTGGAATGCCTACATTTAACGACTTTTTGACAACATAAATTATTTATCTTAATACTTAATTAAAGAAGTGTGCTTTGATTTCTTTTCCAAAAGACGGAGAAACCATTTTATTCTCGTGCCAATGTTGAAAAACTGGTAAGAGCATGTTTGAAGTGGAGATAGAAGAGGACGGGATACTTCCCGTCGTTCGCTTGAGAGCATTAGTGTACCTTCTACTTATTTGTTATACGCATCATTTTGAGAACGAGAGGCCGAGGGTCGAGAACGGAGAATTGCAGATGCCACTTACTTGGCCTGGAGAAGTTCCTCATCCAGCATACTGGATAAAATTAGAGTTCTGGTAGAGCCAGGATAAATAGAGTTGAGTTTTCCGCTTCTAAACGCTGAATGAGGAATTTTCTCTTGAATACTTGAGTAGTATGACATGTCCCTCACTAAATATTTGCTTATAAATGTTGAAAAAATATGCAGGTATCTAATTCATGAGTGATTTGATGTTAATTAACTTATGAATTCTTGCAAAGACGAAGCTTCAGAGACACTGCTCTGTAAGGGTGGGTAAGATGGCCTCACTCTTGGGCGCCTTTCATCGGCACCCCCCCAGTGTGCGGACATTGGAGTTTCATCCTTAAACAATGAGTCAACAGAGAAAAAAAGTTGCACCCCACGTGGATTGGAAAACCTAGTCATGGCATGGAAGGACAATGTATAAATATTTTTTCCCCATTGGTTTACTGCCGTGCTCCCGTAGAGAGGAACAATAGGTGAGAGATGGGATGTGATGAAAGGGCTGGCTGGGGAGTGGGTAGAATCGCGGAGAGAGGAACGATAGCATGGTGTCAAGACAGGGGTCGGTAACCCACGAGAGATGAGTGTTATAAGCAACCCCCTGAGGTTCCATTGTGTTAAACGTCCAGAATCGCAGGAATAACTTATTTACAACAACCGCTTATGAAAATAAATAATGACATAATCCATAGAATCCACTACTAAATAGACATGGCATAAAAACTTGAATTTTAACCGGGAAACCATGACTTTAATTTGATGGCATCATGAAAGTACTATTTCCTCTTGCTCTCTGAACCTTATCCATTCACTAATACTTGTAGAGATATTTTGTTTAAATCTCTAAGTTCCAGCGAACTGAAGAAAACCTTAGCACCAAGGAAGAATGAATAAAGATATAATTTAGTCTCATGTATTTAACAATTAAAGGGAAGTTTTTTTTGAAAAGTACCAATAAAAGAGTTTCGAGAGTGTCCGCTACTATATAAACATTCTAGAGGTATGTAACATTGTGATTGGGGGATCGGGATGGTGCGGTGGCTAACGTACGGGCTTCCCACCGAGAGGTTTGCCCGGGTTCGAATCCCGGCGACGACAGATATTTTTCAGTGGTATCCCGATCCTTACTTGAGGTGCTTTGTGGAGGGCACTTTGAGTGAGTACGCCGTCCGTCGGATGGGACGTTAAGCTGCGGCCCCTTTGGCGCCTTTCGTTAAGAGCAGGCTAATGCCGACGCCGGGTTTCTCTCCACCCTTCATCCTTTCCCACCCATCCCTAATGGCGCAAATGACCTGAGCTGTCGGTCGCCTCCCCAACAATACTACTACTAACATTGTGATTATTAGTCATGATTTTGGAACTACCTTATGATTCGTTTTAGATTAAGAAGTCATTCTTGTATATTTCTGTCTCGATGAAGGGGTTTTTGATTGTACTTCACCATAGTTTTACATTTTCTATGGAGATGGAGTGAAAGTTCAGTTTGAATACATTTAGTTTGACGTAGTATAATTTCAAAAGTGACTGGAGGATCAATCAGGAACTTCAAGATAGTTATAAGAAACTTGGTTCATCGATAGTGTTGTTGGTGGAAAATGTTATATATTTCAGGCCGGAGTATCTTTTTATAATGAATATTAATGTTACTAGGTTTTATGCTTAGTAATCTTTCTTTAAATTTTCCACCGAATAACAGTGGGGCTGGTACCACAGCTTAAAACGTAATGCAGCCTGTATACACCAATATATTTAGGGTGAAATTAGACATAGCGTTTGAATTATTCATTTAAAAATAACATGATATTGATATCACATATAAGAATTCATAGCACCTGTACTGCTACGATTGAATGAGTCGGATTTTAAATAAGCTTTCTATTCTTATTTGTGGGCTTTAATTTTGATAGGGTATTATGCTTCCAGGGCAGCCAGTTCGTGAATGGATTTGGTCATTTAGCAAAAACTCGTTTGAATGCGTATATCATTTTTGTTGCTTACCTGACGGACGCAGAATAAAATGTACAATGAATTCAAAAGGGATTTCTTTACTGAATGGTGTAAAGAACCTGAAAACGGCCAGAGAAAGCGGGAGAAGGAAGTAACGAAGGGTTGGAAGAAGAAGGAAATGCATGGAGCGTATAGCAGACAAAGGCAATTGTGAGGCTGGAGATGAGGAATGGATGCGGAAAGGGAGGGATTTGCAGGAAAAAGGACACTAGCTAAGGGAAAAGTGGTGGCTGTAAGAGCAATGGAATCCTTGCGTGACAGTGAGATTAGATGTAAGAGTGAGAAGGTCAAATCCTCCAAGCTCAAATGTTCTCGCAGTAAAATACACGTACTTTGAACGATGTGTAGTATCTTACTCAATCGATAAAATTTGTTCATGAAATTTTTTCGGAGTAGATATCTGCTCTGGCTCACTCGGTAAACTTTTCCCTGGGTAGGTATTGTCTTATCTTCATTACAGCGGCTTTTAGATTAAAATCATGGTATATGAAATATTGTTTTCATTGAGAATTTTGCCATACTTCACAATTACTTTACTTACAATATGTGTGACAATGTAGTGCTTTTTACGAATATGTCCATGTTGAAAATTCCCAAATACTGTAGACAATTTTATTGCTCATAGAATATTTTTTTGGCAAACACGTATATGAGCATTGCACCATGTTTACATGATCTTGATGAAAGGAAGAGATTTTGTAGCTTTGACATTACTCAAATTTAAAATTTTAATTTTCGCTTATGTAACATGCATAGTGAGACATTAAAAAATTACGAGGAAGCGAGGGGACGAAATAACACGAGGAATGAGGGAGGGAGCGTTGAACAGGAGATAACTTGGAGAGTGTACATAGATGAGGGAAAGACGAAGGTGAAGTGAGACACGGAGAACAAGGGATAATCTTAGAACGTTGGCAGTGGAGGCATAGCGTGGCGTCGGGGAGTTGGAGGCGGATGGACGTCGGGAGGCGTTGTGCGGACGGGGAGGGAGCAACGCGAAGCGCACAGGAAGGAGGTGGAAGAGGGGAGAGGCAAGGAGATGCAATGAAAGGGAAACACGGGAGAGGAAATGGAATAAGGGTGTAGGGCGGATGCACTAGGGAAGGGTGAACGTGTGGTGAAATGGGTGCTTAACAATGAGGACTAATGAAAGAATGCGTGCGTACGTGTGGACGCTGATGGGACGGTTGAGGGAGTAAGCTGAAGTAAACTATAATCAAAAGGGAATTTTAATTAGTACACATTTAATTCCCGTCATCGTTGCGCATGTAATGAGCTTGCAAGCAAACGGGAGTCCTCCAGTGGATATTTTTTTCTGAACTCCAAGACTAAAACAGCTAAGTATAAGGGAAGGAAGAAGAAGAAGCAAAAGCGAGGAAGAGGAAATGGATGTGTGAGGAAAAAACAGAATACAATCGGATAAACATTCAATGAGGCAATAAGATTTTGAAAGGAGCTGTGCCATTACACGTTTGCGAAAATAACTTCTTATAGCAATTTTCAAAACGCTTAGTTTTTCATTTAGTTAGTAATCATTAAAATAACTTTAGACAAGTTTCCAAATAGCGTCTTTTAATTTTTGAGAAAAAAACTGCAGATGCACTACATCATCTGATGCAAGATTAAATCAGTATGAGGCGACGCATATATGATAGTCTTTACCACATTTAGACCACTGCATCTATATTTTTAGGTTTATGGACTTGAATAAAGGAAGTGGTTGAATCAATATCACCGTGTAGACCGTCATTAGATCAGACTGTAGATTTTACATTTGTCTTTAAAGACGAAGGGGGTATTCGAAGAGAAATCTTTATGATATTAATCCTTAGGTTTCCGCAACATCTATCTGATGAAGGATCAATGCTGCTTCCGAGAATTACCGTCGCGTAGGTGTGTGGATAGACAACTGTTTTGCCCCCAGTCCTGGAGGCGAAACGGCAGGTGTCCTTTAAAGCTTTATGATTTTCTTGAAGCATTTTGGTAATAATCATTAGAAACTCAATTTATGGATTTAATTACATAAGACGAATGATAAATTTGGTAAAATGTGTTGTTGCTAAAGAGAATGATTTTATTTAAAACATTTAAACTTATTAATGTTATTTCAGAGCAAAAATTTAAAAGAGATGGTGGTAGTCGATATGAGTTCCAGGGCATACCCAAATAGAGAGTAATTATTGGTCCTATCGAATTGATCGAAGTTCTATTGGATTTTTTCTTTTCTCTTTAAATTGTTACACCGATTGAGTAGTTTAACATTGGTATTCGTTCGTATGATTATTTCAGTGAAATCAGTACGAAATATGTAACCTCAACGCTTGAAATAACGAATGTAAATACCAATTCAAAGGATATTACGCTAGGATGAAAATATAACTTCCCTAGCACGGCATATGACATTAGTTTTTCTTAGCTGGAATTTTTTTTTTGATTTGATAAGGTAATGCACCACCAAAATTTGGTTGCACTGATAATGAGCTCATATTTAAAACTCGCCTCCTGTATTAAAAAAAATATTTTCTATTTATTCGCCAAATAAAACTCTAAATTTGCCCAGAAGATGCGTGGAACATTAATATAAATAGCATAAATGTTGAACTAATTGAACTGAATAATAATACTAATAATTGTTGTCGCAAATGCATTTGTATTTTATCCGCACCAAGTACGTTATATTCATGACTTAGTCTAATCAATCAATTCAAATTAGCCTACGTTAAACAACAGGCTTTACTTTCAGATTTTCAAAAACTTAAGAAAGCTTAATGAATACCAGTGAAGGTCATCAAGGTGAAAAATTCCACGGTGAACATTAAGCAACCCGGAACTCTCCAATGAACCCGGTGCTTCTCCAACCCGAAACTCATCAAAGGAAGGCTGATGGAAAGGTAAGCCACCTCGTTTTACTAAACATTATAGACGCTTCTGATGGATTTAAATTGATAAAAATGGAATGAATTGGTGTTATCTGAAACTAAAATGTGTTCCTCAAAATTGAAGGGTAATGCAATACGAGTAGGTATAATTTCGAAACTAGCACCCTTTAAGCTCCAGCAAATTTGGCATAAGATTGTCTCACTTGTTTCTGAAGTAAAGAGGTTAACTATGTTTTTGAATGAGCCCACTATTGTTGAGGTCACCAGAACTTCTTCTGGGACAAAAAACGGATTAAGTGCATCATTTCAATCAGTTGCAGATTATACTACACTGATAACCAGCGGATTTCATTTTCTATAATTTTAAGATATAAAATAGTCAAATTATTTTTAGTTTATATTTATTTTATTTCGAAAGACGATGAGGTTCTATTTTGTAAAAATAGTAAAAAAATTAATACTGGAAACAATTGTTTTCACCAATATTTGCTGGCCAATTCCTTCATCTAATTTTATTTCCATGTGGAAACTTGGCAAAAAAAAAACGATTTTCACTGCGTCAGGCGACCCCAATACTGATCTTGACTAAATATAATTTATTTCAAGTTCTCAAAATTAATCTTAAGAAATCCACCTGTACTCTTGTATAAATAGTGTCCCACATTGAAATACGTTTATATACGTATTGATGTACGATGTCGGTAGAAATAAAATAGGGAGAGGTAGGAATGAAATGGTCTCTCTGTAATTTTATTAGATATGAATTGTAGGACAAAAAAATGAAGCCAGTGCCTATCAAAACTTAAGTTTTCTAAAGAAGGTGCTCTAAGTAGAAAGAAGGATTCTAAGAGACTTCGCTTACGTTAAGGAGAGAGGGAGCGATGTGCTTCGTCGATCGAAGCATGAAGGGAAAGTGAAAGGGAGGAGAGAGGCTCTCAAATAGGAGGCGGTTAGTCTGACCGTTGCATGAGGAGGTTGAAGGAGGAGTCGCGGTTGGTGGGGTGCATGAACATATTTACTTCTCAGTGTACTTGCACGTTCGCATGGCCACACATATGTATATATATATTCATGCGGTGAAGGAGAATGGAATGGGTTGGCGTCGAAGCTGGAAAAGCAGTGTCATTTGGGGAACATGGACCTACGGCGGTCGTGTTTGCTCTGCCAATTCAGCGGATACGCTCCTCGCGGACTCCCGATCTTTTCTGACTCCCCTCTAACTCCCTCGCCCCGACCATCCCCCCGCTACATTTCGGTAGGTTTTTGCCCGTGGACATGGGAGATGGCCGCGTTATCGGCGCGATTGTTTTAACTCGTCCGTCCATCCGTGTCACGGTAGACCTGGATTGCCTTGTACGTGGTCCATCGGCGTTGGTCTGCCTAGCATAAGAATAAATAATCCAGCAAATCACGCCCCCCGCTCGCATCTCCGGGTGGCTATGAAGTAACTAAAATAGATTTATGCGAGTTACGACTCTCGTTATGGCCACAAGAGGAGACTAGTTCTTCTTTTTTCGTTAGTTTTGGACTAGCAAATATATCACCACTAAAGGTGGACTAGGGCCAGAAAGCGGAGGAGATAAACTATTGAGGGTATATAGAAACGGGCCTAATAGCTACCCGGGCTTTAGATTTCAATAAAGAGACGAAATAATGGATGGGAAAATGAATGAGAGAGCATCCTACTGGGAGTCATGTTTCATGCGCCAGCCTTATTCCAATGTAAGATTATCAGGGGAAAATAATTTTCTCGATAAACCATATTAGGCACGCCTTTTAATCAAAGAGAAAACCATTATTGCACCAGTATTATGTTGACGCGAAATGGCGACCAATTTACAGTTCGTTAAACACAATTCGTTCTCAGTTGTATTTTTAACTATTCATATTTTAATGAGAGCTTTCAAAAGCAGAATTTACGGTAAAGTATCAGTGCATAAACGCATTTAAATATGCATTAAAGATAAACGGTAGAAAAACTATAGCTTAGACATATTCAGCAATTTTTAATTATATTCATTAGTATCCTGTTATGCTTCCCCATTCACTTGTAATTCAACAATTTCAGAGTGTAAAAATCATTCGCCTTGTCCGGGATACGGGTTCCAATCCCGGTCAAGGCGAATGATTAACACTCTGAAATTGTTGTATTAAAATGCACATTAGCGGATGATTCCGTAAAAGCATTTTTAATGCTCTCTTCTCCTGTGCATTAACATGGACCATTGTACCAAGCTTTAGAAAATTTGTATGTTAATATTTGGTCCACGTTAGAGATGGTCTGACGGCGAATTTTGAGTTGGATCAAAAAAGTGACTAAAACGCACTATACCTAGCTAGCTTATAAAGCAAAAGGGAACGTACTAGCTTATAGTAGGTAGCTTATAGTAGGTAGCTTATAGTAGTAGCTAGCTTATACTTAGGATAGTTAAGCTATCCTCATGGTATGTTGATGTGTAACTAGTCATGCCTACAGCTAATTAGAGATTTTTGGTAAAGATGATTCACGATATATAAAATGATGCTGTTGAAATAATGAGCTTAAATGTAATTTTCATTTTATTTTTTATTCATAATTAAATTAATGATGGAAAATCATAATTTTCCTGTATAGTCATTCAAAGAGATCCTACCAATTTTATAGCTATTTAAACACTAATATGTTCATTGCTCATGATTAGATGATTGCTTTCTTTTTTATGGTGAAGACTCTTGCGGTAGAGCTCCTAATAAAAAAATAATTGCATAAAAATATTTTATTAATGTCCTTGGAGAATTATTTAGAGTTTAACGAGTAAATTCATCCCTAAAGTGAACATTCTTTGGAAACTTCGAGATTGGTGGCTTAAAAAATTCTTGAGATCTCTATTAAATCAAAACAAGGAGTTGCTAAGAATATAAAGTATTTTTACTTATTTGGCATTATTTATTAAAATAACAGCGGGAAACAGGAAAATTTTTAATAAAACAGGTTAAGACTAAGAACCTAACCTCTGTTAGCCAGGGATGAAAACTTATATAGTGATTAGCGCAATCAAAGAATGATTAGGATGTAATTTCGTGCTGTGAGATAGTGGGTTTATTATAATTCCGAAGGAAAAGTTGCTCTTTACGAAAGGCTTCGAACTGACTAACATGGAATTTTTGATTTTTCAATTGAATAGTATATTATTCTCGTATTCCTTGTCTGCAAGAGGGAAAATTTGTTTTTAGGCGGATCTTTTGTGCAAGACATAGTGTACAGGTACTTTGCAGTGCAATGACGGGAATTTCAATTCATAACGCTGGTAAATTTAGACAGATACCAAACGAGAAGATACTTTCTGTTGGACCCCTCTCCATTGAGCACTCTCACCTTGTTCGATACTTCCGTGTCGTATCTGGTTAGTCTCATATATCATAGTAGTCAGCATGTTTCATAGCCCATATATAACTATACCAAAGTGACATAATTGCCACGTTCTCTGTGCAATGTACAATTTGGAGCATATTATCTGGCGAGAGTTAGTCATCCGGTGAAGGGGCCAAATTCATCTCTCCCCTGTCCAAATCAATCAAATACTTTAGAAATTAAGTAATATTAGCGTTAAAATGAGGTAATTACAGGTAAAATGGTTGGAGAGCTCGTTCATTGTAAGAATTATTTTCTGTCCATATTATTGAATTAGTGCATTTTGTCAAATTAATATTCAAACACAGACATAAAAAAATTGATGAAAATGTTACTCAAAGCATGCAACTTGCTCCGCAGTTTCGTGGATACATTAGGTATGACTGTTAATAGTTGTTATCAGCATTCTTTGGCATAGAGATTCCATGCTATCGATCATCCCTCCATTTGTCTATTGATTTCTTTACATAGGAGAGCGATGAATTTTCTTCCAAATATTGCGTGTAGACTTCGCTTCCATACATAGCCCATACTTACGGTTGTAATTTCATTCCAGTTACCTGGTGTTTTACTTTTCTAATTGTAAATAAAGTTGAATTATTACTCTTGGCTCAAATGAATATCAAAGATCTGCATTAAAAAAAAACATGTTTCGAGGTCAGGTCCGAAATTTATCCAACACACGGCTCTGCGGTCGATGAACATACACAATTTCCTGCATACATTACTGCGTATTTGCACATGTAACAGACAATAAATAGTTTTTTGTTTGAAAGGCATGGGAAATATTATTTTTTAATTGCGTAATGGCCTCACATCAAGAATACACGAATCAAATTATTTAAAAAAGCTTGATTTAAGTCTATGGTTACATGTAAATTTTGCTTGTTCTAAAAAAAAGTCCAGCTGTAAAAATATATTTTGACAAGCCCTCGCAAAACGTGCTACCTTCAGTGTTTTTGCAGGGGAAATATTTTATATCTAAAAAAACTATAAAGTGTGTTTCCGCTCATTCCGGCCATAATAGTATATTTTAACTATGGACTTTGATTAATTACGCTAACATGAGTTAGCTTAATGTAGACACATCAGGAATTATGATAAAACTATTTCATCTAAAGTTCAAATGTAGATGACTCTTGGCAAAAATGGTTTTCAATAGTCTAAAGTAGTTCAGGATAATAATTACGAATAAGTATTGACAACCATTTCACATGATATGACAAATACCATAAGATATAGGTATTTCGAAATGTACTTCAGGTACTTTTGATTAGTGCTGGAATATTATTTATTTATTTAATGAAATTTTAACGGGGTGACACTGAGACTTCATAGGACCTTCTTCCACCATATATATATATATATATATATATATATATATATATATATATATATATGTGTGTGTGTGTGTGTATTTGGCCAATGTGGCTCGTCTCTTCTTCTGGCTATGCGTGCCATGAAACGCACCGTTCCTATCCTGTATGATGTTGTATGCTTGCTAATGTACTGTCCATTCTCCTCTTGTGTTTGTCAATTTCTCCTTTGGTGGGTGTAACAGCTCCCTAACGCCATCTTCTGTTTAATGATTCGGAGCACTTTGGCGCTTTATAAGATCGCAGATTTCAATGTGAAAGTACGCTCCCTCGATAGCTCAGGTGGTTAGAGCATCCGCCCGGCAAGTGGAGAGATCCGGTGTTCAAGTCCCGGTCGAGGAAGATATTTTTACATTCGTCATCTGCTCACATCCGCCATCCCCACCTCTCTTGTGTTCGTCCTTTATATGTGTTCCTTTACCGTTTTCCTTATCTCTATTTCAATGTGAATGCATGATTGACATGCATGTGAATGCATGATTTTCCAGAAAGAAAAAGGCTAAGATAATCATTAAAAAAGGAGGGGAAAAAATAGAGCAGGTAGAACAGTATACATATCTCGGAAGTGTTTTGAACCAATACGGTCAAAGTAGTAGGGACGTGAGGAGAAGAATTGCGCTAGGCAAGGAGGCTTTCTCAAGGAGAAGGAAGTTGATGACGGGGACATTGAGTAGGGTGGTTAAGAAAAGACTCGTAAAAACTCTGATATGGAGGGTTACTATGTACGGCGCGGAAACGTGGTCGCTGAAGCAGGAGGATAGACGTAGATTGGAGGCTTTTGAAATGTGGGTGTGGAGGAGAATGGAGAAGGTGAAATGGACCGAAAGGAAAACAAATGAGGAAGTACTGGAGATGGTGGGTGAGGAGAGGGGTTTGTTGAGAGAAATCCTATGGAGGCAGGAAAAATGGATGAAAGGCGTATTGAGCAGTAGTGGAATGTTGAAGAAGGTAATAGAGGGGAGAATGTTGGGCAAGCGAGGAAAGGGCAGGAACAGGATAGGGATGTTGAACGGGAGGAAGGGAGGAAAGAAGTACACAGAGATGAAGAGGGACCTGATGTAGATGGAGTTGCTGGATTGGGTATTGTTTTGAGTTACAAAATGTTTATTTGATAGTTGTGTCCATCCAAAAACCTAGCTTAACCGGTAGATTACCTAATAATCACATATATTTATATCATGTACAATGTACATCCAGAGCCTGTCTCTGTAGTTTTTCCCATTCACTCTGTCTTCTACAATATTCTTTAATAAGCTACTAATACTCCTCTCTTATCGGGTGAAATCCTGAATGATGGACAATGCTGCATTAAATCAATTTTAATGGTACTTTTCAATCATATGTTTTTACTGGAAACGTAACCGCATTATTTCAGAGTAATTATTTGAAAAAAATATCGGCACCTCAGAAGGAACGGTAGAAGTAAAGGCTGAGTGTGTAAAGCGAACACATTCAAGGGATCGGTCTTTCTTCGCACGAGTAGTGAGCAAAGCAGAAAATGAGGAATGTGCTACTAATTCACTGGCATCACTCTTTTAATTTCCTTGGCTTCTTGTATCTAGCCATCCAATACTTTGTACATACCATCCACTGTGACACTTGCTTACGAGGCTTTGTACAGGTATAGAAAAAATGGCCAATGTACTCGTACCTTCGTATTATTAGTTTCTATTACACGTTTTCTTCCTCAAATATTCCTAAAACCTTTCAAATTGGTCTTCATTTTTCGCTACAATTTTATGCTCATTGCTCCAATCAACGTGATATTCTACTATTGTGACTTCGAAAATATTTAATGCCATTTGTATATGTTGAAGAAATATTGTACTTTTTATAAGTTTTTATATTTTATACGTTCAGGAGGTGTCTCCTTGCGACCTTCTTTGCTATGATTCTCCATTAAATATATTCACTTGTATTTTTGAACGCTTTTAATCACTGATCCTTCCTACCAAGTAAGAAAGCTACTTTTAGATTTTTATATGGGCGTTTTATGTATGTTTCTATTTCTTCTTGCCGTAACGTACTTTCTTAAAGTTTCATGCTCTCATAATGGAGTTGTTCGTAACTTTATTCAAATTCGCAGGGGCATTTCTTTCATGGGTTTCTTTAATATCCTTTGTAACTGTATCTTCTACAAAACAAAACAGTTATGTTTTCATTCCCGAATACAAAATTTCGCAGTGTTATCAAAGATACACGTAGGGTTAATTTCCTTACTGTTGTGATTTTCAAAAACTACTGGAGAAAGCACAAATATTTACTTAACGTTTCATATGTTTTTTCATATATTTTTTTTTATTTTATAATAGCAGAATCCTGACTTAATCGTGGACTTGCAATTTTTTACATTTTCAAGCATAATTCTACAGTTATTATGAAACTCCTTTGTGCTTAGAATAGGAAGTATTATATATCAGTAGACATTATCGTACTGCACTGCAGATGCGGTTGGTATTTACTTGTCTAGCCATCATATTTTGCCTGGCCCCGGTGGCGGTGGGGTAATGTCCTTACCTGTCGATACATAGTTCTCGGGTTCGATTCCCTAGGTGGATGTGTCTCAATCTGTATTTGTTGTTTTTATCATTGTTAAAAGTCCGATGTAAAGGCCAAAGTGCTGTTCTCGAATTAAAGTGATATGAATAAAAATATGTCATTGATAAAGCTAAAGGTTTAAAATATAAAAATTACGTATTAGAGGAAAGATGGGGGACCTGTATGTCCCCAACATTTCACTAAATCCATATTAGTATTCAGCTAGTTATTCCCCTACTTTGAAACCAATTCAACTTTGAATTTTTGGTTAGGTTACTACAATTGATGGTTTCCGGCGTAACTTTATGGAATCGATTCATATTGGAAATGAAAGAATAGTAACTTTGTGAATCCACAGAATTCCAAAGATTCCACAGAATTTCTGTGGAATCACTAAGTTACTATTCTTTCATTTCCAATAGGTTACTAAACTGCAAGATACCGTTCCGTATATTTCCATAATCATTTACTCCGTTCTAATTTAGCACAGGTCCTATTGAATTAACATAAATACCAATGGGAATATTTTCGGCGGCTTGTTTCCTATTAGTTGGCTAGGATTCGTTTATGTTCCTTAGCCCGCATTTTTACGCATATCCTTTATCAAAACTGAATTATACACCCCATGTATTGATTTCTTGACTTCATCTCTTACAATCTATTTTTCTTCAATTATGCTGAAACTAACTCCATTTCCACCCCAAAGTATTTCTAAACATTTTTTTTCACCTACCTCTTTAATTTGACTTGCACGATTTTTTCCCAAATGTGTTCCACGTTGCATTTCTTTTCGTGTAATAATTTTTCAGATTACAATTGGATTAAGTCTTTCTATCCACAAAATTTTTGTACTTCTTTTGTAATTCTGTCCCCTTTTGTCTTTTCCTCTCTTTCAACCACTCTGATTTTTTATTTATTTTATCGATTTGTTTTTCCCATATCAAGTTGGAATATTTTTAAATAATATTTTACTTCATATAAATCTTCATAATCTAAGGCTTTATGTTAACAACTTGCATTCAATTTACGGTTACTTTTACGGAATTCAACTGTCATTTTTTCTTTACCTATTCTATGTTATTTTATTATGTAGTAGGATGTTACTTCTGTCGGTTAGAAGGGCAGATTTCGTTTGTTCCATCTGAATTTTACAATTTTTGGGCATTAAAAGTATCTTTTCCTTCGGGTGTTCAGTGGCATTTTATTTAGTTTCTGAACTTCACGAGCAAATTCAGTATTTACAACTGTTTTTATACATTTTTAATTAGATAATATCTATAAAGTATACATTTACCCCATACTAATGGCTTTTTACAAGCAGAATCACAACTAATTTCACTTTCATTCCGTTATACTAAATTATTTTATTACTTGGCCTTCTCCAAGTTTTGCATTTCGACAGCAGGAAAAGAATATATTTAATTTTACAATATTAAATAAACTTTTAATGCATAACACTTCCAATAATGTTGCTACCACCTACGACAGTTTCAAAAAAATCAATCAAGCAGGATGTAAGTTACTTGAAGATTATGTGGTCCTTGAAAATGGGCGTGGCGTTTATTAAAAGTAGGAATATTGTAAAAAACTACCATATGTTACCAAAATGAATTTTCGTTAAGTTTATTTGTCTAACGAGTATTCCATTATTTATTTTATTATTACATTTTAAAATGATCGCTCGCTTTTTTTAATGGACTTCAGTTTATAATCGGCATTTTAAATAGATAAAAATGATCTATTACGCATATAAAAGTGTTTTAACAATGTATTTCCAGGGTATCATAACCTAGAAGATTATTTCATTTTACTGTGTAATGTTCTTACAATAAATCCCAGCATTTACCTTTTCATGACCTCCGAAGATGCATGTTCCCAACTCCTGAAATCCAGCGAATCCAATGAAATTGTACATTAATCTCTTCCAGCGCATCAATTTTCCCGGTAACAATCCTACTATATTTCAGGGTATTCCAAAATATTTAAGTACGTGGTTTCCATTTTTTATTTCAAGCTAACTTATTTACTACTCGAACTAAGTTATCCATCGAAGTTCAACACTTATTTGTGGACCACACTTTGACACACGCTGTAGCAGGTACTCAATCCAGGGATCATCGGTTTGGTATCCAATTTTATGATCTCTTAGTACATTGGCAGAGAGGTTAGCTTCCCGTTCAAAGCTCCCAATAGGAATGAATAGGGTTCGGCAACTATATGGAATGGTTTCTTTTCGGCGTTCACATGGCAGTACTATACAAGTTTACGCAATTTTTACCCACGCCTCCTTTGAAATGAGTATTTTCCCACTGACGAATTAGACCAGGCCGTGAAAGGGACTTGTACCTTCATCTATACCTCTGCATTATCGTCAACACATTGGCTGATAGAAACTGTTACGTAAGTGACTGCAGGTTTATGATATTTAGTATTACCTATTCACCTATTCTATGTTAAAAAAGAAACCTTTAATCTCTAATTGCCATCTCTTAACGCTCATACTGCTAATTGGTCTATTTGTCTCTTCTTTTAGGGCTAATTTCTATCTCTGAAAATCAATACAACTTTATGCACTCTACATGGTGACTGCATCATGTACTTTTTAAGCAAAGTGAGGATGAAGAGGTTTGTTAGAATTCAAGCTTTTTGTGATTTCATTATAGGGTCACACACTTATACTGAAAACACACACTAACACATCCAGAAATTAATTAATTTTTGTACACTTCATTCATTCATTAAGTAAACATATCTGTAAGCTTACGGCTCTGTTTTGGAGTGGGTAAATATCGCGTCTCCTTGAGAAAGGGAGGAATTGGTGGCCGTGAGCATGCACTTGTTCTTTTATCCATTTTTCGGGCGTAATCATATTTCACAAGACTTTCCGCAATCGGCGATTCTCTTAAATTGCCTTCCTCTCCACGTTTTCAAGCAGTCTTGGCCAATTTGCATGCTCATTCTCCTCCGACCTTTTGTTGTTGTTCATGGCCTAACCCCAACTTTCTAGTCACATCCTTTTCCATCTTCATTCTCCCCTACCCACCAGCCCATCCCACCCCTTACACTCACCTCATCTCCCCCTCTACCTCTCTCTCTCTTTTCCTCTCACCCTTTTCTCCTCTACTCGCTCCCCTCCCGTCCCCTCTCCCGTCCCCTCTCCCCAGATCCCACACCCGACGTCGGCCAAACTAACGAAGATTTCTCGCCTCTCGCCCCCTCATACATCCTAATTGTTTCTCTCGCGCCCAGTAACCCCTTCTCAAGTCCTCCCTCACACCACTCACCACTTCGGTTACTGCCTCTCTCCCACCCCCATAACTACCTCCTCTCATCTTCACCTCTCACTCAAATTCCCTTTCAGCATTCTCTCCGTTGCCTCAGGTTTTCTTGAAACCATTTTTCAGCCTTTCACCGCTCACTCGAAACATCCCTGGCTACTATACCTTTTCAAAACCTTCCGCTCGCCGCCGCGGACTATCTGTGGATTTTTCTCTTCGGTACCTTTTCCACCTCTGCTTATGACCATAATCATACCAGTTTTGTTTCTCTTGTGGTCATACTTCTTTGCCGAGTTTGTCTTTTTTTTATTTCGCTCCGTCTTTATATGCTTCTTGAATGATTTCACCTGCCTGTTCAAATCTCTCGGATAGAGAGATGGATTTTCTCCGTCCCTGCGAGAGGGATGGTTATTGTTTTATTACTCTCCCGTTCATTTCCCATTCTTCAACTTTTCCACAGCATCTCGACGCGCTTAAAAATGAAAACAATTCCTGAACTCCATTTCTCGATTCCCGCACCATCATATTCATACCTCCCTCCGTTTTTATTACGTATTTTTTCCCCTCCAATGTTCACAACAGAGGGGCTTGTTTGCAACTTGCGCGCATTTCTCTCCCTTTATTTGCCCTCCTCCTTTCTATTTCGGATCCCGCATTACGAGCGTTTCCATTTTTATAGTTTCTCCCCCTCCGGGTGGCATAAAAAGGGCCTCTCTTCTCGTTAAAAAGTAAGCATCAGAGGTTTCATCCCATCCTCTTTTTCTCTTCCTCCTCTTCTCTGCGAGTGAGGAACATTGAGGAGTGTGGGATGGGACAAAGAAACTGAGAGAGAGAGATCGTGGGAGAAAGGGAAAGTTTCAGAAAGGATGGGAAAAGAGAGAGTTTTGTATGTTATGGGAGGTAGGGGGGGGTGGGGGAAAGGTCTGGAGGAGGGCAGGAAGAAGAATGAGTGGAACCCGCGATTGTGTGGGAAGGAAACAAATGCCGGTCTGAGCGTGTTGGAGTCTCTTCGGATCTTTCGCACCAATGGGTGAAAATGCAAGATTATTTTTTCGTCTGTTTTTTTGTGTCTTCCTTTGTGTGTTATGATTTTATTCCGGCCCCTTTTTCAGTACAATCGTTCGATTTGCATCCGTAAATTATGGTCCATCAATGTTGAATTAAGCCGAATGCTTTTGATTGCGATATGTTATTCTATCTAATAAGGGGATATTTTGTGAAAAATAATCAAATGCCTATTTGTGCGCCCTACTTTATTTAATAACTGCATTTGGATATTATTATGAGGGAATGCCATAACTCATGTTAATCGTTAAAGTCATTGACACTTATCTTTGATTATTTTATCTAATAGTAATAATATTTTCCGTTTAATTTTGGATACCCCCACGGAACCAAAGAAGACCAGGTCTTTGTATCTTTTTTGCTATGCTCTCTTCTATCTATAATGACACTAAATCGGGTTATGCTGCCCTGGATGTAATCAACAAAACTACAGTTCACATAATGCACCCACGAATGTATTTTCTTTTTATGAAAGCTATTAATAATTGTCATATAACCGATCGCAGATGATTTTCAGATGCTTAGTGGAGGCGTGGAGGAAGAATTTTATAAGAAAATTACCTGAGGATTTTTACAAAGTATAAGCTGTCTTAAATTTTAAAATGCTTAGAAATGTTTAAATGTCTTTTCATTGAAGTATTAATTTTGGGAAATGATAGACCAAATTCTTGTCATATCCCGTAAAATTTATTAATCCTCGATTCTGTATAGTTCAATCATGTTTAGGTATACATTTTATTTTTAAATTTGGTATTTCACCTGGGGATGGATAAGAGGGAAAAGAAAGATAAAGAAAAACACCCGTCGTGTAAATAGGGAAAATTGTCTATTCCCATTCCAATAATGGCATATTTACGTAAACTGAATTTGGCGAATGTACAATTTGTGACAAAATTTTCATTTTATTGAAAAAACATCTTTCATACCGTAATTGTCGATGATATACGTATGTTTACTCGTCAATGATAGTCGTTTGTAAATATTTTGTTTAGATGAATGATAACCGAGAAATCAGAGAAATACATGGCAAATTTTCGTTAGACATTTAACTTATCCAATGAAAATTGTCAAATTCTTAATTACAATCTTCCCATCTTTGTTGATGCTTATTCTTGCCAATGAAGAAGTTAAGAAGTTCTCATCAAAGTCAAAAAAATACCTAATTTAGTGTAATAACAAATATATGTGAGTTGTATTTGTATTTCTGCAAGTCAACAGGAATTTTGATCAAATTTACAGAAAACGTCGCTTAAAGTTTCTATTCCGATCTAATGTCTTTTTGTGGGCTGGCTTGTGTTTGATCAACGATAAAAAAATAGTGTATATCACTAGCATTACGGCGCTCATAATCCACTATGTGTATTAACGATTCCACCGAATTATGCTTTCTATTCTATTACATTTCTTCATATGTGCCCTGTAAATTATTTTTTAATACCAAAGTCTATGCTATTTATACCTACTTTATGTCTGAATGAGAACCATGTTGGGAATATTCTTAAAGAATTTATTTTTGCAATTTATCATAACGTAAGTCCCAGGAGTAGATTTTTTGGAGAACTTTGCTCCATGCCATCATGATATAGAAACCCAAAGAGATTTGTAAGGGATTGTGAAGTAAGTTGCATAGAACCAACTGACAAATGATAAAATTAAACTAGTAATTGCTGGAGACGATTGTAAATTAACTAAGGAGATCGAGAAAGAGGAATGGAGGGAAATAAATGAGAGATTCTAAAAGAGAGAATTAAGGGAGGTAATTCAAATCATGATTTCAATTATGGAAACAAAGAGAATGAGATATAACATGCACGATATGCAAAGAGTGTATCAAAGAAAAATTAAAGCTTTAATGCTGAATGTTCTGTACAATGGAGTTCCAAATGTTTCTCCCTTAATTTCTAAGGCTATGAGAAGATGGACCTTTTAATTGACCATCGTGGATCATGTCTGTTCTTGACATTGCTCTGACATGGCTGTGAAATTCTTTTTTGTACGAATTTTTAAAATTGATTTTAATACTTAGCCTACCATTTAGAAGAGGATTTTGGAGTGTGTCTGTTACATAAAACACTTTCTGCAAAACTTAAATGCCTATTGCCTTAGACAATTTTGATAGGTTCATTTTATTCCTATTCTTAAACACCTTATTCACCCTTCTTCTTAGGTTACCTTATGTTTTATGACTATCACAACGTCGAACAGCTTTCAACCTTTCATTATCCCCTTTATTTACTTTTTTTTCCAGCTCCCAATTTACGCCTAATACATTCTGTCTTCTCCCTTCCTCCCATCAGATCTAAATTCCTAAACAAGCTTATTTTCTGTACCCTCCTTACGTATCAGAACCCTGTCACATTTGATTTGAGTGTTCTAATCCTTACATATCTAATCACCCTAGCCAGTGTGTATTTGTGTGCTTCCATTTTTTTCATCTCTTTTCCTTTGGCAAATGCGTTATTTTTGTCATTTTGCTCAGTTTTGGACATATTTTGGTTTAAATGCTTAGAACGTTCCGCATACTCTAATTCAATATTAATGACTCTACGTTTTAACGAAGCCTAAAATTTTACTTCAGTTAGCCTGATGATCCCTAATTATAGCGAAGTTCATTTTTCCTCGTAGATCATTTATCCACAAGCATGAATTTTCTGACATAATTCCCAGAATATTTCATAAAAAAACACTGATAATTGGCCATATAGAAAAATCGAACATGTTAACCAAAGAGCGATAAGAAATATTTGAATGGAATTATATTGAAACAATTCAGACATATATGCCATTGAAAAGCCAATTCCCGAAAATATAAATTTCTAGGTTTGAGTGTTAAAATATTGTGGCGAAAATAACAAAATGTGATATAAATTACTAACCACTCAAGATATGCCATAATTATATAAAGAAATCGTATAACCATGTTATGGGCTTCAGGAATCAGAATATACAAATGTTTTTATTATTGCAATTCTAACTTCCTCAATGAAAGAACAAGAAATTGATGTTACAATGCATTGCCTCATTGCATTGACTCATGAAAATTGACTAAACCAATGAAAAAGACACCAGCTAATTTCCACTTAATGGGTATTTGTGAATTCTAAAAGTAATTTCCTTGAGTTTCGAACTACCACTTTTTTTGCTCTTTTTCATAATATGATTTTGGAAATATGACTGTTTTTTACTCATAAAAGGCAGTTCATAATGTAACACAATTTTGAGTTATTGCTATATCTGATGATCTCGCACGCCCGCCACTAGCTAAGTATGCAAACACATGTATACATGGAGGGTATATAAACAATGTACTGTGCTACTAGGAAAGTAAGCATATAAATAGTTACCAGCTAAATACAAAAAATGCATGAACCAAATCCGATTTATGAGAGAGAGGACTATAATTTCGGAGGAATTTGAACCCGATCCTAATAGAGTAGGCATATTAAATACATATATCTTTCAAGAAGCATGATTTGTAGGGAAATTTTTGCAAAAGCATGTATTATACTAATGTTTATCAAATTTTTACTATTCGAAAAAATTGATTTATGCATCTCAGATATCTGGGAAAACGAAGTGGTAATATCTTTATCTACTTCTTTCATGGGTGAAATCTTATACTGCCTAGAATTGATAAATATACCCATTACTGTTATTCATATTATTATACGATACGATTCGTATTTTTACCAAAATAACTTATTGTACGAATTATAATCACTCTCCTAATAATCTTAAGGCAATCACTATTTTTTCGTAGCATTAAAAAACACGATTAACAGACACGCGAAAAAACAACAATTGGAACTACATCCGAGTGCCTTACCAAGAGCATTCATGTGAACAAAATTGACAGTTTGGTTTGATTACGTGTACAAATGGTATAATCCTTGGTTGTTAACAAAATTTATAATGACAAAATATATCACCTGACCCTTAATAAGAAAATGATATTCATAATTTCCGAAAGTTTTATTAGTCGTTGGCGTGGTGAAGTTTCCTTTGTGCAGCTTGAGAATAATGTAGTTCACAACCTCGATTAATCGTTCCATTAGAGCTATGTTTTTGTGCCTTGAATGACATAGCGCTGTACCATATAAATCGGATTTATTATCTGCACTGATGTTCCAAAAGTTCTTTTAAGAGTCTCGCTTCTTTCACAAATCTTCCCACACGATAACGATACAAGGTCATGAAACGCTCCGTGCCGCTCTATTATACCAAAACTGAATGCCAAGTTTGTTTTCACTATGCGTAAAATCACGCTCTCTGATTCCTAGTTATCGTTTTTATTCAGTGAAACGATCGATACATTAATTTACAATAGAATGGAGTTATTAAATTTAAAATTGATGAAAAAAATCTCCAAGACACATCGAAAAGTAAACAATAATATTGATGATAATTTGAAATTTCATAATGCTGACTTTATTTTTTTCTTATTTCAAGTTAAGCTAGTGATAAATAAGCGATATTTCTTCTCTGAAGTTTCGGTATACAGTTTATAAATGTAGAGACTCTTTTTTAAGGAAATTCATATAAACATGGTAATACTAGCTTCCTGACTTCATCAACCAGCAACCGCAGTTATCAATCCGAAGGTTGGTTTGATTTATGAGAATGGAACTCACCTAGTAATAAGCCCGGTGATAAGGTGTGTTAAATATACACATTTAGGGGGGCCAGTTCCTTTCCTTGTGCCCCCTACGATCTCACAGGAAGATCTAGTGTCTTACAAATCACGAAGCTTATATGAAGCTTATGGTATCCCCTAATCATTAATCTACCACGTACTTTCCATTGACTTGACTAAATGGTCCTAAATTAACAAAATGCATTATTCAATTTATTCGGGCTCGCAGTAAATTAAACAGTAAAGGTAACGTAGGTTGATTTAGTATCCTGAAATATGTAATGGGCGCGCTCAATCATGACGCGCAACTTACAGTATATTTTTTAAGTAGTCTCATTGCATTAGATGAATGGAAAACTTTGGTTTTAAGCAAAAGTAACGAAAGCATCCTTTAAAAAAGTGAAACGAAGAGAGAGGATGGGGATTTTCGTTTGACCCGGATGGTGCTAGGGTATAAGAGACTTCATAGGGTTCATTCAACTCTTCCACGTCTGTTGCCGGGGCGTAACTCACACCTCACACTCGTCTTTACCGTTTGCGATGAGAAAATGTAACCAAGTCGTGTGAGTTTCCTGAATTAGAAGGAATGGGAGATATCTTTGTGTATGTGTGTGTACTGACCGAACTGCATTGTCAGAGATTGCATTTCGGGGGACGTGAGGCCAGAGTGGAACGAACTGCGTCGTGGTGCCCTCGTGCGTGTGTTTTGTGATTGCGGAGAGGAAAGCGGTAAAGTATCGAGGGGAAGATAAGAAGCGTATGCGCGCTGAATAACGCGAAGGAATATGCCCTCCCACCTGCTTACGCCCAGTCCTGCGTACCAATTGTCCACTCAGATCACCATCTCGGCTCTCCGGGACGAGCCGGGTTCCCAGGAGAGGATGGGGAGAGCGCGTCAGTGGATGTGCGGGGGCTGGGTAGGAGAAAAAAAGGAGGATTTCCCTCTTGCGCCCGCGCCGCATCTTCCTTTCTTTCACCTTCTCTTTTCCCCCTCTGTCTTTCCTCCCTTTCATCTGCCTACCTCCTTTTCTCTTCTCTTTTTCTCTCCCTCTCTGGATCGTTCGCCAACCCGTTTCGGTGCACGGTCAGCGAGCATTCCAACACGGATCCCGCACATACTCCGCCGAGATTGCCTAGTTTTATTTTATTTTGGCGTCGTTAGGGTGCGAGCGATGGATTTCTTTTTCCACCCGTGCCGCCCACCTAGCGCCGTGAAAAAGGCCCATGCGCTTTTTTTGGGTCTGACCTCAAAACATTTTCCAGAAATTTGCAAAAGGAGCGAACGCAACAATCCATCTAGATTTCAGAAGTGCTGCAAACAATGGCGTTCGTTGTCTTTCTTTCTCCCACACTAGGGTGTTGGTAGTTGAACGATTCTAGATCGTTTGAATTCCATCACGGTCTCAGCAATGAATTGCAAAATGAATATTTATTTTCTTGGCTGTTAACTTTTGTCAGAATGCTCTTAGTCAGTATCTGCGCAAGAGAGGGAATTAATGTGATGGGAAATGGTTCGATTCCAGAGCTAGCGGAAAATGATTATTTCAATTTTACTGCCTTATGGGGTGCCTTGTTATAAAGAGATGGTTAAATGAATGTTAATAAAATTGAAGTAAAATAATGAACATTACAAGAAACGAGATTATTTTAGTTTCGTAAAAAAATCGTGAAGTAAAGAGGACCGACAGCTTCGTAACCCATAGGGGCAAATATCTCGAACTGAAACGCATTCGTTACGAGAATAAATAATAAAATGTTTGGTAGAGAGATATCCTGTAGTGCTCGACTGAAATAATAAAATGAGTTGCTTCGACTTTTTCAAATTCACAATGAATGAAAAACTTACTTTGATGTGCGAAATGATGTAGATAGAGTTGCTGTTGATGATGATAGGGAAGGTTATATTTTAATAAGCCCACCTGTTTCTTTATTTTAATTTTAATTATCTAAGAGTTCATACATTTATGATTCTAAACTAAATACAAACAACATTGACATAATCTAACATATTTTATGCATAGTTAATAACCAATTTTCACGCACAAGTTTATTTAATGTAAGGTGTTTCATTTACCTATCGTACTATTCCGCCGAAATAATAAGATTGCCTCATTTTTTTGGAATATCACGAGCTTGCTATCATCTAAAATACTAAAAGTTTATTAAGATTAACCACATGTATACATGTTTAATACCCACTGTGTGTATTTAACACACATTTCCAAAATATCGAAAAAATGAAGAAAGAACTCAGAAAGAGGAAAAATCTTAGGAGAAAAATCTTAATGTCGGGAGGTATAGGAAAACCCCAGTTGAATCTGGCTTATTCCTACGTAGTAGTACCTGTACTATATGTTATACTGGTATACTTCGGAATAGCTTCATTAAATCGCTCGAATTTTAGGGTCCTGATGGTTTTATGAACATTAAGTTATTGAGATGATAATTTAATATTTATGAATTCAATTTCAAAAGTTTGAAATATTAAGGTGAACAATTGTAACATTTAAAAGATATGAAAGTGAAAGAATACCAATGTGTACTAATTGAAAATATGATTGTATATGATAATGCTTGTATGAATTGGAGAGAGTGAAATGGCCGTCCCTTTTAAAAACGGTAAGCAAGATCAACAGGAGAAACAATACGAATGGTAAACATAGTCAGGCTTCGGAACCCACCAGTGGAAGAATGTGCGCTACGAGTAAGTGGGGTAATTTAAATAATGGACAAAGTATTAAATACATATTAAACAGTAGAGTAGTAATAGTAGTGGTAAAGTACAGAAGTAATAGGGCTAGAGAAAATAAAAAAAATGACAGGTGGTGAGATGCTGACAGATTTAGGAGCCAGAGAAAATGAAGACACCCTATGTTGGAAGGTGAAGAGTAGAAGAAGAAAATCATTACATACGTATAGTGCAGATAAAGAGTCTGTACCCAGTATCTCATTTAAAGAAAGTCCGTGTTACGTGGATGAAGATAGCTTGGGCCAAAACTTTTAGTTAGTGAGAAAAAGTATGGCGGAAAAGGAAGGCAAACAAAGCAGTAAGGTCCTCTGTCCATTTTATTTTTCTCTCTGACCACTCGTGACCATATCTATCTTCGTATTTTCCAGCTACCCAATTACTTTTTGGGATCTCATGTTCCAGGTCTCTACGTTACTTTTATCCAATTTGACAGACTCTCCCCTGCCGCTAGTCCCTTCCTTGAGATCTGATTAGAGGGCCATTTAGCCTCCGGGTATAATTTACCGAGAGATACATCGTGGTTTAACCGTTATGTGGTAGACACGAATCAATGTTAAAGGAAATATTCCATTGAGATACTAGCGTAATTAATCTTCGTTGAAGACTTGGTTGAAAAAATTAAATTATAAGTCTTGTAATGGGGCCATTAAGGTGTTTTGAATTGTTAATTTGGGCATATAAATTCCTCTTATTGTATTTGCGTGCGTATGTAGATATTTGCATGTATATGTGTGTATATTTTAATTTATTCATATATTTTCTCGGACGGTGGCTCACGAATTACAATACAATTTACTCTGAAGAGTGAACATCGGAAGTAAAAATTCTTTCATATTGACGAACGCTTTTATGGATGCATTTTTTTTAATTAAACATTTTCGAGTTTTTAACAAATGAATTTTGTTAAAAAATATAAATTTACTTCATGTGCCACTCATTACTTTTTGTAGATAATTTTTAGCAAAATATATTGTGTTGCTATTCATAAAAATGTTTGTTAGGCTAGTGAGTGGTGGTCATCTTGCTTGGATTGTCTCGGGTAAAAATCTAGGATAAATTTAGACAAACTCCTCTAACTTTAAGTTGTGATATATGTTAAGTTCCAAGATTTTTTGGTAAACGACATCACAGCGGGAGGAGCTGTCCATTATCCTTTGAAAGCGTGGATTCAATGCCCGATATAAAGCTTAACACTCCCCGAACTCTAACCTAAACTATCAAAATGATCATATAATTGAAGTCTACTACCGTGGTCGTAGAACAGTATATGCCAATTCTAGCAAAGCCTCCAAAAAATGTTTAAAATTCTCAATGTGACAATATCTTTATTGTCCTATTCCATGTAGCCTAATCAAATGGAGATTAATTGGTGTTATAATGCATATGTTTTCACCTTTGAAGCAATCCAAATAACGACAAAAATCTATTAAAATACATAAAAGTTTAATTTGTTATGAGAAAACATAAATAATCCTAAAGCAGCTTACATTTTTTTCCAAAATAATTATAGAGATTGATGTATTGTCTTTTAAAATTTCAATTCTTTATTTAATCTTCAGAAGCAGTAGGTTAATCGTAAATACTTGGTGGTCTGGATCATTTTGCTACGGGAGAATATTAATTTTGTTTAATAATTATATTGAAGACAGTACTATCTGTCAATCAGTAAACGAGATTAAAAAATTGTTTTTGCACGTCCACGAAGAAGGGTACATGGGAAAGGGGGAATTCAGGATTATAAATTTTCTTTTTGGCGTGCCATGAGCTTTGATCCAAAATACAAAGATTATAAATAAAGGAGGAATAAATAAATAAATATATATATACATATTCCATTACCATTTACCATAAATTATCGCGATTACTCATATTTGTTTAGTGTACGGGTACTAGACGAGTGGAAGGAAATGGATATGCCCTACTGAAGTATGGTGAGAAGGAATTCATTTTCAGTGAAGCGCCTGTCCAACGGAAGATACTTGGGTAGTGAATAATTGATTTATCTTCTTTTTCTCCACTCGGCTTCAAATTACCTAATCTTTCAAATCCAGAAGTAGACTTAGTTACATGTAGTGTATTCTCCATATCCTCTAATCTAGTATTCTTATTTCTAAACTTGAGTAAAAACATAATTATAGCAGTTTGTATGTAAAAAAGATAAGAGGATTGGATCCTTGAGATTTCCACGGTCCGCTTGAAGGGGCGTTGTAGGGTCAGCGACAATGACCCCTAGACTTTCTCACTTTTGAAAAGGAACGGTAGTGAGCTTTCAAGGAAAGGGAGTTCCATGGAAAAAGGTCTAACCCTAACCCCTCTTACGCTCATTCCACTAGCAGAACACCCTTTCTCCATCACTTCCACTCCCTTGTATCCCAATTTCCCTTTCCTCCGACTCCGGCCAACTCCCTACCATAGTTCTCTCTCTCTCTTCTTCGAATTTCTCCTTCTTGTGCGGTTGAAGTTGGGGTAATTCTGAAAGGCTTTGTAAGTGAATAATATATAGTTTTGGTATAAACCTTTGGGTTGAAAATTAGGTGGAAAGTCGAGCGTGAAAAGGAAGTTCGTTTGGATAAAGCTTTTTCGTGATGGTTTCGTGGCGACACAGCTGTTGAACGGAGATATTAAGTCATAGAAATGAGGTAGTTTGAACAATTCCTTGGGTTTACGTGATACCTGTGTATATAAATCAAGTCATTGTATATTTTAGAAGCTGCGGTTATAATTGACACATTTTATTGTGTAATATCGTTCTAAATACCAAATTTGCATTCACCTTGAGTAAATTTATTTCTTGAACCAAACGGCACAAGGGAAGTTTTACTTTTTAACAGTGTTGATTATTGTAGACTTTACAGTGCCTCATGGCACTGTATTTTCTAAGCTTTTAATGTAAGGTTTTTATATTACCAATAAGGAACAGAGTCAGGAAATTACTGTAAAACATAAATTATCGAAATAAATACCAGCATTCTTGTGACTTATTCACATTGTTCGTTGAAAACAAAAGAGGACGATAAAAATGTTTATATTGGATGGAGTATATTTATGACAGGAAATTATTGTAACGTCGGATAGTAAGAGCGCCAGGAAACACGATATAAATGAAGTTCAACTTAACACTTATAAATTGATTTTTCTTATCTCACCACTCAAGCTTTTAATTGACTAACCTCTCTGCTCGTAGAGTTTAAACAATACTAAATAGTATATTTTACTTACCCCATGGTGTACTCCTTTAGTTTCTCATTCATTGCAACCTACATGACTGTCTTCATCAAAATATGGTATCTTAAATTGTATCCAATAAGTTATTCCTTACTTCTTTTCGTATTTCCTAATCATTCCTTTTCTCTGTGATGATTTTCTTTCAAAATCTTAATATATTATAAAAGATATACATCACCAATTTACGTCAGTTGTATAAGAAATATCTTAACTAATGCTTGGAGAGAAATTTCCCGGAAACTATTTTTCACTATCAAATAATTAGACAGCAATATATTTGGTGAAATTTAATTGATTAACCTTCATTATTTTTATTTGTTTAATTACCTAGAATATTCGTATAAATTGTTGAATGATTAAATATCTAAAAATTTATTTCGAAATAATAGTTCATGGAATTCTATTAAATTTTGTCGCTTTAGCTATGAAAATAAATGCGGTTTTAAATACAACAGTTCTTAGCATTTAACTTTGAGAAATTTTTTCACGTATTATAGATTTATAATTTTACTATGGATTACAAGAAGAAAACTAAATGGTGCAGTAGTACTCTACTTACTCATTACTTTACAGAACATAATGGGTAATAAAATCATTTTTCACGCACAAATGAGTTAATGTTTGACTTAGAAATCTTATTGTTACCAAGCTATTTATTGAGAGAAATCCGTATTAAAAACCTGTATTCGTTCATTCTTAAGTTTTGATATTTAATTTGAAATATGAATAGCCTTATATGGCTTCTTGATAATTGATTGAAAGCTTCGCGACCAATTTATGGAGGCATGTGAGAATATTGGAGATATTGGGAGAGATTCACGTTGTTTGATGAAAAACCAAGTTGGGCGCGTACACAGAACAAATATCCAATTCTGATGTTGCCTCTTCAAGGGGAGAAGGAATATTTCAGTTTTACCAGGAACGTCTTCCAAAACCTTCCATGGTCTTTGGCTTTCTTACATTTTTCCCACATATACTAGATGATATTTTTCAGAAAAATACAGGTTATTTCTTGATGTAAGTACTGCACTCATTTTAAATAGCATGCGTTTATGCAACAATAGGGACCCTGAGGTAAAAACCACATACTGATACCTCCTCCGAGTGTTCCCCGAATGTTCTAAATTTGGTTTATGGTCATAACTGCTGGATACATATACAAATCGGAGAATATAGAAATTTGGTAGTTCTACCTACAATGATAATATACTTATCAATTATTATTACTCCATATTATTATTAGTGTTTTAGAGGTGAATTATGGAATTTCGTGAGAGAATCATTGGAAATAATTAACGTGTATGCAGAGAGAGTAATTATCTGCGCGATAGTTTTATCAAGCATACGATTAATAATATATTTTACTCTCTTTTTCGTGTTGTATTTTCATTATTAATCAAGAGAATAAAGCGTTAATGTAAGTCAATTATGAAGTTGATTTAAAAAGCCATAGCTATCCTTTCAGTCTCGCGTATTTTCAATTTCGAAAAATATTGACCACAGAACCATTCGAGTAAAAACTAGTCAGAAAGACCGCAAAGAATTGCACTTTTTGATAAATTCACATTGGTTTATGTAATTTTTTTACTAAATATAATATATATTTGAATTTTTTATAGGATACCCTTACCAAATGTAAACATTATTTATATCATTTTAACCTTTATTATATACCTACTATTTGTGGACTAATAATAGAGTAGGCACTTAAACCTTTGCCAGCCATTGAGACTGTTGTTTTAAATCCTTTCATTTTTAAGCCTAAGCATAACTAATTGATTCATAGACTGCGCTTTAATTATTAGCGATATTAAACCAATGTTACTATTTTAATTTAAAACCATTTCACAAAGGCCACATCGAATCCATGATATTATAAAATAGTGCCAGAACTTTTCGTATCAGTAAATGTTTTCGTGGAATTATTTCCTATTTAATGTTTTCACATGTATGTAATTCGCAAAATTCAAATGTAACTGGGCGTCAAATAAATTATATAAAGTAATGAACGAATAAATGGAACGAAATATTATCAGTGAAAAAACATTGGTAGATGGCTTCACGAATGATTTTTCAATCATCCTAAACATTCAGGCATTTGAATTTTCGTAAATACCAAAAACCTTCTTGAATCTTTGAAAGCATTACATTCTCACGTCGGCATATTGAGTTGAATCGGTTTTTTTTAAAGTTTTTTTATTAGTTGTATTTTGCTTTGCCTTCATCATGATTTTCATTGTTTAGACGACAGAGAGAAAATTGCGTCGAGTGTTGCCTACCTATCGGGAAACACCACACGGAAGACATGTGAATGCCGTGTTTTCCATAATCAAAACAAAAGCACCACCCAATATGATATTGTTGGAAATAAATGACGTGTACTTAAATGTTACATAATTGCCTGCTATGGCTCTGGGGGTACAATAGGTAGTCAAATGATGACCTTGAATTGAACGTGAGTATCAATATTATTTTGAATCATAAATTATATAACTGAAAAATCAATTGAACAACCCACGAACTCTTGGAGGATGTTATACACAATACAACATACGTTACATCCTATGTGCACGAACAATTTACAAACTATGGACATTCTATGTCGTTATTTTTGGTGCTTATTTTTACTATTAATTTAATTTTTTTACTATTTGTCATGCAACGCGAATAGGGATTAGTATTACTGAAAGCAGGGTAAGCGAATGTGAGATGATGGCATTGCTGATCAATTGAAACGAAAATTAATCGATAATTGTGTCTTCCAGATAACGTATGGATCTTTAATAGCAATGGTCGGAAATAGATTTTAGATTCAAAATGGGATATTCTGAGGAGTATCTATTTTCGGGCAACTTCTGTTTCCTTGCATGAAATTGTTGTACAAGTTGAAAGGTGTTCATCAATCAGGTATCATTTTTATGCTGTATTTTAAATAAAACTTAATTTTTTTCATTATAATCAATTGCTAAAACAACAATATAAATCGTATACCCATCGGATACCTTTTTCGGCAGTTATCTTAAAACACTTTTTCCCTCATAATTGGTTGGTCTCAATGAATGAGCTGGAAAAATGTCATTCAGCCTGCCTTTTAGGAATTGCAAACACATTTTTTAGTTTATTTCCATTTTTGCTCTCCAATGTGAATTAATTAATTTAACTCCTGATATGATGTTTGGGTTCGGTATTTAAGTGAGTGAGGCTAAAACTGGGCGGTTTGTGAACACGTTGATTCAATAATTTCATCAATTTTTTGAATTTATTAGATAAAAATTAACAGAATCAGGAACACAGGGACTTTCTTTATTGATCGGGAATTTCGAAAAACCTATTACCATATTGGCATTGAAAACAAGTATATACGATTTCCTGTCCTAAGATATTTTCACTGTCGTTTGACGTTCTCATTGTGTTAAACTATTAATGTAGTTTTTTATTTAATATAAAATTGAAGAAATTTAAATGTTTAGCTAATATGTAAAAATCATTTACAGAACATGCACTGAAGCGATTTAAGCTTACTTATATGAAGAGAAAATACTGAAAAATATAATCGATATATAGGTTTAAAGATATCACATCGGTATTTTTATCTCTATAAGCAAATGGTGTGCGGTTTATTCTCTTTTGGTTATATCAATCCGAAGCCTTTTCGCAGGTTCGAATCTATATCACCCGTTGAATGTTTTCGCCTTCAATAGAACTTCGAGTTTCTCTCTTTCAAATATCTCGAGAGAACGGCATTCCCTTCAATATTGTTTGCAAACGGTGGTTAAAATGCGCTTCTATCACAAGGATGGAATTTTCTTTAGAGACGCTAGTCAGCAAGTGAACGACATTTTTGCTGCAATAAATTCTGGGAGGAGATTAACTGGCAGCGGTTTCTGTCTTCTCGCTGCTACGCTGTCATTATGCGGCTAACCCTAAAATGTGAACACAAAGGGTGTTACGCGAGGGACCGTAGATGTTTTGTCCCCGAACCACAACATTCATTTCTCTTCGCTCTCTATTTGGTTTTAAAGCTCCACGATAAGGCATCGATGGCCCTAAGCCGTGCTGTAAACCACCTCAGAGACATCTAGCGGCATTAGAGTTAACTCCCATGTACCTGTGTCGGCGTCGGCGCGGGGAATTCTTGATGCACTGGCTTTTGAGGACACAGTTCTTGATAGAGATGATGTGCTAGAAATCTGTGGGTCATTGTCACGCAAGTCACCTTAGTTTGGAAATAACAGAGCCACGTCTTGAGTTGAGATTGAGAATGGAGATTTGTGAGATCGCGGGAGCACCTTACTTGGTTTCTAGCGACACTAAAGTCATGCCGCCGAATTTCCCTTCAAATTAGTTACCATTTGTCATTTTAGATTAGTATAAAAATATGGGTTTCATTCCACAGTGAGGAAATTAAATAAAGCGCTCACGTGGAAATATGCAATTTCTTAATACAATATGAAAATAATGGAAATCACGGCTAATTAAAGCTTTGCTGTAGGATAACGGAAGAATGAGTTACAGTCAGTAAAAACCTAACCTCTTATAATGCCGTATTTACATTTTGTTAATCATTGAAAGATAATAAACTAATAATATTTCCTAAACATGCCAATATTTTGTTATAAAGATCTTTGAGTGTATATTATTGTTTTCATAAATGCTCATGAAACGAATAAGCTGACACTTTCATAGATATTCGCTCTCATATGTACTTCACACTTAATGGGGTTGCTTAGATTTTCCGGAAAATCAGTAAAAAGAAATGTAATAAGAAAATATTTCTTCTCCTCCCAATTTAATTCAGTACATCGTTAAAAATATTTTTTATAAAACTTTCATTTTCCAGTTGATTCTTTTTAACTTATTTATAATTAATGTGGGCTATTTACGTTTTCACTCCGAAAATGCCATTTAACAATTATTGCAGACATAACACAGATGGACTGAGGATCAAAAACCATGACTTCTCCTAAAAGATATTTCAAATAATTTTCTGAACATACCAAATTTAATTTATATAATAAAACAATTTACAGTTTTCGAATCATTTAATATTGGAATTTTAATAATGAAGCCATAAGATATTGTTCGCTGAGCTGTCTATCCGTTTAGCAGAAATTTGAAAAGAAATTAATGATTTCATAAGTAATTTAAAATCATGAATTTTTTCATAAGAAAGAACTTCATGTTATTCTTCTAACACTACAAATGTAATAGATGAATCTGATTCTTATCCGTTCGTAATAAATGACAATTTTCATTTTTCATGTTGGTATATTCAAATATTTGGCTGTATTTCCGCGGCGGTTTGCTTAGAGATGATTTCTCGTAGTTCCACATGATCACCGCTTGGTGCGCATCTGTTCAGGGGCGCAGTCATTCTTGCCCGTAGACTCCACGATGGGAGTTGAACGAGGGCGACAAACTCAGGACTTGGTAGGAACGGAAGGAGATGAATGGTGGGCTGGTGGGAAATGATAGCATTCACAACTTTGAATTCTCACTTTAGAGCAATCAGGAGAGAATTACTCCAAAGGTTATTCAGTTTAAAATAGTAGGGATTTTAAATGATATCAGATATGTTATTGATCTGCACAAGAACAGTAATGTTATGACCGTTGGCTTTATTTAGCATGGCCATAAAAGTCAAGTGATGTGATTGTGATTTCCACATCTTTCGCTGAATATTATTTAACTCATTCATTATAAAACATGGCCAAGTGCATTATAATAAGAAACTTTTAAATTGACAGAGTTAAATATGTACATGCTCTCTTTTTTGATAATAAATAGTACGACGAAATTACATGCTGAATTTCCTGGTTACGAGTTATAACTACTGGCCTGCAGATATTCCTAACAAGGTTCAATATCCAAATTGTTGGAATATGAAAGCTCTCACCGTGGTTCAGATATGATTATCAGATAAACAGGTCATGTATATAGTTTGGGAAAATATTTTGAGAACTTATTTTTCTTTCATGCCACATATTTCAGTATCATCATCAGTCACAAGTGGTCGAAGGTTAAATGGTTTTTTGGCCACGGAAAGTTGAGAGGAGGGCAAAAAGGAGCATGGGTGCAGCTTTAAGAAAGTTATTTCGTTTTCTAATTTTTGAATTGGTAAATAAGAGATCCTGTTGTGTAAACTCCATCATCTTCATTAAATATTCTACCAGGCTCACAAATTTTTAAGGTATCCTAAAGGTTATGCATTTAGTACGCCACTACAGTTTGCGGGTATTGCATGATTCACGGGGCACGGGTCACCACTACGCCGACAATACCCGACTTACTTTTTCTTATCCGAGACTTCGCATTTATCCGTTTCTTTAATTACATACCTTCGATGAATCGATTTGAATATTTAATTTTAAGGCATACCCATAAACTATTTGTTTTACTTCACTATGACAAGTCCAAATGTTCCGTCATTGATTGGCATTTCGAGAGAGTATAAGCAACACTTTCACCTAGTGAACAAATATTTATACTGATTTAACTAAGAGTGATAAGTTACTAAAAAATAAACGAATAATGAACTGAATGATTAAATGAATTATAAAGGTAAACTAAATAATTATAAATAAATTACATACATTTCAATGACTCTACGAACCTAGATGTACAGTATATGTCAGCATGGGTATATAAGTTAAAGAGTTTTGAAAGGACAATCACGGATTACGCTAATCTGATATAAATGTTGTTGGAGAATACTATCGGAAAAGATTGTCAAAATTCTAATAACATTGTTGCACAGGGACTTTACAGAGACTTCTGCAAAACTGATAAATCTTGTCAAAAATATGTCATGGTTCATTCTCTGTTAAAACTTAATACTGAACACTGGATAATGTGGAATTAGTTGTCATAGTATATTTAATCCTAGCACTCACTTAATATTAACTGCTTAACGAATGATGTCTTCTACAATTTTGAGAAAGACGTGCATAATATTCAAATGTAAGTGCATCTCGTATGCTATCACATATATATCTTTTCCAACACGTTTGGGGAATAAGATATTCTTTTCTCTAAAACATAGAACAGAAGGTCACATCAAACATGGATTTTATTTTATTTCGGCAATCAAGTATTTATCTAGATTCATTCGTAAATTCATTCATGGAATGAAGACACAAGTTAATAAATACAATACGAGCATCAAAGAACTGATCAGTTTGAAAATTATGCATTCGTTCTTTAGGCACATCCATTTTGTAATTGATTTTTGATAATAGGGGATCTATTTGCGCAGAATTGAGCACCACACTAAATCCCTGGCTAATACTGTCATCTGGCTGATTTATATGGAACTGCGAATTAGAAGTTGTACGAACACTCGGCTGAGTTCAAGATGATCTTCTTTCAAATGCAGATTTTTCATATTTTCCGTTTCCTATTCTCTTTTATTTCATGCAAATGATAAGAAATGGATCGGATCTATCCTCCTTCATGAGACGATACCTCTCTCGACAATGCATGCAAACGCAACTCTCTCCACTACGTGGTAACTGTTTCATAAACGAAAAATTTGAGCAAATTCACATTCACAAAAAAAAATATCCACCCATAATAGCCGATTGAGAAAAGAAAAAAATTATGCGTTTTCAAATTAAATAGAGAGAAGTGGACTGATTTTGGATTCAGGGTTAGTTTAGCGTACAAGTTGAACTTTTATTTTATCTTGGTAGGTTGGAAATACAAGGGAAATAGTTGGATTTGAAGGCCTCTGAAAAATGAATCTGAAAATTTTCTCATAACTTTTTTCCGCCTTGCTTCATCAGGTTAGACGAAATTTTTTCAAAATATGTGCACATGTTAAAGATTTTAGTTGGTTTCTTGTGAAAGTTGGTATAATAGATGAAGGCGTTAAATATTTGAAGAGAAAATGAGTATACGCGTTAAGAAGAAAATAAAGCTCTCTTGTATGCTCATATGTACGCTCTTTTCCATCAGTTTGGTAGATAATCATCTATTATAATATAATGTAGACTTCAATCTTCATGCCAATCAAATTCCGTGAAATCTCCAAAAATTACGTTTGTATTAAATTTAAATGAGATTGCGTAATGTTGTCTTTAAGAAAGGCCAGCGTTAATGCCCACCAAATGCAGTGGTTCTTTTTATGTTTGCTCTCTGGAACAAATATACTCAAAATATACTAGTAATATTGCGGTTTTATGCAATAATGTTGGGATTAAATCATGAAAATAGTTACCTTTTTGTTTTGGATTCTAGCCATTGAGTTTTTTCTACATATGCTAGTGGGTAGTAGAACGAAATACACTTTTTTACTTAGGATGGGCTTGATCCGTCTATGCTTGGCGGATCCGCGAGCTGTGCGTATGGTGCCAGTTATGTTAGTTTCTGTTGTCCTTGTTTTTTACTGTTCATCTAAAATGGAAATTGACGAAATTATGGAGCAACGAATCAACATCAAGCTTTTTGTTGTAGTGGGGTAACAGTTATGAAGAAATTACTGAAATGTTGACTGCTGTTTACGGTGATAATGCTCCGAAGAAAACTTCCGTTTTCAAGTTGATTAAGCGTTTTAAAGATGGCCGACAAGACGCCACGGATGATGCAATGCCAGGACCACCTTCAACCACCTGTATTGACCCCAACATTGATCGTGTGCGGTCCCTTGTCCTTACCGATCGTCAAAATACTGTCCGAATGATAGCTGATGAACTTAATTTAGGGAACTGAATTGTGCACACTATTTTAGCCAAACATGATGGATGGATCCTTCACCATGACAAAGCACCTGCACATTCTACATTGATTTTTCGCCAGTTTCTGGCAAAAAATTAAATCGCCATCCTTTATCATCCTTGATATTCACCAGACTCTCCCCATGCGACTTTTCCTATTCCTAAAATAGAAAACGAATATGAGGGGACATCACTGGAATGAGATGGAAGCAATAAAGCAAGAAACGACGATGCAACTAAAAAGCCTAACTGCCGAAGACTTCCAATGGCGTTTTAAACAGTGGAAAAGAAGGTAGAATGGGTGAATAGCAACGAATGGAGAGTTCTTTGAAGGGAACAAAATCGATGTAGACTGAATTTTTCAAAACAAAGTATTTATGGCCTCAGTTCGCGTAATTCTTGGACATGGTAGTACGTATAAAACCAACCATGAAACAAAAATATTTAGACTACAATTTTGCAACCCATATCAGACCAAAAAATACATATTCCTTATCCATTAGAGGACACAGAATCTGCGATCAACTCGAATCCCTTGATTAGTTCCTTTTAAACCTACACCATTCCCTACTCCGGCTATATTATCGACAGTCCTCTTAAACAAAAGAATCCAAAGGCATACTTACACTCCCAAACCTTCCTGCACAGCAGCAACCCACCCTTTTTCAGTTTGTACTGCATACTTCCCTGGCCTAGAATCTATGAGATCCATCCTATGATCCCAATAACTCCACCTCCAACCATTTTCCTAAATGTCCCTCCATGACTTTCAAACGCCCCGCTAACATATCAGATCCTCAAATCAACCAATCCACTTATTAAATTAAGGCACGTCGTCTCAAAGCCACTCCCATAGCCAGCCATAAACCTAGATGCGAAACGTGTCCTATTTCTAAAACCCGAACTCCATCCCTCTCCCACCTGCTTTTTATCTCTTTCCCACCAATTCCCTACTCCTCGCGCACCTCCAGCAATGTAATTTACCATATGATGTGCCAACTATGCCTTGCTATCTATATTGGACAGTATACCACACCCCTTAATATTAGAATAAATAGCCACTATACCTCATGCAATAATTCTTCTTTGATTGGGATTCTCCCAATCCCAAAACATACCTCGAAACATAACAAACACAAACTTTGATAAATGCTATAGAATCTTCATTTTAGCATCCTTCCTATTCTTTAATTTATATATATATATATATATATATATATATATATATATATATATAATTTTTCGGCCAATAACTTCGAGCTGGGATTTCATCCTCGGTTTTCCTGAATCTTAAATGATAAGAATTCTTTTAATAGTTCCTAAATTCTACGGCCACTTATTCGAGTAAGCATTTTTAATACGTAAGACATTAGGCTCAATGTTCTGTGTTCTTCACGTTTACCAGTTATTTTTTCCTCGACTTTACAATCAACACATTTTTTTCCGAATTCCTTGGCTAGTTTTCCACTATCGTAGTCATCTTAGATTATTTCAGAAAAGTATCCTTCGCATAGATCTTGAGTTACATAATAAATTCTCCGATTATTTTGCCAAGTCCTAGTTGATTTTTGGTTGTTCTTTAGATATATTATGGACTGCTAAATCTCTTTCGAATTCGCTTTCAGTATCTATGGACTTCGTTCGTTTCTTCCCTCACTGTTAATCTTGTCTTGTTAATGTCATCATTGGGTGGTTAAGGCTCTTAATGGAACACTTCAATATATTTAATCCATTACCTGCCAATATATGTATCGTGTATTAATATATTTTGATAAACGTCTCCATAAGCACGTTGTGAGACTTTGTTTTCTTTCTTGAAATATATCTGTACCAGTTTATTAGCGGTTTTGAAGTTTTCCAATTAGTCATCGATTCCCTCGCCGTAGGTCCATGCCCACTCTCCATTTTCCTTCGGATAATATTGTTCCATAACTTTTTACAAGCTCTTTTCAGTTTTACACACACATAAAGTTACAGAATAATCAGAGGAAAACAAGAAAAAATATATTCTTGTGTAATATCGCAGCTTAATTCAAGATATATCTCATACATTTATCCATTCAAAGGGTTCTTGTTTTCATAAGTCTCATTTTTACACTAAAATTTAGTGATAAAAATAGAATTTAGAAATGTTTAAGAATGACTTTAATTTGTTTGGTAAATTATGAATAAACCCTGCACCTTGTTACGTTAGAGGCCACATTTCCATATTTTCCCTCATAGTACTCGTAATTCTGCATAGGTTTAGGTTTACATAAATACGATTGATCATGGCTGCTCTAGTATAGTGATGCTTAAAGGAAATATGGCGGTCTGCTAACATGCCTCTTGAACCTATCCTGGCTTTACCACTGGTTTTCCGCAGGTAGTAAAATCTACTCTAAACATAAAAAAAGAGGCTCACACTTTTAAAATATTTAAATGGAGCATAAGCATGGATAAGGCAACGCACTTGCCCTGCGTATATGAAAGAGAATAATGACGGTTGCGGCAGAGTTGTATCGAAAGGAATAGAAGTGTTGGATCCATTTCTCTGTCGTTTTACGAAATCCCTTAATAAAGTCATATGCAGTATGTAACACTGTATCTCACATATCTTCTAAGGTATGTGCGTGCTGCATTTGAAAAAGGTCGATTACCTTGTAATGGACGCCCTACGTGACTGAACTAAAGGAGATCATAAATTAACCGGTTGAATCGGGAAATGAGGCCCTTTTGATACATAGGTAAGTCTACTGAATATCAAATAACTTGATGAAACTGCTAATGAAGAACAAAGAGAAAAAAAACATGGGTGATAAGCGTATAGGTCATATTCTGACGCTTAATAACTTAATCAATTAAATTTACTACAAATTGTAAAGTTTGTAACGAAAAACGACGATGAAAGACATGCGTGAGGTACGAGGATGTTGAAAATATGGTATGGCTTAAAACGAGGCAAGACAGAAGGACATATGAGGTCCATTGCTTAAAATTATTAATATTTTATAAAATTTTAGTTTTTAAAGTCAATTACTTGTTGTACGAAATACTGTATGCCATCTTCAACTCTTATTCCTGCCATTACTAACCAATGAAATTAATAATAATTGAAATTAATAGAAAATATAATTGTTAAAACGTAAGATTTACTTTTAATTTTTTATTAAATAATAATTAATCTCAATCACTATTTTACCGATGGATTTCAAATGAGGTCATTTATATACTTTTATTTCGAGCTTTACAAAACTGTTTTTTCATGCATCCGAGTACGCTGTTGTAATTTAATGAATACGTTACTAATAATAATATAAGATTAGGAAAATTGACATTATAGGTAATTAAATGAAAAATCATTATTAAATCATCGGTAGAAAATGATCAATTATTGATAAAGAGCCTAAAGGCATGCATGAATAGTAGTTTATTTTATGCTATCATTGCATCTGTTTATGAAAGATATACCGAGTGGTAATATTTGACAGAATATTTTATATTTGAAATGTATGATAAAATTTTAAAATTTATTAAAAGACTTAATATAATTCAAATAACTAAGTTGATACTTTTAAAAACTCTTTTAATTCAAAATTTACCTTCTTCACTGGTTTTGGCGATAGGAGTATTTTACTATAAATAGGCTACTATATTTGGCGATAGGAGCATGTTACTTTCCTGAAATGTTTTAGAACATACAGGTAGATTCGAGAGTACTTTTATTCGCTACTAATATAACATTTAAATTTTAGTTTTATAATTTTATGCTGCACATTATGTACAATTTGACAGGTTCATACGGTTAGTTTATAATGAAATGTGGATTATATAAGAACTGGGACGGAAAAAAATACAAGTAAAGCGGGCATGCACTATTTCCTCCGTACTCACAAAGATGAAATTCTCTGTGGAGACGATGGAATACGAGTGGGGCAGCCTAGGAGGAGAAATGTGCTTCGCCATTCCTTCTAGGCCTTCTCGAAGTTTAATTTTCGGTATAAAACATGAGAGGTGGATGCAAACTTTTCTTTCTCCACTTTTTCTAGTCAAATCTGTCACTCTTCAGATATTCTCTTCTTTCCCAATATTCTCTAGAACTCAAAGTACTGAAACGCAAAGACTTAAACGTAAAAGTTTCACATCATCCTTTGCAAACACGGACGGGATCCGACATGTGACTGTAGCAACTCTGCACAATTCACATTCACTGCAAGCAGGGGTTGTGTGAATTTCACAGGGTTAAGAGCACCATTTAAAACTCCCACGATAAAAGAAAAGCGTAAACAAAGCTAAGTAATGCAAAATCCTGAAACTTCTGAACTTTGAGGTACTGAAACCTTGAAGATATCAACTAATGTAAATTTTCTTCCTTAATTATGATAATAATTTTCCAGTTCTTTGCGGGAAGGTATCAATTTTCACACGTCAAGTTTAAAGACGATTATCGTCTTGATTTATGGAATGAACTATCATGCCGGTACATTATATTAGGTTTGATCCATTGTAATATTATATACCATATAAACGTATTTGATAATCTTTGTGGGGTTCCTAGAAACTACATCAGATGCCGTAGCAGTAATTTTTGACGGTGTACTCCGCTAGTATGCGTTACAATGCAACGATTTAAGAGTGGAAAAATCATTTGCCAGCTATCAAGGCGTCCTCTCACAACTAAAATTTCGGTGTGTGAGCGGAGTGATTTTTACGCTCTGAAATTGTTGCATTGCAGTACTTTGTTGAGTTTGAAGTTTGAGTTTGAAGTAGATTTTCATTGATTTAATTTAAGAAACATAGAAAAACAATCCAGGAAGTTTTTTGGCTTCAGAAAAGATGGCACGTGTACTACCTGAGGTGACTGCCATTCATTTTTTATATCAACTTGTATTCATTTGAGCTTTTTGGGGGTATGTTTATGACCACTAAGTAGTCTAAAGAAAATAAGTGTTAGGTAACTAATTTTGGTGATTACAAGAGTGCTTATTCATGAACAGTTGAAAGAGCAAGCCATAACAGATTTCTGCAAATAATTAGTGCAAAGTTGACCTAACACCAATGTACATTTTTGAAATATACTCATGACTTTATGTATTCCATGAGTATCTATATTATAAATTTAATATCACAGTGATATTAATTGAATTAGACTAGACGATTTTCCTAGTCCAAGTCACGATTAGTAAAATAAGAGTCTCGTTTTAATATAATTGTCGAAAGTTCATGCATATTCAACACACGCAGTTTGATCTCGAATCATTTCTCCTTTACTCTGATTATTTCTGTTACAAAAATAAAATACGCCATACTGCACATAAAAAGTCCTATTATATTATATTTGAAAAACTGGTAATCGTCTTTCTTTGTCTCACGATATCCATTTTTTAAGCCAGAGGAAAAATCTCCTATTGAATTTTTCTCTTACACTAAATGCTTTTTCAATTAACCAAGCATGCGTACAATATGGCCTGAGTGTTAGCAAGAGGAAGGAATTTAAATGAGAGATTTCGAGAGAGAGAGAGAGCACCTTCCGTGAGGAAGAGCGTAGAATTTACGGACAATTGTAAATTGAATGCACGCGTTCGTCCTGAAAGGAATTTGCGCTTTCAAAAATAAGCTGCAAATATAAATTGCACTCTACTAATGACTCCGCCAGGTTCTATTCACCACTCCATCCATCTGAATTTGCCTCTTCATTACCACCCGAGTACCACTACCACCACCCGGAACACTTCTCCCACAACTTAGCATTACTCAACCGACCGTTCTTTCCCTACCCTCCTGAAGACCTGGATACCCTGTAGTAACTCATTTGAGACCAACTTCATCCTTATTCCTACGTTTTTGAAAGAGTAGATAAAAATGAACTCGGACTGGTATGGCCATCTCTCAGATTCAACAACGCGGTTGAATCCGAAAAAATAGGAAAGGAGACAGATTTTTAGAAAAACAAGCGAGAAAAGTTTACGTCCACCCTCCACGTTTTGCACCGAAAATTAAATCTCGAGAAGGGGTCCGAGGTGGAAGAAGTGGCGTTACTTATCTCTCAGGATATGCCTCTCCGCACGTATTCCTTCGCCTACACAGAGAATTACATTTTCGAGAGCTTGGAGGCACCATTGTATTCTCACCATGACGGGATTGTTTTCCATAGCCTCTCGAATGTAAACGTTTAATCTGGTTTCACAGTATCATCCCTAAATGCCCAAAAACAATGAATGCAGCACGTACAAAAATTTAAACAACCGAATTGGATGTAGCCTCAAATAACTAGATTTTTAAAAATTTAACAGCTTTCCTCAAAATGCGGATACAAGAGAATATATTTTGGCACCACAGGGATTTATTTTAAAGGCACTTAACTATTTCTCTTTGTGTTCTCTCAGCTTGTTACTTCAATTACTCTAATTTTAAGAGTGAGTTTTAAAATGACAAAGAAATTTTCCAGAAGAGTTCATTGAAAAGCTTGTTCCAGTTTATTGTTGCCGGTTATAAAAATTACCCTAATGCACATAATTATGCATATTCATTCTTATTTGAATCGTTTGAATATAGAAATATTTCACGAGAACTCGAAGCATAAAATCAAAATTCACGGATGTGGTGGCCTATTTTTCTTGATAAGCCAGCTAAGGCGCATCTGTTTATCTCTTCAATGGGGTATTGCGGTGCAAACAACATGACTTAAGGTGCTGTCATTTTTTATTAGTTTTAGAATCAATATTGAGAATCAACTATAAACATTATTAGTTTTCAAAAAAGTATTCAATCATAAAATACATTTACTACAGCCATTTATTCTTCTCTATTTTGGGTTGATTTTTTCACCCCCTAATGTCTTCTCTGTTTTACTTCCTAAATTGTTCCTATGAACTTGCCTAAGTTTTTCTCGCCTATTCCTTCCTTCAATTTGGTATTCTCTCATGTTTCTAACCTATCCCTACCAGGAACTATTATCATTACTCCCGCCAACACAGCTCCAGGCTTAGTAATAAAGACAAGAGAATTCTTAGTCAGAATTATTATACTCATATATTTAATTTTTAATCACTGTCATTTATTTTAACTCTTATTGATCTGCCATTAGACTCTAGATTTTTGTTTACAATGGAATTGCTTATGCATTGGCTAACTTCTCATTTACACCAGCTAATTCCGCCTTAAAAGTAATTATAGCCCTAAAACTGAATAAATACTTTATCTTGTATCTTTAAGCTTTAATTAATGCAATTAAAATGTATAATATTAGATATAATCAGGCAAACTTTTATAACCAGAGATAACCGCAAACTGGACGTAGTTCATGTCCATGATCTACTAGGTAAGAGGCTGGTACTGTTACCACGGACATTCTCATCTGTAATAGAATGTTTGACTAGTTCCGGGAAGGTTTTAAAATATTTTAGACACATTTTTAATATTTTTGACATTATTTTATTTAAAAAATATGCTTTCCTTATTGGTTTGCTGGTAATATTGAAGTAAAGTATTGAAACCCGTTTTTACGATCCAGATTTAGCAATCTATACTATCTCTATCAATCTAGTGGTGTTGATTTTTTGGTTTCAAATTGAATTTTTTATGCTAATGATGCTCTGAATGAGTCCCTGATCGTTACGTTTATAAATGGGAAATTTTGTAACCATTAATAAAAAATGCCACTTCTAATTAAGGATGTCTACCACTGAATGCGAATCGATTGTTTGGAAATTAACGAGGGTAACTTAATTTTTATAATTTCAACGTTCAAAGTTAATTACCAGGTGTGCATAAAATTGCTCCATAAATACCACCATATTAGCTAAAGTTCAATAAAAAAATTAGAATCACGGTACAATTATGTGTCTAAAATTTACGTGACATTTGTAAACATGTTAAATTCAAACTCTGATCACCTTGTGAGTGTCGTAAGAAAATTTTACTAAACAATCAATTTTTAACTACAATCAATTCTTAAAAAGTAGTCCTTATTAGATTATACAATAATTATATTATTATATTAGTTAGAACATCTTGCTGCACTACTCTTAAATTGTTTAAAATAATATTATATGGTGTACTGTCAAATGGGAAACTTTCAATACTGATAAAAAAAACATAGTTTAGAGAATGTGGCAATGGATGGCACCATGATTAATTAATTGCTTTTTCATTTAGATTTTTAAGTTATTGAAAATAACTGTTTAGTTTTGGCGTTGTACCTCACTCAAATAGAACAATTTAATAAAAATATTCTCCAATGCGTAAATAGGTTAATATATTTGGCATGAATTGGAATTTTTTATTTTACAGTAACTTATTTTCAAGAGGATATGACAAAAGAAACTTTAAATAAACTCTAATTAATTTTTACTAGAGACTCATTGTTGATTGCGGCTGTTTGCTTATTTGCTTGAAAACATTTACATATTCATTCTCAATACATAATTTACATTTATCTTCTCAATACTTCATTTATCAGCATTCAAAACAATATTTTAACATCCAATAATTTCTTCGAAGTGACTGGATCGAGAAATTACTAAGTCGTATACTTTCTTTTAGAAATCTATCGGAGTTCACCATTGACTGCAGCTCTATCATTACATGATCTGAGTTTGCACTTCGTCATACCTTCTTCGGGCTATCTTGAAGTAGATTGAGAAAAAATATAGAATATTCAATCCCATTTATGATGTGATGAAATGATTATTTAACACTTAAAACATCCACAAAAGCGCACAAAATGATACTACTTGGAAAAATGGATTAAATGTGAAGTTTTGATTATAGTAACGATATTTTTGGCGGGGAAGTAAGTGAAAGGACTCATTCCTTTCACTCGTTACATCTTTTTTGACCCTAGTTTCCAATTACTGCGAAATTTTATTATAAATGTAAAAGATGGTGAACAATGTATTGCAAAGGATGGATTTCGTGGAATGCTTAAGCTCATTATGGCTTTATACTATATACATTATCGCTTCTTGATAGCGTCTTCCCATTTTCTTAAACATAGTTGTATATTCTTGCGCGTTCTAAATGCTGTTTGAAATCTAAATTGCTGGTTTATGAGAGAGCCTTTGGGGAACATTTTGCAGACATATAAATACATTAAAGCTTCCGCAATGCATTTAATAATAAAGAAAAGCTCTGTATACTTTGGTTCGTACTTGAGAATCACTTTGTGCCTACGAGTTTGAATGGTGGTTTTTAGAGATCGCTCAAATTGACAGCTTCTCTAAATTGTGCAGCGTAATTAATTTCCATTCATATGGTTAAAAAGAGAAAAAAAATATTTTGTTAACCTTATGAAAGGATTACTTCCTTTTGCAGCACATCATTGCGCGCATAATCAATTGAGATTATTTGTATTGACAAAGAGCACAGGAAAATAAATAGAAGCGCTTCTATCTTCCTGTAATATAGTATGGTGTCACCATCTATAAAACTTGTTCAAAAAGTACTTTTTTTCTTTCACCCCGTGTGTCACATTACATTGACCCAATTTGTCATGTGACTACATATATATGCGATAATTATACACACATATATATATATATATATATATATATATATATATATATATATATATATATATATATATATATATATATATATGTATACTCTTGGAAATGACGCTCTCCGGCGACGCACAAACACACAAACACTAAGACAACAAACACCACACACATAGAAACATAAAAGAAGGACACTTACATTGGATATTTACGTTTCGACGGCACGGCCGTCGTCATCAGAATGATATCATATCATATGATATCAGTATGTATGTATATGTGTATATTTATGTGTGTATATGTAATGTATATATATATATGAGTCATATTTTATCTTCCGAAGAAGACGGAGTTCGAGTCCGTCGAAATTATCAAGATATTATTGTGAGTGTTCTTTTTATGTTTTCTCGTGCTGTGTGTTACTGTCTAAGTTATATATATATATATATATATATATATATATATATATATATATATATATATATGTATATATAGATGATGCGGAAGTACTCACGAGAGCAATATAACTGTTGGACGGCACAATGGAACACAGAATAAAGCAGATAACACGTAAAAGGACACACACTGTAGATGATTTAAGCTTTTGGCCTACTCCGAGGCCTTCTTCAGGTCAGACTGACCTGAAGAAGGCCTCGGAGTAGGCCGAAAGCTTAAATCATCTACAGTGTGAGTATCCTTTTATGTGTTATCTGTTTTATTCTGTGTTCTATTATATATATATATATATATATATATATATATATATATATATATATATATATATATATATATATATATATATATATATATATATATATATATATATATATATATACACGGCGCGGAAACGTGTTCGCTGAAGCAGGAGGATTGACGTAGATTGGAGGCTTTTGAAATGTGGGTGTGGAGAAGAATGGAGAAGGTGAAATGTACCGAAAGGAAAACAAATGAGGAAGTACTGGAGATGGTGGTTGAGGAGAGGGGTTTATTGAGAGAAATCCTATGGAGGCAGGAAAAATGGATGAAAGACGTATTGAGCGGTAGTGGAATGTTGAAGAAGGTAATAGACGGGAGAATGTTAGGCAAGCGAGGTAAGGGTAGGAACAGGATAGGGATGTTGGACGGGATGAAGGGAGGAAAGAAGTGCACAGAGATGAAGAGGGACCTAATGTAGATTAGGTTGCTGGATTGGGTTTTGTTTGGAGTTACAAAATGTTTATTTGATAGTATATATATATATATATATATATATATATATATATATACATATATAGTATATATATATATTTAACCATTAATGTTGTTTTTGATCCTCTTAGAGATTTTGATCTAGAATATCTAACGTGAGTTTTATTTAAAATATTTCAATATTACTATAAGAGAATGTGGGTTGATTTTTTGCCAGTAAACTTCTATAAAATGTGATCCGGTGGAAGTGTCCTAAGAATAAGAGGAATAATAAGACGTTGTTACGTTTTGGATCTGTCTGCTAGAACGCCTACGTTGTATTTTCTGATTCAACAACTGGGGTCAACAATAACTTTTGAGCGTAGAGCAAAGAGACGTTTTTCTGAAGAATGGAATTCATACTAGCTTTTGTTAAAAAGTTAAATATAGGTTGCCAATATCGTGGGATGAATTCTAAAAAAGTCTCCTGTAGATAGAGGAAGAGCCTAAGCATGTTGTTTTCCTGGAAGTATGAAATTATGGTTGCGCGCCAAGAAAGACGAAGTTTATGGCGTAAGTTTTATGACTATATTAGGTGTTGGGTTTCCATATCCGCCGTAGGAGTTTACTTGGAATATGAGCTTTGTATAGGCTCGTATTTTCTCCGCTTAGTCCCTCATTTCCCTCTTCTCCCCCCGGGTTCTTCCATCCCTCATTCTGGAAAGTATTCTTTTTTTTTGATCGTTTCTTAGGTCTTTGTGCTGTGAGAGTGGTTGAACCAAAATTGCCTGAGCAGGGATAGACAATTAACCATGCTCTATAATTGAGAACTTTCTGGGTAAACTTGGCTGAAAAGCACTTGTCATCATGTGTAATTAATGCCAATTAAAAAAGTTTTCGTTCCACTCTGCGTAATCACGGAATAGGACTCAGAATAAATTTCCGACCTTACGGGATCGATATTTGTGTAACTTCTTTTCCCATGCTAAAGCCAAAAAAAAATCGCCCGCTCCGTCTCCGACGAACGGTAGATCGTGTTTTTTATTTTATTTTCGAGGCTTCTAACTTCACGTAAAAAATTCTCTTCCCCGCCCTTACTTTTTCCGCCCACTTGTTACCCGTCATTTGAGCTGTGTAACTTCCTCAGTGTGCCGCTGTCAACTTCCACCCTCAACCTTCTTCCCCTCTCTCTTAACCCAGCGTGCTTGTTCTAAACTCCAACCCCATTTTACCTTCGATCCTTGCCACCTCTTTCGTTCCTCCCTCTCCCCGGCTGTAGGGGATTCCCGCACCTCTCTCTTTGCGCACCCATTCTACCACATCTTACCATTTCGGAAACCAATAAGCCTTCACCTCCTTCAAAATCCACCTACATCCTCTTGTCTCCCTTCCTGTGTTTTATATCTCTACCTCTTTTCCTCTCTCTAAATGTTTCTCTTGCCCCCCTTTATTCCCTTATTTCGTTGAATTAGAACAGATTTTAATATTTTATTGAGCATTCATAAGCTATTTTTGTTGCCTCTAACCATTAAAAGTCTGCCAAAATTTTTTTGTTGGCTTCAGCTCTTTAAAGCTGGTTTGCTATTCTATTATTTTAACAAAGAAAGTCCTTATCTCTTTCACCCTTGTGTACTATTACTTGGTTTCCTTGCTTGAATTATTGGAGGAATTGTTTTTTACGGAGGTTAATATGAAAGTAATTAATTTTGAGTAATCGGGGTGTGTAAGAAAATAATATGGTGTGTCAGAGTCTCTATTTTAAAAGGGATATGGCATAACAATTCTTGTCTGTCCATAGGGTTGTAATAAATGCATAGAAATATTCATTTATGACAATTGAGCAACATCAAGTCCATATTTAACGATAGTCAACTGTCGTGTCGCTTTCAAGAGTGTGACGTTCCACCTTATACTTCAATGTTGGTAAACATTGAAAATTAATAGTTTCCAGGACGGGCCTATAGTAGAAAAAATCAACATTCGAATTCAGTGTCTGATTTCATATCTAATATTAGGTTTTTTGATTGCATGGCAATGTGTTTAATAGGGAATTCGATTAAAATTAAAATGAAATAATATCTCAACAGAAGAACTTTGAAAAGTAATTTGAAAAAAAATGTTAAGGTTTAGTTCACTACAATTTTATTACGTCGGAGATACACCAACCCTCATGGGTAGGCTACCCTTTGGGGTACGCTGGCCATTGATTTCAAATTGGCCGATATAGAGCCCAATGACCAGCATTACACTATCTTTTTAGTTTAACCCTATAGATGACAAGCATTTGCAATGAGGAGATAATAAACCATAACAGTTTAAGGCTGAACTGGTGGAATTCCTTCATGATGAGGGTAAAGAAATAAAAAGCTTTGGTTTACACATAAAAAGGCTTAATATATGGCACGACCATGCTTTCAATACTGCTGATCATGCGCACCGTTGAAAACATGGTCGTGCAATATATTAAAGCTTTTTGTGTGGAATGGAACAGCTTTTTTCTCTACCCCCATGAGATATTTATTTAATAGTACGCTTGGCTTACTTGATACTTCAGAAGCAAACTTGCCATAAAGATTAGGGGACATGTATTTAGTGGACGAGAAATAAAAAAATATTTACTTGAGACTTTTCAGGCTACATATTTTAGCAACAATATTTTCAATGATTATGTCGTCTTCATTTCGAAAACTTGATGCATTACATTTGAAGATTGAGGAAACTCTTTCGCGTATTCCATATTTTGTATGCATTAATAGTTAACAGCCTTGAACAGTTCTATGAGGGGTGATGAAAATGGTTATTATTCCTGCCACTATGGTGAAGTTCCTGTAGACTGACGTATCTGGTGTCTGCTGTCCGACTCCCATCATGCAGTGACACGGTAGCCTACTAAAAAACATGTGTTGAGAGTTCAAATTCGGTATTGAGCTACCGTAATGTCTCTATCACAATTTGTTTCTTCTTTTCTTCGGGGCGCAATATAGCTTTATCCCTGAGAGTGTCTCAGATACATGGCTTGTCCCAAAACTAGTAGGATTGAGTTGATTAAAAAAATGTACTGCCACAATTAATACATTCACTCAAAAGTCATAGAAATAGTATCCTGGTGCTTCCACACACCAGTGATAGCGGGTTTTCCACGCCTCGTACGCCTTCTGGAAGGCGACACCCGGAATGCTGCTAAGCTCCCTAGTCAGCATCTGTTTTAACGCTTCCACCGAGGCGTGATGACGTCCTTTCAGTAAGGATATGGGGCAGGGAAGAGGGAGAAGTCTGGGAAGGAAACTTCAGGGCTGTTGGGTGGCTGAGGTATCGTCGAGAAGCTTTTGGGAGATCCGCGTGCGAGTTTTCTTTTGTTCGTCCGAGAGCAATCGCCATTCGTACCAACTTCGCAAACACCTTTCTGAAGCCCATGTTTTCGATGCTTATAATTTTTAGGAATGCCTACTTCATCAGAAACCATATGAACACTTAATCTGGAATCCATGTCTATCCAACCCTTCACTCTTGCAAGATTTTCGTCACGCTTGAGCGTCTAGAACGTTCGGCGTCTTCAACATCTTTAGTATCCTCCCGTAAAAACTTGTGCCACTCAAAAACACCCGATCTTCCCAGGGTGTTATCACCACAAGGCGTCTTGAGCATGTCATGAGTCTCTTTCCCGATTTTGCCCAGTTTCACGGAAAATTTGATGGCGCAGCGCTCTTCCAATAACCAGCTCATGACGTAGCGCACGAGCTCACGTTAAAGAGGTTTAGCAAACGAACGATCCGCACTCAGCAGAGGTTGGGAGACAGCTGCTACCGGCCTCCAGTCTTTCCTGAGAATCCCTTCGAACCCAGCCAGAGAAACCGCCGCCCGTTCATCCGTCTATATGGACAAAATGTCATTCTACTTTTGGGACAGATCTAGTTTGTTATACTAATTATTATCTAGATCAAGGGGACCTATTTACACACATACTACTAACTACTACCTACATACTACATTATGTTGGATGCTGAAAGTGAGAAAAATATTTGAAGCATTAAGCAAGCTCAATTAGGATTTATTTGATAATAATTTCCCCATTCAAATTGGTAGGTGAATAAAACTGTATGAGATTTGATCGATCACAGGGAATAATTGCCTATTGTATAGTCCGAGTCTATGGTGAATTATTTAATATTTGGAATATTTGATAAATTGATATCACCAGTTCGTGGACAACTGCGTTCGCTTTTTAGAATACTTAGCAACTACGTTACTCTTATTTCCGCTCCTATTTCTCACGTCATTACCGTGATTTATTTAATATATACTATTTGAACTCTTTTCCGATTTTTGGAAAATATTTTCAGAATGCTGCAGGGAAAAATATCATGGAAGAATTATTAATTTTACATTCAATTATTATTTCCAGAGAGTTGCGCAAAAACAGAGACTTGTAGCATAATTCCCTCTCATGATTCTTGGAATCACTATAATTTGGCTAAGCGATTGCTGAAATGGGTAGCTATTCGTGTAGCAAGTGTTACAGTAGGAGCTTAAAGTATGTAGTAATTTTATATAAACATATATTTAATGTGCCTGTTTAATTTTATTTCGATTTAGTCCATGTATACTTGTACATTGTATAACTGATTTTTGGGTTACCACAAAAAGTTAGAATTTAGTATTTTCAGTCTGCTACTACCCACCGGCGGGGTGTGTGGCAGGGGGTAAATACACACTAGAATAATTTTATTCAAACATGACCCCACAACGGTCGAACAATATTATTGTCCCTTATCGTTCGTGGAAAGAATGCTAGTTTGATTCGATACGTTCTACACTTAATCTCTCTAAATTTTGTAGCATAACCTCTCCTACTTGATCTCTCCCATCTGATAAAGCTGCTGTGTCTTCAGGATTGGATTACGGATACATCTCAAAACCATTGCATCGCGGGAAATAAACCTATCTTACTAGTGACTACGGAGTTAATGTCTTTAACGTAAAGGAGGAATAAAAGCGGTCCGATAACACTTCCTTGGGGCTAACTCCATCTGTGAGTACTATTTGTTCCCGATCATTCAAAAGGTCTTTCATGAAATCCAGAATATTTTTATCTGTGGCATAGTTATACTTACACCAACATCATACCACTCAGTGAAGAATATATGGCGCAATATTTCCTAAGGTATCAAATAATCATTTGTTAGCAATGCCGACGCCTTAGCGGAGCTATAAGAGGTATTCTACCGCGTAGAATTCTCCTTTAATATGCAGTTGTAGATGGAATCCGAGGTTCTGTTTAATGTTATCAAGTTCCTATCTAACTTTCCATGCTTCTTAGACTACCTTCAAACAAGGCTGGGGACACAAATGTATTTTTGGCATGCAAGAGATAGAAGTGGCTTACTCTCTGGAATTAATTTTTTTCTCGTCTCCCTTCTATCGTGAGGGAAGGTCCTTGGCTTGCTAGTTATTGCTTGCATCACTACTATGTAAAATTTGAGTCGTTTCCACCCTTGTTACAAGACCCGTAGCAACTTAGCCGTGTTGCATTGAGTAACTTAATTACTTCGGAGTAGACTCAGCCAATAAATAACTTGCAAACATTATATAATGATTTATTTTACGATTAAAGTTTGCATCCTATCGCTACATGTAGGTATTAAGGCCCGTTAAACCCAAGTATGATAAAGGTAGCAGTAGTAGTTTTTGGGGGAGGCGACCGACAGATGAGGTTATTTGTGTCATTGGGAATGGCTGGCGCAAATTTCTGCAGACTAACGTTCCATCCGACGGTCTCACTTAAAGTACCTCTACTAGGGATGGAGATACTGCAGTAAAAGTCGAGTCGAACCCGGGCCCTGTGGGTAGAAAGTCAATACGTTAGCCACCACATCATCTCGGGTTAAAGTAATGGGTAAAGTTTCCCACATGACAGTGTCGTAACACAATAACATAAATGTCCGTCGGGCTCAAACAGAGTTGCAAAATATGATCGTTGGACGTTACAATGCCATCGATTGTAAAAGGCTCGATTCAGCTCTGACGTCTCGTTTCGAAATTGATTAAACATTTCTATAATTCTCCGCCACAGTTGCCAATGGCTGTAGAAGTTATTTTATAGGTTTCGTTAAAGGTGTTTGGCGTTGGTTTCATTGATATCTGAATCTTTAACACTTAGAAGTATTATCTACTTATTTATGGATATAATACCTGCAAGACGTCGCCTGGGTGTGTGGTAGGAGGTGAATACCCGCCTGAATAATTTTACCCGAACATGACCCCAACGTGGTCGAACAATGTTATTATGAGCCCTTGTCATTCGTGGAAAAAATGACATTTTAAACCAATCTGTTTTGCATTTTATCGCTCTAATTTTACTAGCATGAGCTCTCCTACCGTAGTACGATGGGGGTAATGATATATTTTCAACATCACTGCTAAAGAGTATGTATTGAATAAGATAGTATTGAATTGTTTCTGTCAACTGGCGATCTGTAAAATTAATTCTTTTGGTTCGAGGACTTTTAATTGACCACCAAACGCTTTCCAAACTATTACCCGGAACTACCTCAGCCCAGCTGATGCAAGAATTTTTAACTGCAATAAAGACACCACCCTGAACCTCACTTCATTTAAAGCTACATAATTTTGCAAAGAAGACTGTAGAGACCCACTTATTGGCCTACACGATGACCTAAACTTTAATCTAAAAAAACCCTACGGTGCTCGATTGTCCTACCCGCTACACACCTGGCGACCTCAGACGTGTAGTGAATACCAGAAAGTTATGGCATATTTTGGCATATATTGTCGGCATTGTATTATATATGCTTATGTGTTTGCTTCATTATCATACCATTTATTTTTTAACCGTAGTAAAAAAGAGTACAAAATACAAGTACTCGTGTAAAAATGAAATATTGCACAGCGCGCATTTGCGTTGAAATACTAAGATAAAAGGAACGCACTTAGTAGTGTTTTGAAATGCTGGATAAAGAAATTTGAATGTTATCGATACAGTTTATCGAAGAATCAGAACTTTTTGGCAATAATTATTTCGCGTTTCCCAGCTTTCAACCAAATTGGCGTTTTATTCAATTCATTTATCTGATTTTCCGTAAACGCTATCGCTTCTATTATTTTTTCAACGTGAGTGACATATTCCTATTACTCGTACCAAATCTATTTAACCTTATTCTCTTTCACTGCCAGTGAATCCACGATCAGTAGAGAGGATTTTGATTCATATTTATAATTTTCCGTACCGACCATTTATGATTTAGTTAACTCGATATTGATGGAAATTTTGATTTTTATATCTGGTTAATGGAGAAAATGTTTAGTTTAATTAATAGAGCCTTTCAATGAATAGAGTAAGCTTTTCCCAGGTGTTATAGCTTAATGGACTAAGCAACACTTCTTTCCATTGCCTTTGTTGACCAATGCAAAGTATTTTTAGAATTAATTCTCTTTGATATTGAAACGAGATTAATTTAAAAAATCCATTGGTTTGCCTTATGAAGCCTTTGTTAAAAAGTCATATCGTTCGAATGCCACTTTGACTGAATCGAACTTTGTTAGTTGTCCTTAGTTAAAAAATAAAGTAGATACTACTCTTTATTTGAACTCTTGATTAGCTCTTTCGCCTGCCTTCCAAGATCAAATAGCCATTCTCTCCTTATTTTCGATCTTTCTCCCCCTCCCTCATCCCAGACTATCATATAACCTTTCTGTTCCCCCAATACTGTTCTTTCACTACACTTCCATTCACCCTTCTAAACTCCCACTTCCTTGTAATCACCCTCTTACTAGCCTTACCTTCTCCATCCCCGTAACTTCGGTCCCCCACTCAAACTGCTAATTAAATTGGGAGAACACCTTTCAATACTCGGTATGCTCACCCTCGTCCCCTCTTCTTTTCGTTCCTCTTCCTTCTCCGTCTTATTTATCATGCCCTCTCTCGTTTCACACTCTCCTCCGCCATCATGCAAAAGGCAGGTAGAAATCATAATACCTTCTACCTACCTTTCGCTTTGCGGAGTGCTGCTGTGTATACCGACGCTATGGCTTTTTTGTTCCCTTGACCTGCTCCCTATTGGTTTGTTCCACCCGATACTTCAATCGACCTTTAGAGCATTCCTTCTTTTTTCTATTTATTCTGTCGTACACCTTTCCTTGTCAGCAACTTCCAAGCTCTCCTCTCTCTGTAGAGGTTCAGTTTGAGGAATGCTCCTTTTCCTCTCCACTTCCTTTTCCATCTCACCCCATCCGTTACTTTTCATTCTTACCCCTCTTCAGAAATTCATCGCTCCAAATTTGCCTTTCCTCCTTCACATATGGTGTACCCTAAATTTTTCCCTTCCCTCTTGTGTTATAGCTCTCTTCTCACCCCGCACTTCGTCAAGTTTCGATACCTGCCGCTGAATATTTCAATTAACGTAATTGAATGAGTAAATAATTTCTATAGTCACTAAAATTTATCAAACAGCTTCTCAATTTAATATATTTCCCCCATCTTCATAGTCCCTCTCGTCTTAGAAAAATTTGAATGCAATATTTTTTCGAAGTGCATTTCCTTCTTCACCCAAATTATTTCAGATTATTTTGCTCAGGACAGCTTTAAGAAATTCATTTGAATAAAATAAGTGTTACGTTTTTCGTTTAACTTGAGACGAAGGCATAATGTTAAAGGAGTAGTAATGTTATTTCACATCAAAGCGTTATGATCATCAAAGACTTTCATTTGATGATACGAGTCTTGCATGAAAAAAGAGTTCAGGAATAATTTTCGGATTGATATGAATAAATTATCGATTGATTGAAATAGATAAGATTTATATCCCTAGCTGATAACAAAATGTAGTAGTATGTGAAGAATGTTGTTTTGCCAGTTTTTGACCATAACAATTGTTTCTTAATATTGTATGATTGGAAGGAACTTTGAGAAAGACTTACACATGTAATAATAACATAAATAGTTGATAATAATAAATTTCCTTGAGATACGTTGTGAATAAAAACATTACTTACAATTTTACAAGTTATTAGCATTATATGCAGTGAATAACAAATGTTAAATGTCTAAATGTTGGAAATATTATTAAATGTTTACACATAATCTTAAATTTTTCTTCCCTCATGCTGCAGAATTATTGAAGTTGACCATTTTCAATATTAATGATGTTTAGAGAATGTTTTTGAATATCAGATAAACGAAAGACGAAATGTACAATGGAAATCTGCAACAAAGAATCCTTTACTGAAAAACCTCCCTATGTTGTCGGCAGCTGTAAAGCTCATATAAAATATTTTCATTTTATTTTGGGTCTTGGCAATAAAAGGGAAAAGAATCCACGGTTAAAAGCGGGCATGGCCCTTTTTTGCTTTCCTTCTTTTCATTAAGAGTCCTCCACGCCTCTTAAGAGAAACTTTCCCTACTGCGAAGAGAGCGACCTTATTGTTTCTTTTCCGTCTCCTTCCTTGGAAGGATGGAAGGAATCGTTTTAACAACAGGTTGGGTCGTATTTTTTGTGCACGAGTCTTCTGTTTCGAGTGCGTGCTTCCTATTTCAACTGCCAAGACAAATGTGCGTCGTATTTATCCTGAAAACGATTTCCGCTTCCTTGTTTTTTCTTTAAGGAAATTTGACCGCTGTGTAATAATTCATCACTCACTTGTACATTTAATTCTACAAGATCCTCTCCCTTTTTTGGCACATACCCTCAAAACATTTCGTTTATTCATAAAGTGTAGTATTGCGTCTGCTTTTTCGACTAAAACCTTAAAATATATCGGAAATTATAAAAATGTGGCTAAGCAGCTATCATAATTTTAGTGAAACATGATGATGTAAATCTTGTTTTTACATTTTCTAAGTTGGAAGGGAAATTTTCACTGGAATTGTAAAATGCTGCTAATATCTTGAATATCCCTTACAAATAAGAGTATTGTTTCTAATAAAAGTTTCCAATCGTTTCATAAAAAAATTAATAATATCCAAATTAATGACACAGAACTGCAATGGAAGTTTGTGGTATGAATAGATTCACATATAAAATATAGATTTTTATTGTGGTTTCAATTCATGGATGCAGCAATTTGTCCCCATGGTACCATGCTCAGCAATACAGTAGATGAGATTTGACAGGAATTCTAATTTAGTACCATATTATAAACAAGAATATACAATTGTTAGACAATGTATGTGAAATATATTTTGCAAAGTAAGGTCAAGTGAATCTCTCTATTCTAATTCCGTATAATACGGTTAAGCCCTTTTTGTTGTAAAAAAACTCGTAGTCTGGTGATTTTTGGTATAATATGTAAAAAAAGTTTAAAATGACCTAAACAGCAGTTGTATCCGTCACGGGAGTTATTAGTAAAATTCTGAGTAATTTTCTATTTTATTTTTCTCTCTTCATTTAATATTTCCATTCGCGTCTATTACCAATGCCTTTGTAAATCATTTTACAAACTTTTGTTTTTTTATAGAAATGTTTTGATTTCGTGTCTCACATTATACAGGTCACTGTACATGTCACCATGTCTCTAATTCACTCAATCTTATGTCAAGTTTAGGACATGAATCGCTCTAAGCCAATAACCGTGAATTGTGTTCCTAGCATTTAAGATTATGGCAGAATTTTATATGCATATTAATTTTCATATTAAAATGATTTCATCAGCTTATTCATTAATATCCGGGTTTAAATGTTGAAAATAAAATAGTTAAGAATCCTCGATTTTCTCACGGAAGGAAGGTCAGAGAACTTAAAATTATTTACTAAGAACGTTAATGGTGAAGTCGTAACCCAGATGCTGATCGTCCCAGGTTAATATCAGGGTAATCGTTCTGGACACCCCATTATGAGATTTTATGAGCACTAGTTCTTTCTGAACCTAGTCACCACAGACTCCGTTTACTCTTACTCTTAATACAACCATCATCTGATAATAATTTAAGAATACCTTTTTTGGCGTTTTTCGTAATAGATACGTGTTCATTATTTTTCTAATCTTCTTAGACCCCCATCTTTAATTATTATTTTACCTATGATTTCTTAATCTTCCGCTGTAGCAACAAATTTTAGAGTTCAATTTTGCGCCGTTTATATTTTATACGATTTGATAATGTACCCCAATTTGTTGTATAAATTTGGAATAGAAGCATGAGCAATTGATTTTATCAATTATTAATCAACGAAATAATAATTTCCTTATGGGTGTGGAAAGTAATATCATATTCTAATACGTAGTTTTGGACTTGCAGGCCTCCCTTCATATACCCACCAATTACATATTTTTTTGACGTCATAAAAAGGCAAGACCAGAGCAAGTCCCTTTCTGTGGTATTTTGTATAAAATATACAAATGAGCAATAGTTCATCTTCGCTCGAATTTCTTCGATAAAATAATGATTGAGACGATTACCACGCCATTTCCCGCATTGTTGACCACCTTCATCTAGATATTGCGCTTTATTAAGGTTGTTTTTTTTTGCAAAATAGTCTATAAAATATTTGAGAATCCCTTCGAGTGAGTTCAATAGTACAATTTTAGCTACCTGAACACATACATTCGGAGTATATGAAAACTGGCGTTTCACGGCTGCACAAAAGGTTTACTCCTGTTGCTAGAATGGTTAATACATCCATTATTTCTTATTAAGTCACACCATGAAAAATTACTTTTGCTTTCTTATAGTATTTCTCGGTTTTTCGTAATACTATAGCATCACGAAATCATAATTAAATGGCGATTGTATTATTAAGAACTTTATTTTTTATAGATACAATGTGTTTGTATGAAACGAGTAGAACAGTGGAAAATATCTCAATGAATTTACATTTGAAATTAAATCATTTTTAGTTATCTACTGCAGTAGTCATTAGTAAAATCATATGAAGTTTACGATAAACTTCACAAGTACTCCCTTAACTCTGCGGAGATATGTGCAGGAAGCACAGCTTTTATGGAGGCAGTTTGTATTGCTAATTTATCCTTGTTAGTTCAAAGAATACTTTTATGCAGTTTTGTGCATAGTCTATTTTTCAAACCCTTTCTGTAATACTCGGTTACATCTCTAGTAAATATAAACAACTCAAGTATTAATTTGTTCCCTTCGCTGAATTTTGAAGTTGGATACTAGGCAGGAATGTTCTGAAGGTGTTTGATCTCGACGAGCTTACACTGAAGGAGTTCATTTGGAGAAATTTGTAAAGAAAGTATTATTTCCAATAATTTGAATGCTAATTCTGGCATGAATGAATCTAATCCACTGACTCCTTCTGATGGTGAACAGTGACATTTTTTATTTTAATGCGTCTTAATTCTTCCTATTCCCTTTGTTTAGTCTCGTATTTTAATATTTATCTAGTTTCATAGACACGCACTGCAGTTTATTTGGTAACTGCTCTCTCAAGATTACACTGCTTTAGGTGGGAATATCTTTCGAGCTGCTCACAACCATTCGCCCTTGTCCTGGAAGAAAATCAGGAACATTCTCTCATACATATCAAAACCGCCAATGTATATTTGCCGTAAAAACTTTGCTTCAATCTCATAGAAGGGACTCGTTTTTACAGCCGGCCATATTTTATCCTGAGCATAGTTTAGTTCCACCTCTCGTAAACTCACACGTAATTTTCAAGTTTTTCCCGATGCATCGTCTCTTCCTTGCAACTCTTCCCCTACCCTTCGCATCACTTCCTTTGTTCAACTATTTCGGCTCACCCATTCCGTTCGCGTTTACGCTTCTCTCTCTCTTTATCCATCTCACCCGCGCCGCATGCTCCCATACTTCTTCCGGAAGCACCTGGGCTTATATCTTCGGCCCTTTTGTTTGCTCCCACCGCGCGATATTATTTATTTTCGTTTGAATCGCAACCCTAACTCCACCCACAGCACGCTTACCTTATCGGTCTCCGTTTCCCCCCCAACTTCCTCCTCCACCCACATCACTCCCTATTCCCCTCCCCCACTGCTGCGTGAGACTCCTCCTGCAGCAATACACACGTCCCCCATCCTGTTCGTTCCCTCCCACCCAAAACCAGCAAGGCAAAATCCCACAGCTCCGATACCGGGCGGCCCTTTTTACTCCCAATCCTCGAGCTGTAAATTCCTTGCGTATAAGGAAACTCCTTACGCCAGCGCCACATAATCTACTACTTCCTCCCTTCCCCTTCTTCAGCTACTCAAACATCCCCTTTTCCTTTCGTTCACCCTTTCTCGTCCCGCGTATTCTCTCTCTTTTTTTCTCTGTGCAAGCCCTTGAGGATTTTCCCCCAAGCAATCCCTTTTCTTTCTTCCCCAGTGCCTAGAAAAAAAACCCCGCACTTCCGTCTTTACTTTTCTCCTATCCGGCCTTTCCATTCTATCTTCCCACAACGTCCATTCCCTCTCTTTCTCTCTCTCAGCACCAATTTTTCCTCCCTCCCTGTATCTCTTTTCCCTCTTTCTCTCTCTCTCTTTTTCTTGATCCTCAGACTCATCTTCACCACCTAACCCCGTAGAGGTCATGGGGCTCCAGACAGGGTGACCCGCTTATGATTTCCCTTGGGCGCTAGAAAACTTCCTTGCCGCTCCGCCTCACATACCGGGCTGAGGCTTCTCCTCATATGCTGCATGTGAGTGCGGCTGTGTCGGCAAAACTCGTGGTGGTCAATGAGCGGAGGAACGATGTGAAGGGATTATTTTTGCTTTTTTTAAATTTTTTGCTGCATGAATGTATTACGAGTGAGTGGTGGCGGTGCGTTATTTCAGGTTATCATGCGATTCTTTCGATTTACATCCCTTAACATGCATGCATCTCAATATCTCAGGTTTTTCCTGACTCTCTGAGCTCCTTTCGAGGGATTGTTTTGCCCACATTAATGTAAATGCCTTCTTAGGGTCGGCTGGGTCGACTACGGTAACTTTAGCCTTGAATGCACTTCTTTCATTACTATGAGACCACGAAGGAAATTATTCAACTTCTCCACGTGCGTCACCGTGCCACGCAATTATGTACTTTAATATGCAATTAATTTTTTAAAGGTTGTCAGGAAAGGGTACATACCGAATCAATTGGGAATAAATATTATTATTTTTATAGAGTCGATATGATTAATGTTGTCATATTATTTTATCATAATGCGTATATTCAAGGAATAAAAGGTAACCTTTACCTCTGGAAGAAGTTGTCCATAACTGCCTGAGATAACTTGTAACAAAACTATCTTAACCAATTTTAGTTCTATTTTTTTCTCGGATTAAAGCTTTGTTCATTATTTTTAATTAAAGAAATTAAGTAGGTGACAGAGAGTACAAGTGAATAGAATAGTACAAGGAATCATACCAGATGATTAAGCCTCTTCATTTACAAATTATGAGATTTCTGAAAGGAGTTTTGGGTGAAGCTAGTTAAATGTTCCCATTTTCTTTCCTCAGAAGGCATCACATTTTTTTGCATAATGTAATCTTGTATATTTTCCTATAATTATTTATATGGCTTAATCTACTTTTGTATCTAAAATTATCATAGCAGAAACCTATAAAGTAGTTACACAGTGGAGGCAATGCAATTAGAAGTATTGATATTAATAGCTGTAGATACTATTTCAGATAAAAAAATGATAAATTTAATGAAAGCTTATTTGTATCATTCAAGTTGTCATTTGGTACGAATGGTGTCTATGCACTGGGCATATACATATGGCATTAGGAATATTTTTCGTTAATTCTCATTAACTTTTAGGTTAAAGGTCCTCAGGTGTATCAATTCAGTAATCATTCCAACAGTGATGCTCATGACTCGTTTGCATTTCTAAGTAACTAATTTTATCTGTCTTGACTGCAAGCCAAGACATTGTTAATTCTCCCTATGAATTTTCAAAGTGTTCACTCTTATGTTTCAATTTCAGTAATGGCCTCCCGCGCTCATATTATTGATATGTTGTTTTAATTATTATTCCATAATCTTATATATGAATAATAGAACAAATTGTTTAATATAAATGAAAAATTAAAAGTAATGTCTTTTAACCCATAGTTGTTGATAACCTTACGTACGGTCTTTCCATTTCAAATCTATCAAAGAATTTTATTAATTGGATTTCAAATGTGCCTGATGCTCCGCATGAAATATTTAAAAAATATTTTAGCTGTTTTCGTTCCAGGAAAGATGTTTTAAAAATCCTCTGGAAGTCTCTTTAGTAGTAACGTATACGAAAAAGCAGATTTTAAGCACTTCGCTTCACAAGATTGAATTAGGTCCCCACAGACACGAGCTGGCATTTTAAAAAGAGCAAAGGCCCCCTTAGTTGATCTGTGTAGCCTTCTCTTGCGCTCCCACTCGCCCTCTTTCCGTATTTTCAAAACTCTTGAGAGTTTCCCCGGTAGAGGTTTAGAGGATAGGCAAGAGTTTGGAAGCGGAGTGGCTTTCCCTATTACTCCAGTACAATGACTTGGGCCCTGAACAATGGAGAAGTCTAAGAATACCTTAGGACTCCCTAAATGGAAAGGTAACATAGGCCTCCGTTCCTACGGGGACATCAGAGGGACACATTATTAAAGAGCGCATAATTGTTTCAGGATGTTCGTACGTAGGAAGAGGACGAAAAGGACGAGATGGAGAAATCCCACTTGCTTAGGGGAATGATGGGGGTAGCGAAAGCAGAGGACGAGAGGTTAGAAATTTGAACAAATACATGGTGCAAGAAGAGGGTAAAAAATAAGGAAAACTTTACACTTCCACACACTTTTAATATAATACGACCACGGTTTCGATACGACCTGATGATGATGCGCAGTATCGAAACCATGGTCGTATAGCATTAAAAGTGTGTGGAAGTGTTAAGTTTTCCTTATCTTTTACCCTCATCATGAAGAAATTCCACAAAGTTAAGCCTGAAACTGTTAGCTTTATGGTGCAAGAAGAATTATCCCTCATTATTTCATCCCTTGCTAATTTGTAATTTGGAAACTCTCTCTCAACTACTCTAATATTATACTTTTGCAAATACTAATCGTATCTCTCGGTATATTTTTGGAATGGGTTGTGACTTGTTTGATTTCATTTATCCACTTGTAAAAGTTGCCATATTTGTCAATTTACATCATCTTATTGTAAAGTCCTTTATGGGACTCTCTCTCTCTCCATCCACTCTTTGAAGCATTTCTTCACTTGTTACTCAGGATATCCATTTCATTTTTTTAATTTATTCTGTAATTCCACTTTCGCATCACCTCCCATCTAGTCAAACTTATTAAAAAATGCAAAAGAAAGGGAGTGAAACCTAAAATTGGTTCAGCTTTTTGATCAACTCGTGTTAGGTAGACACTTAGGGTATCCAATTATGAGATTTTAATCTCTGATTCAGTTGAGTTCATATTGTTTGATAGATGGAACTCTACATCTCTCGTACAATTAAATCACAATCCAACAAGTAAGTATATTCTCGAAAATATTTAAAGGTCGATCTACTACGCGGAGTTTTAATTTGTAATACAAAAGAAATTTGGGCAACATAGGAAGACAACTTTATATTTCTGGTGACGCTTAGAAGTTGGAAAGGATAAGGTTGCGATAGAATCATAGAATCATCATCAAGGATATCGAGTTAGATGTACGTATGTCGTATAGCAATGCTTTAAGAGTTCATGTCGACAAAAAATTTTCATTAACTTTCCATTACCTATTAATAATCGTTAGGGTACTGATGAAAAAATTGCTGACTGATTTTAAGAAATGACACAATAATTGCATAAATGCCTGCTGATATATGTGGAGAGTGTTTAAACCATAATTAGATCCACATGCATATTGATATCGATTTTCATAAAAGATAATTTTTGTTGCATGTAGCTTTTCAAAATCTGTGTCATCAAACATCTTCACTATTGAGATATATATGAAGGGAAAAAAATGGATTATGGTCAGTAATGTGTCAATTTTCATTAAAGATCGTCAGGGTTTCGTATAGACTTTGTGGAAAAACTACCTCAGCGGTGGATAATAGAAAGTCATACAAATAATGTTCATAGCAAAATTTTACGTGTTTATTGTCGCAAAGTTTACGCTCCTATGCATACATTTTGTTTGACAGCCGAAAACTATATACTGTATTTAGAACAAGAATTGCCAGTGTGTGCCTCTGTATTTCGTTCAGAGGTTACGTAATGAATTTATATATATAAAATATAAATATGCGGAGGTCGTGGGTAGCCCGCCACGGTCCTCCTTCGCTATTACGGAGAAAAGAAAAGGGGACACGGGAGGCCGTCGGATGCTCCTCCACGTGAAGCTAGTGGCAGGAGACCAAATAAAAACGCCGCACTTTGCATTGGGGGAGTGGCGGCAAGGAGGAAGGTCTTGCGGAAAGATCGCATGAAGTAGACAGGGCCACCGTGGAAAAGAAAAGGAGGCGACGGCGGCAAGGACACACGCTGTTTCAATATGCAGGATGCCTTCGGCCCTTTGAATGGTTCCGGGGTTGATCCTCTCCCCCGCGCCACCCAGTAGCGCTCGCCGCTTGCTGCATCGCGCGGAGGTCGCACCAAAACCTCTCCTCCTCCCTTCCCCCGACCTTCTTTCTCCTTCTTGCATAATTCTTACCGCTCCTTCCAACCCTTTCTCCATCCACTCTTCCCTTCCCCGATCCTCCATTCCTTGCTCTACTCTTCTTTTTCGTTTCCCCACCCCTATCTCCTTCTGGTTCACGTCTTCCTGCCGGAAGGCCGTTTCATTGAAGTTCAACGCAGCGTGTGTTGGACGCGGGGTGTGAGACGGTGACGGGAGGGGAATGCGGAGGGGTTTTGTGGGGGAATCGGAAGAGGACGTGGCGAGTGATGAGGGTGGGGAGTTGGAGGTCGAAGATGGCCGGGGGCATGGAAAGAGGGCACGGAGTGAGAGATGATATCGCGATGGAGCTTGTCGGGGGAAGGGGACGGGGAAATGGAATGGTAGAGGGAGAGAGAGAGGGAGAGGAAGAGAGGGAGGTATTATCAATCGACTCTTTACGAGTTGGAGCCTTCAAAGCGTCCTTTTTAAAAGCGTCACCCATTAGTTTCACGTTAAAAAATCCCGATACGAATTAAGCTGAAAGAGAGTCCGGCGGTGAGAAGTAGAGCCAGTGAAAGGTAAGAGGGAGAAAAGGCCGTGCAATCGGCGAGGAGAGTAAGAAAGGGGCAATGGAAGAGTGGAAGGAGAGATGTTGAACAGCTAGGATGGTGATGCGCGATAGTGCCTTTATTTCATGAAACGAAATTACATCCATCCGTTTAGTCCGAGTGGGTTTGCCTGCAGCTTTTAACAGAATTAAAGTCGTGGTTAAACTAAAAGGGGCAAGAAATTAGTAGAAAAGGGAAATACTTTTGGCAGGATTATTTTCAATTTGGATCGGAAGGATTACGTGCAATATACCTTCAAATTATATATGCTTACAATAATGTTCATGAGAAAGATTTTATGGCGAACTAAAGTTTCGGTAAAATTTTGATTAACATCATCGTTAATGTTTTGTTCTACAGATGTATATGCTACTGATATAATCTAGTAGGTGTGGTCAATCAATTGAATTTTCACCTTGGCACATAATCTTAATGTTATTTACCATTACTATTTTCACTATTCAAGTACATTAAGATATTAAGTTGAACGTTAACGATCTCAATTGTCTGTTGCAATGTGATTGCTTGATTGGATTTTTCGATGCTGTTTTACAACTTATCTACAATGGCAAATTTAAACAGCTAACGCATAAGTCAGGATGAAGTTCAATAGGAAGATATGGAAGTAAATTCAATGAAAGATAATATTTATACATTATTTACTTTTATTTGTGTGGTTTTTATCCCACAGTTAAAATATGACTTTATTTTTAAACTTTTATTGGTATGGTAAAAGATTTGGTGTTTTCCCGGCGTATCAGCTGCGTAAATTCTTCTCGGGTCCTCCAACGGGTTACATCGTCCATCTCGGCCGACGTTTTGATGTCCGACTCGGTCATCGTCATCAGGGCTTCTGAAAGAAGCTTTATTGGTATGTGGCACAACGCGTTCCGCTACGCTGTGTCTTGTAAAAGTCTTGAAAAAACAAAATTATTTCTTCATTATAGATATTTATTATTCACAAAAGTTGCACCTAGTGCTATTAAGCTAAAGATGATTCCTTTTGTATTTATTCTTTTGGGATTATTTTTATTAATATACTAAAACTATTTTCAAAAACAGGGAAACTTTCTCCAGCGAAATCATATTGGTCTTTAATCTTCATTTTTTATCTTTGATACCTCCTATTTTCATGTTCTGCACTAGTAAAAGTGATATTTTTTAAGCTTCCCACAATCTGAGATTATACTGTACTCTAAATACAAGGTTATACAATATAATATGGTAAGCTGCCGTTTTATGTTAGGTTTTGGATGACGCTAACCGTATTTTCCTTAATCTACCCTGTCGGCCTGAAATCCCACGCGTTCACTTTCTACCCTACTTCATTCCGTTCAACATTCCTCTCCTTTTCCGCCCCCCCCTACCTTGCCTGTTAAGCGATCTCAACTCAGTCATAGTAGATAGTGCTCTGCATTTACCTTTAATTTTCACGTAAAATACTGCATTTCCTGACCACAATTCAACCCCAAATGCCCCTAGGCATGCGTCAAGCCCGAGTAGTTAGGGTATCACTCCAATCACATTGCATACCTGTTCAGTGAGTCTACGTTAATTTTGAAATACTTAATTCATAAGAAATTATAACGAAAATCAATGACTCATTATTTTAAAGAATGGGTTAAACTGAATATTTTATCTACACTGCAATTTAATTTAAATGATTTTCTTTCAGAAATAGACCGTTATTTGATCTAAGATTATCTCTCACTAATAACAAATTTATATTCTTTTGCATAGATATAAATAGAAAAGCTTTATTAGTCACTTTTTCATTTCTTCTACCTATTGGAAAAGAAAGTAGCCTCAAGCCATACGAACACTTAAAATTTAAAATAAAATATTTCCGATTTAAATTTCCGTGTTAGACTTAAAAACCCATACATTTTTGCAAACTTATGTGTGTGTATGTATAATATATATATATACGCACATTATTTATTAAATATATAAATACACACACATAAAATTACGGTTGTCCGAGAAATGTGAAGCGTTGACATTTTTTCAGCAAATCATTATTTCCGACTTTTTCTATTCAACTTTAGAGTTAATTCTTTAATAGCAAATATTTTCAGATAATTAAATTTATAAAGATAAAAATTATAAAGAGTCCAGCCTCAAGCGAAGGGGAGTGGAGGTCAGGCAGTCGAAGTTGAAACAATATGGGACATCGAGACAGGAGGGAGGAGAAAAGTGGATAAAAATGTATCAGTATCCTTGGGGATTAAGTCGGTTGTTCTTAATTTGTTAAGAGCGGATAGTAAGCCCTTGGGATTGTTTCGTGCGTTCACAGCTCTGAAGGTTACTTTGACTGCGGGTGGGCGTTTGTGTGTGTGTGTGTGCATGTGAGGTTATAAGCAGGCGCTTACGGCTGACGACGTGTCGCCATGATGCTGCTGGGTCAACTGCCCCCGGAGGAGGCAGCGGAGCAAGAAATTTCTGGGGGCGTTCGCTCTAACTCCCGCCTCCCTTCTCAGGGCTCACGCTCAGTTCACCCCTCACTTAAACCACTTGCTTTCTTTCCGAGCGGCGTTAACAATGGGAGAGTAGTTAGTGAGAGATTTTTCACGGAAGACATGGCAAAGGAGACGATAGTGAAACCCTGTAAAGGTCGCGACACACCTTCCTTCCTTGAACTCCTGGACTGTATTTTATTAGACCAACGACGCGTCATCAATTCCCTTCTTGTTCACAGGATTACTTGCCAGGGGTAGGAAGTGACGACCGTGATAGACATACTATTGGCAGATACAGATTATTAGTCTTCAGAAAAGTGAATTAGCACAAAAGGTTTTGTAATTTGTTTATCCGTGTTCTCGAATAGTTTTTGCCAATGTTGGGCTTTTATTTAAATTCTGTGTTCACCATTAGTAAAGGGTTTATCGACCCATTTTAGTTCTTTTTATCCCTCCATTTTGCATGATTCCAGTTGGATTCACGATGTTAAATCGACTATGGGAGGAAATAATAAATAGCTGTGCATTGGGTGTGACTTTCTCAATTAAGCCGTGATCACGCAATCATTTTATTTTTTCGCGTTCATCCGAATTTGGAGGACATCAAGCATGTTTGCCTTGCGCAAATATCCATCGTTTCAGACCTAAAATCATTGGGGGAAAAATATACAAACAATATGCAGGACGTGTATTGAGAGCTATTTCTTCATTCCGGAAGTAGAATGAGTTTATCAAGTTCCGGAAAACATCATTGAGCAATATTTGCCAACAAATATACACGTCTAGTGTATATACATATGTGCAAACTCATACTTACAAAGACTTACTTCCAAAGACTTTCAACACAATAAGTCTTATTTTCTATCAAACCGATATTTATACTCGTAAATTATTATAGTTTTGATTTCCACTCAAAAATAGAATATTCAGTAATTTTTATCGATAAAATTTCATCTTAATTACCGGTAAGGTTGGAGTCACGTTCTTCTTTTGAAGCCTTTTATTCTACGTTCTTCTCCTTACCATCATTATTTATTCAGTTCGTACACTTAAATCTTCATCATTACCTTAGCCACATTTATAATACTTGCATTATTCTCTCTTCTAAAGAATTTCTTGTTTGTTCCTCGCAATGTGGAGAATCACGATCCCGATATTGGTATTTTAATGATGTTTTTCCTTGCGACTTAATTAACTTTATTATTTTTTTATGCAAAATCTGTCGGCATATTTAGTTCCCTAGGGTATTCCACTTCTTATTTTCTTCAAGCTTTTTCCATATTTTGAAGAAAAGATTATCCCAATTTTGAGAATGGTTCAAATAAGAAGAGGCTCCGCTAACCCAATATTTGGAGTATCTAGTTTCTTTAGATTTAATGGCTTTGATCGTACTATAGTTGGCAGTAATCGGTGGTATGGTGAAACATAAACGGTCAGATTTCAGAAATAACTTTCCCAGTGGCGCCGTGGGTTCGCAGTGAATACGAAGTGATGCTGCTGAGAAAATCATGCATTTCAGATAAATTCTTGGGCGTAATATTTCATGATTTACCTCTAATTAAGTCATAGTTTTCTCAGTTTATATGGTACTTCATCTCTTCATTATTTTAAAAATTTTGAATGGTCTATACTGAGGCTGTTGTACATCCAGATCCGTAACTGTGGTATTGAATGCAGTCAATAATTTAATATTTTTATCTTCTCATAAAGCCCTTTTGCGTATCGTTTACATTTTCCTTATATATTTTCTTTTGTAAAGAAACTCCAAATCCATTCATATATCTTTAATCTGTTCTCTTCATATTCATCTTTAATTAGATTTTGCGGTCTTCATTTTTTCTGCTTTAAGGGGTTATTCTCATGCTATGAGCTGCTTCAAGATTTCTTTACGAGACTGCTTTGAACTTCCTTTCATAAAAACTTGATTCATCCTCCCTTATTCTTTTAAGTCCTAGGGATCAGTTAATTTCTTCTCTTTTAATACCTCCGTCGTCCTTCGGGTCTTTCTGGTAGCCCGATTTTCATACTTGGAAGTCTTTAATTTCCATTGCATTGGCTTATTTTCCTGTTCTCGTTTCAATTTCTGTCAGAACTTTAGTCTCACTTTATCTTTAAATTTATCCATTTATTAATCTTTGTTACCATTTGAGTTTTTTTTTGTGTCATCGAATTTTTATTTTTTACTTGATTATAAATATGGAGAACTGGGGCTTCAGAGCTTTTTCATTCGTATTCTCTATTTGCAAAATTTGTATTTGGACCAAGTATTTCATCTAAAAACTGCGGAGGGTGTCCTGGGAAAGTCATAAGTTGTAGCAAAATGTTCTTGAAAATATTATTCAGGCTACGTAATTGATAAGTAGTATGCTAAAATACATTCAAAATATCTCCATGTGGCGGAGTTTCTTCCGCTGTCTGAAGCAAATTACGTTGAACTAATGAGCAATTAATGGCAATGCCATTTATTACCGAGTTACCTGCGGGTAATCTTTGATAAAAGTATTTTTTCTTGAGTATGGAGAAGCGGGTGATTTCAATTCACATCTTCAGCCGTTCACCGTAATCATTTTTTTGTGTGCAACTGTTTTACTATTATGCGTTGAGAGTGAAGATAGGCAATGGATTTTGTCGCAAATGCAATCGCTTTTCGCCAATGTGGATCACAGTTCATTCAAGCCTCCCCGGAGATTTGGAGGACACGTTTAGTAGCCATTCTAGAGCCTCTAGCGTCTCCTTCATTCCACCGAGTAAGCGCCAGGGAATTCTTTCGCTTCCTGGCTCCCTCTCTGTGATGTCAGCACGCTAAAATTCAACTGAACGCGAATGGGAGTAGTATATAACATGGCGCTTGAACGTCTATCGCTGCTGCACATAATGGTCTGAGTGGAAAGGGGAAGGATGGTTGGCGGGGGCGTAGGGGGAAGGAGGGGGTAAAGAATTCGAAGGAAGGGAAACTGGGACGACAGTTTTGCACTCCCGAGAATGGATCGAGACAAATCATTCGATTTTCCATAGGATATGCACGGTCAAATTCATTGTGCCACTTTCTCTTTTTATCTTTGTTCCCTTCGTTCGACTTTTCCCCAAAACAGCTCCACACACTCTAGTGTTCTCCATTACGCACACTCGATCACTGCCATCTATCCTCTCCCCTCTAAGCAGACACTTGCGCGCCCGCTGTTCCTAGGGCAGCTTGTCCTGTGTATCAGCTGAGCCCAAATTGTCACTGTCCGTTGCATTCTGAGACTGGAAGTGGATGAAGGCATTTAAGAGAGAATTGAATAGGGATGCAGATTCGAAATAGTGCATAAAAAAGTGCTGGAGGTGAAAGAAAGAGAGAAATATTCCATTAGTTTGATTGATAACGGAGTTTAAAAATGAAAAACTTATAGAAAGCGTATGGTTATTTCGGATATAATTTTAACGCATGGACAGTTTTACGGATGAAAAATATTTGTCTTCGAAAGCTCTCTATATTGGAAACTTGAACATGACCTTTGACGTTTTCCCATATTTGTTTATAACCTTATTATACTAATTGGGATGCTCAACAATAGAAGAAGTATATTGAAAGAAGTTAACCAGATTTATTTAATGAACTTATGTGAAATTTGAAAACATAACTAATTTTAAAAATAAAACTTAAGATTCAAAATTGAAAACTATATGATTAGGATGCTATTCTTTTTGCTTTGGATTGGATGAATCTTTTGGATATAATCATTTATTTCCATTACACCTAAGCTTAGTTTTATACACTTCAGACTTATGAATTTACCATTGATTTATTTTTATTTTGATGTTTAGACTTTTTATAGGACTCTAGTTGAAGTGTAAGATGTTCAACAATTTTGACATTCAACTATCAATATTGTATGCAGAATTATAATTTAAATGTCATGCATTCAAATAAAATTCTTTATCCAAAAACTCTATCCGTCACGTGGTGTACCAAATAGATAGTAGAACAATAAAACAAATAAATTATGGTACTGATTTTTATGGAATGTGATTGTCTTTCGTGCATTTATCTTTTTGCAATATTTTTTGTTAGCCGTAACCCCTTATAAACCCGTGGCCAAAGAAAAATTCCAAGTGCTACACTATAGTTTGTAGCCGAAGTCTATATTGACTTTAAATGGTCGAAAAAAATTGCTGTTGTTTAACATCGCTTTTCTTCTTTTTATCCTGGATCTCTGCCACTTAAGCATATTCCATGTGCCAGAAAAGAACGGAGCATTTCAAGGGGAGTAGTGGATGCAAAAATGTGCATCTCTGAGCTCGCTACGTGGGCGGCTGTGTTCGGGAGACTTGTGGGAGAAGGTATAAACGGGTTTCGTAGCGGCGGCGTGATATTTCCATCCTCTTGTTGCATCATAAAACGTTCTCTTCCCGTTCACTCTGAGAATCTTTCTTCTCTTTTCCTAATGCTTTCTCCGGATTCTATTTAACATTAGTTTCTTCGGACATGCTTTCTGTGCCAAGGTTCTGTATGTGCATCTTTTATCCTCGCACCGCCGCATTTCCCCGGAGGAGTCGCCTGGCAAGGAAAGAGTGGGTGAACTTTTTTGGCGAAGTCGTCGAAATTGTATGGGAGGTGGTATGTCTGTGTGTGTTGAAGATGTATCTTCCATTTTTGTTCTCGGTTTTTTATGCCGTTTTTGCTTCCGCAGTTTGAGGCCACTGGGGCACGTTACGCTCATACACCCTTGGTATTCGTTTGCCTTTATCTGACTCAAATAATTTCATATTCCAAGATTTTTTCTTGTCGTGATGTTCTTGGCTACTTTACTGGGTTATAAGATGGTTAGGGGCTCTTTCTCTAACCCATTTACAAATAAGTATCATACACCTTCACCCCATAAAAAATGCTTAATAGGAATTCCATGCTGATATTTAGGTTTTTAAAATGTCTTTAAATTTTCCTCGCAATTGGTTTTACCAGCATTTCCACAAACCCATTGAACAAGTTAAGAAGACCTAATTTAGGTCAGGTCAAAAATATACCTTTTCTCATCAAAGATTTTAGGATATATTAGTGTTAATATATTTTGTAAAATTCCATCATGTTCCACTTGGTTTGAGAACATCTCCAGTACTAAGGTCGAGATTTTCCGTTTCACTTTGGAATGTTTGGAGCAGGGCGAGTAAATAACAGTGTGCCAATGATTAAATGTATTTTTCTTCCCACAGTGTTAAGTTATCAGGTTCATCGACTCTAATGTCTTACCAATTCACCTTTTATTTTAAACTAGACTCGTATATATTTTTGGTTACTAAATAATTGGTTTATTTCTAGATAAACCACAACTGCAGATATTTATTCACTGGGTAACTGCTTGTCTTGACTCCATAGGCTTCCATCTTTTGGTATTTACACATTTCTGCTTTTTTCCTTAAAAGAGACGATTTGTTGGTATCATATTTCTTTCACTTTTATCTCTTAGCATTTTGATGTCTCTGAGAATTAGCAAAAACCCCATAGCATCTCCTCGTCCATTTGTTCGATTTTTATTCCTCTATTGGCGTCGAAGTTTACTTTTGTAAACTACCGTTTTTGGCTGGGAATACCGGTAGAAATTGGGGCAATAAATGGGGGGAGTGTATATAGTATGTGGAGAAACAGACGTGATATATTGGTTCTTCGACCTAAATGCAAATCTAGGTTCGCCCCGTGTAAGTGGCGGAAATTGGTGTTTACCGTCCAATATATCCACCCACATCTCGCCCAAATTGAACGGAGGAAATTTGCTCATTTGGGTTTCTTTAGAAATTTCTGTGTGCTTTGGCTCAATTCAAAGGGCTTAGAAGGATTTCGGCAGCTGGTGTTTCCCGTGTGGACGGAGTAGAATGGCGAGTCAAGCCTTAAGATCGCCCTTTACGTTTGAAAAAAATATTTTATTTTCAAAGTAGGTATCACAGGGAAATCTTTGCCGAGAGCAGGCATTTCAGAGTAAATTATTTTATTTATTTATTTGTATTTTTGAATCAAGGTGTAAATTCCAATTAACCTCACTATGTTCAATCGTTTTTCGAAGGATTGCAAATGTCTTTGAGAAGCCTGTGTAAGTTCTAGTTGTCGATATCCGGAATCGCTAATCACCAATCAAGTTGAGAATGAGTGATTCTAAGAAAGGTGTTCCTGAGTTGGTGTGCATTGAGGGAAATAATATTTACTCTGATATTTTTTTTGAGAAAAACTCTATTGAGACGATTCTTGAATATAATGATTTAAACCTTCAATATTAATCTCGATTTCTTTAAATTCTGCTTCTTCCGCAGTTTCCATACATATATGCTTAAGATTTTTGGCAACAATTTTGTTCAGTAGTTCAGTAATCACATATTATAAATGAATTATAATGCAAAATGTACCTTAAACGTGAAAGTTATATTTTTTCTTTATTCGTTATTCAACTTTTTGTATCATGTTGTTAAGTTGTTGAGGTGAACTGCAATGTTTTTACGTCACTGTACGTACTAACGTACTTACAGTGACATAAACATTGAAATTACTCAACTGACATTGATCATTGAGAATGTATTAATTTTCCTTGATTGATATTTTATTTTTGATAATGCGGTGTTTACTATCATGAATTTTCATCAAGGCTATCAGATATCAGGTGAGGAGGAGAGAATCTGGGTTTAGGGTTACTGGGCTGAAGGAAGGTAGACTACAGATAATTGTTATTAAACCAGGCGTAATATTCCGTATAGAACCTCCATACTACGAATCGATAAAGGATATTTTCCATGTAGCGTATCAATGAATGGCGTTATAATTGCAACATATTTTTTTGCCATGCAAGATTATTGTTCTCCATATAAAATGCCTTCTTTGTTACGGCATGTTATTTTGTTCATTGTTGATTTTTCCATTGCGGAAGATTCTAATTTCAAATTATAAAACTATTCCCTCCAATACATAATTTGAGTATTTCATTTTTCTTTTGGCTTCCGAGTTTTTATTTTAATATCATTTTTGGCTACGGCTATTCATATTCGTTACCTCCTTAATCAGCATCCACTGTTTAAGATCCACTTCTGTTCTAGCTATTGATGCTAATTTTTCACCAGACCTTAGCATGTTTATTGTCACTCGGTGAAAGCAATTTTTGCACCCTAATTATTTCACATTTATTTTTTTGACGATTTTATTCAATTTGAATGTTGAAAATGATGGTTAAAAAGACTTTGTATAGGTCATTCTTCCCTTATTCATACGTAATCACTGCTCAGCTTAGAATAAATTAGAGGCAGCTGGTCCTGCCACAGGGGATCTATAAATTTCATTATAAAGCGCCCAGATGTTCAATAAGAAGAGTGGTATTTTTTTACTTTTGGGCAAGAAATATTTAAGCACATGGAATATCATATGTCCATTAAACAATATAGTGTGGGAGAACCTTTTTAGAGCCATCTCAATATTTTTCAATCAGAATCCATTTATGAGTTATGTGATTGTTCATTGTTTGCATTACCTTTAATCGTAATGTAAAACTATTGAACTATCAATGTCAGTAGCTCCTCAATGAATACATTGTCGTTAATGTTGAAAATATTAGAGAGTAGCTTCAATGTTTACTTGGCGAATATCACTCGTTAACGAAGATTTTGTAAGTTCACAAGTTAAACCTTAAAAAATGCAATTATCTTACCTGCATTAATATAAAGTACATCTTTTAGGGTAATACTTTTTATAAATCTTTTGGAAACAGACATTTCCAATGATACTCTTCTTTTTAACTTAGTAATCGTCCATAGTACATTTATTTTTTCATTAATAAAATAGCAGTTGTCATCGATGTGAATAATTTGATTCATCCTATTAAAATTGTCATTTCTGCTCTTGGTAAGATGTTCGCGTACCTTATACAAACCGAACACTGACAAAATATTCGAAAATGCCTACATTCTCTCATTTTGGCAATTTTGCTATTGGTTAATTAAATCTACAAGGGACCATTTGAGCACTATATTATTGATGCAATAGTGTTGTTGTCGGTCAAATTAAATTAAAAATTCTAACTATAATTTATCACTCCTGTAAAAATAAAATTTCAATTACCTCGTATTGTAACACCATTTGGATTAGGGGCCGAATTAACGAATCTAATTAAAGAACATGATTTGTTTGGCCAGCTGATGTTGCGCTTCTGTACTGAATTTCAAAAGGGAGAGATTCAAACAGGATTAAGTTATAAACTAGGTCTATTAATAATGTGATAATTATAGAAAAATATTTTAGAGAGAGTTTCAATATTAATCATAGAGAGTTTCAAGACCGTTTAAAAAATGAATTTATCATAAAAAAATCTTGAGCTGAAAGTTTTCCATTTTTACGTAAAATATTCTTATTTCAAGTGACTTCCGGATGATTTCTCACATAGTTATTTGAAAGGTTTCTGATTTAATAATATTTTATAATATTGATAATATTATTTAAAGAGTTAGATCGTAACAACTCGACTTTAAACACATCACATTTCCCGTTCAAACGATACATATGCTACTAATTTCAAGTTTGCAATTTATGCGATATGCTGCGAAATTAACGAATCTAAATATTCTAACTAATTCAATGAAGTTGAATGGTTTTTGATTCACAAACATTTTATTCTAATTTTGCATTTTGAAACTGTAATATTGCGGGTGCACACTCGGGTTGTTTTGAAAATTATTTCTAATCGGTGAATAGAACTTATAAAATATTCAGATGACATAGTTTATCCAATTTGAATGGCTAAACGTGGTTTATGCGTAAATTACCATTGTATTATTTACTTTTGAAATGCTTTATTCTCCTGTGTGAGCTCCCAATTCCGTATATGCAGTGTGAAATGCAAATTATTAACATTTGCTCAAAAACTATATTTGGATTTTTTGGGGTAGAAAGCCTAAAGAAAGACCAACATTTTTGTAACACTAAATACGTAGGTGATAATTTAATAATAATTATATATGTAATTAGATGCCTCGGCCAATTAATAATTATTTCAAATTAACTAGGCTATTCAAGTAACGTTCCCTCTCGCGCACTCTAACTTCCCTCTGACAACTGTATTTAATTGAAATAACGATCACATTTTGAAATGTGAAGAGTCATGGCAATTATTCCCGCCCCCTATTCTGCAGTAAAGACAAACGAGACCTTGATTGATGGGGATGCTAATCAGGCTTCTCTATTGACGAAGGTTATACCTCTTGCTGGCATACCACTAATTAGCAAATTTAATTCCATGTTAGCAGTAATTATGAGTGGTAGGACTTATGCTTCGATTGTCGATGCAGTTTTGTTTTTCAATTAGGAATGGCGTAAGACTTTAATAGATATAAAACAATATTTTACCACAAAAGAATGGCTATTATATAAAAATAATTAATCAAAGGAATAGCCCCCTAATTTTAATCAATCATACATACGATCAATTCAATTTTTTTCAGCGTAGATTAACTTTTAGAAAATTATCTTTGAAAGACAGAAATTATATGCAGCCTCTCTTGTAGCTAAAATATTTTCCGTTTTTGTGCCTTTATTTTCTACTAACACTTGTGAATTGATGAAAACGGTAAAAATATTACAGTGCTTAGAAAAATCATCGATGGATTCGATTCCTGCGCTTGAGTTGAACATTTTGAAACCTTTGTTTTTTTTTCCACTTCGCACCTAAACCTATGAAGAATGGATTTGGTACATTTGAGTGAGGAGCTGTTGAATAATAAAAGGATAGATGTATGTTTATTTGAGGAGACCTAACTTTACCTCGCTAATTTCCCATGTTCGAATCGCTTTTGGGGAGAAAAAAAGTCTACAAATCATGTTCTCGCGCGTTTAGCACTGCGGCCGCCGCGGAAGCTTCCTTTTTAACACGTTTGAAGAATAATGCAGGAGGGTATTAAATGGGAAGAGGGAATTACAGGGGCGACTTCCGAATTGGCGGTGGTTTCCAAAGGGGCTGAATGAGGCGGTAGAGATGGGAAAGGGAGCGAAAACGAGTAGATAGGGGTATTTAGTAGGTGGCGTTCGTGATGAGGAATTGTTGAGTAGGGAGGGGGACGAGGGGGGTGCTCCCCCTCTCCGGGTGGCAATCGCGAGAGGGTGGGAGGAAGTGAGGCGGGGGATGCGATGGGCGGTGGGGCGTAGGGGATGTAGGTGGGTGGCGGTTTTGCGTTGGGAGGAAATCGGATTTTGGTAGGGTCAGCAAATTGTCTATTTCGCCGCTCGTCCAAAAACGGCGATTCCCCGTCCTGAACAAAGAGCGCAATTTTGTTCTGTTCTGTTGATGATGCGGACCCGAAGCTGCAGCGGAGGGGTTGAAAGGACTGGGTGTGGGATTGGTGGCAAGTACGCTGGGAGGGCTGCCGCTTGTGGGGGGGGGGATGATGCGGATGGAGGGCGGCGGTGGTTGAGCGATAGAACGAAGGCCCACTCATTTGCCAGCGGATTCGCATTCTCCTGCTCTCCCCTGGCGGCACCCACGACAACCCTCCATCTTTCTTTCCCCTCTTTTTCGTACTCTCTCGTTCGCCTCTAACACAACCGACCGCTTGCCTCCCTCACTGACTCCCTCTACATTCTCCTCCCCAACTCCCTCTCGACCCATCCTCCCCAAATCCTCACTCTCTCCTCACCCTCCCAACACCATACCACCCCTCTGCACGCCACCTACCGCGTGCATTATTCATGAATTGGACTTCACCTTTGACCCCATTCGACCGGACACCCTTTTCTCTCTCTCCCTGCTTTCCCATTTGACTCTGGTCCCCACCCCCACTCGACCGTTTTCATCTCGCCCTGCGTACATATCCCACCTCTTTTTTTCGTTCATCCCTCTCTCGCTACCAATCGGCGTCCCCCTCGCATGACTCCCTGAAAAATAACCTCTATCAAACGCAATGTTTTCCGTATCTGCTAGTTCAAGCTTCAATGCCTGTTAAAAGAAAGTACTCAGCGGAAGAACTCATTGAGGTTTTTCAGTCGGTCCCACAGCCTCCCAGAGATTATTGAGTTATTATAGCTCTCGCCAATGGATTTCATTTTCTAAAACTGTCTTTCCAGTCAGCTATAGTCATTCCTTCTTGAAATGTGTCAAATATATTTAGAATATATTTTTCTGGCCGTTAAGAATGTGAGATGATTTCACGTTATATCTACCAGTTCCAATCTAACAGGATATATCATTTTCGACGCTTATTATGGAGAGAAAATCTGAAAATATACGTAGAGGTTGTTTCAGCCAACAACCTAATAATTTATTGTTATCATTTATTCGAAAATTTGTTTCATTCTATTGAAAATTAATTGTTACAGACAACTATTATGTAAATTATAGATGAAACTTAACGCTACTGATAATAATTTGTCGAGGCTCTCATTTAGGAGATAAAAGATAATACGAGGTTAAACTAATTTACACATAAGTACCCGTATCCCTTTTGTTCCATTTATAGTTTAAAAAGTATAAGCTGATGTCATTAATTCTGAGATTGCTTTTCGGTGAATTTTTACTCCCAGTTCCCTGATAATTGATAATTTTTTCATTCCCCCAATTGCTTTTGCTCTCATGACAGGCGCTAAGGCCTATTTAACGTCAATCGGTGGAATTTGAGTTTCCCTAGGAGATGAATTCAAAACTATGAGATAATTTCATTACTTAAATTATTTTTAAGGTTAATTAATCCTTTAATCGGATCTCCAAGTGGATAAAATTGATAGGGAAACATCAATAAGAGTGGGTAAACAGGGCAGGAACACGGAATATAATATAATTGAAAGTTACTAGGAAGCTAGAAACTGAAAAATATCAAAGTGCGTTTAGATAGAATAGACATCAGAGATATTGAACGGAATCGAGCAGAAAATTTATGGAATAACGGAGACAGGATGGTAAACTTAGGATGTAGTTACAACATGACAGATGTTGGTATCATACTCAAGAAAAAATAAGGTATAATGTTAAGGCGTGTTGACAGTAAAACGAGAGAATACTGATGACTAAGAAAAAAAGTATGTAAACAGTTCTATATTCTACAGATCTATAAGCTAACGTCCAGGCATAAAGAACAGCAATTGAAACAACATGGACAGCTGGAAGATATTCTCATCGCCTTAAAAGAAGAGTCAAGTAGCAATAAGCAACTAGCATGTGGTGGTTGTAGAGAGCAGCACAGGGCAGTTTGAGCTGGAAATAAGGAATTTTTGCGGAAAAAAGGATGTGGCGGTTCCCAACGTAAGAAAATGATACCGGAAAATGCACATAGCAGTCATTGCATAATTTAAACGGAATATGCAATGGAAAATGATGAGAGACAGAGCAGATAGATATCACAAAAGATTATGCACATTAGTAAGTCATCACATGTGAAATTCGTCCGCTTTGCGGAAAGAATCTTTGACAAACAATGCTTAGTTGAATCAGATGCTAAATATACTGCAAACTTTTCGCATAATTACACTGACAGAAGAATAATCTCTAAAATTTCCAAAGACCAAGGCGAGCAAAATATGTAAAAAGATATCATGAACCATTTCATAGATTGCATCGCAATAATATAACCATATCCATAACACTTGCAGATAACTGGTACAAGGAACCAAACATGCGTGAAGAAAATGTATGAGAGTGTAGATTAATAAACCTAACATCTGGAATATGAAGGCTGATAATATGTTAAGAGTTGAGGACCCTGAACCCGCAACTTTTTATATACCGCGGTATTAAAAAGGCGATACTGAGGTGCCTTTTTATTTTTTCTTATAATGGCCGATATAAATAATTTAAATAGGAATTTTTGTAGGTTGTATTCATTCTAACTTGAATGTAACGGCTATATTTTACCATATTTTATCGCTAGAGAATAGTTTTCGACGTTTTCTTTTGATCGGAGTAGGAACAGGTCCGCGTTGGGCCGCTAATGACACGAAATCCTGGAAAATGTTTCATGCTAATCAATATTTGTACTAAAGCATTATTTCTCATTTTGTGAAAAGGTATTGATAATGGTAGTCAAAATATTCAACGTATATCAACGAAAAACCTGAAACAGTCGATTTCTGATTAGAGTTTCGTTCGATCGAGCTATTTAATTAGATTTTTAAAAGAGACTGTACATATCTGTCAAAATGAAACTTTTTATTATAATGCAAATAACAACGTATGGAATTGAAATAGTATTTATTTTCTAAAATTTAAGTAGTTGTGTGAAGTAAAATTTGTATTAAAGTATAGTTAACTATTTCCACAGGTCATGTTCGGGTGCAATAATTTTGGTAGTGTATTCACCCCCTGCCACACACCGTAACGGTGGATTTCAGGGTACATAAAAAAGAAATAAACCTACTGTGGACTCACTGGCAGGATATGTTAACGCTTGCAGGAAATATGCAAGCGTTTCTAATGTACTCTCTGGTTTAGTGCATTAAATTTCTCAACCTGGGCAAACATTTTGAATATTGATCTTACCCCTAGATAAGATAATCACGTAAATTCGGTAAAGATAAATTGTGTGCATAATACTTATATGATTTTAATTATTACAGAACATAGGCATACCATCTTGGTTTTTTGTGAATTATGTATCTTGATTGATGCCTACCACTTTAAACCTTACATATTGTGAGTTTATCATCTTGTTGTTTTCTTTTACTTTAGTGTTCTTATTTCACTTTTTATCTTATTTCTCGTGGAACACTTACACTTTAAATTTTAAATTGGCTGAAAGAGTAGGTCAAACGGTGAATATTAAAAAAATCGATAATTATTACTCATGTGGTAATATGAAATCCACTTAATTGTTTTTTTAATAAAATAATTCAGGTAAACTACTGTTCTCATTAAATGGAATTCACATGCCTTGGGCGTGTCACAATATCCACACTAAATTACATGGACTTGCATAATGTGACGAGTATTAACATGACTTCTTTAAAGTTTTCTTTGAGTTTTTCTGTATCATTTTGTTAAATAGTTATATTTGTATGTTTTTTGAGAGGGTTTGAATTCGTTAATTTCCAAATAATAGTAATCATGCACATGAAGGAGTTCTTATGGTAGCAAATCAACGGAAGAAGCAGCTACAAAGTCCTTCATCAGCATTAAAATTCGGTTTTTGGTTTCATTTTTCTAATTATTCGTTTGTTTTCTACCATAGGTACGTTTCTGTAATTACTTAATATATTTTATTTGTTGTAATCTAATTACGTAAGATTTTAATTGGTTGTAGACTTGTTTACTTTTACGTTGTACTTTTTCATCCCCTTAACCACACAAAAGCTCCTTGCAAAATCTTATTTCTTCTTTGCAAGTAGGCATACCTGTATGTCGATCGTAAGTCCCTTAGGTACACAGCAGTACACATATCTGTTATTCATATACGTTAGTAGTATCTTTTTCTTCATATAATTACATGAATGAGATATAATTTTTAATTTTAATTTAATAATTTATAATAAATTTAACTGAAGTCTTAATAGTTCCTTTTACTTATCTTATACGATTACATATATATAAAATCGTCGTCTTTCATGCTTATATCTCTCAGATCCATGAATGCAAAAAGAGCGATTAGTCTGTCTCTAACAGTCCTTCTGGGGTCCTAGTTTACCTGGAGTCTTAGGGAAATAAGTGTGTCTCTTGTTCTTCTAATTCATATGATATAACTACTCAATGTAATCACTTAAAACTCTTTTGACTTTTCTGGAATGGAGTTCAAAATAATTGATCAGGTTAACGCTAATTAAGAGTTTGTTTGAAATATTCATTTCTTTTCACTACCCAAAAAAGCTGCTAGTACGTATATGGAATACATAGGAATATAAATCTGGAATGATTGCAATTGAATCGCGTGCGGTATAGAGGAGCTAGATTTGTGAGACGTAGCTATGAAAAACTGAGTAGCGTATCAAAATTATTGGAGGAGCTAGGATGGAAATCACTCACCGAGCGGAGGCTATATTATAGATTAAATAAACTTGCATAAATTGGAAGGATGTATCGATGGCAATGATGTTTAAAATGTTTTATTAGCCCCATCGTACTACGGTAGGAGACATCATGTCAATAAAATTCCGGAAATTAAATGCCGAACAGATACACTTAAGATGCCATTTTTCCCGCGAACGACACGGGATTAGAATAAATTAACGTTTGTCCGACCGTGCTAGGAGGGAAAGATGTTTTGGGTCAAGGGTAGTCTGGTGTGTGATCACCCCCTGCTACACACCCTGGTGGTGGCCTACATGGTACTACATAAAATTAACACTAAAAAACTAAAAGTTGAGTCCAGAAAATTTTTAAATTTGTTGAAGTTGTTGTTTTAAGCTTTCGTGCTGTTTGTGGTAAACATTTTAATAAAAAGTTCACGTTTTACAGATGATATAATGAAGTAATTGAAATTGACTTGTCGATTGTGATTGGTGACCACAACGTTAGATACTACATATACGTTAGTTACTAAGTTTATCTCATTGCCATGACAACAAGAAACACGAAATGCGTGCTAAGCAAGGTTTTCGCAGTAGAGTAGTTTTACATCACGTGAAGGTTATAATAATGTCAAAAAGGATTACCAAAACTGACCCTCACCATTCCTTATGCTTAAGAATTTAAGATGAGCTTAGCTGGTGAATTACTTTGAAAGCAGCTAGACTAAGTTTGAATTAAACGAGGTTGTGCATATCCAGTACCATGGCTGCCGTAATGTTTGATGTAATAACTTCCGCATAATTTGCTTTTCCTTCCGACCAGACCCTGCCAGTTTTCTTAGTTGTCTCTCCAGATACTTTTCCATTAAAGTCTATCACATTGAATTTTGTGATCAGCCCATTAGATTTTATGGTTATTCAGCCTCGGAATGGAGGCTGTGCTATGGTTGTTCAGCCTCGGAACGGAGTGGACGTAGACCTAGGTTTTTGAGACTCTTTGCTTACAAGGCTTCCAACATGAATAGATTAGGTCATGTAATTGGAAATAACGATAACCACCAGCAAAAAAATTACTTCCAAAACACAAATAACATTTATATTAAAAACGGTTAAAGTATGAAATGATTTTATGAAAACGAGGTGGTAGGATGTTAAATAGCTGCCGCACCGTATCATCTGCTTTTATTCATACCATTTGTCTTCTTATATTTTCCCTCAGTGTTAAAAATTATTTGGCGTCTATTTGATATATAATTTGTTGTCGGAAGATGTTCACTCGTTTCTTTTGCTAAAGTACCGAGAAGAACATCAAACGATCTATTTAAGAATAATAAATTTCATTTTGTAATGAATCTTAAAATAATTTTGAGTTACGCCAAAGTAAAATGGGTATTGGTAAGGTATTTAAAATTTCAGTTAACAATGGACTTCCAAAGATTATTCATTGGCAATTTTGATTATATTGCTTTAAATCAATAATGTTTCGCTCTGAATTTTGAGTGGATACATACCTATTCATGAGGAGAAGTTTGAAGCCTGTGAAGTTATTCCGTGATGTGATCCCTTCCAACTTCGTCCAGTGAAGAGGCATTAATGTGAGCGTGGCTATAGGTGGCCTTTGAAATCTGCTCTTGAGACCTTTCGCCTAATCTGGAGATGCTCGCCTCTTGGCCAGTTTGCCAAGAGATCGCTGGTCGTGAGAAGTTGAGCGGGATAAATTGGGAAAAATGTGCGTCCGAGTTCCCCAGCCAATGCGGAGGAGTTGCAAAGTTAAACTCAGTCGTGGCACGCTCTTCTGTGTGCATCCCGCCAAGATGACTCCCCGCTGCTTTAGGTCTTTAACTACTTGGCCCAATCGCGGCATGTTTGAATCAGTCAGTAGATGGCTAGTTTCTCTTCTGAGTTTATTGGGTTTGAGGACTATCTCGGGCCACTTGAAACTAGTACGGAGCGGAAAAATCGACCCGACGAACACTGGCCATGGTGAGCTGAGAAACATTTTTTCCCAGGCGTCCTTATAAGTCGGCGTGCAATGGCTTGGGTGTATCGCCCCAGACCGTCGAGCAGTAAACATGTTTAGATCTTCATCCTGCACAGAGCTAATGGGCTCTTAATTAATCAGAGAGCAGCAACTTGGAATCGTGTTTGGTGCGGCATGCCAAAGTGAATTTCCAGTAAGGAATCGGAGCAAGAAGTAATTTGAGGATCATCGCAAAGCGATCTTTGTAACTAGAGGAGTTATTGTAAATGGGCAAATGTAAAAAGAATAGAGTTTATGCATGTTTGAATATAATGCTCTTAAAAGCACCGTAGTTTAATATGAGAAATAATTTTATGCCAAAAATTTATTTGAGATTATTCAATGCTTTAGGCATCTATTGTTTAATCTCTACCTTCTTCGTGTTTGTCGACTTTTTAGATAATTCTCATATTGACTTTTTTCTTTTGAGTATACTTAAAAGGGAAGCGTAAAATTGGTTTTGAGGCGGATTGATATATTTTATGCAGTGAAAATTAATAGATTTGAAACATACATCCCGCAACTTTACTTTGATACATTGATTGATTATATCCTATTTTCTAATGTTTGACCAATTTCTTCTTCTTCTTTTTCCACTAGAGATATTTACGCATTAAATGCAACGAAAATAAAATAACTAGGGTGATGGAAAAATATTATTGTTAGTTTTTAAACATAAATAATAATGGCTAATTTAATGTAAAACATAAAAGAAGGTAGAATAAGGAAAATATTCATATTACGGTTTCCGGAGTTTATACAGCTGTAATTCTGTGAAGGAAATAGAGATCGGAAGAGGATACTTGGAAGGGATTGCACATTTGAAATTATTTGAATATTATAAATAGACAACAATACTAGTAGTAGAGAGCATTGTAGCTGTAGAAGGTAGACCCTTAACTTGCAAAACCAATTGCCAGATACCTCGTGGAGTAACATTACCTATTTAGGAAAACTTATATTTAATATGGAGAAAAACTGAAGCACGTAGGAATATGTTTTAAATGAAAAGTTTAAACTGATGAACTAGTGATGGAAGTGAAACGCAAAAGAGGGTTTCTGTAGGAAGAACCAATCAATAGTAGCAAATACCTCATCCTGAGAGATCTGGATGTAGTATAATTAAATTTTTCTATGGAGAGGCTTAAGTTAGCATTGATTTCACTGAAACTACAGGCGTAGGATGTATCCGTAAATCCTTATGGAAGTCGTTTTATTTCCATTATTCTAGCTGTATCACATTTTAGTCAATCTTTGGCAAAAATAGTAAATGTTTCATTCTTGTCAACATCTTTGAAAACGTACACTACTTTGAAGAGAACATGCTTTATAGGTACTTTTGAATTAAAAGTCAATTTTTCATCGCACATAAGTTCATTCCCTAGAGATACCTTCATAGATCTTTATCTACTCTTTTTACCCTCTATTATTATCTTTTGCGACAGAGGTACTCTTATTATATTTTTCACCCACTATTTACTTAGTCCAAGTTCATTCCTCCCTTAAATTCTTCTCCCCTCCAACCGTGCTTGGCATTTCCTCGTTCATGATTTTCTTCAATTTATATTTTCCGCTCTTCTGCTTTCAGCCGTCTCATCAACCAGAATTGTGCATTTATCCTTATTCCTTAAGTACCATGCAATGTCAAGACGTTAAAGAACAAAAATTTATTCGTTATATTTCTTGAAAACCTTGGAAAACCAATAAATATTTTACCATTTCAGAGACTGCTCTTAGCGTTATTCTACGATCTTCTCTCACATTATCAGAAGCGGTGCTAATGCTTTTGTTAGAGCAGTGACTGTAGCTCCTGGTCCAATTTCACTTGGTATTGGTTGTCTATCCTCTTACAACATTTGGAACAGTTTAATGTTTGTACAGAGGGAAACATCAGGCTCGATAACATGTCTGTGGCATCGCATTGACCTCGGTGGAAGATGTTTTCTGGTGAAAGTAAAGTTTCAATACGGTGTATCACGTTACCTCAAACATTGCCAGAGATAAACTGAACGTTTTAACTTGCTATCTTGGAGGCAAAACTGAAGTCAGATCAATAAGACTCATACAGCGTGCACACATTGAATACAAAATAATATAATATGAAAATTTTACACAGTAAATTCCGTGGTTAAAAATTTTGAGCAATATTCGCTTAACAACCCTCGTGTATTACTCTTTATTAATGCTGTTATTACTTACCCACCATTAAAACTACTTTGGCGTCGCCCGTTTTCTAACATTTCCTGGACCTTATTTAAGTTGATCATCTTTTCCATCATACTATAGAGGATCCTTGGAGTTCTCGGAAAATTAGTTGGTACCATCATAACTAATGATCCAGTTGGAACACAAAGACTGGTGGATTAGTATTTTTTGAATAAGGATTTGATAAATTGGCCCGAGCAGACTTAGTCGAGCAACTGCTAATATTTATATTGTCAAAACTCTTCCTTCTGCATTTACATCAACTATTCAGTGGGTATGTTGAGAGATTTCGTATTCAACTTTTCTTGTGTCAAAATTTTACTTAAGATAGTTTTCTGATTCTCTATCTATGTAATGATTGTTTGATACCCCTCTATTTAAGCTGGATTTTGGATGGACAAAAGCCGATCTCTCATATCCCTTAACTTATCAGTTTCATCTGACAAGACGCACCCTAAAACCTCACATGAAATAAAACTGTTCTTCTAATTTGCATAATTTATACCTCCCCTCATTCTGTTTAACATGACTATTCATTTCCTTCCAAAATCTCGCCTTCCTAACATCCTTCCTTCTATCACAGGCTACAGCATAATATCGCCAATTAAAATGCTCTATATCTCTGTCCCATGACTTACTTCGCAGGATTTTACCCAACAACGTTCTCTCCTCCCTCGAAATTCCAAATTCTTCTCTTTTAATTTCCTATCCGTCCATTTTATCTTTTTCTTACTCCTCCTGAAATCATTTCTCAACAGCCCTGTCATAAATTTCTACTTCCCCATGAAAGATAAAGCAAGTATTCTTCTTATATCCCCTACTGTTGTAACCATCTGGGTCCAAGGCACTTTCGAGATGCGTACACTGATGTATTTGCTCTAGATTTTTCCCTCCATTTACCCTTTAACCTTCCTCATTCCCGAAAACTTCATAAAATTGTTTTATTTGCGTTCTGCTACCTCATTTTCTCTACGATAATTATGCATGTAAGTATCTGTTGGCTGACAGGCTGGCTAAAGATTTATCATCAGCAAACCTGAATAATTTTGCGAATTCCCCACCGAATTTGATTCCTATTTCAATTTTCTCACGTGGTTCTTTTACCATTTCTTACCCATTTATGTTGAAAAGCTGATATTGGAAACCCCTGTCTTATCTCTCTTTCTGACACTGCACACCAGACCCTCCTTTTGCCACTCGCACCAGAGCTATCTGAAACATGTAGAGGTTGCGGATAAATCGCCTATCCTTCCGGTCTACTGCTCTTTTCTTAAATACATTAATTAATCCTACTAAATTTAGTCTATCGATTGTCTTCTCAAAATCTATTAAATGAAAATGTATCCTGATTGTAATGAATGTTTATCTCTAATAGTGAATTCATTATTGCTGTCATATCATACAATCAAGTCATATCGTACATGCCGTTCTCCTCCCAAACTCATCATCGCGTTAGTAATCATTTTCCCTCTTCTCCATTTTCTCAATGATGATCCTGAGTACCCCTTAAGCTACGTGGGAAATTAAACTTATCCTCATATATGGTTGCCTTTCCCTTTTTTTGGATGGGAACTAATACTTTTCTAACGAGATCTTCCAAAAAATTTCTCCCTCATAAAGGCTACAAATAGGTCATAAAAACTTTTCCTTCCACGTATCCCTAAACCCTAAAGTACGTGTAGTTCCCCGGTAATGTCGTCTATTCTCAGGGCCTTATTAGGTTTTTTTTTATTTTCCTTAATGATCTTTCTTTCTCTCAATCGTAGCTATCGCTATGTAAGTCATGCTTCTTTTTATGTCTAAACTTGCTCGACTAGTACCTTCAAATCATTAATATTTTCTTTCTAACTTTCTCTAATATTTCCTGGTTCAATTAGCAATTCTCCTGCCATGTCTATATTGTTACGCTCAGATTGTTTACTATTACTTTCTGATATATTTTTTATCATTTATACCACGCTTTCATTTCAACCTTTCCCTCTAAACTCGCCATGGGGGCTATTACGAACTAGAGACTACTACGAACTGACGGAATCACTCCGTCAGGCGGAGTTGACTGATGCCAGACTTTGTAAATCCGCCTGCTGTTATTACGAGTGTGGGAGCCGAGGACTCACCAAATTTCTTTATATACACATATAGTGTTTACTTGAGGGATCGTAGTAGAATTAGTAACCAGAAAATATGAAAAAAAGGAAAATAATGGTGTCTAAAAATGATTTAGCCAATGGTGATTAGCCGTTCAATTAGCAGACGAAATGGTATACGGGAACTTTTAAATAATAAATATATGGATATTTATTTGATAAAAGCGATTAACGTGACTACGAATACCAAATTTATATGTGCTAAATTGTTGATTAAGGGACACGGTGGAAAAGAGAGTAAAATGTGTTGAACTCTTAAACGTGAAAATATAGACTAACATTCATTTTCAGACTAAAGAACCTAATGAGGTAAAGAGGACTATGATCCTACAGCTTCAATTTTCTCTTACATGTATATGTTTCATCATATGAATTTCACCTAAAAGAATTTCTCTGGAGGCAAATGATAATTTTATTGAAGCGTCTCTACTGACACGGTCCGCTGATGTCTGTGAATTGATGAAGAAAACAGCGGAAATATGGTGTATGAAAGATTATTTCACACGTTTTGTCATTATGATTCGTTTGTCTATCCATCGCGGAAAAATAACATCAGCGCATGCATTACGGATTTTGTTTTGTTTCAGGGAGATACAGGATTTCGAACACATCTTTTGATAGTTGTTGAATCGACAGGCTTGGTGAGGATAAGAAAGGAAATATCTACTGCAGCATCCCAACTTGATGAATAGATCGGATCTTATACAATGGTAAAAATTATTCATCATTTCAATAGTTTATTAATTTTTCAAAGTTAATTTTATTTACAAAAAGTCACGAAATTTTTACCAAAGAGATACCAATAAAGGAAAAGTAAATAAAAAACATTAGAGAGTAAAAATAACAGAAATAGATACTCAAAAACATTCAGATATATACGAGTAAGATCGAATGCGGGAAAAAATACAGCTTTTAGTACACAGAGATCACTTACAGATCTAGTGAAGGACTCTAGGTATATTTGTACTGTGTTTTTCCATTACTAAGGCATACCACATAAAGCTTACTCAATGGGGATGTTTTTTTGAGCAATTTTTATTCTTTAATCATATTAATTTGAGTCTTCAGCTCATCCAACATCATCATGTTTTGCGTGAATTACCATTTTATTTTATATGGGACTGTTTTCCTAATTATTACCCAAATTAGTATGTCAGATTCAACTGAAACAAAGTAAACTACCTAATATTTACCCATACTAAATTATTTTATTTGCATATCTAATAGGAAACTTTGTGTAACCTGCAACAAAGCTTATCAAAACATTTCTCGATGAAATTCAATGCTTGGTATTTTATATGGACAGACCTCTTGCTGTATTATGTTGAAAAATTATTCGCGAGTGTTAACCTTTGTTTTATATTACATAAGGTAGCTACGGTGGCTAAGGTAGTTATCTTCGTAAATTAATATCAATACCTCAGTAATCACATGAGCTCTGAGAGGTACATACGGTAATAACCCTCATGAGATCACTAAAACAAAAAAATCTTATTCATTTCCAATAATACACCATTTCACTTCGTATGTCTTTGCTACGGAATTAAAATATTAGATGGTTAAAAAGAATGTTAAAGCAATAGATTTGGCACCATACAATCGTAAAATAATGAATAAGTATCTAAAAATTCATATATCGCAGCACTTGAGTATCGTACGAAATCTTAATCGCCTCATTTATTAGGGAAAAAGGGATTATATACATTTATAATAGCATAAACATGAAAGGAAACAAGTATAGTATCTCTGGAAAACCAACAAAGAATGTCAAATTAATGAATGAAGAGATTTGGAAATTCACGATTGTGTGTACACTGATAATACCATAACAAATCATATACAGGAGTAAAATTTTACACAATTTCTTCATTACTTATTTCAAAAAGTGGTTATTTACATTCGGCATTCATAAGTATACACTTTCGTGGATTTATTCTAAACAAGACGTCTCCGATTTTGCTCAAACGACGAATGCGAATAAAAGTGAAGTATTTTTAATAAAAATACAGAGCTCAGCTTTGAAATTAACTAAAGAGACACAGAATATAACATTGGTCTCGCTAAACAAAATTAATAATTACAACGCATTGATAAAATAGAGAAGTTCAGCGAAGTTCTTACGAGATACTTTTTTGAAGACCCATTTTGCTGATTTCACTTCACCTGTATTTATTCAACCTTTCTCGTTATTTTTAATGAAAAATAATAGTGTTTAACGAACTCCTACGATCAAATTTAATGCTTTTAATGCGCTAGGTGAAGATCACCAATGTAAACAAACTGCTACCAAATTGAAAATATACCCAGGCGGACTTTAAAAGGTAGGTTACCAGTCCGGAGTGTAACCCACACCCGTTACCGTGGTATCATTCGTTCCGTAACAAAACTGGTTCGTAACCGCTTTGGACGGTGAGACTCACTTCCGGCGAGGTAATACCGACTGGCAGAGGCACTTTGCCTTTCGTAATCGCTCCGGGCGGTGAAACTCATTTCGAACGGTATCCTACCGCAGGCAGGTGAACTCCGCCGGCGGTATGCGGTTCGTAATTGCCCACATGTCCTCATGCTGCGTCTTCCACGCTTCTTTCCCCCTATTACTTTGCCACCTCAGTTTATTATTCAATTTTTTTGGGCATACCTCTACCTGAATCTATGCTTATATTCTTCTATTTCTTCTCTTGTGTATCTTCCTAATCATCTTATTTGTAATGTATGGTTTTCTTGTCCTTCGTCTATTCCTATAATTTACTTTGTGGCTTTCTATATACCTTTTATTGATATACACGTGTTCCTAATTCTCGTTTATCGTACCTACCTTTATGTGGCCACTCATATGTTTTTCTATTGACTGCTAATACTCCTCTCTTTTTGTCCCAGGTAATGCTTCTACATACCAATACCTCATCCATTTTTCCTTTTTTGTTCTCTTGAATCTGAAGTTTCACTTCATTATCACTAAATTATGATCTGAATTCGTATCCGCTTCTGTTAAACTGTTCAAAGTCAATACACTTCCTAAATGTCTTGCCATAATATAGTGTGACCGATTTTTCTTATATATCCTCGGGAATTTTCCATGATGATCTAGGTCTACTCTGATGTTTAAACCAGATGTTCGTTTGGGTTAAACTCTGCCCTCTTCAGATTTTGTATTACTTAGTAACTGATATATTTCCTCCCAGAGGCAGCCTCAATTATTTGTGTAATTAACTGTAATTGATCGTTTATCCTATTTCTTCCTGCCTATGATTACATGTTGGTACGTCGGCCTAAACAATGACCATGTTCGTTGGTTCAGATTTTACTAGTAATAATAATATTAATTCTAAATATTTGCTGGTAATATAATATCTGCTATATGTTTACTAAGACTCTTCCTACAATTTTGTTCAATACTACTGCCATTCCTCGGCGGCTCTTTTTCCCTCCACTCTATATCTTATTATTCTATAATCATCGGTGCAATAATTCGGGCCCCCTTCCATTTTACCTTACACAGTCCTAAAATATGTATATATTTTCTCTTTCCATCTTCTTTAACTCACTATTTAACTCTCCTCAAATTGGTCCAAAATGCTAAGTCCTTATTGTAACTTGTTTGGCTTTCTTCTGTGCCCTCTCATCTGCTACTGCTCATGTAAGAATTTCTTATGTTGACCGTGGAAGTCTTGATTCTCCTGCTGCCTGGGACTACACACGGCCCAGTGGGCTCTGGTTGTATATTGTAATGTCACTAGCACGATAGAGAACCACTTTTGTTAATCCGAAGGTTGGTTTGACAGGTGAGGATAGAGTTCATCTAGTAATAAGTCGAACGGCGTGTGAAATTCAAGGATGAGAATAAGAGTGTCAGTTTCTTTCCCTGTGCCGCCTACGATATTTCAGAACGATCTGATACCCAAAATATTACAAAGCTTGAGTGAAGTTGATTGTACACTCCCCGAAAATCGATCCTAGGGCCTCCGGTCAGTAGCCAAGCTCTCTGGACTATCACGTTCTTCATGCTTTTTAAAATGCTTGAAAAAAGAGCGTGATTAATTTTTTTATCTAACCGCGCTAGGTTAATATGAAATGGCATTTTACCATTAGGCATTCTACTGTCTCCAACACCTTGAATGAATGTGTAACTTTCCACGGACTTACGGAAAATTATAAATGTGATTTAAAATGGGTATCAAGCAATTCAGCGAAGTTAAACCGGAAAGCGTGAAGTATATCCCACCTTGGTTGAATGTTATCCATTCAGTTAGGCCTATCCTATACCTAATTTTGAATATTATCTATTTATTATTCCATCTAAAAATTATAAAACATTTATTTAGAGTATGGTCATACTCAAGGGTATCACACTCCAGATTTTATGGAAAGGAAGAAAAGGTCTTCTTCTTTTCAAATATGTTGGGCACTAGAGAGAAAAAGCAAAGAAAAATATTAAGGAATAAAAGAAAAAATCAATGAAGTTAGAAACATTGAATACGGCATAAAATAGTATTTTACAAGAGAAGAATAAAAAATTGAAACAACTCAACAAGAACAGAACGAGAGAACAAATCCCTCGAATGTTGCTATGATATGCAACCAAGCCAATGAAGGATACAAGAAAAACTACATGGTGGGATTTGACACATCAGAGCTCATTTTAGGCTGAGGGAAAGCAATGGGAGAGGAAAAAAAGACAGGAAAGTTGCAGATACATAACAGGCAACTGTTGAGACGTGAAAGAGTCCATTAATAATTTCTTGTTTAAAATAAATGCGTGGTTTAAATGCCTCTTAATCCTGTATTCTTAGCAAACTTCTCACTCCAATTTTTCAATTCCTTTTTATGAATATAGAAAATAAAACTTCAGTACTTCCGAAATTTTTAGCATGATATTTATTTGCATGCATTTTTAAATTAAATATACGATACATTAGACAATTGCGACCTCTCGCACAGCACATGAACATTGTCTTCTTATGCTAAATTTATAATAAGTTGAACATTGGGGTATCTTTGGAAAGGGATTGAATTGTTCTTCTCTTATGATTCCATTCAAATATCCGAGTTTAAGACTACTTTAATAAATTTTTCTAATTTACTAACTTTAATAAATTTTAAGTAGCATTTAGGTGTGGTTAAAAAAGTGGGATCTTTAAATTTTGGCTATTTACAATAAACCATGTCTTAAATATTTAGCACTTCAAAAATGGAGTAAATAATTCTGAAATTATAGGCGAACTTAATCAGGATATTTACTCATGTATTATTGTTAGAAAATAGATAATAAATTTAAAATGAATGGTTAAGATATATTTCTAATGAGATTTATAGAATGGCTCCATGCCTGGAACTCAAAGGGTACAAAGTTGACAATTAGCACGATTTCCCCTATCACACGTGGCCATTACCGTAACTTTGCCAATTATGTATCAATAAATTAAAGATTTGGGTGATTACCCGCTCATTATCGTCAGATAATGATGCTGGGAAATAGTTTCCAAGTTGTGTCGGCATTAAACAGCTTGGCGTGCAGGGGAATGGATTTTCACGGTGAAACAGTCAAACTCGACAGTTCATCCGTGCTTGAATTGAGCTTTTATCCCCATCTAAAGTTCACAGCGCCGTCGGCTTTGGTCGACGTGGCGTTATTCAAAAAGCAAACTTTGATCAAGAGGGCTGGCCATGTTGTACCTGAGTGCATAAAATACGGCCGGGGCTAATAGTTGACCGAAAGAGTGCGCACATCCTTCTACCGCTAAGCACACTCTCCCAATCCTTCTCTCTCTCGCTTTTACCGCCTGTATTAATATTTCAAAAGAATGGATCTTTTCGTTAAAGAGTATTTGCCTTAAGTAATTATTTTCTCTTAAGATATTGGATTTTGCAATGTTGAATATGAATGCGATAAAGCTGACCTTTCTTGTGAAACCATGTAATTTATTCAAAATAAATGTCAATTCATTAAATTTTTCATACGCACATTTGCGTAACTCAAGATATATAAGTTATATGGCGATGAAATGTGATATGTTAACAGTTATCTATTATGTATTATAAATAGTTCGAGTGCGTCCACAGTCTCACTTTTCACTTGGTGGTGGGCATATTTAAAGCATAGCATTGTGCATTTACATGAACATGTAAGTTCATAAAATGATACATCGGTACCGGCAGCTCCTCAAATATAAATTAAGTACAAATAAATATACATCATAGATAAAATAGCTAGAAAATGTCTCAGGAGTTGAAAGGTTATCTCTTTGTGACGAACCTTTATACGTTGTGGCTGTTTTTCGGTATAGATAGCCATGCACAGTTGACTGTTTTTCATAGGGTCTAATGAAGCTCACATTATGCTACTGGAATACTTAAAAGGAAAACTATTTGAGATTTATATCATAATAGCGACTATGACCGGCTTCGCCGGACCAACTCATCCCTACAGCTGTTACTGGATTTGATTCGTATTATAGGCATTTTTACGTAGTTGGGCAGTTTCTTGATCACAGCAGCAAGCGATATTGCATCTGTGAGGCAACGTTTTAGAATGCTTTGAGCAAATGCGGTTTTACTGCGGAGAGCCGCAGTAAAATTTATTACCTATTTTGGATTACTCCCGACAGTGTCCTCTCCTCCCACACCATACCAAGCCCTTCCTTGTTTGTTTTCCTTCTTGTTCACTTCATCTTCTCCATCCTTCTCCATGCCACAGCGGTGGCTAACGTACTGGCTTCCCATTCAGAGGGCCCGGATTCAAATCCTGGAGACAAATATTTTTCAGTAGTATCCCGATTGAGGTGATTTATGAAGAGTACTTTAGGTGAGTACACCGTCCGTCAGATGGGGCGTTAAACTGAGGACCCCTTATTGCCTTTCGTTAAGAGTAGGCTAATACCGACGCTGGATTTCTCTCCGCCCTTCCTTTCCCATCCTTCCCTAATAGGGAAAATGACCTTAACTGTCGGTCGCCCCCCATAAAAACTACAACTATTACTAACCAAAAATTTAATGAAGATTTACAATGCAGTAGCAATTTCAAAATTTAAAAACCGTATGTCTTTGTCGCGGCATCTCCCGTAGTTGCTTAGAGTGTGCGTTAGATAATTTTTTTATGTCGCATGCTTGGAGTGTAATCACCCCTGCCACACCCTAGAGGTGGCAGGAAGTTACCACGTAAAAATATAGGAGCTGAAGGTGCTATGGGGCGTCACCCGGAAGCAAACCCAGGGCCACCGGTTACAAGCTTAGAGGGAATTTATCCTAGGGAACTACTGCGACCCGGAATTTAGGAATTATTTCGAACACAATTTTTGCATATGAGTCTTAACAACACTTAAATTTTAGGACATGGAATAAGTCACCAAAATTAAAAATCGTCGCTGAATAGATTAAAAGTGTACAAAAATTATTAGAAGTTAAAAATATACTCGAAAATAAGGACACGTTCTCGTTAATCTTTAGACCTCGGAAATTAATAAAAAGGTTCATCCTCCTGCCTTTTACATCAATGGTACAATCGTATCTTAAAGTTTCGGAAATCGTTGGAACTATTCAGATGATTCTAACCTTTAATCTTTTTATGTATCTCCTTATAACTTGCATTGATCGGGAGATAAAAGATATTTAACATTTGAGATTTTCATTATTCCATTTTCGTTGACTTGACCCGGGGTTTCGACACTTATGGTCATCTTCAAGTGAAAGGTGACAGATAACACAGGTGTGGAAACTCGGGTCGTGTGAATAAACAACGTTTAGTGGAAATCACGATTTTTAATTATTATTTCTCTCCAATATGGAAAGCTTCCACAAAATTAAGCCCGAAACTATGAGATTACATTATTTTCACCTAAAGGGCCTAAGGTAAAGGTTAAAAGGTTTTTCTTTGCCATAAGATGTCTGTAGGTTGTTACAAATAAAACATGTTTTTTGAAGGATAGGTGATAGAATTTTGCGTTTCCAAGTGATGGGAAATCCGACTCCTAATGGACTGCAGTCTTGACATGGTGGAAGAGCTTGGGCGTTCTCGTGTCCCATGGAACACTTAGCTCTGGCTTAGATACTGTAGTGAATTTACCTGTAGTTAATACTATCTACATTATTTTACAAAACTATATTGTGACTAAAAGTTTAATAAAACGTAAATTTTGACATTATTTACGTTGTGTGTAAACATTTCTTGTCACATACTCTTACGGTGGCTTGTAAGTACCATTTAGGTAAATAATGCTTACTTGTCATAATGAAACATGAATTTGAAAAAAACGAACTTAAAATCTTTAAAATTAACTTTTAATGGGGACCACCGAATTTTGCGGCAGCTGTATACAGCACACCAAGCGTCTTCCTAGTTGTCGACATTAATCAGTACATAAATTTGAGCGTAAAAGAAGTACGTAATAGCAAGTTAAACGATGCGACAATTTAATTTTTGCTCATCATCTTAGGGAATAACTTTAAATCTTAATTATAAGTTAAAAAATTTCTGCTATCTGCGTGAAAAATCTTTTGCAAAAATTGGTTTTCGATCTCAAAAACGTTGAATAAAGTATATCCAACTTGTGGCAAGCCAATGAAACTTTCTGAATGTTTACACTATTGATGCAGTAAATTAGAATTCCTTACTCCGTACAGTCTTGGCGTAATTGGCTCAAAAAATATAAATTAATTTTCAGATTTTTGTACTATAGGACAAAATTAGGATTACATCTGTGAAAAATTTATGACCCCTTGCAATACTGACATTAGCTTGCTTGTCACAGTATTATTAACATATTAGTTGTGCTCTTTCATAATGTTTTAATGTTATGAAATTATACTTTGGTTGATGTTTAGTTATTTTCTAATAAATTAATATCACTATTTAGTTCTCACTTCTGTAATTTTAGGAAAGTAATAACACTTCCGAGAATAGAATAAGAAAACCATATATTAAAAGAGCAAATATTGCAGTTTTATAGTAACTTGCAAAAATTGTTTGCTCAAATATACTGAAAAATTTTTTTTACTTGCATCTTCATTCCAAAGAATATCATGCTTTGGACAAAAGTAGAAATACATTATGCCTGTTTGGTAAAACTGAAAAAAAGTTTACATTCAATAATACACGTACTCAGAAGAATTGGAGAAATAAAGAACACTTTGACTGTTGTGTGTTTGGTCAATCCTGAGGACAAATAATGTTAATGCTTTCCCTGAAGTGATCTTTCTAACTATACAACTTAAATTAAATTTGGATAAGAAATTTTTCAAAATGAATGTTGCTCTTCTTTCTCTATGTTCCACATGGATTTCATGGATATATTTTTGGTAAACATCAGTTGATAGTTTTACGTAGTTTATTTTATGCAGTAGGGAGTATTCGAACTAACTATAGTTCTATGAAGTCTAATTGTTCCTGTCATGCCATGTCCCCTTGAAAACATCATGGATGCTGCTTTTAAAACCATACCGAAGCACTTTGTTTAGAACTTCAGCTCCCTTCACAGGACTATTATGTGTCCCTTCTTTGTTCTGCTAATCATATCTCATCGTGGTAAACTGGGCGTGCAGGGTATGCAGAAATCCGGCGGGCGAGGAAGAGTAGCTGTGCCCTGAGGGGAGGGACTTCGCTGCAATTCTAATGCGGACGGGGCGAGCCGAAACCTTTACGCACACATTGCACTCGTTAGCCAGCACCCTGCGGACGTGCACACGCCGACGCACGTACATACGCCCGCTCACATACGCACACGAAGCTCCGGCCTTGTTCAGCGATCCACAAATCCCCCTCTGTTCTCGTCCCCCTCTCACCAAAGGGCCGCGTGGACGGACGGACGGACGGACGCCGCCGCCGCCGCGCGCGCCTTTCCGCAGCCTCCGCGACGGCGATCGTCGTCGTGTTTTATGTGATGGGAGGGCTCTTAGTTCGGTGCTGTTTAAATGTTTGCTTATGATTTGCATCCCGTTCAAGCCCAAAATAACTGCTAATTGAGGTGATGGTGGAGTGGAGGATGGGGTAGGGGGTGGTGCCAGGGGGCACATCGTCAATAGACGGTCGCCCTTGCCCTGTTGGGTTTTCGCAGGTGCGAGGGCAAACATAGAGATGAAACAATGAGCTCTGCTTGTTTGTTACATCTATTCCGGGTGATTTTATTCTTGGGTGTTGTTTGGACTTTCATAGTCGTTGTGCGCCCTCGGAAATGATAAATAGGCGTACCAAAAAGATGGATTGCTTCATCCAAGAGCAGGCAAATAAATGTCTCGTCCCCTACCATATTTTGCTGTGTAACTTTCTGATTCCGAGGACATCTATGATAATGTTAGTGCCTGGTTTTATTTTTGAATGTTTACGTTCTTTGAATATGCTAAAATTTAAGAATATGATTGCCTAACTTTATAATAAAACTAGTGAACTAATGATCAGGCATTCATTTATCATATATACAAAATGCAGTTGTCTTCTTCCTTGATTTGATTAACACACACGGCGACTCGTTTCATGCTAATGTGATGTCATCGGAAAACCTTCCCATTTTTCCCTTATTCTCTAAATACGTACGAGTATTCCAAAGAAATCGATTGTGTCTCAAAGTGTTCCATTTAGTTCTTCTTATCCCAAACTGGTTAGAAGAATGAAATACATTGACCTTTAATCTTATGCATTTCTGCAATCATTTTGCATTCCCCTCTAATCTTCTTTATGCAATTGATTTCCAAGACCTGTTCACTTCAGTATGAATTTGATTTGACCTTATTTTGAGAAAAAAGTTTAAATTCGCGAATATATCCTACGCTGTCGTCTAGTGATATTGCTTAGTCTCATTTTTTCCCTGCATCTTTGAGATTATTACCTTAAGATTGTACAACCTAATTGAATTTGGGAATTTCATGCAACGATTCACACAGATACTTATCCAAAATTTCGGGGCTTCATTTTTCAATTACATTGATGATACCATTTATTTTTAACACTCATTGTAGCAAAATAAACAACTCAACTCTATATTTAATGTTTGATAACTCTGGAAATTATCAGATAATTATTATTCTTATTGAAAAAGCTTTACTTATAGGTAATAAGATTAATATATTTAGATCCCGAGTGATTTCGTGCCAGTTATCCACTGCATTTTTGTAGCTCGTAAAATTATTATTTTTAACATTTCAATTTTCTGCTGAAAAAATAATTTCTTGGGGCACCATCTGCGCCCCCATCGGCTTTACGCCATAATTTACTCCCACACCCCAGGGTTGCAGAAGGTCCATTTCCTTTTCTCATGGTAGTGAACAATATATAGAAACCTTGCACCACGAACTTTATGCCGGTTTTTTTATTGCACTCTGAAATGAAGAGAACTAATAAGGTTCTTTTCTTCCATTTAAAAATTTCGAATGAATGCAAGGGACTGAGACTTCGACCCGAGCCCTACCGTCATCCACTATCTCATTTCATCACAAAATTGCGTTATTTAAACCCATTTTTCTCTTTTTGTAAGTATATAGCCCGGATACATAGCTATTAAAAGACTATATATTGTTAAATTACACTTTTCTCCATTATTTTCATTAGTACTTTATTGATTAGTTTAACGAAATTGATATTCTCTCGTTCATAAATTCTCCTATTGACAAATTTTGCCTGTGATATTTATTCATAAGCGGGTCGCGGTGGTCTAGCGGGTAGAGCGTTGGACTGCTGACCAGAGGGTCCCGGGGTCGATTCCCGGGCAAGGGCCGGGGCACCTGCAGGTCCCACCCAAGCTAGTTGATTTTTTCGGGGTACCAGATCTTCCTGGGAAACCATAACCGGCACAGGGAAAGGAACTGGCCCCCCCTACCCTGATGTGTGAATATTCACACGCCGTCGGACTTGGTACACGGGTGAGCTCTACCATCACCTACTAAACCGACCTTCGGGTTGATTACTGTGTTTATGGTTTTATTTATTCATAAATGTTCGTATAAACAAAGCAAAGAGTGTGAGGTTTTTGAGAATGATGAAGGTTAAATGGAAGGAAAATCTAGAGCAAGTGGGAAAAGTATGTGTGTATCTAAAGTGTCTTGGACCAAGATGATCGCAACAGTAGCGATGTTAGAAGAATAATTTTGTTAGGCAAAAAAGGTTTCCACGAAGAAAAGAGTATTGGGGGGTTGAGTACGGAGGAGGATGGCAAATGTATATATGGACGGATAAGATATCAAACGAAGAATTATTACGAATCGCAAGGGAGGAGAGAGCACGGTTTGGAGAAATCCTAAGAAATCCGGGAAGATGGTTATAGACCATTTTTGTTGGGATGGTTTGAAAACTGTGACAGAAGGGAGGATGTTTGGCAGACGAAGTTTGGAAAGGAAAAATAGAGGAATATTGTGTGCGAATTCTGCCTGCTCTTGCTCGATAAACCAGATAGGTGTTGCAGTAATTGAGAATGTGCGACAAAAGTAAATGTTATATTATTTATTGTCGAAGCAATTGATAAGGTTTTTGCAAAGGGATCAATGGATGAGAATATATAGGTATTAGTTGCTCACGGCGAGTTACGGTGCTCAAATACCGAATTGTGTATCTGGAATCTACGTCAGTGATCGGTACAGTTACATGTGTGGTCTAATATGAAATATTTTTCAAGAAAACTCTCTATTATTTAAAACTTATATTTTTGATATCGATTTGGCCGAACAAAAAACCAAACCGGACGAACAAAAAGGTGTTGGAATAGAAACGTTTTGTATTTCCTGCGTGGATCGCTGATGATAGCAATCCACGCGCGCCATGACAGCAGCCTAGTGGCCCGCATCTCCCCTCATACTTCACTCACGAAAAAAGAGAGGAGGGGGGAACAAACCGAAAACTGCATGTTGCCGCCGGTGGCTCAACCCACCCACCCCCACTCCCATCTTGCCATCGCCGCAAGCAGATTGGTAACTATCGGATTTTACCTCCACCCTCAATCAAATCCCATCAAATCTTTTAGCGCACAAACCGCACACCGCGTCGTGCGATTATTGTGATCCGATCGAGTGTACATGGACCTCGAGGGCTGGGGCCGTGCAACAATGAATCCGCGGGTGATTCAAGCGGCGGGGATGGCTGCGAGTAGTCGGGGGTGTGGGAGAGGAGGCTGTGAGTCGTAAGGGGCGGGGTGGCTCCGAGATATAAATACCCTGCGTGCAACCGTCCGGTTTGCCATGGAAACGCCCGACATGAACCTTTAGGCTACCTCCATTTTACATCTTTCCCTTCCCCTCCTCACCCCTTTCCTCCTACCCGCGAGAGGCCCCAAATCCCCTCTCCCCCATTGTTTCCTTTCCAACCTTCTCCCCATTCCCCTAACCGACCATCCCCTTCCCCGTTTTCCTCCTCATTCACCATCCCTCCTCTCACGGCACCCTTGCACCCTCACCCTCCCCGATCCCCTTCTCTTTTCCCCGCCGTAACTCTTCATTTCTCCAATGGGTCTCCTTCCTTGATCTGCGCGCTGCCCTAATTTAACCCCGTCCTCTCCTCCTCTCCTCTCTCTTCTTCCCTCTCACCCGTTTATTTTTGAGAGTTCTCTTCAGGCGTTTCACGGCGAAATCAACCCGTTTTATCGCACTCGAGTTTTTTTCTCTCTACGCGCCTCTTTTCCTCTCTCTCACATTTTCTCCATTTTGCGTCGCGGGAGTTGAGCCCGCGATCCCCCTCCCCCTTCCCTCTCAGCTCACCCTTTCCAAGTACTGCTCCTGAAACTCAACCTGCTCTTTTTGATCGGCGAGGCCTCACTTGACGTTTCTACAACTCTGCTATGGACGTTTTGGGAGAAATTTGGGTTGATATATGAGCTTCAAATTGTTCGTTCCCCGAACAAGATTTTTTCTCCGCAGAATTCCGTTCATATATCTATACATTTTTTTTTGAATATTCAGCGCAGTTTTTTGTTTGCTTTTTGAAGACGCAGAATATTTTTTGCAGAAACGACTAATGATAAACCATGTCGAGAAAGGAGATAGGGAACTAATGAAATTCAACTGAGGATGCTGCACTTAAAATTCCATTTCCGCTCCAAGATTATGAAAGTTCGAATCTTTTTTTGCCCCATAGATGGTTATGTTTTTTTAAATCGAAATATCATCTCTAAGTTTTCCATGTGCACGGCCCGTATTTTTACGTCCAGTGAATGAATCAATTGATAAAAATAGCCATCCAACCTAGGGAAATAGGGTAGTATTAAGAATAAGTTGGTTAAATGTGCGTATTTTTTATTATAAATGTTAAATATAGTTAAGCACATCAATACCTGTCATAATGAGTTTATAAGTCGTTTAAATCGTAGAAATTATACGCCACGGAAGGTCTATTGGATCCTAGTTATCAAGTAAAATTTTCAAAAGGAGCATATGCGAACTCAATTTATTCATTGCTCCCGAATGGTAATTGGGAAGATTAAGGAGAATATAATGCATTTATTTTTCTAAGTTTGTTTTTCGTTTTCATACTTCAATCAAATATGCGATTAATTCCTTCTGCAATATCTTTAGTTTATCCATAAACAGGCAAATGACAATGCTAATCAAAATTTGCATTAATTATTAGGCCGTTTATATAATCTTGTGGAAAATTGATTCAGGAAATAGAAAATAAGATATTACCACTGTCACAGTAATTTGGAAATTTTGTGCCCCGTGATGCATGATGTCCCATTTTGTGCTACATGTGTGTTTTTGGCGCAAATGCTAAAATTCATACCTAACACAATCTTTTATTTCTTTTAAGTAAGGTTTAATTTAATTTCGGGGCTGTAGATAATATTTTGCTGGAGGAAAAATTAATAGACTTATTTTTAGGATCTTGAATTGTTCGTTGTAGTTCTAAAAACCTAGCCCCCTAATTTTTATGATAATTTCGTTTTATGATCAATCGTTTGTGGTTTAAGAATTGGAATTCTGCTGAAGTATTCTGACTGCGCTTCCGTCGTTTAACCAATTTGATTTTTAGGTTTTAAAAATGATTATTATTATTAGGTAATCTACCGGTTAAGGTAGGTTTTTTGGACGGACACAACTATCAAATAAACATTTTGTGACTCCCCACCTAGCAAACTAATCTATATCAGGGTCCCTCTTCATCTCGGTGTACTTCTTTCCTCCCTTCATCCCGTCCAACATCCCTATCCTGTTCCTACCCTTACCTCGCTTGCCCAACATTCTCCCCTCTATTACCCTCTTCAACATTCCAACTACCGCTCAATAAGCCCTTTCATCCATTTTTCCTGCCCTCCATACGATTTCTCTCAACAAACCCCTCTCCTCACCCACCATCTCTAGTACTTCCTCGTTTGTTTTCCTTTCGGTCCATTTAACCTTCTCCATTCTTCTCCACACTCACATTTTCAAAAGCCTCCAATCTACGTCTATCCTCCTGCTTCAGCGACCACGTTTCCGCGCCGTACATAGCTACGCTCCATATCAGAGTTTTTACGAGTCTTTAAAAGAGATTAATGAGTGAAAAATGTGACATGAGTGAAACAAGTGAAAAATGATCGTCATTGGGAACAGAAACTAGACGGGTGTCTAACGAAAGTTATTCCAAATATTTCCGACTGGTTTATCATAAAGGAGTCCTTCCTATTTCGTCCCTTAGGCAGAAATGTGGTTGTGCGCATTGAGGTCATAGAGTAAAGAACACTTTTTACTATTGTCCAGCCTGCCACTCTGCAGGTATGCATAAAAACATTGTTAAGTTAACATATTTTTACTTGGTGTAAGCATTATGTACCCATTAACATTTTGACCAATAGAAGTGGTTCAGAGACTGGTAACCTATGTCTGAACTGGTAATATAAAATTAGAAAAAAGCTCTTTTGACTTTGCGGTTTCCTATCTGAACTCGTTATCGCGATTTAATAGCAACACAATAAATGTGTTGATAGTAAAGATATTTATGTTGAAGAATCCCAGGATACTCATTCCCGGTTTCAGTATGAAACGCTTCAGTTCTTTTTAGTAGCGAGCAAAAATGTCCATTTTATAAACAAATTTGGGGACCAGAAAAATATCTTTTATATTTCAGTTGTTTACATTTAAAAATTCGGTTATAAACCCAATATTAAGACCGTGAAAAACAACCTACCCTCTGCCCCAGTGCAGTAGAAAGTAAGCTAGGTGGGGGGTCGACTCCTCCATCATTGAGTGAACAGTTAGCGGGGGCGTTACCTCTCTGTCACCAAGGTCGGCGATCCCAAATTATATCTCAGTGTTTGAATATATTTTAAAAATAAAAATCAAAACACCACTCCGTGATTATGCGTAGCACATCGGCGAGGATGCCCCGAAAAAACTTACTTTTAGCTCTAAGATTGCTTAGGGTGAGGCGGTTTAGTTTTAGCGTCAACTTTACAGCACGACGCGCAATGTTTTGGACCAATTTTGCCCCTCCCTTATCATCACTGCTCTTCTCGCTAAAACGGAACATCTTAAATTACAAAAAGCATATTCGTATTGCCAATTCCAGAGAAAAATTCAATATGATACAAGAAATTTAAGGACATTAACGAAATGTGATTGTAAATGAATCGTCGTTAACTTTTGTGCCAATGTGAACGTGATTCTTATGTCTGCTAGAAAACAGCATATTTGATTTCATTGGCAATTAATAGAACGGAACTGTGTCTGGGATTTATCTAGCCTGGCAGTAAATGACGTCACGGATGGCCGAACCCCTCCCACCTCGTCAAGAAGTTATGGTTGGTTATACTTAATAGATTAATGGAATAATTGCAACAGAAATACGTTTTATACAATAACATTGTTCCCAGAGACTGTTCAAGATAATACAAAGTGGCTATCAACGTATATTCGTCTATTTGAATTTTGAGCATGAGTTAGGGTTACTTTAAGAATCATCATCAGTGTTTTAGTCTCAAGGCTGGTTAAAACGCAGTAATTTAAAAGTAGAAAAAATCCTTCGCCTTGACCAGGGTGATTTTTGAATGATTTTTACATATTGACACATCAGCATTTTAATGCATATAAGCGGATGACTCAATTAGAAGTTACTGTCGCGGAATTTCCCGCAGCTCTTTGAATTTGTCCAAGGTTAGATGATTGCAGCCGTCCATTCTTTACCGTCAAAGCAATCTTAGGCTCTGGTGGCACTCCTCTTTACTTGGCCAGTGTATTTATTCCTGAACATTTCTCTTGGTACGTGCTCTCTTATTATATTCGTAACTAATTTTTTTATATCCCCCAAGTGCGTTCAATCCATCTTATTCTTCTGTTTCCTGTAATGTTTCCTATTGCTTCTTCTGCCCTTTTATGAGTTTTATTAAGTTCGAAGTTAGAGTTTAAATGATGGAATTATTTTTCTAATCATTGAGGATATACTTTTGTCAGAATATACATTTCGCAATAATATTTGTATTATCTCCAAATCCTATTGAAGTTTTTCGTGCTAAATACAAACCCCTTATTTCTCATAAGCCATGACATATATAGTACAACACCACATCGCATCATGTCCTAAACGGAAATTTTCTCTTAAATTTCACCACCTATTGGGCATTTGCCTATTGTCTCCGCATTCCCCTGATACCTACTCTTTTCAATTCCATCCCCTGTCACACTCTCTTATCTTCTATCTCTTTTAGTAGTGCAAATCTCCGCTCATAAGTGAGCGTCCCCTATTCTTGCATACGATAGATACAAAACCATCCCTATACCATCGCACAACAAAATTAATTTTACGTACTAAAGCAATGATTATCTAAAAAACCTGAACATAATCTATTGGTATTGCAAATTCATCACATTTACTTAAAATTGTATAATAAGAGCTGCTATCTTGACAGCCCTTCCTTATTCTCTAGTGGTGGCTGGAAGGTCATAACTAGATGTAGATGAAGGCACCCCGTATTCACATTCGCTCCATTTGTGACCCTCCGTTAGGACCCTCTTTACGATGATGCTACCTATATGGGCTTATCCTCGTGTTGACATCACTTGGTCCCTCTTGGGAACTTAATTTTCGACAACTCTTTCCCGTGCACTTCCCTCTTCTTCACCCACGTGTCCTCATGCATTCATGACACGCTACTACTCTTCCCTTTCCTTTTCCACACTACGCCACTCACAGCCAGTGCATCGCCGCGCCGCCCCGCTAATGGAGTATCTCGCTCTGGCTTCCATTCCGCGGCTCTTTGGACTGGGAATCCGTGTGCAGAGTTCATCGATTTCTGCAAAGGTCGTCACTTGGGAAATACTCACCGTTCAAATATTCGTGGACTTGTCTCTGAATGCGGTGTGCACCTGAAGGGTCAATGGGTGTTTCGGATAGTGGGATTTTATGGATGAGGATGTGGAATGTCGAGTTCGTCGTCGTTGGAATGTTATTTTCCAAGTTTTGTTGTCAAATGTGCAGTTAAACCATGTTTTCGCTAGACTCTCGATGTATTTCGGGTAATTGTTTTGTGATACATTTCTATTTTAACGGCGTTCTCCCGGCTCATCTTGGTATCATCCTCACCGAAATTTGTCATCAATGCCTCTTTTTATTTCCTCACCTCCCAATTCCGCTTTCATCCTCCCCAGAATCCATTCCGAGTCATCCCTCTCCATCGTACTTGCCCTTATAATTCCCTTCCACTAACATTATAAAAATTCGTTCTTGTAGCGGGACATGTGCGCAGTCTCAGATCTCATGTGCGCTTGCACCGTTGGTCGTAGGTTGTCCGTGCAAATATGGTGTATATTTCATCTTCTCGTTTTATCATAGCACGAAATTCCCGTCCCATTCCCCTTTCACATCTTACTTCTTCCTCCTTCCCGCAACCCCGTCTCTATAGCCATTCTATGCCATCCATCCCTTTGAAACTATAAACCGATCACATAAAAAAATAATAAATATAACCCATCTCGACCTTATTTCGCTGCGTGTGTTAGCAGTGGCATTGGGTCGTCTCACACACAAGGGTTTCCACTACTATGTTGGTTCTCTCTTTCTTTCTCTGGGTGGGTTTAACCTATCTGCGACTGTTTTATGGCCCTCCTCGGAGGCGTACGGGTCGCACATCCCGAGAGCCTAAAGTCCCCCTAGGAAACCGCTGCCACGGCCATCCGGCCGACCGTGTAAATGTCCTTAACTCCTTCCCTTCCACCATCGCGGCTCCTTCGCCCATGCCCTTCCTCCTCCTCCCCGTAGGTATCCTTCCATGCCTCCGCCGTATCTCTTCCACCCCCGTCTTCCCACCTCTCCTCCCCCTCTCCTCCACTCCCCGCTAGCCAGGGGGGACGGGGATTAGAGGATTCATTTTCTTCCTCCTACCCGACGACTCCTCCGTTTCCCCGAAACGCCCACCCCCGAAAGGTTGCCCCAACCTTTCAATAATGTCCACTCATTTTCATCCAATTTATACGCATTTATCGGGAGAGATACCACTGTAACTGTCTTCTGTTGATAATTTCGGCCTAGCGGAGCTATAAACAAATATTTACTTAATTTTAGGCATTGCATGAAAAATTTTGCAAAGATTTATAGGGTGTAAGCAGATTTATAATTTTGGATTAGTGAATAAAGGTTTTTCGGAAGGAATGGAGCTAGGAAAGTTGAGACTTTAAAAAAACATTACTCCAGTCAATATTTAAAAATCCTATCCGTATTAATGACCATTTGGTATCGAAAATTCGTTCTATTTTTCACAGTTTCATGTACTCAACCAGATGTTCCTAAAGATAATTTTATCCTAAATGTTGTGAACTTTATATTGGCTTATTCCGATGTACGTGTCTAGAATTGTTGTTAAAAGTAGTATTGTATTTCATTCAGCAGTCCTCACTATACGTAGTTCCAAGATATGTAAAAATCTAAGAATGTTTCTTATTAACATCCATGATGTTTTGTTCTATGAACCATTATAATTGATTGAATATGTACTAGTTTTCAAATTTATCAAAAGATGGATTCTCTTAGGGGAATTTCAAATTCTGGCCTAGAAAATTGCCTTATTACTACATTTCAAACTATTTAATTATATGCCAACAGATGATATAGCATGATGTAAAATCATCGAATGAAGGATTTTAAGAAACTTATATGCATTTCAGTAATTTTATCGTTGAATCCCGTACTTGTGATCTCGTGAGTTTTTAATGTTCAACCAACAAACTGACAATTGTTTTTGCGTGATTAATACGGATAACACCGCTTTAAAATACGACGCCATAAGCAGTTGAAAAAAAAGAATTTTTTCGAAAGAAATTTTTTCTTTTTTTTTAATATTATAAAAATCTTTATTTGATCTAATTTGAATTAAATTGCCGTAGCCTTATTAACATTTTAGGTCCCAATCAAATTGACTTATATTTAATTTACTTTTAAAAGCAATTTTTCCAATTGATTTCCATTTATGCAATATTCACGCTTTGTAATCGGCCCGTCATTTGCAGTTCGTGAAATATTCAGCTTCAGTTTACTCATATGAAATTATTCGTTTTATCAATATTAATGTGTTTTATTTTTACATCCGAATTGTAGAGGAATTAATGTTTAACAAATAACTCATTCCCTTCTTTTGCCGGCTTCTTTTCAATTTCATTTTTGAGCCACCGCTTCCATTAATAACAACGAATCATGGAGTCATGGGTCAAAAGTCATGGGGACTGTAAAAGGACGGGAGCCTCTCGCAAATATGGCCTTTCTTCTCTCCATTTATCTGGCTGCCACCGCGCGGATAGACGGAGTTAAAAAGAGGCCATTGTTCCCCTTTCAATTCTCTCACTTTCGCGTTTGAAGAAAATCATGAGCTTCCCTACATCCCCGTCTCCCTCCCAGCCCGCGCCCCCAAATTGCACCCCATAATGAATTCACCTCCCCGCCCACCTCACGGTTCACACATCCAGCCGCCTCCACCTCAGCCTTGCACCTCCATCCACCACAACACCCATCCCCTGCATGTTGTACTCCGTCACCAAACCCTTTCCTACAAATTCTTTTTGCTCTCCCCAGAGCACCCAAAACACAGGGTTAAGGAGAATACCTCGTTAGCTAATGAGTTCCGTGCTCATTAAACCCCCAAACGTCCCCTCCGCTCCTCTCAGCCCCCGACGTCATTCCCCACCCCCTTTCTTGCTTCCCACCTAATTCACTCCCACTCTTCGCTTTCCTCGATCCGTCCCCGCAGTACACCTCCCCCTCTCCCCCGTGCCGGTCGTGGAATGCCGGTGGTGATCCGGAGAGTCGGGGAGGGAGAGTTAAGATAGTCGGCCGTGTTCCTTTTGGGTTATTAACGCCTGCTCTATACTCGGGACGGTAGCAGAGAGGAACTGAGGGCCGAAAAATTCCTGCCTCCCACCTCAAACGTTCTCCTTCTCCGTCTCTGCAATTTCTCCCCTTTACCCGTTTCCTTCCTCTCTCTCACAAACTCCCCCGTCCACCGTCTCCTCTTTCATCACTCGTGCCCCTACATTTTTTTTGCGTCCAAAACTCCGCAGCGGGCTCCCTCCCATTTTTTTCTCACCGTTGTAGTGCATGCAGAGGGTGAATTTTTATTCGAAAGGGTCGGGTGTGGGAAGGGAATGAAAATGAGTGTGGTAGGTGGTAGCGCCGATAGGCTAGGGTTAAGTCAGTTAAAAGTCTGCGTTGATGGTGAACGTAGCGATGGTGGGGCGGGATCTGAACTCTTCCCGTTCTTTTCCCATCTATCCGCCGCCTTCCCTTCCCACCTGCCCTCCCTCTGCTTCGTTCTTTCCTAACCATTCAATCCCCTTTCCTCCTGGAACCCCTTTTCCATTACGGTTCACCTACGGCTAAAACGATGTTCGCTCCGTGTCCCCCCTTCCTCTTTCCTCGCCAATCTCTCCGCGAGACTCCCTTATCCCCCACCCACCCGTCCGAGAGGCTTTCCCCTCGTTAACCCTTTACATTCCCATCCCCGAATCCCTTTACCCTCGGATTATCCCTACCTTATATGGTGCTCGCATCCTCCCGATCCCGTTCGCCCTCGCTCCCTTTGCTACGGCCTACTCCCCCTACCCTCTCGGATCTTTCGGCTCATGAAATATGGCGGCGAGACGGTGTGAAAATCATCTCTTCATCCAGATCCGTACTTCCTATTTTAATTCCCTGAAATCACTCTGTAGCGTACTTTAATACTATGTGATTTTCCTACTAATGCGTATCTTCAACTGCCTGAATCCTTCGGCGAAACTGTTCGTAAGGTTTGCACGCATGCTATTAAAGGGTTTCTTTGTCCTAGTTCATCACTTTTTCTTCTGTCAATACTTGTTGACTCGTGCCTAGCTGACAAACATGAAGTCTCTTGAGAAGGTTCGATTTAGTATAAAAGACTCTATGCCTTGGGAGTATTTAATGGCTATCATCATTACTCTTTGACATCGCTACTAAATTAACGTATTAAATGAAAAAAATTGGTTTCACAGCCCGTAACTCGGGGCGGAAACACAGTCATGTTCTAATTAGAAGGGATTTTATAAATGATGCGATGATAATTTCTATTTTGAGATCGAAATATTCATTTCGAGTGCTTTAGTATTGAAATCATAATAACAATGTGAATACTTTTATTCAAAACTACGTAATGATTTTGAATAATGCTGGGGACAAATTAGTACTTCAAACCTAGACATCCTTTTATATAATTTTAGGAACAATCGGTGTTGACATTTGTCACCTCTGGATGGAACATTTAAATTTTGAATATTTTAGCACTCGAAATGTCCTCTACTCAACCGACAAATTGCGAGACCACTCTTGTTATAATCACAGAAATGAATAATTCATACGTGTATAGGAAAATGGGTCTGTGAAATGGAGTAAGCATTATAATTCCAGATAGGATAACGAGAGAATTTCCACTCTCATCTCACTGTGAACGTATTTTTGTGCCATAGGAATTATTTAGCTGATAGTTGCGTTGACATGCTACTTTCAGGGTCAAGAATAACCACTCAATTATTTTACTTGTCACATAAATTCATGGCATTATTTTGAGGTAAAATAGCCTCCATTGTGCGCGTGTATAGCATTCGTTAGCTATTCTTGCTGCACGCAGATTGGACTCATGAACGAAGAACAAGGGTGTTTGTATCATCATACATCCACGCAAAATCTTTCGAAGGCGGTGCAAGAAATTTCTCCGAGGATAGAATGCCGTAGCTCTTGTGGAATCCAGAAATGGGGAACCGTACCAAAATGACGCCTTTAGCTTGCATCCAACTCCTCCGTAACTGGATGGTTTGTGAATTAGGAGACCGTTATTGTTCTCTTCCTCTTCTTCCATTTGCAGTTTGTTGTGTCCTTTTCCACAAAATGTCCTTCCAGTCATATTTTCTGGTTATTCTGGAACCTCCTCTTCCAATCCATTTCTCTCTCTCTCCCTCCGCGCGCCCTGCATGTACCTCTTTCCCAAGCGATAGCTCCCTCTTCCCCCTCATCCCCATCGCTCACCCTAGTCTCCCCTACCTCTTTGCCAGCCCTCGTGGTTACCCTCCACTCCGACGTTACACTTATGCCTCCATCTGCCAAAAACGTCCCTTAACCCACGAGAGTGGTCTAAGGGACCTTCTCCTATCCTTAAAAAGACTGCTACTTTCTCACTTCTCCTCCCCTCTCCCGCCACCAGTGCTTCTCTAAACTCTCTTTCTCTCTATCGCTCTTCCTTTTTCTCACTCTACCCCTCGCTCACCGTATCTCCCTTTCCCTTTTCCTCTCTCTTTTCACCTCTAACCCCTCTTTCCCTTTTTCCCCAATGGGTCGTTGACTGAGTTATCACGAGGTCGTAATTTTGTTTGGGGACGGGAATCAATCCGTACTCGCCCATCTCATGGTTTTTTTGTTTGAATTGGAATTGAAGTTGTTATTGCGCGCGTTCCCTGTCCTCTCCCCCGCCTCCTCTTTTGCGTGGAAATATAGGAGGAGGAGGAATAAGGTTTGGGGAGAATTTTGCTGAACAAAAGGGGGATGAACGAGGTTTTTTTTATATTTTTATAATGGGAGGATTTCGTTCGTGATTAATTAGTTTTTCTTTTTTTTTCGTTTTTAATCCACGGTGTGGAAAAAACCCTCGCGACGGCCCCCAAAAAGGTCCATGTCGCTTTTGGGGTAAGTTTATTATGGGTTCTGGGCTCGCATTATGTGGAGGGGTGAGTCAATGTGCGTGAAATGATTTCACTCTGGAATCCTTCCACGCGGGGTATGCGTTCTGCCCACTCTCCAAGAAAATCGCGTTGCTTTCTTTGAACCTCTTTATGTATTAATTCCATTAGTGCCTCAATATTTGCTTCCATTAGATTCTTTCCATTCCATTAGTGGTCAGAGTCTTTGCTACTTGAAATGCAATTGTGCGTAGCATTTACATGTGGGATGGAACTGGATGCAACTAGTGAAATATTGAAAATGGCAATTATTTCCCGTTTTCTGCGCGACAAGATTTGATTCCGATAACCTTCTGATCTATTATTCGACAGTTTAATGAAAATTTTTTAACCCTGTAGCTTTTTCATTGCATTTGGCATGCACTTTTACAAATGCATATTGATATTAATGCCGAATGAGGAAAACGACTATTTGGAATGCATGGATTGGAATAAAACTGCATAATAAGTAAATCCAATTTTACGGCATTCAATTGGTAAAAATGCAGTTGTAAACATGCCTTCCAATGAAAATTATGAAAATTTGCTTTCCCTCATTTCAATTGGGAATGTATTCCCTTTTTATTAGATTTCCGTTGATCCCACTCGAAAAGTGTCCTTAATATATTTATAAGACATAATGGGCTTCATTGGACGGAAATTGCCTCCTGAGGTTACAAATGCACTCTCCCGATTTATTTAGTGAAAATACAGTAATCCCATATTCTTGGGTCTTTTCATTTATCATGCAAACGAGGTCAAATAAAATGTCTTTGAATACTAAGTGAACCACTGAAGTTTTTTTTATAATTTCACTGCTATTTCTGCGATCAATGCTCTTGGTTAGGTGAAGGAAAATTGGATGGAGAATCTCTCAATTGGAGAGGCTCTGAGGTTCATCAAGTTAGCCAATTGGATTTGAGCGGCTGTCCCTTTTCCTCTCTCAATATCATGATACGTGCGACACCATGTTTGCTCATTTGTAAGTTGTGGAGTGTTAAGCTCAGAGAAGTATAGCATCGCATGTGTCCGATAAACTGACCTTTTGAGTTTACGTTCAAATATAAAGTCCTCAACATGCCATCCGATTAGAAATTAGATATCAGCTATTATAACTTAACAGAAAATGATGCAACGGTACTGCGTAAATTATGGGTGAAATTTTATAACGTCGTTTTTCAAGTGAAATTTAAACCGGGACTAAAATGAGCTCATCACTATTCAGGAGACATACTCATCGGCTTCAGTAAATACAGTTTCATGGATGGGATTTCAGAATTTTACTGTTGCTGTGCAGTTACGTGTATATTTATTCTCTGCACTTAAATTGTGAATACTTCGGTGTAAGCAAGGAAATAAGATGGCAGAAGTGGGTGGGCGACTTTGGCGGACGAAGCATGCATCTAGGAACAAATAGAAAAATCATTGGAAACAAATATTTATTGTTCTGTAGAGATTATTAAATTCATCAGAATCGGAACATTTTCCTTTAATAAAATGTTTTTGCGACGCAATTTTTGAATGAATCATGAAAACTCTACTGTTACATAAGTTCAGTAAACAATGCCAAGTTAATGACCAAGTTTTGATTAAAACAAAAAAAAATTGGTTTGATTGAGCATTAAAATATATTGAGTGTGAAATTGAGTGTTTCAATTAGAACAAATTAGGTAAACTAACGTGTATTTGATTGAAATTGTGATGATAACGATTTTTGAAATTAGGTAAATTTGAGAGAATGTTATGTATGAATAACTTGGTTAACTTTGGTTTTGTTAAAATTTGCACTTTGGCTGGGGTATGAAACCTTTTCATTCTGTTCCACATCTTCAAAGCCCTAAGTCTAAAACTTTGTCGGGCGTGTTTTGCAGTCTCATAAGTTCTCACTCCCTGGCGGCCCAATTTTGCAGCGTGCATTCAATGCACGTAAAATATCACCCGGAGGAGGGAATTTTACTCGCAAGCAGTATGGTATAGCGCCTAAATGTTGAAGTTCTGATATTCCGACGCACGGGGGTTGTGAACGTGGTACTTCTGCTATATAGATTAATAATTCATGACAACTAATTGCCCACATCTGATGTCTCCTATTAGACCCAAACAGCATAAATTGTGTGTCTAACTTTAACATGACGGCATGCTTGCATGGAAGGGAGCGGACGCATACGGGCGAGAAGCGGAATAAGGAGCAGAATTGGAAACGGTTAACTCCTTTGAATGAGAGGGAGAGAGAATCCAGAGGGAAGTGCGCTCGCATCTGCATCACTTCGACATTCAGATTTATGCCCCCCGTTTACACTCCTAGCTGTTCTCCACTTTCAGCATCCGTCTAATTTTGATTCTGAGCCTTCGTGCCAAGTCCGGTCGAGCGAACAATACTTTCGAGCCTTATACTGTCAGACTTGATGGCCATTCGTTTTTGTAATTTAAGATTTAATTAGTAATTATTTTATGGTACGTTGGAGATTATACAATTATTATTTTATTTTCATTAAGTTGTGCTTGAAAATTAATACATTTAAGGAATTATAAATAAATATATATTTTAGATTATATAAAATTATGAATAACCTCAATTCAGTACAATATATTTAATATAATAGAAGCAAACGGAGACTGATACTCATGCGAATGTGATGTATTCATAATGAGGATGCGATTACCATATGCATATTGAATACGAAAGGGAAAATGGTGTTTTGTAAAAATTAATTCGTTTTCGATTTCAATAAATCAGGGTAAAGGTAGGAAAAAAAAACCGTACTCATCAGAGCAATTCCTTGGCTAATGTTTGAAGTACTGGATCCAATACAAGTAGATATAGAAATTAAGCGTAGGATCGAAAAATCGTTTAATTCCAAACAATTTTTCGTTCATACGCTTCAAAGGATCGAAAATGAAGCAAATTCTAAATAGTAAAAATAGAAAAGAATGACATGCATCGAAAAGAAAGCATGGACGTTGAAGGGTGCCAGAAGAAGATATGATATACTATGGAATATGAATGATAATGGTATAAGGAATGTCTTGAAAGGGAAAAATACTAGCATTTGAAATAGAAACCTGTTACAATCATGAATACAAAATCAGCTAAATTGTATTCTTTTGCATCAGATTATTACCATGAAATAACAACAAGGCCACTCTTAAACACTTATGCCCTATGTAGAGGAAAACCCACTTGGGCGGGACTGAAACTCGTGGCCTCTTGTTTAACGGGCGAGGAAGTTACCCCACCGACCCCAGACCTGGAACAAGAAAAGTAAATAACCACAATACTGAAACAGGAAACGCCTGCACAACTCGTGCTGGTGTAAGACTGCCGTTTATCCGGAATTTTGAGAGACTGCAGTAACCAAAGATGGTACCGATTGAACAAAAAAATTGTTTGTATCAACATTTAGATTTTGTTACACATTTAAAAAATAATGAGAAAGAAAAAAAACTCAATCCCCTAGATAATGGACATATAATTATGGTTATTAATTTAATGTTAAGCCGTCGAAGTCCAATGACTCAGTGTTAGTGAGCATAAAAAGCCATTGCTCATTCAGACAGAAGGGGCAAAAAATTCAATCAATGGCGGGGGAAAAAATTCCTCAATGTAGTGAGAAGAAAGAAGAACTGAACCGCAATATGTGATTGGAAAGTGGTGTGAAAGAGTGACCAAAAAAGAAAGCTGGATTAGGCAAGTTTGTCTTGGGAAAAGAGATTCAATTTGAATAACTAATGAAATTTAACGATATAAGAGAAGCCTGGTGTGGCAAGCATAGGACCATGGAAAAAGTTAAGGGACAGAAATAATACACTACATCACTTTCAGGCAGGTACAAGATCCTTATTAATCAACTTTGAAAACTATTGCAGCGCATTTGAAATGACTCCCACGCATTAGTAGTCATGGAGATAGCTATCTTTAGAGGTAGATGGAAATGTGGAGTACTCCTTCCAGGAAGGAGAATGTTATTATAGAGGAATATATATTAGAGCCAGGATTACGCTTTTCCTTCGTTGGTTTCAAAGAAGGAATTCAAAGGAAATGATAACGTTGTATATAAATTATACTAAATATCGCATAATAGAGGAGTAGAAATAACAGACAGAAGCCGCATTTGAAACGTATATATTGAATGAGTGTGCAGCACAGAGGTTAAAAGTGGGATTTTCCGTAGAAAGTAATAGGCAACGTGTCTTACAAGCTCAGGAAACATAACGGAGGGTCTTCAAATGTGGATAAAAGTGAACTGTGGAGCTGATTGAGTTCGATTTTTATGTGGTTAAACATTAGTTGCCGGACAACGTTGCGAATGTAATTATTTTTTAGCGTACTAAAGGATTTATGGGTGTAAAATAGTGCATGCATGAGGATAAATATAAGAAAGTATAAGTAATGAGATAATCGAAGAGTAGAAAGGCTGTTTAAAAATGCAGCAGAAGGTGATAGGTTGGAACAGGTAAGACAGTTTGCATATTTAGTCCAAATGTTGGAAGTTAGTGGCCGTAGGTCACGATGAGAAGTATCGCGTAGCGATAGAATAATTAATTCACAATGAGGCATAATTTTGCAAAATTTATATTAAGTAAGACTAGAAAAACTACGAAGCCTTTTTAGAAACCTATTTTCTGAGAAAATGCTTAGCTAAGCATGGATGAGAGGCGAGAGGAAAGTGTGGGATGAGATAATACATGCAATTAAATTGTACGTTTTGTTGCAAATAAACGAACGTATTAATTTAAATACATATGTAATTGGGTGAAATAAAGCTGTTATTTGGTATTAGAGATATACGTAAATGGGTGGAGGATATATCGGAAGTTGATCGAACGTTGTGGTCTTTGGAAGGAAGAATGGCCAGGGGATATTCAGTAGATAGTGGGGACGCGGAGAAAGGGAGGAACGTCTAGGAAAGCATTAATGCTTTTCAAATAACGCACATCTGTATAAGTACATCGTGAATAACGACCTTTTTTGATATGTTGATGGTCGAATATATGAATTATTTATGAAGAACATAATTTTGTCCCAGGAATAATTTAGCCTAGGAGGAATTATCTAGAAGACCATAACTATGTATATTTTTTTAGGGACCGCCCTTATACTACTTTCACTTGGTATATAGCCTATAATGATGTCGATGAATACATTTAAAACCATAAAATATATTCATACTCTTTATGGTGTGGATTGATGGAATGGAAAAGCGCCAATCCAATATTGGGAAACTTTGAATGGGTGATGATCATTCAAACGCTCTTTTAGGGGACGAGAGTATAGGGAACATACCAGCTAAAAATTTCGCTCTTTTAAACTCATTGCGGTTCTTTATTTAGACTAAACATATAAATATTGCCGAGTTTAAATCAAAATCTTCAATAAAAATTCGTTTTTATCTAGAAATAGCGACTTGAATTCATTAAATAATTTTACTGTGCATATTACCTGTTGCACTTTTGAAAATGAAGTATTAGAAATATAATGAAAATTTAAACTAGCACTTAATGTTTCAACATGATTAATAATACAAATATTCGTAAAAACATCTTGTATCTGTCGCCCTCCGTGTTCACATTTGTTAAAGACTTCTCCCTCTCCAGAAGCGCATGCAAACGAAGAGCGTTCACGTTCTGCCTCGGCAGGCATATGCCATCTGATACTCTCATAGTTTGAAGTAACATTACGAGTATCTTCAGTACTTTATTTTCCAAGTCTAAAATGCTGTTAATTCAGAAGCCACTTACACACCCTGCGTATCATTAAAGGATTATTCCTTAAATATTAGTGAACAAATCAATCATCTAATTCACGTGAGTTGTACCAGTAATGCGCTAACTGAATTATCGTTCTTCATGCACCAATAAACCTTACGGATAAGTTCAGTTCCAACGTAGAAGGCCTAAATTTATTTATCTTTGACCGATTTTATTCTTTTATTTATCTTTGGACTATTATCAATGATAACAATAGTTACATTTATAAACATCCAAGCCCTAGGTCGAGAAAAACCCGCCCACGGGAAATCCCACGGGAGTCGAAACCGCCACCCTTGGAATGGTAGACGAGGAGAGTTACCCCGCCGCCACCGGGGTCCGAAAATATTTTGTACTAAAGTATGAATTGATTTTTCATCACTATTTTTTTAGAAAATTTTTAATTGTCCAATGAAAGGCTGAATCTCAAATATTTGTTGAGTTTCATGACTTGTATTGTTCTTGATTTATAAGCTACGGGTACGGTGTGGCTTCGCCGACTGACATCATTTACCCCTACAAGTAGACCCGTTATTTGGCCTTTCTTTCCATGTGAATGCCGGTCAAACTGCATTTAAAAATATTAGGATAAATGGCTACCGATGTTTATGCAAAGTTTTCTTTTCTGCGGGCTAATGAGTGACGAATAAAACGAAGCTGTTCAACGCACGATCATTAAATATCTAGCATATATTTTAGCAAATAAAATTTGTTGCGTAGCACCTCAGCATTATATTTTCTTACCACTTTTGCATACATGTCTGGTTTCTGATCGTGTGTCAAAGAAATGAAAAATAGAATGGATTGTGAGCTCTGTCACCCCAAATTCGCGGTACCTTATGCATAATCAATTGTTCAAATCATATTAGCCTTGGGGATAGTTTGACATGAGGCCTATCATTGTTCGTACCTTCAGATCTCTAGTTCATCTGATAGTACTTTGAAAAGGATGATATATTGATAGGATGTCAAGTGTTAATTAAACAGGTATGATAAGATAAGGAACCCCAAAAAATTGAAACTTGAAACTGATGCGATATTTAAATTTTCAGCTAGCTTTCTGTAGATATTGTTGGAAAGTTTCAGATTTTTGGTTAATGGGAAAGCACCTCAAAATTTTTCGAAAAAAGAATTCATGAACAGGATATGATTTCAGCTTGAATTAACGTGTTCAATTCATTTTTCATCACGTTGGGTTCCTTGTTAAGGCACTAAACTTTTTTAAACTGCTGCCCAAATTGCAGAAATTTTAGATCTTAGTTTTATTTCAATCCTTTTTCTGGAATAAAAGTGGTTTGAAAATGCGATGTGATTTTTGAAGGGCTTAGTGATTCAGTTTGCGAAACAATTTAATGAAACTGTCTCGATTTTGTATTCGGCTATTTTTATATAAAGTATAATTTGTTTATTGAACAGGTGTCAATTTTAATAAATTTTCAATCGGTATTATAATGTAAAACAGTTAAAAAAAGTGTGGGATCAATCATTTATGCCAACATAAGAGAATTGCGCACTAAAATAAAACTAACTTGTGTACATGGGTGATATACATAATATACTGCCATTTTCGCTAAGGACCTGCTGTTTTTTTTCTGAGGGTGAGGTTACACTGTAATATCTATGGGAAATTGGGACAAAATATAAGAGAACCTAGTTGCGTACAGACCGAGTATTTCTTGAAATAATGTGCAGTTAGACGTAGCATATCTTGCAAACTTGGAGGCAATCTAAGTTGAGAACGTCACCGAACTCGACCAACTGCGAGAGAGAAATCTAATTCATTTTGGGTGGCAACCACTCGTAGCTCGAGAGCCGGGTGTTGCTATAGTTTTGCACTAGTTGCGCACATTACTAACCCTAACCCTTTGTACTAATAGTGTTAATCCCGAAAAGAAGTCTCTTAATTGATAAAAATAAAAGCGCATCGCGACTGATGATGCAAATACAAATTTAGGTAGAAAATTTTGTTTAAATTGAAGATCATATTTTCAAAATAATATTTACCCTCTTATATGATTCTGCGGGACAAACTGGAATTCAGTCCACTACTCAGAAATGCTTGTCGCTTTCTCGAGTTAACTTCTCTTACTAGAGATGCCTTTGCTTATTCTCTCTCTTGGTATACCATCGTCTCCCAAAATTTGGTGGCGCAAGGTAGTTTGAAGTGCGTTATTTCGTCATGAAGCGACTTCTTTTTACAATAATAGAGCACATTTTCTCCAATATCATTCTCCCTCTGCCATCTCTACCTATTTCTCAATACCTTTTCTCTCTATTTATCCACACCTCCCTCTCACTCACCACTTATTTCATCTAGCACCCATTCTTCTTGCTCGTTTTGCCATAACTCATCCCGTGCCTAATACAAGGAGACAGCCTTCGAAACCTGCAGTTGTCGTCAAAGTTTGTACATCCAAATGCTATTATCAGGGTGTGGGTGATGGAGGATGGAGGGAGAAGGCAACGCGTGCGTTTGGGGCGTATGTATGTGCGTGTGTGCGTTTGTGTAGGGGTGTGAGGGTAGGTGTTCAAATATGGGGGTACGAGGGGGAAGGAGTGGATGTGATTGGTGAAAGGGTTTTGGGGGAGAGGGAGAGACCGAAGAAGCATCTGCAACACCTCTCTCGCTTTCTCTCCTTTCCCTCCCTCTAAACACACACACACACACACGTCGCTGCTAAAACACGATGCGGAATGGTCCACATACGACCGCCATGTTCCACTCTCCCCAGCATCCTCACGCTTCCCCACTCCGCATATGCCCGTGGATCCTCCATTTCTCCCCATCCACCCCTCTTCTACTCACCGATGCCGCTAATGCCGCGCGGCATGATTCTCCTTCTGCTTCCACTGTCACTGCGCCTGAGTAAGGCTTCGGTGCCGCTTGGCTGCGCGGTTCCTCTTGTTCGGAGACGCTTTAGCTGGGAAACAGCAGACAAATGGAGAGGGCGATACGGAAATGATAGGGGGTGAGACGACGGAGATGTGGAGCAGGCCCAGAATACATATATCACATGTACACATTTCGGCAAACTCCTTCTGGTGGGCTCGCGTATTCATTTCAATACATATAATAAATAAGTGTCTTGGATGCACTAGAGGCATGATATACCAATTGGTTAAGGGAATAAAAGTTTGGTGGTAACCTCGAAAGTAAATATACAACTGTGCGATTTCTGCAATTGGATCAAAGGAACAGTTTTGCGATATAACTTGAAGAATTTCGCTATCGTCTTGAATACGGCCTCAATTTATACAACACTGAATTATTTAATAGATATAAAGATAATTGTAATGATTTTGTGTGGCTTATAAGCTGCTGACAGAAAGATGACCAGAATTTAAACTTGTTAACCTGGGAATTTAAATGTATTATTATATTGATTTATATGAATTTTACTACATCAGTATGACGAGCGATAACCATAAAAGGATAAATGCAGTTCACGGGACACTTGAGCTTGTGGATTGGATTTTTATAGAAGTGAATAAAAGATTTTTGTAGAACCATTTAAAATCAATTAATTACAAAAAGTCGTATTGAGATAAAAATAATAAAGATTTTTGAAAATATTGGCAGGCAGATTCACTGATTAATGCTTTCACCATTCTATCTCCTTTAACAAAAGAGGCTATTTAATAATTTTTGTTCAACTTTTGGTATTGAAGTATGAAAAATATATTTAATAAGTAAGGGGATATTTTCATATAAGAAATAGTTGCTCATCTAAATTGTGAGATAATAAAAAAAATATCTGCAGCTTAATCAATTAAAAATAGGGAATTTTCACGTCCGTTAGTTTAAATTATGGAATTTCCTGAAAACCGCTGCCTTTTTTAATTCTATACGTATCTAAAATACATTCAGTGAAACAATTATCATAATTAAAGTTTGAATTTGGTTATACGGGCAGATTGATATTAAGAAATGAGTTTGAATACTAAAGCAAAAATAGTATTTGAACAACGTATCAAGTTAGCATATTCCAAGCACCCCACAGTAAATATTTTTCCAAAATATTTTTACGATAGTGTCAGAGAGGAATTGGCATGCGCGTTCTGACGTAGTTCATGATGTACTTAAAGCTGCCATTAAATATACTTTGAGAACTGTTTGTGTAACTATTGCTATGAATATCTATGCATTGAAATGTTTACGAAACTATTGAAGCTCTCAGGTCATATAATAGCTACAAGACTGTTTTTACGTCAGTGATAGATTTCTAATTTTATCAATTATTAATATCGTATCGTTATGTATTACCCGAGTTATTAATTGCTGAAGGATCTCAAATTAAATTACAGTTTAGAATTTCCCGCTAATTTTTTTGTTCAGCATTATATATTCTTGATTTAAATCAACTCATATTAGTTCATTTGTTAAAATGATGACATTTTGCTGATATTACTTTTTAATGTCATTTCAGACACAAAGGGAAGTTTTATTATTGGCCAAACCTCATCAAAACTTAAAAAAAATATTGTAAAAATTATTAGTAATCAACTGAATGTCATAGTATACTGGTTTATAGTATTCTCATTTAGAGTCGAATTATAAAGTGAGATTAATACATCCAATTTGTGTATTTCTCTTTATTTGAAATTGTACATTGACTTTAAAATCAAGAGAAATAAGTAGTTTTGAGACTCCTCTGGACATATTTGCTTGTCGAGATGATCGCAGGAACCCAGAAGAGCACTATAAATTTCAAGGGATCTTTCTTTTAAGGTGCGGAAGACTCGTGTACACGTGCAATATCTAAAAATATAGGACGCTCCGATATTTCCGCTAAGCCATTTGTTTTTATAGGTTTGCGCCATACTGGCTGCCTTTAGGATCGTATGAGTTCCTAGAAATCGGACCCATGGAAACCGGAACATATAACCACATTCTTGCATAACTCCATTTAGCTGTTTCAGTAGGCACCTTTGTTTGCTTAAATATTTTATAATTATTAGTAGTGTCAGGATCGGATTGGATTGTAATAGAACCGCAGGCTTAATGGTAATTAACTTTTCATATTATGCTCGATGATTATGGAATTTCATCCACTTATTTTGTATTGCCTAAGTACTCTGGTAAGAGGGGAACGAGATTAAATTGTTGAAATAGTAAAGTATTAATGAGTTGTATACATTTGCAAAATGGGAAGTTTGAAGGATTTTTCGGAAAAGTGTTTTATTTAAAAATATCACATATTATAATCACGTTACTTAAAGCTATTAATTCGAAAAAAAACTTTGTTTGGCGAATTGTAGTCGCTGTATACTTAGAATGTCCAATGCAGCAGTGAGGTAACACATAAACCAGGTGATTGTTTGAAGAAATAAATCATTAAAATGATGAGAGTGTTATTCAGTGCGCTGCAAATAAACGTTTAGGAAAATGTTAATGCAAAAAATTCGAAACATCCGAAAAACAAACTACCTAATTGATACCGTAAGAGAAATGCTATACGATTTATGGTCAAAAGTTTTGGTAAATCATTTCAATTCTCATGAGATGGGAATTAAATGGTGGGAAAGGTCTTTGAACTGGGCTCGAATTACTAAATTAAATGGGATGCGATCAAGGTCGAGGTCTGGAAATTGGTTTGGCATTGGAAGGGCACCGAATTGGTTCGTTCGGCCAAGTAGGAAGGGCGTGGGTGTGACCAAATCAGAGGTGTCCCAGGGGTGTAGCAAACTTGGGTGAGGGTCATTTCGTTCCCTGTGGTTAATCTTTGTGCGGTGCGAAGTCGAACGCATCGGGGTTGATCCCAAGTGATGCTGCGGGGGTGAGGGTGGGATGGGGGTGAGGTTAGTTTCACAGATTTGGACACTCACCTGCCTTGCCTTCCTCAGGTCAGGCGTTGGTACGTACACGAATAGGGAACGTGAGTAGTACATCGTAAGGGGGAGAGGTCAAGAGAGCGAGGTTGAAAGGGGGTCGCACATGAGGATGTGCCACCATTGGAGGCAAGGAACTATCGGCGTTAGTTCCAAATCGGGTCATTCCGTCGTTATGGCTGGCGCTCTACTGGGCTGTATCGGGCAGGGAGGAGAGTGTGTGTGTGTGTGCGCGCGCGTGTGGTATATGCGAGAGTCTTATGGACGCAGATAATGCTAGGTAGGGGAATTGTGTATATGTCTGTGTGTATGTGTGCTCGCGCGGGAGCGCATGTGAGCGGGAGCCTTATCTGCATAAGGAACTAGTATATCTCACGGCAAACTGCCTTTATCTGAAGCCCACATGCTTGCTTACCTTGTACGGCGGCGGTTAGATGGAATCGTATCGGATAACGGAACAAGACATAGTGTCTATCGGTTCAGATGGAGATAAAGACTCTCCTCAGCCTCCTCCCTTGGGAAAATGCTTTGTTCCCTTAGAACTTGTGCCCTGGGAGTTTGGAAGCTGACGGTGGAAGTGGCTTCCGATCTCTTTTAACTGCCGTGGTCCGTAGTAAAAAAATAAGATCGTTAGGGCTGAAAGTATCTATTTATGTTTCGTGATTAGTCTCGAACAACGAGTTGTTTAGGAATTATATGTACCGCTTTGTAATTTTTCTTAGATTTCCAATAAAGTATTGAACTTATTTTTACTAAAAGATTCCCACCGCATGCTACTTGTCTGTGCACTTTTATATCAATTGGAAGGCTTAAGTTTTCAGCTAACTGAAGCACGAATTTAAAGATTCCTCAAAATGTATTTAAAATAGCGTTAAAATACTTAAAAATAGATGATTTAAAATCAATTACGAATATTTACATATTTTACCCTAAATGAGTGCTAATAAAATATAATCATAGAATAAAATTAAACATCTGCACGCATATAAATATAAATAAATTAATCTATATAAAAAATATAGATTAATTTATTTTTAATAAATTAATCTATACGCATATATGCGTGATTTCATTTATAAGCAACCCTGCAGATGCTTAACTTTATTCTATGATTATATTTTATGATCACTCATTCAGGGTAAAATATATAAATATTCGTAAATTATATATATATATATATATATATATACTCGTATAAATGTTACGAATATACAGAATATACATATATATATATATATATATATATATATATATATATATATATATATATATATATATATATATATATATATATATATATATAACTTTTGGACGGCACAATAGAACACAGAATAAAACAGATAACACGTAAAAGGACACTCACACTGTAGATGATTTAAGCTTTCGGCCTACTCCGAGGCCTTCTTCAGTATATATAAATATAAATACAGTAATCAACCTGAAGGTCGGTTTAGTAGGTGACGGTAGAGTTCACCCATGTACCAAGCCCGACGGCGTGTGAATATTCACACATCAGGGTAGGGGGGCCAGTTCCTTTCCCTGTGCCGGTTATGGTTCCCAGGAAGATCTGGTACCCGAAAAATCAACTAGCTTGGGTGGAGCTGCAGGTGCCCAAAGTGCCTTGCCCAGGAATCGAACCTGGGACCCTCCGGTCAGTAGTCCAACGCTCTACCCACAAGACCACTGCAACCCACTCAGTATATATATATATATATATATATATATATATTAAAAGCTAGTATTCCTTCTTAGAAATTAATTTATACATGCATATCGAAGAAATTAAGCTATTAGAAAAATGTTTGTACTTCTCAAGTGCACACATAGTAAACTTGGTTGCAAAGATAGCGTGGTTATACAGATCTCAGAATTCAAATTAGGTCACGTCCAATTTTATTTTTTACTTATTAAGTTGATTTTAATTAAACCTTCCGTTCCTCTCTGCCGCCAGTACTAAGAAGTTTGAAGTGACATTTGCATACATTGCCCTCTGGAATCACCCACGATTATCATAGTTCTATCCATTACGTACGCTGATACGTTGCGTTAGCAAAAGTCGGTATGGAGAAATGTAGCAGCGCTAAGTTTTCTCGGGCCACCGATGATACACCATATCGTGTTTATTCATAACGTGTAGTCCTGTTTAAGGAATAAGCTGTAAAATTTAATTTACGAAATATAAGATAAATTGGTTATTTTTTGTGAGATAAATAATTAGAAAGATATCGTACCTCTGTTTTTCGAGTTTTAATGTGTTCAACAGTATTTCATCACGAATATTATTATCAGAACAGAGTTTTTGATGCAATTGGAAGGCATAAATAACTTTGTATTATTCTCATAGCATAGTTTCACGCTTTTTATTTTCCAACCATGATCTTACGCGGAAGATAGAACATTTAATATGAGATACAAGATAGGATAGGTGAAATTTTTCCATTCATAAATAAACTTTGAACCAGATGGTTTAAAGTTGAATTTTCGAGTATGTAGTGACAAGTCAAAACATTCCACGTCTTTAAATTTAAAGAACTACGGGAGATGCGGCGGCAGTTACTGAAATGGAGTCATCCGCTGATGAGCATGAAAATGCAGATTTTTCACAATCTTACAAATGTTCGCCTTGACTGGGACTCAAACTGAATTCATATTTTGATAAATTCAAATAGATATAGCAATTCTTTATTCTCATAACTGCCTAAAAAATGGTTGTGAGTAACATCTAATTGCCATTGACTTTATGGTGGATATGGATTGTGTAAATTAACCTCAAGGAATGAAGTTATGCATTTTAAAGAATTAAAAATAAAGATAATCGGGATGATAGCCGAGTACTGTGAGCAAATATAATTTTATAATGGCAATTTTTTGCACCATAAATCTAGGATTCGCATTAAATTTCAGGGAAATTTTTTCTTCACTGACTAATTTAACACACCATTTTTATAATGTTGAAACTCATTGACTCTTTTTATCACGTAGCCTTCCATTTTAGTCACCACATTTTTTCGTTTAAATTGTTTTTACCACGTGATGGACCAATGCTGAAAACCAATTGAATTGACTATTCTTTTATTTATTTAGCAAGTCCTTAAATACTTGAAGTTTCTGTAGAAATGTGTGGGATTGAATTAAATAGTTTAAATTGCTGAGTAAACATTTTATCGAAGAATAAACCTTTGCGTTAGTCAAAAAAAAGACTACTTGTAAGACAAGACGTTTAATGCACTATTATACATTCCTGGCGGAAATTGTCAATTGTTATTGGTATCTGCAATTGGCATTAGAAATGAATAGCAGTAATATCTGTAGCATAATTTTCAAATTATAGTTCAAAACAGGTGGGGAATGATTATCTTGTAGGTATCATTGTCAAATCTTAAATTTACAGATGCGAGTGTTTTCCAGTGCAAAATTCAATCACCTTTCCTGGGATTTGAATGCCAGTCTAGCTTGAACTAGTTTAGCTTCCTAGGAAACCTTTATTCCTCTTACACTAGGTTCGAATCCCGATCTAGGCGATTGATTTCCTCCTCTAAGTAACTGTCGCATGTGTGTACACACCAACACGTGGGTACACTAAAGTCACTATTACTTCATCTCGCATAGTTAATTTTATTTTCACTTTTACGAGTTTGAGGCTTGTAACGCACATGATTGTTGAACGCACCATGACAGTTCGAAAATAACCTCAACTTCCTGACATCACATTGTATCACATATCACAAACGGCAAAAGAATGATAGCAAGTAGCCATTTTGAATGGATTTTATCTCTTATATATGGCTGTAAGCATTTGCCTAAGCCACTCAAAATGACATTCGAATGTAGCCATACAGTGACGTGCTTGATCAAAAAAGAATTTAAATAAAATATTTGACACAGAGGCACTCGGTCTATTTTATGGTTTACAATTATTAAAGAATATTAATGCATGTTCAAATGCAATAACACGTTTCTTATATTATGCTTGTATGAATTCCTTCACATTAGAAAGAGGAAAAAAATCATTAAATAGTCCATCAAAACTGTTTAGTTTCATGCGGGTGGAAAAAAGTAAATGTCGCGTTTACTTGATGGTGATTTTTCAGTTTACAATATGATGACTCCCCCGGCTGATATTTATGGCTATTAATATATTGTAGCTATACTTTAAAACACACCTATCTTTGTACTGCATATCCGAGTTGGGAGTCTTCTAAATTAACCTGATTCGTCCCAGTTCGTCTGTGTAAGTGGAAAATAACAAGCATGAGGAAATGTTACGAAAAGAAATACTGCGAAGTTATTTTTATTCTATTTTTCTCTATGACACAGGGGGTTGGGAGGGGGGTGTCGTTACTAAAGCTCTGCCGGAGGGGTGGAGGAAGGGCCGCAGTGTGCCTGGCGGGATTTCTGCTCTACAGGCGGTCGACACGATCATCTCCCGCTGGACACATATTGGGGGTCCAAGGGATTTAAGCTTCACCGACTGCGATCCCACTACCAGCCAACCCCCAAAAAAGCCCTCTCCCACCTATACCTTTTTTGACCCTCTCACTCCAGTGGAAAGGAGTGGCAATTTAAGGACATTAACGGTGGACCCCCCATATTTCGGTGACACCATATTTCAGTTTTTGCGTCAAAGCGAAAATAAATTCAACCATAACACCTTAGCAACACGCAAATACGAATGAATACGCGGTAAACATGCTTCTCTTTTCTATTCTAAGCTCACCGAAACATTCTGTAATTTACCGTCACAGAGCAAATCTTAGATGAGTACAGTTCTCATTAGGACACTGGCCTTTATTCAAATAGTACCAACTTCTACATGAGGGACGTTGGGAAGTTAGAAGGAATAATTATGCTGCGTTGGTGAGTGATATAATGAAATAAATCACAAACATAAACACAGCGTTCAACCCGAAGTTGATGGTAGAGTTCCCCAGTACTAAACCCGATGGCGTGTAAAATTTACATATCAGGGTAGGGGTGCCACTTCCTTTCCCTGTGCCGGTTATGGTTTCCTAGTGCTGGAATAATGGGCCCAGAGGTGGAGCTGCAGGTGCCCAGAGAGGCTTGCGCAGGAATCGAACCCGGACCTTCAGGTCAGTAGTCCAACGCTCTACCCCTGGATTACCCGGACCCATTATCATGGGTATCTAAATTAAATGAATTAAATAAATCAATATTTGATTTTATTTTCATAACAGTCTTTTATTATTTTTAAAGTAAAATATATTTATATTTCGGCTAAAGTAACTTAGGAGGCAATAATTCTCATTGTTCGTATTTTTCCCCGTTTTTCCGAAATATAGTGCCTGGTATACCTTTCGTCAAAGAGGAAGAAATAACTTCGGAGTACTGCTTAATTGTAAAAGAGCGCTTTCAGAAACAGGCGAATATACCTTTATCATTGTTGATTTTCATTTCATACTCTAATGGGTACTGGCGTACTGTAAGGTGCACTGAAATTGCTCTCTATCCGAGTATCCGTTAAATTATAGAACGTCATATTTCGTGTTGACGTGAGTACTTGTTACCAGTTTAATTTCTAGTGAATAGTGTTTTTATGAAATACTTGTTTACTGTCTTTTAGTCAACTCTATGTTATTAATAAGCTAGCAGACACTCTTATATTGTAATCTGCTCTATATGCTCTCCTATATTACCGTAGCAATTTAGGAACCCAAAGAGAATTTTGCAGCATGCGGTAGTGAGTCCAAATATGTTTTCGCATTATCTACTCATGCATTTAATTTACTTCATCTGCCAATTAAAGAATTCCATTATTATTTTCAGACGTCATAGTAATAACAATCCAGCACAGGTTTATTTTTCCGTCTACATAAAATTCAAGTTTATAATGTAAATTAATGCGTAATATATGTTATGAATGTTAATGGAGGATTGTTTTTTCGTGAAATATTTAATCGCAACAGTGAGGTTGAAATGCTGGCAAAAAATGTACAACCAGAGAACGGTGAAGCAAGGTCGTTTATGTGGGCTTATATATCGGAATTATCTCTCCCATTTGGAAATTAAGTAGTCCCATAACTTGGATTTCGGTAAAATAAATTTTCTCCCCGGTACCGAGACGAAAAGATTCTTAATGCATCGAGTAACATCTTTATTTTCTAATGATCTATATTGCTTCCTTTGTATGGCTCTTATGTTAATCTTTAACATTCGTATCCTTTTGGAAAATTTAAGTTTTTTAGGTCATTGGGTCATGTAGCTTATTTTGACCTCGACTCTGCATCAATCAGACCTCCTGCATTGTAACAATAAAGCTGCTTACGGTAAAGGCTTAAGGCCAAAAGTAGCTAAGTGACCCGAATAATGTTGCGCTGATGGAGCGTCATCTATTTAACAGCTCATCAACTATGCTATCATTCATTAATATTCACGGGTAAAGTTGCTTTTTAAATTTTAAATGAAGTGACATGATGGAGAAACCACCAACTCGCCTAGCATTATTATTAAAGAACTTAGTTATAAATTATCTGCAATAATATTACTTGAGCAGACCTAAGGTAATTACTGAGAAAACGAATAATTGTGGGTTGACGCTGATTTTGAATTGTGGGATGACGTTGATGCACGCTTTTTTAGATTGTATCATACCTAAATGAGATAAAATATTTTCGGTTTTAAACTGACAACGCCATAAACTTGCCCCTCACTTCATTTCAGGTGACGAAGGCAACCGTAATTTTAAGATTGTATCCTCCGCTTGATTTTCTGAATAGATTACGAATTTTGGCAAAATATTCAAATGCTTTATAATGACTTTCACACTTTTCAGACGGTTTTGAACTAAGTAAATCTAGTTAAAATAAAACATTGCTAAAGATGATAAAGAACCTGAATACAAGTCATGATTCTAAAAATGTCATGGTAGAACAATGTTGTGTGAATGGCCATATTATTATTCAGTATTATTTTGTTTATAATATTTCTCACGTCCATGAAATATTAAAAAATTCGTTGTGAGTTATCTTTGACTTGTCATGATTATTGGCCTTTCATCAGCTGAATCGAAATTCTTTGTTGTAATACTCGTATAATCTTATGTTAAGGTTGTATCGTTTTACATCTAATTGTGATGATATCACAATTGCGTATTTTAAAAATTTGTTGATGATAAAATGTGCAGTTTTTTATATGGGCGTAGTGCTTGGTAAGATTGAATAATCTACTGAAGATATTGGAAACAAAAAAAACCTTACCTTGGTGGACAGGTACTAATCCGGTTAGAGGGATAGCTTTCCGCGTTTGTGCCTGAGCATCCTATCCCATTGGTTCGGGCCACTGATGAGTTTTCGCTGCGGAAGAAGACGCGAGGGCAAGTAGGGAGAGAGTCGTGATAGATGATGGTGATGGTGCGGGATGCAGAGAGGAGATAGCGGGACAGCCGCATAATGGGGAACGGGCAGAATTCTGGAGTGCAACCCCCGCAAGCTCGCTCGCGGATGGAAATTTTTGCGTAGGAAAAAAAAAGGAAAGGAGTTCGGGGTGAAAAAAGCGTGTCCCTCTCTCTCCCTCCCCGCACCCCATTCCCCCGCCACCCGGCCCCCGCCGGGCGCTCGAGGGCGCTCTCCCTCATCCACGCAATTCCTCCCGACCCTCGTGAGGTAATCTTTAGAGCTCTCGCATAAATATTTGGGAGGTCACCGCTACCAACGCGGGGATGGGCGGAAGCTGCTGCTGTTGCCTGTAAAAACTTTTAGGGGACAAATGCTGGCGGCGCTGGAGGCTTCGGTGAACGAAGGGGGGACTGAGGAGGAATGGGGGAAGAGAGAGAGAGAAATGCTAAGGGTTGGGTGTTGTACAAGTCGTGAGAAACAAGTGCGAAGGCTGAGGGGAAGGGTTGTCGGAGGAAGTGTGGGGCGTTGGAGGTGGGGATGGGCGGCGGAAGTGTGGGATAAGGTTGAGTTGGAGTCGGAAGCCATTCAGTGAAGAGAGAGGGTGACGGGGAATGACACCGTGATGGGTTTCGAGCGAGAGGGGTAATGGCAGGTAGTGGTCGGCGATACTGGACGGGAATGGGTTATGGTCTTTTGAGGGACACTGTTGGATGGTATTTTTCGGGTATGTCAAGGAAGAGAGGGTGAGATGGTGTTGGGAGGGACTAGCTGAAGCACTTTTGAAGAGGATTTAAAGAGAATATAAGGGGAAAGGGGGGCGGCAGTGGGTCCTTCGCAGTTGGGTGGCGCAGAATTCCTCTCCAATACTGACGCCAGTGTGCCGTCGATGTCACCGGCCGTAAGCTTTGACTGTCCGCATGCGAAACCCATGCGCGTGTATATGTGATGGCAGGTCAACCCCTGGAGACAGGTCGGTGTTTCGCTCTTGCTGAAATTTTTATGATAAACGGTCGTCGACCCAACATTCACTCGGAAACAGACAAGCTTTTGGTGTAAGTGAAGGGACTTAAGAGGAGGTAATGGAGTGACTGAAATGCAGACAGCAGACTTTATTTTGTAGGCGCATGGCGTAACACGGACGTGTTATTCCACGTCTTTACTTATTCGGAAGAAAATTCAAATTTGGTTGTTTGGGTGAATAGATTGAACTGTTTAGAGAGCATCATAAAAATTATGTATTGTGATTCAGCTCATTAGGTCTACTTTATCCAATTAAGTGAAACGACGGGCAACTTTAATGGATTACTTAAAAATTGAGTAACAAGTATATTTGTCAAAAAATGTTTTTGCATACAAATATTTTACTAAGTTTTCCGTTTGTGTCTAAACTGATTCTTCATTAAAATAATCGATAAATTATATATTATCTAAAATTGTAATAATTTCCAAATTCCATTTAAAGTTCAATGTAACTTAAATTATGAATTCTGCCCTGGAGTAGCGTCTTTATGGATTTTGAACTCTAGGATTTGATTAAACGGATTACTTGTATAAAAATGATATCAAATCCAATTAATTAAGCTAGGTTATTTAAATAAATAAAGATACAGTAAATACTCATCGATAGTTTAATATATTTTGTCATCATACATATTTTAAGACATAATCCTGTCAGATTTCTTGGAAATTTAGTTCAAATCAAACTGGAGGTATTTGATGTTTAATTGATTACGTGATTGCCATTATGTTCACGTAGATATAGAAAGTAATGTATCAAATCTCTGTTGATGTAATTGGATATTCCAACTATTTCATTTATATTTATCTAACTTACTAAAGAACTTATCCGTTGCTCAGCTGTTTATCTGAATGAGTTACATGGGATTAGAAAGTATTCTTATTTCGATTCGGAGTTCCCTCAATCAATTTTTACTATTTTCATCTACTCAGCATTAATGATAAAATTTGAAAAACCCAATGTTTTACCCGACATTTTTGTTATGATTTGTTTGCATGTTCCATATAGGTTTCAAAAGACTAGTTTCAACTATCCGGAAATCACTGTTTTGACCTCTACAAGTATTTCTGACCTCGGATCACGAAACAATATTGATCAGGACAAAATAACTGCCTGAAAAGAAACTAAGTGGTTGTTTTAATAAATAAATAGGTTTTAATCTGAGACTGGGACTGCGCTATGAAAAGACAAATAGGAGAATATTGATAGGAATAGTGAATAATGGAGTATATCAAGGAGTATGAGATCGAAAATAAGGCTTCGAAGAATAGAAAACAAATAATAAGAAACAGGAAAAGAGAGGACTAAGATAGGGTGAGAAAATGAGAATGTAAATTTCTAGTTATACCGTAGATGAGCCAACAAAATGAATATTAGATAAGAAAGTTCTGATTTTACCAATATCAGTCACAATGAGTATCTTTTGGATATCATTAACACAATCTCTCATTCTCAAAATCTCACCTAACAACCATTGACATACGTGACTTATGATTTTGTTTAAATTTTCAAATGTAAAAATTGGACTAGCTGAAAGTGCACTCTCTTCTTTGCCAAACTCCGTCGTAATTTCTTCGTGAGGAGAATGAAGGCAAAGTGATCGGGCGGCAAAGCCGAGGCTTCACGAAAGCAAAAAGAATTCAGATTAGAAGCGTTACGACTTGAAGGAGGGAGGAAATTAGAGATGGAGTAAAAGAGAGTTGGGGAATTTGGTTGGAGGACAGGGCAAAAGCTGAGAGGAATTTTTTCGTGGCCTCACGACCAGGAAGGCGTATGAGGGGGCGGGGTGGGTGGTCGAGTGGAGGCAGCGGCGGAATGTTGGCGAACGCGTAGCTCGTAAAAACTCGAGGGCCGAGCCGCGGGACACGTATGAATCCTTTTTTTCATATCCGTCGGCACTTTTCCGGCTCATCCTCTCTTCCACCCTCCGTGTGACTTGACTTGGCCGGCGTGTAGGAGACACAAGGGAGAGGGTCAGAATAAATGAGAGTGGTATGATAGGGAGAATGAACGGGGACGACAGAGGGCGTATTTTGTTGACTGGAGGGACAGAAAAACGGACATACGGACGGTCTTATCGATCCAATGGTGAAACCATTGAGTTTCCTTTCGAGTGGAACCAGGCTTTTGTTCCCAAGTCTATAAACAGAGGCATGTGACTTTGGAACGTATTTAAACGCGGCTGAAGGATATGAAACCCTTGAAAACGCGTATATGGCTGATGTGAAGACAATTTGTAGTAATGTCCAGTTGTCAATTCTTATGAATGGGATATTTAGTCCATGAATACTTTGGCAAGAAATCCCTGTGAAATTTGTATGCTGTGCCAACTTGAGACGTGTATGACTTTGAAACGCGTTTCAACGCCGAGGAAGGAAGTGAAACCTTTGAAAAAACAAGCAAAGGAAAATGGTGAAAGTACTAAGAACATATCCATTTATTAACTTATAAATCATTCCAACGGAATTATTTCCATCATACGTATTTATTTGGGATCTCAGATACGGGAAAATATCCTCACAATTTATCTCATTTCCTGATATTTATAACATTATTCATTTAATAATTTCGGAATAAGGTAATGGTACTCGTTTAATATCCTCAATGCTGAAGAATGAACTAAATGTAATAGAAAACATATAAAAATTAAAAATCTGTATTATATTATTAGTAAATCTTCGAAAATATTTTATTGGGTTATATAATAGTCATATGAATAGGTAAATCGTAATTGATATCTAATTCTTGATTTAACAGTCGTAGTCATGGAAGAGTTATTTTCCATTAATGATAAGTAATCTAGAAAGTGAAATTGAGTTGAACGTCCCACGTAAATACTTACATATCCGACCAAAAAATATTGCTCACGTGGTTGTAATTATTGACGTATTGTTTGTACGTCCACACAGCATAACAAGTAACGAGTTTGTTAGGCGAATTAACCCTTGTTTTAAGTTTATTTGATAGTTTCTAACGAATATTTTTCCCTTTCCCTCTCTCTCCAAAATCCTCCCTTACCACTCACTCTTTCAACCTTGTATTTGCACCGACTGCCACACCTTCTGGGTGGATTGCGGGGTATTTATGTCGATACTGTCTTTTGAATATAAACACTCAGAATTGATATGCTTTATTTAAAATAGTATGTACATACGTATCTTGGGAAGAATTGGAGGTAGGAATGAAAGTCGGAGGGGAATTCGTAAAATCGGTTAGGTTTGCTGATGACCAAGCATTAGTTGCTCAGTCAGCCAAGAGGTTGCAAGCATTGTTGAGTGAATTGGAGGTTCAGAGCGATAAATATGGGATGAGAATCAATATTAATAAAACAAAGGTTTTGCGATTTTCCAGAAAGAAAAAGGCTAAGCTAAACATTGAAATAGGAGGGGAAAAAATAGAGCAGGTAGAGCAGTTTACATATTTCGGAAGTGTTTTGAACCAATACGGTCAAAGTAGTAGGGGCGTAAGAAGAAGAATTGCGCTAGGCAAGGAGGCTTTTTCAAGGAGGAGGGAGTTGATGACGGGGACGTTGAGTAGAGAGGTTAAGACAAGACTCGTAAAAACTCTGATATGAAGCGTAGCTATGCACGGCGCGGAAACGTGGTCACTGAAGCAGGAGGATAGACGTAGATTGGAGGGTTTTGAAATGTGGGCGTGGAGAAGAATGGAGAAGGGGAAATGGACCGAAAGGAAAACAAATGAGGAAGTGCTGGAGATGGTGGGTGAGGAGAGGGGTTTGTTGGCAGAAATCCTATGGAGGCATGAAAAATGGATGAAAGGCGTATTGAGCGGTAGTGTAATGTTGAAGAAGGTAATACTCATAGAGCGGAGAATGTTGGGCAAGCGAGGAAAGGGTAGGAACAGGATAGGGATATTGGACGGGATGAAGGGAGGAAAGTAGTACACAAAGTTGAAGAGGGACCTGATGTAGAGTAGGTTTTCTTCGGAGTCACCAAATATTTATTTGATAGTTATGTCCATCCAAAAACCTACCTTAACCGGTAGATTACCTGATAAAAAATGTGTATCTTAATAAAATATTTATTAATTGATTGTGTGATCAGGCTATAAAATTTTTTTATCTTCCAAGTTCTTCAACATTCGACGACTGATTGAAACTTTTGAAAATATGATTGATTGAAGGCTTTGAATATACTTGAATAAAAAAATCGTTTTTTTTTACATCTTCCAACTTTATTTACGCATATTTTGAAATCATCTTTATAAATTCGAGAGCGTAATCGGTGCGGAAATTTTTGCTCCTAACTTATTTATCATTAATGAAAGTATTGCAGTATTCCTCTCACGCCTATTTTAATGAAAATTGTCACATGGAAAAGTAAAAATTCCATAAAATGTATTTTAATTTAATTTTTTGAAATGTGTTGTCTCCGGCGTAACTTTATGGAAATTTCATGACATATTGATTGAAATGAAATTATTGATTTTGTAATTTCACAAGAGAGTGTAATTACAAAGTCAATAAATTCATTTCATTTCAATATTTTAATTTAGTTTAGTTAGCCGGCATGAGGTAATCTCAAATAAAGCAGTCAGTTTTTTTTAAAGGGAAAGAGAGTGTAAGATATTGTATTTGAGGGAAATTGATTGTCGAAAAAACGAGGGTGCATTCATATCAATGGAAGGAGGAGATGAAAATTTATAAAAATCTCTGAAGAAAATCAGGATTGAGATCGTGATAGTTCGAGCTGGAATAATTACTAAATATTCAGTTTTGCACAGAGATAGAGAAAAGAGAATAAAGAAGTAACTTTATAAAGTTTAGGCGGATATATTTTTTTAATGATTGCCATCATAAATTTCACTATGTACGAGAATAGAATCCTGTTTTTTTAATTTAGTTGCCTAGCATATCGAGAATGGAGCAGTAATAAATCCGCCCCGTGATAGACTTTGGGTAAAAACTCTAGGTAAAAATAATAATATTCTTCATTATTCTTGATCATTATCATATCTTTATTACCTATAGATCTAATCATAATATACACCTCAACATAATCCAAAATTTTGAATGCTGCACTGAGATTCCGCCTTGTTTTTTCACGAGTCTATACAAGCGTTGATAATTCATTGTAATCCTAGTTTCTATCATGTAAAGTCGACCGCTTTGAGAAAGCTAAAAATATTAGGTACTTATGATTCGGTAGTAAACCATTGTGCATAAGTGTTTGAAAAAGAAGGTGGCAGGATTTTGGCGTGACGTGGCGTGTCATTCACTTATCTGAGTTTGTGAGAAATTCGTGATAAGAAAGTTGTAAAGACATTGAGAAATTCATTTTCTCCACAATTCTGAGTACAGGAAGTTATCCCATGAATTATTTATCATTTTCGCGCTAATTGTTCCTTTTAGCGCGTTTGAAATTCAACGTATTTGAAACGCATGGAGAGGGGATGTAAAATATATCTGAATCCTGTGAAGGGGACAATATTTCTTTCGAACACTCTTTTAAATTCTCAATCCAAGACTTAAGCCTCTATATCTCAGATAAACCTTCTGAAACGGCTTTATTATGCGTCATAAACACGCTTTTTTCGATGGGAACCTGATGTTTTCAGATAGAGCTTTGCGGAAGAATTAGATGAGGTATAACTTGGAAAAATGGCGGGGGAATATGTTGAATGGTGACTTCGTTCTTACCTTCCTGTCCTTTAAAGTATTCTATTGAATATGAAAAATATAAATCATAGGCAACCAACTTTTCATCATTTAAAAATGACAGAGTAAATGTCTTCCCACTAAAATTTGGCAAAATATTTACCCAGCTTTACTCACTTTTACTATATATTTTAATTCATTGAAATAACTATATTTGGTGCGGTTTTGTATAAGTATCATTTTAGTTATTGTTCAGAAAATGTAGTAAAATTACAGCGTTAGCATTACATCGTCACAGAAAGTGTTGAATTTTACGTGTCCTGATTTATAGAATTTAACGTTATTTAATATTTACTTTGTTTTACTAAATACCGGAAGTAAATGAAAAGATGGACGTTTTAAATTTGGCCGGAATGATTTCCATTATTTTTTCTTTGTTTTTTGCTTACTGAACTTGCATGTTTATATTATGCCATTCATTTTACTCAATATACCGTAAAACTAATTTATTTTCAGAAAAAAATACCATCGTTTAACTTTAACTAGTTGCCGAAGGAGGCTAAAAAAATTAATGAAAAAAAATATTTCCCGTCATAAGAAGTAGCCATTTTTATCCTGCTCTGGAGTAGTCATTGGCCAAAATATTCTCTAACGAATCTTAAAATAAATATCTATTTATCTCTGACACATCCCATTCAATTTTTCTCCGATCAGGACAAATTTTCCATTCAAACAAATGTTCATAAGCGCCTCCCATTCGATTTAACAGTTAATAACACACGACTATTCACGCATATTATGCGTGAGCAGTCACGCATAATATGCAACCGTTAATAATTTTGGAATTATCATTGTAGTTGACTTGCTGTTTTCGGCAGATGATGTCACAATTTTTTCTTTTTTGAATTAACGAGTCGTGTCAACGTTTGCATTTTAATGGGAACTTGTTAGGACATCTCGCAAAAAAACACATGCCTACATAATAATGTAAGTCCTTATTCCTTGTGTGCGATATTCGTCGTTTTCATCACATTCTTACTTCATTTGCAAACTCGTCAAACAAAGAAACGATATGGGAAAACAAGAACTTTTATGAATTTTATTCCCACTATCCTGGACACTTGTATACTCTTTCATCTTGGGGCGCAATTTTCTGCGCGGAGATTAGTTCCCTCCTGTAGCGCACGCTAGATGACGCCGCGAGGGGAGTCTTCATTTCCATAACATGTCTGCGAAACATGAAATGCCCTCATATTTCTTTCTCTTCTTCTTCCCTTTTCCTTTCCCTTCCACGTCCCACTCCCACGTACCAAGCCCGTCTTAACCTTCTCGCCCTTCCTCCCGTATTTACCTTTTCTACAAGCCCCCTATCCCTCACTCATTTAGGGTCCCAGATTCGTAAACAGTGACCTCCGACCATTCTTCTCACGATTTTCCATGCTTACCTCACTTACGTATCCCACTCGAAAGGAGTACACAAACGTTCCTGATGGAGAAATTGCGATGGATGTTTCGGTGTGAGAGAGAGTTGATTAGGGTTATAGAGAGAGGAGACCTTTATACAGTGAAGTGAGGATGGTGTGGCGTGGGGAAGGGTGTTTGAGAATGAAAGAGAGATTTGGTAGGTTGATATGAGACAGAAGCGTTAGTGGGTTGTTAACCCTAAAAGGGGTCTACATCTGCAGCTGCAGTTAGACCCAAAGGGCCTTTAACGGGAGCGTGACTGCGGAAGTACCAACCCCTATATCATTCTATTCCTGAAAGGTTAGAGAATATTCTTGGAGGTGAAAGTTCATCACGCGTATAATCGGCTGAATATAACTTTGATGGTCATATCAGAAAAAAATTCGATTTTGAGCATGTAAAGTGCCTGCTCAGTTGGCTCTGCCTGCATCAATTATGCTTTATAAAAACTAATTATAAATTAGCTCAGATATTTACATTATAAAATATTTTAATGTTACTTCTAAAAATTAGATTTTGCACTTTAATGTGATTAAAGCGAGGATTAAACCACGGATTTTGTTTTAATTTCTTTTACAGCATGCATATTGTCAAAATTTTTTAAATATATCCGATCTTTTATGCTGAAAGGCTATTGAAAATTGATGTATTGAATTAATTTTGAGAAAAATTTAAGCGTGCAGCAGCAACATTAAAATATTTTGTTAATTGCAATGAGAACATATTAATTTAATGTTTCTATCAAACTTATACACATGTTGAAATTGAAATGAAACTATGCTGAAATGTAGAATTATTTTATATAGAAATTGTTCATTTCACAAAACATCGTTCATGTTACCACTTTAATCAATATATTAATATGGAAAGCAAGTCAGTAGATTATGTTAACTTTTTCGTTGTACTGTAATTACTATTAGGTCAAACGTGAAAGGTTATATACCTAGAATAAAAATATTCCTCGACTTATTCCGATTTCACTTTTCAGCATGTAACTTTTCCATCAAGTCTCTCGTCTTTAAAATAAGTCGATTGCTGGATACAGTTATTCAGGGAATTGGGCGTTTCCTCCTCTGACTTATATGAAATAATACATAAAATGCACAGAGGTGGTGCCAGAAGATATTGTGGGGACGGAGATGGAATAAGATAGAGGGGGATGCTAAGAAAGATGGGCAGAGAAGATATTGGAAGGAAGTAAAGGTGATAATAGGGAAATAGATTGAGGAAGACTGCCGGAGCGGCGGAGAAGGAAAGGGGGTACACAAGTGGGAAATGGGGGTTAGCGCGATTTTGGAGGTAGGGATATGGACGCAAAGGGGTGGGAACGGGATGGGAGCTAGTTTTCCGAAGCGATGGCTTCAAACCAGTGGTAGGGCCGGACCCCCTGTGCCCTTCTCATCGCCAGGAAATCTCACAAAAAAGGCCATGGACGAAACTGAGTGGGGGGAGAGGGATATAGAGAGATGGAGCGAGAGGAGTTTTTTGAGTTAAAGAGGTGGAGTGGGCGGTAGGGGTTCAGAGGGCGTGTAGCAGGATTGGGAAGAGAGTGGATGAAGCCAGTGGGAGGGAAACGGCCGTGAACGGTCGGGAGAGAGGATGGTGAAGAGCGGAAACACGACCATCATCGTCCCATTGTCGGGAAGAAGGGGCGAGAAACCTCATCTGCGGATAATGGTTTGCAAAAGAGTGGAAGGGGGAGAGCGCACTAGGGTAGGAAACGCCTGTGGAGGGGAGAAGGGTGACGAAGAGAATGTTAGTCTTGTTCCGAGGGACGCACATGAGCTGCAGCAATGACCCTCTCTGCCTTGCCCCTCCCCGCGACCTACTATATTACGGGGAGAGAGTTTATATTGTTAAATCCCATGTACCCTCCAGGCTTTCCTCTCTCCTTTCGCTCACCACTTTCCCTTCCCAAAAGATTGCCGCCCAACGTTCGGGGCAATCCAAATCTCGTCCTGCGGGTCTAAGGGGGTCGACATGCCCTTTTCGGCCGATCAAACAACTGCCGCAGATATTGAACATCTCGCTAATTCCCTCGGCCATCGTTCACGCCCAGCACCCTGCCTTCATTCTCCCTCACCTTAACGCACCCTTTTCCCTTTCCGACTATCCTCTGACTCTCCAGCCCGATCGTTTTCGTTTACCGTCATAAGCCACGTGCTCCAGTGGATCAGGAGGTCTCCGTTACGTCCAAATGAATTGCACATTATTATGACTCGACCCTCCTCTCAATAAAAATCTTCAATTCAATGAGTCAGCTGTATCATATGGCTCGCTCCCTCCCCATGATTACATTTGGTAAAAGTAGGAATGCCGTTATTCGGTCTTTAATGGGGTTCCATTGTGAATGCGATTCTCTTGTTTCAGTCAAAGGAACTGTAATAGACTGAAAACAAAGCTCTCGCTCCAGCAGGCATTTCCAGTTCCAACGATATTCCCTTCACATTTCGAAATTTCGTTGTGTTCAAATGCTCCTTTGCAAGTGCTCAGAAAAACTTTTCACATTTTTCTTAAGACACGAAAGATTTTTTATTCAAGTACTCTGTGAAAATGTATTTATGAAGTACATATTCAAACATTGCATCTATGAAACGTTTTAATTATTAAATGCTGTTTTATAACTTACGTTGGGGAACCCAATCTAATTAAATTAAGTCTATTACATTTGCTGACATCGCACATTTCGCATCCCACAATCCATATTTTAAATAATAATATTATGGCTTAGTTTCTGCTTCTAATTTCCCTAGAATTACTGAATTGGTATCATTTTGGTACATACTGAATTAAGGTTCATACATTGCTATTGTCAGTATTTTATTTTACTCTGCATCGATTAATGGAGCATCGTTAAGATTTTGCAGAGTAGATACTATGAGTAATGATTGGTTAAAATTACCATTATTTAATCAATATTTGCTGTGAAAATATGTTTTTTTCAGACAAAATATGGAATTTTTTATTTTAATTTTCAACATTGAAAAGTTGAGTTCAACCTTTTACAGTCTCGGGGAAAGCTCAAAAATAATAAAATTATAACTTTGTGGATTATATAGCTTTACCGAGCGTGCAGCACCAAGAGTTGAAGTAACTTGCCCTGAATAACAAATCTTGTTCATATGAAAAAATATAGATAACCTTAATTTAGATTTATGATAATGAATGTGTGAAGAAAGGGGTGAAATATTTGAAAACAAGTTATTTCAACTGAATGTTAATTCCACTCCAGGGGGAAGTAGTTAATTTAAATCCGTAGAGTTCAGTGGCTCATCTTCCTCCATCCTTCGGGTACTACTTGGCGGTAATAGTGAGAGTGCGATAAAAAATAATGTGCAACTGCCTCTTCCAATTCCTATAGTTCCCCGTGTTTTCGGTACTTTGCCATCTATGAACTACCAACCTCATGCGCAACGCACTCTGGGTCAAAGCGGTCTCAATCCTTCTAGAAGGCGAGTTACACTCCTGTTGCCCGGGAGTTAGTGTTAGGTACCCCCTCCCATGAGCTTGCCTCATCAACCGATATCCCATATGCAAAGCTTTGCTCGATGAGCTATAAACCATCCCTCATTGTCTCCGTCCGCTCCCATTACGTTTTTGTGCACGGTCCCCACACTTTCGCTCCACACTGCCTCCACCAACACCTCTTCATTGTCCTCTCCTCCATTCCTTCACTGTGTATGTACCCGCTCCTGTCCTCTATCCCATTCTGTTTCCCATGCCTAAAAACCTCTCTCTCCCCACATCCCCACACTGTCGTTTGTCCCTCCCCGCCTAAATCCCACCCTTCCCTGCTCCTTGACTTCCCCTGGTGTTTCACCCTTCACATCCCGTGTCCCACCACCGACCCTCTTCAATCCCCTCCAATGCCCGTAAAATGACTGTAAATCCTCGTGCTGAATGGATGGGGTCATGTTACGGTCCAGGCCACTCATTCTCGAAATCTCTCAGGGGTCGGAAATCATTTTAGTGCGAGCGGACAGGGAAACATTTTTTCCCCGCGAAATGCGTTAGTTTATCTCGGAGGTTTCTCCTATTTCGGTTCAAATGACCGGTGCATTAATCCCCAGGGTTGGATTACGTGGGATTTGCCTTTCTTTTTTGTCCGAAATATGGAATGGGATTTTCTTGGTCCTGTGAACTAGCGTACCATTATATGAAAATTATTTCATAAAGATCTTAAGCGGAAACTACGCCGAGCTATGCTAAAACCTCATGAATCATTCGTAGAATTGGAGGTGAACTTGATGTTAATTTTGGAATCGTGGAGGAAAGGGATGCTTCATTTAATACCTGATGTTCCCATCGTTCATTTTCTGCAGAATTAATTACATATGAACAACTAAATAATAGATTAGTGAGCAGTAAATTCCGATTAGAGCTTTCCACGACAATTATAATATTGACATTTCACAAATTATAAATAGCGTCTACTGAAGAGGCTGTTTTTTATGTGTTCACAGGAATTTTCTAACGTTTTTGGGATTTATTACAAATATTTCACCAAACGTGTGAAGATTGAGTCGTGATAACAAATAAAAATTATAAAAAATTTCATATTTTGTATAATTTAGAAATTTCATTTTCAAACTCATTATAGTTTGTACACGTGATCCCATACACATTCCCGCCGTAGTTAATCGAAAATGTAAGAGCAGCGCTGTGCTCAGTACGTATTTGTTCTTCTCTGCTTCCCAATTTTTATGTCGACAGAAGGCACGTACACGAGAATCCGAAATCCTGTAATTAATAAACTTCGAAAAAAGTCGATGGGCGCGCGGAAAGAACTTAAGGAATGAGGTCATCGGAGTAAGAAATTAATATCACTCGTTTTTTTTTGTTCGAGAAACTTTCTTTCGAACCTCAAACCCGTGAAAGAATTTTTAATCGCACCAATTTTCGATGCCAAAGAATAATTAATTTTTTCACCCCTAAGAGTTTTTATCATCAATTCCTTTTTCTATCCGGAACTGAAGACTTTGCATGGCGGAACCAAGGACTTTGAACTCTGTGAGGTTCCAGCGATCTTTACCAAAAGGAATGGAAAGAATTTATTTTCAATACCTTTAGCGCTTGGCCTGCAGTTCCGTCCGTATCCAAGAGTAATAGGATTTAGAGAAGGCATTAAGAGAAATGGGGTCGTTGTTATTCGTTCTTTTCTCCCTCCTTGGGGCGATGAATACACACTCCCAGTTCTTCACAGGTAGCAACAGTAACTTTCGAGGGTATGAAAACGGTGCATTTGGGTTGATCGATGAGAAATATTCGTGTTCATTACCCCACAACCTCATTTGCACCAGTCTCTGTTACAGGAACCGAGGGATGAGTGGGTACCTAAAGGAAATTGAAATGGTAAAACGTTGGAGAGAGGGAATAGAAGAAGGAAATGAGAGAAGGGAGAGAAAAAGGGCGAGGGAGATGGATACAGAATACCTGTAGAAGAACAGATAGAGAAAGGAAGGAACAAGGGTTATGATAGCAAAAAAGGGCGTTAGATGTGAGAAGTACTGCACAAAATGATGTTAGAAGGGGATTTTGGGAGAAAGTGAGACGGAGAGAAAGCGAGTGAAACGGAGGGAAATAATTAAAGAGAGTGAGATAGAAAGGAACTAGTTATAATGGATGACTCAGAAAAGATCGATGGAGTTGTTTCCTGAGGAACAAATAGCATCGTCGAGCATTTTGCTTTATTAAAACCGAAGTTATCAACTCAAAGGGGGAAAGAGCCTTCTCCATTCCTTTTATCAAGAGCTGGAGCAATTATCCCTCAGACCAATATTCCTTCACCGGCATAAGGAAGATGGGGAGGGGTAGGAGTAGAGGAGAGAAAGAGACGCAGGGAGTGAGAGACGAGAAGAATGTATTCTAGAGAATGTCAAGAAGAGGAGACGGAGAGGCAGTCAGGGAGAGAATCGTGGAATTTGCCCCAGTTTTCAGGGTCTCTTGAGGGAAAACTCGGGAGGCGCTATGAGAGTGACAAACCACTAGAACCTCTTCTTTCTATTCTGAAAGGATTCGATGCATCGATGCCATTTTGATGCAGCTGGACTCTTTTCTGGACTGGAATTTTTTCGTTCCTATCTGATCTTAAGATACAAATTACAACAATTTTTCTTTCAAGACCTTTGACGCCCTCATCTGAGTTCTCCACACAATGTTTTCGTCGACGGTGGTGAAATTTTTGGTGAAAGACATAATAATTTCTGGGTCGCCAATAACCGTCAAATTCAATCAAAATCAAATCAATATAGCGCAAAGTTTCTAATTTTTATAAGTATTGGTTATTCGACGAAGAGCCACGATTATTGATTTATGTCCAACCAATTCTGTCGCAATATTTCATCATAGATCCAATTTAAATGGTAATGCACCAATTAGTGAGGATACAAAATTAATTTATTGAGACAAATATTAAATTCCCTATCTGATTTCCTGAAATGACAGAAGTGGAACTATTCTTTCTTCCCTCAACTGGGCTCATGAGTGACAGAGGATTTAAAAGAAATCAATCAATTCACAAAAATTTGGTGAACTGGGTTGAATAATTTTTGTGCATCAAAATAATAGGGCTGCGACCAATAAGAACGCATCTTAGGCATCACTTCCTCAAATATTTTTTCTTTCATCAAAGAGAATAAGTTTTAGCAATAGAATTCCAGTGAGCAATGATTTGAAACAATATCATTTCTAACACAACTCGAATTTAATCCGTGGCATAGCGATTTTTACAGATATTTCTCATTCCTGTGATTTTTTAAAAAGTCATCTGCGGTGCCTGAAATAACGTGCTACATGTCTTATTACGTGAATCATTTCAGGGAGTGATTGAATCAGGTTGTCACTGCTGAAACCGAATGAGGAATTTCGCGAGCAATGCTGTTGTTTGCAAAATTTCCATTATTCCCCTTAAAAACCGATCGAGAATTTAACATATCAATCTTGCCCTGTATAGACCCTGAGAGCCCCTTTTCAATCCCCTCCCTCCGCTCCCCCTCAGCCTCCCACCCATGCTCCCCTCCCCTCATTTTCCCCCTTCTCGCAGCGCTCCGGTGTTTCGACGTCTCCACCGCGTTCTATCCGGGAGGAGGGTGTTTTCCCCTTCCTGCCGCCCTTCAGCGACGCGAGGCGGCGGGCGCCCGAACCATGCATCAACCCCGCCCCCGCCGAACCCCCTCTACGCCCCCTTCCAAAATCATACCGCGGTGCTTTCGGAGGGAAACGTTAGTCCGACAGTAGGAGTGTAGGCGGCGCTCCGTGCGGTCGTCTTCTTTATACCCTGGACGCTGTCCTTCGGAACCGTGGCACGGCACAGTTGTCGCCGCACCGTACCCGGCCCATAGGAAGCACGGAGAGAGGGAGCATCGTGGTGGCGCATAAGTGCCGTCCTCGCGGCGCCTCTGCAATACTTTCCGTGACGAACACCATCCCCGCGTCTATGAAGGGTTGTATTTCTCCTTCCTCCTTTTCCCTTCCTTGAGCTGGCGACTAAAGGCGAAAAAAAATTTACGACCTTCTCGCGTGGCCTGAGGAGAGATTTCCTCGTCCCTGGAACTCCACGGGGCGAGGTCATCCCGTGACGGAAAACCGCTACAAGGTTTCCGAAAGTGACGTGGGGTCCAAACTTCGAACTTGGTTCTCAGCACCCTTTTCCCACACCTGGGGCCGTGGGACGAGTTCCGAGGTTGAAAAGTGTTTTGCGAGGTGATCGAGATATTGTTTGCACCGAGCCGATACTACGTTTTCGGAGACGGGGGATACGATACTTCTGATCCCCAGTTCGTTCACGTTGGCGATAAACTGAAAGAAAAAGTGCCCTTCTCAGACACGACTAAATTCATCGGCAACGGGCTGTGATTTTTGAAAGGGACTTTTCTTGTTTTCTCCTTGCCCCGTCTTGAGCTCGACAGCTGGAGAAGACTGGAGCCTTTCTGAAATCCCCCGTTCTGTGTCAACATCTCCTTCCCCTACATTTCACGTAAAGTTTAAGATCCGAGGGCGAAAATGACAATGTAAAAATCGCCCGGGAACTGGGTGTAGGAGAGGAATAGCAAATTTCGGAAGGAAGGACTTTTGCCCCATCCCGCCTTCACCCTTTCGTGGGCGGAAGAAAAAGGGAGACAGAAGGAAAGAGAGAGAGAGAGAGAAAACTCCCTGCCGTCGTGAAATCGAGGACTTGGGGATTGAAGACCGGCGGAGAGAGAGGAAAGGGAGAGAGGTCGCGGGGCCCAGGCCCTTTGCCCCCCGGTCGACCGATTTCCACGCGCCGGCTCCACTCCGTCTCCTGCCCCGAGGCCCCATCGCTTATTCATTCACGCACGCGAGGTTCCGTTCGTTCTCTCTCCTTCCCTCCGTTTTCTTTCCATTTCTCCGTTCTCGTTTTCCTTCCATTTCGCCTACCTTCCTAATGTGCGTCCAACACCAGTAACTCCCACGCGTTTCCTTTTTTCTATCTCCTTCCTTTCTATCCTTCTCCCTAATTCTCTAACTTATATTTTGATCGGCCTATTTTAAATCTGTGAAACCGCTTACTTCCTCTTCTTCTCCTTACTCTCAATTCTTTCCTGCTTCGCTTTAGGGCTGAAAGAGGTACGAGGGAAAAATAACGGGGAGGATAAGTAGTGGACGAAGTAAGAAGAGGCAGGAGCGGGACGGAAAGGCGTCCGCAAGTAGCCGTCAGGAGCCGAAGGAACCCGTAAAAGTGAGTAAGAGTTTACGCCACTCTTTCATTGGTATTTCCTTGCTCACGCCTAACGTGGGATCAAAATATTTTGGCTAGCCTCTTCGCTTAGTAATTTTTTTTCCTTAAAGCTTTTCGTTCGTTATTTTTCTCATTTGCTTCTGTTTTCCTTTCCGTTTTTCTTTTGGCTTGCTTGGTCATTCGTGATTCTCTTTCCTAATCGGGACACTTTTTTGTGTCACTTGATGTTTACGTTTGAAACTTCGAGTTTCAGCAAGTGGATCAAGAGCTCAGTGTGAATTCAGGGAGTGCATTTCGTCACTCTTAAGCCTTGAAGTCATACTTTTATCTTGCCCCGCTCTTTGAAAATCCGAATGTCGTTGTCAAATGAACCTTTGCACGCGTGACCTTTATGAATTTCTACCCCGACTTGCAACACTTTTATTTTTGCTTGCTTGCCATCACATCATATGCCGTTCTTTAATTTTTGAACTTGCCCGGTATTCAATATCGAAACATCATGATGCGTTCAAAAGGCCAGGAACGCATTACTTGCATTGGAGGTTAATTGCCAATTAACATTTGTAATTTGTATGCACTTTGTAGATTAATCAAGTTTAGAAGGTAAATAGTACCTGAATTCCAATATGAGGATTTTTAGCAGAATATTTCCCTGTTTTGGTGTGATCAAAATGCAAAATTGAGTCCTTAATTATGTTTAAGTTCTCTTGTTATTTTGCCGCTGGCATATAGCTTGCTGAGCCATTTTGTCATATTTTTAGAGACGACGAAACGAGCACATGGACTTGAAAAATCCGTCTTCTCCACTCATAGGGTATGTTTAGCTAGATGTATGTTCACTGCTTTGTCGTTTGCTTTATTTTGATGATTAGATGTATTTCCGATATTTGCTTTAAATTTGTAATACTTTTTGTACCCTGCGGGCTGTGAACAGAATAATGACTACCATTGGAATCATATTTTTATATGGTTTTCCATAACTTGATGACAAGATAATTGATCATATTTTAATCGTAGCATTATCAGGGAAAATTTAGTTAAAGATGCAGAACAGAGTTTATTTTCATACCCTTTATAGGAACAAAAAATAAAAATATTTGACTTGTCGTTACGTAATATTCTTTTAACTGAGCAACAAATGAAATTCTGTGCATTAATGTTGCCGTATGATATGACTTTCCAATATTTGCACATATTTCTAAACGGGCTCCTAGTCCTGGACAAGATGGAAGGGATAGTTTTCATAATTATGCTGTAACAAGTAATTCATAAATGTGAAATCTACCTCTTAAATTTTACTTGAGATTTTATCTTATGAAGAGTCCCTTTCTGCGTCTTTCTGTCATATTTGTTTAAGATATTTCCGTAGTAACAGTGGTTTTCATTGAGTCATTTGCTAGTTTTGCAGGCTGAAAATAGAGTGGAAAGGAAAGTTTATTGCCCCGTAAGAAATTACGCCAGTTATCTTAAATTATTTGTGAGGCTGAGAATAAAAGGTTGGTTCAATAACAATGAATTGTGATTGAGTTGTACTGCTTTTGACGGTTGTATAATTTTCACAATGTGCCAATTATTGTTGCTACTCTGTCATATTCAGGTTGATTGGGATTAACTTAACTCGTAAAAGATTGGATAGGGCGAAAATTAAATTTCAGAATACGGTTCTGAAGAAATCTATCAAGAGTAATCATTCCAATTTTGATTTGGCCATCCTTATTAATGACGTTTTCGATATAAAGTTCAATTCTCATGAATAAACTATCACCCGAATTTTTAAAGTGAGTAGTAGGGATAGAATAAACTAGGGCGTGTTAGTGTGCAGGAGGAGTGCGACGGCACTGGCATAGTATTTATCATTGCTCTCGGAGAGCGTGTGAACCGCGGCAGACTGCTTCCGTTGCTCGCTCGTTGGCGTGACTGATACCCAGTGCAGACGCAAAAGGGAAGGAGAAGTCGCATTTTATAGTACTCCGGCTAGGAACATGGACATTTGTGATTCATAAATTAATTTATCTCGCGGAGCCATCTTAGGCTTAGTCCTCAGCGATTCACGCCTTAAAAATAGCGATAACAACCGTGCTTTTTTTAACGTTGCCATAAAATTATAGAAAGACAAGGAAAATATGGTGATGTAGTTGTTACAATGCACTCCATGGTCAAATTAACTGAAGAAAGACCTGTCTTATGGTCTTCAACAAAGCATGATTCTTTCTCATTTATTTTATTTGAATTGCTCCATTCCACTATACCCTGGGTTAAAAGTTAGGTAGGCCATTTATCAACCAAGGAATCATTTATTTTACCATATTTATATATGTGGTTAATTTGATGACTTAGTGTTCTTTTGTTTAAATGCAAGTATTCAATCATAAGCCATGAATTGGTGCATTCTTTTTGCCTTAATATATTTCGAAGTAAATGTATAATGGATAACTAAATGTAAAAGTTAAGCACCTAGTTGAAAAAATATATCTTAAAAATCATTTTATTGATTTTTAATTGTTTTATGAGTCCTTAAAAATACGTTTATCGCTATCCTGATCTCATTAAACTCATTTTTTAAGTGAAACGTCATAAAGTTTTCGCGAAAAGTGAAATTTATAGTTATGAACAATAGTAGTTAATTGGAATTATACTCAATGGTTCATTGTTCGAAATATACAGTGTAAAATTACGACTTATAACAGGCGTAAACTCCATTGAAATGAGAACATATTGTAATATTTTCTCAACGATATGAGTTGCTATCCTGGTAATCCTTGTAGTTGCTATCACTTGTGTTAGAAACCCTAAAATGTAAATAATAAACAATTGGCAACTTTTTTGGGAGCGTTATTTCCGAAATATTCAAATTTGAAAATCACAATTGTTCATTGGAAGAAAAAAGTTCGGCTGGATGTTAAAGGCTGTTTGGAGTCGTGATGCGATTAAACGATTTTGGATCTCTTTGCCACTCGTTACTGGAAAGTTATCTCTGAAAGGTTTTTACTAGATTTTGGATCGGTTCGAACAAAATTCTTGATATGTCATTTTACTGTATTTTCGTCCATATCAGGTAAAATTTTTTATCGTCAATCATGTACGGATAAAATTATAATTAATTCTCAAGGATAAAAAGAGCTTCCTTTTTCATTATGCTAGCGTATATTTTGATATTTTAAACATTATTAAACTTTTTGAATTTCTAGTAAAAGAACGGATTAAAATTTGTATTTGGAAATACCTGAAAAATTGTCCTTGCAGTTATTAATGACCATAGTGAATTTGCAAGAGATACAGCTCAGATGTCACTATTCGTCTACCCATAAGACTTTCAGTGTATTGTAACAAATTACAGGCAAGAAGAGAATATCCTAAAAAGAACACAATTTTGAATTAAGTATTAAATTTTACGCAACGGGTTTTTTAATGGAATTTATAATCAGCAGTCCTCTAACAACATAATACTACATCTCTTACACCATGTTTGAAGTTCATGTTAGATCACATTTGTGTGTGCAGTTGATGAAACAATATAAATTTAAAGCTAGAATCTTTGGTCGATTTTAACAATGCCAATGGGTCTTGATAATACGGTTGTTGTTTCCCATTTATTATTAAATTTAAATTGATATTATTACGAACATTTTGATAGAATATCCGTGCTATACCTCAGTATCATCAATACTGTTACTCAATGTTCAATGCTCAATCATATGAGTCATTTCATTATGTCAATTTCTGAATGTTTTCTTCCGCTTTATTGTTATCGTGTATGTTTCAGTAATCAAAGCACAAAAATTACATTCCGGGTTAGGCTTAAAAACCCAATGAATTAAGGGTTGAAAACGTGATATATTTTTATTAAAATTAACTATACTTTTTACCAGGTACTTTTATATTTTGTGGGACCAAATGTATTATTGATGGAGGGCCATTTATATTAAATTATGGATTTATGGAAGAGTGGGTGCGTATTATTTTAGTAATTACTGTTTGGGTCAAATTTAATGTTTTAGTTTTTCCAGGGCATGATGCAATTAGTACCTAACATTAAACATTGACACATCTCCCATGGTTTTGCATCAGGAACATTGAATATTTCATATGATAACCTTTTACCTTCAGTATTATCACCTGCGCATCGCTTTTTCCCCATTATGCCCCACGCGTGTTACCCAATGATTCAGCTCTTATGGTGGGGTCACTTACATAACCCTATTAGGTAAATGCATATTTTATTAACGGGAGCCTCGATAAAAATACCTGAATTTTTCAATGACTATACGAATTAAGGGTGAGAAATATAGACCTTAGGGGTTTCACTGTTGGAGTCATTGAAAAGATATCTTTCAGAACTTTGATTACTTATGTTTTGACATAAATAGCGGTTGCCTCATACACACAATGCTTATTAATATATTTGTTTCGAATGCCAAACTGTGTATGATATCTCAAGAAATTAATTTTTTTAAGGTATGAGATAATGAAAACGAAAAATGACTTTCTCCCTCTCCCCTCTATCTTTCCTCTCATTTTTCTGGTTCCTTAAGCTTATGCGAATATCTTACGACTAACAATAACCTCCGGTGAGCGATGACGTCTGATCCCGTGCTAGCCACTCGTATGTCTGCGTGTGTGTGTATATATATTTATATGTACTAAAATAAATATTATATACAATATATATTTTTATATACATCATCTAAATATACATATGTATATATACGTATATATAAATATGCATATGTAGATAATGTAGAAGCACTCCGGAGAACAATATACCATTTGGACGGGACAAGAGAACACAAATATAAAATAGACAACACATAAAGGACACATTTCAGAAAGTTTAAATTTTCGGCCTTCTGTGAGGCCTTATCCGGTCAGACTGCCTCAGGTCTTCTTCAGGTCAAGAAGCCGTCAGAGAAGGCCGAAAGCTTAAACTTTCCTAAATGGGAGTGTTATTCTACGTGTTATCTATTTTATTTTTGTATTTTAGTTTCGTGTGTGTGTATATATATATATATATATATATATATATATATATATATATATATATATATACACTAGTAAATATTGTTCGACGTCGATAAAATCTTCCTGGTGGCCTATAAGCCAGTAATTTGGTAGATGAACTAGGCGGAAACCTGACTTCAATATGAAATATTTGCAAGTGAAAACACCAAAATTTTCTTGTAATAAATCTTTAAAGTTAACGCATAAAATACTTTCAAAGGTTTTACTACTTTGAAGTACAATGGAATGTAACTATTTCTAAGAGATGTAAACTACAATTTCCCCAAAAAAGTACAGCTTTCTTATATCTATCGCTGTAAATCGTATTTCGAAAGAGATAATAAAAAAGTGACTTTTGACGTAGTTTTAAAAATATCTCCTTCTACCTAATGGTTTTTAAGGATCGATCGGCTTTTAAACACAATGATTTTTCGAGTATATCCACGAATATATGTCCTGCGCAATGAGATTGCATAAGAATTCAATTATAGTTCTTCTTGCCAAGATTTGGTTAACATATTTACATTTTTTGCTTCATATACAAGTTTTATTGAGACGAACATTGACCATTGTCGGACTCTGCTTTAAAAGTTGAAAAAAGCTTCGCTTTTTTCAACTGTTGCATATGCGTCTTTCTTACATATTTCCTAATACAAGATTGTGATTTCCTCTCTCGTACACATCCCATGTCGGACCAAGAGAGTATTTTGCAATACTTACCATCGCCTTAGTTTCATTGAATACTACCTGTATTTCTTATCCCGTTTCTTGTATAAATATAAATCTACTTTATCCAAATGCTGCTCTAATTTGACCTTTTAATTTCTACCCTTAACTCCTTACAATTTTTAATCTTTAAAACGTCATTGTGCGCTTATAGAACGATTAATTCAAGGCTTGTAATGATTTTATTGTTATGGAAAGGCACGCACATAAAAATAGATGCTTATTGATATCGACGGAATCCCATTATTGTTGAATTAAAATTTACTTCAGCTCAGCAATCCATACGTGCGTTCGGAAATGAGAACTTATTATTCATTAATGTTATCAATAATAAATCCTTTTTCATAATTTACAATTGTGACAGTTGTAAATGTTAAAAACTTGCTAAATGCAAGCATTGCTTGATATTCATGCATATATCATGGGTATAGGATGTAATGGATATTGGAATAGGGGGACGTTAACCAATATCTCTTACTATTTTAACCATCATTGGTATTTTTTACTCATATATTAAGGGATATTGGTGGGAAATTTGATGGAAGGTGGGTTGAGGTTGGCGAGGTATCTTGTTTTCCCCCACCTGACGTCACCTTCCCATCTCTCCGACCCCATTTTCAAATTCTCCTCTCCATTCTCCCCAACCCCGCCCTTCCTTTCTCTTGCTCAGAAACTTTCGCCTCGTCAGCCGCTTACATGAATAAAGCGCTCGTATTGAGGATGGGAGTGCGACCGAGGGCAAAGGGTGTCAGGGGCATCGAAGAGAATCGGGTAGGCGGTGCTGGGAGAGAGAGGTAGGGGGCTGGGCTCAAGGGACGAGAAGGGGAGCCCCGGGGGGATGAGGGCTCGCGTGTGGGTGTGTGTGTAGAGCATAATAGAGGTGAGGATAGCGGCAAAGGGTAAGAGTAGGAGGGGTAGGAAGGCCAAAAAACCGCTACACATTCTCTGCTTACATGTGAGTGCTCCCTGCACATGCATGCAAAGAGTAACTCGTGCCCCTTCAGAATTCTCTTCCCGGCATCCTTTATCGCTCGTTTAATCTTATTCTGTCCATTCGTCCCTCCCTTCCTTTCTTTTCGGACGTCGGCATATCTGTTTTCTCCCTCCCGTTTCCACATTTATTCGTCTCTTCATGTCAAACTTCACCACATTGCCCCTATGTGCTCGCCCTCTGATTCATCCCTGTGTCCATCTGTCTCTTCCGTCCTCTTTTTCATCCCTGGCTTTGCTTCTCGCATCTTTTTAAGCAAACGGTTATCGGATAAAGAAACTTTTGAGATTCTACTCTTTTTTACTCCACGTTCTTTTGTGAATATTTCATTCACCGTGCCTGATTAGATCTAGGTGAGGATGCCAAAGGTGGTATCTCCCGAAATAAAATGGATAAGTTCATCCAAGGTGTTTTTCTTTTACGCTCTTTGCTTTGTGGAACCCTCGTTTCTGAACTGATCATTCCTACAATCTCTAATGCCTTTGTGTGATCATTTGTTTAGCCTTAGGAACGAAGCTTAAACGAGAGAGAGGATTGAGGAGGCGTTCACTAAAGCTACTTTTATTCTCTAAGCATTTAGATTGTGCTTAATGGATGAATTCAGTCTGTAGGTTGCTGTGATAAGTGATCTCACGTGGACCTGAATCCTATGGCAAGTGAAATCCACGCACTGTGTATAAACATTCGGTTCATCACTCTATTTCACCGGTAGATTTCCAGTAAGATTTATTTTATAGTGGACCCCAGAATTTGGCCATGTTACGATGCCTCATCCAGAATCGAACTATGACCTTTCCTGTCCCTTAGATTGGGTTAGGTTATATTTAAAATAGGCGAACATAATTTGGGAAAAATCGACGTTAGGTACTGAAATAATGATTGGCATATGTACTGGTAACCGTGGGCTCAGTTTACGCATAATTAACTGTTAAGTATTACAAAGAGATTTGGCTCAGAAACTCACATTCTCGGCATCGAAATTTCATGTATGGCGGTTAGAACTTTTTAATTGGTTTGTAATTGAATGAGGTATCGCTAAAAGGAATCGTGATCTGAATTATGAGTAAAAAATAAAATAAGTTAAATTTTTAAAATTATGGATAGTGGAAGCGAGGAGAATTCAAAATTGTTTCATTTATTAAATTAGCGAGACTAACTAGACCCGTCGAAACAATTGGTTCTCACATCCCCAGCTAAGAATTCCAGCGCGCCTAGAAGGTTGTATTTATAGATCTATAAAAGTAGTTTCTGTTATAAGAATATAGCCCATGTACATTTTACTCGTTAACAATTGAGATTAGCCTACCTGAATGCAGAGTTATAAAGAGCTGAAAATTCATACTTTTCCTGAAAGATATTTATTTATTTAGAAAAAAAAGTTGTAGGAAAGAAACCAAATATGAATAATCAACCTGCAATGAACATTTATTTTGTATTAATATGTACCGTACAAATGAATCCCTGATGTTTTTTATTTGGAAACTTTCATATCTTTTCACCGAAGTTACACGTTTTCTGTGACCTGGCTCTACTACACGCTATTTTAATCTTTCCTTACTCCTCCTATTTGTAGTAACATTCTTCTTCTTCTTTTAATTATACCTTTTATGATCTTTTTTACAGTTTCTTAGCTTTTATTTGGATTTAAATATTATTTTTCCAATGTTATACGTTCATGCGTATATCGAAATTTTGAACAACGATTCTTAAATTTCAACATTAACTTAAGTTTGAATTATGCACCTAACCATTTCTGACTCCCAGTTGCTAGGAGCGGGTCATTACACTGGAGATTAGTTGAGCTTGCTACTAGTTTGCTATTTTGGTCATGGTTTCGGTAGTTCCGGTAAAAATCTTTTATTAACCTTATTTTTGGTGATAATCGTTGATATTACTTCATTTCTATCTTCGGAAAAAGTCGTTTAATGAAAAATACCAGCAGATCGTATGTAAGGTAATACTTTCTCCTTTTTGTTCTTATTTTTATTTCATAGGAGACTGTGTGTATAGTTTTTTTTGTGCCTCGGTAAGGAGACATGTAAGAAGTGACATCATGATTAATACATTAACCAAGTCAATCGCCGAATGTATGTCTGTCTTTCTCTCTCGTTCGCGTCCTCCCTTCCCCCGTTCTCGCGTCACGTTCCGTGACAATTTTGCACGCATTGCCTCTCTTTCCGTTCTCTTCTAACAACCCCGCACTATCTGATTTTCCCGATTCCAATTTACCCCTTTCCTGCCATCACCCCCGGCTCTTCTCTCTAGCCCCCTTCCACTACACGTTCTCCCAAATGGCGGGGAGGGATTCCTCTGCCCCTTCTCCTCTTCACCACTTAGGGTGCTCCCTTTCCCCTTCCTTCCGCCCCCCACCTCCCGCAGCATCAGCACCCCGTCCCCCCCTCTTTTGTTCGTCCCCCTTCTCCCATCAACTTTCATCTCCCTCCCGCCACCACCTATCCGCCGTGCCTGAGGCCCAATTACGGGAGTCAAAGCTCTAATGGGACGCCCTACTCACTTTGGATATATTCGCATGAAAAGGGCGAAAAATAAATTTGTGCTAGAGGGTGAGATAGGGGGGTAGGGACGGAGTAGTGGAGTGGGAGAGAGGGAGGAGTGGGGGGTGGGAGAGAGTGAAGAGGAGAGGATAGCAATGGAAGAGTGTGCGTGGAATAGGGAGCTGGAGGAGCCTATAGGAAAGAGAGGGAGAGAAAAAGGTAAAAGCTTTGCCAGCGAAGGAGAAATATAGGGTGTCTGTGTGTGCATGTGAGAGGTCGGATATGTCGTAATTTTTCCAAAATAATGCAGGGCACTTTTTTTTTGCCACAATCGCCAGGGAATTGAGGGTGCGTGTTATGCACCGTAAACCACCCAAAAATCGTCCTTTTTCCTCCCAATTCGCGGAGGAATCATTCAGTTTTGTATATAAATCCATCATGACATAAAACATTCTCAAAATGCAGTATGTTAAATACATTTATGCCATTTATTTTGTCATGGAAAAAATTTCTCGAAGAAACTTTCAGATATAAATTTTAAATTGACCTGGATTTAAATTACTAAATATTTAAATGAAAATGTTAACGCAGTTACGTTGGGCTACTTAACTTAGTTAATTATTATTAATATTTTACTCTAGACTAGCTGCAGTATCAGCTAGTCGTTTGATTATTAAAGTCATATTTGAAAAAGAGTGTCATTCGGGTTAGTACGCTCTTAATTAAATCAGTCAATTCGAGGATATTAAATTCACGAAATCCAATTCGTTGCGCTCTGGTTTCGACTATACAAGGGTTTGCATACATGTGTCCCCACACTACTGCTACCAATAGTTTGATGCAGCGTCGTTTTAGTCAGAAAAAGTGTAGTTGACCTTATTTGGAAACGAATTTTTGTTTGTCAACGTTTTACGAACTCAAATTAAATTTTATGCATACTCATATTAAATTGCCGTTGCGCATACTATACGATTGGAACTGGAGGAAAGAAGGTTTGAGTGAGGATATAGCCTTAATCATTAGAGAAATAAATGGAATTTGATCGAAAGATGAAGTACGGGTGAAAATTTTATCGACAAATTGTTTGGACGCACTAGGTTGCAGGTGGATCGGAAGGCTGCGGGAATCGAGGCAGGATGGTGGGTTGAAAGAAAGAATTTGTGTTGTATTTGCTGAAGAGAGAGGGCGAGACAAAGACAGATAAGGGACTGCGAGAGAAAGGAGGATGAAAGTGCTTTGAGCGAGACGGCAGAGGGCAGCTGTTGTTTTCGAAATGGGCATTCGTCATGTAGGAATCTGCATATTCGCAGACCGCTGCTTTCGGGCGTCAGGGTGAAGTTGGTTTCGGAGTGGCTGGATGGAGAGAATATTGAGAGGAGAGGTCGGATGTGGATGTGGGTAGGGAGTTGGAAAGAAGATAGGGCGAGAGAAGGGGTTGACGCTGAAGGGGGAGGGGGAGAGTTTTTTAACTCTCACCCGCTCTCACACGAGAATCAACAATCAACGGCGTTGGGCGTGCGTGCGTTAACGGACTCGAATACCTCTCTCTGCATAGCGATGGCGGTCAAACGTTGCGTTTTGATCGATTGTATTTTTTTTTGGTCCCGCCTTTATGAATTTTTCTTCACGTTTTTTTATTATCCTCGGAAAAAATATGCACTCGAATATTAACAAACCAGATTCGTCATTCGATTTTTTTTCCCGTAGGACGTTTCGTTCTGGGTCTGAATTCCCATCCTGAGCGGAGAGGGGACCGTGGTTATTCGTGGATTTAATTTTGCTTCCACCGCATTGTCTTTCCCTGGTGTGATTTTCTTAGGTTCACCCGAGGAAGATATCTTTTGCTGAATCCAGCTGTTCACCACTTTTTACAAGTCCGTATTGTTTTTTGTGGCAATCATTTCGCTTCACATCTCTTTCCAAGCTCGTATTTCCTCAGATATACGGCGAATTTCCAGAAATGTTTTTGTCACAACTACACCTACGTTTTATTTTTTTGTATACAACATTCCCATATTGAGTTCACATTTCAAAACTATTGTATGCACTAGTAGTGTCTCTCAATCACCAAAATGTTGTAGCATACGGGAAACAAAATTAGCAACATCAGGTTTAGTTTAAAAAAAATATTGAATATTTTATTTACGTGTCGTCAAACCATTGATATTGCACCTACTTGATAGTTATTTCATTCCTTGCGTGTCGATGATAATTCGAGAGCAGAAATTACTCAGAAATCAAGATGAAATAAGTTAAAATGATATATATTACTAGAAAATAATTTATTAAATAAGGATAATTTCATGACAAAATAGACTAAGATGAATTTGCTTACAGTTATATAAATTGAGTTAATAACTTCACCTCAAACCTTCAATACGGCAGTACTTGAAATATCAATGCTCTATATACGGAAATTTATACACGTGATTAAACATTACGTATATAAATGTCCGTGGATTATTTTTTGCATGCTAACTCTGTGACACTCATAGAAAAAATACGTTGCATAATAGGCATTATTTTAATCAGTAAATTTCTCATCAGGTCTTATAATTTATTTAGAAGATTTTGGAAGAATTCTTAGGGCATTATTCATTGCCTAAGCGAGAGGGAAGGCCTATAATTTACTGGTAAATGATATTTCTCCTTACTTCAAATTAGGATAAACGTTATCTCACCAACAGAGGGAGTAAGAGTGTATCAGTTGGAAATACCTTTGAAGAATTGCGATCGTGACAAAATGATTGAATGAAGTGTTAATAATAGACCATTCGTGTAATGCGTAACAGAAAACATTTTCTCTGGCTATCTTTTTCGTAGGAACGAAGGATAAGAAAAATCATTATTAATGTCTGGAAAAGAATTTATCCGAATGGAGGACGCACAATTCCAATTTACAGTTTCAGATTTGGAGGAATCTCGAAATTAAATTAAATTCTCTGGAAAATCTATTAATGCGGAAATGGTAAAATTCGACAAAAAAGTTTGATGACGAGTTTGATTCAAGCCAATGAAATTTCTAAAATCGCGAAAAATTTTGAAAATCGTGTAAATTCTGTTAATTATGGAAGACCATTATTACCAGTGGTGAGGTTTGAGTGAAGAATTCATTAATTCGGTAAAAAAATATAATATACATTCTAAATGTAATGGTGTAAATATTTTTTTATTAAGTATTCTTCATGATGGTAATATATTTTTTTGAAAACAGTTTTTATAATCAATAATATATGTGTGTGAATATTCTAATTACTGTATGATAAAATTATTAATTTAAAACTTTGTCACACTGTGTTGCATTGTTATTTAAATTGATTATAAAAGGATGCCAACATTTATTTAATGAGTAATTTTAGCTAAATTAAAGGTGGACAGTGAGGACTCATACGTCATGTTTCTCAGTCACACCATATGTGTTTTGTAAAAATGTTAAAAATGTTGTAAAAAGCACCATGAATTTCCTAGCTAAGAGAAGTTATGATTAGGGACGTTACTTTATATTAGTAACGTCTTTAGGTCTAGCACTACCTCGCACACGTTATGGCAAAATATGATAATCTTACCTGAAGGCAAATAAAGGAAAGGCATTTGTTGAAAGTAATGCTTTACTTTCCGGTAAAATAATTGAAATATTAGGAATATCCCTTTTTTGGTTTTAAATTTCTTGGTATTGATTATGCAACATGCACTCGACAATCCCCCTCCTAACACTAAATACACACGCGTACGAGCGCCTTTTTAGGCCTTGACCCAAGTTTCACTGTGGCGTGGCAAATTATCTGTTTTGGATTTTCTGAGAATATAAAAATATATTCTTAATAAATATAATGTTTAAACGCAGTAAAAACCTTTTAAGGATTTACAATGTCTAGAGATTATAAAATTACTTTAACAATATATTTTTGATACACAATTCTTACTTTCCTATATTATTTATACGAAATACAAAATAAGCTAAAATTACTGAAAAATACTGAATAGCATATTTTGAATACCATTAAAAATAAAAAAGTTTATTAGAAAAAATTCGTTTGACAAGTTAAGAGGTACGTTAAAGTACTACTGTTTCTTACTTGTTTTTATCAGTACTTATATACTCAAAGTAGCTACAGGAAAACGCAGTAGCTTCTTTTACTTTTCCAAGTAATCTCCCTGTAGGCTTGTACATTTTGTACAACATCAACGCCATGTTATTGCGACCGTCAAGAACCCTTATGAGGTGTCTCTTTAGCTCACTGAAAAATTGCTGATGAAGAGCACCGACTTGTCCGACCTTCGTAGAAATGTCGCGCCAAAAAAAAACGCGCCGTTTTTTCACTTCCACAGCACGATCACAGTATGTCCCTATCAATTGATGATAAGTTTTGATGGGTTTCAAATCAGGCAAGTGGAGAAAGGCCATGACTGCACGCTGTTTTGTACACCACGACACTTTTAAATATTGAAAACGCTTCTCACCAAAGCGGAAGCTGTACGAATATCGTGAATTGTATGACCCAACTATCTTTGTTTTATATTTATGAAAGGTCCACGTCTTTAAAAATCTATCGCATATTTCTTCAACTCTCAATTCCGAGAAAAAATGGAATCTCTTAAAACAAACAAATATTGCACGAGTTCCCATTGCAGATCTAAAAGTTCCAGAACGTATGTTTAATAAATTTATTGAAACATTTTACAGAATACTCAATTCTCTTTCCTTCAAAGTACTAGTACTCTCCGTGTCAAGTTATGCAATATTCTCTCCTCCGTTTTTACTCCTGGAAGCATTCGAAAGACGTTTCTTTTGAAATACTGTTTAAGTCTACTAGCAATTATTTTCACCTTAATCGTATCAAACCTTTTATTCTTCGCATACTTGATCTTTGAAAACAGAAAAATATCCACAGAAAATAGGTTTGATGAGTGGGATGCCTGATTATGGGCATCGTGCTGTTTTTTGGGCAAAAATCCCGAATGAGCATGAACAAACGGCCGAATGAACAGACGCGTTGTTGTGATGCATCACCTACTTTATATTTGCCACAGTTCAGGTTTTTCAATCTCACAGGCTCATTTAATTTCTCAGGGTTTTCAGACATGAAAAGTGATTTATTATTGGACCTTATGGAAGAAATTTGTCGGAGACAGCAACCTCCCAGTTGAAGAAAACAGGGAAGATAATTCTTGACCAATGTAGATGATATTCTCGAACGTGGACGGTCTTCAAACGACGTCTTTTTACCTCTCATATCTCTCATAACGTCGTGAATTACTCAAAAATTCAGAAGTCTTCCGGAAAGTTTGAAAAATTTTTGTGAACGTATTCCAACTTCACACATAATCTCATCTATGTTTTTTAAACCATTTTTGTAAATTCCTAAACCCAAAAAACCTAATTAACTGAAACAGTCGTAGGTTTGCAAATAATTTGGTTAGCAAGATTCATCAAAGTTGGGCGTTCTTGTAAAGGATCAAGGTAAACATTTGTACCAATTGCACCGCAATCCAACTGTTAAAACCGCTCACTATAAATAGTCATGGAACGTATTCATCGTATCTCTTATATGTGAAATTTATGTTAAGTCTTGTATTTGTTTTCAATGCTTTTCACACCAAATGCCAATAAACCAAACATATGCCCATAGTATCTTACTTTACAGCCTCCATTGCTTCAAGTTTCATTTTAATTTGAAAATTGTTGGAAGTATATCAACATAAAATGAATGGTGTTCCTAGTGATGGTTGAGTAACATGCAACATGTTTATAGCACCTGTTGTACACTCTTTCAAATAATCTAATTCTATGTCTTTAATTTTCTTGATTCCTTTTATTACTTCTTAATTCCAAGTTTTTCATATTTCCGTGTATTTTTGAAAAAAATAAGCAATATTAGCATCTTAAAATCTGACGTTTAGATTAGTATAGTGAATCCCATCAAGGGATAAAGGGGTAAAATAAATAATGAGTCAATATGGAGAAATTATTCTCTACGGATTTTGATACGCCAAATGCATTCCATTAATAATTGAATTTTGTTCAAGAAGGGTGATATATTCTTTACACGAATGAAGAATTTGTATAACTATGATTGACATCACTGGAAGAAATCAAACTCAAGGTTTGAGATCAACAACCTATTTGTTGAGGAAGGATTATTACTATCATAGATCCGTATTTGCGATAGTTTGATCACTGATGTACGAAAATAAATAACAACAAATAGCTCATCTTATTCATCGGTATAGTTTTGTATTTGCAAAAAGTATTTTGTATTTATGTCATTCTTTTAAGAAGTAACCCACCGTCAAATTTAATAATATTATACTCACCTTTATTAATTTACTTTTTAATAGAAGTGCTTTTTTAAATTTGCTTAAGTTAACTTGATTACAAAATAAAACAGTTTCTGGCGTAACTAAGTTAAATAATCGTGCTTCATCTCACCTGTGGCTCTTGGAAGGTAACTTCTTCACACCAACTTTTTCTAATTCGTCCACTGTACTAGGGTGGAATTCAAAACAATACCATAAAATTTCTCTAATCTATTTACGGTATCAACAACGGTCCAGAACCCAAAAGGCTGTCTGCTTAACTGTATAATAATTTCTTGAGGCTAAAAACGTTTGCTATTTATGCATAAATGAATGTACCATCACCATTACTATTTATACAATAATTATTCAATCATACTAATTTATTTACTATCCATGCAATACAACAATTAGATGTTTTATTGCTGTTAAATTACCCTTCACTCGTTTACTGAATTTCTAGGTAGCTTAGTGTTATTATGTTGAAATTATCGAGATTGATATTCTAACGGTAAAAGACAATTACTTTATACTTTAATCTAACACAATTATTCTAATACAACATTATAAAATATTATTTAACCTATCTTCACTAAGTATTGCAGTAATAGACAGCTCCATGAAAACCTGAAAAATACCATTTACCACTATTGTAAGCACTTACGTATAAATAACTATGATGAAAATACTTAATAATAATTTAATTAATTTCTAAACTTAGAGAAAATAATTCAACCGAAACAAATTTACAATTAAAATATAAATGTACCGAAAATAGGTATTATAATTACATGAAGTGTAGATGCTGCCAAATGCTGTAAATGACAAAAGACATAGGTGACTTTCTTTTTCTTGATAGTAGCACTAATTTTTGCTTGTGCAAAATTTGGACTATAAAAAACGGATACATTCCATGAAATTGGTCGGGTACTCAGGTGATGTAGAAAAATTCCTTTCTTGCATTATAATAGGATCTTTGCAGTGTATACCATGGAGTAGCAATTCTTGCTGATTCAGCGATCAAACATCCCTGCGTTATTTGTTCCTGTTAATTAAAGCGATGTATTTTATGATAAGGCTGAATATCAAACCCCAACCGTAAAACTTTTGACCCTTATGTAAAATTTGAGGGACAGTGGAAGCAATCTGAATAGCGATTATTTTTTCCATTCAGTGCCATTGGAAATAGCCTTTTTCCATTTAAACAAAAGATGCCGATCATGCATTTATTAGTAAAGTTAATTGACTGAAATTTTATTTACTTTTATTTTATCTAAGTCGTTCCGAAATAATAAAGAACGAAATAAATATATTTTGTTCCATTTTAATTGTAAGTTGATTAAGTTTTTAACTTCGTCCACGAGTTGATATGGGCATTTAATTGAAAAGGTACACTGAATTGCAGCGTTGACCGGATTAGAACTTGGTGAAATGTGTGTGGGAATTATTCCAAATGTCACATATGTTTGCAAAATGTACAAATTAAACGTTTAATTAGCTTTTCTTTCCGAAGATACTATGTAGTTTCGAGGAAATGGTGGAGTTCACTGTCATTGAATGCAGCACACATTATGCAGAAGCGAATAGAAATTACTTCAATGGATAAGCCATTGCCAAAACCCGTCGACTGTTCGGTGGAGTTGAGTTAATCTCGTATGGGAAGTGAGATTAATCACAGTTTTGGACCGCACTTCCGCTTACCCCCTCAGACCTCCCCACCCTCAGCGTTTAACGCCTGTTTGGACTGAATTTTCGAAGGGAATACAGCGAGTAGCAATCGAGGCGGCAGCGATCAAACGATGACAGTCGCCAACGGGTGGAGGTGACCGCACACAGCCTCGCTCGCTTACTGCATTCCACTCCTCTGCCATAAGTAACGTCTCCCGATACTTTTGCCACGAAAATACTCGTGGCTCCACTCAGCATTCCATTAAAACTATGACCTAATTAAAGCACAGTCCAATAGGCGCTTGTTGGACGACATCGTTTCCATTTATCCCACTTACGAGTTCTTGTTCCTCCCTCCACCAATTGCCGTTCACGCATAAATACATCGTGGATATCGGTTCCCTTTTTAAAATATGCAAATGCAATTTTAAGGTGGTACCCTCGCTTCACCCTTGCACGCCTCCCACTCTCTCTTCTCCTCTCTTTCTCTCTCTCCCTCTCTTTGTCACAAACTATCCCTGCATGCCTCTGCTCTAGATTAATTCAAATTTTGACGCGTCTGAAAAAATGTTTTATTCGCTACTCCCTCGCTCGGTCCGATCCAGCGATGAGTGGTGACTAAAAATAAACAACCAGTCCCCACTTCATTTTGCGAGGAATTTGTGCATTCAGTGCGTTATTTGCGTGTACATCTACGTGCTAAGCGACCATAAAATAAACATCCTTGAGAATGATTTCGGAAGAAAACTTTTAGCGGTATTTTTATAATATCTGTGTAGGTTAATTTCCACCTTTGATAACGAAGCGAACTCTATATTAAATCATTGAGTACCGCTTTGTGTTAGCAAATCGCATTCATACATGAAAATAATTTTTTGTATAGATTGATGAAACAGTTTCGAAACCTCGAGGACATAGATGTACACTATACTCGCTGGTGTTTTGATAAAGAAATTTATATATTCGGAATGATTCGTCAATTGGTTTCAAAAGAAGGTTCCTTTTGAGTCTCATTAACATGACGTGATTTAAAGACGACTTGTTGACCTAAAAAGTGTTCATTTGGATGTTGACAATTTTTTTCACTAAGTTAACAAGAGGTTTAAGAAGTAATAATTTGCGGAAGTATACATGTATCTAACCGAATGGATTTGGTGTGCCTGATTTGAGAACACCGAATTTGTTCATGTTAATTTATTGGCCTTAAAAGTTGCTGTAATGTATTAATTAGCAAATTATTCAATTCATGTACCTGTCTACTATTGTTAACATCAATATTGGTAAAGTATTTTGGGTCGGCTGGCGGTCTGGTGGGTTGAACGTTCGGCCATTGACCGCAGTGCTTTTGGTCAAAACCTGGTAATACCTTTAGACAGCCCCTAGTTAAACCCAAGTTTCGAAATTTACTGGGTGCTATGAACTTTCTGGAAGGCCGCAAGCGGGACAGGGAAAGTAGGTAGTCCCTCTACCTCGACTGGTCCCTTTTCCTTGAATTTCTCAGGCTTAGCAGGAAATTTAATCTACATATGTAATTCACCCTCCGCTTGAAAACTAGAAATAAACAATCATTAATTTCTCCTATCTACTCGTGATTTTTTAAAAAAGTGTTTCCTTTTTTCTTGATTTTTTCTACATTAACTTTGACATAAACTCAAGAAAACTAATTTCTACCTCTATTTGCTGAAGGAAAAATCGAGTACATTAGAATTAGGCATACTTTAGACATGTATTATTTTAGAGGTTTCTCTCTGAATTAATGAGATTGGAGTGAAAAATGTTTGAAAATAATTTTTTCATTAGCCAAGCTAAGACTCTCAAAATATTTCCCATCACTAAGGGCTACGTATTTTGAATAAAGAAACAGATAATGAACACTTAAATTGTTAACAGCAAATCTCGTTAAATGCACGATTTACTCAATAATATTTTGGACCCAATGGTAATTTTTTGTCTTCTGTTTTTTTATTCCCTTAATGAATAATATTCTTATCGTTTATGCGCAATGTTTATTGTTGATTAACAGGAAAGTACATTTTATTTTTTTCACTTAAATTATTAATTATTGTAATATCAGCAGTTACTACGAAAATATCCAATTTATTTAATGGATATTGAAATGTTATAGAACATTTCCATATTTTTTAAAATGCCGTATAGCCCAGAACATACTATATTAAAGGTTTACTGAGTAGGCAGTGTTCGATGGCTTTACTTCTCTGCTTGTGTACGCAGTTCAAGGTACTCTATTTCTCCCACCGCGATGAAAATGTTTAGGCGGCAGAATAAATGAGAAGATGGTTCGGAGAAAATCTCATGCCAACGTCCTTTCAAAAACCGATTTGTGATCCAAAGAGTGGGATTCGGGAATAGACGAGGAATGTGATCTTATAATTCTTTCCACTTTCCCGCAATCGATCTCATTGGGCTCAATGAAAAGGAATCTTGGAGAGGGGTAGGAACCCAGAGAAAAAAATATTGCCGAGGAATCCTGCCCCATCGTCTGCCTGGACTAGGAGGCAGAAGGGGAACGGTTAAACAGGCGTGGAAGGTAGAAGGGAATGTACCCGTCGATGAGCGATGCCTGGAGAGGCTGGGGTAGCATTCCCATATCCCATGATGTGGGGAAGGAAGTGGGTTTGAGAAGGCGTGAGCGAAGAAGAGTGCGTAGTGATGCGGGAGAGGAATGGGAGCGATGTGGGGGCGGAATGGGAGAGAGAGGCCTGGAACACAGGTCGGTCCTTTGGGATAGTGGTCGCCAAGGGGAAAGGAGCCAGAGGAGTTGGTGGAGGGGTCTGCGACGGCGGCTGGGGTATGACCAGTGTCCAGATTGGGCGGTGGGTCTGGAGGACGGAAGGAAGGGTAAAGTTAAGGGGAAAGAGTTTCGAAGGTTATGTGGGATGGGGAGAGGTTACGTGGCTTGGAAGCAGGAGACTCTCTCCGCGGAGGTGAAGAGGTTGGAGACGGACGGGACGTGTGGGGATACGAGAATCGCACACCGGAAACCGAGAGTTCATTTAGGAAACGGGTCAAAATGAAAAGGAGGAGGAGAGTCTCACACGCATGTGTGTGTGTGTGTGAGGGTCTTTCGTAGCGGGGATGGGTGTACGAAATGCTGCGGGAAGAGGGGACATTTTGGAGGTGAGGGGTACTGTGTGGATAGGAGGAAGAGAGTAGGCAGGAAGATTGGCAGGAATGGTACGAGAGGGAGACTAGAAGGGTGTGATGTGAGAGCGATGGCGGATGAAGGTGAAGAGACGCCTTTGCCATCCACTTTATTCACGTAATGGAGTGGGAATGGGTAGGGACGATGCCAATACTATCTCTCTCCCACCTTCTTTCCATCCCCAGCACTTTTTCCCGCCCAACTTTTCTCTCTCTCTCTGGCACACTCGCTCTTCCCTTTTGCTATCTCTTTTGCCTCACGCCCCTAGTTTGTCGTTCCACCACTCCGCTCTGAATCCCCTTGCTTCGTCCTTTCCGTCCCCTCCCTCGCCGAGTCCTCTCCAACCTCTCCCTTATATTTTTTCTGCTCATTCCTTTTTCCTTCTATCGTCATATTCCTCTCCGATTCTCTTTCTATTTCCCAGTCAGCCGCCCATCCGTCTTACGGGCCCACATATTTATCCCTATTGTCCTTCGTCCCCTCGTAATACTCCTCTTTAATGGGAGTTTGGATATTTTTTGTTCCGAAAGGATTTCATTTTTTTTCCCTCCCTCAATCTTTCACTCCCTTCTTTTTCTGACTTATAGCTCTTCGTGCCAATTTTTATTTCCATTTTTCCCTCTATAATTTCGTCTTTGCATGAGGCTTACAGCTACGACATTCACTGACCATTATTACTCCTTGGACACTCCCACTTACAATCTGGTCCATTAGTTTTCTTGGCATGCAATCTGAGAGCCAACCAACGATTAAGATATTTGTTTCAATTATTTTCGCCTGATAAACCTACCTGTGTTTCCTTTCATGACAAAAATATTTTTCTCCGATATTTAATATTAAGTGTTCCTGTATTTAGACAGAACTGTGTCTTGAATCTCTCATTGTGTACTCTCTATATCATAATACCAAAGTTTCACGATTGATTTGAATGATCATAACTCTGATGATATTATGCATAAAAAAGGTAAAATTAAATCATATAATTTTGACAGGTTATAACTTCACGGGCTCATCGCTTCTCTATCGAAGAATTTCATGTAGATGTTAACATACTACTTAATTCATCTTTCTTCTTTCTTGATTGTAGTAAATAAACACTATTTTTTATTTTTTCGATGTGAACAAGAATCTTTTTATAAATAATGAGTACTTTGATACCATTCATTTTTGAAGAATTATTGGGTTTCTCATTTAAGTACATGGTTCAACTCATTTTAGCTCTTCCAGTAATTATTTATTTATTTGGAATGGTAATTTATACCAAAAATATATGTCACAACAATAGATACAACTCTACCATTTGCTGACAACGCAATTTTTTTTCGTTTTCACCAAAATGTAATATATTTGCAAAAATTAAGTTACCATGACAATATAGTGTACATAACTAAATAACACAGTTGCAAGCTTAACAGGGTTGAAATCCTTCTTTCATAAATATTTGAATCACAGCCGTACCATATCATTTTCAAATGGAAGAATCCGGGTAATTTTCGAGTTTTAAAATTCCTAGCCTTGGCATCTCACTTGAATTGATTCGATTTGTGGCCACATTTTCATTTAGGAAGGTCAAATTTCGTGTAGAAATTTAATTATGCACGTGAAACTCTATTTATTGCAACGTATGTTACCTGCAGCGGTATACATTAATCTGCCAGGTACATTAGTTGACTTTGGTTTTTCTTTGCCGATCGCAGTTTATCAAGGTGTTTCACGTACTCAGTGAAAATAGATTTTCAAATTAGAGATATTTACCCGAACTTTCCATATGTTATTTCTTCATAAATAGAGCCATTCCCGCCCTAAGCTTGCCGGTAATTATTTTGACCAATGCGTTACTCTTTTGAATTAATTAGGAGTATTAGGTGTAAGCAGAAGTTCTACATGCCATAAAACTTTTTCTCAATTTTTAAAAATCACAGTCACGCGAAAGTAAGTTTTCAAATTCTTGTAGGCAGTGGGAATTTTGAGTAAAAATACAGATTCAAGCTAAATATAAGCATGGAAAATTATGTATCAAATGTCTTATATATGTTGTTTTAGGGCTAATTATGCATGTTCATTGTGGATCAAAAAAGGAATACCTATTTTTTATAATTAATAATAATAAAAGTCAATACTATAAAAGGATATTTTTTTATTTGTTGATACACTTTTGGGAGCATGTTTCCGTACTGTTATTTGTCCTTTCATTCATTTAAAAGATGTGCCCTAATTGTTTTGCTACCGCTCTCAAATAAATATTTACTTTGAGCATTTATTTCAAGAATTAGGTCAGATTTTTATTAATATTCTTTAGTTAATTTGGATAAAATTTCACAGCAATTTCATATCCAATTAGACTGCTAGTATTACTTACTGGAATACTGATTCGAATTATTTATAAGCATCCTTAAATAATTACTTTGAAAGACTTGTCAAATAATTTGACTGCACTGAAGCCATTTGTTTACTTTTGAAAATGATCCGTACGTTTTCGATCCCCGTTCTATGCTCTCCGACTAAGCTTAGACCCCGGAGCGGAGTTTTTTCTTGCTCTCTTCGCATTTGGCTCTATCTCGCTCCTCGTATATTCGTGCGACTTCAGCATCCGCGCTTCATCATGCGTTAGTCTCGCCCCTTTATTGACTCACCCCGTGTATCCCCCTCACGCCCTCCATCTTTCTCTCTCACTCTGTCGCTTCCATCCCTCCACCGCGGCCTTTTGGAGTTTTGCCTCGTCCCATCGCAACCACCCCCGTCCGTCTCACATTCGCTCCCACCACCCTTTGAGCTTCATCCCGCTCCCTATCCTCTCTCACTCCCCAAACATACCTTTCTCTCTCTCTCGCCCTCCATATATTCCATTCGCCCAAAACCCACTGTTATCCAAACCGCTCCCTCCCTCCCTCTCTCTCTCTCGCTCTCTTGCTTCTCGTCGCATAGTACCTTCCACTCTCCTCCCGTTTCCCATATCTCCCGTACTCCCACCTCACCGCCCTAAAATCCCTTCCCCCTCGCAGTCTCGTCGACCCACCCACGGCTCTGTCTCCCTCCCGCGCTAACCCCCAACCCATATACCCTTGCCCCACATCGCCGATTCCACCTCTCCTTCCCCCCTTTTCCGCTTTCTCTTTCCCATTGCTCAGTGATCGCACCCTCGGCAAAATAGGGGTTAGTCACCCTGGACACCCCCTAAAAATCCCGCTCCGACCCGAATCGCCCACTCCCTGTTAGCTGTCTCCCCTCCCATCCTCCCCGTGCGCGGATCGATCCCGATGGGGATGCACACCCCAGGAGTGGGAGGGTGGGTGGGTGGGTGGGTGGTGGGGTTGGGCGGAAGAGGAGACGGCGAGGTGGGTTGAGTATGAGTGGGGAGGGGTGGGTTCGGGTGGAGGACGTTGCGCGGCTGGTAAAGGTTTTATGTTGTGGGGGGAGGTTGGGTAAGTAGAAAGTTTGGGTGAGCGGAAAAGGGTTATAGGAGGATCGAAAGTGGGACAGGAATGAGTTTATAGGTGGCGCCAAAGGAAAGGGAAAAAAAGAAAGGTTTAGCGTTTTGAAGGTTACAAGGGTAAAGTAGATAGTGGAAGTGGCGGAAAAAATGAAGAGGAGCAAAAATAGTAACATCAGTTGGTTTTGTAATTGAACCAAAAAGCTTAAAGTAGTATTTAGCAGATTCTTTAGACGCTGTGGAAGGCATTTATTTTTTAAATCGTGATAAGACTCCATTCAGTTGCTCCGGAATTGAATGACATCTAAGGCCTGCTTTCAAAAGCGTCCGTTGGGTAAATATGTTTTTTGTTAGGCTTTGAGTATAACGACGTATTGCAGTTATTATAAATGCAAAGGCAACTAAACCTATGCATATAGTACTTCAAAGAAGTTATTAAATTCGCTTTTATGTGTTTTGAAATGTTATAGATCCCATGAAAGGAGTATCAGGAAAGGAATTGATGCCAGGATGCCTAATAGCGAGAACTCTATGCAGGGAAAATTGGAGCAAGTGAGATCGGCGGAAAGACATGGTTTTGTTGGGAATAAATTAACCAAGTTCTTCATGTAGTCTATCTATGTTGTTATCCAAGAAAGTAATGACAAATTTTACATTGATCTTAACTAGGACAAAGTAAAAATGCGATTTAAATTTTAATTATAGATTTAAGATGTCCTCAGGACATTTATGTGGTTCACGAACATTTCGTTTAGGGAGTTATTGGCTCTTAAGAGTTTTTACTTCATAAACGCAGTTGTATCACTAGTTTTGACTCTTGAATACATTTCCATACGTCTCACAGTCATTCCCTAGTAGAACATTTTGCTAATAACTCCGGATTGGAAATTTAGGTTAAAGGGTTTCTAGGCCAACATTTTGGAATTTCAGATGATTGAACTAATTTGTTGAGCTTAAATAGTTTATTCCTATAATGTTGCCCATCAACTAAAATCTGTGAAAAAGTTAATCTTTTCCCGTCTGGGTCAAACATTAGATGGTTTAAGATATCGAATTGATCTAAAAAGACGACTAGAGTTTTCATTTTCCTTCTGCCAAACGTTCGTATTATTTCAAAATCGAAGGAATGATTATTGATTGTCACACTGCTTACAGAAAACCTTGATCGTCTGTCGCATTCACTTGAGTGTATATAGCCGATATATAATTTTCATCAGGCTGATCATATTCTGCGGCAGTAAAACGAAGTCTTTTAATATTTTTCTTCCAAGTCATAGTAGCAACAACTGAATGGCGAATCGGGATAAGGAATTGTTAGAAAGTAGAAAACATTTTGGTCAAAGAAGAATGCCTGGATGGTCGAAAGTGCTGACCAATCATGCGTAAGGAGAGAAAGAGACCTTGTAATATATGGTAATAAATTCATAAATGAATTCAGATGATGAATGCACGTGTGCGGAAGTGCATGCATATATTCATTTGCATTTATATATCTCCGCGGACTTGAGGATGACTAAGAGGAAAGCTGTTATAGTATTCAGAGATCACGACCTAATTTGCCGGGGGATATTTACGATGCTGCAAGGGAAACTCGTGCATGCGTGTTTGCACGTTCTGGCGCGATTTTACGCGTGCATGCGCGTGTCTTTGCCAGCCAGCGTGTTTTGTAGCATGCTCTTGCTCCACTTCCAACCTCTTGCATCCTCAATGGTTGCTCAACTATATATATATAGTAGGAAGTATCTGTGTGTGAGTATATATATATATATATATATGTATATATACATATATACACACACACAGATACTCCCTACTAGTTTACCTCTGGTTCATGGCTTGAATCATAAAAAATTAAAAAAAATAGGTTTGAGGAAGCGGGTATGGGGAAAAAGAAGTTTAGCCCTGTGGGGCGTTTTTTATGACATGAAGTCGGCGTTTTCCACTTGTATTTTTTGACATAAATTCAAAGCGGTATCTTTTAAGGTGAAACAGGATGACGAATAGGAAGGAAATACAAGAATCGTGAACATAAATTTGAGAACTATACTCATCCAGCGGAATACTTTACGGTTACTCTTTTACGTGTAAATCCTCAAATTAGCCGGTAGCGTTCACATAAGAATTGAGCAAGAGATTGATAATCAACCATTATGAAGTGTATTCCGTAATTATTTTCGGTGAAATAATGATTATTCTATTTATTTACTTGACTGAATTTATTCCCAGAATGGGTGGTAATTAGGGAAAATTTGGAAATTGTTCATTTTTTCAGCACAATTGAATTTCAGCTGTTATTCCCTTTGCCTCCCTAGAAAAACCTCAAATAATGCTCAAAGAACTAGTTGCAAACATGTGTAACTCATGCCTTTTTAAGACAAAGTGCTCTTCATTTTGCGCGTATCAGGCAGGTGGGAGTTATGATAACTTATTATTCTACTATGATACTGCAAGAAATAAGAATAAATGACGTATTCATGGCTTACATTTGACATACTAATCGGAAACTGGTTCCTGCTGTCTTGAGAAGAGATGTTGACCATTCTTCATCACAGAATATTAAGATTTATTACATTTCATCATTAATAACGTTCGCAAGAATATTGAAAATTTGTTCTCTCCTTGAAAAACCATGTTACCTTTCGGCTTCACTTAATCGTACTTCAGCATTAGCATTGTAGAAAATATAACATTTTACCTCAGTCATCATGCTAAAATGGTATTTGTAAGGTTATATATTTTTTATACGAAGATTTTTATTTGAAACGTCTTTTTCCAATTGGCTAATTGTTGAATGTAATAAATGTAATTATACTATATATGCGTGAACAAACCTAAGTCTTAGCTCATTACATTCATTGGGTATATTAGATTTAGAAGAAAAAGTTTATTTCAAAGTATTTTACTGTTAAACTGAAACCGAAAAGGAAGTTTATGAGGAAGAAAACTTTATCTACCTTGTGCTAATGCATTCGGGAAGATTTCTACCAGTATGTCTTCATGGTTTCAATATAAAACTAAACCTAATGAGGGATAAGAGTGATGAGAGATTATTAGTGATTAAAGATTTTACTATTTACCATTTGAAATCCGTTAGGTATGAAGTTTATGAAAGAAATAACGAGGCAGTTCAAAGTGGTTTTAAAGGAAATGAACAGAATTACCAATAATAATTACTAGTTGCACTGATTTTAGAACTAGTATATTTATTATAGTTATATGAATTTACAATGCGTTCCATAATCACGATAGTGCCTAGTGGGTATGAAAACTTTCGACTCGATGGAAACCGTACATTTTTAATGTTTCATGGAATTTAATGGCTGCTTTCCACCTTTGTTTGTTTGCAGTTCTCTCTGATGAATTTTTCATAGCTTAATGTTCTTTGTCGCAGTCTATCACTGCATATGCTCTTAACGAATTTGGCAGAACTATAGTACTACTAATACAGTCATTGAGTTATATGATCGTGAGCAACAGGGACTTGTGTAGTTATTAATGAATTGCAATTTCCAATTCACACGCTTCGTAGTTAATCGTCATATTTCAGTTACTGCTAAAACTACCAAATTTTTGTATTAAAAAGTGATTCAGTAGTGGTGGTAGTGCATTCAATGATGGAAAAATACAAAATTGATAGAGTTACAGGCATAATTTACGAAACTTCCAAGTTACAACGATCCGTTTTTCCCTCGCGAAAGATATTCGTACGCTTCACTCCCCCTAACTATCTGTTTGTATAATTACTGGAAAAGCTTTGAACTTTAGTACTAAATGCTGATGTTCCAGGATAATTACATGTTTTGCTTACGTTGAATTTCATTTTAGATTGGTATGCCCAAGTGTACGCATGCTATCGGAACAAGGTTTGTGGTAGCCACGTTCGTGTTATAAATCTCTTATGATCGAATAAACAATAGAGTCCAAATATCAACGGAAATATCCCGGTGAAAATATATTTTGGGATAGATAATACCAGTAGATTGACAGCGAAGTATATTTACTGATGAAATGCTCTACACGAATCCTATCATGAGCTTGTATACGAGAGCAGCTAACCCGACTGCAATGCTGTTGTGAGCATTTCATTTTTGCTTCTCTTATGAAATATGCTGCATGTCCCTTCGGCGTTTATTTAATGGAGACGTTAATGCCACATTTCAGCTGCCCATCCCTTATGAATTGTTAACGAGATACACGTTCGCTTTTTGATTCTATTTCCCTATAGCAATTAATCAGGCTGTCATACATAGGCAATTAAAATTTTTTGTTTTTAATATTTTGCTATAAAATGATGTTGATGGCACACAAATATTTAATTTTTGAATGCGCTCCTTCATTTTTATTACCTCATTTTTTCTGATGTATTTTTGCATTTTTGAATGCGACAAATCGCGAATAATTTCACTCACGACCCCGGAGAAAACTTGTGCCTGGCTTAATTGCGATTGATAAAATAATAAACCCATTCTCACCCCCAAGCTCCTCATTCGTTAATGTTTGAAATCGGATATATACCCGTTTTTAATTGGATGAAACGAAGTAAAGGTCGCTTTGGTGTAAGTCCGTTTAAATACTTTCATTAAGTTTTTGAACCCATTATTTTCTATTTTCGTCTCAGGTGTTCAGAAAAAAGGGCGTGGTACGTAATTAATTTATTTGCAAAACAAAATAAAACTCAACTGAGGCGAATGAGAGAGGGAACATTTCATTTTTGCCTTGGGGGAGGGGGTTGACAAAAATGAGGAAGAGACATCCAAAATTTCGGCGGGAGAAGGAGAAAGAGGGAAAGGGAAAGAGGGTGGTTGAAGGGGGATGTCCAAGCATAACATTATATATATCTGGACCATCCGAAAGGGGGTGGGAAAAAGTCATGCTGTTAAATCCAACAATATGTTTCATCAAATTCAGACCATTAAACAATAATAACATGCCGTGTCGGTTTTTTATGGGAGTTAATGGTCGGGAGAGGGCATAGGGAATGGGGGTCGCGGGATGATGTAACAAGAGTGGAGAGGGGCCGCGATGATTCCCATGGTTCTCACCAACAAAAAACCCCCCACCCCTTCTGCAAAATTCCTTTTGTCTCTTCCCTGTGACCTCTAACACCCTTCCCCCCCACCCCTCCTTCCTCTTCCCCCTACCCCGATCTCCCCCCCCCCCTAACCGCCCAAACTTTCCAACCACGTCAATCCCCTGAACTCCGCTATTCCCCTTCCCCCGAATCGTTTTTGGAATCATCACTGCAGAAGAGAATTGAGGGGTGAAGGGGGAAGGATTTTAACGCGTCCGTCTCCCGGCGGTCGTTTTTCCATCCGTTCCGGAATGAAAGCGCACAGAACGAAACAAGCTCAATTTGGAATTTCAACTCCGAAACGGATTTGTCCCGTTAATAGCTTTTACTGCCTGGTCGTGTCCCATTAGAATAAAATCTCATCTAATAATGAATACCATGGGACGTTATTGCTGGGTGTTGTTAGGAGGGCAATTGAATGCCGTAAATCTAATGCTTCGTTGTTGTCTGTCAGTTGAGAGGCCGTCTTGTATTGCTATTTTTCCATTCTCCAGACGATATTTTTTTACATGCTCGTGCCTGGTAAAGAGCATAAAAAATGTTTGATTTCTGAACTTCGGGAAGGCTTATAGAGAGCAGTTCATGGTGTTTTTACTTGCATATGGGCAAGGATTAACGGATAATTTTCATTTGAACGTAATGAAAACCCCATTTAAAAAACACTGTGTAATCTTTCAGTGGAATTTTACCACCAAATGTGTTGACACTTGAAAATCTCGGAAGTTCACTAAATGTGACCTACATGTACATAGAATAGAGTTCAAATGTACTTTTAATCCCTACCTGAGAAAAAAGTGATATCGACCACGCGTGTACTGTTTCTTTGCTTTTCACATCACACTTGGGAATATAAAGCCTTTAAGAGGATGGACAGGCCCCTCACCCGCTAGCATTGAAGAAACACTCCTTCACCAAATAATCCACAAGATGTTTAATAGATTGGAAGTTTTGTTTCATGGCAATAATTTCACAAGAACATTCAAATTTTGTAATGAGAATATAGTTCGTGAAATAAATTACTCTCCCTTTTTAGGGAATTGGAAAAGTGACGTCATATATTTGTCAAATGTAATAAGATTATCGCTATATTTTAGGAAATTATTTTTCAAATGAAATAGTTTAATTTTTAGACTTCTTGTCTTCGGTTTTGTACTGAAATGAGATTTTTTATGTGATTATCATCCGCAATAATTATTTTCGCAATACGAGTAATATTGCATGTACAAGCCTCTTAAAAGATTAACTAGCCGAAGTAGTTTTCAACTCTTGCCTTCACGGTAATTTTTTGAAATGCAAGATTGGTTCATTGAACAAATAAGTTTTAATAAAACAATACAATTGAAGTTTAATGGGAAAATACAATGGAAGGTTTCACTGGAAACATATTTATTTGAAGTCTACTAAACAGTTTGACCGCTGTAGCTAAAATCTATCTTTTAAAAAATCATGCGGCATATTACTTTCATCAGCTATTGGTTTGGCAAATGATGTCGTTTCAGAAGGATTAACAGAAACACCGAAAAATTTCCTACGGATTATGGCATCAATAAAAAAATATTCCCCATATATAAAGCCTTTCCCAAGGTTAATCACCGATACCTCATTACTTTGCGCCGTATTCGTTTTACAGTATAATCCAAGGGAACAATGTTTAAATTATACCAACGGTGGTTAAATTATACCGATCGGTAGAAATCTTTGGGAAATACCAAAACGCGCTGGCGGTAACCTGAGATTAGGTGTTTGCGCGTGTGGGCGACAACGGCGCTTCATCCTCTTGTATCCCTCCTCGCACTCACTCACACCTCTCTGAATTATTCATTTCCGTCACACTCATTTGCGATGGCGGAGTAGGAAGACCTCCGGGCACAATCCGCGATCTCCCCCAGCGGCATCGTCGGCGTTCCCTCTGGGTGGCACCGTCGGCGTCCTCTCCCTTCCATCTTCCCCCTCTCCGTCCATTTTGCGACCGTCTCGGGGCACTCTTCCGCTGACCGACGCACGGACCGTCGCCTCCTCCGTGCGCTCGCGAAGGGCATTAGTCTTTCATGTGCTCTGAGTGGGTTTTAGGGGAAAGGTTTCTCCTCTCTCTCTCTCTGTCCGTCAGTTTCCAGCTCTATACCCCTCGACGCCACATCTCCTCCCTCCCGTTGTCCCTGTGGCCATCCGCCTTCTCTTTCCGGCCCATTCCGCAGTATATAGGGTTCCCGACCGTTCTGCGTGGCCGAGGGCTGAGTGAGTAATCGGGATAAGGGATGGTATTTTGGTGTTGATATGGAGGGGCCGTTCGCGGGAAACGGGTTCAATCAGAAGATGGGCTCCGCGAGACCCGAATGGGTTGCGGGATGGGAAGCCCTTTACGCAATCGTCATGGTGTGCAAACACACCCCCTACCTCGCCACTTCTTCCTTTTGCGTCTTGACGCGTCTGGGATTCGGTCGCGCCCAAACGCGGGGAGTGGATTCGCTTTCTACCTCTCTCGCCTCATCGTCGGTTCTCCTCCCTTGCTTCAGACCGTCCATCCTTGAGGATTTGCGCTTACCAATGTAAACAGCGACTGTGAGCTTTTCTCTGGTTCTCTATAGAACTTTACGGTAACCTCTTTTCTTCGAGTGAATTGTGATGACGCTTATAAGATACGGAGAATAGGGAGCGAGTTCGGATAGTTTTGCTTTAGAAGATTCCTTATCGGCATCATATGTCAGATCATTATTCGTAGATACCGGAATTTGGCCTAAGTACAACTCTTCTGCATGATGATAATGTCTGCAGATATATTTATATTTGGTACCCCATCGGTTTTTATACCATGTTTATTTTATAAATTAATGATTTTTTATTGGCTTCTTGCTAAAACTTGTTCTTAAACCGAAAGTAACAAATGCATTAGGTTTTTCCTTCCGTTTATATTTAGTTTGAATAAGTTGATGCTCATATTTGCTGTAGGATACCTAATTTTATCTCGAGTTTTCTCAAACTTTTGGCCATCTACTGTATTAATGGCTGAAGTAGGCCTAGCACTTAAATCAGTTCTTTTCTATTATACCTTTTACACATATTGGTTGTAGCTTACGTAGTATGTACGAAAACACCTTTTACATGACATTTTTGGTGGCTTGAAGTTGTTGATTCATAAGGACGTAAGAAAATTACGTTTCTGGTTTCGATGAATAATTAATCTGCTTGAGCGATTTGCTAGGGATATTTAGAGCATGCTATGGGTGTAGGTTTCTAGGTAATCCAAACTGCAGCGGACTGCGATTGGGTACTGGGGACTCATTTCGAGTCTCCTCTTGAATGCACAGCGGCAAACGCTAAAAAGAGAAGAGCAAATCCCGCCTCCTCGAAAAAGAGGGGTATCTTTGCTTGGGCGGTTAGAGAAGGGAAGGATTCGTAGTAAGCCGAGTCTCCTCACGGAAGAACAGCAGGCTTAAGCTGAGAACTGAGAGAAAGGACCCAAATCGAAGGCATCCCGAGATTATAGGGGTTCTAAGGGTACAAAAGGCAGCCAAAGGTCATTGCTCTAATGACATAGTAGACGAGTTTGGAATCCATAGAACCAGTTTGTCAGCCTCAATGCTCATAAATCCTGCTTTTCATGCTCGAGTACGACCAATTTTCTTGGTCATGCCCATTTTATTAATCAGGCGGCAAGGGTTCAACTACTTTGCAGTTTGCTCTATTTATGCTGGAGCCTTTAAAGACACACTAACGCAATTTGGCAAAATCACGCAACGTATTTCAGTGGTATGAGAGATTTTTTCGGTAAAAGGAGAAAATACTTTTGTCTCAATGTAATTCGCCAAACTCTTTTGATTTAATGATTTAAATAAAAGTTTACAATGGGAAGCACGGATAAAATAATTTTTCACACGACCAGGATTTTAAATGCTAATGCATCATCCACAGTTGCTGTTTAACAAAAAAAACGACTTCCTTGTAAACAACATGCGTTTTTTTCTGTTTCACTACACCTTATCATGATGCACAAGCATTGTGATTGGGAGTTTGGGGAAAACATTATCACTGGTTCCTATTGTAAATGTTTATTTAAATTATGGTATTGTGATGGAATGCTACAAAATTTCCAAAGAACTCGTTTGATTTGCAACAAATATAATTAAGGTAAACTGCCATTGATTGTTATGAATGAAAGAGTAAAATGAGACCTAAAATTTAAACATTAGGAATAAGGAATGAAATGAAAGGGCCAAGAGAAGGAAAGATGGACGTGCTGATTATGGTTGCAAAGGTGTTTTTGAGAAAACATTTCTACGAGTTTCCACATTCTACGACTCAAAAATGCTTACTTTTATTATTCCTATTTTAATATTACCCTGAGGAAAAGTTTCGGGAGAAATAAAGGATAGTGGTCCCTTTCTGCGCAGTTTGTTTTCCTACCTCGACTCTTTCCCTGTACATATATTCCTGTCGTTCCATCCGTCATCCTACGCATTCGCTCCCTTTCCTCCCGTAAAACCCGAAACTCCCTCCAAGCCCATCCTTTACTCTCCTCCCTCTCCCTTTTGCACCGCCCGTTAACATATTCCCTTTCATTTCACATTTCTCTCGCCGTCTCTATCCACTTTTCTCACCTATCCTCCAACTCCTCCATCTCTCCACCTCGTTCAATCACCTATTCCTTTTGCCTCACGTTTATTTATATATTTTTTAATACTCCTCCTACGCTCTCCCCACCATTTTCCCCCCTCTCAACTTCCCCTTTCGGCCTTTCAGTCTCTTTATTTACATTTCGTCCTCATTTCCCGACCGCCCGCCAACCCTGCATCCTCTTTCATCGCGCGCACATCACCGGCACCCGCCGCCTCCCCCTTTGTTTCTCCCCTCAGCCTTTCTTTCTTCTTATCACCCTGGCTCCTTTCCTCCCTTTTTATGTTCCATCCCACAGCCCAGACGCATTACGCCCCTTCATCTTCCCCCTCCCTTTTGTCTCTCCCCCTCTCTCTCTCTCTCACTTCACCCCGCGCCAATTTTCATTTGCACTCTTGCGCGGCCCTCTTCACCAGACGGCGTTTCCGTCTGTCCTTCCCCTCTTCCCTTCCCTTGTTTTTTTTACCTCTCTCTCAGGACGACGCTAACCTAACTCTCCTGCATCCACCTCTCCTCGCCGTTTCATCTCGGCTTCAACCTACTCAAGCCGCCACCTTCGGCCACTGAGTGCTCCGGAGGCGGTTTTCGCGGAGGTCTAGTTGCTTACATTTTCATTCTGCCTAAATTGATTTGATTTCCCGCGATGTTTCAGGTCTTGATTCTCTGATAAGGTGAGGGCGAGTAAAGAAATCTTTTACTTATTTGCTTTCTTTTTTCAGTTTTTTTTGGGTTGATCGATTCAATTACATTTGAAATGGGAGTGTTTTCCCCTTTATTTTAGCTGCATTTATCGCTATATTCTCCCTTCTTCTTTTCTCTCTTTCCCTCTTACTTCCAGTTAAATTTAATTCCAGTTAAATGGAAAATACTGAACTTGGCAATGTACGTAATGATATAATCGTAGTGTTTGATTAGATCTAATTAGGTGAAGTCGTCATTTTGGTACTCTACATAGTGGTATTTTCAATTTTTCAACGTGACAAAAGTATTAATTGCTTATTGTTAATTTTAATATAAAAATGGCGAAATAATACATTTAAATCATTATTCAAGGTTTTATACGTCAATTCATGACTGAAATTTTGTTTGGGGTAAGGTCAAGAATTTATCTTCAAGTTTTTCCTTAAGTCGTCACGTTACTGCATTGCCCAGCGCATTATTCATGATTTGCTACATGTTAGCCTTGCTGCCGAAAAAGGATGCGTAGCGTGATTGATCTCAGATAGTGAAGATTCGCGTTTTCTCATCTTGTTTTCTCCCTTTCATGAAATCTTGGCTATCCACGGTCCCTGAACCAAACTAACTTTTTCTCATTGCTCTTCCTCATTTTTATACCCATCTCTCGCACAAAACATGTTCTTTTACTTCCTACTGTCGTTCTTGCTTTCCTCCTTTAGCATTCACTTTTTATTCTTCTCCCTTTCGGAGTCTCCGCCTACGCAATATCTCTGTCCCTCTATCTCCTACCATTTCCTTCCCTTCATCTACGTCCTACCTACCTTCCCATACTTCCTCCTAAACTCCCTCCGCTTCTCCAAACCCCTTCCCAAATGCCCCTGTTCTTTCCCCTTTCCTCCTACCTGCTCTCCATTTCTTTCTTCCGCGACCCCTTATTTACCCAGTCTTTCTCTCTCCCTCTCTCACATTCCATCTCCTCTTTTCCTTTGAGATAACGTGCACGCCGTTCCGCTCCGTGTTATAAAAACCGTCCTTTTAGTCGGGAGACCTTTGAAACATGAAAAGAAAAACGCCAAACCCAGCACACCTTGGATGAAGACCTCGTTTCAAGAGGGCCGTCTCGTCGTTTTCTGTCTTTTTTCAAGGGTTCTATAAAACTCGCTTCTGACACTGTATGCCGGATTTAATGCCCTATGAAAAATAGCGGCATCGCTAAGTGAGTGTTAAGATTTTTTTTTATCTTGGTAATGTCAAACTCAAATTACGTAGGTCAGTGATAGTTAGTGGCACTGAAGTTTCACTTCCACTCAGATGTATTGGAGGGTCGTACTTTGAATATTTCTGACCGGTGTAACTGAAATATTTTTTTTCTGCCTTAATGTTGGCATTACATTCTTGTTTGTATTTGCGATGAATATTTATTTACAAACTTAATACAAAATTATTGCAAGGGTATAAGAAAAAAGAAGTTATCGGGAATAATAGTTCGATCTGAATGCTTTTTTCTTCGGTCTCGAATATATTATAGTTATCATGGAATCATTTTACGCTAAATTATTTGGGAGGGGATATTATCTATCAATTAAATCATGTCCTAGGTGCATATTTCCTTCGCAATATCTTGGGATACAGCCATTAAAACAAAAATATTCTAGGGAGGACCTTTTGAATTTCTCAAATATTAATTAAGTTTAACTAATTTTTAAATGACTCCCTACGCAACCTCTGAGACCTAACTCTTGTTGTTACACAATTTATTTTTCAATAAACGGTTCTACAGTGATACAACACGCTGTTTTTGTCACTAGTTTACTGATCCATACTTATTATTCAAATTTCCTCATTTATAGTCATTTTTTTATCGCTATTCTTCAATGGTTGTTAAATTTCCTATTACAAATAGGTTCTAGAATATTCCCAGAAAATTTTACATGTATGCGTGGACTTAAAAGACATTTTTATGCGTGATAAACGGCTTTTACCGTTCAATATTTCCTGCTATACATACATTTATTGCTTCTAATCTGGCAGACAAAATGCCACTATTTTCTTTTTTTTTCCTTCAATGAATATTCTCCGTCGAGAACAGATATGTACAGCCCACTATTCTTCATTACTTATTCAGACACTTTTCAATCGCATTCGAATGCACATCAATATCTTTCCCACATTGGCGACCACTTTTTTGTTCTCAGTATTAAATTGCTTACTACCACATCCGTTTCCAATCAATTATGGCAATAAATTTACAAGCTTATCCTTTTTACACAAAGACGTTGCGTTGCGCTTAATATTCTCTGTTATGTTAGTTACTCCTCGTACGGTGGTGAAGGTGGCTGGAACTAACGGAATACTCTTATTGAAATCTTAAATGAAAAATGTTTTTTATCACACCTTGTTATTATTTTTTCCCGCTAAAGTATCTCTACGTATGCGTGCGAATTGTGATCGGAAAGTAATGCAGTTATTTTTGCTGACTCTCCTATTAGCCTCATTGAGTTGAATGGGTCCAGGTTTGTTTCCTGGGGATAATCTGATTCACCCAAACTGTGATTTTTCACGTCACGGATCCTCCTATGAAATAATTGGTGGCCCCTCTACCCTGGTGGTAGTTTCCATGCCGTTGTGCTTAGCATTTTGATAAGCTCTATCCTGATTTATGAATTCAACCTTCGGGTTGATAACTGTGGTTAGTTGCTTATATTATTACTTTAAAACCTCTTTTGTTGGTAACCATTCAGTATAATGCTATTGGGTAACAAGAGTCAATAATTTGTAGCTTGAATCCATATTTCCAATTTCTTTGCTGCGAGGTGCTAAAATGCCAGTTTCTTGGGAAGCAGACGATATACTATGGTTTTGTTAAGCATTCAGAAAAGTGAATTTTTGTTATTTTCAATTGAAAATTAGCTACCGACTAAGACCTACATTTTAAAGTCTCGTTTTTATATTTGTATATTTTCAGGAATATTTAGTTTATCTTAAAATTTCTACATACTCTAAGGGAACATTTTCATGTTAATTTCTACTGTCATTTGGAGAAATCTTTACATTGATAGTATTTTAGGCTTTTTCAGATTTTAATAATCAGTGCTGAAATCACCTTGACGTTCAACGATCACTTTTCTTTATATATCTGAAACTCAGCCTAATTTATTGTCTCGAGGGAAGGTTAGGACGTAATGAAAGTGTGAAGCCTCAATCGCAGCATCCCGACATGCTACGCAAATCGGATGACGTCCGACAGCGATAAATTTATTCCCTCCCACTCTTCTGTAATGTTAACCCCCTTCCTCTCATCTTTCGACTGTTAAGACTTCTTCCCCCTTTCTCGCTTACTCAAGCGTCTTAGCCCCTGCAGTTTCCGCCGTTACTTCTTGCATTTGAGACCATCCACACCCCATTTACCCCCATCTTCAGGCTTTGCTTCCCTCAGATTCCTTCCCAAGAATATTGCATCTGCCATTATCCTCCCTCCTACACTAGTCGTCCCTTCGGCCTCACTACCGACCCCATTGTACGGAAACTGTCTTTTGCTCTTGAACCCCGTCCCATCTCTCTCCCTCTCATACTCTCTTTTCCTCCTCTCTCGATTGTACAAGCCCCCCCTTCAGCCCTTAAACCTTTCCCGCATATCCATTACGCTCGGATTCTCCTTAATCCATCGCTGTATTTCATTCTAGGCGTTTTCTCGAAGAAAGAAAGCCTTTAACCACGGTGAAACAAGTCTACCCCCTCTTTTGGCGTATAACGGGAGCGTGAACGGGTATAAATACGAAGCGGGAGGGAATTTCATTTCACGATATCGAATTGGTTGCCATCCCGAGAGTGCCGGACTTTGTGCTCCCTCTTTTCTGACCCTAAACCTTCCCCCCCTTTGCCCCACCTCTAAAATTTTATGCGAAAATATTGCATTTCCCCTCTCTGCCGCCGTCTGTTTTGCAGGATCTCCATAGAGCTGCAAGAAAATAATTCGCCTGCAGGGAAAGACGTCTTTCATCCCCCTTTAAAAAAGGAAAGCATGTTTGAAAAGGAATAATGGCCACTCAGGCTATTCCTCCATTCACTGAGGCACGGAAGGGGAGCTGGGCAACTATGGTGCGGGAGAAAAGAGTGCAATTGGAGAGCAAGAATAAAAGATAAACGGGAAATGGCAAGGGGAGGTGCGGATAGGGATGAATGGGGTGGGAGCGGAGGACTGATGATTATGGGAGGAGGGAATAGGAGAGGGAGCAGGAAGGGAAGGAGTAAAAGGATTGTGGCGGGGAGGTTTACCCGGGTTGGAGTGCTAATGTTTCCTGTTGTGGACTGCTTCTGATACGATCGTTAAAATAAATCCCGGAGACGTCTTTTCGAATGATGACTGCCCGGTGTTCCCCTCTTCTCCCAGGTCGGTCTCCTTTCTTCCCTTCATCTCTCGCTCTCCTCCACATGCCTCCAAGCCTTCCTCCCGACCCCACCGTTCTCATCAGATTCTCCTCCCCCACCCTCTTGCATCCGTCCTCTTCTCCTCAGCCCGGGAGCCATCCTCCCGAAAAACCTTGCGACCAAACGGCCATCTGCTCGAGTCGTTACTTTCACCCAAACCCCACCACGACCCTTTCCCCCACTCTATCTCCTTCCCAACCTTCATCCATCCCCACTTCTGCCACTCACTCAATCCACCCGTCCCTCCCGCCCTGGATTCATTCGCCCTCACCCGCATCCCTTCTCAACCTCGGATGCCCGCCCAACCTCCCGCCCTCTCCAAATGACAATTCTCTCCGACCGGGGCGTTAATGAGAGCGGAGATGAGACAGTGCGAGAAGGAAGGGTGGGTTTTGTGGGGGAGAGGATGGATGGAGGATGAGGGCTAGGAGGGGAAATATTGGTGGCAGAGGTGGATTTCGGAAGCGGGTGGGGGATGAAATAGGCTTTCTCGGAGGGATGAGGCAAAGGCGAGGAAGGCAAAAGGGTCTCAGGGTTCGGGGCTAAGTTTTATATGCGATGGCTCTGAAGCGGGAAGGGTGAAAAACGGGAGGTCTGGATCTTATACGGAAGGGAGGGGAAGGAAGAAGAGAGGAAAAAAATGCGTATATAAAGAGTCCTGGTTGGGAAGGAGAGGTCGAGGGAAGGAATCGAATAGGGACTGGGGGTTGAGGGAAGTGAAAGATGTGGTGGCTTTGGAGGGAGTCGGCCTCGGAGAGTTTTGAGAGGAGTTAGAGTTAAGGAGTGGTATGGGGAAGGAGGAGGGGAGTACAGGGAGGGCATTAAGGCCGAGTATTCCTCCCCTCTCCACGCCCGAAAGATTGTATGTGCTCGTCTGAAAAAAGTTCATCCCGGACTCCATCCCCTCCCGCCACTTGGAAGACAACTTTTTTATTGTCAGTGATCCATTCTCTTCGCATTTCTTCCCGATCTCCTCTATTTCCTCTCTTTTCTCCTTCGATTTTTCTCCTCGCTAATGTCCAGGGATATCGCTTTTTGTCTTTTTTTCGATGAGTGCCTTGGATCTGAAATTGAATTTTCCTGGAAAGCAAAGCGAGAGGGGGGAGGCAAAGGAAATTATCCCTTGGTTTTTTATCTCCAATGGGCGGTCTCGTTAAAGGTTAAGATAACTTTGGTACTATTTAATTACTCTCGATTAAAAAATTGACTTTCCTTTGTTACACTTTCATAAGGAAAAGTTTTGATTTGTTGGAGATTTAATCCTGCTGTTTAATTTGTTGTTTCCTTCAGGTTGTCCGTGCCTGTGAAAAGTGATAATATGCGTGTTCGTACTATTTTCTATCGATAAAAAATTACAGTAACTTGCAAGGGGAGTTTTTTGCGAATAATCCGCAGAATACATGCAGGATTTCACCGGTTTAATTAAAAATCAATGTACTTCTAAAAGTATGAAAGTTTTATGAAAAACTTGGTGTCTTTGTTTGTATTCTAACACTTGGAATAGTTATAATTTAATTTACAATATGTTTCCCAATTAAGTAATCATGTTATCTATTATATTAGTTTTTATGTAAAATTTTTAGCGTGGTTGAATGTAGGTTCATTTTGTGTAGCGATGTGTTATAGTAATAATGTTTAATTAAATACCGTGCATCATTTCCTTATTTAAATAGAACTAGGAAAAATATTAAGACATGTCTGTGTTGTCAAAATCTGATATAAATCTTAATAATGAATCAAAAGTTCATTTAAAAATATTAGTTTATCATTTGCCCATTCCTTGAAGGAAAAAATCGATTTTTGAATCTCTATATAATACACACACACATACACACGCACACACAAATAAAAACACACACACACACTTTTATATATACACAAGATAGGGGACGTAAAAAAGTAAATAGTTTCAAATTTCAAAATATCTTTTCTTTGTAGCGTATAAGTAGTTTATGTGGTATGTGATCCGAAAACCTATGGTGTTTTTATGATAGTGTTATTCCTGCTGTCTTTTCTGCTTTAGTGAGAGACAGGCTGTCGATAACGACATTTTTAATTTGCATCCCTCTAAAGAATGGATGAAAAAACAAACGAAAAATTTCACTTTATACTAAATGGAATGGACGCTTTTAAGATTAAAAAATTCTGCGAGAATATATTTTTTTTGAAAAGGACGAGGGCAGAAGGCGTTTTTCTTGTATACGGACGGAAAATTTTCCCCTCTCCTCGGAGGCGGGTTGGGCGGAGCGCGTTAAAGGATAACGGATGGACGTTGTGCCGATTGCGGTTGGAACGAGATAGCGAACGAACGGAAGGAGAGGGCATGGGAAGAGTTGGCCGCCGAAGAAAATGGAATCGTGAATGATCAAGGAGGAGGTTAGGGTGGAGGAAAGAGAATGTTGGAGGAGAGGAGAGCGGGAAGAAACGGACGGTAATGAAAGAGAAACGGATGGGAGTGTCATCGACAGGGGCCCGAGGGGGTTGGAAGGAGGGGTATTGGGGAAAGAAGAAAAATAGAAAGGGTGGGGGTACCGACGAGAGTATGAATGTCGGGGATGGGTGTGGAGTAGGGCGACCAGGAAGGGCAAGGGAGAAGGGACGAGTAGGAATGGGCTTAAATGCGTGTCGCGCGGGTGCAGGGATGAGATGGGAATGAGTGGGGCACCTGAAGGGGAGGGGGAAGACGCACAAGGGTTTAGGGAGAAAGGGTCGTGGTGGGACGGAAACTGGAGGATCCTGGAGAAGTGAAGGGAGGTGAAACAAGGGAGGAAAAGATGTGAGGTTTCTTCTGGAATGGGTGTTGGGAGGAGAAGGGCCGGCGGAGGCAGGTGGGGGTGAGGAGGAGGATATATGAGAGGGAGAAAACCAAAGGAAGAGGGAGAAGGGGTGCTTGCCAGGGATCGGTATGGAAGAGTATAGTTTTGAGAGGGTAGGGAGGGGAAAGAGAACAGGCGGACGGCGCGGCGGGGGCAGAGGGATTTGGGTATCTGGTGTTGGGGGTGGCGATTGGAAGAAAAAAAATTGAGTCGAGGGAAAAATTGGCGCGGTGGGGAGACCAAAGGGGGAAATGAGGAAAAAGGAAGTTGGCGGGGATTGCGAGGCGTCGGAGGTCGAGTTCCGAGCTTAAAACGGAAACGTGCTTTCCAGGATGGGAGTGAAAGATAAAGGGTGAAGCGGCCGAGCGATCCTGTTTCTTCGCCTTTTTTTCTCTCTGGAGAAAAGAGCAAATTTAATCTAATGAAATAGGAATGCAGAGGAGTAAAACCCTGGTTTCAGGGTCAATGAATGAACGGGGGAGGTACCAGGGCTTCCCAGCTGATAAAGGGAGGAAATAAAGGGGAAAACATTAGAAACATGAGAGGTTTGCGTAGGAATCGACAGGGAAACCTGCCGCATTTTTCCTCTTTTACTTCCCAGAATATTTGAGTATTTAAAGAAGTTGAGTTGTTAATACAAAGTACACAGGGAAATGGATTGATGAGAGGAAATAAATGTATAACACATGTAGTTAAGGAAAAAGAGAAATGAATAAGCACCTTCAGTTGCCTCTGGAATGGTTATGTAGTCTTTGTCCAATAGAAATTAAACTCTGGCATGCAAGTAAAAAGAAATTCAGGGATAAATAAAATATTCATTTTGCATATAAAATTCCTTTAACGGTTAAACAATTGCAATTGGTTCCCATTTATACATTTTTTATTATTTTACCAAACGAAAGACTGTACTATCATTTCTCAAAACTCTGCCTATATATTTAATTCAACTGTGTAATACTACTTGTCAATAAATAAATATGTACCTATGCTGGAGCGTTTGAGTAGGAAATAGTGTAAGTTAAAAGATTCCATGTACTGCTTCCGTACTTTATTTATATCCATACAAATTTTATTAGCCTCTTCAAAAACTCTCTAAGACTTTGCCTCATGTGATCATTATTTCAAAATAAATATTCTAGGACTGCGTAAAGATTCCCTTCTAAAGCATAACCATTTCTTCTTCAAACAATTATTGGCTGCCTTTTGAGGTAATCTTAACTAAAATGTATAATAATATGACCTTGAGCATGGGATATTGTGGGGTTATAATGGAACAGTTTTTACAAATTAAGCATCCGTTGATAAGCGAGTTGAACTTTTTAAGGATAAAATTGGGGCGACGAAATTCTGATTAAGGAAATCAATTGATGAGATAAACGAGGCTGTTTGCACTAAAAGAATGGAAGAATATTGACTTTTTTATGGGAAAACAAAAAGAACGCAATCACAGTAAAAGAGTGGCAGCAGAATTAAGCAATCATGAAATGCAGCTTTGGTATATTGCAAAATTATTTCGACTCATTTTGAGAATTTAACTGCATTAAAGCATGGGCATTGAAATTGATCATGATGTTTTTCTTTTCGTCTGATTTTAATCTAAAATGTTTACCAATAGCTTTGCAAATGCAATTGTTCAGAACAAACTTCATTAAAACCCTCACTCCTGCGATTGCAAATTCAAACGAAAGGGGTTTTTCAATTTAATCAATGACTTCATCAAAAAATTGCCCTTTGAAAATGAAAAGTATATCGAGCAAAAATTAAGCAAGAGAAAAACTGAGAATATTTTGTGCTAGTAAAATGGGTTGTGCGTGAGTAATTATTTTTTTCCGTGAATGAGCAGGGAAGGATCGAGAGAACCCCGGAGGGGAAGTTAGACGGGTTCGGGCCCCGGAGACGAGATATTTTTCAGTGGTATCCGGATCCCTCTTGAGGTGCTTTTTGGAGAGAACTTTGAGTGACTACGCCGTCCGTCGGATGGGATGTTAAACTGCGGGCCCCTTGGCTCCTTTCGTTGAGGGTAGGTTAATGTCGACGCCAGGTTACTCTTCGCTCTTCCTCTATTCCCATCCATTCCTAACGGCACAAAATGACCTCAGCTATCGGTATCCTCTCCAAAAGTACTACCCCTAAGGGACAGGGAACATGAAATTCAGCGAAGGAGGAATTGATCAAAGAAGGAAATTAGATAGAAAAGCGAGAAGCTAAGCAGAATGCGAGATGGAAGTTCATGAAGAGAGGAGAGATACTGCTAAGAGTAAATTCGTTTATAAGATCAGGCTCATGTTATCATTTGATCATAAGTTTGGATTTCAGTTATCATTCATCTTTTTGCCAAATTTAAAAAGTTATTTCAAGTGTTTGACCTTTAATAAGAGAATAAACTACCAGGAGTGTAATAACATTAGTAATTCAATCCTTCATTTAAGTATAATCTCAACTCCTTAGCATTTGTGGTGAAAGAGAATGTCCTGTATTTACTGATTGAGGTTTGTTTGTTTACCTATAACTCGAGTGTGAACAGAAAACCTAAAAATATTAAACTCTGGCTTATTGTTCGTCATATCTCCGACTGTTAGTTTGAAATAAAGTTTAATCGTGATTCCAAATTTATACCTCACCATCTTTTGCACTGTCCCTTTATTTGCCTCATTTATTTGTATAGTTTTTAGCCGTCTTCTTGGTGCTTAACGAGTTATATTTAGGTCACAAATGGGTTGGTAATGATATAGACCTGCAAATGAAATGAGACACCTGACGTAGGCATGACGCCGATTCTTCAGGCGATTGGAAATATGAGAATGGTTTATTTATATCTCAGCCGACTTGCTTTATGTAAAGTTTAACTTTTTATTCTAAAAAAAAGTTAACGAAATTGTATTATCAGGGAAATATATTAGTATTTTATCATTGATATTAATCAATTAACGTGACTATCATCATATCATGCAACTTATATATTAAATCATTAAAAATACCGTCTTTCATTGCTGTAGTTTAGTTTTTGTTTTTCTATGTTTTCACTCTATTTCTGATTATCTCATCAACTTATATTCTCAGCGTCCTCAATGACATTTCATGTTCCCCTTATCTCTCATTCAATGCGTTCCCATTCCCCAACAAATGACTTTTTTGGGCTTCTTTCCATCTTACCGATACTTTCAACGCCTCCAAGTTAATCTTCCCTTGTTTTAATGCGCGCGACCAAACCCAGACAGAAATACAGGCAATTTTTTTCCATTACTTTTCTTCCATTCTCTCTCTATTTTTCTTGCTTGGCCCTATTCCTTCTCTCGTTCAAATATCTTCTCCTTTTATTTAATGAACTCCTTTACGGCTTGAGATCTGAACGAGGAGATCGTCAAGAAGGTGATAAAAGGAGTCCATTATACGTCAAGTGCACCGGTGAGGACGACTTGGAAGGGTATTGTCTGAATGGAGGACGCCAGAGGCTTAGTAGTGTAATGAGGTCATACATCATTTTTCCAAATGCCTATATATGTGTTTACGAGGTTTATTGCGGCACATATTTTTCTTGAATCAAGTTGTTCTTGGTCAATATTTCAGAAAAAAACTTAAATATCTTTCTTGCGAGATTATGCTCATAAGGTTCTTTTCTATTGATAGTTTTTGGAGATAAACGTGCGCCTTCATTATTATCTAATTACCTTTTTTTACTGAGCGCTTAGAAAAATGCTGGCTTTAGAACACGTAGCTTTGTGGTACATTTTCAGTTGTATTGTTTCGTGCGAAATGAAGGCAAAATCAAAAAGGGCAAGATACGTCTTCAAGATTTTATTTTTTCCATTGTTTTAGCTTTTAAACCAGCCCTTCGCTACTTAGTTGCATAAGAGGTGCTTTAGGGCTACACGCTCTTATGAACGACTATCCGTGAAACACGAGATGCTATAGTAAGAAGGAGACGCGTAAAGGGTTGAGCAAGGTCTTGTCATGTTAGACTTCTTTCGTGAATACCAAGGCCAGAATGAGGATAGGAATACGTCAAATCGTGGATAAAAAAGATCTGTTATAAGAGAAAAATTTCGTCAAAGTTTATCAAATACAAAAAAATCTAATATTTCAGCCCAATGTAAGTTGTGTATTTAGAATGGAAAACGTACAGAAATTTTTGTAACTGTGTAAGCGGACAATTATAATATGTAGAATACATGATCACTCCGGTAGACCATTCAACTGCTGAGAAGGGTGTGTGCACATGTTATTTTAATTATTTTGAACGCATGTACATTGAATAGGGTGACACATCTGCTCTTCCATTCACACTTCCACCTTTATAAACACACTCATATCCCCGCTAATTGGAATCACTTCGTTCATCAGAGTACGTACAAGGGTACGATTAATGCGATGCAGAATTGATATGCAACTAGCATTCATCCCTGTCAAGTTATGAGTACGGAATGCGCCAAATTCCAATCCTTGCTGAAACACCAAAGAGTTTCTCATTGGGGGGAAAGAGGTTTCCAATAGAGCAGAACCTGCACCGAAAAAAGTCGAGTGCGTGTTGATCTTTTTTTTTAATACCTTTTGTTCCGACGTTTTTGCTTTCTACCTCCTCGGCTCGATTTGGATGATTAAACGAGTTGGGCAGCTGTCAGAGCCGGTGAATGGTTAACTTTCACGCATAAAAGGTTCGGCATGCGTGGAAAAGGGCGTCGGGGGAATGTCGCTCCCGGAGTCGCTTCCGAGGCGGGTGAACCTATCGCCGCTTTGTGTGGGCGAGTGCGGGTGGGAGGAGGCGGTTGCGTGTGGAGGACGGGTAGGTGTGCGCGTGTGAGAGAAGGATTTAGGGTTGTTAGGATGGAGCGGTTGGAATGCGAGAAGAGTCGACAGAGATGGGTCAAGAGGATGGGGTGGGGTGGTGCTATTAGCTGGACGGGCCTGGATGAGGAGTTGGGTTGGAACGGAAGCCGCCACACTGTCGGTGGGCCATCCAAAGGGAATGATGGCCACCGGGGGGGAGTGGTGACGGAGGCTTTCGCGATGAATTAAAAGTTGCTTTCGCTTGTCGAGAGATTGTGGGTAGATGGGCGGGTCGGAAGCGTGAGACTGAAGGGAGAATTGACAAATTATTCCAATGGAGGTGCCCGTCTATCGTGGGTGAGTGTGACTCGGGCGTCAAATCTTTTGTAAGCATACATCAATAGTTGCGTCCGTTTCATTAATTAACAGTGAACGAGCCCGGTAAATAGAGATTACAGAAAGGTTTTAATAATTATTTCCATTTCATCGGAAAATGTACGGCAAGTTCATCATTTCACCATTCCCTTTAAAAAGGGTATTTTTTAAAAAGAGATTTCTATGATTTTAATTTTATTCAGAATATTTTAACTTACTAACATCATTGCTTTGTTTCATCGTTCTGATATTCGTACCTTGGAAAAGACATAATTTGGACATTTCCTTGAGACCTTCCGTATTTCTTCCTTTGTTCTTGTCATGTGGCCACAATATACATCTTCGTGAGATGACACCGTGGAAAATCTTCGATTATATTTTTAATACCCCTTATAACGCAACCATCAAATTTATCTATGGTTATGAATTTATTTTATCTGCGTACAAACAAGGGTAGTCTGAAAAGTTTCCGACCTGACAAAGATACAACACATTTTTTCTGAAATTTTCTGAGTCGGAAACTTTTCAGACCACCCACGTAATATATATATTTATATTATGTAAATGGAATTAACACTAGTAGACAAAAACACAGAAACACACATAAAAGAGATACTCTCTTCTTTTATGTGTGTTTCTGCGCTTTTGTCTACTAGTGTTAATTCCAATTACATTAATGTTCACGTCCGTGAGATTTTCACAAGTGTTATAGTATAAATCCTTCTGCTCTTAGCTGTTTGTTGCCTGCTCATATCTATGATGATTTTAATTTCTGTTTTCGACATTTTATATTTCTATCGTTTCTTACCGTACTAGTTCTCTGCTTTTTTCCAAGAATCCCCAATTTCGATGTACTTTTAATCAGGAGAATTTAAAAATTTCTCAGGAGAATTTAAAAACAATTCATGCCTCCATACTTTGTAATGTTTAATGAAAACAATCGAGCTCCTTAAGATTTATTTATTTTATGCCTGATGATGCTAATGAAGAGCCTATTATTTTACATGTTTACAACATCGTTTATTATATTCAATGAAAAATCTACCATAAAACGATATTTCAACGTGTTGACTGATATTGTGAAAAAACCGGCTCAAAACACGCACATAGTTTATGGAAGAGAGGCCAGTAGAATAGCTTGATAAATTGTTTTGTTAACTCGAAAAGATATTACGTTGAATGTGCACGTGGGAACTTTGGGATATCAAGATGAACATGAATATCGACTTCATACTATAAGTGTGCCTCAATGCTTAGTTTATATTTACAGAATTCGTGAAAGTGGCCCAATGTGTGTCTCAATGTTTAGTTTATATTTACAGAATTCGTGAAAGTGGCCCAACCAAACATATCGATACGATAAGTCTCAGAAATAAATAAAATTATGAAACATTTTATGAATGTGTCGTAGTCGAAAGAAGTATGAAGATAGAGTATTAGTGAAGAGACGTGCATAAAGTAGTTGATGTCCTTAAATGAACTATACAGTCTTTTTTGGATTTGTGTAAATCTCTCAAAAGGGAATGGCCTGAATGTTATCTTCGAGTATGTGAGTATATACTATGAGCATAGGTAAACGTGATCGAGGAAACGTTCTATATGTGGCGTGGGGCCTGGTAATTCCGTCACTTCGTCCATTGCTATCACGTTGAAATACATCACTTTCAACTCGAGCATGAAGGATCTTTTCGCGAGTGGCGTAGGTTTCTCCGCCTCTCTATCTCCTAGGTACGTGATCTAGCTACAAATTGTAGAACTGATGTTGGAGAGTCAAAAATAATTCTGTCTTTGGAGTTGTGGAAAGAGAGCTTCTGCGCACTGGGTGTAAGAAAGTCCTAAAAAATAATAACCTCGGACCTATTTTGGATCTCAAAGAAAGAGCAGATTACGAACTGATGTGATGTCAAACATTGTAGCCTGAAACTTGGTCAGAATTTAGTAATATGAACCAGCATCAAACATTTGTATTAATCTGATATTAGTTTTCCGTTTTATAGAGTTTCGTCTCTTAGTCATAATCTATGGTAACATTATTCCTGATGAACCGTAGTCATACAAATAAAATTAGTTCCGCCAAAAATTACTTTGGTTATTAATTAGTACTCGGAGCGATTTCATTATTCTATTGCGAAGAAGGAAAACATGTCATTGTCTTAAAAAGTAGTTTCTTTATACATATTGTAGATCACACGTTGCTAATACTCTTAATTTTGATTTTTCAAAAATTCCAGGAAATAATAGGTGTGACAAGGATTAGAAATGGGTTGTAAAATTAATATTAGTGTGTAACTGACAAGAAATCACAAGGAAATGAGCAAGAAAAAATCATAACCACAAAATTCTCATTGTATCGTCGTAAAACGATTATTATGGTGAGGCATCTTCACTGACTGTGAAACTACATGTCAACAGTTCCAGAAATAACCAAACTCGAATTTGTCACTTGGGTTTGATGGGTCAGCTCTATTGGCAAGATACGATAATAAATAATGAGGAGAGACTCTTAATCGTAAAAAAGAAAGAGAAGGAAGAAGGTCGTAAGAAATGATCCCATCTGAAACGGGAGAAAGCAAAAGAAGGAACATAGGAAAAGACGATGGAAGAGAGGGGGTGGATTGTGACCAAGTGTGCGGTGGGAGTTGAACGGCGGAGCGTAACGCAATCGCTGAGAAATCGAGGGAAGGGAGGTGGGAGGGATAGTGACGTGAATGGTAGGGAGGCCGGAAAAAGGAGATGACTGTCGTGGAAGAGGGAGGTTCCACGTAGTGGGAAGTGGGAGGGAGTGAGGCGACGGAAAAAGGGGTATGAGTTTCAGGGGCATGGGGAGTTAGATTTTGAGCTCTTCTTAGTCTTCTCCTGGCTCTTCGGTATTGAGTTTAAAGGAGGAAAAGGCAGTCGGGTGGAGAACGAGGTGAGAGAGAGAAAGAGAGGGGGAGAAAACCTTTCTCCTTCCAAAGTCGTACGTCATTCTATGTATTCGCGGCACGGAATTGTGAGACGAAAGCCGCGCTGTTTCGCTCTCAAGAGTTCACCCACTCCATCAGCTCCAGCTGAAGTCCCTCCCGCCTCCGACTCCGCCACTTCTCTCCTTCCTCGGGTTTGATTTCACTTCTTTACTTCTTTCTCTATCCTCCATCGTGGCATGCGAGTCTGTGTGTGTGTATGCATGCATAAATGCACCAGTACATATGTATGTGTGCGTATGTCCATATATGTATACTTACATACGTATATGTAAGTATGCATATGTGTGTAACATTTACATTCGCACGCACGTTTTTATAGCTGGGTGGTTTATTCTTCCGGATAGTGTGAAGCCCGAGTTCAAATTCAGGAAGCGCCATTTTTTCGATAGGATTTACTTATATCTATATACATACACATGTATACATACATATACATGCATACATATGTATGTGTATATGCATTCATGTTTATGTGTAAATAAATATATATAAGGAAACATCATCCTAAAGGAACCACCACTGATATTCTATTCAAAAATGTCTTCCTTCTTCGTTCGACATAGGTACCTTGACATCTACTTTTACATGTACAGGTGCCAATAATATATGTAACTTTTAATTTTGTCTATGTTTAATAATATCTGTAATGTGCATTGTGTATGCATGCCTTCATATGCGTATATATATTTTTATGTCAATACATCCATACACTCGAAGATGTTTTACATTGGGGCATTTTTTTGTCATCATTTTCTAAGCATAGTGAAACATACTGTTAAGTTTACACGTACCATAGCAGATTTTCTATTTGTTGATTTTTTAATGTAGATTTAACTAGCACGCGATGCCATTTTGAGGCAGCGTAACATGACTTCTCCCGTCGCCATTTAATGATCCAAGGGAATAGCATTGAATTGACCGATATGCATTGTTGTAACTTGCCTTAGCGCTTAATCGCTCGATATTTGGTCGTTTCGGGGTCGCATACCAGCTTACATTCCTTTTGTTGCTTCGGCGCTTTGCGGAGTTAATTATCTTTACCGTGAACCTCGTTACTGTCATGAACGTTTGCCATCGTGAGTTCATCAAAGCTTCTATAGCCAGCGGTTGGCCACGCTTGACTTCCGATTTTCATGCGTTTGTATTGCCTACCTCAGTACAAGATGAATTAATTTGAACATTTTGAGGGCGTCCTCAATTTATATTAAAATTGAGTTGGAACTAAGTGCAGGAAAGAGTCACATTACGTGAGAGTGCGAAAGTCGACAATTTTATTTTGAGTTTTTCGCAAGGGACAATTTAGGTTTAAACACTTTTTATCGGAATGTGCTAAAATTCCATTTATTAAATTTCCTTTTTGGGATTAGTTAATCCGTTAATTAAATAAAAATCGAGTAATGCTTATAATAGTAGCCTGCTCTTTGCCTCATCCTCAAAATTAATTTAAGATTAACCTAGTTACTTTTAATTAATGCAAGAAATATGAAGTTATTTCGGGCGTTACTAAATGACAGCTCCAGTTTCATAGGAAAATAGATGTTACACAGTTTTATAAAGGATCTAATGTTTGGATTTCAGGATCCATTATTGGCAGTCCACAGATTTCAGAATATATGATTAATGTGTGAGCCAACCTCAGCACGAAAAAGGAACCAATAAAAATACTTCAATTTCGCAAGCGACAGCCACCCATTGTAAATATAAAGGGATTCAATATTTATGGCTCCGCTCTATCTGAGGTCTCTGCCGTTGGCATATGCATACAGACTTTAATTTCAAGAAAGCCTTTATCGATCACGGCGATCAAACATTTTGATTAAGAAAAGGCACCAAAATAGTGCAGCGGAGGTTTTCATCTCGGCAAAGGGGACATATATCATACTCAAGGCCCTTTCCTTAAACTACCCCTCCCAACGGATTTATAGCTCTCCAACCCCATATGGATTCGGCCATGCATATCTTCTTCGCTTACCTTTTTCGTCGTCCTACCCTCTCTCTGGCTGCCCAGGGGAATATTCCTGCCCCTCCTTTGCACATCTTCCCATCTCGCTGTTTTTCCTCAATCAGTTCTTCTTCTTCCAAAAAAGTTTCAATTTATTTCCCTTAGTTTATATATTTAATTGGAGGATCAGTCTGAAACTTTTCCGATTAGTTTAGGTTGGTAATTTTAGGAAGCAGTATTGATTTTAATAGTCATTATTTATTAAAAAAAATTATTTTCTGTACAATAATCGGGTTTAATTTGATTTTCAGAGAAAGAAGTAATTTATTTTTGTTTCTCCTAAAAATATTAAACAAAGTTCTAGAGATTACCAGTATTTTATACATTAAATTCAAAGAACTTCGGAAAATGCTGTGAAATTTGCTCAAAGGGATCAATACGCTGATATTTACCAAATTCCCGGAATTTTGCATTATAAAAATGATAGTTTTTAAATAAGTAATTTCAGTCAATATCTGAGGATGAGTCATAAATTGATAGCTTAGTAGTAGTTTTTGGAGAGTCGACCTACAGCTAAAGTTATTTGCGCCATTAAGGATAGACAGGAAAATATGAAGGGTGGGGAGAAATCCGGCGTCGGCATTAGCCTACTCGAAAGGCGCCAAAAAGTAAATTTTGAAATCGAAGGGGAATTTGCAGATTAATTGCTGTTGTTGTTATTTTGTTTCCTGCTCTTACGTTCTTTCTAACATATCTGTCATTGTTTAAATTATTTTATTTAGGTGTCTCACATGATTATATTATGCATTATCTAGTACCACATTGGAATATAACGTGGGTTCATTTTTTATCATTCTCCTAGTCCTATATTATTTGAATTCACTTTTCAGGGTGTGTCTACTAAAAGTCAAATAGAACAATGACCCATTTAGAATGAGTGTTCTCAGTATTGTCAGTCAAGCTTTTCTCCACACTTTAACTCAGCTGTGCGAAGAAATGATCAAAAATACGCCCGTCTCTCACGTCCTAGAATTTATTTCATTCCTTATACCAACCCACATTTCGTATCCTACCACCATCGTTTCCAATCTTATTTTACCCTTCGCTAGGTCCGTTACCACCCTTCCACTTTACCCTCCTTTTTCCGCTAACCCCCTTTTGCCCTTACCTAAAACCTTGATATCCCTTCCTCTCCGATCCCAGCCCCTGGACTCCCTCCCGATCTCCCCCCCTTTAAGCTGAGCCCCCTCTATTCGCTTCCATACCCCCTCCCCCAAAGCCCCCTTCTCCTTGTTTCGTATCTTCACTATCCGATCCATCTCCAGCCGAGCCACACCCCTCCATTACTTCTCCTTGAGGTGGATGCAGCGTGGCGCCTAATTTATTGCCCTCGTATCAATCAATAACCTGACCAATCAATGCCTCTTCCCATTGGCTTCAGTCTTACCGCTCCAAGGAGAAACCGCGATGTTGGAGATTGAAGGAGGAGGAAAACATTTCCGCTGGCTCATTCCCTTTACCCTCATTCCATTTCCCTCCTTAAAAAAAATAATGTACGTCTTAAATAAAAGTTACGAGTGTATATAGGCACACTCACACAAACATATATAAGTCTTTATACAATTTCCTGGGGATTGCTTTATTCGGTCCCTTTACCCCTTCCTTTCTTTCGCTCTCATTGCTTTGCTCTTCCCATTTTAAAGGATTCTTGTTTTTCGCTCGCTCGTCCCATCCATCTCTACTTAACTTTTCAGTGCCATCTATTCCACGTTTTACTTCCATTTGTACTCTTTTATTTCTCCCTCTCGCCTGATTTGATTACGTTCTTTTCCATTCCCTTTTATTTCTTCTTCTGAAAACTTATTTCGACATTTTCAGGGATTTTATTAGACGCTTATGAGTTTAGAAACATCTAGTCTTAAGTTAATTAAGTCTTTTGGTACTTCACCTATTTTATCCTAATAGTTTTGGAAGTAGATTTTACTCTTAGACACATAGTATCTCTGAAGAGTCATTTATAGTTTGAATATTTGAATTAATGCCTAACTTATTGGATTATGTGATATGGAGGGAGACCCTTATTATGTTACACGAACATGAATCCACCAAAGTGTTCCAAAATCTTTCTATATACGACACATTCAGTCTACTTTTCTAATAGAAGTACCACTTCTACTTTTTCTTAGTTGTCTATATCTAGTGGCTTTGACAGAAGTAGTGAGCGTCCGATGAAGATTACAATCTCAAATTTTTATGAATGACCAGGCGCATTTCAAATTGCAGCAATAGTATAGTAGAAATGTAAAAACTAAAGTAATTTATTTTTTATTAGTAATTTATTATTTACAAGGTATTTCCATAAATTATGCCGGAAATTGGCTGAGACTCTTTGAGATTGGACTCTTTACTATTTTTTGGCAAATATAATATGCTGTCGGTATAGTTATTTCAGTTACGTATCATCAATTCCTCTGCTATTGAACAAATACATTTCTTTTTATTTTTTATTTAAGCACCTTACCTTTCCTAGAATCTGTTTGATATTTCTCCGCTCATATTGCTCAAGAAACTACCATCGCACTCAAGTTGCCAAGTCGGTAATCCTGTCGTTCACGATTAATGCATGGGAATCCTTCTATTTCTGATGTCGCGCTTTGTACGTCTTAGAATACATCATTTTGCCAATTCATGTTAAATTGTCAAGTTTTTAGTTTCAATATTTCGTAATATTTCGATATTATTGCAGGAAAAATATTTGAAAATGATTTGTTTATTCTAAAGTATTAACATACATAATTTGCTGAGAATAAAAAAAGTCACTTTGTAGTATTTCCTATGCATATATATTATGCATAAATTATTAAAAATGTTTTTTATTGTAAAAATATGATAGAATAAATCACTGTAATAAATCATCATAATTATGTATGCATATAGTACACATACATAATGATTCATTCTATCATATATTTTCGTTTGGTTCCTCTAATCATTAATTACAATTGTTAACTTCGTTTGGGGGCCAGCGAGGGTATCAGTATCTGCGAAAAAACATATTAATTTTGGAAAAGGGAAATGAGTTTTGGTAACAGCCTACTAAATAACATAAGTCATTTATGATGCGGGCGATATGGTGCACTCTAAATGTTTTTATTCACGGCTTAAACGCCTCTATAAAGCCTAGAATACCGTTGAATGAAAGAATACCTCTTACCATATCTTCTCCTTCTTTTGTAATAGAAACTTCTAAGGAAATCCCAATTTGGAGTTACAATTTTGGTTTTTCTTTTGCGGTCGAATATTCTCCCCTTGTGATTTTCTACTTTATTCCGTGTGCTTTTTATACGATTTTTATTATTCCCACCTTACTTATCCTGAGTCGCTTCCCTCGAGTGGAAATGTTCTTTTCTCACCTTGGAGTCTTCCTCCGTCATTCTTGTATTTTACCCCTTCCTTCTTCTCTCACATTCTTCCGGCACTTATTCATTCATCTCGTGCATCTTCCCCACGCCTTTCCATCCTTTTAACCTTTTATTTTAAATGGTTATCCGAAATGGCTTCTCCGAAGTGATTCTGCGCCGTCTACCAGAGTAGTAGGCAGGAATACCCGATTGTGCGATCCCCTTCTTCCCCACTCCAACTCCCTTCCGTTCGTCCACTTCTCCTTCCCGGATTCCCTTTTATCTTCCCATCCATCCTACCCATCCACCGCCCCTTTAAACCCTCACTCTGTCCCTCCTCACGTCTCCGACCACCCTCGTTACCACCCTCATTCTTCCCCTTGCCTTCGCCTTCCGTCCCCCTTTCCCTCCCTCCCACTCTCTCTCTTTCTTTTTTTCCTGGTCTTCGATCGCAAATCTCTCCCTCAGAAAATCCTTTTATCTCATATTTTCCTAAAACTCCTCAAGGTCCGCGCGACACCCTCTCCGTCTTTCTTTCTCTCTCTTCCTTTTACCGTATTATGCAAATCCGCACATCATATTTCAATCCCTTCTCCCCAAATCCCTTTCCCACCCTTTTCATCCCCTCTTTCCTCCCCTCCTTGCGCGAACCAATCTCTCTACATTCCTATCTTGATCATTGTTCTCAGCCAGTACTCTCTCTTTCCACTCTATATACTATTATGTATTCCTTTTTTCCGTAACTTTGATTCATACGTCCGTATATCCCGTACCCATCTCATTTCTCGGTCTAGGTGCCATTTTCTCTTCCTCCTCTCTGTTTGCCTATATTTTCTTTCGGATGACAAATTTATCAATATCTTCTGGTTCTCATCTTGGGCTTATTTTTTGTATCTCGACTTATTGACGTATGTAAAATTGCTTTCCTGTCGTTAAAGTTTTAATTCACCGTTTTATTTTTCGGAATAAATAATTTATGTCAAATATTAACCGGTCTTTTTACGAGATAATGGATTCTTTTACTTTCCTCTTATATAAGGTTTCTGTCAAAAAACATATTTCCAAATGATTTAAATAATAAGTATTTTGAAGTCGTTTTAAGAGTTCTTCGTGTGCCTAATCAATTCCCGCGTAATGACTAACGTGAAGAGACGGAGTCGATTGCAGCTTGTGATAAATGTAAAAAAAGGACATTTGATGATATAACGGGGTGCATCCAAGCTCCATTTTTCGGAAATGGGTGCAGGTAGAAAGATGTGATAGAGTTGAAAATACACGGTACTTTTTACACACGACATAGTTCGATTTACCGTATGCCTTACGTTATTATCATGGCTTCCGATAGTGTGGAAGGAGTTCTCAATACCCAAAAAGAGTGTAATTTATTTTTCTATTTTTTCGTTTTCTATTTTCCGTTTTCTATGTCTTTTTGGGTTAACATCCATTAAGATTCATCCTCAATTTAGTCAGCTATGTAGTGAGTCTTATTGATATGAATTTAGTGATTCTAATGGACGTGAAAAATATACGACATCGTGCATCCTTTGGTCCACAATTCAATGAAGACCGAACGTCTGTTGATTACGAACCCAAGAAACTTCATTCACATACGGTCAAAAATTACTCACAAATGGATTTCAAAGAAGTGATGCCAAAACAATTCAAAACGCCCGATCTACACTCATAGTCTAGGAAAGGTCTATGTTCAAAACGGTGGTACTGAGTTTAACAATTCGCCGTTGAATACCGTATAGAGATACACTGTGAAAATGGGAGGTTTAATTACATATCGCTATAATTGTTTTCAATTTCTGGAATACTTGTTTTTACATTCGTCCGTGAACATCTTATGTATTGGGGTTCCAGTGCGAGTGGAAAATGCATTAAGAAGTATGTTTATTCACTTGTGACTAGATTTTTGGCTACTGATAATGAGTCAACACTACTGTTTCTACATTGCGTTAAATTATATCACTAATATCATCATACGTGTCTTCTCCTTGGCGGTGGTAACTGGCAGTATGAAATGCGGGAGGATACCGCTCAATGTGTTCTTGCATGAGAAAATAGCTAAAACTGCTTATGATGAGTTGAAGTTAGTAGCATTTTATACTGGATGTTTGGAAGTATCTTTTTTTATTAAAAAGGGCAAGGAAGAAATAAACCAGAAAGATTATCTTTGGCTTTCGCAAAGGAATACGTTAGTCTCTCAGTTCTGGGGATTTGTGAAGTTCTCCTTAAAATTGACAACAAAATTTTGTGTATTAGGTATCTGGAAGTGTATAGAGATGGTGGAAAAAATGGTGCATTAGGTTTTTACCGGCTAAATATTATCTTAAGAAAGAGTATCTTTAGATAAATATATGAGCCAGCATGCATTATTTAGGCCTTCTTCAACACTCGTTGAAAAAGGCTCTCGGATATAGAAGGATCGCTAGGTAGCTTACTCTAAAATTCCCTGGAAGATTTATTACTGTGAATATTTACAAAAAAATCTCCTTTGAAAATCGCACCGTGTATGATCTTCTTTTATTAGGCTTCTTTACTGCTTGCTCATTTATACACTTAGTTATTGGCTCCATTGCAGGTTACACCAATGAGAGACAGGGTGGGAAAGAGCGACTGTTTATCATCCAAGACAATGTTTCGTAGCGAAATTCGCTCTATTATGCGGTTTTATGACGAAAGGCCACATTGGATTACTCCAGCCAACAGGTTCTCTCGTTTTCAGTCGTGGGTTAGCCGATATGACTTCCTTCTTTCCAACTTGAACCTGCGCTACTTCAGGGATAAGGACTAAGCAACGTACCAAAATGATGAAATAGTTTGTCTTAGATTATTAAATTATGTAATAAAACAAACGACAGTGCTAAATATCATGAATTACAGTCACTGAATATAGGTAATTTAAAAAAATGAGTAATTGAAGATGCCATATAAAGTAGGGACCCGTAAAGCTTTATTATTTTATTCACAAAGGTATTGACTGATTCATTTCGGGGGTAAAAAATTTGGTTCGGTGAATTAATATATTCTGATTTTCCAATATTGTTGTTTTAGTGATATCAAAATACGGAAACTATAGCATGCATTCAAGTTTAAATACTTGCAATGTGAATTAAATACTCATCATTATTACAATTCTTTAAAAAAATACTCATACTCTCTCTTTTCAAGAAATTTTTATTTCTTGCTTACTCAAAATATTTTCCCATGTAAGGCTACATCAGCTGCATTTTTTTTATTTTTGCATGATAATGTGGCCATTAAATACGCTTCCATCGATTGTATTATCTAAAGATACGTATTTATTGAATGAGAGCGTAGCTATCAGTAGTTATAAGCTTCTTTTTATAGTAAACAATGTAATGGGGTTGAAAAACATTAAAAACATCCCAGTTACCTTATTTTTTTATTTTTCATTCCATTTCCCAACATCTTGGCATTTAGCTTCAAGTGAAATAGCAAAGCGAGTCTAGCTCCGCAACACTTGATGAGCGTATGTACCATGCTCTAAAACTTGAATTGCACTTGCCAAATTATAGACTTTTTCAGACTGTTCCTAGATGTGGATCATCTTAACTCAGTGAATGTTATTATCAATTCGCGCAAATTATAAATTTAGTTAAACTATCCAAAATGTAAGCTAATATTTTGTCATAAAATTACTAATTTCGAGCGGTACCGGGAGCGCTTGTCATACGATTTTAGGACAACTCAATCTGATAAAATGATTACTCCATTGAACTATTTTTGTCCATTTTTACCACTACATTTTTATTCATTTTCTAGTTTTGTTTTGACAAAGTAGCACAACCAGAGCATATTAGCAGTAACTGAATGTCGTCAGTTGCGAAAAATATACAAAATAAAGTCCATGAGTATTGTAAACAATTGCCAATACATTGTGACGCGATTCATAACCAAATAGAAAGGGAAAAATTTTAAATTTTTGGTAAAATCAGCACTTGATTAACCTGTTTCGTAAGCCATGAACTATTTATCGGAAAGTGCATACTCATTTGGTGGACAATCACTGACTGACGCCCCTTATAATAATTCAGTAAAAGGAAATACTTTGATTTGGGCTCAAAAGATCAGTGAATTTTTGTTAAAATAAGTACTTGAAAAGAATAGGTATTGTTAAAGCAACGGTTTTCAAAAGATGTGCAAACCTTTTATATACTGTTTTAATGAGTAAGTCCCACTTTGTTGTATTCATTAACTACGTAACATCTATAACTTAACTAATTGAAATTATTTTCTAATAATGCATTCTGATTGCTTGATTTGAAATTTGTTTCAATTTTGAACCGTATTCTTTAGCATTTTTAAGGGAACTTTGAGATAACTAAGCATGTTATTAAATGAATAAGAACATTATAAAGGCTCTTATAGTATTTCTAATAATCACTGAATATTAATTTTAGAGGGTATAATTGTGCAAGATGCGACTTCGAATCAAGACTGATTAGTCGAATTGAAATTGAATTTATAAGAGAATTAGTGATTCGAAGGGTATATAAAGAGTATCTAGTCGGCGTCAGAAACGGAGTTTTTTGCAGCAATTATTTAATTTTGCCATTAAAACGCAAGTTTCCAGGGCAAATTAACGGAATGATGGTTGATTTTATTATTCGAGCCCACCGATTTTAATTTCCTGTATTATTTTTATGTATATAATAAAAATAATAATTAATAATATTTATATTTATCTTCCAATAGTCAATAACACGCATGAAACAAGAAAATTATACGAATTTGACATTAGAACAAATATTCCTCCTTGGATAATTAATATAGAGTAATTTAGTGATAATATTTAGAATTCAATCTCAGACCACTGCGTTCACCTGCGGAAATGTGTCGTTGGTGTTTCGGTGGGTGATATTTGCTTTAAATCTTGAAAAGTGGCTCCCTTAAGCATGCCTCTCTGGTTAGCGTTGTTAGCGTCCCCCTTTAGTCAACATTTCTCTGTACTCGGAGTATTTAAACTTGGGAGTTAAGACAACATGAGACTCTTGATCAAGATATATGCTTTGAAAATGTCGATCACTACCATCAAACGAGAGGTTTCCATTGCTTTGACGAGGGTGTAAAGTACTTTCAAACATAGTACGTTTGCGGTAAAAATCGTTTCACTGGACTTCCAAATACGACTACGTGACAATCCTTGTGCCTCAAACCAGGTCATCCGTGAAACAGCGTCCGTAGTAAACGAGAGAACATTCAAAATAACCAGGACGCCAGCTCAGTTTTGTGTAGTTTCGACCAAATAATAAGCGAGACCGCCTTAATTTGCGAACGCAGAAGCCTGAGTTTAACGTCGTATCTTAAACATTATAGGCGCCATGTACATTTTATCTCTCTTTTATCCCCGGTGACGTTTCTTTTTTTTTTTGAATGTCGTCGTTTACTAAATATTCCGTCGGCTGCTGTTGATTTTGCCATTTATACGCTACCCAGTTTCAAATGACGGCCGATCATGAATAATGGTATTAGTAATAACGAATAAAAGGATAAAGGACCGCATTTTAAAGGAGCAAGTGATTCCCGCGCGGAGTTGAAGTGTGGATTAACGGCTTGACAGGGGATTATAAATTAAAATGGAAAAAGAATGAAAGGAACAATCGACCAGTGGGTTTATCTGCGGAAAAGGTTGATGACTGTCAAATGAAAAGGATCGAGAGAGTCAGGGGTGAAATGAGAGATGGGGAGGTGAGAAAGAAAATTTTAATTTTTGTTATAGAAATGTATGAGAAGCTGGGACCTAAAATGGATTGTTTCCAAAAGGCAAATACTCCTTTCTTTAGAAGAAATAATTATCGTGGTGCTGAGTAGGAGGTATGAGAAACGGCATTGTGCTGCTCCATGTAATATCCTCTCGATCCCAGTTTCATGATTTCATAGACTGTTTACCTTTGTTAAATAGTTTTAATTTCTTTTTTTCCATTTCAAATACTTAGGGATTTTTATCAAGTCAGGTGAAAAAGACATCAGGTAACGAGCAAGTGCATTGATGAGTAAAAGACACCTGAGAAACAAATAGTGGGACTTGAAAAGTCAAAATAAAGAGCGTGAGGAAGTAACGGATGAGAAGAGATAGAAGGGCTTCGTTCGGGAGGAAGCCACTTGCGGAAATGTACAATAGTGAGCTCAGGGTACAATAGAGTGTCGGAAGAATTGAAAAGGAGCGGGGGACAGTCGCTTTTATTCGTTCAAAACTGTGCCAATGAAATCCCATATAACATGTAATTCATCGACCCGTTGTGGAAAATGGGAAATGTGAATGGGAATTCCATGAAAGGTGAATAACCTTTTATTTCCACGTTTAATTTATAGGATTAAAGGTTACCATTTTCAAAAACATATCGGCAAAAATTAATCTTAATAATCCGTTATTTTTAACAAATGATTATTGAACACCGAAAAATATAAATAGCATAGCACTTCTCGGAAAAGTAGAAATATTTTTTTCGAACCCAACTTTTCTTTCTACCTTACCTTTTGTACAACACCTATCATAATATTTAAAGCATACTCGTTACTCCTAGGTGGTACGATTAACTTGTAGTTTAAGGCTCATGAGTCAATTCAACTACTGAAATTGTCAAGGTAAAATTGTATGTAATAAAATTAGATATAAACTTAAAAATGAAGAATTACCACGAGGAACCATGTTGGCCTTTTAGTTAGAATATTTAGTGGTTCACTCTAAGAAACTGATGACGCATATGGGAAGGAGAGGAACTACACCATGAACTGCGTTGCTGATTTTTGTGGAAAATTGTATTATTTATAGCCTATAACTGCGGACAGATGATGTCGAAAAAAAAACAAAAAAACTGCTGAAGAGGAAATCAATAGGCAATAATGTGATATCCGCGGGAAGATGGTTTATTTGAGGAAGGTGGAAAATGAAACGGGCAAATATGTAACTCTGGGAAGTGGGGGATGAGAAAGAGAGAGAGAGGAGTGGCGAGAAAGAAAGATATGAAAATCATTTTCATTTGGGTGTGTGGTGCCGATATTGGCGATGAGACTAAGGAGCGAACGCGGGACATGGAAACGGTGGAAGGGATCGACAGAGAGGAGGAGAGATAAAGGAGGAAAAGTGGGATGGATTGCGAGGGCGAGAGAGATGGATGGAATAGAGATGTTCTCCAGTGTACCGCATCCGCCGAGTATGCCACCCAGGGCGCCCACGTCATTCCGTAGGCCCCTCTCCCTCTTCCTCCGACTTCCCACCCCATCCAATCTCCCTCCCCATCCAATCTCCCTCCCCATCCAGTCTCCCTCCCCATCCAATCTCCCTTTCCCGCTCCTCCCCTTCTTCTCCCTCCCTACCTTCCGCCACACTCCAACCTACCGCACCCGCAGGGGAGGCGAAGGGTGGGGACGGGAGTGGCACCAGTGGTGTGGTTGCAAGGAGAAGGCGAGGGAGGGGAAGGATTCCGTGTGTACGCGATTCCGAATGAGGGAAGGGGAGGCTGCGGGGACCATTTGTCAAACGGAGGCCAATACGCGAGCATTCGTGATATGTCGGCGTACGTGACACCGCCGCACATGTGAAATGGGCAAATCGGGTCACGATGCACATAACATTCAAAACCCGATACGCATCAAAAGCAGGGGGGTTTAATGCATCGTTGGACAATCCGATACGATGACTTGTAAATAAAACAAGCAGGTTATAAAAGTCGTTCGCTGGTCCTATGAATTTTCTCTCTTACTCAAGGGAGCATAACTGCGACGCGGGTGTATTCGCATGAATTAATATGAATATTAATCTCCTTGTCGTCATCAAGGGTGTTCATGACTGTTATCCATTCACCAAGTACCCACTCAAGGCCTTTGGCTTTATTGCCTTCAAACACAAGTTACGTATTTCATTTATGCTGAGGTAAAAAAACGTAATGTCGGTGAATGTACAAGTTGAAATGCTACAACATCGTCATCTGCTAGATCAGCGTCATCATCATCAATTATATTATTGATAGATTAAAATTGAAATGGATACGAATCGATCAATATATATTCCCGTACAGTGTAATTGGAGGAATACCATTTTCCTTTTCGAATACTTTAGTGGATAAAAGTAGACCCAACAGTGATGCAGTTTTAGCGACAGCTAGAGAAACATTTTGTAATGAAATCATGGGAAATACTTGACGGTAAATAATTAAAACGTTTGAGGCATTCAAGAAATTAGAAAATTAAGATTTATCGCTTTGTGGTATTACTTAGCAAACCTCCTGTGGGAGATGATTCTTTGATGACAGCAATTCAATCATCGGCGGCTTATTTAATACACTATTAACGATTATAGTGTTGTGTATGTTTTTCTCTTTCTTACGAATTCGATTGCTAATTCTTTTTATCTTTTTCTGATCAACTGCGTAAAAGCTCCGACTTCCTAATTAATCATATAAAATGACGAAAACCTTCGACAAATACCAATCACTTAAGGAACTGTGTAAGTAAATTGTCGAATCTTAAATGAGTCGAGATTGAAAAGACTACACTATTTTTCTAGAAAATTCTCACTTCCTTCCATGCGCTGCATTGTGGGGGATAGAGGAGGCGTTGACAGTGGGTTCGAAAGTAGAAGAGACGTAAAGGAAGGAGTTTTCTTATTCCGATAGTTTCCTCTCAATTTCCTTTCCGTTGCTTCCAAATCTCATTTGTGTCCCGCTCCTTCATTCAGTTCTTCTTCCATCCGTTCAGTGCGATAGAGAGATTTTAACTTACATTCGTTCTGTGAGGGTAGGAAACTGCTGCTTACTAATTAACAGGAAAAACTCGCGGGGAAAAAAAGACCGTTGGCAAGGCGGGCAGCCCCGACCTTTCGTCGATAAGAATTGCCCTGCCATGTCTCGCCGCGATAAATTGCCCTGAGGAAGACTCTGGCTGTTGTCCCCGCTCTTTCTTGCTTCACTGAAAATAACAACGAAGAAGACTTCGTTACTACCTTCTCCTGCCCTTGTGTCCACAAAGACGAGGTACACGAGAAAGTTTAAAAGTAGGAAGTTATTTTTACCCAAATATTCTCCAAAATAATTGACCCTTAGTTTTTTTACGGGGAAAATTTGTGAAAGGAGTCAAAAGTTATTTTTACATATCTGCTTTTACAAACCCATTCGCAAACGGAAATGCGTTTTTTGTTGCTGTAGCCATACCGTAAAATTCCTAAAATATGACAAATAGCTCTAAAATTTAGCGGCATAATCTAAACTAAAATTTAGTTGCATTATAATTAAATTATTTATTTTATTCTATTTAAACTATTCTATTTATACTATTTATTTTTTATTTTAGTTTTCTTGGAACATATTTAACATGATGAATGAGAAAGTTTCTTTAAATATGGTTTCCTTTATGAGTCTTATAGTTTAAAAAATAATTTCATCTATTTATTTTTTATCACAATTAATGAAAAGTCTTAAAAGTCTCAACTATATTGATCCAGTTTAGCATATTTTTTTAGTCTTTGAGTTTTTAGTAGTTTAATAATTATCATTATGAACATTATGTATTCATTTCCATGCTTGCATTAAGATTTAACCAAACTTAATCTAAATTTACACAGAAATTTTTATGATCGAGTTATTTTTAAGGATAAATCATAATTTATTTAAAAATAATTTTGGAAATAAAGATGCCCATAACAATATAATTTCATTAGTTTTTTGCGAATAACAGCAATTTCAAGCCAATCAAGAATTTACTCAATCTTTATCATGCTGAGATATCTTTAATGATGTTCTACCAGAAAGAAGTCCTTATTGTTGCTGAAACTCATAAAAATCTTTCATGAAAAGATAATGTAAATAATAGTCAATGAATGATGGTGGATAACTAAAATATAACTTTTTCAGATCAGCTGTTAGGCGGTATTTACCGGATTTGGCAAAATGGCTACTGGCGATATTATTGTAGGGTACCCGTGAATTATTGGAATTTTTTTCGGGGTTTTGAAATGAAGAATAAAAAATTGGTTTTAACTAAGATTATACAGAATTTTTGTATTACAAATATGGTCATAGTACAATAAAACATGGGAACATTAGAAGCCATACTTTTCTTAATTTATGGTTATTACACTAATTATATTTGTTCTTCTTTGACTTGAACAGTTTGATGTTATTATATTTTTCTAGAATTAATTTACTCTACGGTTTTAAATTGTCTTCCATATATAGGGATTCATATCCTTTCACAAAAAATAAGAGATCTTGCCAATATGTTGCAGATATACTAAACACCATTTGATATTCCAAACAGTCCGAATATTTGATGTTAACCATTGCGGTGACATACAGAAAAAAGCAATTGCAAAGAGAAAATATGGTGCATTTTCAGTCGTTACTGAAACACGCTATGATTTTTTCATTTCCACTGCCGCAGTGTTTAGCCATATCTGATGTGCCAGAGTGTGACTTGCCTTATCAACACTCACTTCAGTTTTTATCCCACCCTTATCATCAAGGCCTTTATAATCCTCATTCATTTTAGAAGTCACTCATCTCAGCCAATTTTTTTGATGGTGAGAGGCTTTATACTTTGCCACTTTGCATGCAGACCCTTGTATCGAAAAGAGTGGAGATATTTCCTTCATAGAGCTCCGGCCATTGTCTTCCGCAAATATTAATTCTTTATGGAACCGTTCCAGACCAGACATTCTATTGTATACATAATATATTATATAGCATGCATATATACATAAAAAATTGTTATACGAGTACTTGTGCACACTCTAAAGACCAAATTAACGTAACAATATCCACGGATGCAATTTTAAACTTTCAGTGAATAACATATATACGAGTATATATATATATAAATATTAGGTAATCTACCGGTTAAGGTAGGTTTTTGGATGGACATAACTATCAAATAAATATTTTGTAACTCCAAACAAAACCCAACCCAGCAACCTAAATTACATTAGGTCCCTCTTCATCTCTGTGTACTTTTTTCCTCCCTTCATCCCGTCCAACTTCCCTATCCTGTTCCTACCCTTTCCTCGCTTGCCCAACATTCTCCCCTCTATTATCTTCTTCAACATTCCACTACCGCTCAATACGCCTTTCATCCATTTTTCCTGCCTCCATAGGATTTCTCTCAACAAACCCCTCTCCTCACCCACCATCTCCAGTACTTCTTCATTTGTTTTCCTTTCGGTCCATTTCACCTTCTCCATTCTTCTCCACACTCACATTTCAAAAGCCTCCAATCTACGTTTATCCTTCTGCTTCAGTGACCACGTTTCCGCGCCGTACATAGCTACGCTCCATATCAGAGTTTTTACGAGTCTTGTCTTAACATCTCTACTCAACGTCCCCGTCATCAACTCCCTCCTCCTTGAGAAAGCCTCCTTGCCTAGCGCAATTCTTCTCCTTACGTCCCTACCACTTTGACCGTATTGGTTCAAAACACTTCCGAGATACGTAAACTGTTCTACCTGCTCTATTTTTTTCCCGCCTATTTTAATGTTTAGCTTGGCCTTTTTATTTCTGGAAAATCGCATAACCTTTGTTTTACTAATATTGAATCTCATCCCATATCTATCGCACTGAAACTTCAATTCACACAGCATTGCTTGCCACCCCTTGGTTGACTGAGTAAGTAATGCTTGGTCATCAGCAAACCTAACCGATTTTACGGATTCCCCTCTGACTTTCATTCCTACCTCCAGTTCTTCCCATGCATCTTTAATCATTTCCTCCACATATACGTTGACTAGCACCGGTGACGATGGGCAACCCTGCCTTACACCATTTCCTAACACTGCGCATTCGAACTATCCGTTCCACAGTCGCACTTGAGCAGTCTGAGACATTTACAGGTTGCGGATTAGCCACATGTCCCTCCAATCTATTATCTATTCCTATTTTCTGCAAATAAACTCATTGGTTTTTCCCAATTCACTCTATTAAACGCCTTTTCGAAATCTACCAAACAGACAAATACGTCCTGATTTTATTCTGTATTCCTCTCGATTAGTGATCTCATTACTGTAATTGAATCACACGTGCCTCTCCCCTCCCTAAAGTTAAACTGATCATCGCCTAAGTAATCATTTTCCCTACCCTCTATCTTATTGTTGATGATCCTGAGAGCACTTTAGCTGCGTGGGATACCAAACCTATTGTTCTGTAGTAATCGTATGATGTAGCCTTTACCTTTTCCGAATAGGAAGTAACAGGTATCTCACAAAAACTTCCCACCAGATTCCTTCCTCGTAGATGCTACGAATCAAGACCATGTAGTATTCTTCCCACATTTTCCTAAAAATTTCAAAAGTTCCACAGGAATGTTGTCTACCCCTCACGGCCTTATTTGCTTTCATCTCCCTTAATGCCCTTTCTCTTTCATCGTATAGTATGTCTGGACCTAAGCTATCTTACTCTACGTCATGTTTCTTTTCTATGTCTAACCTTGTTGGCCTAAGTTCTTTACCATATAAGGTTTCTATATGTTCCCTCCATCTCTCTTGGATCTTTTTTGTTTTACCTATTATCTTACCCCGTTTATCTTTAACTGTTTGCCCAGATCTTGCCTTCTTACCGACCGATAATAACTTAACCTTGCTGTAGAGCGCACCAATTTCACCCTTCGTCAGTAAACTTTTTATATTTTCGCACTGGGTCATCCACCATGCTCCTTTAGTTTTATTTTCTGCCCGTCTCAAATTATTATTTGACTTTTGCACTTTTTTCTCTTAACTCTGTGCTTTCATTCTTCCATTTTCTTCCCTCATCCATATTAGTAATCATCTCATGTGTGATCCATGGTTTCATTCTCCTGTACCCAGTTACAAGTTCCCATAGTTTATTTTGCTGCTTTCGATATCACTTCCTTGATACAATCCCATTTTTCTCCGATAGTACTCAGCTCTTAACCGTAATCAATGATTTACTCTACAGCCTGCTGATACACCTTTTTTGTCAATCCATTTAATGCTTCTACATTTTATCACCTAATCCGCCGCCCCTGCCTCATCATTTTGAAACTCACACTTCATTTCATAACAACTAAATACCGGCCAGATTCCGCATCCGCTCCCGAGAAGCTGTGCGAATTTATCATTATACTGTTCCTAAACCTATGCGTAATGAGAATATCATCTAACTGATACCTTTCAGAGTCACCTGGAATTTTTCATGTATACCTACGCCTTTTGTGGTTTCTGACCCATGTGTGTGGTGATGAATAGCCCCTGTCTCCTGCAGAACTCAATTGCTTTCTCTCCCCGTTCATTCCTCATGCCTAACCCATAATCCCTCACCTCACCACCATCTCTTCCTTCGCCTACCGTCGCATTCCAATCCCCCATCACTATCAAATGTTTACCTGCAGTAACACACGCGATTATATCCTATAACTTATCGTACATCCTAACGACTTCTTCCTCCTTGTGGTATCTACCTATTGTGGCATGTATAGTATGTCTGGACAATGACCAATTTCGTCGCTTCTGCTTTAATCTCTATTACTAAAATTCTATTCGTTGCTTGCTCTATGTTGACTACGCTTCTTCCTACATGCAAGTACACGAATAAAGAGTGAAAAGGGATAGAAATGAACATTAGGGAAAATCACAAGAGCTCCATATATAAAGAATCGGCCGGGTAAATCAAAGGTCCATGATTCAAGACCCAGTGAAAGAACTATTCTTGGTTGTAATTCGCACCCTTTCACCTTTTGCACAAACAATGTGTCAGCAATTCATCTTTGTATCCACCCATAAATAAATATATGTCCCCAAAATCTAAAATCTATAAATGTATAGTATATCCGTGCGTGAATGCTTTCTCCGTTTCGCGGGTTTCCATGCTTAAATATATTTAATAAAGGAAGTATGTTCGCAAACGGATATATACATATATATATATATATATATATATATATATATATATATATATATATATATATATATATATATATATATATATTTGGAAAAGACGCTCTCCGGCGACGCACAAACACACAAACACTAACACAAAAAACACCACACACATAGAAACATAAAAGAAGGACACTTACATTGGATATTTACGTTTCGACGGCACGGCCGTCGTCATCAGATTCTGATGACGACGGCCGTGCCGTCGAAACGTAAATATCCAATGTAAGTGTCCTTCTTTTATGTTTCTATGTGTGTGGTGTTTTTTGTGTTAGTGTTTGTGTGTTTATATATATATATATATATATATATATATATATATATATATATATATATATATATATATATATATATATATATATATATATCCGGCGACGTAAAACACACGGATACAAAATATGCAACACACAGAAACATAAAGAAAGGACATTCACAGTATGTATTGACGTTTCTGACTCAATACATACGTCATTACAATTGAAACGTCAATACATAGTGCGAGTGTCCTTTCTTTATGTTTCTGTGTGTTGCATATTTTGTATCCGTGTGTTTGTGTGTTTATATATAATTACACACAGACACAAATATGTATATATATATATATACATATATATAGACCTGCATATATATATTATACATACATATATATATATATATATATATAGTCACAAACATTCGGATATGTATAAAATTAATGATAATTCACAGCATTTCCTCTGTGCTCTTCGTGGAAGATATCTTTTGTTCATGAAATCTCCTTGATAAAATAAACCCATGTATTCTGCGATAAATTTCCTATGAAGGAAAAGATAACGCATCAACGCTAGCGATTTCGAAATTGCCGGTTTTTCCTTCTTTTAAGTTGATTGGGTACCATTTAGTGCTTGAATGAGGGAGACTGTGAGACAAAAGACTTTGGAGAACGTGACAATAGTTAGTGGAAAAAATTGAGTTGTGATATGAAATTTGAAACAATAGTTCTGATTATGCGAATCCCTCTGGATATAATTAGAGATGAATATGGCCATAGAAATGTCGCTAATTTCAGAATAGAATCATTTTATAATGATGAGTCAGAGTGCGTTATCGTGTACTGCATTTTTTTGCTTCTTTTCTCACTACAAGGCTTTCTGTATTAAATGTGATGATGATCTAACTTATTTTATCTGATTACATGTGGTATAATTATCTTGAAACTAATAATATTATTGTCAAATTTGCTAGTTGGACTTATTTTGCATTTACTATTGAAAATATTTCCACCTTGTAAATATTCTGGAGCAAATATTCGTTTATGTATATATTATCGGTGGAGGAGTTAATGTGGAAAATTTAATAACAAACACTATCGGTTTTAACCAAGAATGTTTGAGATTAAAATATAAATAAAATATGTTTTACTATGTTTGATTAACAATTTTTACTCCTTAAATAAAATAGTGCATGTAATATTCTAGTTAAGGCGTCTGGTGGACACTTTTACTACAAACCAAATAATGGTTTCAATATATTACGAAGCTCTCTTGCGGATAAATAAATACCCATTTTACAAAACAGCCATCGGATAAGAAATCTGCAGAATCCACTTGCTCTCATCAAGTAATTAGCCTCCCTCAGAAACCTATATTTAAATAAATTTCTATTTCAAAGCAAAGAAGTTGTTGGCAAACCGAGTCATTAAAACCCATTTTCACCATGTCTTTAATTTAACAAGGACTTCCCACAGTATTAAAAGGATGTCTCCTTGAAGACATTTACGGATAAAGATGAGAGAAGAGGAGGCATACCCGCCTATGTTGCATTCTTCTTCAAACACAGTCATCCGTGAAAATGAGGTAGTCTTCAGAACGGGAGAAATTAGGGTTGGGAACCAAGGAGTAAATGCTGGCTGTATCCGCTTTGAATTTTGGGAAACAAAGAGGGACAGGTTAAAGGAGAGAACTACAAGAAGGTGAAACGATTACATAGCTCGCTTATTGAAATGTCCTATCCTCTTTCAACTTTTGGTTAGAGTGATCCGGAAACGTCCACATTTTCGTAGTTTTCTCTCGGCTCTCTGTTTCTGTTTTTCCATCCTTATATTTTGTCAGTCTAATTAGATGTGCGTGTAGAAGTGGAGAAATATACAGTGTTGCTTCAACCTCGTTCTGTTTCTCTCACGTCTCGCCTTATTCCGGCCCTACACTTCCTAATTTACCCCGCCCCACCGACTTTTCCCGACCATTTTGCTGTCTGCCTCGTCAGCTTACGCCCCCACTTTCCTTCCCCAGCCTTCGTCTTTTATCCTCCATTGGCCCTTTCCCCCATCTTTCCCTCTCAAATTCCATCCTCCACTTCGTTACACCTCCTCATCCGGCTCGTTAAGCTTGCCGAAGACACCGCCCCCCTTTACTCTCTCCCGCGCATTCCCCCCTCCACTCGTTCCCGGAACGCCCTCTCCTCGAATCCAGCTCTACATCTCCACTTCCTCTCTCTCCTTCCAGTAGTTTTCTCTTCCTCTATCATTTTTCGATATCTCTAAGCTTCCACTATATTTCTCTGCATATTTTTACTCCTCACTCTTTCAAATTATTACTTGCCTGTCTCATTGTAATGTTATCTTCTGCAGTCTTTATCCTAATTACGTATTTTTTTTGCGTCTAGTAATCTTCGATTCTTGTGCCTCGCCCCGTGTTAAGTATTCTACATCGTCTGTTTCTTCCTGAAAGTTCATCCTTTGTTCTGCCTTTTAATCTCCATCATCATCATGATCACCACCATTTCACAGACTTGAAGCCTCATGTTTTATCTAAAGCTCATATGTTCACTCACGCATTGTATTTATTTGTCGAATTCTCTAATTCTGGAGTTTCAATCTCCCACCCTTCCAGGGAGGTCCTCATTTTCTGTTTATTCTACTTTCATCACCTTCTATTCGAAAAAAAACATCGTTCTCCATGCCTTCATGAAATTCTCTCTCTTTCCTCATCTCGTTTGCATGACTTTGGTCCATTACTCGTGCTCAGCCAGGTCCCTTTTTATTTTCCTTAGCATTTTCGCTTTCCTCGTTATGGCAGTTCTCATATCATCCAATTTCCTTTCCATCTCGTCTTCTCCCATCCGTTTTCTCTGTTTTTTTGTGTATGTCCCCCCAGTTCCCCATTCCACTTCTTATTTTTCTATTCCCCACCTTACTCTCCGCCAGTTCATGGTCTACCCCTCCATTGCCCATGCAGCCTCCCTCCTTCCGTTCAGCCCCGCGCGCTCCACCCACCCTATTTCCTCTGTGCAGCTTTCCCATGTTACTGTCAGACCCGCGTCTTGGTTCATTAGCCGCCCTCCCTCGCAGATTCGTGGAATTGGCGGAGAAAATAAGGAGCAGCAATGAGGAGTTGGAGTTGGGAAGGAGGAGCGGGTTGGTTGGGGAGGGAAGGAGCGGAGATATGGGAGAGAAATAGGAGGAGGGAGAACAGGGGCGTTATGAGGGAGAATGGTCGGGTGAAACTGAGCGGCGCGGAAGAAAAGGATTGAGGATGGAGTGTTTAGAAAATGTTGCGAGAGGAATTTGCAACGCTTTCCCGCTCTATCTGACACAGCGCTAAGGGTCTTACTGTGTTACGAAACAAGATTCGTTGAGAAAGCTTTCCCTTCCATTACTTTCGCTGAGAAAAACGTCTTCAAATCCCATCACGTGCTTGGCACACTCCAACGAGGTAATAGGCAAATGAGGAGTTCTTGTTCCTGACTGCTAAAAATGTTTCACCTTTTCCGAAGAATACTGATTTTCTAGTCAATATAATCGATTGTATTATCTAATTTAATGATAGAAATGGTGACTTAGTCATGACAGAAAGTTTTAGCTAATTTTTTGGGGTCCTAAGTGATATAATTATTAATGTGATGTTAATAGTTGGCCAATATGTTTTAAGTTTCTGTAGTTGCATACAGAAATAGAATTTTAGATTTCTTTGGGGTAGAATAAGAATGTTGTAAGCTTAATCGCAATAATGTAATACTGCTAGGGAAAACTGCTCTAATTCGGAAATCGTTCTGTTAGATGTTTAACCAACGCTTTCGGAACTTATTAAATATTTGCAATTTGCAGAGTGACTAGCCACCAACGGCTTTGATATGCTTTTCAGTTTATGGACTCGAAAAAAAAAATATATATATAAATAAATGAATATATATATATATATATATATATATCTATATATATATATATATATATATATATAAAGTGCCTATTTTGGAGTCAAAGAAAGTACCAGCCATGGTTAAATTACTCATAAATGGCCTTTTATTTGTGAAAACAATGAAATTAACAAATTTAAAAACTAGGTCCAATTGCAGCTTTTAACTTATAAAGTGAATTAGACAACTTGAGTTGAAGTGAAGAGGGATGAGGAAATATTATGCGTGTAAAATGCCAACTTTTTTGGAGGGCTTGCACATTTAGAGTTTTTAATGCCGGTAGAAAGTGAGAGATTTTCCATTGGAGTCATGCTGTAGTTTATTCCAACACTTACAACTTTAAATTAATGATCACGTATACGCACGGCTTTATCGGACTTTTTCGAAGAGGTATTGATTTCTACCCAAAACCCAGGCTGTCGGAGAGTTCATGTGGATCAGATCAACGGGAAGCTCAGCTGCTTCAAGTATACACTTAAGGGTCGAACTTTACTATCTGAAATATTGACTGACTTTGAAGATTAATTATCTCTTGAGAGCGGATGCATATCGAAGGTTATTTGCTATTTAAAAGTACCTTTGACTTTATCCTCTTATTAATGTCCCATATTTTGCAGTGGTACTATTTTATTATTCTTTCAATTTGGTTATTTTTCTTAATCTGAATCGTCTTTTTATTTTTAAATGAGAACTATTTTATATTTCGTTGGCCAAGTCAACACATCGTGTAATCAGAAAAGTACAACAAAAAATTACTCATAAGAACGTAAAGTTTATAAGTTTAATTCTCTCTTACGAAGCCAAAAAGTATTAGCACCTTGTTTCTCCAGCTTAGGTACATTTTGGAATTTATAGTTTTATTTTTCTAAATAATATATTCTCTTTTTCAGATGAGTTTACTTCCGCGAGGAATCTAGACTCTTTCGGACTTCACTTGGTGTTGAGGATTGCCGATTCCATCTTAACTTCAAAGGTAATTAAATAAATTTGCAAGTAAAGATGCATGATGCATACCTATTTTGTATATCTTTAAATTTTAATCATTATCATATCCATTCTTAAAACCTACTATTCAGCGGGAAAAGTTTACACAGCAATCGTTGGCACGACCACGGCATGACTTTTTTGCTATAGGTGTAAAGAATTCTTCAATAAGTATTTTGAAAATGAGTACTCACTACTAGAGTGGAAGTTGAATTCTGAAGGATTTAGATGTTCCTTGGCAGTGAATTGTGTCAATATTTCCGAGTAACAATGGGTAGATTGGGGAGAAGACATAAGACGTGAGCAGCGGAGTAATCGTACAAACTGTTTCTGGGTTTGTATGGATGGAGCTTTTCCGTTTTTCTAAGAGTACGAAGAAGGATAGAAGCGAAATGAGAAACGTGAGGAATATATGGCTTAGAGCTAATAGTCTAGAGTGGAATCACAACCTGAATCCCCCAATGGATCTGCTTTCTCAATCATTTATTCAGGACTTGGCTTGTTTTATCCGAGCTTAATTTCTGGAAGTTGTTCAGTATTCTTTTTGGAATGTGCCAAGGCGGATTTAGGAATTCTTATTTTCTTTTCAACTGAGTGCTCTTATTGCTAATATCCTATTTATTTTCAATGTATTGCGTCCTATTTTGTATTAAATGAAATTGAGCAGTGATTTACGGGCACCATAGCCTTCAATCACATATATAACATTGGTATATTGCACTTATTTTTAAAGGAAAATTAATGGAAATAGTGGAGAGAAATGATAATTAACAATGTGATTTTCACAAATGTAAATAGCATTTCTCTCCAAAATGGCAAGATTCCATAAAGTTAAGCCTGAAACTATGCGGTTCTTCAATAAAAATAGCTTTTTGTGTGTCAGTTATCTTATATTTTGCCATTTAAGTACATGTTTAACATTTTATTTGATTCTAACGGAGACTTACAATAGACCGGTTGAATAATTTGAAAATAAAGGATGTTTCCTGATGAGATTTTCGCCAGAAAAAAAGTAGATCACGGAAGTGACTAACCGGAAAAGAATAGTAGTGGATTTTCCCAATTGATAATAATAACGTTATCCCGTTTTTCCATTAGTTCTTATTAGTCAAATGTTTTTTCGATGATTTCAGGGGTATTGTATAGGTGGAGATTAAGATGATTCAAAAACAAGCTCTGAATATAAATTAAATATGTACTTGTTCACCGCATTGAATGTCTCTGTGTGTCATTTTTCTTTATGGGTCCTAGCATTTGCGTTTATTTATCTTTTTAATATTTTTGTTTCGTCTTCATTCATTAGATAAGCATATTCTTAGTATAATTAAGTATTTTAAATAACGTGGAATTAATTATCCTCTGTTCACTGAAAAGTTTCCTTGCATATCATGTCAATGTTACGTATCAAAATTGTTGCAACATTTTAGATTTTTTATGAATAAAATAGTACGAGAAGTTTCAGGGTTTCGAGAAGGAATCTAACGTAATCCACAAATAGTAATTTACAAAGGGCATTGACTTTAAGGATAGGTTATCGCCCTTTTAATAAAATCTTCTTTAAGGAAAAATTTACTCCTTGTTATCCAATGGAAATGCACACTCCGTTGTTAATCTTCCCTTGGAAATGGATCACTGAGTCTACCTCATTATTCCTTTAACTTGCAATTGGTCTCCGTTTCCAAGTTCGATGATCCAGGACGAAAGCAAATAAGTAGAGAAATAAAGTTAATTTCTCTCCAGTCGAATTAGATCAGGAATAGAGTGCGGCATTTCCTCCTTGCAGGAACACATTTCGTTATGTGAGCGTAGGGCAACAAAAGGGGCGGTCTTAAGGTCACCAGTTTCTCCCAAATCCCCTTTTGCCAACTCGATTTGCTTTGTTTTTTTTAATCCCACTCAAGCCACGGATGTTTTTCATTAATTAAAGTCATTATCGTCGGGAAAATTTCAAGAGCCGTGCCAAATTGCCGCGGGCACGCAAATCCCCGACGCTGATAGGTGGATAAATGGGGCCAATGGATTGGTCGAGGCCGGACCCGGACCTTCGAACCAAATGATCGAGTTCTGTTATTAGCAATGGACATTTATTGGGTAAAACGAATTAACGCGAGAGCGCAAAATACGTTTATTTTATAACGGTTAGTGAAATAAATTGCTATGATTTTGTCACAAAATCCCTTACCTTTTCCAAGAAACTACGGTATATGCTGCAACAGTAAATTTTAACGGAACCATCCGCTAATATGCATTTCAACGCAACGATTTCAGAGTATAACACTTATTCGCCTCGACCGGGATTAGAACCCGGATTCCTTGATTCCAGAATTTAAAAGGAAGTTAACTGTCTAATGCACTTGGCCGGACATCGGGGGATCCGGGTTCGAATTCCGGTCAAGGCGAGATGTTTACACTGAAATTGTTACATCCATTACCTTGTTTGTGTGGGCATATTTTGGAAACAAATATCATTTTCCCGTGCCTTGGAAATCTAGGTGTGCCCTATAGTTAAAAAAATATATTAGTATTATATTAATAATAAAATAAAAAATATAATGGGATCTTAAAGTATCACTTTTTTATCTTTCCTTTCTCTTTCCTGTAACAAGCAGCATCCCCTTGTTCAATTTCCTAAGTTCAACCCTATCGTTTAAAGGGCCTTAAAAATAAAATCTCCTCCGTATTTCTTAGCGATTTATGGCAAGGTCAACATTACTTGTATATTTGGTAAAGGGTAATTGTTTCGTTAGTATACGGAGTTTCTGATCCGTTCATGCAAAAAATTATTTATTGATAAATATTTGTAGGTAAAGCATTCATTCCACCAGCAATCATTTACATCATCAATCGAAAGAAAATTATACATATTGGATATGACCCTTCATATAATATATTTAAAATGGTTCTCATATTGATAATTTTGGAAGAAAAGAAAATATCACTATTTGGCAATTTTTTAAACTTATGTTATAGTTAATCGTTTATAAATACTTTTATATTCTAGATAGAGAGAGAGGTGTAATACATGTATTTAACTTAGAATTTTTTGACGCAATCAATTTACTTTTTAAAAATGAATTATGCATTTCTCGCGACTATTATTTTAGTTTATTAAATTAGTGTTACGTAAATGAATCAAAGCGCACAGTAGGTTTTTTGCACTCATAAAACCTGAGTACATTTCAAGGGCAATAAATTATGTGAGTCTCTTAAGGATACTTGTACAAGGTTCGTGTCCAGAGTAGACATTGTATTATATTACGTAACCTCATAATATGCGGATGGTATTACATGTATTGTTAGCCCTGGTGCTAATTTAAATATGGATTTAAAAATATTCGTGGCTTTCCTGTCAAGGATAAACCTTTTGATTTTAATCATTTGGATACCAGAAGCATGTGTAATAGCTAAATAACTCTAAGCTCAAAACGTATACCTAAACATTCTCGCGTGTAAACAAAACAAGAGACGCACGCATTTCCATCGACTGATTGGACCTTTATTTTCTGTGCGCGTCCTACATTCCCGAAAAGGAAATCGACTGGAAACTCTGAGCGTGAAACTGTACGCGTTTTTTTCACCAATGATTGTGGCGTGACTGCTCGAAAGCCTCCAAATATCGAGAGAGGGAGGAAGGGTTTGGGGAAGAGGAAGTGACGGTGAGAGGTAGAAAGTACCGCTCAGCGAAAAAAATGCATTCAATGCATTCACAAGAGGAGGGGGAGACCGTGGAGGAAGAAATGACAGGAGAGAGAGAGAGAGGGGGAGGAAACAAGGAAAGGGAAAAACAAGTGCAGAACTGTAAACAATAGGTGTAGGGAAAACAAAGAGATTGACGTGTACGAAAGTGGAAAGATCGATTTTAGAGATTTGGGAATATCAGTGCATCCAAATCAGAGAATAGACAAAGAAAAGAAAATGTTTGGCCAACTGTTGTTGTAAGTATTTACTTATTGCCATTGTTAACAATTTCGTTGTTTGTAATATCATAATTTAACCGTGCTGAGTTGGACCAGGAGATAATGTTTTACAATACATGGCTGCTGTTTCATGGTTTGATCTGTGCAAAGTCGTTTTACGTAATGATGTTTACTATCACCATCGTTGAAGAAGATAAAATATCACTTAGCTTCTCATACGTATTGAAATTTATTTTACCCGGTCCCCTCTACTATTGATATGTATCAGCTCTAGCGTGTGTATTATACGGATTTTGCATCCTTGGGATGTTAACTGTTAGATAATTGATTTCCATATCTTATTTAAAGAACTTCCTATTCAAAAAAGCTAATTAAAATGGCTCTTAAGATATATTTTCTCAGAGTTTAATGAATGAAATTCTGGTTAAGTAGAATGCCAATTGAGAAAAAAAACTTGATTCTTCAGAGTTAACTCGAATTTAATAGAAATTATTTTACTAAAAATTGATACGTGTGTTTAGCAAGATCTCGTATAAACAATATTTTGTTATTAAGATTAATCGTTAGTACATTATCTCCCTCTAATCCCGAAATGCAAATGTTAAAGTCAGACCACTCTCAATGGTAGATTGACATTCAAAGTTTTAAAAGTAAATTATAGGGATAGTTGCACGCTATGAAGAATTCATACAATTTGATGACTTAACTGGTGGCACATAAATCATGTTTATATGATTTTGATGGTAAATTACCTTTTAATTACTGTGTGCTTTGATCATATTTTCTCATACAGTGCAATGCAAAGGTACAGGAGGTCTTCCCTGGTATGCTACAAGCACTTGACTGCGGCATGCACGCTAAGACATGCCAAATGGATAGATAACTGTCGGATAAATTTTTAATACTTGACTCTACTTTTCTCGTTGCTGTGTAAATTTTCCTCATTGCAACAATCACTGTGTAAAAACATGAAGAAACCATTCCTATTACATAAACATGAGATAAAATTAAACGCTCAGCAAAATAATCAGAGTAAATGGGTCTAGGAAAATGAAAGCAACTCCAAGACGGAATAGTAATGGGAAAAATAGGGAGTAATAATGATTCCTGGGCATTGTGGTGCGTGGCGTGAATGAAGGAAGTGAGCATGGGAAGTTGAGGGGCAGTTGAGAGTTTCAAATTATTCGGATGACAGTAGATCATATTTCGTTTGAAGAAAACTTTACTCGAAGAGAACCTGGTGGATTCAGTAATAAATTGCTCAATAAACAAGCGGTAGATGGTTAATAGAAAGAGTAAAGAAAAGAGGGGTAGGATCTGGTGATGTAATTCTGCTCCAAGTATTTAGTACTACTCTGGAGAAAAATGAGTGATGAAAACCTCGAAAAATACATGTAGTTTTATTCCTCTCTTTCCACATACAAGACGGAGGAAACTCCCAACTGTTTAGTTCGGTGGATGTGGGGATGGATAGTGAGGGGATAAAGCTAACGGGGTGGAGAAGTTTTGCGGGGAGGCCTTCAGGAAGGGGAGGTCGAATGTTTTGAAGGAAATGGCCTTAATGCGATTTGCACGATTCCTCTCATTTGATTTGACGTCGCGGAGGGGGTGGCAACCCTCCTGTTCTGCTCCCCGGTCCTCGCAATCTTAACCGTCCGCTCCGCATCCCACTACCACCACCAACCAACCTCTCGCTGCCGAAGACAAGGGGTTGGCTTGGGCAAGAACCGGGAGGTGGGCGGGGAGGGGTGTAAGAGAAGAATTACTGAGACTAAAGAGGGGTGGAGGGAGTGTGCGGAATGCGGTGGCTGCCAGCAGTGCGTAAGCTTCAGAACTAAGTGGGAAGAGGGAAGGAAGGGATGGCGAAGGGTAGAGCGGTGTCGGGGCAGGAGGGAAAATGGCTCGAGTTCAGCTTTGGTAGGGGTGGGGTAGAGAGAGGAGGCGAAGGGCGGCTGGGGTTTGAAAGGGGATGGATTTGCCCTCCAAGAATTTAGCGTGTGGGTGAGGGAGTGAGTCTCGAAGAAGGCGGGTCTGGTTCTGGCGGTGGAAGTGTTTGGGGTAACTGGAGGGAATGGGAGAGTGGGATGGGGGGTGGTCATTAAGGCCTGGCGTTGATTTCTATTGGCCGACTGAACTTGATTGGATGGATGCTAAGTTTGCGGAGAGTTAAAAAAAAATGTAGGAATGGAGAAAACGGTAGGATAAAGAATACTCGATTAAGGAAGAGCATTGTGTGTTTATGCATTATTTATGACTTCTCCTTCGCTCTCTACGCTCCAATGTCTTTCAAGACAGTGTTTTGGACTGAGACGCAGTACATCAAGGTCCTTTTGTTTCTTCGGTGAAATGGAATTCCCTTTATTTTTTTGCATCCATTGCAGATAGTCGAATATTATTGAATGATTTTTGAAAATAAGAGACATAATTCTATTAAATTGGATTTTAGAGCGAAAATACGAAACCAAAATTATAATCTAAGCGGAGAGTCATTCTATTTGATGGAATGTCAGTTATTTGTGCCATGTGATCAAATATCCTTTTTCAAGGATTTTAATGATTATTTCAATCCAGTGGGCAGGAGTGTACATACCACTCTCGCAGAATTAAATATGCGCAATTTACGTCGGTTAAAATTTTTAGTGAAGCGGTATTATACTATATACTTATTTTTAAGCCTCTTTAAAATAAGAACATATATATTTATGTCGAAATGAAATTTTAAATAACAATATTTTATTAGGTTACTTTCCGCACATGGAAACAGATTGGAAGATTATATTCGAATAATATTCTTTGTGGCTTGGGTCTTCTGGTTATGAATGTTCTTAATATTTGAAATGGTCTGATAACAGTACCTCTTCCCTGGCCTCATTTATTTTAAATACCTAATTTTTGACTGAACTTGTTGCGATCAAAAACAAGTATTAGTAAATTATCAAATGACAAAAATGAATTGTATAATATTATTATTTATTTTTATTTTAGCTTGTTGATGAATGACGACTAATTTAACCAGCTTGTCATATAGTTTAAGATTATTTTTGTCAACTAACTTCGCTAGACGTTTCACTATTCAGTAATTTGTTTTATTTGGAGAAATGGCTATTTTTAGATGCTGAAAAAAATTTACTGTTTTGACCAAGTTTTGACCAATTCATTATTCGTATAGAAAAGCTATTGTGCCCAAAACAGTTTGATCATCGCCAGCAAATCCATCGCAACACACATATATGTATGTGTATATATATATATATATATATATATATATATATATATATATATATATATATATATATATATATATATATATATACACACACACACATATATATATGTATACATATGGACTACTACATGGACTCCCTCCTATGGACTACAACCTTGACGTGGTGGAAGGGTTTGTGCGTTCCGTTGACTCCTAGAGCTTTCTGGCAGGAGTAATAATAATTGCTCCCCATAGGGTCACCCGTACCAGATAGGTCAAAGGTTAGGAGACAGATGAAAGGTAGTCCATGCAGTGTCTGTTCCTCAGAGAGGCGGCTGCAAAGGCGTCTGACCCCAGTGGGGCGGCCATTAAGTGATGGTGTCACGTTAAAAACACTACTGAGGAAGGCAACGGGAAACCACCTCTATTATTATTCCCAAGATTTATTTGATAATCACAATAGATAAAATTGAGTCTTGGCACCTGCGAGACTCGGCCCAAGCGGCCGTGTGTTATTCTCGGCAGCGTGGGAGGCAAGGCCTCCGCGGTCGTCATCCCACGAAACCTTTGCAGGGGAAAACCGACAGCAGCAGGACGGAAGACGCAGAAGAAGAAGACGAAATTAGTTAGAATAGGAACATGGAATGTTAAGACAATGTCGAGCACAGGCAAATTAGAGAATATCAAGCGAGAGATAGAAAGGGGAAATATAGACATTTTAGGTCAATGCGAGGTGAGATGGAAGAATAGCTGGGATTACTGGGGTGATAATTATAGAATAATATACAGCGGCGGGGACGAGAGCCAACGAAGGGTGGCCATAATCTTAAATAAAGTGGTAGAAAGAAGCGTAGTCAATGAAGGCGGGGAGAAAGCAATTGAGTTCTGCAGGAGATAGGGGCAAGTCATCACGGACACATGGTTTAGAAACCACAAAAGGCGTAGGTATACATGGAAATTGCCAGGTGACTCTGAAAGGTATCAGTTAGATTTTATTCTCATTACACATTCAGGTAGGTTTAGGAACAGTAAAATGATAAATTCCACAGCTTCTCGGGAGCGGATGCGGAATCTGACCGGTATTTAGTTGTTATGAAATGAAGTGTGAGTTTCAAAATGATGAGGCAGGGGCGGCGGATTAGGTGATAGAATGTAAAAGCATTAAATGGATTGACAAAAAAGGTGTATCAGCAGGCTGTAGAGTAAATCATTGATTACGGTAAAGAGCTGAGTACTATCGGAGAAAAATGGGATTGTATCAAGGAAGTGATATCGAAAGCAGCAAAATAAACTATGGGAACTTGTAACTGGGTACAGGAGAATGAAACCATAGATCACACATGAGATGATTACTAATATGGAGCAGGGAAGAAAATGGAAGAAAGAAAGCACAGAGTTAGGAGAAAAAAGTGCAAAGAGTCAAATAATAATTTGGGACGGGCAGAAAATAAAGCTAAAGGAGCATGGTGGATGACCCAGTGCGAAAATATGGAAAGTTTTCTGAGGAATAGCGAAATTGGTGTGCTATGGAGAGATATGGAGCGTAGCTGCGGAAACGTGGTCATTGAAGGATAGACGTAGATTGGAGGTTTTTGAAATGTGGTTGTGCAGAAGGATGGAGAAGATGAAATGGACAAATAGGAAAACAAATGAAGTACTAGGTATGGTGGGCGAGGAGGGGGTTTTTTTATGGAGAAATCCTAAGGAGGTAGGAAAAATGGATGAAGTGTTTATTAATCGGCAATGGGATGGTGAAGATTCTAATAGAGGGGAGAACGTTAGGCAAACGAGGAATGGCAGAAGTAGGATGAAGATGTTGGCCGGATGAAGGGATGAAGGAAGTGCTCAGAGATGAAGAGGGACTTAATGTAGAGAAGGTTGACGTATTGTGTTTTATTAGGAGTAGCAAAATATTAATTTGTTAGTTGTGTCCTTCCAGAACTTACCTTAACCGGTGTATTACTTGATAATAATAATTATATATATATATATATATATATATATATATATATATATATATATATATATATATATATATATATATATATATATGTGTGTGTGCGGGTGGTCTAGTGGGTAGAGGGTTGGACTACTGACCGGAGGGTCCCGGGTTCGATTCCCGGGCAAGGCACTTTGGGAACCTGCAGCTCCACCCAAGCTAGTTGATTTTTCGGGTACCAGATCTTCCTGGGAAACCATAACCGGCACAGGGAAAGGAACTGGCCCCCCTACCCTGATGTGTGAATATTCACACGCCGTCGGGCTTGGTACATGGGTGAGCTCTACCATCACCTAATAAACCGACCTTCGGGTTGATTACTGTGTTTTATATGTGTGTGTGTGTGTGTGTATTTGTGTACTAAATATCCATATACTTATATTCACACATACATATTTAATAATTATTATTATCTTCTTAGTGTGTTTAATTCCTACTATCAGCTAATATTAAATAAAGATGGATATTTGATAACATTATCTAATTTTTCACCTCGTATCCGGGAACATTGGTGTTTTATGTTTTACCTCATTCCACTCATATTGGTAAAGTTTTCATATCAAATCTGCCGGACTCCGAAGAACACCTTACGACATGTTTTTTTCACAGAACCTAACTCCCTTTACCGATAAATATTTTATCCCAAAATCTCTCGTCTTCCAATCTTTTTTCGTGTGACGCATGGCTTTTTTCACCTTGTCTGCCGCCATTCTGCTCGCCATAAATCCAGTCTTATCGCATTCATGAACAAATTCGAGCATCAAATTGAGTGGGGAAGATTGCGGGTTCAGGTGTGACGCGTAACACGGGGATCGATAGGCGTTCCAGAAAAGGCGAACACACTTCGGCGTCCCGGGATATTTAAGGGGGAGCGGAAGAGGGGAGCAAAGGAAAGAGGAAGGGATGTGGTAAAGAGAAAGAGAGAGACCTAGAGGACGGAAGGAAGTAAGTCAAAAAGATGGATGTTGAGAGGGGAAAAAAGGAGATAGAGAGAGAGACAGAGAGAGGAAAATTGGGAGTTAGTGTTGAGAGGAGGAAGCATAGTACGCAATGGGAAAGCAGCTATGTAGGAGAGGGGTCGGGTGAAGGAAGGGTTGGGAGATAAAGGCACGGAAGGGGAAAGGGTATGGCAAAACCAAAGTAATTGCATATATCCCGATCTGACATCCGATGGAAAAAGGAATGAAAATGGTTATGCGTTATCGGGAAGGATTCATGGCAAGTTAAAGGGTGACAGAAACGATATCGCGTGGGCGTGCGTGTATGTTCAAAGATAAGTCAAGGGAAACGAAGGATAATTGGTTGGGAGGGAGATATGTAAAACGGAAGAGAGAAAGTGACGAAGAAAGGCGAAGAGAGACGAGCACGTTAAAAAATGCGAGGGTACTTTAGAGGGAAAAGTGAAGGGAACGGACGGATGTAGTGGATGGAGAGTAACTTTGGGAATTGTAGAGAAAGGTCTGTGTGTTATCGAGGGAGCGGAAGAGTGAGAATGAGAGTTGGAGCAATGCAAAGAAAGGCGGACGTGGGGTGGAGATCGATGAAGATGGCAGGGGGCAGAAAGAGTAGTAGAAATGGCCCAGGGGACGAGGGCTCCTACGATACAGACATTTCCTGGTGTTAAGGCACTGATCGATGTCACATTGGATTTACGAGTGAATGATTTTCATCTGGATAGAATCGATACCTTTTAAAGTCAATCGTTGGCAGCGAATCCCGATTTGGGACGAAATTCCTCGGATGCCGTGTCGCAATGGTCACTTTAAATCTCCGTTTCCTGAAAAAATATTTTATCGCATATGCCATTTTCGATTACATTTGTTGATTAGTTCTGATACTAATTATTTCAGTCTCCTCGGTATGTTATGGGAATTAACTGTTCAACTACGCGTGTTCCCTGTTGCTTCACGTACTAAAGAATAATTTTATTATTTTCCATTGTAGGAGTCTTTAACAGAGTTAAAATTCTAAGCATATTATTTGTCCATTTTTAAGTCTTTCGTCTTGCATTTTCATTCATGATTATACGAGTACCTTAACAACAATCAATATACATAATTAGAACCTTGATAACTGCTGAGGAAGAAAACTTGTAAGATAATATTAGAATGCTTGTGTAACTGCGTGAATTATTCATATAACTAACAATCGTAGGTAATTTGGGTTTTATATTGTGAATTGGAGAAAAACTGCAAAACTTTGCAGTATCAAACCAGAAGTATTTTTGAAAATCACATAGAGGAAAGGGAAAATAATACTTGAAAATTTGAATTTAACAAATAACCTTGAGTTGATGTCAGTAAAAAATGAAACAGAGTATGACTTTATTTTAAATGTCATTCCATTAATATTGAGAGGAAATTAAAATTGTATCAACATTGAATTATTCAAAACATTAAACTATTGTAAAAGAAAATTCAAATGTTTCTAAGATAAGTACTGAAATTTTATTACAAATCTCTTGAAGGATGAATCAGGCTCTCTCCACCCTAACCGTAAGTTATGATGGAAAAACAAGTCTTAAGACTTGGAAGTGGCGCAAGATTTGCAGAAAGCGTTGTGCATGTGTGGAACAAAAACATTTTCAAAAGTCTGTTTTATGCCGAGAATAACTTGCTTGGGTTTTGAAGGAATAAGAAAAGGGAGGTAAATCGTAGCTTCGACGTCGATATGGAGATGAGAAGATGAGGAGAAGGAGAATAGGCCCCTTTGCTTAAGTTTTTATTTTTCTTTATCCCAATACTGGAGTTAAACTGCAGAGAAAAGTTTTGAAGAGCGTGAGAAAGAAGTTAAAGGAAGGGAATAAGGTCGTAGGGCTGAGGGAACGGTCAGATAAGAGAAGGGGAGGGGTTTGGCTTGAGTGATAGAAAAGGATGGGATGGGAGAAGAGGTCACGGGAAGAAGAAAGAGGTCTGAAAGGAACTGGAGAGTGAAAGGCAGGAGTGGGGATGTTTGGACACTGAGCCTGGAAGATGGTGGAGGAGAAAGAGGAGGAACGGAAGATGCTGTCGATAGTGGATTAGGGTAAAGAACTGGGGGAGAAGGAAAACAGATAGAAAGTGAGGAGTACATGAGAAAATTTGAAGCAATGGCTGCTCCATCAGGAAGGAAGAGTCCGGTTATTGCATTCACCGAAATGAAAGAAGCTGACTAACCCTTTATTCCAGTGTTTTTGTTGTTCTTTTGCGTATTTTCCAAACTGAACAATTTTTGGGGAATATTGTTACATTTGATGAAGCTGTCTTTGATACATTTTGACTATGTGGCGATTGAGATAGATTTTACCTTAGCCGATATCGGTTTTAATTCAGTCAAAATAGACTTTTATTTCATGAGAAACCCAGATAAGCAAACCTGAAGATAATCTCGTATGCTGGCATTATATTTATTGCTTGTTTGACTTTATATCTCAGGTGCTTTACGCAGCTCAATTTATAATTTGATAGAATAATTTTTGAAGGATAAAAAAACGATAAACACGAAACGGTATGAAGCAAGGTTCAAGGTAACACATAAGACTTCAACAGTTGAAGAGTAGACAACACGGCATATCAACTCTTACTACAAAACCCATCTGTGGAAGGCTAGCCGTGATATCAATAGGAATTAGAATAAGATTGGTGCCAAAATTATTTAACCAACGACTAAACGTGATGACCGTAGAATTGAAAACGTAATCATTATGCCTAAAAATTCTAATTTGTGTACTTCGTGTACCTATACTTGATTGTGACCTAACAAAACCTCAAATAATTCCACTCTGCCGTCATCACTCTATTTTAATATGGTAAAAATCAAATAATTTTGGCACAGATAATTTTTTCACTCGTGGTTATATCTCTTCCAATGGACCTCGACTTAGGAGAAGTAATTCTGTGCTCTGATTACCCCTAGAGTTATTCTGGAGGAAACAATGATATATGTCCCTGGTAGGGTTACCCAAGCCAGATGGGTCGAAGGAACTACTTAAAGGTTTACTAACACTGGGGAGGAAGTATTTTTCTGGACTAATTCGTAACATATATGTGGCAGAAACTTGATCGGAAGATTTCGTTAGATCCATGTTCATTCCTATTCCAAAAAAGGGAGAGGCAGTCTTATGTGAGTACTGCAGTACAAAAAGTTTGATTTCGCACGATGATGAAGTCATTCTATGAATCATCAATATGAGTACTTGAAGTGGCGAGAGGATGATTGGCGAGGATTCAAAAAGGGGAGAGGCATGCGGGGTACCAGTAATGAAGGGGTGATATAGAGCAATATGGAGTAAAATCAGAATGTACTTGTTCGTTTCATAGACTTCGATGAGGCGTTCATTCGAGTGATTTGGGACCAAAGTGGTACCAAGTGTCGTTGGGATTTAAGAAAGATTGCTTTGAGCACAGAAGATATTGCAGGAATAACTGGATTAGTGACAAATACGCTGAGTAAATATGTTCAGAAAAGACTCGTAAAAACTTTGATATGATGCGCGGTTTTGCATGGCCTAGTAACCTGTTTGTTGGGGCACGATGTTAAGCGTGTAATGAAGAATTTTGAAATTTATTTGTGTAGAATCATTTCAAAGGTGAAATTCTCAGAAAAGAAAACAAATGAGCAAGTGAGCAAAAGAGCAAGCTTAATGGTCGGAATAGATGATTGTTTGGAAAAATCCAAAGAAGACAGAAAAGATGGATGCAGAGCATATTTATTGGCGATTGGATGTTGAAAAATGTGATGGAGAGGATAACATAGGCAATAGAGGAAGTGGTACGCCAAGGGTTTTCATTTAGGACATAATGAAGGGAAGAAGAAAGTTTGTTGAATTGAATAAGAGCTTACTTTAGTTGTACGTACGAGCTGACTGCCTTCAATTGCTTACTCTGCCGCCACCCTCACTAGGGAATAAAAAATTAAAATTTTGTAATATTATACATTTTTTATATACAAATATAAAGGAGTAAATAATTGCAACGGGCGTAAGTAAAAGAAATGAGTGGATAAATAAATAAATCATAATTTATTACTTCACTGATTCCTATTGTGCGTTTTCCATAATGTATTATTCAACCAAGACGTCAGTTACTCTTGGACACTTTTGAAATAGAATAGAATTTGTGGACGATTTCGAAATTTTTTCAATTATGAATGGATAGCGAAATTCTATGATAAAATAAAAATGTTCATTCAGTTTTTTTCTGAAATATTCTCTCTAATTTTGGCGAGCATTACTTCTAATTTAATTTTATGATAGAATCACTAGCGATTTAAATATTCTTGTGGGTATTGCTTTGTTATTTTAAAGAAGGTACTTAATGGTAGTTTATTGCGCTGTAGTACACTTCATGTACCATAAACGAAGTATTATATCGGCTTTTTGCCCAAGTATGTGAAATTAGGGATGAGAATATGATTAAAGTTACTTAATTAACGTTTAAACAAGCGGAAAGCAAAATTTGGAGGACGGAAATTAGATTAAAGCTAAAGAAAGTGATTGGAGGAAAAAGTTTGAGAAAGACTCTCGGGAGGATGGTTGTTTTTTGAGGAAACGGGAAGGGAGAAAAAAAGCGGCGAATGCAGGGTCGGTTGGTCTGTCAAGCGGTTTCGAGTGAGGCGAATGGTTGGCGCCATGTTGGGGCAGCTGCTCCGACTCAGGTTGCTTTGCCGTTTTGGAGTTTGCCGGTGGGTTCGCTTCTAATCTCATTTCGAATCCGCCAGCCGCCAAACGGGAAGGCGGAAAGAGGAGGGACATCCGAGGAGTCGGGAGGCCAGGAATCGGTGGGGAGGCGGGACTTGCGATTTTCGGATGTTGCGGTGGAGGAAGGGTTTAGGTGGGGGAGGGGAGGAGTGGAATGGGTCCGGACCTTGGAGGCAGGTCAGAGAGGAGGAAGATGACCGGCTTGAGGAAGGTCTCGCGAAGGGTTCGAAGAGGACACCGAAGGGTTTCCATAGGATACGTGGAAAGCCTCGAGTGTTCGGCCAACCTCTTACTCACTCTTCCTTTTCCTTCTGACATGACCGAACGGTAGTCCTTATGAGGGACGGAATAAAAAAATATGGTGGTTACTTTTACAGTGGTAGCTTCCACGATTGTGTATATGTGCATGTTTATGTACGTGTCGTTACCTGAACGCTTTTATGGAGACTGCACGAGAGAATTTCCTGAATAATAGAAAGAGAACTGGCATGGAAAATTAAAATATATCTGTTCCTCCCATGGGGAAATAGATGGAAATTTATTTTCTGAGCTCGAGGGAGAGAGGTTTACATATGATTTTTTGTGAATGTTTTTGTTCGCGAGTGGAATGGAAAAGCATAAACACATCGCGATTTCCTGGAGCATGTTATTCTGGGTAGCTTGAAGGTACAAAGAGGGTGAGGCGTTGTTGAAACAAGATCGGCACCGGGTTATTAATTGGAGGAATTTAATTCCGTATTTCGACCTTAACGTCCTAACCTAACCTAACCTTAGCGTAAATAACAACATTAATGGAATTAAGAAGCTGAAATATGAACCTTGCTTGGATGTTTCAGCGATGTTCACTCCCTGATGCGCAAGACTTTGATTAATTAGATCACAGTCTGATGGAAGAAGAAAGTAGTGCAGCGATTCATCTTTATCTCAATGATACCCTGCCAGCCGCTGTAACGGCGTAGGACGAGGTTATTGAGCACTAGATGTACACTATTTGCAAATTATAGGAGGAAATGAGTTATTTATATAGGTGAATAAATTATTTCGTGCTATAATTTAAAAACTTGAATATTCATGAACTTCAATTCAGAAATTAAATAAATATCAGAAATTTGTGAGATTAATAATGAAAATACGTTGCACATTTAGTTAATATTTATAATTAAATCAAAGCAGATGATATTATAAATAATATCTTCTGATATAATTCTGCCATAATTTTGATATTAACATCCTCTTACAAAATTTCATTAAATCCTCTTTCCTTCTTTCAAAAATATGGTTAATTTTTATCTTCTTGCGTGAAACTCATGCGACTTTGCAAGTCATACCTTTTTTCCTTTATGAAATTTTTTTATATGATTAATTTGTATTCCCAATTTCGTTAATTTTGTCTGTCTAAACTTTCTTTAGAATATGCTCTGCAAAGAGTGAATTCACGTTTTTAATGAGAAAAAACAACGGCAAATTACAATTAATGCTTGCCAGGAGATATCTTATGTACACTATATCCATAATTGAAGTATTTTTTTTTCAAGCTGTGCTTGACATAAATGGTATCAACAGTAGTAATAATGTTTAAAGTGGAAGAATAATGATAAAATACAAATAGATATGCTGAAAGAATAATGGAAAGTTTCTTCAAACAGGAAGAAAAGACGTCTATGGTACACAATTCACAGAAACTATGGAGTAGTAGGCAAATATTTAACCTATAACCGCGTCTAAAATTAAACCTAATGTATATTCTACTGAAGAAAATTATAATTTCTGCAGATTAAGGCCGGAATTTAATTTCAGGAAACAGGCGGCGGAAGAAATCAGTGCGTAGCTATGAATGAAACAGTTTGGATCGTGAACGGTTAGGTTGAAGAGATATCAATACATCTTGGGATTGATAAATGTTGACGATGACTGGTTTCAGCCATGTAAAATTTTTTTCATTGCCTAACCATTGTGTCATATTTGTATATTCATGTATTAATTTTGTGTAAAATTATCCAGGTTACTACTTACTCATCTTTATTAGTTTCATAAGGAGAACTGCGCCAACTTATCTCACTTTCTACCCTTCTCTCTCGTTCATAAATCTAAAATAAATCTAAAATAAATCTTAAATTAGGATCTTGTAGTCTAAGGAATTCACTACCTCATTTGTATCCAGGGAGTTAACAAGAAAGCAGGCTGAAGATCAATCGGCTTCCATGCCGGTAATTGCACGCATGCTTTTTTTCCGCTTTCGTTTGCTTCGTTTTCTCACGCGACAAAGTGACATTAATTGTCTGGTTGTTAAGACGGCTGGCATGGCAAAATGTCAAGCTTTCCCAGTCTCTGGCTAGTGCTGTCATCTAAATGGTTTTAATCCCTCTCCCTCATCCCTATTCATCTCTATGGTGTCGGATGAGCGATCTCGTTTTGCCTGCCCTCTCCCTCCGGCCAACTCTTTCCCTTCCATCCACCGCTCTCTTGTTCTGTAGAATAACCAACTTTCCGTCCTCACCGACCGAGGGTGGAAGGCGAGGTCTAGAATTCACTTCGTGCCCCACCCACAGCTGAGCACAAACAATTTCCATCCCCCACGGTTCCTTTCCCGCTACTTCCTCCCCCTACAATCACCCTTCCGTTCCCCTCCCACTCCGAGCTTACCTCTTTCCTGCACCCCTCTTCCTCAAGAGCCCACATAGCCCACGCACTGACTCCTCGTATATTTCTGTTTGCCGAAATCTATTTGACTCTACCGTGGAAACACATAGCAAAATGTTTGCAGATCTTCTTGCATCTTCCTTCTTTCTGCCAATGGTGTGGCGATAGGTATTGTTATCTTCTTGAACAATAAAGTCTCCCCGGCAGTAGTTTATTTTACCGGGATCTGAAAATGAGGGACTAGGAAACAGCCTCGTCCAACAATGTAGACATTATAACATTAGTGGAAAATCTCATGGCTACTTTTTTGTAAGCTGATATTTGTTGTCAAGAAAGGGGTGGTTCTCTAGTGAGTTTTGTTACCTTTAGAAGTCATCCAGTCTCATGTACTTCCGGGGTCATTCAATATCTCAACCACTGTGGCCTGACTGGTTATTTGAGTCCCGAAGCTGGCGTAAATTACCTTGCATAGATGCGTAAAACTTGTTGATACTTGTATAAAATAATCCAACATCACATTATCTTCTCAGTTCTCCTATTGGTTAACCTCTTTATGTCTTTATATTTATTTAGTATCGCGTCTTCATTTACTTGGTACATGGGTGCATACACTTAAAAAATTAGGTGTAACAATACATGTCATTCACTGGTTAGTTATTTGAATTGTTTTTCAACATTCAAGGAAGTATTTAATTCTTGATTAAAGTTTGGTATATTTGTGAATGATTATGACCCCCTGACCCCTAATTAATTTTTCAGTATGATTTATGTAGTAATTTTCTGGTAATCAGTTTAAATTAAATGATCCTCTAAGATACTTTTATGATATTTAACTAAGAGATCTCTATAATCAATCGAAGGTTATTTTACCTATATGTAATTATTCCTGATATCAAATCCATGAATTTCAAGTGTTTGCGATAGAAAGTATGACGTATAAATATCTATATTCTATTTATATCGGTAACATTTCGAGATTTGGAAAGGAATTTTGATAAACAGATGTGTCTCTAATTTTATGCACATTACTATAAAACTACTTCACAAGATATCTTGGGGAATTTCAATTTTCAACCACATAATACACAATTTCTTCTTATAATTATTCTTAACTTTACAACTTCCATTTTTAGATTTCATATGCTTTCAATTTAACAATTGCCATAATTAATTATTTGCTTGTTTTAGATTCTTCTCCGTTTAAGAACCTATTACTTTCAGGACAGCTAAGACCGATTATATTATTTTAATAGAACAGTTAGAATTATTTAATTTGATAATACTATATTCTTCAAAAAATTTACAACTTTTTGTAATACTTAAATTTGTTTTATTTTTCTAATATTTAACATTTTGCTTTTTTGATTTTTAAATCATCAAAAAAGGCTTAAAGTCAAATTACATAAATAAAATTCAGAGATATCGAAGACGCATCGTTAGGAGCGATAGTTAGCATGTTAAGGAATAGGTAGTCTCAGGTATAAAAGGATTTGGCGAAATCAATCCGGCTGGGATAGATGATGTCTCTGACGACAGGTAGAGACATATGCTCAAAAGACGCTTAGAAGATAGTAGGATGATTACTCATCTCGAAGAAAAAAAAGAAGAAAGAGCAAAGGCATGTTGACAGTATAACGAGAGGAATCTGATGGTAAACATATAAAGCAATTCTACGGACACAATATTATTATAATTCTATATATATACTTATATCTCTATAAATATAGAATCGGAATATATATATATGTATATATATATATATATAAATATATATATATATATATATATATATATATTCTCCGACATCCTTTATGACAGAAAAGTTATACAAAAGGTATATGAAGTTAGGAAGGTATGTGATTAGCTGGAAGTAATCCTCAACACAGTTATATGAAAATAAAATCCAACCATAATAAGGAACTATTATTTCGAGATTGGAAATGGTAAAGAGTGAAGTAGCATAGTCCTAATTTTGATTTGGGGAATGAAATTCCAAATGGTAGATTCTAGCGAACCTTTGCATTGAAAAGGATAAACTGCAGCGGACATATTCTTTAAGCTAATTTAAGTCCAGGAGATTGCAATCTTCTAGAAGGAGAACACGTGTGCTATTGGTCGTTTTTATTTTTAATTGAATACTGACAAGACTTTATATCGACTCCAATGTTTAAAGTAGGCATACGCATGTGGTACATATTATTAATTTGATGTTTTAAGAGAATTTGACAAAAAATTGGTCGATGTAGTTACACATACATTGCGCTTTACAACGTTATGCTAAATGTCAATATGTAAGTTAAGAGACCACCTCCTTTGGTTTTTTAGATAGCTCTTTCTTTAATATTTTTGTGATGATAACTTCACGATCGAAACTGAGCTAGGGCGATTAAACGACGTTCATTATGCATATTTCTACTAAAAATATATTTCAGTTTCCTTTCTTTGACTTGAAGACGTGTGTGTGTGTGTGTGTGTGTACGTTTTTGTAATGTACTTTTAATGATTTTGTTCTTGTAGTGTAGCTCCCCGTTCAGTCTGTACTTTCATCTATCTTTATTAGGAATTGGATAGTTGATTCGATCACCATTTTCCTATCATACTCATTCCCCATATGTGTTTTCTCGGATGTGTGATTTCCTTTACTTCTTGTGTAGATCACCACTGATAAATGCTATTCATTCTTTCGTTATGTTCCTCTTTTGGTTTGTTAGGTGTCTTAAAACAACCATTAATTTATTTTTAAGCAATGAAGTATTTTTTTAAGTTCATTCTAAATACTGGATTAATCATGGAATTGATTGCTTGTGAATCACTCGTGACTTAGGAACTACACTAACTACATTGATACTTGGAAGCAGCTTTTATTTTTTATCGCTTGAAACCATAAAACATCTTACTCATTGCGTACATTCAGAAAGATGCCGAGGTACTATGAACAATCACACTGGCTGTCGTAGACAATTGTTTTCTTTCAGAATTACTGCAACATTCCCGATAATTTGGGCATATCAAAGACACAGTTAACTTAATTAAAATCTTTTGGTATAGAAGGATCCAGTAAGAATGAGTATTTGACTATATTTCAGCCATAATCAGTTAATATGGCCCAGGTGCTTATTTTTGTAATTGTTTAAATAATGTGTAATGCATATGTTTTTATGCGTACGTATAATCTTGAAAAATTTAAAGGACTTCATTGAGTACTGCTAATTATTCGCATTTTGCACATTTAATCTCCAAACATCTTCAATTGAATTATTTAACAAACACACTTTTGTGGAAGTGGGTTTCGGTAATTTTGTACTATTTTTTCGTCAGAATATTAAATATATAGCGCTTCTGCGAGCGTAAATTTTCTAAAAATAGTGTAGTAAGTATAATCGAATCGAAGCAATAGAGGAAAAGGACAAGATTGTTAAGAACGTATAGTCCTTCCTACCTCTAGAGAAGATGGCTCGGCCTATTAAACTTTCAAGTCACTAATCACGTGTAGGTTTCTTTTTTAGTCGCTCTGTTTTATGCCTGAATTTTTTAAATTATGACTTACTTACCCCTTCCACGACCATATATATGCACAATATGATTATTTAGTCCTGTTTATATTATTCTACGCATTTTTCCATTCTCTTCCTCATTCTATCAACCGTGCTGGTTGAGTCTTCGAACTTGGTCGGCTCATTTTCTCCCTGGTCCTTCTGATTTCCACTTTACATCATCGCCGCTGTCATTTCTCTCTCTTATCTGAGGGCTATTTGTTTTGGCTACCCTCTTTTGGCCATTTTTTTTTATCCGTCTCCCATGTTCTCTCCCCGCTCCGCCGGCGTATTCTCTCTTAAGTGCTTCGCTTACCGGCGCCTTCCTAATAACGACACACATCTGCTGCTCGTACACTTTCTCTCACTCTTTCACTCTCTCTGTCTCTTCTACACTCTCCTTAAGTCCATCTTCAAGGCTCTATTTGGTAGGAGGGGGAGGTGAAGAGGATGGTAAGCGAAGGACGATGAAGGTAGGCAGAAGGGATAAGGGAAGCGGTTGGTGGGAAGAGGAAGGCACCTTGTTGCCCAAGAAAGTGATGATGGGGTGAGAGAGAGAGGATTGTGAGGAAAAAGTGTAAGGAGAGGGTGTTGCCATCGAAGTATAAGCGTCAAATCGTGAGGAAGGGATGTGAGAGAGACTATTCAGTGTATCGTGGATAAGGAGCTAAGGCAGTAGCGGGAAAGCTTACTGTAGAATTGTATGGAGAAGGGATCGTTGTTGTGTAGGGCAGTAAAGGGGCGGCAGGGAGGGAGGGTGGGGATTTCAAGGAAGTCGAGTATGCGGTGCGGGACTGGGGAATAAAAAGTTGCGGTTTGTAGCCGTGGCTCTACGAGAGAGTTCTGCAGGGACCGGAAGGTAGAGGGGGATGGGGAATGGACGCGGAGGATGGGATGAAAATTCGGAAAGGATGGGTGGCGGAGTCTGGTTTAAGCGTGCAGAGGACAAGGGGAGTGCGTTCGAGGGAGAGGGGTCTCTAGTAGGTTGGCTGATGGGATACAGGAGGGTTTATGCCAGGTTTTAGTTGGAAGAGGAAGGAGAATGAGGGTCAAGTGGCCTTTTTTGGAGGGGAACGGAGGGAACGGCGGGTTGAGGGGAGGAGAGAGAGAGAGAGTGGCAGAGGAGGTGGAAGGAGATAAAAGGGGGATGAGAGGACAAGAGAGGAAGAAGTAGAAAGGAGAGAGGAAGGGGTTCGTGTCGGAAGCCGTTGGGAAAGAGAAAAGAGACTTAAGGAGGGAGAGGAGTGGGAGAGTATGATATTGGTTGAGAGGTGGAAAGAAAAAGGAGGGGGAGAGGTTGGAGGTTTATAAGGGTGAAGAGAAAGAGAGAGAAATAGGCAGAGTAAACGAAGGAAAAGGTTCGAAGTTCCTTTCGTGGCGGAGTGAGAGAAGGTGTGGTGAGAGCTGGGAAGGGGAGAGATGTTGTGGGTGGAGGTGGGAGGGGACTGGAGGTGAGTGAGGTTACGGGAGGTGAAGGGTTTTTGGGAGGAAGAATGGGTGGCAGGAGACGGAGTGGGTGGGGGGACGTGTGGAGGAGAGGGACCTCTGGGGGTCCCCAGAAATTCCTAAGTGGGAAGCTTTTGGAGACTACTGCGGGAACACACGGGGGAAGGAGTGCGGGTCGTCTTTTGTGCTCGCGTGTGCTCGTATGTGTGTTCACGTATAAAAGGAAAAGTGGACAAAGAATAAAGGAGTGGATAAAAAAAGAGGGCAAAATAAATAAGCCAAAAGTAGTGCGAGTAGAATAGAGTATCTGCATAAAAATTTCTACACCACATGCACTGTGTTGATCGGTAAAATCTTTTCCACATGTTCCTCGCGGAGTATCATAATTTCAATAAATTGAATTCAGTCATGGATCGCTAATGAGATAAACGTAATAACAGGTAATAATTTTTGTAATCATTCAAGCTCCTCTATCAAGCAGATTTTGTTTCAGAGAACCATCTTATACCACATAACGTAATGAAAATGAGTATAACATAACACGATTGTATAGTAAATAATCATAACACGGTTGTATAGTAGTCGGTTTAGAAACTATAGACTAGAAATCTTGAATTTTGTTACATGACTATTTTTAACATTCATTTTTTATCATTAATATCATTTATATTTATAATGTTATATTTTATATTTTTTATATGTATACGCAAGCATTTTCACGGCGATAGCAGTGGAAAGGGAACGCAGTCTATGGAGAAACTGGGGAAGGGAAGTTGAGGGGAAAAATATCATGGAAGGAAGATGAACGAGTTTTAGTTGCTTGGCAACGGTGGTGGGTGAGGAGATACTGTGTGGTTTGGGGATGATTGTAAGATCCGACCTGGGAAAGCCTTACCTAAAAGAAAATATTGAGAGAGGTGAGGGAGAGAAGGGTAAAACTAAAGGTGTACTTTTTGTTGGATCTTGCACTTGTTAAATGGAATTCAAGGGTAAAACGGAGAATCCGGTGCGCCCCATAGACTGTATGGGACCATTGTACTGGTTTACCCCGAGGGTGAGATGAGAAATGGTGGGAAATGAGGGAAAATCAAGACGGCGGTGGAGGTTCCCTGAGCGTAATTACCCAGTGCTTAACGATCAACGCCACGGGGTCACGCGCTTTCACATGCTATCCTACAAAAGGTGTGTTTTCCTCGAAACACCTTCCTCGTGACACTCACACGGAGCCAGAAATGCTCCAGACAAAACTGGGCCATTATGACAGACGCTCCTTTTGAAGTCATGTCGGAATACTGCATGCATTAACAGACTATATGGCAGATGGCTTGGGAAAGATAGAAATGGAGAGAGAAAATATCAAATGGAGAAAATTTTCGATGATTGAGGGGGCACCATTTGGAGCATTAGCTGACTGATTTTCATGGTTATGTAAATTAACTACAGTTAATACTCTAATTTTTGAAGCATCAGAAAATTGAAGCGTTCCGAAATTTCGACTGTATATCTACTGGAAAAAATTCTCTTAAAGGAATCAAATACAATTTGTGCACCAACAAAAATTGAATAGTAACTCAAATTTATTATCAAAGTATTTTACAATGCACCAAATTCAGAGAGTAAAAATCATTCGCCTTGACCGGGATTCGAACCCGGATCCCTCGATATCCGGCCGACTGCTTTAGCCAGTTAAGCTACCGAGACGTCGTCTTACACTCTGAAATTTTTAAATAGCGGATTACTCCGTTAAAGTTACTGTTGCGGCATCTCCCGCAGTTTCTTGAAATTTATCAATTTATTTTAATTTAATTTATCAGTTTCTACATAATTTCATCAAAATTTTATTGTATGAGAAAAGTGAATTTGTTCTAAAATGAATGGACAAACGAAGAAATTAATTAGGGAAAATATATAGCTCTTCATTAGGTATAGTTTAATGTAAGTTCATGACTACTCTCATGTATCCACTCTCTATCGATGAAATGAATATCTTCATATGAAAAGCTACTATTTTAGCATTGGTGTTGCTAATTCTTCACCAGAAATGTTGGAAAATGTGGGCGTGAAATGTGCCACCATGAAAAATGACCAAAATTAAATTCATTCCCAATCTGTCTTATTTGAGAAGAAAAAAAGCCACTCTCCGTGCTTATGGGTTTGAGTTTTTTATCTCTGCTATTTTTCGATACAGCTCTCTAGACCCCATTCATGTCACCTACGTTTTAGGGTCTGTCGTCCTTGGTTCAGTCCACAGTGATTTTTCATTTTTTTTTAAATCCCATGAGGATCGCCCGTTACAGTCAATAGGCATCCATGCATGTACGATATGGAGTGAACGTTTTTAAGCACCTGCCTGCATATGCGGTTATCCAAGCAATATTTTTTGATGAATTCCGGGCGTTTTTTTATTATACAGCTTCGTTTTTACGGCCTCATTTCTACTTCCGTGGATTGCTAATCCGCAACCTTTACCTCTTTTTCAAAACATGAACGTCATCTTGCTTTATAAAGCTCACATCTGCTCAAGGGTTTGCAAAATGTTCTCATTCAGATGACCGTGTTAGCAACTGACAAGGTTTTTGCTTAGTGTAGGTGGCGAAAATATATCCTCAAACTGTTCCACGCTTATTTAGCTTGGAAACTGATTTCAGGAAGTGGTACTTCATCTGATGCTTATGATGAATCTAAATTTAAACATGTAAATTCTATTTTTTCATATTATTATGCTTAATTCAGTGAAAAATCTGACACAAAATTGCAAGAAAAATTAAAAGATCGACAGTAACTTCTCGGTTCTCATTTAATTTTGAATTCTCCCTAATATTTTTTAATGGTGTTCTTTGGTATCTTTCTTTAAGTATGACTATCAGAATCTTCGAATTTCTATCTCGGTCTTGTTTAAGCTCTTGCAATGAAACATAAACAAGCTGATAAAGGCTAATAAATACATATTTCTTTTTAGAAAACCCAATTTTTATGTACTAGGTGATGAATGAATTGCGTTAAAATTGGAAAAGCTACATGTTAATAAAAAATTTATGTTTGTCATGATTTAAAAAAATTAGTTGCTTAATATACGAGAAAAGAGTCATATGAGAAAATAAAGTTAGAATGTGTTACTGCATTGCATACTTGAGAGTTTATCATATGCCTGTCCTACTCAGTTACGTTAAACTTGAGATGTTAAAACTCTAGCTGAAGCTGCCTACAAGTGTGAGCATATTTAAGGAGCACATTTGATATTTCTTGTCCTCAAGGTTCAACGTACACTTTGGCACCGGTGTGCTTGCAGTCTTAAAAGTCTTCCCAGCATGAATACAATGTAGCTCATCTCTTGTTGAAGATGAATCCCCAAGGAATAGATAATTATAGCATGAGACATTAGAAATAAGATGGTGTGCTTTTCTCTTGAAATATGTACCGTTTTCTGTGTTTCAGGAGAAGATCATGTGCATTTAATTTGTTTGTTACACTTTAGCTGTGTTAAGCTTCCTATGCGAAGTAAAACAAGTCACTTTTACGAGAAGCGAAAAGTTTTTGCAATCCTCCTTTAAAATTTTAAATTAGATTCTGTTGTGTAAGTAGCTTGCATTTGCATCTCAGTAATTAACCAAGGCAGAAACTGTGCAAATTCAAATGAACTATCACTTAATAAATAATAATTTCAATCCAAATTCCTCAAAATAGTTTTCATAATATATTTGTGGAAAGTAAAATTTGGAAAGAACAAAAAGATTTTGCTTGTCAAAATGCTGTTTGGTCAAAGTGGCGTGTTAAATTTAGTATTTTGTACGGAATTCATTTATAGCTATTCAATGCTGACATCTTTGGCCTATGTACATCGCTAATTATCACGACGGACTTGGGGAATATGTAAATAGTAATTAGTTTTATTTATCTGGCACAGTAGTTTTCTGTCAGACATTCATTGCCGATGACTGGACTTCTGTCGCAACTCAAATCGCTCTTCTCGAAAACGTTCGCAGTTCATGCTCCATCAGTTATACATCCCACCCCATCTCCTCCTCTCTCTCTCCGGGAATGACGCATTAATTGAATGGCCCTCTTGAAGTACGATTCGAATCCTTGACTTCTCTCACCCTCTGGTGCCTGACACCCCATTTAACCCTTCAGTGAAGTCGACGAACGAAACTGCACGGGAAACAGCATGTATGTATTGACTGCGGACTCCGTCGACGAGTGTTCTTGGCGCTCTCGGGGGAGACGGAATTGGAGGAGGTGATGGGTGAGGGATTGATGCAGGGGAAATTGAAACGGGTGGAGGTAAGGTGGCAGGGAAAAGTATAGACTGCGATAGAGGCGTGGGGGAAGAAACGGTTTCTGTGTGGTGGTTAGGAGTGCAGGAATGGAAGAGTGCCAAGGAAGAGGGAAGGGGAGGGACTGGGAGGCATCGTGGGGCAGGGTGGGAGGGCGAGGATGTGGAAAAGGTGGGGGAAGGCTGTAATGAAGTAGGGTAGGGTGACGTGGTGTTCGAGAAGTAAGAGAAATTGGTAAATCAAATTAAGGAGTTTGAGTGTGTGAGGATGAGGAGGGTGCAGTAGGAGACTCATCGGTAAGGAGTGGGCGTGGTGGTGAGCGCCGTATTGGGAGGTGCTGTTTCGGGAGTTTGAGGGGAGCAAGATTCATCAGGCCCTTTCACACCTTCGCCCACCCACTCTACCCTCCCCACAATCCTCCCGTCCGCAACTCCCTTTTTGATTCCAACTCTGAGGGATGAGGGTCATTCGATGCAAAACGGAGGCCGGGGCAGGATCATTGAAGAGGTTCGGAGAGTGGAGGGAGAACTTCCCCTCCCCTTCTCTCTCTCTCTCTGTGACAGCAATTAAAACAGAGGAAGTTACGAGTCACAGGCGTGAAATGAAATTCCACAGATTGCCGCTGAAAATCTTTTTTCTTCATTTTTCGTTTCGAATATCACTCTTTGCCTCATCCCCGTCTCCTCTCTTCCTCCCTCCCTCTCTCCTTCCTGCTGTCTTCATTTTTTCTTTGCTTTTCTTTTTGTCCCTCATAGCAACCGTTCCGCTTCTCCTCCTCGCCCACCCCATTCCACCCCTTATCTTTCGCCGGCCAACTTTTTTTATTTTTATTATTCGGAATACCTCTCGGGGAAAGAGGGTGTCATTTAATTACGGCTCGGAAAACCATGGTTGGTACTTCCGGGCGGTGCGTCATCGAAAATATCTCATTTCCTCGACGACGTTAATCAAAGTCATCTCGGTGTATTAATTATGGAGCGGTTTTAATGGATTTGTTGTTTGTTAGCAAGCTCCCCCAATTGTTCTGCCTTTTTGCCAGGAGGAAATTTGTGTTGCAAATGGCAGTTAGTAAAAAATGAACCATCTTGAGAAATTATAAACATTTATTCGGATCCAATAGTTTATCTCCGTAAACAATGTGATCAATAAATTAATACTTTAACGAATATTGCGAATGCTTCTCCATTATATTTAATGCAGGCTGCTTATAGAATTATTAAATATAGTCTACTGGTTGAAGCAGGTATTGGATAACACAGTGACTAACACCGTGAGTCTAACCACCGGTGCTTTGCTGACCCTAAAATAGCACATTGTGGTACTTAAGACTGAAATACAAGCTTCCACACTTCCTCGGATTTCATACCTCTCTCCATTCCATTTCGTCAAACTTGCCTCTTCCTTTCCTACCCCTATTTTTTCGTTTGTTTTCCTTTCCGTTTAGCTAAATTTTCTTCCTTTCCATTCATTATTTATCTCTATAGAATACTTCTACCGAGTTATATTTACAGGCAAAAATTTTCTTTCCCGTTCTTTTTCCTCATTACATCTTGTTTAGCGCATTGCTTGGTGTTCAATTTTCTATATATTTATTGTTTCATTTGTGACTTCGCATATCCTTATTTGGAATTTTTTTTACCTTTATTCTACAGAACATATACTTTGTCCTAACTCAGGTATTATACACTGCCATATGATATTCCATCTTTTTCAATTTGGCCAACTCTTTTACACTCTATTTTACCATTTGGCAAACCTTTCTTCTCCTTCCTGATATAGTATTTGACATGAAACTTCATGAAAACTAACTTATGATCTGAATCCGCACTTACTGGTGAGACTCTGGACCAAATTATTACACTGTTCCTCAATCTACGCATACACATAATATAGATTAATTGGTAGCTCTACGAATATCTTCAGTATGATCATTTATAAATCTCTCTTCCTGTGATTATTTTCCGATATGCATACCTGATAAGAGCCAATTTCGTTAATTCAAATTATACGTCTACTAAGGCTATTCTATTACTCACTTGGTTATTCTATTGCTTTTCTTCTCTCCGCTATATATAACTCTGTACTACAACTTAAATAATCTCCCCTATCTTTGCATTTCATCTCAATTTCCTAAAATTCTTTTTCATTTATGTCTTTATGTTTTCTTACTTGCATGCTCTCAATACTGTCCTAAATGCCTGGGTCTCTATCCTAACAGCTGAGATAATCCCTACTGTCTTGGATTACACTGCTACCATCTGAACCTTGCGGGAGTTTTGGTTGACGACGACTGCGAAACTATAAACTTTACCGCTATTGTGTGTTCTGTAGTCTTTAGAGCTAATTTTTTCAAAGACGGCTTCATCATAATGGCGTGGGATTAATAACTGAGGTGGTTTTCCATTGTCTTCTTCAATTGTGTTTTAAGCATAGCACAATCATTTAGGAAACCTTTTGTGATCAGATGACTTTAGAGCTGCTTCACTGTGGAACATGGGAAACTGAGTTATATTTCGTCTGGTGACTAACTTGGACCTGCCTGGTGTGAGTAATTATCATTGTTCTCGCCATTACTACTTAAAGAAAATTTGGAAATGGCAAGCTCATCCGACAAGTCAGTGTTGTAGTTCAGTAGTTGTAGTCAGTTGTAGTGGGAAGGGACTATGTACACTAGACTTTCAAAGGTATTATCACAACGTACGAACTACTTGCATCGGAGGTTTGAACGTGTTCTTCAATTGGAACACCCTGCAAAATGTGCATGGCCATTGCAGGAGGTAATTCCGATGTTTTTCATATTTTTAGAATTTTATTATTCATTCTTGAGACATATTTTAGTTTATATTTGCCTTGCTGTTAGACTCGTGGCTTTAATTATGTTAAAATCTTGAAATTACCTCGATTTACAAAATTAGTCATCCAGATCATTTAAGTGTGCAAATAAATTCGTTGGAGCAAGAAAAAAGTTACTTTAGTGACGGTGTACAGCCTACTACCTTTTGTATTTTCATGTACTACGAGATAAATCAAGTATTCAATAAAGATGCTTACAGAATCTGGCACTTTTCTGCTCTTAGACTCTTATCGGATGGTGGTGTAAGAAATAAGAAAGACATATAAAACTGGAGCCTGTTATTATTTACTGATACTATTTAGAGAGTTCTTATTAAACAATTGAAAATTCTGTAGTTTTCCTGTATTTTAATGTGTATTTTACCTAATATTTTGCTTTCATAAACAACAGTTTTTAACTTTCATGCAAAAAAGAAGAAAATAATCAAATATGTGATATAATTTTGAAGTAGGCAGAAAAGAGAATCTTAAAACTACATCCCCGAATATGATAGGTGATTAGAATGTATAGTATAAACATCACCACTGCAATGTGAGCCGTGAAATAATTCAAATAAAATTTTATTGTACCTCCAAAATATCACTGAATTATGAATTAGGTAGGAAAACTCTATCTAAATATAGTATTCAATTAATACTAAACCTTAGGAATAAAATTATATGTTATTTATGAAAATTTCAATGGAGGCTTACTCGCAAGTTTGCGGTTGATAGCTATCACGAATCTGGTAGGATTTACGAACCATTTAATTACGTATGATAAAATTCTTTACGTAAAACGTTAAAAATACTCGTAGTGCTTATGTTTCTGCTAGAGATCGTACGATGCTTATTAAAACTTTCCAAAAACACTAGCATAATTGGTTAAGGTGAAGCAAAAGTCATGATTTAACACCTGGTTTTTCCGAGTCAATTTCAATTCTGGTATTGATTGAAATCTGAGTTATGAGACTTTTCTTACTTGCTGCCAAGTAAAAATAATAATCATCATCATTAGATTTATCAATACGAAATTTTATTTGTTATATCTCTGAAAAATACCCTCTTTCCTGTTTTTTCGGTTTTCTCGGTTCGGTTAGTAAAAAGAATTGATAGGTAAAATACAGGTACTTATTGTTTTAAATAATGAATAAATATGCCTGTGGGTTAATCAATATTATTGAAATCACTCTCTGAATCTTTGACTGAATTTAAATCCTTAACTTTACATGAGATTCGCTTCTATTTTTGTTAAATGTAAACCATAAGGATGGTGATTCATCCATCCGCTGAATAATTACAGAAGTTACTTTTTCTAATGTAGATTTATCCTTGTCTATTTATCCCCTAGTTTTATAATTAAGAACTAAATAAATTGCTTCATTAATTGCTTGCTTATCTTCAGTCAATATAAATTCCCTCCATTTATTTATAATTTGAGTATAAATAAACAAAATTTCAAGTCAAAACGTAAAAATGTGCCTCATCTTTCCCTTATCATATCCGAAAGGTTTGTGGTTAACTCAGAGGATCTTAATTACTTTGATATGCGGAGAAAATAGCCTTCGACTGGAGAATTGAGTACTGATCTCTCGCTACGCGGCAATGGGTTGCTATGTCCTATACAGTCTACGTCAATAATTAATTCGGCAGATACAGCGGTCTAGAGGACTTTGGGATAACGAGAGGAGTGTCCATGTCGAATAAGCTATCCCTTTGATGGGAGATGCTTCAATTTGGTTGCATTAGACAGAGAATCTCACTTCGCCAACTTAGAGAATAATTATGCATATGTAATGCAAACTTGGTCGACTATTCCGCGTGGACTTAGAGTGCCGAATAGGCGACAAAATATCTCCGTGGTTTTGAATTATTCAGTAATGCATGTTCCCTAAATTTGGCAGTTTTATAAGAGTATAATGAGTTCTCGTAAAAAAATTAAATCCATTCTTCATTTCATCTAGATAACAAAAAATGGAAATTTCTTATGCTTTGAGGACTTAAAGTATTTTAACTAATTAGTTTTTCATAAGAATGTGTTTTTTGTCTAAAATGTACAAACAACTCATAAAATTCATCACTATCTTTGGTGTTATCGTGACTAAATTTTCTCGTGATTTAATTTGTTGTTACTTAAATTGCAGCATGATATGGAAAGGATCTCAACACTTAACCTTAATATCAAATTAGCGGTAAACAGAATTGTAAAATTTTCATTAGCATTCAACAGGATTGTATCGTATTATATATATGTATATTTTATACGGAATCCGGCTGAAACAAAACGTAACTCCTTCAAGGTATTGTGTGCTGGTATCTTCCCGAGAATGTAAGGCAATCGGGTTGGAGAGGGTGGGTCTGTAGGCGTTTACTTACCCGGTATTGCTCGGGGCCGTGGATGCCGGACATGGAAGAGGTTGGCTCCCCTATTCCTTTGACCTTTATCGCTCGCCCAGTGCCCCAAACTGCTGCTCCGTGACCCTTCGACCCTTCCCGTACCACACCTTCCCCACTTCCCCTCATTTGCTACCGCACTCCCTCCTCTCCCACTCTCCCTCTCACTTTTTCCCTTTCCTCTCCCTTCCCTACCGCTCCATTTACCCTCTTCCACCTTCCACCTCCTCTTTACTCCCCTCTTGCTCCACACATGCTCACCATCGCCCGTTTGCACTCCCCCCGCCTCCCTCCGCCCGTCCTTTTAATCCATCCTTCTCCCAAATCTCTCCTCCAGCCTCTCTCCACCACCTCCCTTCATATTATTCGCCTCTCCCATGGTTTTTTCTTCTTCCGCACACTCCCCTCCCCAACTCTGGGCCCTCCTCCGACCCATGGCCCTCTCACCGCAGATCCTCTGTCGTGTGGATCCGCATGGCCTCAGGCAACTGTCCCGGGAGCAAGTTCCTCATCCTCCGACGTTCCGCTTACTCTCCCTCCCTCCCTCCTCCCACACCCGCAGCCAATCTTCTTCGTTTTGCAACGGCATCCTTTCTCCTCCCTCTCTCTCCCTTCTTCTCCATTCTTCTCTTTTCCGTCGCTATTCCTCGCTATACCTGAGGCACTCGCCCCACCTGGCATTCATGGCAATATCATGGAATATACGTATTTAAGCTGAAAACACCCGGAAATTTGATTAGCTCTACCGGGAATTCATTCAATAGGGGATTTTATGAATCAATTTTAAATTAATTAAACCTTAGTTGATAATGGCGCATAATAGGTTAGTTTCTATACTCTCCAAACTCACCAGACTCTATTGTGTGAAATGTTTTCTATTGATTGTGCAGCGTGCATATTCTCTACAAATAATGAAAAAATAAAACGCTTCATTAATAGGAAAACAGAGTATATTCATTTGGTTTATTTAAAAAAAGTAATTTTTTCCTACATGGCATTAGCGAAAAAGGCAGTGACTTTCTACTGCAAGCAATGCTTTTCACTGAATTTCTGTGTTTTACATGAGCAAATGTTTTTAGTGAACGATTTCAATAGCCTGTTCTTTGGAGAGGAACTTTGGACAAATTATCATGGGTAGATATTACTGTGCTCTTGGATATAGAGCATGCACTTGCATTTAGAGTAATTTTTATTTAGACATGGTTGCGTCATTCTATTTAAATATTTTATTTGATGAATGGACTAATATTTGGATGTAGTATTTATTTTCATTAGATCATTACCATAGTGTGCTGGTCTCAGTAACTCGTGCAAGCATAATACCGACACGCAAATCATATAAGCACTATTTGTTTGTGAAAATTCATAAGTAAATATTGTGAAAAATTTAAGCATAAGTAGTTAAACGTTACATACGGATACCGATGTCAAAACTAAACGAATTCATTGGGCATAATTATAGATATCGCTTGAATTCAATAGAGGAATCACTTATTTTTTTAATTTGCAACTGGGTTCCCCGTAATGAACTCATAACGTGTAATCACATTTTTTATGAATACATTTGTGTTTGTAATATATACATTTCAATATCAAAAATTCGCTAGTTTGACTTTATACTCGTATGTGACAATTTTGTTCTTATTGTTGAAAAATTGTGTATTTTATGCTGACATCACGTGTGGGAAAAGAATATAAGGTCATGAAAGTCCACATCTACGTTCATATAAAATAACTACTCTAAACTAACGATCCATTAAAGTTTTATTTGTAATATGAGCGTTTGAATCGAAAGCCAATGTAGTAAGTAAGGATAGTAGACAAAAAGGTGTCAAGGAGATGCCATGTTCCACTTCTGAGGTCCCTCCTGAGTGCTTTCACGAACCTTATTACCTACTTAAGGTACTGAAAATCACCGAGATAAGAGTTGTCTGATATTTAGCTGCCCTCTGGGCATGGAAACTTCTCCACTGACTCCAAGTGATAGAGATTTGCTAACCGCATGTATTTTTCATATTTACTTCGGCGTATATACAACTTTTGTGCCAATAACTTTCAAGGGATTGATGTTTTCTTTATTCCTTCACGATTCTTTTAACTTCATGCAAAAGAAAAGCATTGTATTAATGGAAAAATAGTATTTAAGAATAAACAATAATTGTTGTTGATTACGCACGAAGAATGGTGTCGCAAACATTTTTTGTTTCATTTGACTTTTAGGACATTATTCGGATTACTTGTCTAAATGCGCGTGATACGGGTTCCCTGCGGATTTATTTCAAATTTTGAAGGAATTGAAACTCAAAATTCACTATTTTTTAGTTGAAAAGGGCATGCAAAAAATGTCTGTTGATGACAAAATTTTCTGTTCCTACACCGACGTCGAAACAAAACTACCCCTAATAGGGTCAGTAGGGTCATTCCTTTTTTCTGTGGAAACAGAACTTATAGAAAAATATAAGCTCGAGTAAGGGCTGGACCTCATCGGTATTCATTTGATTTCCGGAGACACTTACGGTATTTCTACAATTACATAGAAGTACAATTTCAGCGTTTAACTTTTACAGTAGTAGAGTGCTCTAGGATTTTCAAATATTCATTTGGGAATCAAGACCAATCTTCATATTCATACTTTCAAGGTTTTTCACTGAGTTGAGTGAGAAAGTCTTTGGAAGTATTGCGGAATATTGGGAGTAGGCTGGAGAGATATGCGACTAACCGAGAATACCGAAACCTTTGTATGAATCAGGCGGCACACATAAGGCTAGTGGATGGAGAATGGGAATGGCCATTGATAGGCAGAGGTGTAAGGCAAGATTTTCGGTCATCGGTAGTGTATTTTAACTTAAATATTATATACTGTTGAAGTTGGCATTAAAAAAGGTTTGAGAGGAGAGTAAAAGTGAATTAAAAGGTTGAGGTAGACAGGAAAATTTGCAAAAAAGTAGTCGTGGAGACCACATAATTGATAAATTTCCTCTTGATTAAAAATTTAAAGGAACCGGGGGAATTGTATAAGATAAAGATAAGCACATACTCAAAAGTAGATAAAATAAATACTTCAGAAATTAGGAGAGCGAAAGTACAGACAACCTGTGCGCACAATTGGGTAGACAGTATGTCGTAATAGGGGTTTAAAAAGTACCAGTATGGAAATACAAATACTTATATGTAGTAGGGTATTATATCCCCTGCCACACACCTTTTTGGTGGCTCGTAGGGTACTTATGTAGATGTAGATGTAGATATGTATGGAGTACAGACAACTACTATATGATAATTACGTTAATCACAAAATAAGTTCCAGAAAGTGATTTAATATCAAGCACACCAAGTCAAGACCGAAAGAAAAAAATAATAAAGTGATTTACATGTGCAATACACCATATGAATCCAAAGTTGAGCGTTTCTGGCATGAGAATGAGGCTAGGTTTGAGGCATTTGAGATTTAAGCCTGAGAAAAATGAAAAAAATTACTTGCGCATAGAGGAGAGACAACAAGGTTTTAATTTGGCGGAAGGAGTTGCTAGTTATGTTCATATGAAGGTAGAAAAATAGACGAAAGAAATATTGGGAGTTGACGGGATATTAAAGACTGTAATGCAAGATGGAGAATTTTAGGAAACCAAAATCGAAATTCTTCCAATCAATGCATAATACCTGCAAAGAATACTAAATTTGATCGACTTCTATCTGATCACAGTTTGTTAGTACGGGGTAACACTTGATATACCGTACCCACAGAGCTGCTTATGTAATCTTAACTCTTGCATTAAGGATTGTGCTCCGGTTACGCAGCTGTGTTGGGTTTCCCAACCCTAAAGTAGATAGGTTCAAGCTCGGTCAAGGCAGAAGAAAGAATACCAACCTACTTATTCAGCGTACTCCCACTCCCATGGATCACTCGCCACTTCCATCCATGTCCAACTCTTCCTCCTTCCTCTCTCCATCTCAAACAGCCCTCCATTTCCAATTTCCTATTCACTATTTTTCACTCCTCGTCGCCTCATTCTAGTTTTCTATTATTGACTCCCACTTCACCTACTCCACCTCCCATTCCACGTTTTCTCCCACGATGTGCCATTTTTCCCTTTTACGGAGAGGAGAGGGCGTCGCTCGGGAAAGTCACTTCAAGCGGTCGCAAGAGTTTGTGTGACTAGGTGTGTGTGTGAGAGAGAGAGTGTGGAGTGTAAACCTGCAGTAGTAAATGCGACATGAATACCGAATGGGAACAATCGAAAAAAAGGGGTGATAACAGAAAGGGAGAAAGTTAGCTACGATAAACAGCAAAGTTAAATCTGAATAGAAATGTGCTGTGTCCGAAATGCTCACCCACGAAAAAATAAATACTATTGCCTGGAGATATTTAAAACAATTTCTGCTATATTTGATGAGTTTGGTGACTAAAAATCGATGATAGTAAGCTGGAAAACTGAGAAGAAATTGAATTTTTGAACTTAAAAACAAATAAGCGAAACCTGGTATCAATTACAGGACCAGTATTCTATACTGGTGGGCGTACAAAAATAAAAACGTGTCCTATTTCAATACCCTAACTAATCTTTACTTGATTTTTAGTTATTAGGACCAATTTTTAAATCACACATCATCTCCAACTGAGTGTATGCCTTTGGGACTTTCAAAATCTTCGCCCAATAGCAATCCAGAAATGTTATTGCCATAATATAAAGTGCTTTCGTCCATACTTACCATCATTTGATAGGTTTCGCGTTTGAGTTTTCATCCTTCATATTATTTTGAAGTTCAATTTAACACTCCCACTTTAGTTACTTGTGACCATATTATTGCGTAGAAAGAAATGAAATGACCGTTTATCTTTGTGCTTTAGGTAAAAATCGTAAAAAAGAAAATTGGCCAACATAACCTTCTGAAAACTGCCACATTAGTAATCCAAATTTGAAGGATGTCCTGGACAATCGTCAGTTAGTCCTTCAGCTAGTTGAAAGGTCAATGGAAGAAAACTTCTCGTAGAAGAGAATTGTACGGTTGTGGCTTTGGGGCTGACGTAGGAGTTATCCATCACTCAAACTTCTTCCTTCTAATAATGACCTCCTCCTTGTACTTTGAAAGCTCCTCGTGGCCATTTGCCCATTCGTATTCTCTCGAGACCACACAGGCCTCTCGCGCTTATGTCACGGTACAGCTCTTCCGTTTCCCCAGAAAACTTTCCTATTCGCTTGCAGAGACCCTTAGCACTTTTTCCGAGAAACTCCAAAACCTTGCTTTTGTACCTTGAAACGTCTCATAATTCTTTTAAAAGTCACAATGAGATATTTTGATCCCTCTTTCACTTAAAAAAAAAAGAATAGGTAAAGCTGGTTCTTCAAATATACTCGCACCAAATATGAAACTCAAGCGCCTACGCTTTTTATGTGCTAGTCTATGAGGATGTCTCGTACATTCCCCGAAAGAGAAATGTTTTTTGTTTACTTTATTAATTATTGATAATACTGTTCCTTATTAAATGAATATTTATCCATCGTGGATGATCTCAAACAGCAAAAGAAAACATCATCTTCATATTTTGAAATGTATACAGAAAAATAAATAAAAAGCAAAGCATATGAAAGCGATAAAAGTAATGGAAGTAATATTTTTCAAAATAGGTGATGGACCTGATTTTTTCAAATGTATTCGACACATGTTTATTTCATATATATTGATTCATCTAGTAAAAGACAAGCAAGCTATTAGAGTGTTGTTTACCAAAATGCAGTTTCGCTAACGAAAAACATAAGCATCCTTTTCCATTTAAATAAAAGAATAATAACGGAAAAACAGTTCAAGCATTCCAAGACCGTACCTCGAGGGAGGAATTTTTTTCAACGCCTGAGAGTGCGGTTTATGCATTGCATTTATGCATACTCCTGTTGCCTAACAACCAGGAGGTCAAACCGATAAGCAATCTGAAAAAATTTCACGGTAATTTTCACCGAGATTTTCACCCCACCTGTAAATAAAATGTATGCATTTAGACGGACAAACAGGTCAGCCTTGCTGGATAGTTAAATATTCTGCAAAGGTTATTAAGTCCTGTTTAGCAAATCTGCTAGTGAAGGTGGATTGCTAGCCACATGCTTATTTTTTGTTAATGCTGATCAACAGATGCTCTCTGCAAACAAATGAATTTAAGTATTACGGTATGATACATTGAGTTATACATTCCGTATCATTCAAGATCTATGACACCGTAAGAGAGTTTTATTGCTCGGTTTTTAATGAATGCAGGGCGTAATATTTGGTTGATCGAAACCCGGTTAAAGTTCCCAGAAATACATTTATGCAACTGCCAACGTTATGACGGAGGATAGATGGCTTAGAAGGCGTAGAATAAATATTAATAAAATAAAAAAACAGGTCCGTTTTAATTGGTTATATTTACTGTGTTATAAAACTAGAGTGATCAAACTTAAATGTTCCACACGTCGTCATGCATGGGCGTAATCTTCAGACTAATGTCACTTGGTCTAATTTTCATGCCTTTATGAAATTGAATAATATTTCGAGTGTTTTATTCATGACTATGGAACCTTTGATGAGCACTTATTTTTTAGATTTACAATATATCTCCCTGATATATAATAATTTAGCAAACAATACTTAAGATAAATCAGTGGTGACCCAAATATACTGGTTAAGTGTAAAAAGTATATTCTCATAATAGTGTAAATATCATTTAGGGCATAATCATATATTGAGAAAACGAGGAAAAAAGATATTCGAATTGGTTCTCCATAGTAATCCTTTTCCGGGAGAACATCTACTACGGCTATAAAAGGGTTGCTAAAAAATGTATATGAACAAGATAGCATTTGAGTCCTTAGTTTTAGGAAATGTTTTTAGTATTCATTTAAGAAAACAAATGGAATATATGTGCACATTAAGGTGTTAATTCAAATATCAGGAGGAAAAAATATATATTAAAAGTTTAGGATACTTTTTTATGGAAGAACTTTTCTATTTAATATCTACTTATCTCTCAGCAGAAGAAAGCGTAACCCGAAATGAGGTACAAAATTGATTAGAGAAGAATACAACAATTTCAGAGTGTTAAAATCATTCGCCTTAACCAGGATTCAATCTCGGATCCCTCAGTGTTCGAACGAATGCTTGAGCCAATTAAGCTACTCCGCCGGACTTCGAAAGATCCGGGTTCGAATCCCAGCCAAGGCAAATGATTTTTATGCTCTTAAATTGTTGCATTGTAATTAACATATTGCGAATGCCCCCGTTTAAAAGATACTGTCGCGGCATCTGCCGCAGTTTCTTGGAATATGATTAGATGGTTTGGGAAATAGTTGAATATAATCATGATAGGAAAGCACAATACGTAGTAAATAAATTAATAGAATACTCTTTTAAAGAAAAAATGGGCACCAAAATTATGACTAATATTTTATCCGTAAAATGGGAGAAAAGATTCAAAATGACACGGAATAGGCAGGGTCCTAGTGCCATGATCCTTGTGGTAGGAAAATGAGACTCAACGAATTAAAACACAAGTGTCTTAAATTACGTATTATATACGCTCTAAACTAAGTATGTAGCAGTGACCTAATATTCTGTGCGTGGTTAAATATACACCAAGTAAAAGTTTTAACTAGGAAAAAAATATTAACACAAATAGTTAGCTATTTAAGGTCTATATATCTTTCCATGATAAAATGTACTGGATTATGCTATTTAAAAAAAATGCACAAGAAAAAATAGCGCATCAGTCAAAATATATTTTTGGCCAAAAGAATTGAGTTGCAAAAGGCAAAATATTCGGAGGATAGAGACAGTGCAAACGATACGTTTTTGAATCATGCCTGATAGAATTACTAGTCCGCAGTGCATGGTAAGAATTCATTTCACAGCTCGATCATCCACATTGCTGCCTTAATATCTTTTATTTCTACCTCGATTTGCCCATTTCCACTTATGTCGAGTTTTTCTGATGAGTATTCGGCCAATTTTCAAGGACTATATTATAAAGGCATGGATAGTAATGGGCCTCATCTTTTAATCATGTTTTTATCAATATTGTAGAGATAGACACCACAATCTGGCAATTTACTTCCTTATAACATCGTATGAAATCAAGGTGAATGCTTAGATGGTGGACATGTACGCAATAAATGCTGGCTTATGAGCAAAGAACTAATTATGCAATACTCGAATCGTCAATTTGATCATGAATAAACCCATAGCTCCAATTCAGAAGTCAATGAGAACGTTAGTTTTAACATTTACATATGAAATTAATGCATTGAAATAAAATAAAATGACATATGAAACATAACATATGAAATTTATTCTTAAAATATATGGTGTGTAAGAATAAGGTAAAAATAAACCTCAGAATGATTTTAGACTAAGCATTGTTTTTGAAATATTTTACGTTAGAATCATGCATGATTTGATCTCCAATTCACCGTGAGATTGTTCCTATGTGTAGAAATGCTATCATTTATTATTGCTCTGAAGATATATTGAATAATATTCGATATAATGAAATGAAATAGAGAGGTAAAGTGAGAAAATAGATGAAAATAAGTAGGTAAAAAGTTGTGGACCATGGGTTAGGGTCAAAAGAAAGTGGAAACCCTATTCAAGGAGAGTCAATGAAAGATTGTAACCTAGGTAAAGTTATACGTATAGATTTATTCTGGAAAATGATTAACCCATTAATAATGAAGAAACATGTCTAAACGCCTATTTAGTTTCCAGTGAAGCCATTTCTTTTTACTTTTCTTTAATTGTATTTTTTTTACTTTTTACAAGTCATTTATTTGTACTTTTTTATGTTATTCTCTCTCTTTACTACACTGTTTTAGAACTTACCATAGAATCATGAACACATCCTGTACAATTCAGTACGCGGCTAACGCGAAGTGAGGAAACATCCTTTTCCTTTGGGATTGCGACTGGCAACACACCCTTCCATTCAATGATTCTATTTGATGTTGGGTTAACGTTCTTCGTAAATCTCAATTCTATAGTCTGCTACACCTTCTTTTATTTGACCTTTCAACTTCGACTCAACTTCAGAACTTTTCTGGAAAAAGTCAACGACCTCAATGGCAAATGGAAAATGCTTTGAATTAAAGGAGAAAAATTATTTTAATTAAAGAATATGCGAGTGAATTGTAATAAAATTTGAGGCGGTGAAACGAAACCAAAATTTTCATTTGTTTCGTGGTTACGTTACGTCCACTGGGAAACTAAAATATAGGTTGGATAAAACTTCGGCAGTTACCTTGGTTACGGTAAAAATTCTGTTAAAGGCTAGTGGTTTTATATTTCACTTTCCAGGGCTGTGACGGATGAGAAATTTGTGAAAAATGCAGTGTTGCGTCGTGACTCGATTTTTTTCTCTCACTCATCTGTACCGTATTCCCGCCCCTCACAGTTGAACTTCCTTGCCTCCCCCGTTTCATATCATGATCTCCCTTTCTCTTTTCTCATCCTGGCGTTTATTTGAGCCGTTCCCACGCTTTGCTTTCATGCCGGAAGAGAGCAGAAACCCCACCTCACCTTTTCTTCCCCACCGTGTCCATCCCTACCCTCGTTCTCTTTGGGCCTACCGTTTCACCTACCTCCAATTCCATCCTGCAAACTCACATTCCTTCTCTCTAGATAACTCTCTCGCACACACTTCTTGGCTCCCCTTTTCTTTGCATGCCACCTTACTATCCTCCCAGTTTCTCCTTTTCACTCGCGAGTCACTTCCACTACCTGTGTTCCTGTGACTTCCCCGTGCGAAAACTGCGCTTCCCGACCTCCTCAAAATTCCGCTTTCCCCCTATCACCCTCCATCGTCAACCCTCTCCGCCGCCCTTCTCACAGCACTCTCAACCCCTCCTTGAATGTGTTCAACCTCGCACACGTTTCAGACGTGGTTTGTATGTGGGGGTTTGCGCATCTAACTGGAAGAAAATGTAACTCGCCCCCTGTCATAACAATTCCTTTTGTTTCATAATATCCTCTGATTCCTCCCCTCTCTTTCTTGCCCTCTGTATCCCTCTCTTCCTCTCTCACCTTTTCTCTCTTTCTCCGTTAAGCTCTCTACCCCTTTTCATGTCTACCTCCCACGTCTTTATCTCAGACTTGATCTTTTAACCCTCGAAGAAAAAAAGGAATAAATAAATTTCAGCATTCCCTGCAAGAAACGTGTAACTACGTTTTTCCTCTTCTCTTTTACCGTACTCCACTCGCCGTTCTTTTTCACCTCCACTGTTATTTTTTTACTTTTTTGTTTTGCTTCACGTGATAATCCCTTTTCTTTCCTCCATTCCGTGTTCCCCCTCTCGTAATCCCTCACCTTATCTCTGCGATCTTCCGCCTCTTCATGCCTCATTCTCCCTCCCTTCCTCATCTGTAATCTCTTCCGCCGCGGTCCCAAAAAATGGCGTTCCTCCTGTAGTTTTACAGCCTCCGCCTCCAGGGGTGCACCACTCGAGGGGGCCTTTAATAGCAAGAGATCGCATCATCTCCCAAGCTACTTCTCCCTTCTTCTTATGCCTCGCACTGGACGAAGAAGCCATGGCGCCATTTTCGTCATTCCGTGGCTTTTTGGTCTTCTGCTTCCCTTTATGCGTCAGCCTCCAAATTAACAACTTAATAGTGTCGTTTGAACAAGTTAGGAAACTGTTAATAAAGTAATATTAAAGAACGAGCAAGTATCTAAACTTTCTCCAGTATTGACCATCTCAGAATCAGGGAAATTGGTCAATACGAATCTAACATGATAACACGCTTAATGAGTATTACTGTATTTTTTTCATAATTATTCTAATGAATATTAGACCCTGCATTTATTTCTAGTTAATCTTAGCAATATATAATTATCCATTGAAAATAATTATTTATACTCTAATAAATATATTAAATTCAATGTGCAATTAGCAAACAGTTCGAATGTTCATTAGGTCAACGAATACGCAATTCAAAGAACAAATTAGGGAAAAACAAGTTGTTCAGCACATTTTGTAGATTAATTCTCTTTTTAGTGCCGTAAGTTTGTCAACGAAAAAGAGAAAATGAATTTTCAGATGAACCTGTTAAGCTGCATAATACTGTTTTTGAACTATTATCCGACCCGTTAGGAGAGTATGGATTTTATAAATATAAATAGTTAATAGATATAAAAAGCTACAATCTCACGGTTTATGCGTATAGGTTTAATCTGGCGTTTAGTGTTTGTTTTCTTGAGCTTTCCTATCCAAGGATACAGGGTAATCTTCTGAGAGTCTTATTTCCTTCATGTCGGTTTGGCTTTTGAATTATGTCTAACATAAACATCCCTGAAACACACATTTTGATTTACCGATTTTTCTAAGGACCGATGTTAATGTAGCATGTTTTATCCTTCATTTGCGCTAAATTTCCTGCTTTTGTCTCTCCTCTCTCGCCTTCTCAGTCTACCTCTTTTACGCACTTTAAAGGCATCCACCATACGAGGATCTGCTAACCCTCTGGGCCCGGCAGGGGAAAACAGGAAGACAGAATGGCGTGGGTGAGTGGGTGTAAGTTTTGGGTGTGGGGCCTGGAGGAAAGAAATGCGAGGAAGAAGAGGGATATCGAAGCGGACAAGGGGAGAGGTATAGGGGATTTTTATCTCCTTACCCGGACGTTCCCGACATAGCTCAAAACCCAACCCCACCCACTTCATCCCCACCTCTCCCTCCCATCCATCCCTCCCTCGCTAACTCCTATTCATTCTTCACTCCGTGTACCCTCCGTCACCTAGGCTTGGCTTATTTTTAAGTTTCCCTTCAGGCCCCCGTTTCTTATACCCTGCTCTCCTCCCTGCCGTTTCCGCCGTAAAATGTTTTCCTACTCTCCCCCCAAATGCTTATATTCGTCTTCATCCTTATATCTTTGCTTCAAGCGACTACCATTTCTTCCCTCTTTCTTTCCGTTCCTCTCTCTCTCTCGGGGGCCGTAGCTTGTCGGCTCGGATGCAGATAAGGCTCTTCGGGGGTTGATTTCGTGGGGGATGGAGACCGAAGGGGCGGTTTTGAGGACGGTTTGGATATGGGATGAGGTTGCTGGTGATGTTCCGGAGAGGAAAGTGAGTTTGGTAGGGATGGAAGGCATGGAATCGAGGCTTTTCCGCATGTCCGTGTTCCAGCCTCACTACTTCACCCTGCCGCTCTCCTCCTATGCATTCCCGTCATTCGAATTCGCTATCTCCGGCACACCAACACCCTCTCTCAATTTCCATTCCCCCTACCAGACGCTTGACAGTGTTGCAGCACCAAAAGACGGTTTTATAAGGCTGAATGACGCGTTGTCCTTTTCTAGCGTTTCATATTTATTATATTCCACTACTCCTCGGACTTCTTCTACAGATTTATACGCAGGGAAAAGAGAATTTATGAAATGCATAATTCTTAATGAGCCTGTGTGGGTGAATAATTTTTGATTTCGTTCCAAAACATAGCAAAGAGCTTGTTAGCATTAATTCCTACGGGTATTCGCATTTATTTTTTCTGAAATTGATATACCACTGCCTGGCCTTTTTAGATGCTTGAATTTTCGTTCATAATCATGTTTGGCGTGCTGAAATGAATGCCATTTTCGTTTATTTAACTTTGGAAGAAAAATCATGTAATTGACAAAGACTGTACTTTTTTCTGAGTAGCCTGTTTAGTTTTTTGTGCTTGAAAATTATGAGGCAGTGTGCTTAATAAGTGAGTAATTTGTATTCGCTTTTTAAATATATCATCTGCTAGTTGTTAATTCTGATATCCTTTTTTATCCAAATTTCTTTATTGAAATTTTTTCTCTTTTTAAGTCATGTATTTGTTTAATGACGATTTTATTATTAATTAAACAATATGACGTCATGATTCAAATTAAATCTAAAGTAATATTGAATTCTGTTTCACTTGTATATGTGGGTTTCATGTTCCAACGAAATGCATTTTTGATGTAATTTAGAGTGAATTTTAATTATATGGAAGTTAATGCTTATAGCATAATAAATCAAATTTATCTTTCCAGGAATGTACATCTGAAAGGATCACGTCCTACTCTCAACGTGAGGTAAGCAAGCATAAACTCTTTCATATTATTATTTTGCTAGTAATAATATTAAAGTGAAAGGGCGTTTTTTTAGCAAACATTGAAGAGGTAATATCACAGTAGAATTAGTTAAGTTTTAAGGGAAAATGAAAGAATATGGCTAGCTTAGAGTTCCGGAAAGTTGAGTTTAGCGAGAAGTCGCCTTGAGACCCATGTTATTCTTCTGTTATACAATCAGCGTAATGTGAGAACCTCACTGTTAAAGTGTTTTGTAAGTGAAACAGCCCAATCTAAGAATCACGATCAAAATGTTGTTTAGCTGGAAAAGCGACTTCTTAAAAGAGAAGTTGGCCTTGCTGGCGGAAAGAGAAATCTAGACGCCATAGTATTAACGGGATAATCAGCATTAAATACCTAAGCATTAGTTTTTCCTTACTGGTAACATATCGAACAAAATGTATATCGGGTGGAGAATATTAATGTAACCATTACAATACACGAATGTGATGGCGGGGTATGTTTATAAGGCTATAGGTGCATAAACAAAACTTTGCAAGTGATATTTGAACCAGTGTATTAAAATATCAGACGAAATCGACTTGATTTTACCAAATGGGATTGGAAAAATGTAATAAAAACAGCTGAGTGTTATTAATTCTCATTTATTAGGTCGCCCGTTTTTCAGTAGCCACAGCAGTGTTTTTGTTGAAAGCGATAAATTGTCAATTAAGGTATTATTATTTTATAAAGCTGGTTGCAATTAAGCGTTTTTCCTGGTGGAAATGGTCAAGTCTGGTCAATGGTCACCCTTACAATGCACATACAAGAAGAACAGACATGAGACAGAATGATCATATATACAATTACACTTTTTGATTACCAACCGCTCCTTTACCATCACACAAGGGTTAGGTTCACGCCATACGTACATTGCTCCGACCATCGCCGCACTCGTTATGGTTAAGATTCCTAAAATTGGATGAAAAGGGCTCAAACAAACCTCCAGGCAAATTGTGCCATTCAACAATAGTTCTGCTTAAAAAAGAGTATTTTTTTCTTATTTTTCTTTTGCGCTCTTATTTTTATTTTAAGACTGTGGTCATTTTTTCCCTTAAAGTTTGGTTTTTCTTTCTCTTTCCATAAATCTTTCCACGCTTCGTCATTTTTATTATTTCTATGCATCGCACCTAGGCTACTCCTTAATCTTCCAAAATACTCCTTAATTTTCCAAAATCTCCCATTTCAGTGTATCCAACATTTCCATAACACTATCTGTTCCTCTGTACCTTTCGAGTACATATCTTGCTGCCTTTCTTTGAACATTTTCACTCTTTTTAATATGACCCACCTCATATGGATCCCATTCTATGAACGAGTATTCTAGGATAGGACCTACCGGTACCTTATGTGATTGATATTTTGTGGCTACGCTACTTCCTTTTTAATTTCCTACTACCCAGTTAAGTACTTTAAAGGCCTTCCTTGTCACATTATCTACTTGCAATCCCCACCAAGATCCCTTGTTAAATAAAATCCTAAATATTTTTAATGACTGCTTCATGGGATTCTTCCTCCAGAGAGGGTGAAAATATAATTTTTTGCATTTCTTTTGATTTGAAAAATTTGTATTATTACTCCTTATTACATTAATGCCCATGTTATTATTTGTAACCCAGTCACTAAGGCGATCGATGTCATTTTGAAGTATTACGCGCTCATTTACATGCCTTACCCGTCTGTATACATCACAAGGATCAGCAAAGAGTCTCGTTTGGGGATGTAAATCATTCGGCAGATCGTTTCCGTAAATTAGAAAGACTAATGGCCCTAGAACACTGCCTTATGGAACTCCTCCTTTAACGTTCACCCGTTTTGAAAATACATGCCCTTTTTTATTTTTTCAATTTTGCCTGTATGAAAAGTTTTTATCCGTTCTTTACAGTTAAATCCAATGGTAACGACTCCAACTTTAACAATAACATATCGTTAAGCACTCGGTCGAAAGCCGCCGAATAATAAACGATTACTGCATCAACATCCTCTCCATGTCCACCATTTCCCGATGTATTGTTCAAGCCTAATGATGACCATTTATATTTTTGTAAGATCATGGCAAAACTATAATGATCCAAACGATAATTAATTTTACATTTATTATGGTGAAACTGAAATGGGAGTTTCCTGAATGGGAGTGTTCTAGCTCCAAAGAAAGTAATTAGGATCAATAATGAAACATTTTGATAGGGTCTCGAGTACTGTTGCAAAGCATAAGGACTCGATGCGGTCTTATTCTGCATCGGCTTTTCAGATTGCTAGAATTAAGCCAGAGGAATAGAATGTAGCTCCGACTGACTAAAAGGAATTCATTTTCTTTGACAATTCGTTAAAAAAAACAAGTTAACTAAATTTAAAATAGTGGTTTAGAAACTGCAATTGGCATTCATAGTCAAATTCGTAAAGGAGAAGTCCTGGTAAACACCCTCAAGATAGTTTTCTGAATGCGTAGTAAATATTAACTTAGAAATAATAATAGTGGATGGAAATTTGCGAAGGCAAAGTTAGGCAGGGTATTTTCCTGTTGCAGTCTGTAATTTAAAAATTTTACTCCAAGGAAATAGCAAGATGGGTGTAGAATAAGTAAAAAATATATCGTGTATATGTGCGGTCAGTCAAACTTTATTTGGTCAATTAATGAAGGTTTGATATAAATTAATGACGATTAATCGGTGAGTTAATGAGCTGGGGGCCGGGATTTCACCTTATTTTAAAGCTTTCATTCATTTAAATCCTATCTCTTTTGAGTTTTCCATTATTACCGGTGATTAATTTGTTCTTTATTACTATTAGACTTTATTATATGCCCACATAATTTTGTTTATTTCATTTAAGACCAAAATGCCCAGAAATAAATATCCGTATTCATCCACATTTGTGTTCTCTGTGTAACCATCAAAATTGAATGAAACTAAAATGAACATTATGGTTTATAATAAAATCTTGGTTGCAATTATTCAGCATTTTGTCGAACTTTGCGGTATTAATTGTAAAGTACGATATGAAAATGTAGTGGTACATGTGCTTTTCCTTGGAGTAAATCTGTACAACTCTGTTGTAACTAAAAATAATAATAATATAGGTGAATTCGGGGACAGTCCTTAATGAAGTCTAGGTTTCCATTCACTAAATTGGCATGGGGTGAAGATGGCCATAGATGTTAGCATATCCAAGTGATATTCATGTTAGTGTTGTACGTTCTTAGCGTGTAGTATTTAGCTACTGAAAATTTTATAAGACAAATACTTACGGTAACTTAAGTTAATTAAGTTCCTCTCTCTTTTTTTGGGTTTATGTGGGATACTTTAGCAAAAATAAAGTTTTACTCAAAGGTTGAAGTTAGAGTAGCTGAACAAGTAAACATTAGAGAAATTATTTTAGTAGTAAGACAAATAGTAAAATTTTATTGGCAAATCCTATAATTAAAACAACAATGTCATATAAATTATCTTGAAGCTTCAATCTTTTGGAGTGGTGAGTAAAAAAAATTATAAATTAAACATTCCGTCTTCATTAAGTGAATCATAGTTTTTTTTTTAATATTCGTCTAGTATCAAGTGCCATGTAATTTTCACAGACATTCACTGGTCTGGGAGAAAGCTATTAGGCTACTTAAATAACATTTTTAGCTAAAACACTCATTGCTTAAATGCTTATTCATTTATATTTTGAGCCCAACATTTGATATGTAAAGTTATAAATTATTTGAGAATATATTTGAATATCTCCACGGTAGGGCGACCGGTATGTTGTTTGTTCTTAAGGAAGTATTTCATAAAGACGGAACGACATTTTATCCTTCCATTGAAATTAGTTGAATAGTTTCAAAACCTCTTAACTTAAACACAGTTTAATATCAGTCGGAGCTCGCAAATTTTTATTTTCATTAAGAGCGCACGGGTTCGAAACTATTAGCGAGCGACTCTTTCCCAAATTTCCATTTTCCTCTCCGTTAAAACTCGCGGAAATCCTTTGGAGCGATGAGGACGAAAGCCTCGAGTAAATCAATCAATTAAAAAGTGAGAGCCTTTAAGCTAACCTTCTCAGTCAGTCTCACCCGCCGCTTTGTTTTTCGCTCCGTTTACCTGAATGCTCTCTCGGCTCATTTCACCCTTCATGGCGAGGATGGAAGTGGAAAGGTGTATGTGTGTGCGTGTGTGTGTCACTGAGAGAAGGGAGGGAGAGTGTGAGAGATAAACATAGAGGAAGAGAGAGGAGAGAGAGATAAAGGGAGAGAGAGGAAAGGAGAGGCAGAGGAAAGAAGAAGGTGACCCGAGAGAGAAAGAGAAGGAACATCGCCTCCACTTTAAAGTGGTAGGATGTGGTTATGGAACATTGAACCACTCCCGGACGTTTTCCCACGGAACTGAGGAAAACCTGGATTGACGGGGGTTGGAGGTGGTGGAGACGACGAAGCAATTTGGGTTAGAATGGGAAGCGAAATAGAACGGAGTGATGAAGGGGTTGGTTGAAAAACGAGAGACAGAGAAGGGGGAAAATTAAAACAACGCGTCGCGTCGGAGGCTTTTTCTTCTGTAAGCCTCAGTCCCTCCCTCACCCGTACTCTTCAGTTTCTAACCCCTGAACACTGTTTCCCCAAATGCAAACCCGGTTCCCCTCTCGCGCGCGCCCACCCGACCTGCCCCCCAATACACCTCCTGTCCCATCCTACCTTTTCCACCTCCCCCCCTCTTATCCTCTTTCATCCCCTTTTGGTTGGTGCGTTGGCACGCGGCTTCTCCTGAGTCGTTAAAGGGCTCAGAGGCGGAGTGTGGCACTCTCACTTGGTCCCCCTTTTGCTGGTTTTTTTATTTTAAATACTCCTCTGATCCTTTTTTCTTCCCCCTCCCACTATGTTTCTTGTCCCCTCTCATTTCCTTTCTTCGCTCAGCTTCCATACCATACCGCTCACTCCCCCTCCTTATACTCCCCCCTCCTTCGACGGAGCTTAAACTTTCATTAGCGGAACCAAACGCTGCCTTCTCTCTCGCATCCCTCTCACCCCGCCTTCCTTTTTGCCATCCAAACCGAGACTGCTCTCCTTCGAAAGGAGGAGGAAAGCAACCTTCCTGTCACTTCTCTTCCCCCCGCTTCCTTCATCCTTTTTCTTCTTATTCCTTTCCTCTTTCATCCTTCGCCCACTTCCTTCGATCCTTCCTTCCCTACCCTCTTTCCATCTTCCATAGGGATACGATTTCATCCTCTTTGTGCCGTCCCTTTTGTATGACGGCAGACAAAGAGGAGGACGGAGTTCGCGGCTGGAAATCTCTCAAGGAGCACCAGCTCGCTCATTCTCTCCGAGCAGTTTCTCCAGGACACCGTTGCTGCTGTTTAGCAAGCCTCCATGGCAGCGTGGGCAGAGAAAAAGGTTTCTCACTGAGGGCGAGAGGGAGTGGGATCGTGGTGGGGGTTGAAATTTTTTATGAGCAGTCAGAAAGGAAGAAACTGAGGAGAAGACCCGGGCAGAAAGAAGAGGGCTGGATAGATGGCCTGACACCCAAGGTTATAGCGTGGCGGGACGTAAGAGGGAAAGAAGAGCTAGGCGTTGTAATCACGTTCGAGAGCAGGTGTAGAGAGAAGCATGCGCCAGAAACTCATTACCTGCTATAAATTAGGTTCTAGGTAGTTTTCAAAGGCTAATATAAGAATATATTTTTTATATTTAATTTTGTAACATAGGAATTTTAGATTCGCAGATAAACATTAAAACGGCTCCAGGAATCTCGATGTCACAGGACTTGCCCTAATTTGCCAATCTCATATTTTCAAGAATATCTTTTTCTTGAGGATTTAGAACGAATTGAAAATGTGTAATTCACGAATTTGCAAGTCTTATATAGTAAGATAATTAATGCTCATAAAAGTATTCATCAGTGTTTGCATAGTTTTTCGAGTTATTAAGAGTTTCTCTACAAACCTGTTTTTTAAAGCATTAAGTAAACATTTTTATGTAACCAGTGTGTAAAAATATATTCGTACTCAGTACATATACACGCCCTAGTCGTGCATATTTTAAACACTGTTTGTGAGGCTCAATTTAAAGCAGTTCGATCAAAAGGGTTCGGTAACATGTGACCAAAAGCACTCATAATACATTCCTGGAAATGCACTTTCCCGTGCTGGCATGGGAATCCTTATGATTGACTAGTTAGAGTAATTAAGCTGTATTGTAAGCGAAAGATCATCAATCGGAAGTGAAATGAAAGGAAAACACAGAAGTGGTCGTGATGCCCCCGGTGAATGGCGTTGAAACCGGAATTCTCACTATTAAAACGCTCTCAGCGGGAACAAAATACGGTGATTGAAATATCATTCTTCCCTGCTAAATGAAATTAAACTCTTTTATAGCTTACTTTTAATGGTTACTGAAACAAAAGCCTCTTACTGGAGCTCTTTGTTTCCTGTTCATCTTAAATTTTCATTTTGTTAACTTAGTAGTTGGTAACCATTTTTCTCTCTGCAAATCATTACATGATAATTCGGAAAATGTTTACGTTGCATCATGAGTAGTGTCTTTTTCAAAATGGAAACCGGTTAACAGAGAGAGGCAAACATTAGAGAAAGTGACTAATAAGAAAAGACTGCTGGGGAATACGAGAGAAAATCATCAAATTTCCCATGCATATAAAGCCGAAACGCTTCTTGGTTTAAATTTGGTCGAATGAGAGAACATTGAGACATTAGGGGAAGAATATAAAGATTCCAGAGCCCAATCATCAGCTGGAAGAAAGGAGGGTAGTATCTGATATGCTCTGCCAGGAAGAAATGAGGGATAGAGGAGAGAAATAAATATGTAAGCATATATTCGGGTCACGGGACTTCGACGCTGTGGGCACAAGGAAAATAAGATTGTGGGCACAGATTCGTCGACAATTTTATTTCCATGGAAATACGTGTTCGACGCATCTTATGGCTGGAATATTCGAGAATTTTCTTGTCAAAATTGGAGGAACGTGATTTTTAAACAGTGTTCTTTTTTTGATGGGGGAAATATTTGTTGACTTAGAAGTTTTTGTATCTTTGGCTTCGTGCATGCTTTCCTTTGATTTGCCAAGCATGATTTTTCAGGAAGAAGAATTTAATCCTTATATCGGGAGTTTTCTCTAGAACTTAGTATTATAATTAGTTGGAGATAAGAATATCTAAAAAGGTGAACCATGGAGAAGTTGCAATATTTTTAAAACAACAGGTTTATCTCCCCAATGGTTGAAAGAATGTTTTAAAACATGTATTTTATATTTTTGGGGTGATGACTTCATATTAAAAAAGTTTAACCCACTGAACTCGATCAATGGCAATTCCAATATGCATTAAATAGAACATCATCTTTTCATCAAGAAATTATTGCTTTGGAAAAAAAGTTAAAAATTAAATGTAAAGGTGTTTGGATTGAGAATTCGGCTTTTTACCAGTATTTAAGTATTTTGACGGTTGAAAAAGGATTAAATTTTATTTGTTTACCACATGTTACGCTGAAGTAAAGACGGGAGATGATGTCATACTCTTCCATAGTAATAATTAGTTTACACTCAACGCACTCTATTTTTATTGACATTAATGAGATTCTCTTTTAGGGCGTTTTCTGGTCTCCTAGTGGCTGTTTATTCAACACATAGGTACACTTATCGTGAAACTCATACATTCCCACCTCCCCTGTCATCTCATGCCCCTTGGCCTCGTCACTCCCTATGGATTTCGGCCGTTCCATTCTCGTTTTCCGACCCTCGATTCTGCCGTCGCTCGTTCCAGCAGCAAACTGAAAGAGAGAAAGAGAGAGCCCTGACGTTTATTGGGCTGCCACGCGCACCCAAACGCCCACACGCACGGAGGGAGCTTAACTCACTTCATGTGGGAAAACTTTCTGAGTGGAAAAAGTATAAAACGCCGATAACTTAATTTACGTCCTATGGACGCAATCATCGAGAAAATAATGACTTTCTATCCGGAGAATTGGTGCCACTCGCTCCTGCTCCCACTCTCCCTCTTCCTTTCTTCCCCACGGCACTATTCCTATTTCTCCTTCTCAACTCTCTCACATGGCCACTCAATCCACAATTCTTCGATGGAGTAAAAATAGAAGTTCTGCGGTAGGAGAGAGATTCACTATCTTTTTGCAGTATGTTGAAAAGGGTAGACTCCACCATTAACAATGGACTTCCAGTGAGACAGAGTGTTATTTTTTTCTAATTTTGGGTAAACAAAAGAATACCAAAGCTCAAAAAGTAGCGTTGGTATGTTATCAATTATTGGATTAACGTTTTAATAAGACAGAGGTTGCCAAGTCAGACTAAATTGGTATTCTGTTTCTTAAGATAACGTTTTCTAATCACCAATTATTATTAGAAGAAGGTTAGCCGAGATTAAGTTATTGCAAATTAAATTTTACTCATTCTCATATACACACCTATGATTATTCGACCACGTCGTTTGCTTAACAATAGTAAGTTTTATTTAGAAAAGGGACTAGAAGTCCTATTTGCTCACTAAATAACATAGTTATCTCACAATATCCTGAATTTTTTGGCGAGCGAGAATAAAAAATATAACTCATACAAATATTTAGGAAACATTTGTAGCATTAAATCATTGAGATAGCACATTCTACAAATATGCTTCCCTTAGTAAGCATAATTGTAGAATGCATAAAAATAAGCATAAAACCCAAAGTGGGTTTAAGTTAAATTTTCTGTGTATCGAAAATTATTGGACGTTGTTTAAGGCAAACTCATTAAAAAATGATTTCTCTTTTTTATATTGAAAACAAAATAAAAATTAGTGAAGTATTTTAACAGATATGCCATTGAGGAATATGATACATTCGTATGAAGTTTTTTGTGAAAATTTATGCATTCCATGTCGACAAAGATAATATCCTTGACAGTAACCTAACGTTTACGATTTCTAATAGCAGTTATTTTTTGCTGATTGGACTTTTTGTCACATCATATTTTTCAAGTCACTAAAGTTTTCATAGAGGTTCATCTCGTAAAAAAGAATATTACACGTATGAACAAATGACGTAGTTTCAGAAGTGATGTAGAGGAATTCGCTCATAATTATGGACAAAGAGCAACACTTCTCCCTAGATGCTAGTGGAAAAGTGTTAATATTTCTTCATTATTATGCACTTAAGAATATCTCTAATTTGTCAAAATTTCAATATTATCTTTATCAATATTTTTTTGAGCCATTTTTCTTGCACTCTTTGTTGTTCATTATTGCTCCGTAGAGCAGAGTATTCGAATCAATATTTATTGCTGCGGGTTAAAATTTGGAATGCGTCAATAGTAAAATATAAAATAACAATGTTTTACGGTGAACAACCGGAAAGTCTAACAAGATCAGGAAAGATATGAAAAATATACGCTAATACACGCGAAAGAGCGTCGGAATCGACATAAAAACACTTTAACGGCACAAAAAACAGATGAATCGGTGGAAAATATGCTTGCTGTGAAGAATTTAGAGAGGTTTTTTCTCGGCTTGGAAGAGTAGAGCGGCCGACGCCGAGAAAAATTGCAGCGCAACGGAGACGTTTTAGAGGTTTCTATTGCTGAAAGAGTAGAGTCAACGGAGAAATTCGGAAGGAAAAGGAGAAATATACATATGAAAGAGGCTGGATGGAAGGAAGAGACAGACAAAGATGAGTAAGAAGGAAGTAGTAAATGTTGGTTTGGGGAGAGGGCGAGCGAGGGAATCTGTGGAGGAGGGAGATGACTGCGAACAGTGACGGAAACCGCATTGTTGAGTGAAAGGAGAGAGTTGGGTTTTGGGTGGTGGGTGGGCTGCTGGTTTGAGTGAAATGGAGTGCGGAGAGGTTGAGGAGAAGGGGAAGTCACATTCACGCAAACTCGATGGGCGTTCTGGAGAAAAAAGAGGTGAAGGCGATTGGTGGTGACGTGGTTAAGAGTGTGCGTATGCAGAAAAAAGATAGGGTGGAAGGAAGAAAAAAAAATGACTTTGGATATGTACGGAGTAGGTATTGGAATGAGGGGTTGATAGTCGAAACGGAGGGAGAACTTTGTGTGGATCACCCAAAAATGGCAATTGAAAAGAACGGCGAGGGATCTTCTCCCATGGTAGGTGATTCGGAATTTTTATTCTATCGACTGGGGTGCATGAAGGGAGGGGAAAAAGGGCACAAAAATTATTCCACGGGAGTAAATTTTGTTGATTATGGATTGGAAAGCAAAAAATCACACGTCAGAGTTGGATTGATGCAGAGATAAATGGTTTTACATCGGGGGTAAATCTGTGCGTGATAGTTTATGTTAAAAGCGAACGCTTTGCATCTGTTACCGACCCCAGTAAGCATACTCAATTCATCTCTTTGTATTATTTGGCGACTATTCATCTGCTTCTTTTTTAGGAAGTACCATTTTTCATCAATATTGTTGGGAAACATTGTTATCACTTTGTTATCATTTACCTCTGAGTTTTTAATCTTTGTTAATATCACGAAAGTAAAATGTTAGAAAATTATCATCTTGCCTTTTGTAAAAACCATGAAAATTTTCAGGTAGAGCTATTGTAAAAACAAGAACAATATGAAAGTATAATAAACATTCATTACTTTCAACGTGCAGAAATTGCCACATTGCTATTACTCTTTGTAAATATTCGATAAACATTCAACGTTATCAGGCTCAATCTTGTGAAGTCTAATCTTGAAGAATTAGAAACTCTTGGTGAATTCAACTAACATTAAACACCGTAAAAGTGCGGTGATATCTACAAAGTATTTCTAATTCGATGTGGATCTTTCTGAGTACTAGAAGCAGTCCGTCCGAACAAGGTGTGATCAGTTGGAAAACGAATATCAACAGAATCGTATCCTGAACTAACTGAGTTGACGCGAATAATGCCGCTGATTGCTGCTCCAGTGATTAAATTCATATTCGAGATCTCTATCCATTGTGATATTCCCGTTCTTTCACGTTCTTTTTTCCATGTATCTCGCGGTTGACAATTGGTATCTTTAAATACTTTTAGAATTTGAATTACTTTACCCTAAAGAAGCATTATCACGTGGCTATCACGAGTCATGACGTGCCATTAGAGTAACTTTCACGTACCTACTTTCAGTCATATATCAGCCAACTTTCGGTTGTTTCCATTTTGGACCAGAGAGGGTCAGTAGTTTTCTGCAGAGGGCTTTATTTTTATATGATGAAATGGAAGCCGGTAGGGTACCAACTTACGGTTGGACCGCGGTTAATGGAAGGCAGCGTGGATAAAAAGGAAAAGCTTTGATGGGGTAGGGGCGACGGGAAAAATGGAGGGCAGGTTTGTCATTGGTAGGAATTGTGATGACGGCTCCAGACTCGGAGACAGGGCAGCATTAGAGGAAGGAAAGAAGAATTAATGTGGCCCCTTGTTTCCGTGTAAAGGGAGTTATAATTCATAAAAATCAGTGGGAGGGGGGTTTATGCGAGGGAGTTAGCTGTGCGAAGGAGGGAGGAGAGAGGTCGCTGGAGAAGTCGTGCTTCGGAAAGCCTAAGAGAGGAGTTTTAGGAGTAAGTTTTTGGGGTTTGGTGAGGGTTGTTTGGGGGAGACAAGTTGGTGGGCTGCAAAGGCTGAAAAAGGGAGATTATTCCCTTCTCATTTTTTCGAGGGTGGATGGGGAAAACGCCTGGTCCTCCCCGTTCATTTCCCACGTCTTCTTCCACCCACCTACCGTTTTTTTTTCTCGTCCCCTCTAACCCTGCCAAGTGGAGAGGAGTGATGATGGGGGAAGGAGGAGATGGAGGGCAACTTTGTTACCGATGGCCACGGACGTTCATTCGGCCCCTGAGTTTGACAAATGCACTCATTTTACCAATTACGGAAATTAGAATAGTTTCAAGGGTGGCATGATTCTCCAAAACGTTTTAAAATCCCGTAACTTTCTTCATTATCATCATTGCCCACGGTCTCCAATATTTTCCACCTGGGTGCGTTCTTGATAAAAATTCACTTAACTCTTTAGGACAATAGAGTAAAGGGAGGAATTTGAGCGTCAATTTTTAACAAGACCTTATCAAGGTCAATCAAGGTTCTTGGATAATTGCTTGGTTTGGAAATAAATCAAAGCACATCTCTCACAAGTTGAAGGCTATATTAAATCATTTTCATGAAGTCTTATAAAGATAATTCATTGTCAAATGCCAGTTACAATAAAGTATGTCTAAGCGTCAGTACTCGTATGTTAGCATTTAAGTGAAAATATTTTCTTACTGATTATTACATGGTTACTAGCAAAATATTACTCAGGCATGCTTTCATTTACTACAACTTTGCTAAAGGTAAATGAAACGACGTGTGAGGCGCAGGTCCGAGAGTGAAACCTTGGATAACTCCATTTGGATTTTAAAATTAAAAAAATTAGCTGAAAGGAATATAGTATGTTCAAGATCATTTGAATGAGACAAAAATTATAGTGACTGTGGCTCACGCATATTGTTCAGAAATTAGTTCCTTTGTAAAAACTACAATAGATGAGAGCTTTAGGAACTTTACGCAGTTGAAAAATGTGTTGTCTTTTAGTTTACAGTTATAGCTAGTTCAAATTCACCCATACGATATGAACAGTAGGAAACATCTCTGAAAACAGATTAAAACCATTAATCTCAATACCCATCTGGGGCATCTCTTGGTCGAAGTTAATAAAATTAGCGGGTCTCTTCCAATGGAATATATATACTGGCAATCATGTATTATTTGAAAATGTCATGAGCATTACTTTCTTAGAATATCCAAAATATCGATTATTTTTACCTGACATATTTACCTGACACTAGCTTTCTTTCCTCACTTCTGTTTGAATTCATCAAAGAAAAATAATAGTAGAGAATATTTTACTTAACCTGCTATATTGTCAGCTGTACTGTCCTGCAGCTCATCCAAGACCACCCCAAACAGAAGATTACCATCATTATAACATTTTACTCTAAGCAACCATATCGCAAATTTCAAGAAATTACGGGAGATGCCGCAAAATTGTTGAAATGAAAACCGTATCACTTTCAGGTGGAGTCAGGTCTCTCAGAACCTTAAGCGTATCAGAAATTTACTACTTCTGAAGTTGAAAATTGAAATGATTTGTGGCATTGACAATTTTCAGATGCATTTTCTTAATGGGATCGAGTCACTATATTTTATGCGATTTGAACTTCCTTTTCAAGCTCCAAACAGCAGTTGCAGCCATGATTTTCCCAAAGCCACCGAAAAAGGGATGTTAAGTGCGCATGCGCGCATTAACCGCTCGACCAAGCTGTGAATTAATATTTAACAGTAATCTCGACCATTGCCGTCCACGCTGCAGCACCCTTTTCATTATCCCTCGAAGGGAAGGTAGGTCGGTCTCTGTAATACCTATGCGCCTCCCGCGCTTTAGGTATTACGCATTTACTCGATTGCAAAGCGCACAGCGAAAACGGGAGGGAAATTGCCTTTCGGAGCAGTGAAAGAGGACATACGCTCGACCGTTAGCATCAAAGATTTAAAATTCACTCCGGCGTAGAGAATCAGACAGATGAACACTTCTGAGAAGATTTGGGTATTAACTCTGAATATTTTATCTCCTACCCGGCGTCGCCCTGGATGTGCGTGGTTTTTTGGTGGAGTGGGGAAAGAGAGAGGACGGGGGCTGTAGGTGGAGTGGGGGAAGGGAGAGGAAGGTGCCAAGGTATAGGAAAAGGTTGAGGCAAGGGGATCGAGGGGTGTGCGTGAGAAGGGTGGTGACGGGGGTGGGTGAGAGTGTTTGACTGGAGGTTGAGGAGTGGGGGGGGGCGGGAAGAAGAGGGCTAGAGCGATACAGGGGAGCGAAGGGACGCGGAAATAATGCAGGAAGATTCGACTGCTCGAACGTTTTTTTTTCCGACGATCGATAACCCATCTCCAAACTGTTTTTTTTTACCCTCCCTCGCCCTAGATGTTTATTTTGCGTGTATTTATCTGAATGCATCACGTCAACCTCATTCGTTTACTTTAAGTACTTCCCTTCCATCTTTCTTAAATCACTTTTTAAACGTTTAAATCAATTTTCTTGGTTCTCTCTCATGGCATGCATATTTTTTGTTCGCGTGTCTGCATCTTATTGATTTGCTATTCTATTATGTTTGTTTTAGTGCACACGAGAAAGTTTTAAATTAATTTTTATTAATTTTTCTATTATAAGTGTGCTACATTTTTTCATTATACTAAAAACGTGTATGTTTGTCGGTATGCTTCTTTATTTTTTTTGCAAAACATGTTTCTTTCACCCTCGTTAAAAATTGTAGAGCTTATCTATGCAGGTTTATCGACATTGGCAGCGTTGATTATGCCAGTGTTTTGCGTTTAAAATGACTACATTTTACTTCCTTGTATAACTATTTATCCCTAATTGTGTTTTTCCCATTAAAAATGAACAATTTAGTCTCTCCATTTAGGTTGTTATTGAAGGTCATTATGTGAAGTAAAAATGAAGGCGAGGCGACGGTATTTCTGGAGAGAAAAAAAGTATTAGAGCAATGGAAAACATTATTCAGTATCTAGTGGTGGTATGAATACGAGTGTTGGTGTTGAAACTTAAGAATAATTTACGAAATTTCATAATCCTCATGGTCTTTGCCAAATGACCAGATAAACAGAGTAAAATGTGAACAGGTATCAAACTTTGCGCAAACTATTACGAGCCAATTTTTGCTGTTGCACTGCTGCTTAACTTTTTATAGGGTCATAGGAACATTTATTCTAATATGAAATGACTGTGTGAAGCAAAATTCATTAGAAGTTGTCATTAAATGGAGACTGTCTCAAGTGAAATGGTAGACTCTGTCATAACATTTGCGTTCTCGTAAAGCACGTCCTCCAGCTTGACTTTGTTTTTTTGAATCTTTACTCCGCCAGCCATACACCAAATTGAATATACATTTTTGTATCTGTGACTCGTTAGTTTTTTTTAAGACTTTTTGGTGAACAGCACTTCCCTTTGCCCAAGAAAACTGTGGCTCATGGAGGACTTTTTGCAGTGTTTCTCGGAGACATTGATTAAGGATTCAATTTAGCTACAGGCTCATATCTTTGAACTTTCCCAATTAAAAGAAATAGAGCATTCCTATCGGGTTTTGGATGGAAAGGGAAATGGATTCAATGGGTAAGCTCTAAAGGATAAATGATGCATTATTCCCTCTTTTTCCACCTTAATCCCTCTTCACCTGGTGTTTCAGCACACCCACTCAACCCTTAACCCTTTAGGTCTATCCTACTCGGCCCAATCTCTCCAAAGATACTCTCTCTCAGGTCCATTCTAGCCGTCGACTCTCTTTCCCTCCGACTTCCCCACTTAACCGTCACTGTGCCGCACCCCCGAACTCTCCTCGCAATCCTACCTTTTTCTCCCTCTTCTCAGACTTCCCCGCAACCCTTTTCCCTCTCCCTCTGACTCCCCCATTCCCTCCCTCCCTTCCCCACCAACGGTAAGATCGCGCTTTTACGCCGTCCTCCCTTCAAAAATCCCTTAAACATTCTTTGCTAATGACTTTCCGTTCCTTCTCTCCCTCTCCCACCCATCCACCGGCCCACCTCCTCTCACTCGCTCCCCACCAGCAAAAAGAGGGAATAAGAAGGGAGAGAAACAGTCCACCCTTTGGTGGACCCCTACTTAAGAGGGATGGCTGAAAAAGTTTCCGTTTTTTATGCATGCATTATATAATTCCACGCCTCTGTCGTCTTCCTCCCCCACTTCTTCCCTTATTTAAGGTTGTTTCTTCTCTCGGTGAGATTTGAGCGTTCCCCGTTTCCTATTTCGCGCACCTCTGCGCAGTTAATTTTTCCTCTCTCTCTCTCTCCCCCCCTTACTTGGTTCTTGACCTCCAGGTCTCTACCTCCTTTCCAAGTCCATGCTTTCACTTTTTGTTGGATTCCCTTTAGCTTCTCTGTTGCCCTATCTCCTCGATTTTAGGATTGTCTCTCTCCCAGGAAGTCGATTCCCAATATCCTTAGGCAAAAGGGGTTCCTCTCAAGAAGCCTTCCTCGCCTTCCATTGTCCACGTCCATCCGATATACAACGAGTTCGATCGCTACCCGCTGAGTTCGTTTGAATCAATGATTTTTGCCAGCCGACGTCGTTATAAAGTAAGTTTTCTTTCAATCGGAGGATTGGATAGGAGAAAGTTCTTAATGCGTAAACTTTTCCTGGTGTTACACTGATATATTAAATCAATCAATACTTTATCATTGAAATTGAAGATTATTTTTTATCATCTCCAAAGACGTGTATAATGTGAACGAGGCTGTTGGATGGGAACAATAGGGGTGCATTTCCTCTTCCGTAATTGCTTAATTGAAGTAGTCTGTTGCTGAATGATCTTTAACTGAATAGTGAATAACGTCATTGGTCACCAAGAGCGAACAATTTTTACATTCGTGTGCAAAAGAAATGGCTTTTTGTTGAAAAACTGTTTTAATGTATAGTGCATTGTACGCAGTATTCCATGATCAGATACTAAGAAATGCATTCAACCGACATCATTTTTGAAAAATATGCTGAAATTTCGGAAGAATAAATTATATTTTTTTACAATTTTTTGAAATTTGTTTAAAATTTGATCAATATTTTCCTTTTATACCTGAAAACCAACAAATATAGTCCTTTAATGTGCATGGTACTCGCATAAGAAAAGATTCGCATACGCTTTCTTTCGCATTTATATCTGCTCAATGCCCCACAAACTGCCGAAAGCCTGTGAATACGTTATCAACATGGATCGTAGGGTTATGTTTTAATGTAGACGGACAGTCAATATTGTAAGCTTTAAAAAATTACCGCACCTAAGAAAAGTTATTCCACACATTCCATTGGGATGGAATAGTGAGTAAAATTTTGCTAAGAGATAGCTGAATCAACGGAGATATTGGATTCGTTTGAATGAATTTGGTTAGTAAATAAAATTATTAAAAGGTTTATATAATCTCACACCAATTAGCATACTTTTCTTTGAAATCATTGATCACGAAAAGCATTGTTTTACTCTATTTATTAGAGTATTACATTCAGGATAAAGTGTGATTCTCTCCATTACGTGGTGCTTCGCTGCACGGTTTTTTCTTACACAGGAATGGCGAGGAACTCTCTAAATTATTTTTGCCAACATTTATTTCGGAAAAAGTTTAAGAAAGTTTTGGGACATGAATTATTGGGGCTTTGCATTTTGTGATTTAAAAAATTGTGTATTAGTGCTAATTAAATTTTGTTCAAAATGATATCCTGATGGGTTAAGTATTACTATTCTATCAAACTATTTTACACGGCATTTATTTCTTTATGAGTTTCAGTATTTAATAAATATAAAATATGTTGGATGTAATGTTACTGTAATGTAAGTTTTGCGCGGACTTCAAATCATTCTTCGGTTCTAGTTGCACTCATAAATGTATACAAGAAAGTGCAGCATATTTCGTCCGTTTATAGAATTTAAAATATTCATTCACTGTTAAAGGTATTTGATTCATTAAGAGCTCTCTTTAATTATCCACTTTTATCCGAAATTCTTGGACATGTTATCGAAGAAAGTTTTAACAATGCAATAAATAGGAATGGATATTGGGTACCTATGTTACGAATGCTAATGCACTTATGGCACTAATATAAATGGCACCTATGTTCGATTTTCAATGCAAATATTCATGAACCATGTATTTTATTTTACTGGCCATACGTTTCCCCGTATCGTCATTTTGGTTGGTGGATGTTGTTTTCGTGAATTCAAAAGAAACTGAGCGTCGGTGGCTTTGCATTTGAATGCTTCCCGGAAAGGATTAGTAGAGTAGCGTGGGAAAGAAAGACGGAGGCGAATATAAATTTAAGAATTTTTGACAACTTTGTGAATATCTCAAGAAGTGCCTTTGAAACTTTTTTGGCCTAGACTACAAGCGGATAAGGAAACTAAAGTTAATAACTTGTTCAATCCATGAATGCTAAATAAAAAAAACTTTTCTTATTTGAAATGAAAAGCATTGTGGTGGCTCGGAAAGGACTTAGGGGAAGCGGTGGCAAAAACAAAGGGAGCTCATTACAAAAATTACATCACGGTGAAATGCTTTCTGGGGAAAATATATTTTTTACACAGTTCTCAGACTTCGAGTTAAAAACTGTGGTTCTTATTAGAAAAAATCTTTACTTTTTCACGTTTGGCAACCTAATATATCAGCATGGTAGCTTTTTGTAAAGATTTATTTTCGAATTTGAATATTAAAATACACGTTTTAGCAGGAATAACAGTTAAAAATACCTCTGATTTAACCATATTTTATGGGGACAAAAATACATAGCTCTGAAGACTGGACCGATTTGGGTTACTCACGTATATTCTAGTGAAACGCCTCAATTCCGAGAATCCGATATTTTAGAATTCCTGGAACACTTGCAAACATTTCCGTTCTTTGATAAGACTTATCTTAAGTTACATAGTCGATAAGCTATTCAATCATGCGAAAAATGTGACACAATTTTCCAAATCGCTTCGAATACCTTGTGGCAACTTTTGTTATTACAATTGATGGATAGTATACATTCATTAGTGATATCGCTCGTCACTTTCAAATCAATAGTGTTTTACAACCATTAATCCGAAGTATAAGTTAGGAAATGCGGCCGTCGGCTGAGACTATTTGGACGGCTAGAGGTAGGTGGGTAGAATTAAGATTTTCATGGGCTAGAGGAAGGGTGGAAAGAAACCCGGCTTCGGCAATGGCCTACTCTTGACAAAATTCGTCTAGACGCCAAAAATTTAATGTTCCACCCGAGGGAAAAAATAATCCACTTGAAGTACTCTCCACTTAGCTTCTCAAGTAGGACTCGGGATATTAATCAAAATCCTCTCACCATCGGGATTGAAATCCGGAATTTTCGGAATGGAAAGCCAGACCTCTACGTAGACAACCCTCGAATTCAACTCGATGTGGGCAGAATAAGTAGTTGCTTCAAACTAGTCTTATAAGAACGGCAGGTAAAATGCATTTGGTAACCATAATTTAATTCATTATGCAACATAATCATGATCTTGCTTTTGAATTTAATTTCTTACTAAATGTGTTGGAAAAATTATTATTTCCCTGCCGCAAAAGAGTAGGCTTCGCATAGAAAACTACAAATACCACAGTTTTGTTTTTAGCGCTTCAAAGAGAAAATCAATTGTGGTTTTATCTTCGTCCCTTTAAGTTATATCAGGGTCAGGGATTCAGCTGCCGACGTTTCAATCAACAGCCTGAGGACGATGGCGGAGTCAGCCATACACACGTCGGTAGCCGAATCCCTGACCCCTCTGGAAAACCCACGAAAGTCCATCCTCTATTCCAATAAATTTGGAGCCTCAACGCATTAGAAACATGAAAAAAGCACAGCACAGAGCACGGACAAAATCAGAAATATTTTTTTTCTCGATAAAGCTACTTCTGAATCACCTCCATTCGCGGATATTAGCAGTAAGCAGGTCTCCCGTCACTCCCTTTACCATGAGGAGTTGACGTTGCGACTCCCAACGTCCATTCGTACTTTATTAATTCACCCCGGTCATCAATCATCGTCACTCCCTCCCTTGCCCTCTGCTCTTTCTCTCTCAGTCCTTCGCTTGTGGAGACATAAACGGATCCTTCACGCACCAGCGAGCGGCAAACGGAAACCTTTATAAGAAAAAGAAACCCTACCGTTTTCTCTCTCCTCGCACGCCCTTCCTGCCTCCCTCTCTTTATCTCCCCTACTTCCTCCTCCTCGTCAGCGTATATTTCCTTCCTCTTCAGTCCACTTCGCACCCCCGAGAGAGCGTTCAGTCTCTCCTTCATCTGGATATCAACTTGCATCACCCCCGCCTCGCCCCACGCACACCCGCAGCCCCCGTCCTGACTCCTCCACCTCCCTCCCTAAATCCGCTCACCCTCCCCTATGCTCGCACGTTTTGCCCCATGGCCGAACGCGCAGCCACCCGCCTCTTCCGAGTACTCTGTTCCTTCCTTCTCCATTCTCGCCTCCCTCCCACATCTCGCTTCATCTTCCCATGGCCACTTCTTTCTCATCCCCTCCCACAGCCCACGCGCGCCCCTCCAACCCGTCTGCTCACGTCAAGGCTCCTTCTATTCTTGCCTCGTTCCTACCACCCCCGGTCACCTCTCCCTCGCGGCGCCCAAAAAACCTTGTGTGGCCACTCTTGTCACCCCCTGCACCCATCTCTTCCGGCGCCCAATCTAGCCATGAGTCGAGCGTCCGCTATGAACGCCTTGGCCTCTGGGTCTCACACCGTACATCACTTCGGACCCCTCCCTCACCCTCTCTGCCACTTCTCACGTTCTGCTTTCCCACGCCACGCACTCCCTTCCCGCACATGTCTCTCCGTCCCTTCCATTTTGCCCTCTGTTCACCCTCTCCGACGTCTCCCCTGCCATCTCGGCCCCTTCGTCCTCATGCATTGTGCTTCAGATACCTTCTCCTTCCTTTCATTTTATTTTACTATGGCTCTCTTTCTCTCTCTCTACAATATTCCTGGTGCCTCGAATCTATGAGAAACCCTTTACCTCTGTACAATACAGGATCTTCACATCTAAGATCCTCTGGATTCAATACCTATGTATCTAAGATCCTCTAACTTTATATAATTTTTTTGGATTTATTCATGCTTAATTTGTAATTTAGCTTAATGGTTTTCTTTCGGATTAAAGTACGGATTGTTTTTTTAACCGTTTATTTATTTATTATCGACTTAATTGGGCGAGGTTGAGACTAAATAGTCCCTTCTTCCACCTGACCCTTACATTACATACATTACATTGAAGACAATTACATACAGCCAAGCCCTGGATGGAGAAAAATCCACCCAGACGGGAATCGAACCCGTGACCTCTCAGTTGGTAGACGAGGACGTTACCACGCCGCCACCGCGGCCGGCTACGGTTTACGTGGGTGTGGTAATTTTTGACGTGATGTTTTTATTTTCCGCTATAAAGGTTTATTTTGAGACATTAAAAAAAAACGTTTATTTACTCTATACACGAGAGAGGTCTGAAAAGTTCTCGGCTTGATGAGTTCAATACTCGCAAGATTTTTCTCTTATGCGATGAGAAAACGCCAAGTAAAATTGTAAGCCATTCAATCCTGCTGTTTGCTGAGGGCAGTCGTTTGAATGTTGCGGTGCGGGTATTGTTATAAATGGAAAAAATCGAGTTTCGTGCAATGATAAAATTCTTTGTAAGAGAAGTGTTAGTGCCAACCGAAATTCATTTAAGGATTGTAAATGTGCATGGGGACTTACTTCCTTCAACCCTCTACATGTATAAATGGATGAACAAGTCGAAACGTGGCCGTGAAAGCCTCCAAGATGATTCACGTGAATGACGTCTAAAAAGTGCGACCACAAAATTAAGTCGTCGAAAAAGTTCACGATATGATTTTAGAAACTCGGAGTAGGAAGGTGCGTAACATATGTTATGCTGTAGGGATATCGAAAGACCACGACATGTACATTTCGCACGAGGAATTGCACATGACAAAGCTTTGCGTAAGACGGATGCCGTGCGTGTTCTGTGTGGATCAAAAACGCATAGGACGACACTTTCCATGCAGTGCTTGGTGCACTTTGCTAACAACAAGAGTGACTTTCTCTGTCGATGTTTGACGATACGATCCTGTGGAGGAACCCTTGAAATAGGTAAAACAATAAATAGGGACGTAAAACAATATTAAGACACTGGACGCCAATATTTGTTAAAACAGACCCTGATTCGAGAGAAAAAAACGATTTCCTCAGGAAAAAAGTACCTGCCCAAAAAATTGTCTTAGCGTTGGGAAAATTGAGGGATTGCAAGAGTATGAAGTGCTGGAACATTCCCCCTATTCCCCGGATTTGGCTCCCTTGGCCTTAACCTCTTCCAAAAACTCAAACGTTTCCGTGTTTTTTCGTCCAATTGGAATGCCAATGCGGTAGTAGACGGGAACTTTGCAGCACTTCCGAAAGAACAATACAGAGGTGGGATAACGGCAGTGGAAAATCGATAGATGAAAAATGTTAATATTAAAGGCCATTATGTTGAAAAATAAATCTTTTTGGAAAAATATATCGCCAATTTCAACATAAGACCTAGAAATATTAAGATCACCCTGGTATACACATTCATTTTCTACCTACAACAATTTTAGTTGGGTGAAAGTGAAAGCTATGCATTCACTTCTAACTAATATTGACTCTTTCACTATTTATCAGCGTGTTCCCTTTGTTCAACGACTTTCCTCGTACTTTGAATTGTTCCTTGAATCCATTGTTACTTACGAACTGTCCATCCCCACTCTTCTATATTGTTGTATTTTTGTAGACTATTTCTTGTTGAAAAATTTATTTCTCCTTGGTGCCAAGTCGCTTATCATCTCAATGTTTTCCAATATTCTCCTTTCTGCTTTGTAACTTTTTCTTCTCTCTCCCTGCACGCCTCAATTTTTCAATTCTCACTTCTTATCTTCCCTTTACAGATGCCTTCCGTCCTATCTCCATGCTCCATCTCGCGTAGAGCGTTTGTATTTCACCATTCATTTACTTCCTCCCGTTGCTAACATTTTGATGGCTGATAATATGAGTTTCGTAAAATGAAATTCTTTCTTTTGTGTACTTCCCTTATCTTCTTATCCCTCTGATATTATCTTCCTAATGGTTTTCTTTGATTGCGTGTTTTCCTTTATTCATTCATCATGCATTCATTTGTTTTCCCTTTCTAACTGCCGTGAAAATGTTAAGTGAAAGAATGGGTTTTTTCCTTATATTATGGTTTATATACTGTATGTTTTGTTAAGAAAATTGTTTCTTTTTTTTTAAATGAGAAGAGTTTTAGAAGAAGCGGTCATTTTTGCTCAATACTAAGCAAAGGAAGGAACTTATATGCATTTCATTTACGCGGGAAAAGGTTGTTATGGTGATATCAATTTATTGTTATAAATTTAATTTCAGAGCTTATAAATATTACCATTTATATTTCACCTCCGTAAGGTAAATACCTTATAATACTAATTTAGATTTAGCTATTTTAGGGAAAAGTAGTGACAGTTGTTTTTCAAGTCCGCCGTTTACCTCCGGTTTTAATGTCCATGATGTCATTTTGATCTGCATTGATGATCGTAGTATCTTTATCATTAAATACGTTAACTAATGCATATAAGGAGAAAAACTACGTCAATCTTTGAACCATTAAGTACGGTGATGTTAGCAAGTTTCAGACTTATTTCAGATAAGGGCACAATCTTATTTAATTACGTAATTAAATGCGAACTAGAAATTTTGTGATGAAAAAGATGGAACTTGAATTGCAGTTAGCAAACTCTCAATGGGAATATGGTGGTTTAATTTTCTTTCTTCTCTACTTTTCTCTATCTTTTCCGACGTCCTTCTCAAGCCTTGCTGTCCGCCTCATGGGCTCTGCGTCAAACACCCAATCTTCTCCGCCTCTCCTTCCCTAACATCTCCCTTACCCGCCCTCTTATCCGTCCACCTACTCATCCGCTCCCACACTCTCGTCCCGCCTTTCCGCCCTGCTTTCCAACGTTTCCGGAGTCGTCCCTAGAGGCGGACAAGTTAGCCGGTGGTTGTCGGATGGATAGCGTGAAGATGGTGTGCGGGAGCTAGCGGAGTAGATGTTACTGTGGTTTAGGATAGCGAATCGTGGTCGCCACAACCAGAGAGGTATTATGCGCTAAATGCATAGGGTTCTGCATACATGAATGTCAGTTTGGAGCATGGTTCATTTCCTTATTCCATTCTTCGGTTCATTTCCTCTTGTCTTATATTCTTAACATCACTTCCTTCATTTATAGCAAAATCCCTTAATATTTAACTCCAACTTTTGAGATATTTCACCAGTCTGTTTGTGGACCATGTCTGCAATAAATTGAAAAAGTTTTATTAGAAAACAATATTGTAGATTACACTGAACTAAACTGGAAACGGTTCAACATTTTGTTTCATTCTGCTTTTAACTGTTAACTATTAATTCCAACCCAACTCCTTACATTTTACATAAGCTCTACATCCAATAGGTATGATACATTTATGAAATTATAGGAAAAAATGATAGCTTTTCATTTTACTCGCACTTTTTGGTTGAAAAGACTTAGCTCTGCCGCAATGAAAAAGACTTATAATTTAGCTCTGCCGTAATGCCTGCCTCCCTTTATGTATAAAAAATTGAAGTTATTTTTATAAAACATACAATGTCCTCTAATAATTATCTCAACGTTTTACTGTTGTAATTCTAAAGTAATCTCCAATTTCTTAGAATAAAGAACAGAATGCTTAGAGTGCATGTAATATCAGATGATTTCAAACGGAGTTGATTTCGGGGTTCCTGTGGTATCTGTCTTCCATGGTGTGCTTAGAAGAGCGTTTAAGTCACATAATTTGTGTGGTTCACTATTTTCATGAAGGTTTTGAGTTCAATTCCCAGTCGATGCTTTTGAGAATCCCAATGTAAAACTCAAACGGAGCCCATATATGGATTCCAAAACTAGGTCGAGAAATCGCAGGTGATACAGGCAAAGGTGCTGGATCCCTTACCCTCAATATTTGAACTTTGTACGCCTTAACCCTTAGCTCAGGATTAACTCTTAACTTTTACAAAAAACATTTTTTAGTTAATTTTAATGCAATAGAATCGTCATGAGAACCAAAATTTATTATTTAAATATAAATTCATTTGACTGTATTACGATGTTGAATTGAGTGGGTGATAGCGTATATTTAATGTACTAACGACTGTTTAATGTGGAATAAGATGGTGTCCGTTAACCTGACCGTTGAGGAAAAGGCAGCACCCAGTTTAACCTCCTGGTCTTTTAGGTATTAGATTGAAAATAACTTTTCAGAATCGAATCTTGCAGTTCGTATTTCTAGCATCTAACTTTTATACTAAGTGGTGTTTTGAATTCTACATTTTCAGAATTATGTGCTTGGTTTCGAATGGAAGTGTATAAGGCATCCAAATTCATTGTTATCTTTTAAAAACACTAATGATGAATGGGATATATAATGGTTGAAAGGTGATTTTGAATCGTATAATTGGTTAATATTACTGGGAGCAGCTTCTTATCGTTGAATGCGTGAGAAGTTTTGAGCTTGTCCATGAATCCATAGTATCACCCTTACGTTCTGAAGTATCTTTAATGCGTCTTTGTTCGTACCTTTTCCTTTGGGCTAATTTATATTTAGATATTTTAAGTAGTTGTTTCACTTCTGTAGAAGCCCGATGCAACCCCAGAAGGACATTCAGCCGTAACAATCAGCAGACGCTACTTAAGATAGAAAGCCACCAAGAGGTTATTAAGCTTAACCAACTAAGGAAATGAGTTTTCTTTTCTTTCGTAGATATTTAATTTGCGGTGGATGTTGATGACTTTTTTCTTCTTATAATTAAACCTTGAATGACTGATTTTGAATATATAACATCGATAAGGCGTGGTACAATGTCTTTTAATAATTGTATATAGTATTCATTTTAAGAGTTTATTAGAAATTTCTGGCAAAAAAAGTGGTACATATTTAATTTATTTTGAATATTTCTTCCTGGAAATGTTCAACATAACAAGCGTGGTAACATGAATAGAAATTTACAAAACATTTTTGTTTTTAAATGAAGGTTTTAATTTTTTTAATATCTGTAATAACTTGCGGAAGCTACGATAGGATGTAAGAGACGTTTTGAGAATTTTTAATGTATTGGTGCCATTTTAAGGCGAGCAAAATAATTACTCATAGTCACATAACTTCTACCTCTTTTTAGAAGCTACCCGTTAAATCTCGTCAATCGCGTCAACTGATTTTTTTTTCAGTTTTTCGCACTTTAAATTCGATGTCGTGCACCTGAGAAACCAGACGGTAGCAAAAAATCTGTATTCGTCCATAAAACGTTTTTTAAACTTGCTAAATTTCATGCACCTTTTCGTGATAAAGTCAAAAGTTCAAATCAGCCTATTTTTTCTTTAAGTGTGTCTCCTCAGAAATTCTTTCAGGATTTTTAGAACTCTACAGTCTCTTAACTTTTATGGCCCTTTAACATTACCTGCTGTAAAATTAGGAAAAGTTCCCACAATTCGGAGTTAAGAATGGTCATGAAAACCTAATTTTATATTTTTGAATCTTTTTCCTAACTAACTTTCTTCTTCATCGATACCATACGAAATTATTCTCAAATTCTTGAGAACACCACATTAAAATGCTTTTATGACATCTTACCGATAAAATTGACACTATCCTTTCCCTCAGCGATAACTCCTCGTTTATAACTGCTTTTACCTCAAAAGTTTAATTAGGACGTTATAAAATAGCTTGGTTGTTTAATTTTACAAAACTATTTTTTTGTTTTTAATATTTTCCAATTATTACTTCTCTTTGTATCTATTTTGTGTGATATTTCATAATTGAAAATATAACTTAATGGATATTAATACGTATTAACTACAACGTATTGAATATTTATCTAAATATATTAATCTTCATTCGAAAATAACTGACCCCACTAAATATTTTCATTGGAGGGGTATAATTTTCATAGTTCACGCAAAAATGTTTTAAAAAAGCATGTAAAAACGGTGATATTATTAAAATTTTTGTAATATGCAACAAATTTTTGTGTAACATATTCTTCATAGTAACATCTGTACATCTGCATTTCCCACTACATTTATGACTCATGAAATATTTCAGGTGTAGCGAAAAAAGTCTTTTATAGAAACGTAAGCCGCTTGCGGCTTTAACCTATTTCTTATAGAAAAATGGCGCGGATCAAACTGAGGTTGGAGCATCGTCTTCGTGGCAAAAATAGATTGTTTTTAACCGCACTTGCTCCTTTCCCAGCTGCTCGACTCACTGCTCTTCTTCCAGTGCACACGCTTCATCGCCCGCCTTTCTCTTTCGCCCTTATATTTCCACTTCACTCCAGCTCACCATCACCTCACACACCTCACCGATCGCGCCCTCCCCGCCTCCTCCTCCCTCTCAGCGCCTCACCCCAGTCTCTTGCCCGGTAACAGCGCCAGCCCATCACCGTCTCCTTTTTCAGTCCCCAATCCCAACCCCGCCACCTTCCCCAACCTCCAACCCCTCGGCCAATCCCCCCACCCATCGCTCCCATCTTACGCATCTTTCGCCGCCCGCCCAGCCTCCCTCCCTCCGTCCCTTTCTTTCTCCTTGGGCGACTCTCTCACACCCCCTCCTTCTTTTCACTGCCCAAAACCCTCCCTCTTCCCCGGCGCCCGGACATCGCGCTGACCCCCGAGGGACGGCTCCTTATTAAAGGGCCGGGGAACCTCGATCCTCCCGCTTTCAACCTCTCTCTTCCTCTCCGCTCACCCCTTCCCACTTCCCGCACCAACTCCTTTCACCCCATCCCTCTCCATCCCCTTCCTCTCCTCCTCTCCCTCTCCTCTTCTCCCCTTACCCTCACTCCCATTCTGTCCCCCTCTATTCTTCCCCGAGGCAATGATGAGGAAGGTTGAAGTGGGGGTGGGAGAGAAACTGCCGAGGAAACGGGAGGAAGTGAAAAGGAGAGGACGTGAGGGGAAAGAAGGATGAGGCAATCGGGAGCGGTGAGAGTGGAGGGGGATGGATGTCGAGGTGGGCAGAAGGGCGGAGGCGGGTGAGGGAGGTGGCGGACCGGTGGAAGGTGGGCGGGGAGATTTTAAGGCAGTGGTGTGGGGAATGGGGGATGAATGCGTGGCACATTTCTGTCTTATCTGCAATTTAATCTCCAGATCTACTGAAAATTCGTGTCCCTTCATTTATTCCCCGGAATGGAAAACTCTTGCAGATCTCTTTGATCGAAGATCGTGGCTGTGCCTTTGCATAAAAAGTACTACGTTCATAATTATAACGTAAAAAAAAGAAAATCAAGATACCATTAGTTTATATCCCTTTCAAGTTCCAAGTTGTATTTCAATAAAATTTTCATAAAATAAGCGTCCCTCACGTTCCGACGTATAACCCTTTTCTCTAGGTAATCGATAAGAAGGAAGATGAAGATAAATGTAGATGTATGTTTGCAGTTACCATTGTCCTATGTCATCTCCATGAAAATATATTTTTTCTCTTTTCACCCAGCTATTTAACTAAAAATAAGCTTTATTACCGATACGGTACCACTTACCGATATAAAATATACTAATATATTTTTATTAGGAAAAGAAACAAGATTTACCGGCATTTTGAACAGTAGTTGGACATAAATTTTTGTGGTATTTTTAAAAATTGAATACCGATAATTAGTTTTATTTTTTAGTACGAAACCTTTCCTCAATATGAAAGCAGATTACTTCCATTTTATCTCTTTTATCTTTTAAGATCTATTATATGCGAATTCCCATTAAAATGTTTCCGGTAGGAATTGCTCTATTTAGTTTAAAAAATTGTTGCTAGTGATTCATTACGATTCAAAAACGCAAGATATTGCGGTAATAGAGCTATCAGTACTACATTTACTTTGAGGAGGCCACAAGCATCGATTCATCCACTCAGAAGCAGTGTGAAAGAAACGCGTGACACCCTTTTTTATAACAAGTATAGTACCCTGGAAAGAGCTTAAATATTTTCTTGCACTATCATAGTACTTCAGAATCATCCGGACTCGGTGCCAAACAAATTGTCGCACTAAAGATCAAGGGCGAACCATGACAGAAGAAAGACGAAGGCTGCGTCAAGCGTAGCTTTGGGTGGCAGTAAAAAAGTGGGGAGATCTGGGGTTAACAAGGTGGGGGTGGGCGTTCGTGTGTCTGCGTTAGGAGATGCGGTGCGGCGGCAGAGGGGGCGGGAGGGAAAGTGAAGCGAAAAGCGGGCAATAAAACGGAGGGTTGTGTTATACATACAGAATACGAGAGGGGGAAAAATAGAAAAAAAGTGGAGTGCAGCGTGTGTGGTGGGTACAAGGCAATGGGTGTGTGAAGTAGGGGGAAGACTTCTCAGGTAAGGGGGGTTGAGGGAATTCGTGAGCTGGGTACAGAGGGAGGGGAAAGATATGTTGAGATAAGAAGCCATGGTGGAAAGGGAAACTGAGGTGTAGGCAAAGGGTGGATAGGTGCATGCAGGGGAAGAACATGGGGGAGGTCTTTGGAGGGTGAGGGAGGTAGGGCGTTGGGGAGAAGGGGAATGGTAGACGTCGGGAAGGAATTTCAAAAGGGGATTATGGTTGTAACATTGAATGCAGTGAGTCGTCGGTGTGATTACTCCAGATGATGGGGATCAGGAAGGCTTTACGGGTGGGTAAAGGTGATGATATCAGATTGAAAAGAATGCGAAGGTGGGGAGGGCGTGGCTGTGGGAGGAGGTAGGGCGAGAATGGTGAGAGCGTAACGAGAGAGAGAGGGAGAGAGGCCCGGTGATGTATATGCTTCGTGTGGGTTTTATGCCCGGGATGCGTGCCTCTTCCTCAGCGGTCTATGCCGGTTGACGTGAGGTGGCTGTGAAGGAAGAAGAAGGGGTGTTTGTGCAAAGAGGAAGAGTGGGCGGAGGATGGAAACGGCGCCTGCTAACATCCATTTCCTTCCGTTTGCCCGGAGACTAGTTTTTTTTTTTGACGGCTGAGCCTTCCGTTGAGAAACGCGGGCGCGCTTGTGTCGTCATCTTAAATGCTTAAGAGCATCCTGCAATTTGGTGAAACGGTGTCGCGGTCGTATTTCGTCAAGTAAAACGTGAAATACGAGGCAAGTCAAGGATGGAAAAGAGGAAGCTCCTTGTGCTTAATTAAATCATGGCATTGCAGCATTTGGATGCTCACTTTCCCCTTAATGACGAGCGATTAACAATGGTTGGAAGACATTATAATCCCGGAGCTATTTTTTTAATAAAAAATATCTTACAATCCACTCTCCGCCGCACGAATTTTTCATATATCATTTTAGGTGCTAAGTAAATCCTAAATTTTTGATCATCATATTTTTGCACTATGGAAAAAGTCTTTTTATGCATTTTTTCTGAAATTGAGGGTTTGATAAGTGACATTGATTTTTTACTTAACACATGGAGCTTTCTATTACTCTAGTAAGGATCTGTGACGTTAAAAACAACTTTAAGAATACATTCTTTCTTTAATTTCTCATGCATGTTATTAAGCGCGATAATAAATGGCAGTTGTACGATAGCAGCAAAAAAGGCATATTTAACCTAAATGAGAAAAACTTCTTAAAAATAGAAAAACAAAGAAAAAGAAAAGCATGAATGAGTTTTTGTTTGCAAAAATGAGGAAAGTTTCAATGAAAAATATTGAACAATAAAGTATTGTGAACTATCTTTTTTAGCCAACTGATATTCTAAATTTGCTGGCTTCCTTTGACTTATTTTACCAAATCCAAATCGTGTACTGGATTTTTATTAGATACCTTTCACTAATACGTTTTTATGTTTACTAGTGAATAAATGGAGGAGGGAATTGTGAAATGCATAAAAGTATTATTGACGGAAGTGCTTTATCATCACAAATATTAAAATATTTCTTTACTTGACCCCTATGTACCTCTCGGTAGACATCATGCAAAAAATTCCAATAAATTGCGAGAGATGCCGCAGCAATAATTTTTAACGGAGTCATCCGCTAATTCTGATTTCAATGCAACAAATTTAGATGTTGAAAATCATCCGGGTAAAAATCCTCTTCACCGGGATCTCGGTCAACGTACTTGATTTTTACACGCTGAAATGATTGCATTGAAATGCATAAAAATCTTTAACGCCAGATATGAGACATAGTTTTTTAGCCACGATTCCTCTTTGAAGTTGGAATACGTATTCGGGCAGGTTTTATCATGGCATCCATTCAATGATATATTCCAATCTCTCCGACCCTTGCCGCTTTATTTCTGAAAATCATGAATTCATGTACGAAATAATTAGTATTACCATTCTTAAAAGGAACGATATAATCATTCAGGGCATGATTCAATACTTTCAAATTGTCATGTCTACAAAATGATGGAAAATTCATTAGGATCATCTTCTAGGTTGAACTTTTTCTCCATGAACGAATCCATATTAAACCTATTTTTGCAGTGCAAATTTGACTACGTATAGGTAGAAGAGGTCGGAAAGAAGAACAAAGAATAAAATAGTAAGCATGGAAGGGGAAAGAGATAGAAGGTATCTGGAATAAATTCGAAAGAGTCAGGGTTAGTAGGAAACTGAAGGGATGAAAGGAGTTTGGATGGTGAAGACAGTTATGGCGGGAAGAGTGTAGGGAAACCGAACTAGAGGGAGAAATAATTAGACCTTTTGGATGGAATCAAGTTAGAAAGTATGTTGAGCTAAAATATGAGTTATTTTAGTCTGTTATATGTGATTTAAGGATATTATACATCATGATAATCCTGACTTGGGAGTATTACTTTCTACTTCCAACATCCATCGAAAGCCTAATCCAACCCGGTGGAAGATGAGTTATCTTTTATTCACGCCCAATCAATTGAAGGTGGGAATTCATGACCAATGCAAAAGGATAACATTTGAACACATATTTTCACATCACAATTATAAACCCGAAGTTTTTAATTGCGATGCGTGGATAGAGGTTATCGCGACCCTAACCAAATTATGCGAGAAATACATATCAAGATTAAGAGTATCTTCTTTCAGTTTGTCATGAAGTTCTGAATTGGTTGGATTCATTTTTGGTGAAAAATTATTTAGCTGTGCCAAAATTAATTACTAGAATTTAATTCGAGATCCTTTTGTCAAAAATTAAAGGCTGTACACTCTATAACGTCATACCTCACATATTTACCTATTTTCTGGTCTTTCATGCAATGGACAGGTACTATCACTATTATGTGCCAAGTCATTCCATTCTCTTTACTGGAAATACCTTTGAGTTTTTAATTTTTGCATAACTAAGTGAACTCTTTTATCCATATTGCTTCGGTCTCCAAAATGCAGTTTTCTCTGATACACTTAAGGATTCTGGGTCTTCCACTTAGTATTTATAAGCAACTTCGCCGAAAGAGGCTTTAGCAATAATAATTTAATATCTCTTTCTGAAATTTTATCTTTTTTAGCTTGTCAAACTAACTCACATGAACAGCAGGTATACAGTAAAGTGCCGTTTACATACTGCGTACGATTTTGAAGAGACACACATATAAAACACTCCAACTAGGAAATGAACTCATCATGAACATGGTCACATTCACTGCAGACAAAATGCAGGCATTACTTTGCATGAAAAAATCTCCAATTTTCCCCAATAGAATTATCGTTACAAATACATTCCTTCTTATGATGGCGGAAAATTCTCATTACTAAGGTGTACCGTTATGATGGATTTATATTAATTTCGTTAGAATAGTTTCAAAAGCGAAACTCTCTTAGCTGAAAATCGTAGCAACTTTATTTTTGGACGCATCAACTCATAATATTTAAGGAAATTATTCTATAAAGATAATGAGTATGCAATTACTCTATTTTTCATAATTTTCATGATCCATTTCATCTGTAAAAACACATTTTACCCTTATTCTATGGTATCAACATCAATCAACTCCGACTTATATGAGTTAAAAGCCAATACAGCATTATTCAGTATAATTAACATTAAGCATGACGCAAAATTGAGTTTTTGAAACGGTGTACTAATTAAGATACTTAATGGATCGCATTAAGGGTTGCAAATAGTCTTTCGCATATATTTTGAGGTCTAAAGTAGAATAAATATCGTTCTATTCAACAACTTACTACGTCCTGACTTAATTTGAAAGTTTTTCACCTATATTTGTTCTATAGAATTGGGCTTTTAGGAAGAGGGGATTGCATATATACTGTTATGTTGTGTTACTTGCCACATTTATCCTGTAATTTAGTGTGAACTTGTCGCCAACGCTTTCACTGCTGTTGGTTCATCCATTTGGATCCATAAAATCCCGAATCATAAATACAATTTATTAAGGTGCTGTCGAACAACTAGGTTGGAGAAATCTTTTCCAATCCCACAATACGCTATCAAAATATTAATATTAATACGCTTAAACCTTTCCACGCTAACAAAATCTCCCTTACATACTTTAACGTATTTTTTATGGACCCCAATGTATACTCCTGCGGCTGCTCACAGTATTGTTTCGATGCAGGTGTATGCTAAACTCATTTACAACTTTGGATCCTGTGATGGAACAACATATTTATGGAACATAGCATGGTTATAAGGCTATGAGATATACTCTCTATGCGTGGGTTATTTTGAAGTAAGCATGAATGAGTTAAATATTCCTATTTGATTACTTAAAATTACATTATTCTCATACAGACTCATATCTTTCACACGCATAAATGAGGGTGACAAAAAATCAGGTACGAATTATAATCATCAATACACCGTTTCACCTGTGCAGTCATGTTATTTGCTCACAATCGAAAATTCCAAAGTTGTAGAACCCTCGAGAGAATGCATGCTTTTTACCTTCTTTTAAAGAAATATATTTAAAAATATAGTTTTGACATATTTGATCGTATTAGAGAATAAAAATGTCACGATGCAGTCATATTGAATTTTTATACATATTTTCTTCACCTTTTGGAGAAATATCATATTTTTATTTGTTAAATCATGTATATCATCGGCCCATTCCGAAAAAGAGTAGTAAAAGTTTATTCAAAAGATGAAAAGCACGGTCAACCCATGACAAATGAATGTAAAATTTAATTTTTCGAAATTTTTTCAAAAGGATATATACAGTTTTATGGAAGTAAAATTCTGGAATGAGATAAGCAATTGAATAGCTTTTTTCTTTTATTTTGCGAATAGATATCAAGGATTGTTGCATATTTTCTCTGAGGAAAGAAACAAGAAAGATGGAGAAACCTAAAAAATATATCAGTTAATTTGTTTACCCGAGTTGTCTTCCATTTCTAGGTGGGCGAAAATTAAATTTATGATATAGTTCGTTTCTTTTTTTTACTACCCTTTCTGAATAATTATTAAACGCAGGGTTTGAAGTAGTATAACTAGTGGAATCAGTCTAAATATTTTGAAATAATACAGATTACGAAAAATTACTTCTTAGTATTTTTCACACAGTTGGAGAAAGAGATGGAAAATTACTAAGAAATATTTTTTCTATAAGGCGATTAAAGAAAGGTTTGGAATCGCTGGGATACCATAAGAAGTAGTGGAAATGATTACGAAGACTATTAGGTTTTTCAAACGGAGAATATAAAAATACATTATAATAGGGTAGAGACTATTTTTGAGTAGTTACTGAAGGGAAAGCTGTTGGAGAAACAAATAGTGGGGAAGTGAGGATGGAGACGAGATAGTGATTTGACGATTGGTGCTAGGTATCCGAGGAGGAAAACAGCCGGCGCGAAGAGCATGGAACAAAAGAGTGAACCAGTGGAAATGAGTGAAGCGACGGAGTTGGAGACAAAGCAGATGGAGTAGAGAGACGTAGGGGTGCCAAGAGAAAGAGGAAAGGATAAATGAGGCGGAAGAATACGAAAGAGTGGAGAAGTAGAAGTGGTAAGGGAAGAGGGAGTTGAGGAAGGGGCAAGTGGAGTCGTCCTTCTCAATTGCGGAAGGAGACAGAGTGGTCGGGGGAGGGAGTGGGGGATGAGGAATGACGAAGGAGGGAGAAGGATGTGAAGAGAACGGGATAGGGAAAGGAATGGGGAAGATGAGGAGGAGGGTGGGGGCAAGAGGAGTCGAAGGCAACCGGAAGTAATAAGAGGAATGGCGGCGAGACGCGCGAAGGGTGGGAGGTAAGGGGGAGGGGAATGATTTTTTCGGGAAAGAGGAGGGAAAAAATTGACAATTTTCTGACATCACGTGACCGGAATGGAACGCCGGGCGTCAGCGAGGGTAGGGCCCGGTGGCCATGGATGGAAGAGTGGGGGAAAAGGGCTCTAGGAGAAGGAGGGCTCGCGTGGGTATATATAGGTGAGGACGAAGGGAGTTTTGAGTATGTGTGCGTGTATATTAGGGGAAGCGGGGTGGATCGAGCAGTTTCCCCCTCCCCCTTGCCATCACTCACCTCCCCACACCGGTCTTCCGTTCCCTTTTACTCCTCCCTCCGCTCCTCTCCGTCTCTCTGCCTCCCTCTCATTCCCCACCTCCCGGCCCTTCGGCCCTCGGAAAAATTTTCTCCGTTTTCCGGAACTTTCCCTCCTCTTAACCGGCGTCCTTAGCTCCCCTCTCTAACTATCCAACCTTCACGCACATCACCCCTCCCCCCGCCGCACCCACCTCTTCCGTAAAAACCTTTCCATCCACTCGTTCCACTCCCAACTCCTCTCCCTGCCCTCCTCCCCATAATCCTCCTTACGCCGCATTTTCACCCCCAAACTCTACTCTTTCCTCCGTCTGTTTCCCCGCGCCCCCATTCCCCCTTCCCCGCGAACTCCCGATGATCGCCTTTGCCGCCTCCGTGACTCAGCGGTGTTCGGCAGAGCGATTAAAGACGGGATCGCCGATCCTTACATAATAAGGGGCAGCGGGTGGGTGTGGGTGGGGAGGGAGAGAGTGGGCGGTGTTGGGCATGGGACGGGGATGGAAGCGGAAAGGAACACTCCCCCTTTTGTGCGGAGTCGATGCGTGCATTCCCCGGGATACTGGTGGGGACGATTACTTTGTGGACTCAGGTCCGCGGTCTCTCTACCCCTCCCCAAGGAGGTTACGCATTCTCGCGCTAGGGTTCATTGGCATTGAGGGCTGTATTACGGGTGTACGTGGGAATAGGGATGATGGATTTCGGAGAAATGAAGGAAGAGTTAGACGGTCAATGGGGGGGGCAGTAGGCGACCAATTCGATACTATTTCCTTTCGGTCGTAATCCCATCCCAGACTTCTCTGTCTTCACTTCCCCACTTCTGTACCCCCCGCCCTCGCTCCCAAACCCCCTGGGGTCGTTCGTCTCCCTCATATCCCTCTTTTTCTCTCTCTCTCTCTCCTCCTCCACCCTTTTACCCATCCCCACCGCGCCCCTTCATTCCCTCTCCAAAACTCCCTCCTCCAAAGGATGGTCGGTCGGACGCACGCGGTCAAAGTTTCCTAATCATTCCTTCAGGAGGGCGTATCCTTGCTCAATGCTTCCATATAGTATATATACATGCACGCATGAAACCACTTTCATTATCTTGCGCAACAAAAGATGGCCACGGGGTGCGCCTAAGGGCGTTCTCTAGCCATGTGGAAGAATATGTCTGAGGTCTGATATGATGAAGACGGTGAGGGTTGGATTGATGTGGCTGAGAGACATTTCCTTATCTCGAATGAAATGAAAGGAGCTCTACCATAATCTCGATATATATTTCTAAATATCCTCAACGATACAGAGCTTCAGTCTCAGAGTTCTAATAGAAACCTATCCGCATTATTTCGGATACAATAATTTGTCGCTTAAAGGGAAAGGTTAAATTATTTTCATCATTCAGTGAATATATGCTCGAACCATATGATGAATATTTTCTTTTTTGCCATTTATTACTTTTCGTAAAATCAAATCTCATCGATAGAGCATCTTACTTGGTTCGCTTAATGAAAATTAATAATGTTTGTTGACTGATTAAACTAACCTAGATTCTGATTCAACTAACTATTGTCTCGAGTTAGAATTTATATTTCACGGAATGATACCTGAGTACAAACCAAAATTAAGTTTTAGCCGATTTAAAATATAAATTAATCTATTCATATATTCTTTCCTTCCCCATGAAATATGTGTGCAAGCATTAACACCAAACGAGCAAAAATGCTATTCAAAATGCCAGAGATTAGTAATAACGTTAGATTCCTTGAAGAACACAATCTTATTTCCGGTCATGTGGAAAGGAAGAATCATATATACTTAAGCTAGCCATATCATACTGAAAAAGAATTTCAAAGCCTTTGAACTTTCTTCAGCTATCACGATGTAAATAATGTTCTTCGTAGAACTCATTATTAGAGCAATACTATTTAATAAAATCAGATAATCTCATCCTGCGTAAATATTAACATGTGTTATTAATTAAATACAAACATAAAATGTAAATTATTTATTTTTATCTTCAACATTAACAGTTTCCCTCTACGGCTTTTACAATACGGTCTTAAATATAGAAATTCAAGTTAAACTTCGGCAATGAACTTTATTCCTCATACGAATTTGAGAAAAATTTTGTTCAATAAAAATGCTCAATGTTCATTTTGGATGACAATTAATTCTTAAAATTTCTAATAATTTTCAATGAATATGATGGTTGAATTTTGATCTTTTAGCCTGAAAGGTTAGGCTGACGGGCGATACTAGTCTCCTAATTCAAGTGTCACGTTTTCGAATTCTATCTCTGACATGAGTGTCTAGTAATTGGATCATTGAAAGAGATGGTCTCATCAATTTAATTTCGCCATTAAAAAAAAACGAAGTAATCCTTTCCGTGACGTTAATGAAAAATGTTGCTTCATTTTGAGTAATGAATGAGATGAACTGTAAAATCATTGATTATTGATCACCACGAATGCTTCTCAACAATTTCTATTCATTCGTAATATATATCAGTGAGTCTATATGCGTCCCTTATAATTTGATTTTTAATTTCCTCATTAAACCCGAGACACTAGAATACCTTATGAGGTTAAAATAGTAAAAAAAATTAGAAAATAATGGTTGTTTTGTAAATTTATCAATAGTTGTTAAATGTTAAATGTGCGTAACTTTTACTTTTTTAACTACTCATTAAACTTCATTGTCAAACTCCCTAATGCGAGGGTATATATTCATATTACAACTGTGATCAATGGGATGTATCAATTTATTATTAACATTGGAATTAAATAATTGTTTTAATACGGGTTTTAAATTAGGATAACTTCATGCTCTTCTTCATACAATTTTGTAGTTCTATAAGGCATCTAAACGCCATGCAGACGTATCTGCGTCATCAGAGGCAGGGCGATTAACAACATTTTGTAGCCTGAGTACTCCGTCTAGTAAGCAAGGTATCGGTCGGCATATAAGGCATTCCAATAAACTTCGTGAGATGCCGCAAGAGTAACTTTTAACGGAGTCATCCGCTAATATGCATTTTCATGCAACAATTTCAGAGTGTAAAAATCATTCACCTTGCCCGACATCCCGGTCGTGGCGAATGATTTTTGCATTCTGCAATTGTTGCATTGAAATGTGTCATTTCACCAGTTTATTTATTATTTATGAGCTATTTTAATTTTGATGCCTAAAAATTGTTGGTAATGGCATGGTAATCTAGATCCATTCAAATATCTCAACGTATATATCACGCTGCCAGCCGGAGAAAGATGTTTTATGTCATAAAATTTTTATGAGGAATTACATTTCAGTACACAAGATGATAAACCTCTCTTTAAATATTTCCAGTTCCAGCCATGTATCATTCAGTTTCAATATGTTTCTCTTTCAGCGGCGGTTAAAATGAGTATTATTGCAGATGATTCCGAATTACGATAGCTGAGTAAATCCGCGACAAATTTTTTTCTGTTATATTTTAAATATAGGAATATTGTGCGGAAGTACCAAATTGATATTAAATGGCTATTGATGTCGAATATAAGCGTGACCTGTCACTGAAAATCTGCCCAGGATTTTCATTACAGTTTAACCGTAGTTTTTCCTTTGTACTACTTTTAACGTATCTAAGGATTGATAGAATATATTCCTTATTACTTTTATTCAAATCAACAAATTATTGGTTGAATTTAAATGTTTAGACTTGATTAACACCACCTAATTTGTTAGAGAGAATTTTATAAAAGTTTCGGATGAATGGTGAATGTCATTATTATGAAGATGGATAATCAAATTGAAAGAACTCTTCGTTTAATGACGACAGCATCCACATGATTCATGAAATAACCCCACGTTCATAAATAGAGGGCATGGAATCATAAACCCTTTCCGATTGGCCTCAGCAGGTTGAATTTTGAAGGAAGAGAAAGTGATCAGTTAACTTCAGCCAGAATATGATAAAGGGCGGAGAGCACCTTTTTATCAGATATGCAAGGAGATTGTTTTGAAACACGAATAACAATAAACATATAACAACAAATAAAATAAAAAACATTTGGGGTATGCAAATACGCAAATATATTGGTTATCATGGAATTCGTTGCAGAGTGGTCGTAGAAAAGCGCAAGATAGTAAGGTTCTCCGAGGCTCTACTTGGCAAACCACATCGCCAACGAGTCACTGAAATTCACCAGAAAAATGTTAAACTATTTGAATCGCGAATTTCGTTAACCGAGAACAGGTCTTCCAAACCTCCTCCAGACCGTTGGCAATTCCCTCGTGGGCAAGGGAGGAAGCAAGAGAGGGAATTCGGAGGATTTTCAAGAGCACGGTATTAAAGTGGGAAGAGGGAGAGGAGCAGGAAGAGAAAAAGAGATAGAGGCGGGACCACTTGCATTTGTTAAGTGCACATACTTACATACATGCGTCTTTCGATATGAGTTCGTCATTGTGTTTTATTACCTGAAGTTAGGTGTATTAATATTAGTTGAAAAAAATCAGATGCTATGGTTTTGGATTTGTATCATTCATATAAAGGAAAGAAAAACATAACCATAATATTGTCATAAATCCATAATATTGAATTGGAATTTGATAACGAGGATATAATATTGAATTGAGATAGTATAACTAATTGGTAAATACTTCCAGTGAATATCAAAATAAAAAATGGGAATGGAGTTCAAAATAAGGGAAAGTTTGAATAGTTGATATTTGATTCTTTTGTTATATTTTTGTAAGATTTATTTTTGTGAGAACCTTCAAAATTTTTATTAGATAATACTTTAGCAATGAAGAAAATAATAATCCCAAGATGACTTGATTTAAATTAGAAATTGCAATCAATTATATCCAAGGTGATATAACCGTCGACATTTTTCATGAATGCACCTTTTATTCTAATCTTTACAACTTCCTGTGTAATAACCATTTGAATATTTAAAACTACTTAAATAACTCATTTAGGCATTTCATTTATTTTAAACTGATTGTTACAAAATAGCTACAATGTAACATTACTTCAACCACTGCACTTTTATGTAGGAAAAGACCCTCGAAGAACTGACTTAAATTTTTATTATCTTAACAAATAAGTATAAAATTTCACAAAAGTTAGTCAGGATTTCTTTCGGTGATAGGTAAATAAAGGATATTTAATTATTTAATTTTTTAAATAAATTTTATGTGGCTATGTTCTAAAAATGAAACAGGACCTGTACAATTAAAAAGGACTACGCTTTTGCCTGGCATTGTTTTAACGTATAATATACATTTCCACTCGGGTGAACATTAAATTTCAACTATTAAGGTAAAGTAAAAGGATGGTAAAATGTCTTTAAATACTTTTCGTAGCTTTGGAGATATTGGAGAAAAGAAGGGGGATAAAGCCATGATATATACAAACGACGTTACCACTCCAACTATTTTTCGGGCAGCGCTTTTCATTAAAACAATATAGTTTACCTTTTATAAAATAATAATCTGCTCAAATATAGGAATTATACACCCAAAGATATGAATACAATCAAATCACTATCAAACTAAATGGGCGCAGAATTCTGTTCTGGTGAAATCGAGTGCTCATTTAAAATTTTTGTTGTTCATTCGTACTTTATGGTATGTATTAATTCAGAGTACAATGGAAGAACTAGGGTAATCATATGAAATATCATTTCCGCTAACTGTCATTGCAATTCCACATAACGGTGAAGTAGACGTGCAGAAAAGCCAGAGAAAGGCTGCACTGATTTCTCTGAGATAGGCATGAACGAAGCACAGTGCTCCAAAAATTGAACATATTTCAACTAACTTGAACAGCTTTTCATCCGATAACTGTTTAGTGCAAGTTCACAAAACTGGGTGGGAATGATTGAGAATATCTGTTATTTTGGAACTGTTTTTCCAAAAATAATTTTGGAAATGTTTTTCACAGCAGAAGAAAACTATTCCGTTTTTTCGTACGTTTCTTTTCAAGCTACATTCACGTTGTTATCATATTAACCATTGACCTTAAGTTCAATTTACAATAGCTCCCTTTTTGACATTTGAACGGTCTCTTTTAGATTTAATTTATATTTTTACAACTCCTTAAATTTTTTATCACCCTGACACAAGGCCAGTGATTGAAGGCGCTAAAAAGGCCTCCGAAATTCTTGGTGATTGTAAGCTCAATGATGTTACAAAATTTGACGGTACCACTATTGGGTATCGTAGTAAATCAAAATATATGTATCCAAATGAAGGAGAAACATGTACTGCTATAAACTACGGTATCATAAATGAATTATTTATACCCGGCAGGTAGTGGTGGTACCCTTTGGTTTGCGTCGTGTTTCCTCGAGTAATCTCCTTTCTCTCGGAAAAAAAGGAAATAGATGCGACCGTGTAATTGAACACACTATTTTTGCAGAATACGGTTTATCTTTCTGCCTTCACATCGTTAGTTATTTGTTTAAACCCCAGCAATTATTTTGCTTCGGTGTTTCAAGTGTGCCATGCAGTGATGGTCATACGGAGATTAAGAGAACGCTACATCAGGTAAAATGCAAGAGTTGCCCCTAAACAAAGGTGTTTTATGGAGGCTTCTCCTTTATTTGAATCCTATATACTCACTATTTCCAGATATGTTTCAAAGAATAGGCAAATAATAGGATAATATAACTATTATGTTATCACAGTGGTAACTTCCTGAGTACTTCTGATGTAGCTAATGGGATTTTGTATTACTTACCTTTAGATGCTTATTTGTATATATTTTTTCATTTATCATATTTTAACAGTAGGAAAAAAAATTGTATTTCCTAAGTACACACTATCAAATTGAGTTTAAGAGATTGCTAGTTATTAAAGAAATGTAACTGTTTGTAATCACGGGGAAATTTGTTTTTAAATACACTCTCTTTTTTGATTTGAATAAAAAAATGTGACTTTTTTCAAGGTTTTCTCCAAGTTAAAGTTTAGAATAAAGAAATGCAAAGACCGAGTTAAGTAGGTGAAACACATTTGGGAAGGTCAAAGAAGTGATTAATTTTTATGCGCGTTGTTCCTTTGATTTGGATCATTCCGAGCCTTCGCTGCCAATTATAGGAATAAAAAGCCAAGCAAAGGAGCATGGTGGAATTGCGTAAGAGTTAGGGTGATTTTGTGGATTTTTATGCGGTTAGAGTGAGGGATAATTGTAAGAATTTTGGAAATGGGTTGCGTGAAGAGGCTTCATCGGGAGGGTTTTGGACGAAGTAGAGAAAGGGGATGTGTGATACGGCGGACATGTGTGATTTCAAATTCTTAGGCGGGGGTTATAGATTCTGGGGCTCGTAATGAGACAGGACACTGAGAAAATGAGAATGGAGTGGACAGGAAAAAGGAGAAACTGAGGGTAAAGACATACATGAATACGTGTTAACATTAGTGGGGGGGGGTATTGTAAAGGTGTAAGTATAGGAGCTAGAACCCAATCAGAAAACCTGTCAAAGAGGTCTGCACTCCAAGAACATCGTAGTTAATTAATTTGTACTTGAAGTGAAGAAAATGTTCATACTTTTGAAAATTAAATTTGATGAATTGATAAAAGTAAATGTTTCCTTATGTAGGGTACTAGAATGAGGAATTAATGTGGAAATTTAGGGATAGCAGGAATAAAGTGCATTGATATGCATAGAATATATGTAAACAACTGAATGATTTCTTCAAATTATATGTAATCAATTTTTTGAGAGTACGGTAAAAAATATGATTCGTTGGTGACCAAAATTGGAATAAATTATTGCTTAAGTTCACAGTATTGGTTCAATTAATATTTCGAAAAATCCAAGTTCGAATTTAACATTACACATGCGAAGTTTTCCATAAAACGTCTCTAGTGTCAGAAATAGTTTATAACTTAAAAAACCTAATTATATATATACTTATGTATACAAATAAACACATTCATGAAATATATGTATATTTACATTTGGGCAACACAATAGACCACAAAAATATAAATAGAGAACACGTAAAAGGGCATAAAGGAAAGGAATTGTTTATTTGTATATATATAATCAAAATGAATTTTAATAACTAGATTAATCGTCTTATATTTTAGTCGACATAAATTCATAGTTCGTGTCTTGAAATATACTACTTCGGATGTTTATTGCTGGAAATGCACATTGTTGATCACAAATCAATCTTAACTATTGCTTAGAAGGAAAAAAGAACTTTGCTAATAGGAAGTAATTATACTTGGAAATGTCTTGGCCAAATCACTTCAAATGTGATTGGTGTGGTATTTCATGAACACGATACGAAAAATGGTTTTGAAAAGAGAGGGTTTTGAGTGTCTGGCGTACCCGGCTTGAAATAAGAACGATCGGTTTGGCTCCACCATCAAGAGGAGCAAATTAAAACTTGGGAAGTGGTTTAGAGGACCCTAGCCCGTTCTTTGTAGAACTAAAAGGAGAATGGCGCAGTAATGGAGATAATGAGGGTAGAGAAGGAGCCACGATAAAGAAGAGAATGGTCTCCTCCAACTTTCCAAAATTTTCGGTTAAATATAGAAACTGGGTGGAACAAATTGGACTGGCTTGAATTTTTTGAAGCTTGAATTTATCACGGGAGAAAGCAGTCAGCACCTTACAAAAATAATAAATAAATGCATGTCTATTTCCGTCAAGTTGAATAAGTAAAAAGTGACAAATATAAATACAGTATTTAAAAGAAATTCCTTTTAACTAACCTTATATATATGTATATATATAATTATATTATATATATATGTTTATAAACTATATGTATATATATATATATATATATATATATTTAAACTCACGAGAGCATGATAACATTTGGATGGCGAAATAGAACCCAAATATATAAATATAGAACACGTAAAAAGACAATCACATATCAGAAAGTTTAAGCATTTCGCCTTCTCTGAGGCGTTCTTCAGGTCAGGCCGAGTCTAAAAATAAATAAATATATATATATATATATATATATATATATATATATATATATATATATATATATATATATATATATATATATATATATATATATATAACCAAAAAAATAAACCAATTAATCTGACATCTTTAAATTTGCGCTATTTTACTTCAGAAGTACTTCATACTCTAGCACACCCGCTATTTCGAGGAAAGTAACGTCGAGAACAATTTCGAGTTCCTTCAGGTCAAGTACAGGTAGGTTGGCCCAAGCCCATGTCTGTCACGTCGTGCTTTCCCCGACTTAACAAACTACCCAGTGCATCATTAGTCACCTCACCTCTCTCAGTTTCAAATACGTGGGCAGCGAATTCCTTCTCGAGAAAATCGATACTGCCCTTATTTTCTTCTCTCCCTTTAAATGATGTCACCATCTAAGAGTTAATAAAACTCATTTTTTAGAGTTAAGCTAGATTAAAAAAAACTATATCATCACTGTGTGTATGATTGAACCTGTGAATGACTACTACTATGATTGAACCTGTGATTCACTCTGTGAATGTTTGGTGGAACACTTCGAGGAAAGGTTAAGGCACATTTTCTCCCATTTGAAAGAATTGCAGCCAAATGTTTATTCAGTGACAAATTTTTCACAATTTACCAGGAGAAATGGAAATCCTATCACATTTTTCCTCGTGCCACAAAACCCTGTTTGAAATGAGAGGAAAGAGTTTAAATTATTATTACAACGTTATTTTGAGATTCGGGGTGCAGTAGACAAGAAATATCCAGTCTACGTTGGTGGATATGCCACAACTTTGCTCCACCAGGAGTCATTTCGTTCCCATGGATGTTATCCGTTTGCTTTCTGTCCTCCTATTTGGTAGTATTAAGATATATTACGCGTCTCTCAACATTTAATTTAAACAAAGAAATGTATTTGTCACCAAATTGGTTGAGTTTAGAGTTCTGTGGATGAGGTAGTGTAGATGGAGAAGAGAAAATAATTTAATAAATGAGTGCATGCGATCAGAAAACAGTAAGAATAAAGAAGAAAATATGGATGACGTATTTCAGAAATGCTTGCTAGTTGTGATAAAAAATAAGTTGGGATATCAAAGTTTTTATCAACGATATATTTTGATTCTGTTGTGTTCTCAATTGAAATAGGAAGGTCACATAATGCTCTACCGATTCCATATTTAAAAAAACAGCAGAAATTTCGTAAATAACTCGCCGTCTGTGCACTTGAGATTGGATGATAATTCGAGGATCATAATATTCCTCTTTAATATACTCGTATACGTGTATTTCTTCTAACTTGGGCATCGAAACAGGAGTTGATGGCATTGACATAGTCCTTAAATGCTTTTATATCATCTTTTAAAATATAATTATCTTGGATTATTGGTATATGTGGTATTATTAAATGTTAATGTAGTAGCAATCTCATCTGAACTTTCTTATAGTTTATAACATTTCAAACGTTATTTTTCAAGACACCTTCCATTCTGCTATTGGTTGGTCTCAATCAAGTCTTTAAAGTTGCTATTTTATATTCTGGGCTTATCTAATATTAAAATAAGTAGCATTACTTTAATCTCATGTTTAATTTCTTGATTGTTAGAAAAGTCAATTGATGAATTTACCTTGGTATGCTTCTAATACTGGATTAATCTCATGTTTAATTTCTTGATTGTTAGAAAAGTCAATTGATGAATTTACCTTGGTATGCTTCTAATACTGGAATTACCCAGATACCCTACAACTTTGCGGTGACTTACAAGGGTTAATTCGTTAATACAATCAGTTAATAGACGCATTGGGTTCATATGTATTCCGATGAACGCCCGGGAAACGGTTGAAAAGACGTGCGACGCCGGTAATGAGCGAAAAACTTGGGAATTTTATTTTATTTTCTTTTTACTTTCACGGGGTTGGATTAACGCCGATCTCGTCGTCCCTTCACAGAAAAGGCATTTAAAAAATAAATCCCGAGTCCCAGGGAGAAGTGACCGACCAAACCCATCATCCGCATCTAACTCACGCAGCCCCCGTCCCGCAGAGAGGCGAAAAAAAAGAAAGAATCTGCGGGCTGGAGCGTTGCGTCTCCGAGCAGAGGAGTAGCGGTCGAGTGAGGTTGGGGGGAGGGGAAAGGTTCGGGGACCGAAGAAAGGGCCTTGGGTTTAAGGCGTGAAAGGGTGGGTTGGGATGCCCCGTGGGAGGAGAATTGGCCGAAGGGGAGGACGGGAGGAATACGAAGGAAGCGTGGAGCATCCAGGGAGGAGAAGGAAGGAAAGGTGAGAAGAACTCTGAAAGCTAAGGAAGGGTAGGATGGGCGCAGAAGACAAGACCGAGTGAAGATGAGAACAATTGGAACGATGACAGAAACGGGAAGAAGAGTAAATGGGAAAATATGAAGAAACGGATGACTGGATGGAGTAAGTCGGGATTGAGGCAGAAAGGAAAAATGTATTATATTTTTGCTTTCAACCCCGCAATCACATTTTCAAAGAAAGTGCGATGAAATAGAGACATTCCATTTTAGGGAAAGTGAGGGTGAAAGAAAGGGAAAGTTTTCGGTTGGAGTACACAAGATACTGTTATGAGAACGCTGGGTATATTCCATCAAAAAAATTTGGAATTATTCGATGACGTCACAATCAAAAGAAATATAACTTGGTGGGCAGAATAGCGTCATTTCTTTATGGAGTTGCTGAAAAAATTGAATTTTTGTTTTAAAAACGCTTAGTTTGAAAAATATGTAGAGTCATGCATTCAAGTACCTTTTACGTGGAAAGAAATTTGTTGAATATGAGAGTTAAAATGGCGTTTAAATAGGAAGAGAATATTCGGAAGTAAATATTATAATACCTTTTTATATACAACTCTTATTGTCAATATATTTATTTATTCAGTTCCCGATCAACATTAGATTTACCAAAACACGTTTTTAACTTCCTTACTCGTACTATTAATACAATAAAACACTCTCATGCTGCTCTTTATTACTATTTAAAAGTAAATTGTTTTAAAAAAGTTTTGAACAAGACGTGTTTAAATTGAAGTTTTTTCAAAACAGATTTTATGTAAATTAGGATTACATAATTTTATTTTACCATTGATTCATCTGGGGTCTAGCTAGCCTCACTTTAAGTATTATAAGTTATGATTGTATGTAAGCATGGAGTTCAGAGTCGATAAAATTTATGAAGGCGGTACAAGTAACGTTGCTGTATTCTGTTGCATCAAGAAAAACCTCTTAGTAACTCATTAAGTGTAGGGTAATTATGAAATTAAATACAGAGAAATAGGTATAATAAGAAGCTGGAAAGACGAAACTCAAAGAAATCGAAGTGAATTAAGAGGTGGAGATAAGTGAAAGAATGAAGCACACGCGCTTTAAATAGCGATTCCAAGAGGCCATAAAGAATGGACTTGCAAACGGATTTTTGGAAAGCAGAAACGAACATTTATAAAAACAGTTCCCGGCACGGCATAATTTAAGGAGTAGGTACAGAAAAATTAAAGTCGTCTGAAAGAAAAAAATAAGTACCAGGGAGCAGGCTCAAGGAGGGCAAATGAGGAGGGGATAAAGCCGTCAGACTGTATCCAAGCATTTTTAGCGCTTGGAGAAGTAAATATAATTGACGGGGCACCGTCGACTACGCGGTTTTAGGGAGGGGATGAGACGGTAGAAGCACAATACAAGAGAGGGGATGTTGTGAATGGCAGGGGGGGAGAGAGATAAGAAGGGTCGGAAGACAGTCCCTTGAAGATTCCCTCCAGCCTCCCTCACCTCTCCACCCTGTTTAAGGAGGGGCGAAGTGGTGTGGGAAGGGTGGCTGGAAAGCGGGGTAAAAAGGGTCTCCGGAATGTGGGAAAAGAAGGTAGCAAGAAATCCGGTAAAGTGAGCAAGAGTTTATTTTTCCGCGGTGGTCTGGGTTTGGAGGAGGAGAAGGGAGCTTCGATCCCGGAGCGGGTAGAAGGACGAGGAACTGGCTTGGAAAGAGTTTTGGGGGAGAGGGGTTGGAGGCGGGGATCGGTGGGTAAAAGGGACCGGAGCGTAACTGAAGAGGAAAGGAGGGGGACAGGAGGGAGTAAGGATTGGTAGGAAGGAAGGAAGGGGTGGTTGAGAATAAATTTTCGCGAAGCGGGAGAGTAAAATGAAACGGCGCCGTAGGCCGTTATGAAGTGGAGAGTGGTTGGCTTGGGTCGACGGCGAAAACTTCAAAAGGAACTCCACGTGGTGTTCCCCTTTACTCCTCACCCCTATTACTGCCCCCTCTCTCCCTCTCCCTCCCCGGGTCCCTCTGAACGCGCCACGCCTACTATTGCAACCTTCCCCTTCTCTTTTACTTCCACCCTGTACCGTGGAATTCTTCCCCTCCCCTAAACGCTTCCTCCTCATCCCAAGGGGCTTTAGTCGCTCTTTCTCTCCCGCTTTGCTCTCCGCACACCCTTTATTGTGGCTTTCTGCGGAGGGAACAGGCCCCGTGTCCAATTTTCTCCATCCCTGCCTCATCCTCAGTCCGACTTTCCTCTACCTCAAACCCCCTATCTTTTCAATCTCTTATTATTCACTCCATCTCTCTGTGTCCCCGCATCTCCTTTTCTGTGTAGTTCCATCTTTCTGCTCTAGTACCCGTACTCCGAGGAATAGCGATTCAGAATATCTTGCCGATTGATTATTTTCAGTCGAGAGGAACAGGAAAGAGAACGAATGTGCCTTTCCTTTTCACTCTGGCTTACTTAAAAGAGAGAGATAGAGTAAGGGTAGGAATGAGAGAGAGAGAGATGAGAAAAGAGAGAAATGGATGGAAATAAGGGGTGCAATAAGTGAGGAAAAAAAGTTTTATCCAAAAAAATCCTCTGAATGCGAGATTTGATCAATATCACAGCCGGCATATTATTCTTTTATACTCTAACCCTCTCCATCTCCATCGCTTTCTCTCTCTCTCTCTATCAGGAATGCCTTTCGCTTTTAAACTCTCACCTTTTTTATAAAAAGCGATTCCATGGTTTATATTAATATATTTTATATCGAGTGAGGAACAGATGTGCGTATTCCGTGAAATTTTGTATTTCTCTCTGACCCCAGAGAGTAGGGCTGTGTTTTTAAGCAAGAGAAAAAGGGCGAGGGGTGATTGATGGTTACAAAGGGAAAAAAGTAAGCGGTTAGGAGATATTCGTCGATATGTCTCTTTCAGGAAAAAATGCCTTTGGTCACTGGATTATTTAGGGAAGGCACTCTGTGAAGGTATGAGGTCAGGGAAATAATACTAATGAAAGCGTAAATCTTAAATGACTAAAAAATTCAGAATAAAGATGTTCTGCACTTATCATTTTTTTCCAGGAACTTCACTGTTTGTAACACCTTTCTGTTGTGCTAAAATAATCTCCATAAAGCTAAATAAAAATTTCAAGTGACTTATCTTAGCGCTTCTGACAAAACAACCGCGGGTAATAGAGAAAAGGGACATTAATGGTAGTGCGTGGAAAAATTCCGAATGTTTATTTGATCTGGTTAACTTTAACGTTAACATTGAATATTTAGCAACAAAAAATTTATATTTGGAAAATCAGGATAATGATAAATATTTGATTTATGATATTGGTATCTGTTATAAGATGGGAATCAAAGCGTTGCTATAAATCGCGTATAAATATAAGGATATTTGTTCATGATTACCCAAATATTTAGACTCATCGCAATTTTCATTTTTTTCAGATTCCTCTACTTCTCTGACGGAAAATATCGTAAGTAATCATTCATTATTTCTATCTTTCATTGTATGGTGTTGATATGAAAAGTGCACGAATGAAGTTTATCATCTACATAATACCTCGCGTGACACCGCTTGGACGTGTGACGGCGGTCCTAGGTCACCAGTCATGCATGCACAATCCCAATCATGACAACTCTACTCAAATATTAATTTGATCATGAACTGGAACAAAGTTAATCATGCGAAAAAAGGTACTTAGTTTCAAAAATATTCAATAACAGAATACATTTTTTCAAATAATGCGGAATATGTGTGAAAATGATAGTCTATTAAATATAAAATTTGCAAGATAACGACAAAATATATACACTGCCAATACTAATTATCTTCTTTACGCCTGCTGTCATATCTATTTTGATCTCTAATGGTGCGAGGAAAAACAACATTTTAAATCAATCCATTCTTTTATTTCCCTGATTAATGTATGTTATCTGCTCTACCCTAGTACGTTTCAGCCTATAATGTGTTTCACATCCTCAGATAAGTAACTTGCCTCAAATTAATGTAATAAAGTTTAACTTTACTTCAATTTGCGTTCAACTAGAGACTCCCATCCTAATTCTTTAAATAGCGTCTCGATAATACTATCTCGTTCATAACAACTTTTCATAGACTAAGCTGCTCTACGTTGCTCTCGATCTAGTTTCGAAATTAAGCCTGTCTCTTGAGGATCCTATACACCCAAGTATTTTATTGATTCCACCTTAATTATGTTGGTTTTCGGTATGGTATGTGTTTTCTGGTGAAAAAATCTTCTTCAAATATAATATCGAAATGCATTTACTAAACTTTAATTCTAGCTCCCATTAACTTCTAGGTAATTTTGTTATTCCTTCTAAAGAGCAGAACTTCGGAGATGCTGTTTAAATCTGTCATTTAACTCTGTTTATTCGACCTACTTTGGCCTTTTCCTTTGACATTGTAAAGTTGTATTAACGTTATATATTTCATACCTATTTAAAGACGATCCCCGAAAGAGGAAAGGTTGTGGAAATTTGCGTTCGAAGGGATAGGAAGAGAAGAGAGTGAGGCAGATTCAAAGGATTATCTGCCTCACTCTCTTCTCTACCTATCCCTTTACACACAAATTCCCACAATCATTCCTTCGACCAGAATTTTTTCCTAACCATCTAAGAATCCCTACCCGTTTCAACCACCAATACAGAGGTGAGAATTCGCAAATCCGCGTCTATACTAGTTTTCCATTCTTTTAAAATTCCCACCCTTAACCGCCATCTTTAATATACTTCCCAGCACACCCTGCACCTCTCCCCCCCCATATTCCATATTCCCCGTCCAAGACCTTCCAGTATGACCTGAAGAAGCCGTCAGATACGGCCGAATGCTCAAACAATCTAAAATGTGTGTCCTTTTCCGTGTTATCTATTTTATTTTGTGTTCTATTGTGTCGTCCAACTTTTTACATTTTTGGTTGGTAAAATGTCCCAAAAATATGGCCAACATACGAGTATCGTATCTCGGAGATGGTGGAAAGGAAATGGTGCCCGTTGGTTATTGTATGCTTATTTTTGTTTGTATGTTCCTCGTCCATATAGGCTTCCTTACCTTTTGTCCCTTTACTCGTCATATCAAATGTGTTTTCAACCACTCTTAGCGCGTCTCTATATTATATGATCATTTTTCTACCAGATGTGCTCTCGGATCATTTATTAGGTAATCTACCGTTTAAGGTAGGTCTTTTTGGATGGACACAACTATCAAATAAACATTTTGTGACTCCCCACCTAGCAAACTAATCTATATCAGATCCCTCTTCATCTCGGTGTACTTCTTTCCTCCCTTCATCCTGTCCAACATCCCTATCCTGTTCCTGCCCTTACCTCGCTTGCCCAACATTCTCCCCTCTATTACCCTCTTCAACATTCCACTACCGCTCAATACGCCTTTCATCCATTTTTCCTGCCTCCATAGGATTTCTCTCAACAAACCCCTCTCCTCACCCACCATCTCTAGTACTTCCTCATTTGTTTTCTCGGATCATTATATCGTTTATTAAGGATCAATTGTTTTCATGATTTCAAATCTGTCCTGCCAATTCGTATATATTATCAATAAACCAGTGCTGACTCCCACATTTCCGTGAGTGGTTTTTAACAGTTCCTAAATTCACCTTCGTATGTAATTTTAATCCTTGCGTTGCGTTTTATAGGGTGCATCGACAGCTAGGGTCATTTTGCTTTTAAATCTTTCTCGCGTCCTACATCCAATTAGTATTCCAAAATACCTTATGCTTCTACAAAAAATATATTTAGGCGTTCAGTTCATTTAGGTAGTCTTCAGCGTTGAAACAGATAGATACCCTTAAACATGTTGATAAATAGGGCAAATGTGAAAAGATGAAACCGACGGATAGCAATGTGATATACGCCCAATATTCATCAGGAGCCTCTTCGGAATTCTCGTGTATCGCGGTAACTTTTCCGATGGAAGGAAAAAGAGCAATAAGGCCAGGAACACAGTGAGAAAAGACTCAATTCGTTCTTTTCGATTTTTTTTATTGCTTTGATTTAGCGTGCGGATGAGTGAACCGGGAGATGAATTATTTTCGGTAGAAGTAATGGAGAAGGGAAAGTAGATGGAGGGGAACGAACGGAAAGGTACGACGAAGGCGGGGAGGGGAAGGAAATGGAGGAAGCGGCGAGGAAAATCGGGATAGGAGTGGCTCCAATGAGAGGCGCCGGAGAAAAATGAGGAACGGCTAAAAACTGGGCCGTGCTGTATCATTGGCATTGGTCGTGGGAGTGCGGATTTAGGCGAACGGGAAGGGAAAGGGTGGAGGGGATTGGGAGCAAAAGGGGGAGCGGGGGACGGCGTGAAGGGCGGGTTTTGGTCGGAGGACCCCGCCTTGACGAATGTGTGGCTCGAGGGAGGATGGGTTGGCATGGGGGAAGGAGGGTGTGGCGAGGGAGAGAGTGGAGGGGGGAGCGTAGTTGGGTGTTGTTGGGGCCGGGAGGGGTATGACGGGAGTGGTGGTGGTGGGGGTAGTAGTAGTAGATTGTAGTAGTAGCGGGGCGTGATAGGGCCTTGCCGCATTTCCAATGATGTGCCGGACGCCCTACGGGGGAAATAAATCCCGGTCTCCACGGAGCGAGTCCTTTTGTTACGTGAGGTGTTTTACAGATGAGAATGGAGGTCCCTTACGCTGCAAGTGGAGTGGCTTTTTTTTGTTTCGCCCTGTTTTTTTCCTCGAGGGAGAAAGGAGGAGAAAAAGCCGTCCGTGTGGTGGGAGGGTGGGGGTCAGTGATTAGAGTGTTGGTGGGAGAGGCGTATGGGGTATGTTGGGTCTGGGAATGTGAGGATAGGAGAGAGAGATAGAGAGAGAGAGGTGGGAGTGAAGGGATTGGATTGGTGGTAGGCAGCAGGGGCGGGGTGGGATGAGGGAAGTGGGAGGGGAAGAATCATTGCCAAGCGCATTTACTAAATTAACTCGACGAGTCTATTTGTGCATTATTCTCCCGTTCCGTTGTTTTATTCGTAACAGCCGCATATAATCATGATCGAGACTGCGTGCGGCACCTATCTGAAAGTTTACACCGAACGGATCTACCAGTTCTCTCGTTTTATTCCGATTGGTGCTTTTATTCGAGAGACCACAAGCTTTAAGCAAAGAGAATTTATTCTCTCCTTTCGTAAAAACCTGGTCCTTCTCATGTCTTCCTGTAGTTAGTAAGTTTTTTGATAGTTAGTTGATTAGTAAGGTTAACCTTCACATATCATGTGCATCTGGATTGATCTGTTTGGGATTATAATTCCTGCCGAAAGCTAATCTATTTTATGCATACCTGTTAAGTATACTTTTATAAAACATCGGGTGATCTTACTAAGCCTTCGAATGAATAGATTTCCAAAGTATACTGATTCAACTACTTGCGTTATCTCCTCAAGTTGATTTATTATTTTTTGCGTGACGAGCCATACATTGTCTCTTGTCCAAAGGTTTGATTCTACATAATAACAATTTAATTTATTAATTTGAAATATTATTTACTTTACCATTGGTTTTATATTTTCACAATTCTTTTCCTAAACATTTTTTAACTATTTTAAATTGTGAAATGATTTGTAGTTTGAAATTTCCTGACGTTATATATTTTTAATTCAAATCAACAACTTTGGTGGAGTTCTGTAAGATACTTCTTTATTCCACCTTAGAAACCGAATTTCAAAAAATGTATTCGAAATATATCATGTGTCTATGCATATGTGGTAATTTGAAAGGGAAGACTTGCATATTTTAGAAATGAGTTCCCATGAGTTGGTAGTTAAATAATTACCGTGCATAAAATTATAATGATATGACTTAACTCATAGAAATCAAAGTAATTTTAATCTTTTAGGATCATCAGCATGGTCTTTTAGCGACGAGGACATAGGGATTAGAGAGCACCTGAGAGATGCTCAGTCGCGAAACATATTAATAGGTGCAAATACGCGGCCAGTTGTAACAATTAAGATTATCTCCGCCCCCGAGTTTACTATTAAGAACCAGACTCAAAGAAATGTCAGATACCTCAGTAGTAGAAATCAACTTTTGCATTGATGGTTTTAACCTATCCTCTGTGTCAAGACTCGCGGTATTAAACATATCAACGTTAAGCTACATATATAATTGATTATACTCAAAACCTGTCCATTATTAGTCTTTCCTTTCTCAAAAAATTGTTTTCTCAGAATTTAATTATGAAATCCCGAAGACCTAATTCCTTATAAAACACTTTTACAATTACCATTTTGCCTACAATTTAGATTATGTCATTTAATGGGTACGCGGTATATTTTTTCTCTTAATATAAAATTCGTATTTCTTCCATAGCGGTTATAGCAGCTAAATGTACAAATGTAGGCATTTTAAAATCGTTTTACAGATAAACATATCCTTTACGACAAAATATGTTTTACGCTAATTGTAAATTCACAAAGTAAGGAATATACGATCATTTTTGATAAATCATGAAATGTTTTCCTTGCAATCTTTGAGAGGTACTAATAAAATCCAGACATTTTATTTAGGCCTTAAAAATGTATATTATATTGACAAAGTATATAAGTGGAGATTATTAAAACCCCTTACTCACGGTTCGATTAACTTCTTTTCGGATATTAGAAAATAAATAACATGAACTAACTGTTATTTTTTTAAATCATGCGGCTCTAGTAATTAATGTAGTGGTGTTCTGATGCCTAATGTGGATTGATATCGCGAGAGTAGGAATGATTCCATTTAGCACCGACTGCAAAGATTGCCCTAATTGTGATGATTCCAAAATTATGTACAATATGCAACGACAATAAAAATACTTTTATGTTTTATACTAATTAAATCAGTCCAGAAATTCGTAAGTGCTTACTTTGTGTTATGTTACAATTATTATTCAGACCATTGATAATTATACCAAGGACGGAAAGCAATTTGTTTTCTCTTTTAATGGAAGTAGAATACATTTTATTTCTCATTTACATAGAGACCAATATGTAATTGATATTTTAGTTAACACTTGTAAATGAAATCCACGACATACCAATGCATTTCATAATTCATGTTTTCAGAGGCACATCAATTTACTATACATGTGTGTATCACTGAGTATAGCTGACTCGGCTTTTATTCCTTTGTAAAATACCTGCTTTCGAATGTGTCGCCAAAGTAAATGTCCCACAATTGAAAACAGTTGCGTAGGATTTAAAGGATTGGCATTTGCTGTCTAGATGATTAAGGCTCTCTGCCCCGATGCTAGTAACGCGTAAGAATAATTATTTGGGATTCGGAAAATATTATGAGAACTGGGTGAACTGCTTTGAACTGTATCAAACTTAAAATGTTCTGTGAGTTACTTTATTTACTGGATTCATAGATATTTTTCTGGCATCTTCTGCAATCAACCAGCAGACCTTTGAATTCTGATTTGTCATTTCAATTCTAGAGCTCTAAATTGCATCAAAATTATTTTCATTATAATCATATCTACATTGGCTGCTTCTCATTCACCATTTACATTTCGATTTAACGTTAGAATTTACCCTTAAATATGGATTATTCATTGACTGTAATCTTCATCTTCAATGAAAATTTATTTTCATTTCCTTTCATCCGCCATTCACTAAGTATACCAATTGATAATGCGTCCTTCCACAATCCTCTCACAAAATACTTAGTCATTAATTACTTTCTTTCTCCACTAAATTTTATTCGAAAATAGAAGTTCAATTATTTTTTCCCTTCCTGTAAGAGTGGGCGTTGAATTAAATTCAACTTTCAAGATATTATAAAAAAGTACATTCACATAAATGAAACAGTTTCTGGCGTAACTTGGTGGAAAATCTTCATACTGACTTTTAATAATCAAACCACTTTACCTTTCCACATAAACTTCTAAATAAATACTTTTCCACATAAACTAAACATAAATAAAAGTTCATGTGGAAAAGTAAAGTGGTTTGATTATTAAAAGTCAGTACATTCACATAACTAAGAAGATGTAACTTGAAATTAATTAAGGGATATAACCAGAATGTGTAAATGTGCACGAGATAGGGTGGTTGATTAAGGTTAATCGTGTAAGGATGGCATAGAGTGTTAAAACGTGGGGCTCTGGAATCCTTTTTCAATAGGTAATGCTTGTTCATCGAGCAGCTAAGGTAGGAGGGGCTACAAGCAAACCTTGTGAAGTGGGCGGGTGGGTTGAGTTTAGCGATCGAGGATAGAGATAAACGGTGACCGTCTGTGAGTGCGGAAATGGGAAATATGATTTTTGAGTTTGGGGGAGACGTAGAGGAGAAACTTGAATGGTGTTTTCACCAGTAGGGAGGAGAATAGTTCCGATGAGGAGAGATTCTGGGATGTGATGTGGTGGAAATTACACTTTTTCATCCTGCAACTTTGAGCGATTAACCCATCTTCCATCAGCGATCGTTTCTTTTGGGATATTCTACGAATTTCATATTTTGAAATAAAGATGAAATATATCAGATAAATATTTTCTCGAATTTGGCTGTCATATTTATAGGTAACTGCAACATGGTAAAATTCATTTTTATGGCTAAATTCTCGATGGATAGTCTTTTTGTACACCGTGAGAGCCACAAGTACTTGATGTCTCTACCTTCCACTAACATGAGTGAGATTCAAACGCAAAAATATTTGAGAAAAAACTCGAAAATAATGATATTGTAACAATAAATCTGTCTCTGAGTTAATATGAGATTGAATAATTATGTTCAGTTTCCTAAACTAAACAGTTTTTTATGTAATCCTTAATGCGAGAAATATATGAAGTTCTTGGAACATTGTGTTTGAAACTGATGGAGAACTTATTATTGTTAAATTCTCCAAGCAATTGCATTAATGGTTAGGAGCAATATCCATTAGAAATCAAAGGACAGTGGCAACGTGTACTGAATGACGAGGAAAAATTCAGTTTTAGCTCGAAAGGATTTTCATTAGATTTTTTATTATTTCGTGATTTTAAAATGGCTGGAAAATTCGTATATTGTACGAAATATATGTTATTTTTTTATTAATTTGCCTCTAAAATTGAAGAAATACGAAACAATTAGTTTTGTACCTTGTACGTTTAAAGTTAATTTAGAAAATTGTCAATGAAAAACATCCACTTTGAGAATATTAGTACCGTTTGAAAATCAAGTGATGTATATCGGGATATTTTATTTGAAATGATAGTGCTTGTATTTGAAAAATATGCAAGCTTTATACTCCCAAATCAATAGAATATATGAAACAAATAGTGTGGATAACTTGTTTGGTAATCATGTTTTATTTGCCTTGAAGTCGTCATATTTACTTATAGCACCAAATGTTACAATACATAAAATTGCAGAATTTTTATACGTCTTTGTTCCTCTTGTATTTAATTGATAAAGCTCTTCGTCAATATCACATTTCAATCCTTTTCTTAAATACATCGCAATTGCTTGGGAATTTGGAAAAAATCTATATTTCCTTTATTACTGAAACTGCCATATCACCCAAAACACGATTATTTGAAATTCGTGGAAGCCAGCACATAGTTTCTCGAATATAAGATCGAAATAAATTATATAAACACGACCTTTCTATCGATGCCATTTAATAATTTTTCATTATGCCCTGTCATGATACTGTTGATCTTAAAATCATATATATAGTGAGATACTTGGATAATTTCATAAGTAGCCAAGTACGATCCAAATTAAATATGTATGAGTTCAGATATAATATTACAAATTAATGTTAGAGGATGTCGAAATTAAGACTAGAGGTGAATGATGGCTGAAAATAAAAAATTATGTAAGGTATTATAGGCTCCGAAAATTTCAGTTGGTGGTATCTTAACTCGCGATGGTAAATAACGTTTTGCATGGGCGGCCAAACGGTAGGGCATTTCTATTTTTACATCGGGCATGAAGTGTTCTTGTCTTATACGGAGACGCGGCATTAAAAAGCCAGACCCTTTTCGGGATGGAGATTGGGCAGGAGGAGCTTTTTGTGTTGATGGTATCAAGCTGTGCAATAGCCAGCGTGGCTTCCTTGCAGAGCGGGCGGGGGGGATTGTGTGCGTAGGGAGAAACGGAGCGGGTGAGGGGATGGGAAGGACATTAGACCTTCCTGTCGGTGGGTTACGGGGCGAACGGCATTAGCGTTGGGGTGGGTGGCTCTCAAGAATCGATGCCTGGCGGTGGGGAAGGGCGAGTTGTTGTTCACCGAGGAAGGAGGGCGGCGCGGGGCGCGCGGCGGCTTTGGGAGAGTAGGACGGGAGGAGGCGTGGGTGGGAGCGTTCGGGTCCTATGAGGCCGTCCGTGTGAGGCGTCCGGGTTTTGTTCGGGTGGCCCTTTTTTTCTCTTGTAGGGAGTTTGGAGGAGGGATGTTGGGGGCGAGGGGTGGAGGTCGGGCCTTGAAACGATGTCTCCCTCAACTTCCTCCTACCTCGTTCGATCGCCCGGCGCGCGCGAAGAGCCTTTCCCTCTGGAAAGCATTAAAGTCGACCGTTGCGGTGGACTCCCCTCTTCGATGGTCACCTGTTTTGGCTTGGAAAGCGGGGATAATGCGCCACGTGCGTGAGCCGTGTCTATAATGGGCGAATAAATGAAAGGTATGACTTAAGTTCCCGGGTGTCCCTTCACGATGTTTTATTCCGCCTAATCTAAACATTTTTATCACAATCGAGTCGTCATTTTCGTGGCATTTTTGTAAATTTCTCAAACCAAGGACTCGAGTTTCTCATTACACTTAACGATATACCGCACACTGTCTCTTATAAAAATAAGTAATTATACCAGAGATAAACTAAAATGATATTTGTTTTGTTATGCGTGGGTGGTCTGAAAAGTTTTCGGCTCAGAAAATTTCAGAGAAAATGTCTTGTTTCTTTGTTAGGTCGGAAACAAGTTAGATTGCATGAACAAGTACCCTCAACCAATTTGATTTTTCGATGAAATACCAGGTAAATCCCGGTAAATTCAACTGAAAAAAAAATTATCAATATTTTTAAAATGAGGTGTAATTAACCGTTAGTCCATTTTCATATCGTGCATTCTCTTTTGTACCTTGAAATCTAGTCCGTCTACCTTTAATTAGTTAACCCTGAATATATTTTAAAAATAACAGCAGCGCTATGAAAACAAATAAGCTTTCTCGTGAAGTTAAAAGTGAGGTTTGTCTTAATCATACTGTCAACAACATACATCTAAGTTTGATTTAGGAAAACATCAATGAAGCCTAACTAATATTTTATTCGTGCAATAAATCATTATATTTATTGTTAAGTTTCAATTGTGTTGAATTAATTTCTTGTTTTCTTTGATCTATGTATATACAAAATTTGTTGAAAATTAAAAGCAAGGGCTTGTACAAAACACTACTTATAAGAAAAGTACTTCTACCATAACAATCTACTTAATGTTGGAAACACAAGAGTAGTTTTATGAAACATGTCTTTAAATGTACTTGGATTAACCAATTGAATGATAGTGAAGCACATACACGAATAGCATCAGAGAAGATAATGTCATTACCCCTTTGAAGTGCTGCAGGTGTATTAGCTTATAAACGATAGAAACATTCCTGTATGAAAATGGGTAAAGAAAAAAGCTATTTGATAAGGAATTTTCCTCTGATAACAGCATTGAAAAGGAAAATGATTGGTGGGATAAAATTCATATAAGACGAGGATAGAGATCGCAATCATTAATTGAATACATATAAACAATGTATTAATATGCTTTTTTCATTTTTTTCCGAGCACGAAAACTCGCCAAAAGACACATATAGATATTATAGATATGGTTATTGGGAAAAAAGAATAGATGTGTGAGCGGGCATTGTGTTTGTACGTGTGATATACGAGCATATAGTGTATACGTATATATATATATATATATATATATATATATATATATATATATATATATATATATATATATAAATGCGCACACATACACACACGAGTATATTGGTTGTTAAGAAGTAATGAGTTGGAAAACGGATGAAAATGGGATGGAAAGAAGCAAAGAAACAACATTTTACTGATGGCGATTTGAAGTTCGAAACCATCTCACTCTTAATTTATGTTGCATTCTATATAAGGACAGTTACTAAAGGAGGCTTTTGCCAACATTTACCACTAGTTTAATAGGGAATATCTACTCAGATTAATTATAGATTACCGAGTAGATCCCTGCTTTAGCTTTATCCCTACTCTAAATTAATTGCAGTGGGTGGTATGTTTAGAGTATTTGTTATACAATTGCCTCCAACTATTTCATTTTTCGCTCTATTTTTACGGAAATTAATTATCAATATCTTGGGTTTGTTAGCTTCTTTCCACCTAAGCAAGCAAACTATGGGAACAAAAATACTAGTTAATACTAAAATAAAGTTTTTTAAGACAATGAAACTCATTGATAAAAAGAGGCCCGAAACGAATTAGAATCAACTTCTCGTCTTTCAGTTACAGCGTCGGTGGCTGTGCGCTAAGTACTTTTGCTTCCTTTGTACGAAATAGGATTTTCATAAAGCAATCTGTACTTATCAGCTTTTGTTTTGCCCAAGGAGTGAATTTTCTTTAGCAAAAGAGTTTTGTTTTTTTACTTTTCCAGTTTCATTTTTCTTCCTTGCTCTGGTGCAAAGAACGCGTAGCCGGAGGTATAAAAGCTTTTCCTTTTCAAAAGAGGCACGTTCAAAAACCATTCTTGGCATTTTTATCACCTTTGTGATTCAGGATTTTTGAAAAAATAAACTTTTACGTACTAAAAATATAAAAAATAGGGTTTTTATGGACCTTTAATACTAGTAATTGAACTTTCCTATTTAGGGTATACTAATGAAATTAAAGTGTACCTGAGAGTTCCTATGGTAGGTATTTTATTAGCATGATATGCGTGCTAGTTTCATTACTGCTTTTATATACCATTTCATGAAAGGACTATCATGCAAAAGTATATCGGATGTAATTAATGTAAACTGTGACTGGCACTTCCGTAATACGATGCTACGATGCACTACGATGCATTGAAGTATTTCAAAGTATTGCTCAGTCTACAGGTCTATTTGATTCATTTTCATGTTGTGTCATTGGGTCGCAATGGGAAAATAATTGTCACTATGCTTCATTCGTGCTGAAGCTCTCCACCATTTCAATTTACAGCAAGTAAATTTATTTTTTTGTAAAATTCAGCATGGGAAACATATCTGGTTCCCGAACGTGGTCATTCTAATACAAATGTTTCGACATCTTATGTGCGACTGTATGTAACAGCAATAAATTGCAATTTGAGTTTAAATCCAAAACAATGAAGTTATGCAATTTTTAACTGGCCAAATTTTATTTTAAAATATTTTAGCTCAAAGATTAAATGTTATATGAATATTTATAAATGAAATGCTATGCCTCCGAGGGTAAGGAAGGCCTACATTTTCCTCTTCCTAGGAAAGTTTTACTTTTATTCGTGTATTATTTTTAATTGTAGCGGAAATTGTATAGAAATAATTTTGAAACCAATGGAGGGTGTAAAATAGTGTTATATCAGGGTTTTTGGCTGATATATAGCCTAGATGGTGGAAAACTCAGGAGCAGAGCTTAAGGCTGGAACGACATCATTGTCCATCTCATTGAGAAAATGAACCATGAACCCTTCCTAGGGCATTCGGATGGAAGGAAGGGGGTGGGAGAGGGAAAAGTGAGAGTTGCGGGGTGGGAAACCGTGAGCGAAGGAAGGAGTGAGCGGTTGTTAGGAGTGGTCGAAGACCAGAGGAGATGGAGACCCTCCGAGACGAGGGAGTGAGGTGGGACGGACTGCAGAGGAGAAAGATAGGCTCGGCGAGGGAAAAATGGTTGTTGCCTAGAGAGTGGACGTGGAAAAAAAACCGTGAGAGTATCGCAGTGGCGCTGGGCGCTTGGGTTGAGTTATCCCGGTCCTCTTTTATCTTGCCACGCAACAACCGCCTTCTCCCTCCCCTGCGCCCCCCGCTACACCTCCCACCACACTCACCCCTACCCTGGGCGGAAACTTCTCCACGCATCTCCCTATTTCCCTCCTCTCACCCCAGTTCTCCTGCCGCTTATGTGAAGAATAATATGCCGCACAATCCTGCACGATTCTTCATGGGATTTGAAAAAAAATATATTTATGGTCGTAATCCTCACTCCTACTCATGCTTCAGAGCAATATGAAGATTTGTCACGATTTCCCTTCTATCCCCTCCTTACAAGTTAAAGAGAGAGAAAGAGTAGGGTTCGTATATTTTTATCGGCTGTGTGTTCTCCGACTTCTTTTTCACGAAATTGTGCCCTATGGCGTCCTTCTATTTTGTCATTCCAAGGATTTAGGTTTTATCGCTGTTCGGGGTGTGAGGGAATTGGAAAGAGAGAGGAAGTGTGAAAAAGATTCAGGTTTTGATAAGAGACCATAAAGGGGAGGGGAGATGGGCTTCATTCAAGGGCGACGACCGAAATGTAAAAATAATTTGGGCAAGTCATAATGGCATAATTTATTAGCAGAACAACAAATGAAGTTACTTTATCCTCCCGTGTTTTCCACAGGTGTTTTCTTGCTTCTGGTTGGCTATTTTCAGGTTAATGCCCTTTTCTAGTGTGAGCTACGCACTGAAGTAAGGTCACGCGGTCGCGTGTAATGAATCCAACCACAGAAAAACTGATGGCTGTAAAATGATTAAATATTCATTTCAATTTAAATCTTGTCCAAGATGACTCACGAGTGTATTCAGCAAATTTCCAGTTAATGGCTCAATGCAAAGACTTCTGTGTGTATCGGATTGCAACTAATTGAAATTCAATAACCTCCTAATTTTAATTTTACTTCTTTTAAGGTCAATTTAGTCTCCAAAAAGACATATAGTCACAAAAATATGTGAAAAATATTCACAAAAATAAATTTTATTAAATGTTTAATAAATAGATTAAAACGTGTGATTGATTATTCGTGAGTGAAAATTTAGCGTGTGTATATCTTCTGTGAATTTTGCTTGGCTGAGAAGATAAATATTTTTTTTCTTTGCTCATTTCCAAAGTCTTCATAGGATTTTTAATTGAACTGTTATGGAGTTCGTATTTGTGCGAAGAATAATCTACCGCGCAATTCTGCATGATTATTCAAGGGATATGAAAAAATTATATTTATGATCGTTTTGAATGGAGTTTTCTTCAATCAAATTTACAGTAGAAATTGGGAAAGAAGTCGTTTCGGAAATGAATTTTTAATGCAATTTTGGTGTATTTTTGCATCATGCATTCCTTTAATGACGAATCTTTCGATTTTGTTTATTCGGCGCACACATTCGACCCACGCAAAACTGAATGTTGCAAGTATAATATACCTTAGCTAGTTGCAGTGGTAGTAAATAATCTCTTTAATCTATTTTTCTATGTTAAGAGTAATATTCAGTTGTTCCTGTTTGATTTGAAAAAGGTGCGCATTTTCCTAGTAAATTTCTCTTCTCATGCATTGCGATAAATATTTGTAATTAATGTTAACACTGTACCGTCATTTTCATATAAGTTAAACCTGTAAGCACACAGTTTCTACTTTTTTACACTTTGTGTAAAGTACAGTAAAGTATTTACTGTCTTTTAATTTTTTAGAGCTGAGATATTTTTTCCTTTTTCTATCCATTGTCATTAAATGAACTCCATATTATCGTCTGTCACACGGAAGAATTTTTCTTTTCCTAAAGATACCCTGAATAGGAATTTTCTAAGGCATATTTTAATAGAGCGGTTGGTCTTCCTCCACAGTTTTTCAAGTTAAAAAATTCTTTCGCCGTCTTCAGGAATGTGATTGGGAGATCGGGAGAGAAAGGGTTGGGAACTTTAGGTTTTTAGCCGTGGTGCCAAAAGGTAACAAAGGAGAAGATAGCTAAAGAACACTTGAACGCAAAGAAGAAGAGGGGTTGGTGAGTCAAAGGAAGTGCCCTGGGGAAACTCTAAGAGGGAGATGGAGTAGAGGAAGGGGGAAGCGAGAGACCCAAGATCGCCGTCTGAAGAGGCGAGGGCTTCTATCAGTAGAGAGTCCTGCAAGAAGAGGGCGTCAGGAAAAGGAAGGGCGAAAGTCGGTAAAGATAATAAAAGACCCGAACAAAGGGGTGAGGTTAGTCAAGAGACTATGGACAAATGGAAGTGAGAGACGACAGAGAGCTCTTTTCGTTACAATGTCACTTCTTCCAAATCTGTATATAGCTTGTATGCTCGTATTTCAAGGAATTGCATCATATATGAACTGGATAGTCAGTGTCCTGACAATCCAATATTTATCAATAGTACTTATATGTCAACAATCACCTCCATTTTTCTCACGTCTGCAGTTATGCTGTTTTGAATTAAAACCTATACTTGACTATTGCGGTACTCATAATTGATTTCGGATTTTGAAAGACTCCAATATATTGGTAGATATGCATAAACATTATTCCATGCATCAGTTTCCATTCGAGGACTGCAATCATTCTTTCTTACGCATGCAGCGGTTAAATATTCTCATTGTACTGTTTTCTTGTGTTGGAAAGTTATCCTGACACGAGTGCAAATTTTCATTGTGATATTTAATGGAGTCCGTAAGACTGAATATTTTTTCTGGAAATCATAACGTCGTTAAGGAATAAAATATTTGTTCGGAGAATTTTACGCATTCTGTACTCTTCAATATCCTTACGCAGAGCTAATGACTCGGAAATGTCTCACAAGTTAATATTAGCTTTACCAGGTTCTTATAATCTACAGATTAATCAATGAGGATAAATATTTTCAATAGAATAGAAAAAAACAAAGTTACCAATTATAAAAGTGACATTGCATGCAGCAGAGGAAATTTCAGTTCCAGATAATATTACTTTATACTACTACAAGTATGCATGTAAATGTAAACTATGTAAAACTGTATTAGTGTAAGAAATGTCAGTATACGCTAATGCTATACATAGTCTGACCTGAAGAAGGCCTCGGAGTAGGCCGAAAGCTTAAATCATCTACAGTGTGAGTGTCCTTTTACGTGTTATCTGTTTTATTCTGTGTTCTATTGTGCCGTCCAAAAGTTATATATATATATATATATATATATATATATACACATATATATATATGATCTTAAAGCCGAATTTAATATGAAAAATCATTTGCCGAGGCAAGTAGGCCAAATGAAGAAAAGGAGGTTGAAGATGGTGGAAGAGAAAACTTGGTAGTTCCAGGAAGGTAGTAAACATTACAGCTAAATAAACACCATAGTGGCCAAAGTGTGTGTGTGTTTTTGGACTAAGAAAAGGAAACGAGTTTGTAAACGGAGAATACTTGGTGCCTCAGATGACCCTTGTCTTTGACAGAAGTCGAAGGAGGTAAATCGGAGCTCAAGTGATGGGCACCAGAGGAGCGAACGGGGACTACGATAGGGAGGTTAGTTTAGTTTAAGGCAAGAGGGATGAAGAACCGCAATTAGAGAAGCTAAGGACAGCGAAAGACTGGTAGGGGTCGGGATCAGTAAGAAGAAAGTGAGGGAACCCCTCGACGTTGGACAAAAAGAAAACCAGAGAGAGAGAGAGATACGAGAAGAATAGTAGCATAGGCAAGATGATGCAGGCGTTGCATGAGAGGTGCTCTCTGCCATGGGAAGGAAAGAAAAGAGTCGGACTTCGCGCGCAAGCACAGAGGCAATTCGTGTGGGGAGTGGAAGGCGCTGGTGGTAGGGGAGGTAACATCGGGGCAGGGCTGAGTTATTCGGTAGGAGAGGGGCTAGGCGAAAAGTGTGGGCGGAGAGGGAAGTCGGCGCGAAACGGCTCCCGTGGTGGTCATCCGGAGACGTGTCAGAAATAACGACTCCGAGAGAAACCTCTTTCAACTCATTCGCTCATTCCACCTATCTCGCCCCTCTTCCCTCGACAACCCTTCCGCTCCCCTTTCCCCTATCTTCCCTCTGTCCCCTGCAGCTCCCCTCTTTATCCCGAAAACTACCTACCTCTTGTCCCTCTCATCTTTTGTTTCGTCGCAGTCGCCTCCTCTTCTCCCTTCGTATTACTAACTCATTCGTCGCCGGAGACTACTCATTTTGTGCTGACCTCCTCACGTAATACTTTCCTCTCATCCCTTTTTCTCGTATAATTATTCCCCCGCTTCAACTTATATTTTCCATTCTACCCCTACTGGACCCATCACTCTTTTATTTCTCTCTCAATTGCTAGATATTTTCAAATTTATTTTAGTTTGCACTAAAAGTTAATTGTAGGAGGCCTTATTTTCATTTAGTTTAAAGTCATGAATCCATGGTGGCATTGTCGGTGTATTTTAGTCAATAAGATTTATAGTTTAAAATAAGCGCTGATTTTCCTATATATAAGTATTTTGAAAAAATATTCATTTCATATTTGTTTGAGCTCGTAATGCAAGTTTTACCATATGATTTATTTGTCTTATAAGCATTTTTGTCAGTATAGTCATATTTATGTGCAGTGCGTGTATTGTTATCCTACATGAACATGAAGGAGAGTGCAGTTGTCCTTAATGACTCAATTTTCAAAACCTTTAGCTTATCATTAATAAAATCAAAAGTTTTGAAATTATAAATGCATATTTTATATATTTTTCTCTTTACTTATTTATATAACGGATATTTCTACTACTATATGGGCGATTTCTGGTCAATAGGACAAATTAGAATTTGAAGTGGTTTATCCTGGGCTACGTTCTGCATTTTTATTTTCCAAGTACCTAATATTATGGCCGTTGGAATGTTAAAGACTTGTAAAGACTTGCACGGGTAATATTAGTGCACTATTTACTTTAATATCTTTTGAGTATACTTATTTATAATATTAGGTAACATTACCCTCCTAACCATTTTAAACTACTAGGATTAAACCAATTTGTAAAGAATTTAGTTGGCATATTCACCATTGAACTTGGATATCCAAGTATATTTTATAGTTTATCCTTACTTAGTTAAAAGGTTCACTTAGGTGCTCATAGTAATTAGCTTTCACTATTGGGCCTTATATTTAGCATGTGTAGGCTAATATCTGGTGACCATAGCCACATAATCGTTTTGAATGTTGTAGATCCCAGTAAATTTTGTACTTAATTATTAATGCCATTGTAAGTGAATGGATATGTGTGTATGTATATATACACACACAATATAACTCCATATACATACATATATATATATATATATAATTTTTTTCTATGGAGACTCTTCTATTCTCAAGAATCTACTGTTCCTCTTTTCTTGCTTCAACCATTGTTTCAAACTCTCTTTGTGGTCCTCGCCCATCCTGTTTCCTTCTTATCCAATCCCTACCGTATCCGCTTTCTTCTTAACTCATTTTATCTTCTCTTTAGGCACACTCACTTTGTCTTTACCTCCAGTTTTGATACTTTTTGTTCCTTTCCAACCACCACGTCTCCAATTCCACTTCAATCTTGCGCTAAGTTAAATTGGACTCGCTGGAAAATTTCGGCGTCTAAATTTTCCCGCAGCTTTCATCTGCCGTTTCGTCATTCTACCTTTCTCAGCAAAGTCCCGTCTTTCTGAATTATATACCATCCCACGACCGCGGAAACTTTTTCATTTTCTTTCTCGCTTCTTCTTTCTCTCTTTCTTTCGTCGGCCCAGTCCGTATTACTCGTAGGCGATTTAAATCGTGGAGCTCAACCTATGCAAATCTCTTTGGCTGTGCGTATTATCTCTCCGAGGTGAATCAAATATCTGAACATTTTATTTTTCCATTGTTAAGTATTTTTACAGGGCTAAGTTGAATAAATGGGAAATTGCGTAAAATCGTTCTAATCGTGTTTCAGAAACCGTCGTGGAAAAGGACGACTGTTTCATTCATCAAAGGAAAATATCGTCTATAGCCTAATTTCCTTCGGTTCTAGTTCTTACTTTTAAATACCAGTTTTAGTATAAACGTTGATCCTACCACACTCATCATGAGCTGGACTCCTTCCCCAATAGTTCAGTTAATCACTGTTGCTTTCCTGGAAATTTTAATCCCAATGAATTAGTTTTGCGTTTAGGCTTTGAAATTGCCTTTGAGTTGAACTGAGGAGTAAATTAGATTGAAAACTCAGTTAAATAAAATATTGTTGCTTTCTCAGGGGGAATTACATTTCTTGGCCCAAATATGGTGCGAAAATGAACATATTAACGACTGCTGTTAGGCACTCCTGGGTAAAATTAACTAAACGATGCATTCATAACGCCATTAAAAAATTGTAACTGGTGATAAAAAGCAGTGGGGAATTGAGAAGAATATAATGTTAACCATTCAAAAGCAAGTGCTTTAAAAGCCCGTTTGCGAGAAAATAATCCTACTGCTACCGTGAATGAGGCAGTGATTAAAATTTTTCCTTTGCTAATTTCTCGGTAGTTTAATTGCTTCCGATTATATTTTCATCCGAATTCTTTGTGAGTTTCTCATTATGGAAATGTAATATAGTATAAACTCAATATGCACGTTGTTGATTTGGAAGCTAAAACGACTTCAAAAAGTTAATCGGGTTTGGTGGATAGCGCTTAACTCATGCAAATGAATATATTGTAAATATTTCGTACTTTTTTCTATAATCCTCCGTATTCTCATGGAGGTGATCAGTGTCACTGTGACATATGGTTCAGGGGGGAGGAGTCCTGTATGATTAGACAAAACCCAAGAAAAATATCACCACATCGTTATGACAACTGTCTTCCGACTTGTTGGCGTGACACTGAAAAAGCCTATACTTAAGCTTAGTCATGGGGATATGTTGCCATTTTGTCTCTCGAAGCTGACAAGTGGGTGGGGCGGAAAAACTGCGAACAGAGAGGAAAGGAAAAAAATATATTTTCCGTCTTCATTACACATACTCTCTCCCTCCACGGACTCCTTCGTTCTCTCCGCTCCTTTCTCTCTCCTTTCAAGGATTCAGCCATCGTTCCGCGTCTCCCTTTTTTGTGGTCGTCATCAGTTTAACCTGTCGCGCCACGGGGCACGTCCCTTCTCCTGTTCTCCTCTTCAATCGCATCTGTTTTCTCCCTTCTTCCCGCACACTCCGCCGCTGCTCCCGCTCTCATCCCATTCGTCTTCTCTCCCCGTCTTATCCCACCATCTTCCTTCTGTGTTCCAGAAATCTCTCCCTCTGCCCCATTCTATACCACCATTTTCCCACACATCCCTTCCCTCCACTCTGCCCTAGTCATTTCTCCTAGCCATTCGTGTCTTTCGTCATTTTCCTTCGACGTCATCCCTCAGGACACCTCTGCTACATCGACCACTTCTTTCTTCCGCGTTCTCATTCCTCGACATCTCTTCCCTTTGCCCTCGTCATCCCGTTCCCTCACCCTCTCCTCCTAATGTTCCAAACGTCCCCAGCGTGTGTGACGGGAGTTTTTAACGTTGAGGCCTGGCTTCATCAATCATCCCCTTATCGGCGATATTTCGCGTCCTTTCGAATTGCATTTTCTCTCATTTTCTCTCTTGTCTCCAAAGCTATCCTTTTTATTTCCGTTGGACCATAGTGTCATTTCGTTTTCATCTGTTTTCAGAGTGCGAAATGCGGTTTCCCGCAATTCGATCCTATAATGAAGTATTCCTTATTTTTCTGAAGATTTTATGTGCATTTATTGTGTAGCTTTATAGAAATTGATACCCTAGTTCGCCAAGTTATTTTACTGATAGGGACCTTGCCAAAAATATTATTTCTGGAAAAATACAATTAGATTTTCAAACCTATTTTCAAGGTTTTAAATGATATGGCGATCCTGATTGATTTAATATATAATGTAAAATATAATATTCATGAAAATGTGAGCATTAATGTTATAACCATAAACACAGTTATCAACCCGAAGGTCGGATTGACCTCTGCTTCCGTAGACTTCTCCAAGGGCCTACCTCATACAACGCCCATCAGTATGTGAAATTCACATATTAGGGAAGGGTGGGGGGTAGATCCTTTTCCTATTTTTGTACACATATGTGATTTATATTGTTGAACATTCTATTCGTGTGAAAAACAAATGAAAAGTGCTAAGCGGTTGTAATGGTGTTATCAAGTGTAAAGTAGGATCTCCTTGCGTATAAGCGCATACTACAATATGAATTGGAGATAGATATCTTTGATTGAAGATTTTCGCAACTATGGATATTATAACCATTTAATTTTTCGCGATTGCCTGCAGCTTATTGGTGATATTTTCAAATGACTCAACACATTTTTCTATCTGTTGATAAAATCGACAGACGCTGGCCAAAGGATTCATTCAATTCTTTTCCCTTAATGTGTGTCTCAGTGAAACGGCCGTTGAATTTGCTCATATTAAAAAAAATGAAATTGAATGTGGCCCATGTCCCAATCAAATGGCAATCACTCAGATATTTGCTATAATTCAGTATTCCAATATAATATTTAATGCTACCAGAACTATTGCTCTCAGCCGAAAATATAGATTTTGATTAATGTATTTTGAAATTTTTAAACTTCTCGAAGAAAACTATTATTTTGTTTAAGGTAATCGAGAATTTGAGTTTCCTTTCTCCTTCTATACTAAAAACCATTGGTTATCACAACCTTATAAGCGTATTATGGTATTACCTATATATGGGAATATCCGGATATAGGAATACCTATATAAGGTATCAAATTAAAGATAATAACAATTAGAATGCTGTAATATAGAAATTTGGCAGTATAATTTATTATAGATCTTCATTATTTCCTCCATATTTTGGGATGGAGAGTTTATGATTCAATGTAAAAAGTAAGTTTTCATTGGATAAAATATTTCAAAAGGTTTACCAAAATATCTCTCTAAAAATGCTTGCGCCAGCGTACAGTGCGTTACAATTTAATATGAAAAAACACTTATCATAATTATTTCATTCAAATGGCTGGTATATACCGAAGAGGGAAAAGATAAGAAGCGGTTTGAAATATGCCTAATTCGTCTTGAGAAGGAACATGTCGATGAAACGCAGATGTGCAGACATAATGGCATGATATTTTTTCTTCCACAAATTGAATATGGTCTGTTTGTCTTTCTACCTTTAGCAGGTTTGCAGGACAGGGATCTAATAATTTACAGAATTTGTCTTGGCGTTGCACCGGGGTGAATATTTAAAAAAATTTAATAAATTTAACTTCTTTTTTCGTGCCGAAAATTGATTAGAAAAAAATTTCCGGCTAGTAGTAGAGGCATAATGAAAAATAATTTTTCCACAAGATAAGCTTCGTTATAAATGTCTGGGCGGTCGTTTGAGAGCTCACGTACGTGCGGTGAGAGTTGTCGCTGATTCCATGCTCCGCTTCTTTTCTTCTTTCCGTGCTACTCTAAGCCCTTTCATCCCACCATTCCTCCCCTCCCTCCAGAAGAGTTTCAGAATAGTGGACGACGTCACTTAAGCAGGACGGCGTGCTAGAGAGTGACGATGGACGCCGTTCATTTGCACCCCACAAAAAATACATACATACGTACATGAGGAGCGTTTTGAAGGGGAGAAGACGGAAAGTGCGTGGAGAGGTGGCGGTAAGGGAGGGTTGAGCGTGTCAGAGGAAGGTTTAGGTAGGGACCACTTGGTGCTCACGTCCCCACAGAAGCGCATCGCTCTTCCCTTTCTACGCCCTTCTCGAGTTCTCTCTCTTCCTCCCTCTCTCTCTCTCTCTCTGCTCTCGCTGTCATCTTCTATCCCTCAAGTCTCATTTTCCCACCCTTCCGAACTCCTCTCGTTCCACCTTCACTGGTCCCTCTTAATCCCTCCTCCTTTCCTTTTCTCCCCTACTCTCCACCACTTTCCCTATTCCTTTCCACGTACCAGTTAAAACTCTTCATCCTCACCTCTTCCCCTTTATCTCTCGGTTCCGTGGCGTTCCCTCTTCCGCCGGTTTCCTTCAGACCCCTATTTTCTCTCTCTCTCTCTCTCTCCCTGTTGCCTACTTTACTGCGAGGGGCTTAAAGAGCTCGAGAGTGGAAGGGATTTTTTTAAATTTCATTTTTATTTCCCTATAACAGGATGGGGAGGGGCGGGGTAAATGAGTGAAACGGTGAGGCCGGGATTACGGGGAACTAGGCCAGGAAGGAGATGTGAGGGAGATAGTGGAGACGGACAAGCGAATGGACGCCTAGTATGAGAGCGGAACATGGGTTCTCTTATCTCGTGCCCATATTGAGATAAAGGAAAGATTTTTTGGGCAAAAATTACGAGACGAGGCTTTAAGCTGTTGAATTACCATTAAATTAATAACTAGGGCGGAATCCACACTATTCGCAATATGGCTAACAAATGCTTTTAAATTAATGAGTCTTTGAGCAAAAAGTATTGAAAATGATTGCTCACTTAGATAAAAATCATAGGTTAAATGGGAAGATTAAAACCTTAAAAAGAAGTTTATGATCAAAATATATACATGCGTATATATATATCTACCTTGATAATGTATATACACGTAAATGTAGATATATACACACACACTTACAAAAACATTTTATTTGGTAAATAGCTTGATTTTTTCAATGCAATCGACATTTTTTTAACATGAAGTACAAATTTTCCAATCGAGGTTAGGGTAAGGTTCAACATAGTTCATTGAAATTTTTTGAACTCTGGCTAATATTTGTATACTGTACTGTCAATGGTCACATTTAAGGTCACTCGTTAAGTATGCCTGATAACAAACTTCTCAATAGATAATTGTCTAATATCATAATTAATTATCGTGTTTTATATTATGAAAAATAATTATTTTCTTAATAAAGTTACAACGGTATTTTTAAATACTAGACTTTTTGGAAACCTGGTGAAAAAATAGCTTAAAAATAAAGATGTTATTTTTTTAGGCTACGAATTACTTAATATTCTGAATTGATTTGTAAATTATTTTGTAATATTTTCTTTTCCATGGACTTAACAGAAAGTAACAAGTTGCTTTTTATAGAAGTTGTTAAAATTCATGGGTGAACTCTTATGTATCCTATACTACCAACTCTACTCTATTGCATATTAGATTTTTTACTAGTTCTTCTAAGTCTTAAGAAAAAATGAAAGACATTCTTAGCCTTCGTGATCCACAAAATACATGCTACTCTTCTCCAAAGAAACGTTTTCATTGATTTTTATGCCCTGGCAACATTGTCACAAGCCCAAGTGTTATAAACTAGTTCCAGCTACGTCACACATATTTGAAACCCATTCCTATACACATATGTATGTTTTATAACAAGTCAAATGAAGGATCTGCATTTATTTTCCTTTTGATTATTCCCCCTTAATAATTAAATAATACACATAAGAAGATATAACTCATTATGAGTAGCAAATGAGAGGATTGTTGTAATGGGACGTGTTTTACGTATATCCATGAGGAATTATAAGAAAACGGAGGATGCAAGGACATATCCTGAACTGGAATGGGATTAAATTGGCGTGTTCCTGATGGAGCGTTGTGAAGGAAGTTGAGGGATCCCTGAGAAATGAATTTGGAAGAATGAGGGCATAAAATTGATAAAGAGAGGGATGGATGGAGATGGAAGAGAATGCGGCGAGGTGAAGAGGGGAAGGTGGAAAGAACAGCAAACGGGGGCGAGCGGACTACTTTCGGGAGTGGTGGTACTGCGGGTGAGGAGGACACGCCAGAGTGAAGCAGAATCGAAGCGGTGAGATACAAGGGGATTATGGAAGATTAAATGGAGATGTCGAGAAGCGAACGAAATTAGGGGTGTGAAGGGCGAAAAAGAGCCGAAAAATTAAGGAAAATTGAAGCTGCAAGGGATTGTTTCGCAAAGAAAGTGGAATGATGGAAACATTAATAGAAAGCCGAGAATTAAGAGAGATGAAAGGTGAGGTAAAGGTTGGTAGGTAGATGGAGCGTCATCAGCGGTATCGTGTTGAGGAAAAAGGGATAAATGTTGATGCACGCGTAGGGTCACGAAGTCGAAACATTGTAGGAGTAATACCATGGACCGGAGGAGAGGAGTAGATCTTGAGATGGAATGGCGATTAAATGACGGCTGCATATCATGATATGAAATCAGCGAGCGGAATGTTATCTAGGTGAATCTCGAATGGCGTTTAAATTGCAGAGGTACGGCAAGCAAAAAAACTGGAAACAAGGAATGGGAGTTCAACAGTTGAGGAAATATCAGATTTAAAATACAAGTATGCGCAAAAGATGAAGTAATTTTTCTTTACTTAATTGTTTAGCTAGGCAATAAAATAATTTGGTTATAGTTATTCCAGAAGTTCTAATTAAAATTTGAAAAGGAATGAAAAATTGAGAATGTTTTCATTTCCTAAAAAGTAATAGTATCTGTGCTGTTTTTTTGTTTCCACCTATTAAATTTAGGCGTCACACACTCCTCTGTATTTTAATTTTGGACCAAGTGCTCATCTACAATTTTTTTTCCAAATGAGAAACAAATTTAATAAATTACATACAAGTTACAATCATATATAGTCCAAGAATTTCTATGTTAATTGCCATTGGTTCTTGTTGCTTGGTGTCCGTGTTCAATCAAACCTGATTTTTAATTGGGTTTCATATTTTTTAACCTGCACAGTAGCTTTCTAAATTAAAACGTGTTTAATTCAATGAAAGGTTAAAGATTAAATTTCTCCTAACATAATCTCTCCTATCTTTAATTTCTCCTAATGGAGAATGAAAAAAACTGAAATGAACTCCTGCATCAGCTAGCATTTTTAGTTCAATTCCTAAAGTTCTGCTTCTGTTTTTCAGCTTCCCCCTGTATGAATCTTCGTTTTTCGTCATTAAAATTTTTTTTCCTTTCTTTTCACATTATATTTAGAATTATCAATGTGCTCACCGAATAATACCTTTCTCTCGCGTTAAACCACGTCATCACTTTAGTTATTTAGTATTGTGTTGGGTGGCAAGAGCTGAGTCAGGGTTATGAGCATGGCCCCGACCTCAGTATCCGCAACCGTTCTGATTTTTTCGACGCTTGGAAGAGAAAAGTCTTTCCAGCGCTTCACGCATGCAATCCGCTCTCTGCGCTGTTTGCATTCCCCATTGTTAGCATTGATATAACAGGAAATACCAACAAAAGGAGACAACGGAAGAGATCCGGATCGTAAAAGAAGACGGGATTGCGTGTAATTAAAGATAATGCTGAGAGAGAGAAGGAATAACTGAGAGATAGGAAGAGTGGAAGAGAGAGAGAGAGAGACAGATGAATAGAATGAGATAACAGTTTTGGAAGAGCAGTTGAGGAGATAAAGTTAACAGCGGCGAGACCGGTCGGGGTAGAGAGAGTGATGAGGAGGATAGACGGGGCACGCATGCATCCGCACTTGCGCGCCTGGGGAGGATAGGCTTGGCGGGAGGGCGGGAAAGGGATGAGGGGAGGCGGGAGGGAGTTGGACGTTTGACGAGTGAGAGGAACGAGGGTTTTGAGGGGTGTGGGGGGCATCACATAGCTCTGGGACGGTGGTGGCGGCGGCTTGGGTGATCCCCATGGGGGCAGTGCGAGGAGAGCAGCGATTTTTTTTTAAGCAGCCCTTTCTGGAGGAGTGAGAGAAAAGGGGATTGCCGGGAGGGGCCGAGAGGGTTATGGGGAGTGGGGTGGGCACTGGTCGGGTATCTCGGTCCATTGCGGGATAGACGTTCCCTCTGCGGATGAGGGGGAGAGGGTGTGGGGCGGGAGGAGGCCCAGCGGCAGGCAATTTCAGATCTCAACTTCGGCAGTTATGCAGAAGGGAGTGGAGGGATCCTTCCCCTCCCCAACGCTTCCACTCTCAATTCCTTCCACCTCCTCTACATATACCCAATCTTTGCCAACCCTGTCTACCATACTCAAGCCTCTCAAACTCTCGTGTCCTCCGCCTCCCAAGGATGCCATATAATAATTTCCTCCCACCTTCAAAGCCCCGCTCGGATGCCTATTGTTCTCCACATTAATTCCTTCCGCGTCTCAAAGCCCTGCTACAAACATCTTTCTTTCCTCTCGTATTCTCTTATAACCTGCGTCTTTTTCTCATATTATTTTCATTTTCTCCCTCTTTGAATGATCATGATATCATTTCGTAATAAAACGAAACTAATAACTTTAGTTAGCTTTAAAAGAGGATAAATGATACGTTCAGTGTTAATGGTGGTAGATAGATTAAGGGTATATCTGAAGTATTATTTGGAACGAAGTCTCTTAGCTAAATAACTTTTAGAGAAGGACTTGCAAAATTACCTCCATTTCATGGGGAAATCTATATTTAATAAAAAGTTCCCATTCTGTTACAATGTGATAATTAAAATTCCTCGTTTTATTTGTATGCTTTTCTTTTCAAATCCAATTTTTTCTGATGCATTGATTTTCTCTACTGAGGTGTAGGTAGTTGATTTTTCTGAACTGTAAATGCTTTTTAATTAAAAATAGTCATTGTAAAACTGAAAACTATGAATAATTATCTAAAGCATAAAAGCAAAATGTCACAACTAGTTAATTAGTGAATAACAAAATTGATCGGAGCATTTATTAATTACAGAGAAAGCATTGATTATCCAACTAAATTTCATTTTTAAGCTTCCAATGAGAAATTTGAGTCATTAAAATTAACTCTACATCCTCTAAATACCCTGTGACTACTTTAAATAATTTGGAAGGAAAAAGGAGGTGAAACTGTTGTGATGGCTCAATTAATTACATGGCCTAATCGTAAATATACATCACGAGAGAAAGTGTGCCTACTATTTAAGAAGCTACTCTTATCATTTTTATATTGTTTTACTGAGTCAGTCATAAAAGACCGAAGAATGTTTTATTTCATAATCATTGACGTAGAGTGTCAATAGTGCCTACACTCTCGTTAATATTTGAATTGAGGAAAGGCTGTCTTCTTGTGTGGGCACAAATATTATATTTTTTTATCATTTAGAATATGAAGGCTCTTCTTTATCCAACCGATATGTAATCACGCATAACCAGAAGGCATGAGTATATTTCCCAAGTACCATTAGTATATTTTCTCATTGACTATTGTACAGCTCAACTATAATCTATATCCAGCGATGGTCAGAGAATTATTAAAAAACCTTTTCAAGTCATTTGTCAATTCTATAATTGATTCTCAAGTATTGATTTTAGCACTATGTATACCAATACAGAATGCAATGTCTACCTGTTAGCTACTTCATATCAACTACGTCTTGTCTTAAAGCCTTAACGTTATAATTTATAGAGTGGATCGATTTGTTTCCATTCTTCATACTATTCTACTTAAAGAAAGCACTTCTCTCTTTCAGGCGCGGAGCTTTGATTAGTTGTTATGAAACAGTGAAATTTTAAAGAACGTACCGCTAAAATTGACTACAGTTGTGTTTCTTTCCCATTACTCCTAAAATTCCAACTCATGTACTTTTAAAAAATGAAGGGAATATTCCATGCATTCATTTCTTTATTATAACGATGAAGATGGCCGTTATTACTGTATTATCTGCCCGTCTAGATTACAGGATTAAATGTAAAAAATCATATTACATAGAAAACTTCCCATGCACGATCGAGCTGATTCAGGTGTTTCTCCAAAGGAAGCCATGCTTCGAATGTGACGAGGCACTGAAGTGAAGGTTTGAGTGGCTTTGAGTTTACGGCTTGAGTAGTTAGCGGCTGGATAGTTTACTTGTTCTGTTCATAACTTCTTGGGATTGAAGCCTGACGTTTAATAATCCGTCAGATGGTCGGGGCTCCAACCAAAGAGGAAAACGAGATGACTCATAAGAATTGCGTGCCATGAATGTGCGATCACCAGGCGAGCAATTTCCATTGTGCATTCCGCGTGACCGAGAGAAGATCTGCCTGGCAGTCGGTCATACCGTGGTGGCCGTTCAAGGCGCAACGCTCAAAGCGACCTGCTGAATCCGGCTTAATTCCCATGGCATTAAACTGTCGCCGTCATAAAACTTCAGTCCCACTATCGGACAAGCCTTCGATTTGAGGGACAGTGACGAGGAAGGTCCTCCCCCTCCCTCCCTTCGATGCAGACCGCACTGCATACTAACAAACACGATCGCACGCTCGTTTAACACTCGGTCCGGAGAAGTACCCCACCCCGAGTGGAGAACAATTTTTTCGGAGAGGAAACACCGCCCACCCCTTGCTTCTGACCCCCTCGATCGGTCGCCACCCGTTTTGGCATTACCGACTCCGCATGTTTCCACATCAATGTTGCAAAGAGGGAAATACGATCTCCGAGGCCCTCTCTCTCTCTCGACTCGACCCGCCCTTGCCCCCTCGCCAAGCATCCGCCTATCCCCTAGTACCCGCTCTCCCCTTGCGTTCCGCCCGGACATATTGGATCACCGGAGACTGGATGTAGGGGGCGGCAGCGGTGGTTGTTACGTTGCGTTTCACACGGCTCGAGGACACACGCGATACACACTGCCTGCACTCCATCCCAACGCTCAATCGCCAGAGCTCTCCTCCCATTCCGATTCGTCGCAAATTGCCTCCGGCCTTGCCAAATGCCCCACCCGCGCGGGCCGTTCCCCCAAACCCTCGGCATGCCTCCACAAAGAACTTTCTCCTCCCCCTCTCTATTCTCAATAAACAACCAAGTGTTTATTTTATTTTTGTCCTCTCCGCATCGCCCATCCTCTTTGGCGTTTTTCGGTGGTTCGGTTTTAATTTCGTTGATGCAGTCTGAAGAAGGAGAATTAATCACTAGCTTATATATTCGCCACTTTTCACTGATGTTTCCAATGCGAATCAATAATCTCAGACCATTTCACACTTAGCTTTTATTAGTTTTCTAAAAATAGAGCATATCATCGAGGTGATAATATGGTTTTTAAGGATTAGGTATTATTTTGGTGGTAGTCTATTAGGAAATTGTAGATATCAGTTGTTGATTACCCTTTTTCTTGCTATAGTTTAAATCTCCATCCATGGTAATTTTCTTTCACTCAAACAGGTGCCTCTTCTGGTTTGTTTTGTTTGTCTACATTTTTATTAAAGTTTGGGTAAAATTATTTATTTTATAGATATGATTTTCCAATCATTACCCTTTTCTGTAGGCGTTCTTTTCGCAATTATATTTTATTTTATATTTTATATCCCAAAAGAAACTTCCAGTTATTTTCTATTTCATTTACCTGTAAAATTCCACAGATGTGGGTTTATTATTTATAGTGCTCACATTGAAGTTCTTCTCGTTGTCTACATATGTCGAAAAGAGAATACCAGAAGGTGTATGTCACTGTCATTTTTATCTTTGCTGCTTGAAGCTCAGCTGTCATGAATAATCCCTGTTATCGTTTATTGACATTTCGGGTTTATTTGCGAGTCTGACTTTCTAAGGTAGGTGTGCACGTTTCCAAGGGTCTAAAAAATACATAGCACATTCCGAGTTTCTGAAATATTAGGAAGATATATGACTTTTTCTAGGACACCATCAATTTCCTTGCCAAAAGCTATAAGCGATCACACAGGGCTTCTATTGAGTACCTCAAATTTTCCCTTTTGACCCTCTGGTTCTAATCTCTCTATAAAACTTGCATTCTTTAAGCATTAGTGGCTCATTATCCACCGAAATATACGGCTAGAGTTTGATAGAATAAAACACCTATTGGTTGATGAAATCGTGTGGAATTTATGTACAGCTAATGATATGTCACCTCCACTATGTTCAGAAGCCGAAAGCTCTATGTTATTTGGAAAATATTTATAGAAATTCTTTCGTGAAAACACCACGTTTATTTTGAAATAAATGATGGATTGCATTAATATGTGATGCCGTAATAATTAATGTCATTGAATTAAGCAATTAGAAAAATTTTAATGATCATTGACCTCTTTTACTGGAAATATATTTTTATTTTATTTAGCTAACAAAAACTGTAAAACTTTGATAGTTGCGAGATTCCACGCTTAATTAACAAAAACTAAATTTACTAAAATACCATAATCGAGCAGAAATAGAAAATGGTTCATGTACATGAATTACGAATACATTATTTGCATTACTCATAGTAATTTTAGATTACTAAACTAGTAAGAAAACTTAAATGATGTTAGTTACACTTGTAATGTATTTGTTATCATTGGCCAAGTTTTTATACGCGAATTAAAAAGAAATTAAAATCATGATTTTGTAAGTTTTCTTCCAATTTTTATCAAACTCTTGATCGTGCGTTATTTCATCCAATAATAATATACGTGGGGATATGTTTCTCATAGCATTTCCAAAAAGGTTAATAACGTTTTGGAAACTAATTACTAATAATTATAATTTTATATACAGGTTTAAAATTAATGTAGCTAGGTATTAATGTGTACGTCGTCTGCGGTACTATGGCAATGGAAATGTTACGAAAAACTAAAACAATACGCAAGGGTTCCTTGTTTTTACGAGCCCATTTTAACGAATAATGAGGTATAATATGTTAATAATAATAAGTTTATGCGTAATAAATCAGAATATCACCATTATGAAAGTAAATGTCATAATAGGGATGTTCAGAACTATTGTGCATTAATTGTAATTCACGATGGTGGTTTCATTACATTGTGTAAGTTATTTTTATGCATGAGGTAATGATTTCTATTTTTCGGCCAAAGGGAAAGATTCTATTTGCAATGATAAATACTTGAAAGTCGTTTTAAATTCCATGGTCATGAGAGACAAATCAGATGAGGTGTTAAATAATTTCATTCAATTAAGGAAACTTCTGTCCCTAATTAGTTAATATTTGTAAACCCATGATTTTTTAAACTAGCTATTGAAACGGAAGTCTTACTTTCACGCAAAAATATTACCACTTGCAAATAAAAAAATGATAAATATATATTTTACTGCTATTAAACGAAAAAAAAATATTTATATGTAATATTTTCCAGTTATTCTACCTAACAAATGAACCTAAGATTTGTGAACTTCAGATAATTCATAAAGTTGTTAGATATTTTTGAAATTTCACCAAATTTATTTTGATAAAAAATGGAAGTAACAGAGAAGAGAAAAATAGATGTGTCGATATTCTATTCCTCTGTAGATCTTACAATTATTTCAGCAGATATCATGGATATGATCATACTAGTATATCAAAGAAATTTATAGTTTGATGTTTAAAAGTTCCACATGTAAAAATTACGATCCAAGGTAAGGTGTTAACGTATCGAAGGATATTTTGGTGAGATACCACATTAATGAAGGCTTTTTGAACATACCTAAACTAAGAAATTGTGCTGATTGGAATTCCTCTATCTTACCGAGGGGAGAAAACAATATTGATTAAATGAGATCTGGGTATTTATTTTCCCACGTTGTGAGAATATGGGGTAGGAGCTTCTAATGTGTTTGTCTAATAAAATGTCTATGCGGAATTTTGTTGTAATTCGTACATTAATCGTTAAATTAAGTGATCCTCTCAAATGGTTAAGATGAGTTAATCAGTGGCGTCAAATGAAATTAACGATGTATACATGAAGCGTAGCGATTTGTTCATTATTGATCATTGTGCTGTCGACAACATAACCGTCGAACTTATGGGGGAGGAATGGCATCGTCGTTATTATTATCCTCGATCACCTTAGTCCCCTTGTCGTATTTCGCGCTCCTCCCTCTCCCCCCTTCCTGCCCCCACCATTAAGTTACACTTTCTCGGATTCCGCTCCCTTCTCCAAAACCTTTCGATGGATTTGATGCGATTTGGACCGATACCCAATTCTACCTTCTCCCTTCCCACTCCCCCTCCGTTCCCGCTCGCCCTCCAATCCTCCTCTCCCGCTCCGGTGCTCTTTCTCCCCCATTCCGAAAACGTCAGCCCTTACCGCTTCGATTGCGCCATCTGGCACTAACCCACCGAGGCAGTCGACCGCTGAAATGCAAATGCTGGGTCATTGAGTGTCCCCCCCCCCCATTCCCCGCCACCGCCAAGGGGGACCGCACATCCCAACTTGAATCTCCCACAATCTACCCCTTCCTCTCTCGCTTATCTATGCTTAAATAGTTCTTAAATCATTCGAGTGTCCCGCCTCACAAGCTTTTTGTTTCGCTTTCCCCCGGTTTAAATATACTCCCTTCTGGGAAGATACGAAAGCAGGGTCACTCGAGATGCAAATTCATCGAAAATCTGTTTTTCTCGAAATATTCTTCTAGAAATGGATTTTCTTTCTAGACATCGGCCGCAGTAAATGACTTCAACTTAAGTCATTTACTGCGGCCGAAGTCAAGGGAACTTTAAGAGTTTAAACTCATCCAACATTTATCCTCCGAATAATCACACTATTTGGTGAACAGATATGACTTCATCATGAAGTTTTGCATAGATGGTTATCATTTCTTCTTGTTGGCTACACATAATTTTGTCATAGAAATTCATGAAAATGTTCAACAAAATACTGCTTAACCTGAGTCATCTACTCCATTTTGAAAATCGTAATGTTCCTCCAACGGCGACAAGTATACCCACGTGCAGACGCAAAAAATGTGACCATATCGGTTTCGAAATCAATTTTTTACCAATTCCATGCCGACGCAGAAATTCCGCGCACTGAATTGCCTTCGGAAGAATTTTTTCGCATTTAAAACAAACATTGCTGTATTTGCAGACACTCCCGTCTGATCCTGCCGCCCGTTCGTAATTTATTCATCCTTTCGTTTGCAAACCTAAACGTGCTAGCGAATGTAGATTTTGAAATTTTATTGAGGCACTAGCAACGACAGGCCCTCTCCTCGCTTTCGCGCGGGCGAATTACGCCGCGAAAACACTGAAATGCTTTTGTGCTCCATGCGCTGCAATTCCGCGCCCGGGCTAGATGGGGATCGGAGGGAGGATATGAAGAGACTTTGAGAGAGAGAGAGAACTTTGGCGAAAGGATTGGAAGCCAGTGGAGGGAGAATAAAAGGGAGAAAGGATGAAATGGAGTACGGAAGACTCGGAAGGAGGAGATTTAGAATAAATACCTTCGAACTGAAATTCACAATCCTTTACAAGAATTTCACGAGGCAGACGTTCAACTAGGTCTGAAATCCTGGACCTTGTTTTCACCCATCTGCATGTACACCCCGTGCCCCCTTAGTTGCCATCTCGTGTCTCTCTCTGTCTCTTTCTACTTGCCTCACCGTAATCTTCTCTTTGTTCAAACATCGGGTGGTTTCTTACTTAAGCAACCAATCCGCCCTCCCAAGCATTCGCCCTTATCTTCCCCCACCACACACAACCCCCTCTCTTGCTCGCGGACCAACCTTTCTCTCCCTTCCTCCCTCTCCGGGGTCTCATCTACGCCCTTACCCTTCTCCCCGATCCCATCCTCCGAAAGTTCTCTTTGGCCCCGCCAACCAGGTCCCCTTCTCTTGCTCCCTTATTCTCTCCCCTCTTCCTCTCATCCCTCATTCCACCTTTTTCCTGGAGGTGGAGAGGGATGAAAGACGGGGTGGGGGGTTGAACGACCTGGGACCAATCCATCTCCTCCTGCCCTAACCCCAGTCCCTTATATTTTTCCGCATCTCTCAAAGACTTCCCCCCTTCTCTATCCTTCGACCCGTGCATCAAAACCACCCTTCATCCACACACAGACACCCCTCTCCCCTCCCACTCGCGGCTCCTCATCCACGACCCCATCTCCCGCCATTCTAGATTACCTTTTTTCCCATCCCTCCCTGTAAATCCCCCCTCCCGCCTTCCCTCCTTACCTCTGGTCGCCTCATCCTCATCAAATCCCGCGTCGCTGAAGGCCCTTCGCCCCCTCACGCCTCCCTTCCTCTCTTTCATCATCCCCCGTCCCCTGCACTCGTCCTCCATCCTCCCCCTTCTCCCTCGCCGATATTCCACCCCACCCGCCCTTACAATTTCACCTCCCACCCCCATGAGCTCCACAGTGACTGTCTTCCCTTCCAATCGCACGTGCTTCTCTGTCGCTCTATTTCTCGATCCCAGTGGGTATGGGACTCAATTCACTCGCGGGTCCTTATAAAGTATCGAAGGACTGCGCTGTTGAGACCTAAATAAATATTCTCCCCTATGGATGCTTTGTTCCGAGTTTATTTACTGTCGGATAAATTTCTGCTGACATTGCTTTGAGAAAAAAAACTCACTCTCTCTATCTCATTCATGCAAAATAGTTGTGATGAAGTTTAGGGGTTTGCTCAGATTGAAATTGTGCTCGAGATGTTTACAAACCAAAGCCCTTGCTCCACGTATGAAAGTATTACATCATCTTGTTCGAAAACTCGCTACTTTTGATAGATGAAGTAGATAGATAGAATTTGAGCCCTAATCACTGATATTTTCTGGTTTCAATTAACAATAATGATAATTTCAAGGACAATAAGTAGTCATGTGCCCCAAAATGAATCTATCAATATAAAGTTCTAGTTCAATCATATCAACCTAAAGGACTATGTAAGATGTTTTTAATGATCGATAAAATTGTCGTAATGATGTGTATTTCTGAATTAATACCTTTGTGCACCAATGCTTGAGCTTCTTTCTTATGACTATATTTGAGTCATCCATTTTCAGTGCCTTCCTTTTTCTCTTTATATCGCACAAAAAACTATTGTAAGACAACCTGGAAGTTTAAAAATCTTAGAATTTTTAGATTCATCCCATCATATATTTAGATTCATAGATTTAAGAATCTTAGAGTTTTATATGTTAACATATTTTATTTGCTTTTATAACGAACCTGTTTTACTTTACTATTGATTCACATATCAATAGCCAGGCATGCCGTTTGTTATGGGCATGCGAAATTCTTGAAAAATTTATATGCCATGTTAGAGTTATAATAGAAATGCAAAATTATTAAATTTTTAGTATTTTATTTGGAGTTATTGCCATAACTATAGCATATAAGTTTAGGGGAAGCTATTAAATTCCCTTAACGGATCCTAATTTCATTAAACTTCTTATCTATTAATTATGACTTCACCTTAGGAATTGAGGAATTGAGTTACATGCTATAGTTTGAGAAACAATACACTATTTTGATAGAATCTACAATTTCTTGTGATTAGCGGTTTAACTAGAAGTTATTTCAAATAATGATACTACGTGCATATTATCGACGTTCTTATAAATCAAAAAATAATCTCAAATGTAGCATCTGGTCAATGTTCATTTACACATATATAGTATATGAGGATTAAATGTGTGCAGAATATCGTGCAACTAAAATGCTTTTGAATGACCTTTTAAGAAATTTGGCTAATTTAAATGGTTTTATGGCATTTTATTCTGAAATAAAATGTTCAATGTATCTGACTCTGGTCATGTACATCCATAGTTTAATTTCAAAGTATAGACATTTCTGTGACGATTATCATTATGTAATCCCTGACGTAGGCTCTGATTATGTTTCTCTTGCTTTTTAAAATATACCCATTTGCTGCATAAGACCTTCGAAGCTTCTCTTCGTAAACTGTAAATTACTGGAAAATTACTCTTTATATTGACCAAGGGGAAATTGATTTCTTTTCCTTCTAACTTCCGTTTGTCCTTCTTATCACATGAATTATGTTAATAACATACATTAATAACTTCTATTTGCTCTTTTTCCCTATCCCGGAGTTGTTTTTAAACTTGACTTAATCTCTATTGTTAACTCCACTCTTCTACTCGTCCTCGTCCACCCCATATCCATTTATTTTTCATTCCTCTTCCCCTGCATTTTTATAACTCTTCCAGTCCACGAACTCTGCAACTTGCGCTCCCGCGTGCCTCGTAACACCTCTTTCCCTCTCTCTCAAACCAATTTCATTCCCTCTCCGTATCCCTAACTCGTTTCCGCTCCTCCCTCCCTTGCTTTTAAGGCTTACGCTAATCCATACCCCAACCCATTCTGCCAAGTACATTTCTTCCCCTTGTTCCACTCTTTAACTCGTCCTCAATGCTTTAACTGTTTCTCCCCGTTCTCTCTGCTCATTTCAACTTCGCGGCAGCTTCGTCTCCCACCGCCTCCCCTCACACTCCTGCCTCTTCCAAAAACCGCTATCATTCCCGCTCCTCTCATCTTTACAATTTCGCCCCCTTCTTCGCTCTCTCCATTCTGAATAAATTAAAGATTTTGTCCACGTTTTCGCTTGTTTTTTCCTATTCCAGCATTTTGTTATCTTCTCATTTTCTACGCGAACGTAGTTCGTTCTTACGCAATTGTTTTTGTCCGCAAGTTTCTGTAACAGCTGATAGCCAATTTTTTCTTTCACTTATGAAACATTTTACCAGAGAATCTACTTTAATTTAATAATAGGAGTCCACTCTATAGAATTAAGGATTCATACATTAGATAATACTGGCACAATTGACTTAATGACTCACCTACTCCCTAACGCTACCGAGAGGTTATGAGTTAGTGACTCAGAACCTTATATCTTCCTTCCAATCTTCCTTACATTGTTTGGCATTAAGCTATAGTATAGTTTGAAAGCTTTAATAGATTATTTTAGTAGTCTTTTTTCTATAATTGCATCAATCTTTCTCTGTTCCATTTTTACTTAATGGTATCTTTGTAATATTTATTCTTAAATGGAATCAATCATATTTCTGATACCAAACTTTTGTTAAAGTAGACATAGGTTATATCTCCTGACAGTTGATATTATATTTTTAAAAATCCCTCTATATGAGTAGTTAGGAGGATTTTTATTTAAGATATCTCTATAAGAGTATGCATAATAAAGAATTCTAACGAAAGGCTTTAAGGTACTTTTAGATAGTTAATTATTATAAGTTTTTTTAATAAATTAAATTTTTGTTAAATTGTATATTATCTCATTTTTTTCGGGTCAGGACTCGTATACATTGCTGCCCGCGACCTTTTTAAAGGCAAAATAAAGGTAAAATAGTTGCTTGGTAAACGCTTCGACCTCAGCTACATAAAAGTCCATTTGTTTAAAGTGATTACGTTTCAGTATAGCATATTTAATTCCTGTAACTATGCGCGTTTAGGAACGCTCTTTACCTGAAATATTATTACTTTAGTTTTAGTTCTTCCTTCCCTTCATTAAATGTTCTCGAGTGTAAGCCATTCCAATTATGCTTCTGCTTCTCGTGCATGCATTTTCCTCCCCTTCCTCATGCATTCCCCAAAATCTTATTTAACCGTCGGAATGGAATACCTTCTCTCTCTCTCATCCACCCCTCTCGCCACCTTGACTTCGTCCCTCGTCTTTAAACCGCGCTCCACGGTGCAGGTAACCTTCTTAAACCCTTTACACCCCTCCCGCCTTACCTTATCTCACTTCCACGTCCCCATCCCGCTTTTACCGATACAACGCCTTCTCTCCGCTCCTGTCCCTCGCTATCTCTTTACCCTAACCCCCAGAGTGTTACTTTGCCAAACTACCCTCAGCGTTTCAACCACCTCATCTCTTTGTCTTCCCCTACCTATCTTCCCCCTCTCACTCTTTTACTGCCTCCAAAACTTCTCACACCCTTTAACTCCGACTCCTCATCCCCTTCCACCATAGCCCTCGATTCCCCTCTCTCCCTAACCCCACGTTAACCGCCTACCCCCGTTCCCTTCTTTTTCGCTGTTTCTCCCCAATCTTCCCTTGCACCGAAGTCGCCTTCCACAACCCCTCAATCCGCCTGCCTTCCGCCAGTCTGTCTGCCCCTAGGGCATCCTTCTTCCCTCTTTCTCTATGTCCTCTACGTACAACGCACTCACCTTCCCCTCTGATGCCCCGAAACCCCTAGGCACTTCCGTATTGGAAGGAACTACTCACCAATCCTCCGAGGTAACAAGTTTGAAACCCTTAAAACCGCCAACCAACCAAGAACCACCTCTATCCCCCCGCTACTTCGCCACCACACATAATCTTAGCAGATCCGACGGAACGCTCTGTATCGGGGCAGGTAAGATTGAATCTCTCGAGAAGGTAGAATTAAATCAAAAGCACTGACCACCCGCATACTTTTCTATTGTGTTAATATAGTATATCTCTATCACCTGATCCAAACATGTATACATACATTAGTATCTTAGAATGTTTAGGATTCGAAGTATTTTTTGGTTCACAATTACGAATTCTTGGTTGTTTTACAATTTCTCATTTGATGAATCATTCCACATTTTCCACCTTTCCAAATTTTGCCGCTACTCCGTGACGCACGCAGTGTTGAATTTTTCCAGTTCTCCAGTCTCGAATTCTCTGTTTGCGCTAACTTTTCTCAAACTTCATGCTCGCTATTTATTAGCGGTGGACTTGGGAACCGTGTATTGTTTCTGCCTTCCGGCATTGTACTCACGCGTACATTAGGCACCCTAATATATATACACACGGATATTTTTTTGCTCCCCTACTGGAAACTCCCCGCTTTCTCGACTCTCACCTGGGGCAGGCTCTGTTCCGTCGCACCGGCAATGTATCCGACGTGGAAGCCGCCGAGTGGCGGGGAAGGGGGGAGAGAATCCTTAAGAGAGAGGGGTAAGGGAAAGGGAGTTGGGAAAATCAGGCTGTAAGGCAAGGAGGTTTCGGGCCGCTTGTCTAATTAACGGATGGCTCCAGGATATCGCGGTGTTGCTTTGCGGGGAGGAGTGGTTGCGCATGGGTGTTCGTCTGGGGAAAGCAGAACGATCAAAACCCCTTCCTCCTACTCGTCATCTCGACGCTCACCATCGCTACGCACGTTTGACCTTTCATGTGAAGGCTTTTTGCTCACGGTTAGATGCTGCAAAAAACCATACCCAACATGTGAGAAGCATTCTTCACCCAAAAAGCACCATCTAATAATTGACCGCCAGTACAGTATCCCTAAGTGGGGCGTTTTTAATTTGCCATTAAATATTCCACACTTGTATGCTTCCTAAGTCTTTACATTATATGTAAAGATACTGTTGTCTACACCTAGTTACATTTTGTTTTGATTTGGCTGCCTTAATATTGGAAGTGTTGAAAAGACGCAATTAAGTAAAGTAAATGCTTTTGACATTTTTATTACCATTATATCTGAACTGAATCTATTACATCGGTAGCCAGACAAAGGTTATGACGATATTAGTTTTATTTCGGTACAGAAAATGTAGGTACGTTTAGTGTAGGAGCCCGGAAACTGGATATAATCAACTTTGTATTATCACATTTATATTTAAATTTATGCATGATGGAAAATAAGGCAATATTTTCCATATAGACGTCGTCTTTCTAATATTTTATCAAAAATACGAAGAAATTAATATTTTCTGTCATACCTATAATAATTTATTCAAAAATACTATTAGAATTAAATGGATTACGGAATAATATATTTTGAATTCAGTCTTAAGAATGCAGAGGTCAATAGAGCCAGCCTAAATTCATGTTTGAAAATCAGAAAAATACCTAAATATGTTGATTTTTAGGTGTGCGTACAGTGTTCATAATGAATCCTTTATCCTGGATCAGTGACAGTGATATGTGAGAGGCATTTGTAAACCGTGTATCGCGTTTTTCCCTGGCATGAATACGTATGTTATCGCGTCATTTAGGGCTTATTTCCATGGCAAATTAAGGCTTGGAAAGACGAGTCATGGACTCACATATACCCACAGGTAATGACTGTGTCCCGTACTGTGTCTCCTCATAAACAGTATTTATGAGATGTAGCCGAGAAGTTTTTAAAAATTTCATCCAGTTCTATCCACAAAAATCATTTTACCCCTAGAAATACCATAGATGCTCTCGTAAATCTGTATATTGTTTCTCTTGGTTTTCAAATTGTTCACGGATATTTCAGCAACATAATGCGTGCAAAAAGTGTGCTTAAAATGAAATAAATTGATGGGGACCAATTTTTCCATCAAACTCGACATCCATTGCTCGACAATGTTAGTCAACTATCCATTTTTGAGTTTAGGATTGAATACTGAATTATGCTATTTTATATTTTTTCTATCAATTGGAATTTGTTTATGTGGCCAATTTGAAGTCAAGAATAACAGATATACTCTTCTTTTGAATGACTCTCTGTGCAGAGCAGACAGTTAGGGAGTTGTTGAGAAGAAAATTAATACGTCCACAGTTTGAAAAATCTAAATATCTATAGACTCTTGGAAACAATGATAAAATTCAAGGCGACTTAAAAAATCTATTAAAAAAAATCGTGAAAAAAAGTTTTATGAAGTAGGCCTATATTATATATCTAAGTATAAAAGGATAAAGTTAATGTCATAGCTATAATAGTCAACTAATGAAATAACATGTACCCGTGAATATGAGGGTTCAACATCAAGAATACTTAATTATAATTGGCAATTTTCCACAAAATAAAATGTTTATAAATACGACTGATTTCAATGTAACTACATCATCTTCTGGTAATCTCCACCAGAAGATGATGTAGTTACATTGAAACCGGTCGTATTAATAAAAATTTTATTTTGTGGAAAATTGCCAATTTTAATTAATCATGATATCCCACCATATCACGCCTGAATCGTCTCTTTTTATCAAGAATACTATTAGCTGAATGTTGTCGTAATCAATTAAATTAACTCCAATACTCTTATTATGTAAATAATTAATACGGCGAAGACATTATGCTACAGTTGTAGGAATCTCCTGTTAAATCGACGAGAAATTAGTAACGATACAACGGAGAGTCCCCAAAAGACCTAGTATAAGATAAAATGATTGTGAACATTTTTATCCACTTCCCCCGCCCACTCGCTACATTACATTAGCCAATGCAACTCAGGGAAAAGGATGAGTTAAATAAAAAATTGTGCTTTCGGGAATGAGCCATAGTTGCAGCGGTCAATTTGCCGAAAAAGTTAACTGGAACGGGAAAGTGAAAATGGAGGCTTTGAAAGTACCAGTGTGATAGATAGGGAATGGGCATTCGTTTTTGGTTACGATCTGTGTGGATTCATAAGGTTTTCGGATCGAAAGAGGAAGCAGAAAGTCTAAATGAGTTGAATGGACATAAGAGGTCTGTATGCTCACGGCATGTAGCAACCGCAGGTCCATTAGCAAAGGACCCCACTCTGGTCTCCGCCTATTGCCCTCAATCCGCCCTCTTTAAACTCATCGCCATGATTCGACTAATGATGACAAGGCCAATGTGCGTGGAAACGTGTCCGATTAAGCCCCGTTGTCACACGTTTCCCAAAGCTTAGATTCTCATTCATTTGACCGCTTCCATGACTGTGCAAAAATCGGTGTGAATTGATAGAAGCAACTCATCTTGGTCGAAATCCGCCGTAAATATTTCGAGACAATTTATTCCGGGTTCACAGAGAAGGAATTTTTAATTCTTTCTTTTGTCAGGGTCTTTGATAGTGAGAACATTTTATTTTGATCTGGTTTCATTCATATCTAAGGAATAGTTGGGCTACATGATAATTTGAATGATATTGTTCTATTTCGTCCTAGTTCTTTTTTACATTCTCTGACAAATGCGCCACTCAAATCTAATGGTTTCTTGGTAAAAATCTTTACCTCGAGGTCTCGAATGTTTTTGACTTTCTTTACACAATTCTTAAACCCAAAGCTTTGAGATAAATATTCATATGGAAGCTTTAGTGTGCGATTGACGCTGTCAAATTCCACAGCAAAATCTTCAGAAAGTTCTTATCACCGCATTCAGTACATCGGACTGAGTTACCTTCCTGTGGCCGTGGGGATAAATAGTAGTTCCTATTTCCTAAGGGACGGCCGTTCTAGTAACAAGATACTGCGCAATCAGGTCGCTCTCTCTCATGAGGCAGATCCCTTCTCGGGAGGCGGTGGCGGGGATGTGACCCCAGATTTCTTGAGAAAGGAGGAAGTAGGTGGCGGGATTGTTTCGGCGGGAAGGACGACCACACCCCGCAAAGAATCGCCTCACCAAGTCTCTATGGAAATCAACACACCCTGAGCACACAAACTAACCAGCCCTCATAAGTTACTCTCGCCGACAACCTGCTAGCTGCCTGGCCGCACCGACACACTCCGCAGAGTTAAAAAAAATAAGACCTCATCCGCGCCCATCACTCTTCGAGTGTAAAAGACTTCCGGGAGCGAGGGTTGAGATGAGAAACGCGGGGAGAGCTTGGGTGGTGGTGGGTGGTTCTCGTTGATTTTTTGGAGTAAGAAGTGCGGGGCGGCGAAGGAAAAAGAACTATCTCATCTTGGGCGATATCTATATCTCGGGGGTAAGTTATGTAATAGGTTCGTTTCAAACGAGGGTGCGCGGAGACGGCGGACTGGGGGAGGTGAAGATCAGAAGGAGTTGGAGTCGGGGTGTGAGTCGGCACGGGTAGGCGCTGGGAACCATCCAAAACCCACACCACTCCAACAATATCCCTTCCCGTAGTCTATCCCGTTCCCCACTCCACTTTCCTTAGCCGTCCCCTCTCCCGCCCCCTCTTCCCGGGAGCGAACCACACCTCTTGCCGCGACCCGCTGAGGAAAACGCCCGGGAGGGTCGCTACTTTCCACGCCCCCTTCCTTCCAAGAGAAGAAACAAGGAGGACGTGATTTGAATGCCTCCCGAGCGGAGAGTAGCAGTCGAGAAAGGGAGGGCTGCCACCAAGGGGATGGGCAGGGAGAAAGAGAATTGTGTTTGTGTGGAGGGGAATGTGGCACGGGGTGGGGGTTGAATTGTGCGGTAGCGTTGATGGATGAGGCATAAAAAAGGGAGAGCAGTTCTGGGGAGGAGGCAATCTGCACGGTGCGGTGGCGTAGGAGAGAGAGAGGGCTTGGCTGGCCCTGCCTTTTTCCGAGGTGAGTCCGTGGAGAGTGAGTCCTGGGACCGAGTTGGGAGGATGGGACCAAACAGTGGTTTTCTTTCGTGCGGTATTTTTTTCCTCTGGAAGGGGTTGTGGGGCGTAAAGAAGTGAACCTTTTGGTGGCACGAGTGTGTGGGAGTTTTTAAGTTGAATTGTTGAAAGAGAGGGAGACAAGGAATGGGAAATGGGCGGCAGAAAGTGAGAGGGAAGAGCTGGGACGTGTGGAGGACAATGTATAGATAGAGAGAGGGAGATAATGGAGATAGGGATAAGAAAAAATTTAAAGTAGACGTTTAATTTATTGTTTTCCATTCTCTACCTATTCTTCAACCCATAATATTCTCTGTCTTTCCCAGAATATCTGTCTTTTTTCATATTCATCCTTCTTGGCCTCTTCATCCTTGAGAGCCTTCCTGTAAGAAATTGCTTATTTGGTCTTCATTGCCCAGAATTTTCTTTATCATGGTATTTTCTGATCCTCGTAGTTCTCTGTAGTATTTTCGTGCAACCTTCCTTCATATCAAATACTTTCTCTTCCAGGATTACTCTGGTGCCTGCTCCATTGATCCTTATTTAAAGTGTCTTTGATTTAGACATTCGCAATCCTATAAGGAACTAAATTTTTAGCAATGTGAATGAGATTGTGTGTGTGAGTTCTTTTTAACTACTCAAAATTGGGTATTTGATAATTGTTTCCATAGAGAGGAGAAAATTAAAGACATTTTAAGAAATTAATTATATGATAAAACGACACGTAAAATATAATGTCATAGATGATTTTAGACGAATGACACATATAAAGATGCGTAATGATTTCCCTTATTGACCAGAGTTTTTGCATTGAAACAGAAATACGTTGAATATTTGCGAAATTCGTAAATTTAATTTTTAAAATATATATGAGCCGTCGTTCGGGGAGGATAGGGGATTGTCTGTTATTCTTCTTCTGATCAGTAGTGTCAGACGAAGGGAGGAGACGAGGACCTCTTTGCAATAAAAGGGCTATAAAGAAGACTCTTAAGTATTAGCATTACTTTTTCACGATGCACACGGAAGAAATAATTATGCAAGTAGATTTTAAATAAAATATTGACTAGTCATGTTTACTTTATAATTGCAATAATGGCCATCTGTTAAAATATAGAAATCTAAACACTACTTTATTGGAGCTAGTTTAAACCCGAAATAATGATTACCTATAAAATTTTAATACATCGTATTTTGAGAGTAGGAATGTTTTCAATTTCTGATTCTTAAATATTATTACTAAGATGTGTCAGAAGAAAAACATTTTTGTTAACACTAATGAAACATCACTTGAAGGTTTTCCGCAAGTAAATAAATAAATAATTTTTGCTATGGCACTTAGTATGATATATATCCCGCATACCTGCAATATTCCCACAAGCAAAAAAAATTCTATAGATTTTTTTATAAAAAAATTATAGATTACAAGTATATAGTAGAACTTTCCACTGTAGGCTGGGAATGTGGGTCAAAATTATTTTAAGTGAAATGATGTCTATATTTTTATGCGACATCAAAATTTACATTTTATTTGCTATTTACCAATAAAGGTGGTATCGCCACCGAAAACTTAGAACACGTGTGTGTTTTTTTCTTTTTTGTTTGTTTATGTGTTTTTGCTTTTGTTTACTAGTGCTATCTTGATTTACATTTTTATTCTCATCCGTGAGACTTTCACATAAGTTTTGTATATATAGTATAGCCTGTCTCGTACTGCATTCGTTCATTTTATTCCTGTTTGAAGTTTCTATTGTCTTAACAAAATGTGCTATTTTCCTTTTCTTTGACGTTTATAGCCCATCTCGTCTTAATTCCCGTTTTCTGGGCTTCCTCTAATATCGTCTCTTACACCGTGTCCTCCACGTTTTTCTCCTTTCCCTCATTCACACAAGTAATGCCTTTACAGTGATATCCCTTGAGGGTTACTAAAGGGCAAATGTTAAGGTCGCATCTCCAATTCCTCTTCTGTCCAACTTCCTTCCCAACACCCTCTTTTCTACACTTTCGAGGCATGTCCACCTTCAGAAGTATTCCTCTGAGAATTATTATTCCACGAAGGTTTCCCGCTGCTGCAAAAATAAATGTGTAAAATTTTTTTAGTACGTGATGACAACTTGTTTCTCTTTTAACATTCTTTTTTTCATTTAAACATGCAAATGCAACACAATCTTTTTGACATGGAAGTGAAAGTTAAGGGATTACTTGAGTCATTTTCCGATTTGAGAAATCGAGCTTTAACGAAGATCACCATTCGTATAATATTTACTGTTTTAAGAAATCACGCAAGTAATAACGTACCTATAATTTAAGAAGGTATTTCTCTCACAATGATGGTAATAAAAATGTTATTATGTAGAACATAGTAGTCCTGGATCATAAATTTGTGATAAAGATCAACCAAAACAAAACAAAGGTTATTAGGGCATTAAACGTTAAAAATGTAGGGGAAAAGCGGTAGCCGGCAGAACAATTCACCTTTTTCTGGCTGTGTTGCTAGCTGGTAGAACAATTGACCTAATTTAAATATGTTTTTTAACCAATATGGGCAATGTAGCAGGGATATAAGAGAAGGAGGTGTTTCACATGGACGAGTAAGGATGTTAAGAAAAGGCTAGCAAAAACTTTGGTATGGAAAAGGTTTGGCACGATACGAAAAATTGTCGTTGAAGCTCAAGAATTTTGTATGAATAGGATATAGATGGAAGGCTTTTGAAATGTAGCTGTATCTATAAAGGAAAAAGATAAAATGGATGGATGGTAATAAAAAATGAAGCACGGAACAAGGTGGGAGAGGACAGAGCGTTGTCGGGAGGAATCTAAAGGAGGCAGGATAGGTGAATGCAGAGCATTTGATTGGCATTGGATTGGCCGAAGACTGTGATAGAAGGGCGGGCATTAGGCAAGCGAGGAGGAGATAGAAAAAAAATAGCGATGTTGGATGGGAAATGAAGGGAAATAGATTGCATATGGAATTAAATTACTGTTTAATTAAGTGTGGGAAGTCATGTTTGTCTCGCTAGGTGAGGGTAAAAAATGTAGAAGTGTACTATATGCGTATCTAAAGTCCGCATTAAACGGTAGATCACCATCAAATAAACAATAGTACCCATTAAAAAGATATTGTATTTCTGATTTCACACATCATTCATGGATATTAATTTCAAGGCACATATTATTTACCTGAATCACAATAGCAAAATATAATGAAAATGTTCACAAAATTGTAGCTAATTCAAGTGTATGATTATGGGTGAAGTGTATGATTCAGGGTACAGGTTAACTTAGAATCCATTAATTAAATTCATTTAAAATTATCCTGTTATCATTACTTTGCTTGAAATAAACTATACATTAAGAACTATTATTTACTAAAAATATACATACTTTTTTATATTAATACAGCACATTTGTGGGGTTTACTAATTATTGTAACATATAAATTCCATAACAATCAAAAGAAAAAAGAAAAAGTTAGAACAACGAGAGCAATTCAATTAAATATTTCAGTGATCTCCACCACCTTCATCAGGGTATGAAGAATCTCAATTTAGTCACTAATATAGTAAATGATATTATATATATAATAATATATATATATATATGTATATATATATATATATATATATATATATATATATATATATATATATATATATATATATATATATATATAATATATCGATGATGCGAAAGTACTCACGAGAGCAATATAACTTTTGGACGGCACAATAGAACACAGAATAAAACAGATAACACGTAAAAGAACACTCACATTGTAGATTATTTGAGCTTTCGGCCTACTCCGAGGCCTTCTTCAGGTCAGATTATATATAAACATGTATATATATATATATATATATATATATATATATATATATACATATATATATATATATATATATATATACACATATATACATACATATATATATATATATATATATATTATATATGCACACACATATACCATTCACCGGTTTATATTGTAATGAGTGAGCTTTTATTTGAGGATGATTCCTATTCGAACAGCAAATGGACTACACAATTCTGATGCTACTCAATCTTGCGAAGTCGAGAACGTTCTCATTTAATATTCTACTCCTCTTGCCTCTTGTTTCTTTAGTTTTGTCTCCAATGCATCCTTTCGCGTCGAGATTTTCTCTACTCCCTCTCTTTCTTCATTCTCCCTCTCTCTCACTCAACTAATTTTCCGAGCTCAGACCTTTCTGCGCGATGTCCTTTTCGGAAATTAAACTTCCCAGTGCTGCTAATGCCGGCTCCTGCCTCGGATTTATGTTTTGCTGTCGCAAAGAGCTGAGAGTAAGGCGCATGAAGAATAAGGAGAACAGAAGGAAGTGGAGTAGGAAAGAGAGGTCCTTTAAGTTTTAAATATTGGAGTATTTGCATCAGTTCTAGAAGTATGGAACCTGGAGAAATGGAGTTGATAAACATTTACGTAGAAATATTGGAAACATTGGACCCTAGGAAATCTATCTATTCTAAGAATTGCAAAAATGTATTGAATATTTTGCTGAAGTTCCTTTTCTGATAATTTGTACTAGAAGTAAAGAGTTATATCATTGTGTATCATACGGTTATTTTTGGCAGTACCTCTATCATAAGCTTTGATCACAGTGGATTTTAAGAAATGATTGTTATTCTAATGAAATCATCTACCTTAATAATAGATTTGTTGAACTCAATACATCTATTATAGAGCGGAATATTTTCATGATACTTTGAACACTTCAACTTATTATCTGGAAATATATAGCATTATCTCTGAGAACTTACTATTAGTCGTAGATTTGCCATTAAAACATAACGGGTTTCAAGGAATTTCATGGTCTAAAGAAAATTATTTTGATGTGAAAATGGCAAAACTCCAAACTCAACCAATTTTATTATAAGTGGTTGACCCAGAAGCTTTTACAGATGATCATGGAAACCTCGAACGCGAACCATTGGTCGGTAATTATTTTTATTGGCGGCTGTGTGTCTGGAATGGCTTCCTTTTTCAATGTCGTTTAGGAACTCCTTCGTAATTTATGCAAAAGGTTCTGAAGACGTGCGTGCGGTGTGATCGTTTGCTCACGCGTTTTCCCTCTTAAAATGAGAAAACTCAGGAAAACGGAAGTGAAAGCTAAATTGTTATTTGTGAGTCAGTTTCCTGTCTTGATTTGAGAGGCATTATGTGGTCATAAATTAATTAATTAAAACTTGAATCGTAAATTGCTGACTTAAAGTGAAATAAATAAAAATAGAAGAGTATGGATCTTTGTATCTGTTGAAAAGAAACTGCCATAAAAAATCCAAGCCTAGAACCAGAATTCGGGTTCTTATATGCATAAAAAAGTCTTTCGATTTTGGAAATTGGGTTTCACTTAAATTATTGTGCAAGGCTAAGTCAGAGTGCTACTGTTCAGTTACATTAAGGAAATTGCGAACATTGAATTGCACCTCTGGTAATTTATCACAACATTGGATTTTCCCTTATTACCGAGAAAAACCCTTGAAAACCATCCATTTCCAAACCTAATTAAAGGATTTAGTCCGTATATCATGCTGTTGATAAATCTGACGCTTTAGCAAATCCCATGTTAATGTTTCTGAAGGTAAATCGGCAGCTGGGCTGAATTATTCGAACTTTTATTCAGGAATAAGTATATAAAATGAAAAACACCTGAAAATATGCCGAAACACAGAGTAAAGTAAGGGTGAGAGGATAAATATTGCTTATCAATTGTTCAAATTAAATAATTTTGTGGTTGATCTAGAATCGTAGGGACAGTTGGATTTTTGAAGTTAAATAATTTTAAGGGAAACTTTTTAATTCCAATCTTTAATTAACACTTCTTAATCCTCGACTTGGACTTAAGAGTGTCGCTAAAGGTTTTTAATTATAAGTTTCCTGTTTGTAATCTTTAAAATGAATCGATTTCATAGTGTCACGCCTAAAATACGGTCTTTACAGTCGGTATTAATATAATTATTGCCACTGTATATATGTATGTTTTTAGATTTAGTAAAGAAATATGAAGGATCTTACATTTTACTGGATAACACATTCACTTTAACGAGAATTTTAACCATTAATTTTAAATTGAAATGTCAGATTTATCTCATGATTACCTATAACGATGAAATTTGCCCTTCGAGAAGGCTTGCGGATACTAATTTTAGAAAATTCCTCCCACTTTATAAAAATAAATTGCTCGGTTCTAGTATTTCCTTACTGAGCATTTCATTGTCATTGGACGGAATCATTTTAATCAAATAAAAAGTTACATTACTTATCGTAAAATCAAATTTCGTTTGAATTATCGGAAATATATCAGACGAGGAGGCTAATTCATGAATAAATGTCGATTCGAAATTAGTCGGTATTATGGCGACGTTGAAATCGCCGCAGAACGCCTAAAAATTTCCTTTCTAACAAACAGCGGCGACAGTCCCCGAGGTCGCCCACGAATTGCTTTCCCCGTGATTAAATACGGAACTCTCCCTTCCAGGTTTGATTAGAAACACGAAGCATAAGGATCCCCTCCCTTCGTTTTTAAAGCCCTAATGACTTGAGAGACTACTAAGCAAGGGTGATTTTCAGCTTTGATGAATTACAGGCTTTCCTTTGGTGGGAAATAATGAACATCCTCATTCCTTCCCTTTCACATCGTTCTATTTAGACTCCTCCATTTTGCGAGGGAAATTCGAGAAAAATGGTAAGATCGGCATGTCTGCGCATCTTTTTCTTGTTTTTTTTTTGTGTGAAGCTTCGAGAATTATGTAAGGGCTGAAAGGAATCTTAAAAGCGATGAGATGTGAGCGGTGGCTGGGTATGGAGACCGAGGTAGAGTGACTTTGAGTGAAGACTTAGAGAACAAGAGTAGAAGAAAGGGACCCCAAAGAAAAAGTCAAAGAGGGACATTTGGCAATAATTGGAAGAATATTGCTTCGAGGCCCAGGGGGATTCGATTAAGATTATCGAATGTGAAATGGAACAGAGAATCGGGAAAGCGAGAGAGCGGGGGACAGGGAGATGAAAAGAGAAGGGAAGAGAGAAAGGAGATAGTCTGGGTAATAAGACAGGAAAGGGTTAGAGGATGGTCGATAGATATATATAGCAAGTAGGTAAAGGCGGGAAGATTGCAATTCCGAACGAATTGTTCGTTCAAGCCTTTGGAAATATTTAAGAAGTGTGTGAGGGAGAGAAAGGAATAGGGCGTAGGACATTGCGATTTGGAGCTGAGAAAGAAGAGTGGTGATGAGACTGGGGCTGACGATTTTAATTATTACTAAAGACGTCAGTGGTTGAAAGGCTGATTGCTCCGTGAGAAGTGATGGATGTCAATAAAGAGTGACACCCTGATTGAGAGGAAGAGTTTAAAGGAATATATCTGGTTGGAGACGGTCTTGGAAGTGTAAAAAATGCTTCCAAGAGGAGCTTTCCTGATACGTTCCACGATTAACTCATTACGAATTCATAATACGTAGATTAATGCGGGTTTCCGAAAATTTCATTGGAATGGTACACGTGCTATGCTGAAATAGAAAATTTTGAAATTGCATATGCTATGCTACATTGGTGATGGGAAGAAAGATAGACAAACATGTGAAAGTCAAACACAAAGAAATCTAGTGAGGAATAACATGGGGTTTTGTAACAATTTTTGCGTACTTCTCATTTCGATCAAATAAATTACTCAATGATAGACTAAAAATGAGAAATTAAAGAGTGGATAACTGATTTCATTGTAATTAATTACTAATACTGATTAACTAAATTCAATGGAAACACTTAGATGCTTAGTACAAGATTTGATAGTACATGATAGTTGATATTTCCGGCGTAAAAATTCAAAATGTTGACTTACAGGCTCGCATTAAGTAGAATTCATATAAGTTACAATATATCCAAAAAATCGTCCATAGTTCAAATTTGATAACTTTCGCTCAGCCTTATAATTAGTCATTCCTTGCTAACCGGACCTGATTTATTGTTTTCTTAGACTGGCGATATATATAATTGCATTGTTCCTCGATGTACACGTACGAAAACAAATGTTCAATGAATGTCAGCGATGAAATTTAATCAGTGTTTTAAATTGATATTTTTCAAAGAGAACACTTAAATTACAATGAATATCCTGTCACTCAGATTGTGAAGAAGGGGTAATCTCGGAAATTTCAATTTCCAAAAAGTTGTTTTGGTAATTTCACCCAAACAAAATCAAAACATCGGGGTTATTATTTGTGTTACTAACTCTTACCCTGAAAAATGTTGCCTTGATAAACGGTTTAATGACTCATTAAACTCTTTAAAACTGAAATTTCTGTTATACTTCAAACCTTTGCCTGAATATGTGTGATTTCTTAGTCGTAATAAAATTACTACTTGCATAATTTAGAATTATTTTCATTTGATAATCATTATCTATATTGCCATATTGCTTTACGAGCTTTATCTGTCTTCTATGGGAAACATAATGGAATGAATTCCTATAAAAATTATATTGTGCAGCAAAACTAATTCGCCAGTTTTGTCAAATATTTTTTTTTAAATCCATTGCGTTGATTATTATTATGTAATTTGTTCTAACAACTCTATTACCCGGAACAAAAAGATCCCCAATCGTTGATATCTACAGCTATCAGCTCCATATCCCTTCCATCCGTTTCGGGATTAAGAGCAGCATTTCCTACCCCCTATCCTTGCTCTCCTACTTCTATTAGTCGGGAATGGGAAATGAGGGCACCGTGCAAGCCCATGGGTTTGGAGCTGGCCCTGAAAAGGGGGAGAGAGAAAGAGGGCGAGACGGGAACTTTATATTGGGTGCGGAATTGAAATGTTCGTTGTTTTATGCCTAAGAGGATGAATATGAGAAGGGAAAGGGTTATTGCGAAATGACCGTGCGACGCCTGGCGGCTTTATCGTGTAATTGGATTCCGTGCGATGTCCACTGGGATGGATGGGAAGCAATATAAACATGGGGACTCATGCGGAATCGATTTTTTAAAAAAAATCTGCAATGGACTGGCTGAAGAGAACTCTCACCGTCAAGATGAGAGAAAAGGTTTAGAAGAGTAAACCATACGATGGAAATAAAAAAAAGCAATTTGTGAAACTATTTATGGTTTTTATACTATGTCCTCAAGTAAAACTAAAAAAAATAGACAGTGGGTGGATTTAAGTGTGCAATAATAACTGTTCTACTTGTATTTTTCCGAGAAGAAAAGGAAATTAAGCTCCATTATATGCTATTCGTATCGCCTGTGGTTGGCAGAGTATTCCGAGCGGTGTATTAAATGGATTTGGATTAAAAACAAAGATAAAGGTTAATCTCATGCTAGATTTTTATTCGAGAAATGGTCAAAGCACCGCCATTCAGGCCAATTCTTAAGAGTCGTGTCCTAAACTGCTACGCCAGAGAATGAGCGTGCTCTCCCACTGACGCTTAGGTTCTAGCTGTTCAACGTGCTTATGTGTAATACCTACCGGGATACAAACTGTAATTATCATTTATTCATTGCTAGTGTATTTCTACTGTCGAGTTTTATTTCCAGACGTCCTTCTCTAAAATTATGGATACAATAAATGCATGTGCCAATAATATGTTCTTTTGTCAGCTTTGTTGGAATATTTCTGCGATTTAATTAGTGTTCTTATCGTATGGATAAATTTTCACCAACTTTAGTAGTTTTGTGCAACATTTCCGTATCAAATTAGCTCTGTGCACGTTTCACGCTATCCAATCCATGTTAATTCTGGGAATATATTATTCACAGATAGAATCATTTCAAAGTTTGAATTAGCTCAGTAAACAATGTCCAAGAATACAAAAACGGATTGGAGAATTGATGAAATCGTTTATGTTCAACTAATTTTGATCCATGAGACCACCTGAAAATAATTTTCTTAATTTTACACGAAATGTTTTCATTATTATTTGTCTCGGTAGCTGTCAATTGCTTGATGGTTCTTCCTACCTTATTCTTCAGGAGCGTTAGTATGATACTCTGCCTGAAACATATAATTGCCGGTACAGCATCTGTTAATTGAAATTAATTACGAATTTTCACGGAGTGTCTGTAACTCGTATTTTTCAATTTTTTCTATGCCATATTGTTCATTCTATGAAATGATTTGCGTAATTTTATTTGACACTATTCCTCATGGTCCAAGAGGTTCTCGACTGAATTTATACAGTTTCCTACCAATTTTTCCTATGAATCCCTCGCCTAAGCATTTGGACTGAGATAACCAACATTCAAGCTTGGCTACTGAATGTATCTCATGCTCCCAGACGAGGGTTTTTCTGACAAGGAATTCTCAAGGGTAAAGCTATTTCTATGAGAAGGATAAAATCAATACGTAGCACTTGGATTGTTGTTGCTCACAATAGAAACTCGTTTACGGGAACTCCTTTTAAAATCCTGTTCCTCAACATATATCGTAGTAATATTGTATTGTTAGTTTTAGACTGCAAACATTTTGAGGTAAAGTGATGCTTGATCCTCATTACTATTGTCTCAGATATGAATTTTGTCCATATGCTGTTGTACGTATGTTCGCATACCGATCATTCTAGTTAGATCAAGGTAATCGACTACCGGGTTCAAATTTTCTCGTTTTGGCTCTGGAAAATTTGTTTTATAAAAAACTTTAATGACTTCGTTCTTTATTAATGCCTTAAATAATATATTCCGGTTTAGTAACTGTGGTTTAATTCTTATACAATACCTTCGTAGAATGATTAATTCCTGTCCAAAAGCGTCCAATATCAAACCCGGACCAATAATCCACAAATATCTCAGTCGTTCACACAATGTTTAACTACCTTTTTCCTTTAATACTTTTCAGAGACCAATTTCGATCGTCTGTAATTATTTTTGTGAAAGAATATTTTTCCTTTATCAAAAAACCTTCGAAGGAATATAATAAATTTGCAGAAAGCCCTCACAAATTACTTCTGGGAACAACTTTTAAGCTTTTAAAAATAAAGTTAATGTTGAACCTTTGATACCTAACCATTTAAAATAAGAAGATATGTGTGACAAACTATTAGTTAGTTTGCCATAAAAGTCCATGCTCCTTTCAGAATGCGTATGAAAACGAGATTTTGATTTCCGTCTTGTTCTAAGAGGAGGTCTACCTTTAAAAACCTGTTTTCAGCAGAAACGTCGAGCTGCCGGTAAAGGACAGCTCCAGCAGCAAATCTCAGAGCCAGGGTCTATTCAACTTTCTAAGCGAGGGGCCCCAAGGAGAAAAATGGGTGAACATTTATGAATTCGGTTGGAAAAATCTCGGCTTGAGGGAAATCATGGAACGAAAATTTCACGTGTACTTTCAAAGTTTCATGTCATCATTTTCGTTGAAGTTTGGAGAAAATCGGTTGCTGAAATAAGAGATTTATTCCTTGCTTTTAGTACTTGGATGTCGAAAAGAATAAATTTAGTGAAAGTTGTATGTCCTTAAAGTTTGTAAATATGTATAAATCCAATTAATTTCGTACTTGTTTCCAAGATATCTTAAATCTGAAGGATGATTATTGCTATGTTTACGATAAAATTTTGCGTTCTCCTCGTAAAAGTGAAAACTAAATCTCATTCTTTTTTATTTGAAATGCGATTGGAAATACTTCACACTTACATAATCGGTTCCAGTCTAAGATTATTATGTTAGAATGTCTACTACTCTTTCAAATGTATTTCGGTTCAATATTTGTTTTGTTCTTCTCAACTGACCGAATAAAAGAAAATAAAAACCGGCTAAAGAGTGCCGAGAACCAATCAAGGGCTATTTTCATTTATCGCCAACTGATATATGAGCGCTCCCCGAGAAATTATCCATCACAAAGACGGCATGTCTGCAATCAGTTTTGGATTGTCCCTGCTGCCCAACAGCTGGAATTAAAAAACGGTTCGAGTGCAAACTTAAGGATTATTAAATATGGGAGCTTACTACTACGTAATCCCTACTTTCATAAGGTCATACTTCGGTATTTGCTTCTGTTTTTATTGATTTCCGATGTTATTCAATTCATAAATAATATTTAAGCACGCTCCACAACTGGTTTATCTATTCATGACCGTATCAATATTAAAGGTTTGACGACTCAATTTTAATTCAAGAATAATAAAAAACGATATATTTTAGATAAGAGAATTTTTGTACTAATAATTGAAATGCATATGAATATTGCATTAAATTAGTTGATTTTTAAATCTTTCTAGTCAAACATTAGACAGTTTAGTAAATCGGTGTATCATTTAAAAAATTTCGTGATGCATTTCCTGCTTGTACTTTGTTAGTAGAAAATGCAGAATTATTTTGGGATTGCGTTTCTTGAGTAACTACCAATGTCTGTACCAATTAAAACAAAACTATTGAATTAAATTAGACTTACGGTAAGCTTGCATTGGTATATTCTCCAACGGAACTAAAGTAATAATTACCTCAAGTAGTGATGATGATCCATTACAAGAACGTTTTGATATCATATTGAGCTATATAAAAAGCATTTATACTCACACCTTAAGAATAATATTTTTTTGGTGAACTGACCTGTTTAAAAAAAAGGGAGGTTGAGTGGCAGAACATGCCCCATTCATATATCAGGCCCAATGTCTACAAAGGGATTTCCTTCTTTGTAGAGGGGTGAAGGGACGGAAGGTTAGGGTCCGGAAAAATAGTGCAACACGTTGCGATTCGACCGGGCGCACGATACTTAGGTAAGCCCGCCGCTCGCAACGTCCCCTTCATTTCTGGTACCTTAGCCGCGCACTTCCCTTCCCTTCCTCTCCCCATTCCTACTCCCATCTTCTTCGCCTTCGCGTTGGGGCGCCCCCGTTTGCTTTTGCGTTAAGCGCCTCTTCTCTCAGACATCCATTATTAGGGATTTACTTGCAAGAACGAAATAGTCACCCGTCCTCTCGCCCACATTGCTACACGCTAGCTTTGCTCTGTCCAAACATTCCCTTCCCGTCCTTCCCGTCTTTCTCGCTCTCCTTGAAAAATTTTTTTCCCATCTTGCTTTGGTTTCCAACCTCTTTACCTACATGGGTCCTTTCGCTCGCTGCTCCTACTTCTCCCTCCCACTCGACACATCCCTGATACTAATTTCCATCGTCTCAAATTGTCGAAGCATCACTCCGCCTTGCGCATACATAGTATATTCTTTAACTTCCGATTGAGTTTATTTTTATTTTTACGACAGCGTACAGTCAAGTTTTCCAGACTAGCGATTTGTAATATCATATGCATTCCTTCCGAAAAATTTAACTGGAAATATAATAAATTATAATCAACATATTTATGACTCTTTCAGACAAAATACCAAGTTCAATTAATTATGTGTATTCGAGTTAACATATTAATTATATATATATATATTTGTATAATTATTTATTTGTACGACGTGGGTCGCGGTAGACCAGAAGTCGAGCGTTGGGCCACTGAACGGGTTCGATTCCCGGGCAAACCTCTCTGGGAACCCTCAAACTCCACCCAAGCTATATGATTTAGCTGGTACCAGGTCTTCCTCGGAAACCATAACCGGCTCAGTGAAAGGAACTAGCTTACCAACCTGATATGAGAATTTCACACGCCGCCGGGCTTAGTACTGAGCGAACCCTATCATTATCTACCAAACCGACCTTCGGTTTGATAACTATGTTTATGGTTATATATGTATATATAATATGGATGAATAATACATGTATATATATTTGTTTATTTTATATTTAAATTAAGCCTTGATATTTTTGCGCCTGTTTGCTACTGCTTATTTTTCATATCATCATGCTCTTTGAAGACCTTTTTTGACTAAGGCATTACGTATATTTACTATAGAAAGAATTTTTACATCTATATTCAAGTCAGCTGCACCCACAATCCTTCGTGCATTTCTACCAAAGCCACAATATTGCGCGCATCCAACAGGTCATCGTCCTTATGACCCACATGAGCACTTTTTTCAGACCCGCTTGGCACATCTTTGTCCTTTCCTATTTTTGTATCTACCTTTCGTTATTCATTTTTCCCCTACCCTTCATCTTTACCGTAAATAAATCCCTAACTTCATTGCTGTCTTGTTTCGTGACTTAAAATACGTCGGTATCTCACGTCACGAGATATCAACGGGAGGTACGCTGGAGAGTGTGACAGGTGCACGGGACAGTATGGGAGAGATGCCTTCTGCGACACAGGCGGAGGTGATGCCTCCTCTCTTTTCCACCGCCGGTAACCAAGATGGTATTTTATTTTTACTCTTTTGCCCGGTCTTGGAAGATCTTGGTCCCGTCGGTCTACCCACCTCAGAGAGAGAGAGAGAGAGAGAGAGGGATTATTGGAAGCGCTGAGAAGGGTAGTCTCCCTAAAAGCTAAGCTTTGGAAGAGGCAGCAACAGAACATACTATTTCTGCGGGTAATAGATTTTTAACAAAAATACTGAGTAGGCAAACCTCCGTAGTCGCGCTGACATAAGTCCGGGGTTCCCCATTTCCGCTCAACTGACATCAAAAGTTCTGTCTTTCCAGAAATTACTCCACCAATGGAGTCTATTTCGTTTTGCTGTGAATGACGCTACTGCTCCAGATGTTTATTTTTTCGCAGAAAAGAAGTTTAGGAGCTAGAGTTTGGTGGAGAAATGGAATAAAATCGTCCACGGAACGTTTTCTTGTCAGCTGGTGAAGTTTTCTTCATTCCATTATGAATCCGTGCTTTAAAGTAGTATTTTGAAACATTTCAGCTCCAGAAATGTTTTTCCAATGAAATTCCAATCGTAGTGACTTCAAGTGGATTTCTAACAAAGGTTTAGATTGATTTTATTAATAGGATAAACAATTAGGATCATGGAAGTAACTTATCCATAATGAGTTAGCACAACGAGACTCGTACGATGTCACAGATTTTCTACTCTTTGCTAAGACGACCTCTTGCTCTACTCTTTTCTACTCTTCGCTTCTACTACCAGCTAAGACGATGGTGTTATAACAAAATATGTAATGGATAGAAAATAACAATGAGGAGTTATCTAAGGTCTCATCTTATTCTCAATTTCTCACTTTTTGCTGTCATATTTTATTAATAACTATATTAAAAATAGTATTCCGTACATATGGTAGGGTATTTAAAGTATATTATAAAATTGACGTACGTATCTATTTCGATAATATCTTGATTTTACTTGATTTTGGCCATAAAGCGAGATTATATGTTGCACTACTTTGCAACACAGTATTTAAAATGGGTTTCAATTGCTCAACAGGCGAAATTAAAATGCCATTCCATCTTCTATTCTATTGATTAGCGCAAGAGTGGTGAATTCATCGTAGATTATTGCTTATATAAATTTTATGATCATTATACTAGCTTAGTATTCAGAAGAAAATTGGGTATTAGTATTTTTCATATCGTTTTAATGGTGTTTCTTATTGTTTTGTAGGCTTTTAATCATGAAAGTGATGGAAATAGTAATCCTTATATCGATGTGAACGACAATCGATTTCCTTTTACCTCTCATCGTGGTCACTCTTGTTAGTCACATTTGGAATTAGAAAATTTTCTCGGTTTCAACGTCAAATTGTTGCGATATATTTATGCTCACTGAGCTACATTTTGCAATATATTGTTTGCTACTTTCATTATTTACTACCTTTGTTGCCAATTTGGCAATCCTTTCCAGGTTCCAAAAGTAGTTTAACTGTCTCTCCTTTTTTCTAATAGTTAAGAATAAATTCAGTACTTGTCCTGTTTATGATTTTCTGTCTCAAATGCCCTCGAAACATTAAATATTTAGTCTTATCCGTAATGGCCTATTCCTTTAAATTTCATTCTAATATTACTCTTCTGCTCCACATATATTTTTTAACGAGTTTTCCCATATTAATTCGTATGATATTGAAACTCTCCAAGTTTATTAAGTAGTGTGCTGTGCTTCTATGCACCCATCCTTTAATTTAGGATCATGAATAATGGAATTCGTTTCCCAGAAATGCACTATCTCGCTTTTTTCCGGCTGATAAGGAGATCTTTCGCCATTTAGCAATATTGTTAAGAATAACTTTTAAACTTGGTGCCGTACACATCACCAATTCTCTCCAGATGGATATGAAGTCAAAACGTTTTTCGCCTTATTATGTTAAGAAAAGAAATTTCTGAGGACCATTGTACGCAGATTATATCACAGAGGAGCTGAAGAGGAACCAGTTTAACATTCCGTTAGTGGCTATTATTTTAACATAGTTAATAGGATTCCTAAATAAATTAGTATTTGTTATGGTATTAAACTACAAATGGGGGCGCATTTTCCTCTAAAATCATGGCTATTTGTACCCTCGAGACTTGAAAGATCTTTATGCCCTTTATATAGCATGAGCAACGTGATCAAACATAACCACCTAAAAATACACTTGAGCCTGCCGCGTTTTTCTGATCTATCCATCATATTTTTCAGTTTTTACTTCTGTTTATCCGTGCACAAAGCAAAACCAGAAGTGCGAGTTCGACTTTAATCCTTTAAAGGTGCCATTTCCAACTTCACTCGGCTCACTGAACACTACGCAAAAAGTCTCTCCATCAAACGGAACCCGTGGACTTCCTCCAAAGCTGAGGATCGCAAAGAAATACAGATAATTTTGCTCAACAGTATCAGCTTGCAACTATTTTTCCCTCTGCCTTCGTCCTGAAAAAAAATCTTGTAGCCCCTACATTCCTCTCTCTCCCTTCTCACAGCCAAGCTTTCATTCCTACATTTCGCACCTTCCCAGCTGACTGGAAACTTCCAAATACTGGAATCGGGATATTTTAACAGCGGAGAGAGAGATGAAGAGAGAGAGAGAGAGAGAGAGAGAGAGAGAGAGAGAAAGAAAGGTAAGTACTTCGAGAAGGATCCAATATGAAATTGCAGTGCTCACGGGATCTGCAATTTCCACGCACAAAATGGTCCTTGGCTTTCTCTCCTCTTTCTCCCTCTTTGCTCTTGGCCTCACCACTACAGTGTTAGCCACCCACAATCCCCAGGGGATGACTGGGAAAAGCTCTTTCCCTCGCAAAATCTCCACATCCCTTACCCCTCCCGCTCACCCATCCGCAAACACACTCACACAACTAGATTCACGGTAGGGAGCACCACTGCGGAGTGCATTTCCCATCTTCTACCGCCACCATTAGTCCGATTCGGTGTTCTATTTCTTCTCATACACAACATGCATCTTTCTCTTCCACTCCCATTTCTAAACGCATACATATACACAGACACATATGCATACAAATTTATGTTTTTAAATATATGCACACTTCTTCCCTGATTAATTCTCTCATCTGTGTTTCGGTCCTTATAATTTTTCCCTCCATGTGAGTTTATTTTTTGCATTCTAGAGTGAATTTTTGTGGGAGTTCGCTGTGGGAACATTTCTACAAATTAGAACAGGATCTGTCTCTTATCGGGGTTAGATTTCCCCATCAAAATAAATGGAATAGAAATTGTTCGTAAGCGCTAATAAATAGGCAAATGAATATATGTTTTTGTGAAAATATTCCTTCTACTATTTGTAGGTGTACTATTCAGTTTTAACTTGACATGAGAGCACCTCATTAGTATTAATTGTAGAGGTTTTTTATTGAATGGAGAATAACTGTGGGTTGCAATTAAATAAGCACCAAATCGGATGATTATTCAGTGGAAATCATTACTTTTGGTCTAACCAGTTCTCTGCATTATTATTTGTATTATTTATATGTTTATTTATATTCTGCTTAAAATCTCTACCAGTTATGAATGTTTTGTTTGTGTTCTCTCATTTTAACCAAGATAAAGGTATCCACATTTAAAAACAAATTAAAGTCATGCTTTCAAATCTATGCCAACCCTATGAATATACGATTTTTAATTGAAACTTTTTTAATGTTGCTGTAACTGTATCAAGAGTTACGTACGTGTTACAAGAGTAACGCATTAACAACTCACGGAACCTTAATTAAAATAATTGGCTTCATTTGAGTCTACATGTACCAAGAGGATCGCACATGTTACATAAGTGAAATTGCGGAATCAGGTATTAGAAAAATAGCTAAGTGGTCTGATATCCGGTATTCTGATTTAGTATTTACGCAGATTTGGCAAATTCCTACCATGCAAGCGGAAACACTTTCAGAATATTCTGATTTTTTCAATTTTGATTCTTCTTGTTGTTCTCATTCCCCTTTTACGTTTCTTATCATGAGCTGACTATAGGTAACCAGCAAAGCAATATTTACTTTCTTCTTACTCTTTTCTTGTTACTTCTTTCATTTTCACAGCCGTTGATTTCGATCACTTCCTCCTAATTCTAAAAACGAATTCGATCAAGCGTGATCGGTTGACGGGATTGGTCTTTTTTGAGGTAATATTTAGCACTGGAATACGACGCAATACATATCAAAATAAAAATAAACTAAAGCGTCCACCCCACCTGTGAAACCGGATTCCTCTGTGCATTGGGATGATCCTTTCGAAAACAAAAGTCACGTACGAATGATTCCGTACGTCATGTATTGGAGAGGAATGCAAAAAGGAAGAAAAACGTAAATGAATCGGTTATAAAAAATAGGGTTGAGAAGGGTAAAATTGTCAAGCACACGGCTGAGGCATCGGTGTCACTCGGTTGGGAAAAAAAAATCGAGATTCCGTTTCCGTTTCGCATGCTCATAGCAATTTGTCGACGCTTTTCGCTCACCCGGACGGTAAAAAAAAAAGACTCGGATTTGGAAAAATGTGGCGGCAGAAAAGAGCGAAGCGAGACAAATTCTCGTTGTTCCTCCTGAAGTGAAAATAGAGTAAAATGCATTTTATTTTCGTCGCTGCTATTATATTCGCCGTCAGAGTTATTTACACTGCAAAAATACATCTGTATTAGCGTCTATGTGTTCTTTTTTAAATATTATTCACATATCTAGGGATGTTTCTTCAGTGTGTATCGTAGTACAGAATTTTAATTTTCTAAGATATGATTGATTTCAGTTATTTGGTAACTGGATATATAGTCTAGTCAACTGTTAAAAACTTGAAAAAAATTCTTTGATTCTATATCTGATTGGTTCATCTAATGTGATTATATACTTCGTTAAAATTTATTCACACGCACACAAATATGCAACTTGCGCATAAAAAAGAATTGATATATTTGTTACTAAAATTTTTAGTTTTATATTGACGTATTTCCATGAACAGTGAGGAATTAGGTCAACAGGGCTGGCATAACGAAGCTATTTTCGTGAATTCTCAATATATCGTGTGTTTTTGTTCCAAAACCCTAAATTTCTCTTTGGTTTTTTTATTACCTTCCTCATTTCTTGAGAAAAATGTATACGAAGTGACTAAGTGAAAATGATGGAGATTAATGATTAAAATATTGAAAGTTACTTCAAATTTAAAGTTCAATATTTTTTTAGTTTAATCGTTTCACAAGTTTAATGAAGGGAATGACACAACGCGTTTCTCTACCCTGGATCATATCGCTATCCAATAGAGTACGGAATCAGCAAGTTGTGTTGACATGGCAAGGGAAGAATAGGAGGGTGGGGGAATGTATATTAGTTGGGGAAGGATTAAAGGTTAGGTGTTCGGATCACTCATCACATTTTTGCTGTTCAGTTTTTTTGCAAGTCAATCATATCATACGTGCTTATAGCATGCAATTTCTCTTATATCACGTGTTTAATACAATTATAATTTGTAGGAACTTCATTTTTAGGTGTTCCGATATCATAATATAATTATTTTTAGCTTAATCTATATTTATTATATGAACAAGAAGTTTTAAATCACCATACAATTTTATTTTCCAATTATTCATTTTTATCTTTGCAATTCAGTTATTTGGCGAATGATTCTGTTTGCTATCAATATTGTTAATAATAATTAACTCACTAAATGGTTCAACTTAATGAATTCTATCAATCAAAACTGAAGGCATGTCAAATTCAAGATTTATGACTAATATCTCCCTAAAGTTTTTCATTATGTTAAATTGATATGATAATAATTGTGATAATAATTGTGATAATAATTCTGAAACCCTATTCTTGGAAGAAATAATCTAGGAAACTATAAAAAAGGGATTGATAAATTATTTTGTAGTATATGCATGACACCAATTAAATGGAATTAAACCCAAGTGATCGCTTTCATGGGTGCATCATTATCGTACCACTCCTATTGAATACAACAATGTTGGCAAAGAAAATTGGCGACTGTATTTATCACCGTTGAAAAGGTAATGAATATATGAAGATTGAGTATTAGTGTTAATGCATGAATTCAGTTAGGGGTGCGGATAATCAAACTCTAGTTAGGCAATCAGCAAAGGGACTGTGAACATTAGAAAATCAGTGTGCTACTCGTAGGCATGGCACGAGAATCATTGTAAATAAAACAAAAATTAGGGTATTTGAGGAAGAAAAAATCTAAGTTGAACGTAAAAATAAGAGAGAAAAACAAATATTGACGGAACTAAATGTGAGTAGGCAGGAAGTGTTTTAGATCAATATGATCAAACAGCAGGAACTTAAGAAGAAGAATGGCATTAGGTAAATGAAATTTCACAAGGAGGTGGGAATTAATGACATGAATATCGAGTAAGAATGCCAAGAAACAGCTCAGTTAAACATATTACTTCATTCATACACAAACAATATGAAGTAGGGTTTTGTGAGGCACAGCAACGTGGTTGATGAAGAGAGGTGAGTGGATTATAGACATTTTTAAATGTTGGTGTGGAGAATAAAGGAAAACGTCTAAAGGGCAGAAGAGGGAAAAAAACGAGGAATTACAAGAAATTGTTCCGAATGCGAGGGGATTCCAGTTGAAATGCAACAGTAATAAATTATTTAAGCTAATAATCAAATGGTACTAGCATTTTAAAAATGCAAATTGTGGTAGAAATTTTTTTACCTACTTAGAAATACTATCAATCGTTAGAGAAGCAAAAAAGATATATTAAAATAAGTGGTGAAAAGAACGTTCCATACGGAGAGACTGATTTAAAGGTAGCTGTACAAGCTTGGAGCTAAGAAACAAAACAAATGCGTGAAGCGTGAAACTGTAATGAATTTCGGTATTTTCAAAGTTAGTAAAGGAAACATTAAAATTGGAAGCGATTCAGATATGTTATAGCGGTAGAATGAAAAGGTTTTGGAGAGAACATATAACGAATGAAGGAATCTGATGAAGTTTTGAGGAAGAAAGGTTTTGATTTAGAAGATGTAGCGAAAGCCATACTGCGTTGGCGTTGAATCAATCTACACTAGACGGTTATATGAAATAAAATATAGTATATGGGGAACTATATAATGAGGAAAAAAATTCAATCCGAAAAGGTATAACGAAAGGTGCAGCGTATTATGTTAAAAAAATAATGGTGCAATAATAAAATTGAAATAGCTAGAGGAAACTATTATTTGGACTTATAAGTAATAATTATGGTATTTTATACAAATCATTGAGTTTGTTTGAAATTTATGTTCTTTAAGAATGGAGTGCTGATATCTTGACCCATACTAGGAATAAATTGTTAAAAAGTTAGCCGCTGCGATGGATTTTTGGAAATAATAACCCGTAGCAACTTATACTAAAATATTTATAGATGGCTATATTTTGACAACTCTATGACGTATGGATACACTACAATCTTTTTATCTTCGGAAATCGTATCAACTGTTTGTATATAATGAGTGACAAACATATGTTTATCATTTTCATTATAACGATAATTTCAATTTTTTATTTGAGTTTTAGCTTCCTCGGACGAGTGAGTTCATTTGCGGGGAGTTTTTTATCCATCGATTTTAAAATAGGCTGCCTTTCTTAGCTGTAAAAAAAATGTATCAACCCCATTATGGAAGAGAGAAAATTAGTCTAAAATTTGACTTATTCCATGCATTCCGCGTCATTATGAGCCAAGGATCCTTTCGACCTTTTTCCTCCCACCTACTTCTTTCACGTCACAACTTCCTCGTTGAGCGGAGGTTAGGTTTTAATAAGGAGGGACTCCAAAGAGCCCCGTTACCATGGAATCAATATTTCATTGAATCTGCCCCTTTGTGTCTCATCCCTCTTCCGGCTCAGCCTCCGGCCGCATTCCCCCCCCCCCCTTTCGCCCTTATTCTCTTCTGTCGGCCCCGTCGCCTACCCACCACACTACCTCTCTCTATCCCATCCATCCTTCAATATGTCCTTTCCATCCCACTCCAGTCATTCACTTCCACCGCCGCCGACCGATATTTACGTCCCGTTGCTTCCACCATCTTACTTTGGATTCTCGAACACCGCACAATCCCTCCAAAATCTTCTGCTGCTTTTTTACTCCCCCTCCTATCATTTCATCATAAAATGGAGTCGTAATAGCCTACAAGGTGAGGATCCGTATTTAATTCCAATAGGCAATCGTTTTTCCTGCTCAATTTTTTTGTGGCATTATACCACTCTTATTACGTAATTGCAACTTCACTAGTTCACTATAGTCAGCAAATATTAGCGGGTTTCATAGAGGTTATAATTATCTACTTTTAAAATCTAAGGACTCAATATAATGTGAGTCAGCTAATATAATTAGGCCATATCTTTGAACTCTTCTGGGCTTGGTATTCTAGTAGGTAGAGTACTGACCTACTGACCGGTTGGTCCAGATTCGATTCCGAGTGAAACCTCTGGACATTTCCAGCTTTGCCCAAACTGTGATTTTTCGAATACCAGATCTTCCTGGGAAACCATAAGCGCTACAAGAAAAGGAACTTGGAACTACTAATGCTAACTACTGGAACTACCCTAATGCGTGAATTCCAAAAAAGTTAGGTTTAGTACTAGACTAGCTTACCCTTGCCTTTCACACCAATTTTTCTATGAAAACCGTAATTGGCAGAACACTTCACAGTGTTGAGCTAACATGCTTGTACACTAGTTATTAAAACCACCATAAATTATTTGATTAATGATAGATCGCCGTAAATTTTGTTTTATTTAGTATTAGCATGGATGTATGAAGAGTTTTCCTATCAACGATCTATGAAATATACTCTATTACTTACATAATATAGCTTCTTCAAAGGATCTGTACGGAAAATAATACTAACTGAAAATTATGCCAGTGTAAACGAGTACTCGTGTGAAGGGGTACCAGATTCAATAGCTAATAAGCTTTTCGGGCCTTTGAAAGTAAAAATATATAGGTTGACAGGAGGTATTTCATAAATATCAATACGACAATTAAACAAATCATAAGACTGAAGGATAATTGAATAAATTAATTGGTCGTGTGGTAAAAGTAATGATTTATTGTTAAAATGAGATACAAATGGGATTATTAATGCTGTGAGTGAAATATATAATTTTTCTTTTATGGCCCCCAAACGAGTAAAGAAAAGATCATAGGCTCTTATTTTGTCCTTTAGTATTGCGGTTACGGTGAATAACATTTAAAATGTGCAATTTCAGCATTACGGTGCACATAAACGGATGACTATTTTGGTATTTTCTGAACTTCTTTGAATTAATTCCTTATTTTGTCGTTGCAATCTACTCAGAAATGAAATGAAACTTGATTATTGGTGTTATGATTGAGCAGGAGTGATTATAGTTTTTTATTCTTAATCCTTATACTATCTGTGGCTGTGACGTTGATACCTGACGGCACATTATTTCAATGTTTAATCCAAACACCCATATTCTAACAGCCAAATTTTATGTGGATCTTTCACTAATATATTGAAATCCATAATTAAGCCATTTGGTAGGGGATGTCAGGATACACAATTAATTATTGCGCAACAGTGTAATATTTAGGAGTTCAATTGATGATTCTTACATAAAACAATTAATTAAAGCATTATAAATAAGTGTTGTTAGAATCTAGAATATGAGAGTAAGATATTGAAACTTAGTATTAATCAAAACTTTTTTAAAATTTCACTGTATTTTAATTGTGATTTTCTAATGAAATAATCAATTGCGAGTAAAGTCATGCTCCCTGCATCTTTTTAAAACTAGTTTTTATTTCTTAAATAATGAGAGGATCCCCAGCATTAGCCTATTTGAAGCATCTTCCTTTTTTCTACCTTATTGGGTTCCTTTTCTTTTGCAAACCATTTTACCAACTTGGTGGATATCCTTTTAACAAATTTTTGAATGTTATCTCATATGTAAAATATGATCTTTAGATGTGTTCATTGATTTCCTGATTCAACAAAAATTGGTATGGCTCTAATGTTTTTACTCGCTGTGGATAGTGAAATATTCTATGATACTAAAAATATATTTTTATGGATATTATTTATACAATAATATTTCCAGGAGTGCTGTGAATGTCTTTAGAATTAGAGAAATATTAATTGAGACCAAATCATGAGTGTTCTAATAAAATCACAATCGATTTATGAGGATGTGCGATTTTCTAAGAAATAAGCCATTAACTGGGGTGTCGTAATATATGTATTTGGCGAAGGAAATCTTCAAAATGTTAAAAGACTAAGACGTAGATTTGCCATGTGTGAAATTTGGATGTTAAAATATTCATTTTAACAAATTTAATAATATTTACATATTTTAACATAAAATTAAAGTTGACTAATTCGGGCAGTTGTTTTTTACCTTCATTTTACCTCTTCAATAAAAAATTAATGAAATATACATTTGATGTAGGATTAGATTTGAACGTATTACTCTCAAATTTCAAAGGAAATGAAATATTATCTGTATCCTTATAAAATGTTTTCAATGTATTAATTTATACTCGGAGAAATTTATCTCTAAACATTATGAAAATCTTAAATTGTCTATTCCTGTAAGCGTTATTCTACTTTACAAATATATTTAACTTAGGCAATATACATGAGTAAGTAATGCATGCTTGTCCCTAATTCCTTGGTTTTTACAGAGTCCGTAATTACATGATTACATAATTAATAAAAAATAAACGTAATTACATAAATATCAAAGCGTAAAAACATAAAATATTATAAACAAAACATTCAGATAATATTTTCTTTGACTATGAAATTTCAACTACAATGTTTTAATCCAATAGTTGAAACTTCCCTCCTAAGAGGCATAGGAAGCTAAAAAGTTTTATTACGATGTAATTTAACTCATACTTTTCGCTAGGTGGTTTATCTATTTAAAATTGAATAGAAATATATGGTCCTTAAGACTCGAGAAGGACTGTTTTACTGCTGAAACGCAGAATCATCTCTAGGGATTCTTTGATGTTCGTCTTGTACTCCGGTTGTTTCCTCCTTGAGGAGGAACTGAGATACTAAGAATAATCATAAATCTCGTTTGAGATCGTCCTGACGTAGCAAAATTCGAGGAGATATGGCGACGCCCACTACCTCCTGCTTCCCTTCGCAAATGTTGAAGACGCGGCACTAAAGGAGAAAAAAAAGATGGCCGAAGAAGGAATGGGGGTGAACTCTTCCACGGAGTGTCATTGTAGCGTTGTTTCCCTTCCCTCCTAGTAATACCTTGCCCATGCCTTCCCCTTCTCTCCCTTTCCCTTTTTTACTATAATACAATGTTATAACTCCCTATGATAAATAAATAACCATGTACATAGTAAAAACAATAATGAATTGTTATCAGAAAATCACTCACTTTTTCAAAAAATGTAAGACTTAGAAAATATACATTATAATGATAATTACCATTAAATGAATTTCTCAATTACCCAACCTCATTATATTTGCAGCTGATAACCAGTATGACAGAAATTGAGGTAAAATGTAAGCTAATGAGAAATTAAATAATTGGTGAGGTCTACGTTTTTAGAACTAATATTTCCCACTTTGTAGGAAAACATTCTTGTACAAAATGAGGAGCATGTTCTGCATTTTCTGTCACATTTATGCATCCCTGAACTCAAATGCGTCAAAAATGAAGTTTCAAGTATCAGTCCATAGTGTTCCCGCGCAGTCGTGTATATAGAGTCTTGTCCTTCACCGCTTCAATGTTCGTACCCCATTTCCTTCCCATCTTCCCTATTTCATTTCCTTTGTCCCTTTAATTTCCCTCTATCATTCCTTCCCTTCCTCTACCACCGTCGCTTTCAACCGTGTATTCAACATTCCCTTCTCTTCTCTTCCCCCGTCCATATTATCACAAACCCCACTATCGTCTTATTCATTTCTCGCTCTTAGGGATCTATTTATTCCCTTCTTAAACCACCTCATTTCCTTTTCCCCGTCTCCCACTTCCGCTTATCTCCGTCCTCAACCCTCTTCTTACTCCGTTATTTCCTTCTCCCTACGCCAGGACTCCCAATCTTCCCCGATGTTTCTTCCACAACCAACACCGCAGAAGACATGGCATGCTCCCGCCACACTAAGGCCCCCAAAACTCTAAATTCCCACGTGCCTCTTTTTATCTCTCCCTAATTTCCATTTCACACTCGCCATCCCTTTCTTCTTCTTCCTCTATTTCTTTGTTCCCAGCAATGTAATTCACTTCAAGTAATATCTCACTTGTATAACCACGTATTTGGCACGTGTAGCGATTGAATCTAGAATGCATTTTCGTAGTCACAATCGCAATCACATTACAGGGTATGAATTTGCCGACATTCAAGGAGCAGAAAAGGCAATATTCAAAAGTAAAGGTAAATTTCGTAAGCCTTTCCATGCAAGAGGCAGATTGTTTATTCAATGTTCGCCATCTTACATTACTCATATGCTGGTACAGTACAGTTTCAGCTTTATTATTTATTGCAATAGGGTTAGGAAATAATATTCGAGATTTTCGGTATTAATTAACTATTAATATTACAGGAAAACAAAGCGGAAGTTCGGTAGAGGGAAAAAACCTTGAAGTTAGTATGATAAAATGAGCATTAACAATAATATTAATTAAATGGTAGAACTTTAAGAATTTTGCATACCGAGGAAAAAATAATGTAGGTTGAACATGTCGGGAAAAATTATTTTATACCTGAAAAATAACCTAATTCGGTGGCATTTATAGCTGAAAAATGAACAGCATACGGCCGAGTGGGCCGAGTCCCGTAGTTGTTAGGACCCATATTCTCTGTAGTGTCCATCATTGTATTATTGGGAAAGATAATTGAGCTGATTTCCCGTTGCCTTCCTCAATAGTGTTTTTAACGTGACACCATCAATCAAGAGACTGTGGTCAGATACCTTTGTAGCCGCCTCACTAAGGAACAGACGCTGCGTGGACTACCTTTTGTCTGGCTCCTAATCTTTGACCATTCTGGCATGGGTGACCTTACTAGGAGGAATTATCATTGCTTCCGCCGGCACAGCTCTAGTGGCCCTCGGGGCGTACAAGCCCTACCTCTAGTTTTTGGGAGGGGATGAAATAGTATATATATATAAATAATGTTACCAGTTTATTTTTCTTACTTATTACTTTTTTACAAGAAACTAAGGTTGATACTAGACTGCTATAGCCAGAATACACAATATATATTTTTGCGTTATTAAGAGACCTTAAGTGATTTTCTTTGGAAAACGTGCATTTAAAGTGAAATGTAAATGAGGATTTACGAATTGATGGATTCTATTACTGTAACACTCTTGCTAAATGTGGCTAAATGTGTTTATTTGGTTAAATAAATTCAAAGTATCTGTGAAATTATCATTTCATTTTCTGTGATGAATGCTGCTGCATTTGACGAAAATTCTTTGGGAAAACGCCGTGGAAAATTACATCCTAATGGGCCTCTGAGGTGGTAACCATAAAAAGGTGGCCTCCGCTGCTTCTAATTTCCATTAGGCATACGACACATTTGTAACACTGTGAAATTGTGCATTCATTGCCTTAATTGGTCATTTTCCGTGAGTGAGCTACGGTAATTTTGGCCATAGCGCTAATATTATGCTAATCGGAAATATTCTAAACAGTAAAATGAAGTTAACTCTCCTGATACACCTTATTCTATACTAGATTAGATCCAAAATATCAAGTAATCCGGGAAATTCAGAAATGTTCACTAATTACTTAACATCGATTTTTAGCGTTTTTATTTAATATTCCGAATTTTATTATGTTCCGGAAGGTCGTCGTTGAAAATAGATTGTATTGAAAAATCTTTTCATGTTTTCCATAATGTCTCCCACGTAAGTGGTAACATAAATTACATTAACACTCACCAGTGAATTTTAATCATCAATAAATTAGCATTTTTTTGAGCCAATGAAATTTACATATACTTTATACTTATTTTTAATAAACTTATCAGACTCATCAACTGTCATACAAAAATGCTTTAGAAACGCTTGAGGTTGGTATATTACTAGAACGTTTTAAAAATGGAGATCAATTCTGCAATTAAAGTTATTGTTTAGCGACGGAGAAAACGTGTAGTCCTCCTTTCTACTCGAAGAGCCTTCCGCGGAAGCGAGCTTCGAAACAAATCAATCCACTTCAGGTTATAAATTAACCTTTCCTGAAATTGACGGCTGGCAATCCGAAATGGAGCCGAGCCGATCACAAAAGCTTTCAACTTTTGCATTCTCCATTCGGTGGTGTCCAGTAACAAAAGATAAAACACACATACACGGAAACTCCAATCGATATTCTGCACCCAACCGTCAGAGCACAGTATAAACTTGAGCGGATCGAGCATTTCTCCGGATTTTGTAAAGGTACTATTCATGTGTGCCTAATTGACGTTCTTCCTTAAATTTGGTGAAGTTTTCCAGGTCCTTTTATCCATAAAATAAAACCAGTAAAATGCAGTTTTCTAAGCGAACTTTATCCATATTACAATCAACCTTCGTCTGCTATAGTGCCAACATATGGTGAAATAATACCCTTCTCTTTGTGGTTACGAAAGGAATTTAGGCCTGCTGTTTTTATAGAGAGCTTTGACAAATGATTTCCTATTTAACCATATAAATCACAGAAGGTATTGTTAATAGTACAGTTTTCCAGGTGAGCAAATTGAAGAGTAAAAATCGCGAAAATTAAGTTAAATTTCTATTTTTATTTTCCACTCGTGGCGTAGTGAAAAGTATTGTTTCATGAAATATTTTGACTTGAATTTTATTAAATATCTGTTTGTAAGTCCCCTAAACACTTTGAATGATTTTCCAAATGCTGTTTAGGCGAGAACCTTTGTGATACATTTTTATTTGTTACTATTTACTCGCTTCAAGAGGTTGTCGTGTTCTCTCGCCACGTCTTTAAGGTGGGTTTCAAATTGCTGAGTTAGCCAAATCCGAGGGCTGTTCAAGTTTCTAACATAACCTCAAGAACCCACTATAAGAACTCATAACCGAAGATTAATAGAATGCTGTGTTTCAGTTAAAAATACGCGGGCCTTCTTTATAAATGTAATACATATTTTGGTGACTAAATGCTATGGGCACCTGTTAGGTATAGATACCACTATAGTTAGAAGCGTTTTTAATACCTAAAAGTATGCGTTTGTTGTACAAGAAGAGCGTGCCATGCGTTTTCTCCCCTTCTGTGTTTTGACAACCATATAAATTCAGTCAATTGAGTTAGGCATATGGTGATGGTGATACAGACTTGAAATAATGCTTTTGTGAATGCGACAGCTGAAAGAAGATAAAGTTGTGTGATTAACCAAGCAGGCTCAGCTACGGACGAGCTAGATTTTCCAGTGAGCAAAAGGGATCTATAGGGAAGCGCTCTCATCGTCTATGGGAAACTTTCGAAAATTAATGGAAGTTTTTACTTTCTGGAAAAGTAGTTTGTTCAAAAATGATGAGATCTTAAAGCTTTAAGTATGTTTATTTACGAGCTTAAATTAAAATGCACCTATCATGTATTAGAGCTCTAAAATTTGGGGTATAGATATTTATCTTGACCACCTCCGCTGGTGACGTCATTGAAAAATCTTTTGGGTTGATTTCTCAATTATTCCTTTTCTGGCTGGTGACCAATACTGTCACAGCATCTTTAAATTGATAATTTTGAATTCGCCGACTATCCTTGTGGCACACTCTCCTGAAAGCATTTATGTTAAGGTTTTGGGAGAGGATGATGTCATGCACTTTTGCATCGGCATTCAAAGTATGAGTGAGCAATATGAATACATAAATTTTTTCAAGTTAATTTTTTTTAGAAATACATTGAGATATGTCTAAAGTCCGAGTAGACCTAATTCTCTTTTCCGAGTTCTGTATGTATCTTTATTCCGGGACGAAATGATTTTTTTAATAGAACGACGTTTCTACAACGGTTTGTACTTTCATAACCATGGACCTTTATTGATGATGCGTGGCGGAAGTTTGAGAATGGCATTTTTTTTGCGACGTAACCTGTGTTATGTGTGACGCCATCATTCACCAAGCCGCTGAGTCAACACTTAAAGATCTGACAAAACTGCTTACTACGGCTGGGTACCTAGCGAGGTCGTTTTATTGCACCCGTTTATCCCACTGCAGCTCGAATCCGGGGTAAGTACCCCATTTCATTCCGAGGATGGAAATTCAAAGTCCGACGTAATTTCATATAATAGCTCCGGCGGCGGGATATCGTATTAGCGATGGGATGGAGCGGGTAGATGAGCCGAGAAGGTGTAGGATAGGTCGATTGGGGTTGCAGGAAAAGTGAGGTGGCACGCATTGTGAATTATTCATTACTTCTGTGCTTCTCGTAAAATTCAGCCCCTGTTAATCTCCTAAACAGAGCACCGCGCTAAGGAAAGAAAAAAATTGGGATTCTGTGCAGTAAAACCTGGGCTCAGCTCAAGACCTATAATCTAGCCCTGAATCTTCTAATCTCGGATTTGCGTTACTTGCCGCGTGAATGCATGGGAGAGATTTTTATTTCGGGTTCTCAGTATCCAATCGCTTTAACCTCCTTTAGTTTAGCCTATAAGTTCGAAGGCTTAACTTTAAAGAGGGCTGAAACTGTTCGTGACGCTGTACAGCCAGATCTTAATTATTTGCCATGTTGCATAGAAGCAGTGATCAAAATGTGTCATGGTTTAATGTGCAATGCCTGTTCAAAAATGGGTTCCACTTATTACTACTTTAACCTCAGACGTTTTTCTATTTCATCGACAGCTAGTATGCACATATAATGCCAGAATTTATAATGAGATGACATTTCGAGGCTCATTACACCGAATTACACATTTTTTAACGCTGAACTTATATTTTAGATAAATGAACTTGAATCATGAAATTTATCATAACTATTTATTCATTAGATAGGTACGATAAGTATTCATTAAAGTATCTCCTAATTATATCTATTGCATATTACGACATCCTTCAAAAATAGCTGACGTAATACTATATAACTCCGCCGAGATACAGTTTGGTTCTTTTGCGAAGCTATTTGTTTAAAAATAAAAATAGTGAACACGCAATGTAAAAAATACATTTTTTTCTTACATTTCATGTCTTCGGCATTTTTTCAACTTTTGGTTAAACAAAATTTATCAGCATATCATAGTGATCAAAGAAGAAGTTTATAAATTAATCGCTGAATATAGGATTATGGAAAATAGCTGTTCTTGCTCTTACAGGGAGATGAGTAGAGTTTTGTCAGTGAGGTGCAATTTCGTGTCTTCTTTGCAATTAAATGGTAAAATTTCATGTGTTCGTTGCCTTGCACGAAATTAGGCCAAAGTTTTACGGGGGAAAGATAAAAAATATAATTAAAACTTTGACAAAACTTGAAAACGATTTTCAAGGTTATGCAGATATTAAAAACGTTGTGCTAGAGGTAGAGGGAGAGAATAAAGCAAACATCTTCCACTCTCTCTCTTTCAAAGCTTCATCCAACGTAATATTTTGCTTTTCCTTTTAAGAAATCACTCTCTGTCCTCATTTCATCATTGTGCCTCCCCAGACTCAATTGATAGCACTACTTTTGCATTACTCTGCATTACCCAGCAAATTGAAACACTTTTTCTCTTCCACGGCAGTCAAGTTTAATCTTTCCGAATTGCATATGTTTCCCTCCCATTGCCATCACTTTGCCAACACTTCACTGCATGACCTTTTCGTCTCCCCTCACCAATCCTCGACGCAGCCTTCCGTTCTCCCCTCGCTATCACTCCCTCCGATTCTGGTTGCCTCCCTTATGTCTCCAAATGGATGGAAGAATATTCGTATCACCTTTACCTTCCGTACTTGCACAAATAGCCTTGCTTCTCTGTTGATCGGGACCATATTTGCTTAATGCGCAGCGTTATATTATTCCATAAAATTAAACTTTTTTCTCCAGTGTCATCTAGATCTTGATTTTAACTTTTGATCTTCGTCATAAAAATTGTATATGCATGTATATCAAAATTCGTGTTCAACTCCAAAAGAGTCCATCTATCCAAGTGGCTGAAACTGATTTGATCCTAGATGATGGTGCAGGATGGTGGAGAACACAAATGTTATTAATTACAAAAATTAACAAATTTTATTTTCATTCTGTTGACCATGTCACTTCTAAAAATATTTGCAAAAATGTCTCAGATTATATCTACTTCCGCCACATACATAATAAAACATTCCAGAATCTTTAAATGTTAAGATTGCGTCGGAAGTCTCCAATCCATAATGTATCAGCATCTATTTTCTACCCACTCGGCCGGCGCGAGGTTTTATTAGCCGTAGTTGTGATGTCTAAAACCATTATCTGAAAATATTTGCGAACGGGAAATTTTCGTGAAATGTAATAAGAATTTTTTTAATCTATAAAAGTTGTTGAATTATTGAAAAATTTATTGTCATGGTGATCTCGGCTACTGCGAGGTAAAAAATAGTTACTTAAGTTATTATTGATGAAATATCTTATTTTAATTTTTTCTGGGTGGTTCTTAGGTGCAAGTAATGCGAGGTTCCTTGATGGGGGTTCAAAGGTAAACATGATCTGTGTATCAAAGTCTAGACTAATTTGGGTATCTTTTTATCTGGATTTTCCTCACAATGATTGATTCCTCAATGATACAGTCCGTCATATTCTTCTTTTAATGTTTTTAAGCATATTTAATATTTTTATTCCTATATTTCAATATTTTCTGAGATCAGTGTTAGTTCCTATTCCGAAAAAGGTAAAGGCTACATCATGTGAGGGCTACAGAAGAATAAGTTTGATATCCCACGAAGCTAAAGTTGTTCTCAGGATCATCAATAAAAGGATAGAGAATAAGACAAATGATTACTTAGGGGATGATCAGTTTGGGTTTAGGAAAGGGAGAGGTACGCGTGATGCCATTGCAGTAATGAGATCACTAATCGAGAGGAATATGGAATACAATCAGGACGTTTTTGCCTGTTTTGTAGATTTCGAAAAAGCGTTTGATAGAGTGAATTGAGAAAAATTAATGCGTGTATTGCAGGAAATAGGAATAGATTGGAGGGACAGGCGGCTAATCTCGGAAGTGTTTTGGACCAACACGGTCAAAGTAGCAGGGACGTAAAGAGAAGAATTGCTCTGGGCGATATGGAGCGTAGCTATGCATGGCGGGGAAACGTGGTCACTGAAGCAGGAGGATTGACGTAGATTGGAGGATTTTTAAATGTGGGTGTGGAGAAGAATGGAGAAGGTGAAATGGACCGAAAGGAAAACAAATGAGGAAGTGCTAGGTACGGTGGGCGAGGAGAGGGGTTTGTTGAGAGAAATCCTATGGAGGCAGGAAAAATGGATGAAAGGCGTATTGAGCGGCAATGAGATGTTGAAGAATGTAATAGAGGGAAGAATTTTAGGCAAACGAGGAAAGGGCAGGAACAGGATAGGGATGTTGGACGGGATGAAAGGAGGAAGCAGGTATACTGAGGTGAGGAGAGACATGGTGTAGAGTGGGTTTTTTGATTGTGTTATGTTAAGAGTCGCAAACTATTTATTTGAAAGTTTTGTCCATCAAAAACCTACCTTAACTGGTAGATTACTTTATAATAAAATATTTCCATAATTAGTACTTCTCCGATTTATCTATTAAACTTGCTTCATATTTCATTTGGGATTCAGCCATTTTGAAATAATGTCTAATTTTTCAATTTTTTTTTAAATTATGTCCTACTTTTAAATTTCCATAGAATTCTTCAAGAAATTTTAAGTACCTACATATCAATCAATAATTTCTTTGCATTGAGTGGGCCCTTTGACATTTTTTAAGGCTTTCGAGTACCTGACGCTTTTAGTTATTTAAGTCGTCCCGCATATTCCGTAGGTATTATCCTGTCACCCTCGTTGTATCATTCATTAATGGAAAATACATTCATTTATCTCCCGTTAGATTAGTTTGCTAGAAAATATATTTTTTTCATCAAAAAGTTAAGAAAGATTCAGTCCCAAAAATATTAAAAATCAATAGACTATACCGAGGAGGTTGATGTTGTATTAGCTTGATGTAGAACACCTCATTTTATGGAAGTCGTCTGTTGAATGCTTTCTTTAGCATGCAGACAAAATATCCTGCCTGGTGAGCCATCCCTTTTCTCGAATGAAAGCAGTCATAAACAATGTCTTCCGCGTTCCCATATTCACATTTACCGTATGAATATCATAATTATTATTTTATCATTTTTTTCTTTGATGTATGAGGAATCTTAAAAACATATTCCCCCCGGGTGTTTTGATTCGTTTTCGTTCACCTGTGTTTTCCCTCGTTATTCCTTTTACTATTCCTCTGCTGCTTCCTCCCCCTATCACTCTCTCACGCCTTCTGGGCCCCTTCCCGCCTACATCAATATTTTGTATTCATCTTTTTACTTCCCTCCCTACCCTCCACCGCCGAGTAAATCGCTACCAAGTGAGCTCCCTCCTCCTTGCCCACTCCCAATTTCGCCATATCTGTCTGTGTTAGTGCACCATATATTTTGCCTTCACGTGTAGTATATCTCATTACGTCACCTTTAAAATCTCTTGACTGACTTTAATTCGGCATTATAAATATACTTTTGCTGTCCTTAGCATATAGTGTTTTATATACATATATATTATGGGTGCGTGTATATGATGAAATATGGCTTTGTCTTAAAATATGTACTCAATTGTGCTCTTCATCCTCAACTGACAAGTGGCAGTTAACCCTTCATAAAACAATCTTATCCTTCTTATCGGGGTTTAAAATTGTTTCCTTATTCCTTCCTCCTATACTCTTGTAATTCGGTTACTCATATCTCGCCTCAGATTATTCTGTCCCTATCAACATTTTCTGGTCTTCTTCTTCTTCTCCGTTTCCCACATTTCCTCTACTCCCCTTCCTCATGTTTTGGTTATTGCATAGGAAATTGGTAAAATAGATGGTTTAAGGACGTGAGGAAGAGTGAACCGGAGAAAATTTAAGGTGCTCTTTTTCACCCATTCCCCGGCGGAAAACATCGGGGAGACATTTCATTCCGTTCTCGGTACACTTTAATATACACTTCTGATGAGTTATTCAACTCACGCGGGCTCCGGTAGCGTTGCCTCCCACAACCATCCTCTTTTATCACGCTTAGCAATTTCATCAAGGGAAACACTCCCGGCTGCATCTCTCCCTTTCCGCGTCTCTTTTATTCATTTCTTCAGCACAGCGAAAACACCCACTCCTCACCCTCGGCAAGTCCTCCTGCCCACGTTTGCCTTCCTCCTTCGTTTTTTTCCTGTACACTTACCCTCCTAACATCTCCCTCCTCGCCTCATTGTCTCTTCCTTTTAAAACACTTTAATGGTCGGATAGCTGTGTTACACCTCACCTTCTTGTAGGTGTTGAGAAAGCTTTACTGCGATGAATCGTTGTACGATTGTCTTTAACCGAAAGTGCTCGAGTTTTAATTGAAGTTCCTTTCCATAAGATGTGGAGATGATAATGTGAATTGGTTCGGAGACTTGCGTTCAAAAACACCTCATGCGATTAATTTTATGATTAATGCCATTGCAAGACACGGATTATTCGGCAGGGACAAGGTGTTTATGCAAATACACCCGGCTTCTTTAAATGGGGTGGATGTAACTCATTTGTTAAGAACGCTGAGGAAGAATGACGTGAAATGAAAAAAATGGGGGGTTTAATTTGCTATCGTACTGCGTGCATTCACGGAGGTGCTTTATTTATTTTCCGTTTTCAATTCTTTAGCCTGGATGTGTACGCATGGAGAACTGCTTGACAACGAATGTTTTGATGATAAAGGCAAAAGGGGAAGGCACAAACAATGAGATTTTCAATTCTCTATAGAAAATGGAAGCTGTACATTTTGAAATGTTTTTGAATAATTGAAGTATTCATTTTCAAGTTCTGCGATGATACGAGATGACACTGATCACTCGCATTGCTATTGTTTTCAAATTTTGATGGCGGAATTTGATTGGAATATTCGATATTCTTTCCACGAATTCGTCTTGTAAAAAATATACTTGAAGGTTATTCAGAGTTTTTATCTTCAAGCCAAATGTCTTTTAGGCAATATTAAGTTATTTATCTTGAAGTATAGTGTGATGTTATTAGGGAAACATTCATTGATTCTATGATACTTATATAATATTTTATCAAGCACTATAATGATTATGGGTTCTATTTTTCTTATGTATGTGAAGGTTTTTAACATAAAAGAAACATAACAATGTTAATAGGTGAATCATAACCAATAATGCCCGATGAAATAATGCGCCTTTTAATATATAAAAAATAATACTACACCCTATTATTGTCTTTATAATTGATTGATTTAATAATTATTGCTCTTTATTTTCAGACTACACCATTTCCACCTGCGTAGTAACGTGGTATTTCCTCTCTATCTGGTGAGTACACAAATTCAGTTATAGCTTCCTTGATGAGTCACTCTCTTTGTATATATATATATATATATATATATATATATATATATATATATATACTCTGTAATTTAATTGACGTTCTTCGTGGATTTTTATACTGGGAATTCCCTTGTTGTCATTATTTATAAAATGATTGTCCCTGTCTAGTATTCTCTGTATACGAGGAATATTTTCTTCAACATTATGATTTCAAAAAGCGATGTCAATCTGAGTAATCCAATAGAGATTAAAATCGAGGAGAATTGAAGATCTTCAATTAAAATTTATACTCGAAACTAACTTAAGTTTGAAAATAATTATTTGTCGAACAACCGTAGCAAACAACAAATCTTTTCTTGATCTTAACTTGAACCTTCAGGCGGTTTTGTCACTCCGTTTATTCCTTCCCTCGAAATCCTTCCGGCTCGTTTGCACCTCGTCTCCTCTAACTAATACCCGTTGGCTCAACGTTAGCGGATGCCATTGCTTGGAAGTTCACATACTCACTTTCCTTTGCCACATAATTCTTCTGAGTTTGTCGCGTGTTGTCTTTTCTCGCTCTCAACACACATATCTCTTCCTTGCAATTAACCTCCTTACTTACAACGTCGTGGGGCTCATGTGGCATTGTTCTAAACAGTTGACACGTCAATTACTACACTCTGCACCATTTCTGAGCGTATTTTATATGAGAACCCTTACCGAATACAAAATGCGCAAATAAATCTTTAGTAAACATAGTTTGGGTATGGGGCTTGTATAAAGTGAATGTTAAGAAATAAAATAATTAGTTTGTCTACTTCACTTGGTTTTATTTCCGTTATTAGTCGCCATTGCTTCATTTCACAATGGATTTTCATTTTCCGCAGTGGCAGTTATCAAACCATGTGGTCAATTAATGGCTCTTCTCGGTCGTTCGCGATCGATAACTACCTACAAATAGGCAGGAAGTCGTCACTCCGTTGAATTAATGATGTTTTACACGTCATGGAAAATATTTGTTGCTTGTTTTCGTATATATTGCTGGGCGTAAAAAGTGTCCGGTTTCTGCATCATCCAAACAATACTCTGCACTCTCCAAGCTCTCTAGTCATTTACATTTCTGCTGCAGACCAGCAGAATTTTAAAAACATATAAATGGATAGATGGAGTTTCCAGCAATACTATTTTTGCAGATCACATCATAACGCATCTCCAACACGGCAACAGTTAGAAGTTTGATGTAAATTATTATAATATCTTGAGGGTTCATGGTTCACTCTTAGTTGGGCCATAAAGGCGCCGTTAACTTGGAAAACATGTATCATATGCGAATAAATAGCACGTGGATCATATTTTAACATTAATTTTGGACTATGTCCCTATCTCAATTAGGTTTCCCTGAGGCATCGCCTAACTTTCTCTCTCTCTCTGCATTCATTATAGAAATATTAGAAGGTAGGAGGAACATTTTTACCCCTTTGTTTACTCACTCATTGGAGTTTCAATGGTTTGTGAATAATGCATAAATAATATTACATCAAATGCACAAAATATAATTGAATGTCTTGAGCTTACATCCTCTATTATGTTCAGGTTTAGGCGTGCAACACAATTTTATTCTCAGTTCGCCTTATTGGATTGCTTTACAAAAAACTAATTTTGCTAAAGGCAAAAGCTGTGAATATAATAGAATCATTCGCAACTCTAGGTATAATATTTTCTTTTTGAAATAATTATACTTTATACATTAGTAAAAGTTTAATTTATTCCAATAAATACTTTTACAGATGAATCAACCTTAAAAGCATAACAAATCAACCGAGACGTTTCTTCCGCACTAGTGCCTTTATTGTCAGTTATGTTCAAAAAAATGGTTTTTATTAAAACCGTTAAATTCCATTCATATTCTGATTGTCGCAAAATAAAGGCATCAAAAATTTTAGTTGACTTTGCAGGAAATAGTTTTTCACGCACCAATGATTGCATGCAAGATATATTCTACACTTATTTTCAATACGACCATAAATGTGCGCATGGACATAACCCATGATCGAACCCGCGCGCTCGATCTCTTTTGAAGGAGACGGAAGACTTTTTGTTAATGCTAATTTGTTTTTTTTTCTTACTTTCTTTAGCCAAAATCTTACATGAAAATATTATTTCGTGTTGAAAATAACATTTTGGGTCCTAGTGGGTTTGACGAAGCGTTGCCTCCTTACCTCCCAACTTCAAAGGTAAGATTATGGTGATTTTCCAAGTTTACTCATTACTTTCGAAAAAAAACAAACTACCAATTTTACAAGGAATGATTGTTTCCTCTAGACTTATGAATCACTATGTGATTTGTCGCAGTAATTCCAAATTACGGAATCAATCCAAAGTAATCTGCGAAACAAATGCAAACGTCATGTTCAGCACGCTAGAGATAGCATAAAGCAAGGCGTGGTATCGGGCGAGAGTATTGAGAGAGTCAGGTTGAAAGAGACCGAGAGAGAAGAGGATACGGGGAAAGAGCGAGAGAGCTTTCCCTGCTAGGGAATGCGCGGATTTTTTAGCGTTTTTTTCCTGCGGGGACGCACTGTATCTAGTCGCATTTCCTGTTTGAATCACCCTCATAATAACATTTTCCCTCATCATCATATTTTTTGCCAATTTTCCCATTTCTCCCCATCTGACGAATTCCCTGCATTTCGGCAACGCTTCCAGCCGCTCCCTCGTCAACCCTATAATCCTCCTGCAGGGTCCCCCCACCTTTAACCATCTCCCTCAACGCATCACGTCAGAAGGAGTTCCTTTCCATACCTAATCTAGAGAACGGAGTGCAGGCACGCATCCGAAAACTTGTTCCTACCCGAAAGCGTCTCGAAAACCGTCTCCTGCTCTTTCTGGCGAATGCACCCTCCGCCCTTCACCTTCGTATCCCCTGCGAGAGATTCGCCCTCACCCTACCTCTCCTTGGCGCGCATCACATCCCCACCGCCCTCCTGAATGCCGTCAAAGTTCTCCCTCTCCGCCCCTCTTCTTCGATCCCAATCCTCCATCAAACTTCCTCACTCTCCCTGCCTGACATCTCCAGGTTCTTTCTAACGTTGGCTCCAACATTTCTCGCAAAGTACACAAGCTTTCACACCTTGGATCTCTTCACTCGTCGCATTCATCCTCCTCCTACTCTCTTTCCCTTTCTGTGCCGCCACCCCCCAATCTCCGCATCGTTCCTCTTCCATCCCAATGCACTTTCTCATTTGATTTTCCTTTCATTTATCCTCTACTCCCTCCCGTCCAAGTCTCCCTTCCACATCCTTTCGCATCCACGTCCTTACTCTGTCGTCTAAGGTGTTTGTAGCCTGGAGTCAGAAAGGGTTTTGTTTTTTTTTTGCACTTTGGGATTACTTGCAGGTATTTGGCAAGTGTGTGTTACAGTATGAGTTCCTATTTCCAAATACGTAATGAAGTCTCGTTGGTCCCGGTTTATTTTCTTTTGATGGAATGGTAGGCGTTTGTTGGGATGCATTGTATTGAATCCATCAAAGAAAATGTGGAACAATGGAAATTTTTATATGACTGAAATTTAACCGCAAATTTTTTCCCTCGGTTTGTTTTGTGAGTTCGTTGATATGAAAATCACCGTTTCCCAAATTGACGCTCGACAGTCTCATATTTGTGTTCCATTTATAGGGTATCTGTGAGGCCTTCAGGGAATTTGTTGCATTGAAACCACTCTGATTTAAATTTTAATGTTTTCATCAATTATTTGTCGATTCCAGAGTTATGAATAGTTATTTTTAAATATATATATATATATATATATATATATTTATATATATATTTGTGTGTGTGTAAAAATCGTTTAAAAACAACACATATGCAAAAGGAATTAACTAATGCTGAAATATAATTAGGAAGTAGAAGAGTGAATTTTTTGACATGTATTTATTTTTTATTATTATTTTTTTTAAGCTTAAACGCTTAAGCTATCGACTCGGTAATTACATTGATTTCATTAGTCTGATGGAGAGAGCTTTATGATTAATACTGAGCAAATTTTGCGGGCGCAGCAACATTAATCTGGTAACCAATGATCAACGATATTAGAGTAAGTCGAAATTGCAGCTTATCCTGAAATGTTTTTCATTAATATTTTTCCTCGGAAATAGAGCATGTATTTTTTATTAAACTAAACCAAAACACAATTTCTTATCAAATTATTAAAAAATCTTATACCTACTGACAATTGGCTGAGTACTTTTCTGGAATTTTCCGATGGGCGAACCTGTTCGTAAACGTGTTTCAAGACATGTCCATACCAATATTATTCAGCAATATCGAACACAGCTAGGTTCACCGTTGAGTAAAAAGGGGGAAATATTATGCAAGATTGAAATAATGAACATTTGTGTGTGTCCATTTTGAAATATTCGGAATTTAGTAAGAGGAACTATGAGAATTAATCTCTTCGGTATTAACTCAAATTTACTTCTAGATTGTCGTCGCAGACAGCCAGTTCTGAGGATTTCATCTGCCCATTGACTATTTTTTGTTGTATTCCGAAGAAAATACGATTTCATAGCTTTAATTTTCTATTAAAATTACGCGAGAGATCTCCAATACTCTACGTTCGCACCTGCATCTACGTTGGACTCTGAAAGACATCGGTTATTTTATGAGTGATGTAACTACTTTTTATTTCGCATTGGACTAGCTAATAGTAGGAAGTGTTTAAAATAAAAACAACTAGAACATGACCAAAAATTTGAATTGTCTAGTTTTCAAACAATTATATTCTGGATGATTGCGAGGGAAATCATTTAATCTCTTACCCTATCAAAAACTACCTGTGCTGCAGAATAATATGAGATGGAAAAAAATTCGACCAACATCAAGCGGAGAATAGTCTAAGCTTAGAACGCATTCATGAAGAAGAGCTAATTAATATGTTTACAGAATCTAAGGCTAAAAGCAGTGAAGCAATTCGTCAACATTTTCGGAAGATGGCGCTCTATGGTTCCGAGACTTTGAAAATTGGAAAAGTGGCCCAGCGAAGGATAGAAGCCTTTGAAACATGGTGCCGGAGGAGAATGCTGAAGATTAAATGGACAGACAAAGTAAGGAAGGAGTAAATAGAAGAGTAGAAGAGGATAGGACCATATTGAGAACTCTACGGCAAAGGAGAAATATATGGATTGGACACACATTGAGGCACAATGGATTGATTAGGAATATAATAGAAGGGAAAATAGAAGGAAAGATTCCTCTAGGAAGACTAAGAAACATGCACATAAGACAAATGAGAAGAACCTTAAACAGAGAGGGTATCAAGGATTGAGGGAATTTACGTTAAATAGAGTAAAATGGAAACCAATCATAGCATTGAAATACTGATGATGATGACCCTATCAAAAAAGTGACATTTTGAATCTGTAAATTCTATTAGGTTTTACCTCTCCATCTTATATTCCTGGCCTCCTCTAATGTGGTAGAATAGAGTTCATCGTACATTTTAATCGTCACCATAGATATCAATTTGCTTCTAATGTTTTCGTAAGTAATACAATCTTTCATTTAAATTTAAATTATGAATTGGATGTGACGGAGTCCTTGTACAATTTACTAGTGTTAGTATCTCAAACCTAGCTCCTCTTTATATTCTTCATCAAAGTCGAACTTACAAGAAACTGTCATGGAGAAACTAGCACACAAATAGGCAAAGTATTAATGGCGTAATATGGTAAAAAGAGAAAGACCTAAATGTCCATTAAATAATATACCATTCTTTTAGGAAAAAATGTAAGTCAATCAGAGGAAGAAGCGAAGATTTAGATGTAGAGTGGTTAGCCGGAAATACCATGGTATACTCGTCAAGGAGTAAAGATTGCAGGTACCCAAGAAGACGGAGCGCATGGATATTAGAGCCCGTAATGGTCCGTCTCATAAAGGGATTGAATAGGCTGGACATCGTCAGTCATTGTTCATCTTGCTACGGAGTACACCTTGACACGGGCCCGAAAATTGGCGGCTAATGAAAGCATTCAAACACAATTTCCGCTTCGTCACATTTTTTATCGACCCTGACAGGGTTTCATTTTTCATTTCAACACCCAAAAAAAGATGATAGATTGCTCTAGTACAGTTTAAACTGGAGTTTTTGTGACTTAATTAAATAAAGCCAAATCAATGCCTGATAACTCTTTCATGCAGAGAAATTAAATAAAATTGTTTATATACCTTTTTCATTCAGCGTTAGTTGAAAAAGCAGAATAGGATTTAATGATATAAATGTGTCTAATAATTTAAATTAATATAACTGATATTGGATATTTGTCATAATATACCAAACTGCCATAATATACCAAATCAAGTTGAATCATTGCAGTAATTTAGAGTTTATTTATGGATACTTCCATTACATTAACATTTCTTTTACCTGGCGACATGGACACAATTTAATATACTCTCATGGAATGTCGAACACAATGTATTTTTCCATTGTTCTTAGTTTCAACGCTCAGGCGTCATCATCAGGTACTCGACTAAGATTTGAACCTAGTAGTACCCAAATAAAGAACAGGGAAAAAAACACACTGTGTTCTTCATTCCATAAACATAAAATACCACAAATTTGAGCTAGAAACAATCAAATACATTAATATACTCTATTTGAAAAGCAAGAAAACTCTTCAAAGTCAGAAATTATCATAAGGATAACTGGAGTTTCTTGACAATATAAGAATATATCGGAATTTCTGTTGCAAGTCCCGATTTTGAACAATCATTATCGGACGTATAAAATACCCTCAAAGAAAAGACATCTCAATAGTACAGAGAAATTATAACATCACTCAATTATCAACAGAAAAGTAAAACTATGCACTTTTATGTTAACAATTTTGTAATCAGGTTTGTTTTCTATCCTCTGCCGTTATAATGTGTGCTATACCTATGCCATGTGTATTTTTATGTGAATTCCATGTACTAAATATTCCGAATACATTTATAGCATTATTATCATAAAGTTCTTAAAAGGCTACTTACTCTAAAAGAACGGATTTAATCTAAAATTCTTTAGCAGCTCACTTTTATCCTCAAACAGGGGTTGTAATAGCTTTTTTATTATGAATTATGCCTCTTGAAACTGTTAATGCATCTGGCCGTATTTTTTTGCTCATCCGCCTATCCTCATCCCTTCACTTTTTTCTCATTTTTTTTAACACTTCTGATATTATTGTTCGTTTGAATTTCCGTCCTTAATCAAAAAATTACTTGGTTTTCACTTTATCGCCACATTTTTTTGCGTTTTCCCTCACTTTCATTTATTATCGCTTATCATTTCGTGCAGGCCAGAATATCCTATCGCAGGCCACACGAACTACTTTTTCTCAAGCATCCTCACTCGAATCTCCCTCCATTCTACACTCCTTATGAATTCTCATTCCATCTCACAATCCGCTCATTCCGGAAGCATTACACTGTCTCCCCCTTTCTCTCCGCTCTCTCCCCAACCAAAATTTTTAGAGGATATGGGCTCTAGGGATAAAAAAAAGAGGCACAAAAGCTCTCATACAAAAACTACGGGGGAGGGAACGGAGTGAAGAGGATGGAAGAATGGAGGATAAGAAGGAAGGGGAAATGGAACCAGGAGATGGAGGGAGTAGAAATAAAAGAGCATCAATATGGCGAACAAAGAGGCAAACGGCTTCGTCATTTCTTTCCGCCTCCCTATCTTGGAGGTGGAGTGGACGAACTTTTTTGCATTCATCCCCTTATTACTCCAACCAACACCGCTCTTATATTTTCTCCCCAGTTCTTCCTCCCCATTACGGAGATACACTTCCTTCCCATTCGCTCCCTCCCACTTCCGTCATCTCTCCTTCTCGAGCGCTACTCTCCCTATGGGCCCCGCAAGCCATCGCCTCCCTCTTACGCTCGCCCCCCACAACTCGTCTTGCAATTCCGGCCACTTGATATCCTCTCTCCGCTGGCGCACTCCCTTGATCTCGGTCGCCTCTTCCTCCCCTCGTCAGAACTCCCCTTTCGATTGCCACCTCCGCTCTCCCGCGAGGCCTTCTTTTGACGGACTTCCCTCAGCACATACACGTCCCTATCCAGCACACTATCCTCTCGTCGATTCTTTTCCGTTCATTCCCTTTCACTACGAACTCTATACCGATATTATGGAGTCCCCTTCGGAAATCCCTATCTTTCTCTCTCCATCTCTCTTTTTCTCTAGCGATCTCTATGTCACTGCCCCCGGTGAATTTGCCTGGAATGAGATGCTCTTCCGTTATTACCTCGAATTCCTTGGGAACGGTTTTATCCATTATTAATTGTGCTCCCTGTTATTACTTCTTGATACCCCTCCCTTCCCCTTGGTTTTCACTTCTTTTTACATATCTTATTATCACTAGTTTTCCGATCCGTTCATTAACCTTGATTTTTTTCACCATCCCGCCATTTAAATTGATATTCGTTCACTGCGAGTTGGGGTAATTACTTTCTTAATTGGAACACTCAATCTCTGGGAAAGGGGTCAATTGACTGGTGGCGTTTAATTCGGATGCTGAGTGGAAAGACTTAGGTAGGTTCTCATCAAGTCTTACGACATTTTCTCTCATTCATAAATTACATTGCATGATTGGATGTAAGGATCCGTTTTTCTCTTGTTCACTTTAAGGCCTTATGTACTGAGCAACATTTTGAAATAAGTACTTTTACCAATATTTCGTCCCATAAATGTGGTGCTGGGGAACAGGATATCAAATTCGGAAAAAATAATTTACCAAAAGTTTTAGCAAAAGTTAAATGAAAACATAAATTTATCCTAAACGAATAACAGGTTTGGAATAGATAAATTGCATTCTCAACAATTAATATATTTATTTGTATAAGATGAATTTGCATTACCTCGAGAAAAATGTTTATATCAATTTTAAAATCAGATTATTAGAAGGCTATAAGATCTTTAACTGAAATCCTTTGCAGGAAGCTTCGAAAACGTCTTAGAAGGATAGTCGTTGAGTAGTTATCTGAAAATTGGACGTAGGGACTAGACTGGTGGTATTATTTATGGCAAATTTTTACGTCTACATGCAAGTATGTCATTGCAGTAATGAGATCACTAATCGAGAGGAATATAGAATACAATCAGGACGATTTTGCCTGTTTCGTAGATTTCGAAAAAGCGTTTGATAGAGTGAATTGGGAAAAATTAATGCGTGTATTGCAGAAAATAGGAATGGAGACTAATCCGCAACCTGTACATGTCTCAGACTGCTCATGTGCGAGTGGGGAACGGAGAGTCCGGATAGGCAGTGATAGGAAGAGGTGTAAGGTAGGGTTGCCCATTGTCACCGGTGCTGTTCAACGTATGTGTGGAGGAAATGATTAAAGAGGCATGGGAAGAACTGGAGGTAGGAATGAAATTCGGAGGGGAATTGGTAAAATCAGTTAGGTTTGCTGATAACCAAGCATTAGTTGCTCAGTCAGCCAAGGGGTTGCAAGCATTGTTGAATAAATTGGAGGTCCCGGCGATAAATATGGGATGAGAATCAATATTAATAAAACAAAGGTTATGCGATTTTCCAGACAGAAAATGTCTAAGTTAAATATTTAAATAGACGGGGAAAAAATAGAGCAGGTAGAGCAGTTTACATATCTCGGAAGTGTTTTGGACCAATACGGTCAAAGTGGTAGGGACGTAAGGAGCAGAATTGCGCTAGGCAAGAAGGCTTTCTCAAGGAGGAGGGAGTTGATGACTGGGACGTTGAGTAGGGATGTTAAGACAAGACTCGTAAAAACTCTGATATGCAGCGTAGCTATGTACGGCGCGGAAACGTGGTCACTGAAGCAGGAGGATAGACGTAGATTGGAGGCTTTTGAAATGTGGGTGTGGAGAAGAACGGAGAAGGTGAAATGGACCGAAAGGAAAACAAGTGAGGAAGTGCTGGAGACGGTGGGTGAGGAGAGGGGTTTGTTGAGAGAAATCCTATGGAGGCAGGAAAAATGGATTAAAGGCGTATTGAGCGGCAGTGGAATGTTGAAGAAGGTAATAGAGGGGAGAATGTTGGGCAAGCGAGGAAAGGGCAGGAACAGGATAGGGATGTTGGACGGGATGAAGGGAGGAAGGAAGTACACAGAGATGAAGAGGGACTTGATTTAGATTACGTTTCTGGATTGGGTTTTGTTTGGAGTTATAAAATGTTTATTTGACAGTTGTGTCCATCCAAAAACCTACCTTTACCGATAGATTACCTAATAATAAACAAGTATGCCTCACAAATATACCATGTAGTTTATATTACATGCTAAATTTACCCTTAGAATATGTCTTTTGCCTAAACATTTTATTGAACAGTTACTTAAATGCTGGAAACAGGAAAAAAGATTTTGAATATATAAATCGTAATAAATGAGGTTTCCTAAATAAAAGGACCCACAATTAAGAGCTTGTCTGTCACGGCTCCAAACCTTGAGCATTTTTATCTGTCCCATTCTTTAAACAGCTACTTAAAATTCAATTATTTCTCTGAAGGCTGCATATGCCTATTTTTGCTGCGTGTGCATTCATTATAAAAAATATCCTTTTTCACTCCTACTGCAAAACTCATAATTTTCAACTTTACATTACCTCAGTGCCCTTTTATCATTTGATATACTACTCTTATAATTAGATTATTAACCATCATTACCAAGTTCTCTCTTTAATATTCTTCTCCTTCAATTCTTGTAGAAGATCATTTATTGCAAGGAACAATAGGTATTTTTTGGCGATTCAACTCCTTTTAAAATGGAAGCTGAATAGGGTCATTGTTTCAGAGAAAAAACATCTCATAATGAAGGGAAGCAGACAATGCGACCGAAATTTTAAGACATTCGAGAGATAGGAAGTGCAATTGCCCAATTGCGAGTCTCATACTTGAGCTGGAAGTGTATAACCTCTGTGGGTATTCTTTCTTTTGAATGAGAATTACAAAAGCCTTGGAGGTACGAGGGCACAAGGTTCGAATTAATTCAACAGTATGACTAATTTTGTGTTCAGTAAATGCATATGGTAACTCCTTCATATTTTTTGTAAAACAGTTAAGAGTGGCAGTTAGTGAGTAATTTGTCACTTTTAAAACATCTATGTTCAGTATTCTTGAAAGTTTTAAGAAGTTTAGCGCAATATATGGAGAACTTATCTAATTAAGAAATGTTAGAACGTAAAATTCAAGTTAATTTTCGTACTACTTCACTTATAGCCTGTCTTTATAATATTAATTCTTTAATTTTTGTGCAAATGAATTAACAAAAGCCGTAATATTACATTAGTCAATTATTCTGCAGAGATAGAGTCATCAAGTTGCATTTTTTACAATATATGATAAAATATTTTTATACCTATATGATAAAAATGATTATCCATATCTTTACACCTACCTGATAACATTATATTAAAACTATTGAATTTTTAAAATATTTATGGAAATGAGATTCATTGTATCGACTGAATTTATTCATTTATAGACATGCAAGAGATAAGTCTGAGTTTTATTTCATATCTTTCTTCTATCTTGGGAAGGAGCAAAAGGATTTTTTCACATTATTACTTTCCTAAGTTGCTCATAATTGAAAACAGCTAGTTTTTCCGATTATATTTTTACCCAACCAATGTAGCTGAAGTCGGGTACAGTGTGCGAAAGTGAGTATTTTTTAAAGGGCAGCCTGTCCTCTGTTTACGTATTCATTTCAACGGTACATACAAAATCGCCAAATAACGGCGCACGTCCAAGGTCTCAATACTCCACTGCATCCATTCTTCCACGATGTCCTTTGTGAAAACATAACGAAGCTCGGCTCTTGTATGCCTTGCTCCCAAGTTGCCATTTTGCGCATGCTAGAGCATGATTTATGTCAGTTCGGATTCACGACCTAGTCTCCTCTCTGTTCTAAAGCTAACCTTATAACAAGGGAAGAAACTAGTCCCTCATGCAATGAAGCGCAATGCTATGAGACGTTGACAACGAAAATTTTTAAAGTCAAAGGCAGTGGTATTTTTTCCCGGCATAAATAATTACTTTATTTTTATGTATCATTCCGTTTTTGCATTAATCCGTACAAATTACACCTGTTAGTTTATTATTCATTGTTACAAACCCTGCTTCAATTTTTTCCAATTGATATTGCCAAACTATTCAAATATTTTGTTAAAAAAAAGAAATATATTTCTAAAGTAAAGTCAACAATTCGTATGATAAGAATGTTTTGGTGTTCATATTTTGGAACATTGAACAAAATTTAGGAAATGGAAAAGCGGATGGAAGAAGTTGTGAAGCGTGTAGACATGAAAATCTCTTCAATCAAATGAAGAAAAAGGAAGGCATGTATGACTGCATTGATTATTCTTTATCCAAAGTTAAAATATCAATAAGAGTCACTATATATAATTGGTTATTACGTGTGAAACATCTAATAAAGCCATACGTCCTTTCGGACAGTTTGTTTTGCTGCTTTAAATTACCCCACGATAAATTTACGAAGTGAATGTGTTTTCAGTGGATTTACCGCCTCTAAAATATTGATTTTAATAATCAGCTAACATATTACGAAGGGTTAGGTCACAGTTTTGTTTACTTTTGAGTTAGATATTCATTCGAGGGGAAAGAGGAGGGAATGGAGATTGGAATGGGAGGGTTAAGGGGAGCCCGTGACGCAGCTGCAGTGAATATGGATAAGGCCTTTCGCTTTGCTCGTGCGAAGTACTGAACTATATCATGTCCATAACAGACGAATAAATAGGCATCACACCGCTCTTCATAAGAGCATAAATGTTTCCAGAACTGGTGTGTTCGTTGTCAAACACAGTCGAAGCTGTTGAAAATGTAAAACCTTGATTATGCTGAACTCCACTGCGTTTTTATTGCTCCTATTTTTGGTACGCATTGATGTGCTGCTTCGTGCAAATTGATGCTCCTCACCCCCCCCCCCACCATCCTCATCAACCCTTTCCGCCCTTCCTATAGTACGGTGGCGGCCTTCTCCATCGGGACAGATTGGCGATGTGGAGGTCATGCAGGCGTAGGTAGGGGGGGGGGATGAGCATGTTGAGCGGTGCGAGGGGGTGGAGTGGGTGAAGAGGCCATTGGGTGTTTTCCATTCCTGGTCTGGGAGGCAGCAGGGAAGAGGAGGGATGTTATTTTTTCCCATGAGTGACGTGGCAACAGCAGCACTATGCGCGCTGCTTGCGCTGACCAATGGTGTTTCGGCGATTTTATGGCTGCGGGATGGGAAATCAAGGAGCAGTATATGGGGGTTAATGGTGGATTCCAGGGGAATTTGTTACGAGGGGCCATTGCGACGAGAGTTTGACTTGATTGGCGTGAGAGGGGAAGGGGGATTTGAGGTAGAACGAGCTACGGCGAGGGTGATTTTTTTTAGGAAACGATTCGCTCGAGGTAATTACGGTTACACCACTGATGATTTACCATTTTATTCACGTGGATTTCGGCAAATATGTTTTTCTTTTCTCTCATTTTCCTATCGAAGTATGCGAAACAACTTTATTTTAGATGCGTGAGCACGTGATGTTTCCAATTGGAAAAGGATAATGTATTTTACGTGTTATTCTAAGGCCATTAATTTTTTTTTACCTCATGCAATTCAATTAAAAAATTACTGTTTTTCGAACTATCGTTTGCAAGATGACAATGCCATGATGCTTTCAAATGTCTCCAGCCATGAAAAAATGCATCTGGTCATTTATCTGAATGTCTGATACGATACGAGTCATTTCCTACAATGCTCAGCTGAGCCAGTGTCACAATTAACGATGAGTTTAAATGTATGATTTTGATTATTTAAATATTTTTTCCATAGTCAGAACCGTTTTAGTTGAATTGCGCATCTAAACGTCTATTTTTTCAGAGGGAGAGCATAGATTTTATCAGAGTTGTAGTGTGCAGATGTTTGGGAGTTGGCTTAATTTGTATTGCTGTACCCCAATTTGAAATATTAAACTTAATCTCAAAGCCTTATGTTGAAATTGTTCAGTCTTTGAGTAGAAAAAAACTTTCTTTTACCTAAATGAGTGAAATACTTCCAAAACTTTTTTTTATTAGGAATGAATTAACTTTATTCCCTTAAATTATCCCAAAATAAGATATATAATTCTCCGGCGTCATCTTAATTAGCTCGCGGCACCGAATAATTTGTCTAATTATGGAATAAATTGACTTACTCGTCATCATTATTCTCATTTGGGAGTGCTGCGATCAAGGCTTTACTCGCATAATGAGAACCGGACTTAATGGCACCGTAGAGGTACTATAAGATGAAAGGGCTATTCGGATTGGATTGAAAACGTAGGGTTTCGAGGAAAATTGGTGGTGGTTTTTTTTGGAGTTGGGGGAGAATGGAGAGGTTTCGGTTGCCGTGGGGACGCTCGGCCTGGCGCCGCGTTGTCGGCGGACGCAAAACGAGGGAGTAATTGCAGTGATCGAGGGCGTCGCGGTGGAATGGTTGGAAAGAAAGCGAAAGGGGGAAAGGGTAAAATGGGGAGAGGGGGGAGAAGAATGGAAAGGAAAAAAGGGAGATGATAATGAACTCCAGAAGAGAATGGATCGAAGAAAAATGAGAATGGGATTTGGCAATGAAAAGCGTGATAATGGAATAAAGGGCGAAAAGAATGAAGATTAAAGAGGCAAGGGAGAGAAGAGAGATAACTAATTGAGAAGGTTAAAATAAGAACAACAAAATTCAGACATAAGTGGGGCGTTATGAGGTTCGAAAATATTGACTAAATATTGAGTCTGGAATTTTTTTAAAGAGAAACGAGATGGCGTGATTGTTGTTAGGCGTTAGATCAGAGAGAAAAAAAGCCCATATCGCTGTTGAATAATTTCAGTTGAATACTGATCATAGATGAAAAAGACTGTTATTTTCAAGAATGAGTTCGTTAGTTCACTGAATTTCATCATTTTTTGAAGAACACTCAGTCCCCCTTTTTGAAATACTTTAGCGTTACAGCGCAAAAATACCTTGGAGTTACTTAATGATCGAGTAAAATTTAAATAAATCAAGTGCTTATGCTTTAATAATTTTGCCATTATTTTGAAAACTATTTTATAAATACCAAAAAGATCCAGTTACTTTTTTCACCGAAAACACTTATCTAAAAATGAAATGCTCATTTCATATATAAAAATACCCGAAAAACGTACGAAAATTTAAGAAAAATGGAGAAATGTGGGGTTGACCAAGAGACTTACATTTAATTCCGTTAGAACTCTTATTCATAAAGGATGCGAGCAAGTACTACCATGCACTGCCACATATAGAAAACAATGCCGTAGCATTCACAGCCAAATACCTATTGCTCAAGAATACTCTTAGAATTTGAGAGAACAATACCGAGCCGTTGAAAGGATACTTAATAATGTCGCGCGATGCAAAAATCGTGAATGTTCAAATTGAAACTAAAGCACGAGCGGAAGTAGAGGGAGAACGAGAGGGAAAGAGGAGTGGTAATTGCTCAGAAACCATTTGTAAAACACGGCACGAATCGAAGGCAAGAGTGGAGTGGAGGCGTAAATGGCGGAGAGGGGAGGAAAATTGTAGATGTTGGGGTGAAGGGTCTCGGGCGGGGAGGAAGAGGACATGGAAAGGGACGGGGTGCAGGCGAAAGGGATGTCCGGTGAAAAGGAGGACGGGAGAAAGGTAGAAAAATACATTCGACGTTGGGGAAAAGAGGGTAAATTAATGCGGGGAAATTGAGCGGAGAGAGTGGGGGCAAACGTGTAGATGATGAGGAGTGGGAGAGGAGGAACGGGTGAGTACGGAGGCTCCGCTATTATGCCTCCGTGCGGGAAAGTGGTGCCCCCTCTGTTTGGCGCCGGTGGTGGTCAGGTGTTGGCAGATAATAGACACCCTGTGGTTTTCGCGGGGCTATTTCCCCATCCCTCCAACCTCTCCAACTACTCCTCCTCCTCCTCCACCTTCTCCCTCCACCCCTCCCCAAATCTCGCGCTTCACCCCCTTCTTTCCCCCCATGTTCCCAATGCTGAGCCAAAGCCCCTCCCACTCGTCCACGAACTTCTCCGTAGCCATTACAGTACGGGGTAGGCGGTGACGGCGAGGGGGCGAGCGCGAGTGGGCGGAGAGTGGGTTGAAAATGCCGATACTACCCCCGAATGGAACCCACGCAGAACATAAAATCCGTCGCCGCTCTTCGCGCTTGATTATGTGCGTAATGTATCACAAAAATTATGGCGGTGGCGGCGGAGAGGGCTCTCCACCAGTGACATGACAGGGTAGGTTTTCAGAAACAAATGTGATAAATACTCGCGGTCATTTATATAGCCGTCATACGCACGTCCCCACTTCTCTGGTGCACGCTATAATAGCTCGTGGAGACACGAGGGCACGCACTCGCCACGGGAACACAAGCATCCTATTTTATTTCCCCGCCGAGGCTGAACACTGAGGAAGGCGTATGGGCAAGTGCGTATGTACGTGCGTGCGTGAGCGAATTCGCGGGTGGCTGGGAACGTACGTGGGAGGGGGCGGGAGGGCGGTAGGGAGCTGCACGGCGAATTCATTTACGGAGGCTTTTGATCGTTGGAGCGAAAGAGTGCGGCGTGTGTTTATTTGTTGTATTATTTTATATTTTTTTGTGGAAAACGGAACATTTTGGAGGAATAAAAAATGAAATAATTTTCTCTCGTCGGCAGCGCTCTTTGATTCGGCAGTGAGCGAGAGTTTGCATATCGCGCGGGTTGGAGAAGTGGGAGGACTGCGTTTTGTCTGTGCATGTGTGTGTGTGTGTGTGTGGTGTTGGCGTTGAGCTGTGGAGTGTTCAGTTTGAATTCTCATTTTTTATTCAAGGGAAATGTATCGCCGGGGAAAAGCTTACTCCTGGGATAGGATGGAGTTTAGTGATAGAGAATAAGGAATAGGCTGCGGAAAGGCAAGGTTAAAGGAGGATTGGTTAATCGGGAATTTCGTTACTCCGCGTCCGCTGAGGATTTTATGGTTTGCATTCTCTCCATGCGTCATTCGTGCTCTCATTGCGCATTTCATGAGATTCGGTGCAATATAAAAGCGTGATGGCGTGGCGTGAAGAAGTACTACCAAGGAATGTAGTTCAAGTGTCTTCACTTACGTGCACATTCAGATACTCATTTTATGTTTATTAGGCATTACATTGGAGGCTCTAGGAGGTCGTCGTAAATATTGCTTGATGACATTCAAATTATTATAAAACTCATATTTAAAAAAAAAGCGTGTAGTTTGTGATCGTATCCTTTAAGTCGTGGTATTAACATATTTATCCTTGTTTGCTCTAAAATATTCATGGCGAGAATAAACTCAATGGACTTCTACATTTATAATTTAATTGTCATTTATTTATGAAGCGTGGGAGTGTGGTCACTCCTGGCCTTTGTGGTGGTTGATTTTCTTCCGCTCACGTCAGTCCGAAGGTTAAGCGTTTGAATCAGGGCGATGTGGGTAACAGCTTTGCTTGTTATATTTAGAGGATGGTATTCCGTGCTCGTCAATGTTGATAGTTAGTGCTCAAACGTTTTAAATTTTGAGTTGTTTTTTTGAGTTGGAGCACGTTAAATGAAACATTACTTTTATTGTTTATTGAGTCAGATTGATGCCATTGGCAGTTGCAAGTGGTATTAGATTAGTTCTAATCCATCAGTAAGTACTTTTCTGGAATATGATACAACATAGATTGGGTATCCAAGTGTGGAATTATGTATGACCTAGCCATTATCTAACGTATTAATTTTTTTAATTCCATAGATTCCCAAAGACTATTCTCAATGATTTATGGCGTTAGAAAATTGAAACTAGAGCGCATAAATTGAATTCCAAATAATGATAGTGTCAAAAAATCAGGAAAAAAACTATCTTGAAGGAAAAAAAAGAGAAAAAAATACATGGAGACAAGAAATACATAATGGAAGATGGACAGAAACAGAGAGAAAGAGGAAATAACGAGGAGCTAATGATAAGATAACAGGGCGCTTGATGAATGGTTGGGCCACGCCGCGCTAATGAGCACGGGTTGAAATGAAAAAAATTATCCCCCTGGCCCCATTGCGAGCCATTGAGGTGGGAGTGTTTTAGTCGAATAAAGAGTTAGGGAGCCTTTGCCTCTCCCTTTCCCAACGTTGACGACAGATATTCGCGCTCCCTGTGCTCTCGTGATTTCATTTATGTGAACTTTGCTGGCATGTCGGCGTCGCACGCGTGTTGATACATGATGGTCGTTAGGAGAATTGTTCAAGAACAAATGCATCATTTTTCTGGCGACTTAAATGCTATCGAATTGACTTTTTACAAATTTACTATTATTTCCGCGCATAATTTTAGTCAGATGTTTACAGTAAGAGGGCATGTGACAAAGACTCAAAATGTACCGGACGATGGGGTTAAAAAGTATGAATTAGATTTATTCCGCTACATGATGCTTCAAAATAAATCCCTATAATGAAACAGAACAATGATTAACAGAACATGTAACGCGTGGGAATTTCCGGATGTAACCGGGCAATTTTACTTGGAATATTTTGCGCTGCAGAATGATTTACGTGGGATTATTTTATCAAGAACAACGGCAAACAAATGCGATGTATAAACAAAAATGCAAGTAGAGTCTGTTTTATTTATCTCATAACAGTTTTTTTCCTATTTGAATCATGAAAATTCACAATGAAATTGTAAGCTTCGTGGGTTTATTATTTACTAACCGCTGCAAGGCCTAATCTAGGATGTTCCTATGTACATGTATATCTTGCTTTCCTTTTTTTTATTCAACAAAATACAATGTTTTGCCTTTCTTTAAGCTTAAGCGTAATTATATTGATGCTATTTTTAGCAAAAGGTGATTCGGAATTGGCACATTAAAAATCATTTTGATTCGAATTTCCAGCTCCAAAGAATCCAACCAATCCATATATTCACTATTTTGGTAGAGTAGACCGCCAATTTATGAACGATACTTTATATATATATATATATCAAAATCTGGGGGAAGAGGGAACCTTCTTGAAGTTGATTCTTTCCCTAGATAAAGGTGGTTTGGCCACCAAAAATTCAGATTACGTCTGAATTTCATTTATGTTTGTTTTTGCTTGCAAACGCTATCTCGTTTCTCCTTCATATTTATTGTTCACATCTGCGAAACTTTCCTTCGATAAATATATATATATATATATTTATATATAGATTCTCAGGACATGTTAATAAAATTATTTTTGAGGGCATAACGCAAGAAATGTTTGAAAATATTAATCGTATAGTCTTTACTTTCACAAATCTTGCTATGATTGACGGTAAATTTTATCAATGGCTGATATTTTATTTCATTTTCATGCATATAATTTAATAAAAATGATTGTACGTTGTAATTATATAAAAAAACCTATCGCAGGTCATGCGAGCTACTTTTTCATAAGCTTCCTCATTCAAAATTGCATGCAACTTATCAAATTTTATTCCATGTTACGATCCGCTCATTCCCCTATAAAAAATTTTTACACGTCATGTAATGAAATTGCTAATCTAAATAATTGGAATATTTTCTTCCATTATCGTCTTTATTCCCTATCACAGTACATTTTGCCCTTTGTAGTATAGGAGATTACATCCCCCGTTTTGGTTAAACAATTTGCCTACGTCACCAACATACAAACAAACGTGCTGTTTGGTCATTCTAAGTGGATTAACCCGGGCGATGTTGTTATCTCGATCCTTCGTGGTTTGCACCGTGTCCTGCCCCTGGAATGACAGCGCCTCCAGCAAGGGTTTCAAACTTGTGTTTATAAGTAGACATTCTGTTGTTTAGGCGGTATTGATTACATATATTACGTTATTACTGTTGGCTATGAAAAGTTTTCGTTGTGAAGAACGCTTTTGGTGATGTGAATAAAGAAGTTATACGTACCTATATACTTGTATTGTAGCTAGACTCCCATATTTACGTTTTTATTTCATTTAATACTATGAACGATATAACATTGCATTTGAAAAATATTCCTCTAACGCTGTTAGTTAAAGTTTTATTGTTAAAAATAAAATAGATGTATGAATACTCCATTCGATAAATATAGCCTGTCGTTGAGGCAGCTGTAATCACGGCCTGTTTTCCGGTGTCTAACTTTCCTGCACCTATCTTCTCACGACAGACCATAAATTTCTTTCATCTACAGCGTTCTCAATCCTTACAGAAAAAATTCAGCTCTATATCCGTGAGGTTCTTGATCCTTTGATCATTTACTTGCGTCGCAATTTTTTCGTAATCCTATCCAACAACAACAACTCGCCCTTCAAAGGCTCGATTTCACCCTCCAGCTCGTGACCTTTCCTATCTCTCCGTATCTCTCCCCTCTTCCTTTCCGTTCGTCCGTCTCTCCCTCAACCCCCCCTCTCTTTCTCCTTCACTCCTCTATCCAATTCCGTGTTTATTTTCAATATCTCGCCAAGTAGGCAAAGGGGGGAGGAGAGGGGGAGCCAGACAGAATGGTCGTTGAGTTCGCGTGTTCCGGAGAATGAGAATGGGCAGACGGGAAAGAGAGGGGGAGTGGGAGAATGGGTGCGAGGAAGAAGGTGTTGTTGGAGGTGGGGGGGTGAGGATGGGTTGGGGTTTAGGCTCGAAAGGCGCTGGGGTGAGAGGTTGAAGGAGGAGAAGGGAAGTGAGAGGGAACAAATTGGCAAGGGAAGGCAAAAAGGAGAGATCGAAACAAGTGATTGCGTAGGGGGCACAAGAGGCGGAGGGAGTTACGCCAGTCATGGTCTGAGGGCAGGAAGCAGCCCGGGGGCGGGGAGGGGTTAGGAGGGAAGGAGAGGGAACTGGAGATGAGGAGGGGGTTGGGGTGGCAGAGGGGGTATAGGACTGAGTGAGGCGAGGGCGTCAAGGCGGAAGTTCGCGTGGAGAGAGGATACTGCCGGATGAGGATGGCAGAGGAGATCGAAGAGCTCGGAGTGGGGGCGTGGGAGGGGATTGAGGAAGAGATTTGGTTTGAGATAAGTAGAAATGTTTACATTATTTGAAAATAACACATCCGTAGTAACAGCGTCCTACCGAAACGGATATTTCCTACTTATCGTAACCACATCCTGTTAACCACTATAAACCTTGCCGGGGTTCCACTACTACTACTTCTCCCGCAAATGAAAGAATGTTTATCGGAGTACTCCTTTTGTCTATATTTAATTTTGCGAGAATATTCCTCCCTGGAAGAGTCGTATGGTCTACCATCATTATGATGACATGCACACGATCTCGACGGCTACTTATTTATAGACTAAACTCGAAACTACTGCTGTGTCAGTGGTGTCAAAGAAGCACGAACCCCAGGATACAATGGCGGAAGGCATTCTTTGAAGAAGAAATCCTCTTGAAGAAACGTCTCAACGGAAGATTCTTTCATGTTTATGAGTACTCATATGGGCCTAAGAATATGAAGAACAGAACAAGAAGCCTGAAGAGCAGAGCAATTTGCAGGCGACAATAATTAGGAAGCTACTTCTGAGCATAATTATTCCCCGGTTTTGATATCATAATTCTTTGAAAATAGTGTTTTCTCTGTTCAAAGTTTTATCAAATTTCTAATACCCAAAAGGCTGATTAATTTTATAACAGTCCGGTTTTCATCGAAATGTGGCTATTGCTGGCAAAAATCCTCCACATGCTAGCATAGCATATCATTCAGGAATCATAATTCATTAATGATTGAATTAATGAATTATGATTTTTGAACGAATGTGTCCACTGTCTTCCGGGAGACACCTGAAAGAAATTGTATTGTTCATAAAACTCACTTTGCCTATTGAAGTGCTCTCGTCTTTTGGAGCCTTTGGTCTCGTACTTATTGGCGTAAATTTATACCTGTCTGACCTGAAGGAGGTCTCGGAGTAGGCCAAAATCTTAAACAATCTACAATGTCAGTGCCCTTTTACGTGTTATCTTTTTTATTCTGTGTTCTATTGCGCCGTTCAAATGTCCAAACGTTCACACCATGAAAACTAACATTTATTTTAAAACATCTATGCAGTCATAGATCCAGATTAAAGAAGGAAAGCTGGGGAGGGGGAATGGATCGTTTTCGCAGCAGAGCGAGACAAAGAAGGCCCAAAGAGCCTCCTGAAGGGTGAAAGGACACGTGAAAAGAGTGACGGAAAAGAAGAGTGAGGAATGGAAGAAAGGGGGCGGGGGAGGGGTGGCGAAGGGGAGTGATGCGAAATGGGAGGAGGAACACGGGTAGCGGAAGTATTTCAAAAGTGTGTTACGAGCGACCTAGCAAACTCAATTTCCAACGCACGACGAAATCAGGATCCCATCCCATCCATCCTTCCCTCGCCATCCCACCCCCAGTCGCTCACTCTCGACTCCTCAAAAACTCTTCATCTCACTCTTTCTTTCCAGTTGCCAATTCGTCTCTTTCTCCTTCGATCCATGCCCCTCTCTTTTTCCCCATCCCTTCCCATATCTTCTTTCCCCATTCACAGATGAGTGATTTTACGTTTCAATACTTCTACTCTCGCATATTCTTCCATATCCTATTTATTCCTGTTTGGTTCGTCCTTCAGTTTCCATCGTCATGTGTAACTCAATCAGACATATTCTCTTTCACATTCTTTGCCATAACCAGTCCTCTTTTATCGTTCTGTTTCTTATCTTCATTTCCAATTTGTGCGACAGAGGAGACACTCTCTTCTAAACATCACCCCGAAAATAAAAAGAGTTGTCATTCTATCCTAATTAAATTCACTCTTTTATCTCTCTTTGTGAGCAAAACTTAAGGAGACAGGATAACGACATGACTGAGATGATAACTTCCCGATTAAATTTTGTGATTCGAAGTTTAATATTTGTGACAGAAATCTAGTGAAGTATAATCATTTAATTCATAGAATAATAGTTTTATTGATTTCTTAATATTGGAATTAGCTTACTTGTGTAACTCCAATTGCACTAATTATTCATCAAATAAATTTTTGCCGCTTTATTTCAGTTTCGGTTACCGATTTTATAAATTATATTTGTTCTTTCGTTATTCTTCGAAATCTATGAGAAAATTGCAATTGACTCATGACAGTATTTTTTTAACGTTTTAATCTAATTTTTGTTCTTGAATTTTGTTTCGCTTAGGAAATCCTTTCGTAATTTAGTATTCCTGCAAAACTCTGTTTAAGTAGACGATACATAGAAGTATGGCTCTACAGTTCTAAGTCACATATTTGTGTCTGACAATACTTTATAATTAGGTATAACCACTATAAAGATTAGTGTTGAAATTATCAAAATTCAAACGAATTAAGTAAAAACCTACATGCTTTCTCATATAGAAAACAACTTTTGTGCAATCCTTTCAGTCAATTTTCTTGTATTCGTATTTCCTTTGGCACTGCCTTTTTTACGCCGTGACAGCTTATTTTTCTAAGCTCTGCTGGGTAATGTGTGACGAACTGATAGAAGGAAAAAATCAACTTTTATCCAAAGATACTTTAGTAAAGTGGAGCAAATTTTCTCATTTTTTGGTATTTTTTAAGAATCCAAGACTACTAAAAAACGCTTACTTAAACCGCTTAACTATTGACGTGGAACAGTGGATAGGAAACGAGAAACGATGATTAAAGGAAGTTCAGCGGTAACGATCTGTTGGGCTGAATTCAGGCTTGCAGGAAATGATGATTCATGTCTCGTACCGAATATTTTTTGTCATCTTTAAATAATTCCCATACGCAAATCTGTGCCCAAGATCAACAACTGGCCGCGTAATGAATCCATTATCTTTAACGTTTTTACCACATGTAACATACCATAATGCTATACCTATTGTGATATTGCTGTCACATATCCCATTTGTACCACAAAATCTTTTTGATTGTTCGTACTTAATTGCAATAACATATATGAAAAACATTAGCACCGTAACCAACCCGAAGGTCGGTTTAGTACGTGATGGTAGAATTCACCCCGTACTAAGCCCGACGGCGCGTGAAATTCACACATCTGGGTAGGGGTGCCAGTTCCTTTCCCTGTGCCGGTTATGGTTTCCCAGGAAGATCTGGTACCTGAAAAATCACATACCTTGGGTGGAGCTGCAGGAGCCCTGAGAGAATTGCCCGGGAATCGAGTCCGGGCCCTCCGGTCAGTAGTCCGACGCTCTGTATCCCATGGACTACCACGACCCACAATTACAATGCATTTAATATTTCCAAGTTATACGAGTATATCACTTCACGGTAATCAAATGAGTGCTCATTACTCCGAGGTTATCATTATTTTTTTCATTCCATTTCAGCAATCATTTAATATTGATAAAGTATTACTTTTAATAGAATTTGAGTTTACACCTAACTATAGTGATACGTTGTAATTTGTTATACAATGAATAAGTTATCTTGTATATTTTTCTCGTTAAAAGGTTACACATATACGATCTTGAGAGTTAATTGGCAAGAAAATCTCCCATAGGTTTTAATATTTGGTTTTGGCATGTGAATAGCTAAATTACACTAGAACTCTCCAGGTCAAGGCAATTCACCATCAAAAATGTCATATCAAGAAGATAGAGATTATTTATTCATATCATTTTCCAACTTCTAGTCCTTTTGAAAAGGTTTCTTGCCAGCGGCTACGCCCCATTGCATTGCATTATATCCTTTTCGTGGCCAAATATAACCGCACTGTCATTACCTTGTATGCACATACTGTATTTTAAGTTGGCTTCCATTCATAAAAAAAATGTATATGTCGCCCGTGCTGAGATCCTTGGACCAAAGCCATCCCTCACTACTCACACGATCGTGGTGCATACAGCAGTATACAATCAGCCACACAATTTGGAGAATTAGCGCAAAAAAATGTGGCTCTCCAGTATTTTCTTGAAACGTGGCTTACTAATCGGGGTCTGCTGCACTCGTTCTGTTTTTGGCGGCCGAACTCTTTCCGTTCCGCACTCTGGAGCAATTTGAAGGGACGGGAAAAAATTCATGGGGATGGCCGAATTCTGTCGATGCGCCTCCCCTCGCCTCGCCCTCATCACCCGAACTATTCATCCGTGATTCTCCTCCTGTCAAACTAATCCCCTAGCTTGCCCAATGACCGGGGAAATGTGGGGACGGATGGTCAACGGGGCGATTAGCGGAAGAGAAAATATCCGATGGGAACTGGGTTGAGTTCGATTTGCCCATTAGGACATGGTGACATTATATATCTCCTCGCCTCCGGCGTAAATTTCAAAAAGAATTGAGTCAAAAAGTAAATAATTTTGGAAGGTTATAGCAGAAACTAATGACTTTTACCATAACCTCAGTTTACTTTTTTTGAAGTAGCGTTAGGACACATTGACTATACCATAATATAAGTACAATTGGACTATGCTATCTTATAGCTGTTCATTTACTATGTGACATTTATTTTTAAAAATTTTTCATTATTGTTCTACTCTAACCTTTCATTTTTCTTAATGAATATGATATGTATTGCCTATCAGCTAATTAAAAAACCTTTGGGCCGTTTTTGGCTGCTTTGTTAAATAAATAAATAAGAATTTTTACATAATGATCTAATCAGTGTTAGGTATTTCATTTACATAGGTATAACATGGTGCCATAGATATTTCTGAACGCTAAATACTGGGTGCGGCAATATAATTTTTTTTTAAAGCGTTTTGTGTTTAAAAAAAGGAATTTATGTTGCCGCACCCTGTATTCATATTTCAATTTAAAGATTTGAAACACAACTACTATATAAGACACTGGACTGAGGACATTTAATACAGAATATAATAATTATCGTCTGCATCCAAACCGAAGTTCAATTTCGTTGTATAAAAATATTTATCACGATAATTATCATATTTTTATCAAAGTCAATGGCTTCAATTCTTAACATACATAACTTTCACTAAGCTTTTTTATTGTTTGACTGAATTAATTCACTGAAAATATGATTTTGGAGATCAAGCGTAGAAACGATAGATTTAAGGTGTCATTTTTCTTACGAAAGATAAAGGAATAGAATAACTGCGAGAAACCGCACCAGTGAAACTGTATTTTTCATTTTCAGTAGCCTAATATTTTTCATTATTTTGTCTACGCTAGTTTTCTTTCTTTCTCGTTTCTTGCAACTCCACTCGTAAGCCTAGAGAAGTATGTCTCTTTTTGATACCGCAATGCATTCACTCGTAATAACCATAATTTACATTATTTGAATTATTTTACACAGTTGGTGAAGCTAAAAATTAAGGGAAATTTAATTTTTGCTACTTAACTGGCGTTTAATCATCTCCTGCCACATCCCCTAGCAGTAGCATATAGGGAAGCACACTGATATAGATGATAAATGAATCTATTCACGATAGATGCTCCTCTATTTACATTGCAGAAATATCGAGACTCATTCGCACGTTAATCGATAATCTAGTTATAATTATACCGTTTTAATAAATATTCGCCATTTTTTACGACGTAGATTTTTGATGTCACACAGTAGAATAAAAGTTCCATGACAGCCTTCTCCACTAATCACTCCACAAGCCTATACGATATTTTTTCTTTCTCTCTCTGCTGATCGTCCAGAATATTCGCCATGGGCATTCCCAGAACACATATGTACATACAAGTACTAGGTTCTGCTCCGTAATTCTCCGAGACCTACCACGCATATAACATGCAAACGGCGAGAGCTGCCAACTTTGAACTTATGCGGCTTGGTGACGTGCCTCAAGAGTTTATGCCCCATTCCGTTTGGCCCCTTGTCGGTTGAGTGGTGTTTAATGTGGGTTAATATGTACTCCATTGCGACACGCGAGGGGAATGACGACGCCGCTGTTCCCCCATTTATTTACGCCCACTTCGTTGCCGCTCAAAACTTCCATCCTTGTCTCCTCCGACGAGCTCTAAAGCCTTCACTGCACCCATCCACCAATCCACGTTGCCACCTTTCCGTTCTAGTTTGCGGGGTGGCCATGAAAGGTGTCACGCATTAGTCTATCTGGTCGTCTGGCAGGGGAGAGGGGCGCTTCGCAAATTCCGCGTGTCCCCCTGGTATGCGTTTCGCGCTCGTATTTTCATTCGGAAACACGCCGAAGGAATGTGCGCATGATAATAATGCTCGGTGATGAAGCTAGTAGTGACGGTTTTGAAATTTTGGTAAGAAAGCATGCAAATCATGACAGAAATACTCTGCATATGCCATCACGTCTTCGGTATTCTTCCGGAAAATGTCTATCGTTATTGTTCAATTCCTTAACGACTCAGGAATGAACGTATTAAAATTCCAATCATGTAAATTCTGTTCATGGAATAAATTGAAGTTTTGATTGTCGATTTTTAACTCATTTTGTGAAATGATGCAGAAGGGCAGAGTGAATACACACATTAAATAACCTTGCAAGAACCTTAACTCAAAACGATATTTCAAATCAAGGAAAACTCTTTTTGATTGAACCACATAAATAATTGAATTATATTTTTCATTTCCAATTTTGTTCCATAATTTTTCGTTGTAGTCAATTATTTTTTTTTAATTTTTCGTCTAATTAGAACTTTCATTACAATCACTACGTATTTTATTCGACATGAAAGAACGAATTTACATCTCAGGATGGGTTATTGACAAAATACTGACTACTTGGTAAATGAAAAGTACCTTTTGAGATAGTGTAACTTATAATTGACATTCAGTGACAACTTTATCGAACTGCTAGTATTATATATACACAAGGTCTGTCCTAAAAGTAGTCGTATTTGCTTTTTCCCTAATAAACGGATGGACGGTCGGCGGTTTCTCTAGTTGGATTCGAGGAAAATGAGACTCAGGAAAGACCGGGCCGGGGAAATTAGCTCCCAGCCTTTGCGGAGTACGAATCATTCGTTTGCGATACCTTTATAACGTGACCTCGTTAAGCTCCGTCAAGAACCAGTTTTTGGAAGAGCGCTACGCCTCAAATGTTACGTGAACTGGGAAAAACCGATAATGAAGCGTATGATATGCTCTAAGCAGCTTAGAATGATAAAACCATGGTCAGATCGGGTATTTTTGAGCGTCAGAAGTAGTTTCTGGAGGCTGGAGCAAATTTTAAAGACGCCGAACGTTCAGGACGCCCTGGACCTTAAGAAGTGACAAAAAACTTGTAAGAGTGAAGGGTTGGGGGACTGGTTGGTGTGCCAGTCAGAGCTTTGGCGTTTTGTTTAGGGTCGTATTCAAAAACCCAGGTTTCATCACCAGTGATGGCGTTGTCCAAATAACTAGGTTCATTTTCAATACATTGCAAAAATTCACTTGGAATTTCCGCCTGGTTGGTATTTCGTGACACGGTCGGCGTGTAGAGGTTTGCAATAACTGACGTCCTGCAGCTTTTACAGGTTGGACCACTGAGACCAGTTTTGCGGAAAGCTTAATCCCACTCCAACTAATAGGAGAGGAAATGTAATTCCATTACTTTTTGAATGCACCCTGTATATATGCATATACATATAATTTGACAAAAAATGAAATAAGCCCTAAAAGAAGAAATGAAACCCAAATTTCGATTCATATTTTCAAAAATTTTTAAATATATAGTATACAGATATTGAATACTTTTAAAAAACCTTATACCCCTTTCTGGACCTTAAGAATATCAACATTGCGAATTTCCAGTAAACTAAGTGAAACGGCTAAAACTTGCCACTTTTAGGTGGTAAGTGAACTCTGTAGGAGTAAGTTCAGATTGAAGAATTAAAAAGCAATTGATTGCACAATTTTATAAGGGAAGTTTACTCGTATGTTAAAGGATATTCACCATCTTTATGATTTATAGCATAATACTTTACCAAAGGTTTTTTTTTATACTTGGTAGTTATTTTTCGTATAATCGTTTAAGTAAAAAAATAGGAAATGATTAACATTTTAAAACTGGATTGTACCAAATAAAGTTCAGTGTATTGCGGAAAAGTATGAAATATTTTGTTTTTTTTTTCATCACACTTTTCACCAAATTATCGATTTGGAACTAAAATTTAGTATTGAACTAAATTTATCGAATAAAACTTTTTCGACTACTGTCTCATTTTATCTAAATAGTAGCTAAAACAGCGGCAGCACGGAAGAAAGATATTTTATATCGTCAGTTTCAATGCGCTGCGGTTTATGAACTTATAGTTAAGTAATACGGTGTCTACATATCACATCTACTCAAAAATACCCTTAGATATTTGCAGAAGTGCTGGTTTTCAAGTAATTTTCTTCCGAATCCCTCGTCTTCAATTTCGCCATCATTCCATCTCCGGGACTCCCGCGCTCCAATCCAGTCTCTTGCCCCCTAGTCTCCGTTTGGGTATGGGAAGGGGGTGGATGATTGGATTTGTGGAATGGTCTCCTCCTCTTCACTCTCCTTCCCTTCTCTTCCCCCGAAAGCAAAGAACAAATCCATGGTCCACTTGTTTTTCGGGTCACGAGTATCCCTCCTCCCTCTAATACTCCTGTCCTTGCATCACCCATTCTCCTCTCGTCTTCAACTTTAAAAGAAAAAACTCCTCCCCCCTCAAGTTCCTCAACATTTCGACGCATAATCGCGCTTATTATAAGTGCTAGCCGACTTCCACACCCTCCTTTATCCATATTTTTGCTTTTTATTCTCTCGTGTGTAACCGAATTATCTAAAGTAATGGGCATATCCTCCGATGAGGGAAAGATTCATCTTGGGACTTACACTAAAAAATTAAATTTCTGGTTTTTCCTGTGTCCCTATCGCAATTTGCTACGATTATGTTAATTTTTGGCATATTTTCTGCTGAAAGTTTAATAAGTATTTTTAAGAAAGTAGTTTTAGTAAAGTATTGTTTTAAACGTTTTCACTAGTATAAGTGTGATAGCTATTCGTGCTTGAAATTGTTTATTATATCATCGTAAAATCTAATCGTATAAAGTAAATAAGTGAGTAAAGGGGCGAATAGTGAGTATAAATTTCATGTAAGCACTTAAATAATTATAATAATTCAAGTTCATTAGTTTAAGGTCAACAAATGGCATCATTGGAAGAAGCATTTATTCTTTATTTTGTATTCATTGTTACAAATTTTCTTTTCGTGATATTATTTGTAATTTACACAAATGTTCACATGAGCTGAGTTGATTTGTAGCAAGCAACAAAACAGTAGACTAAATATTTTCATAGATACCACATGTCGACGTCATAGTGACAGCACACTGCTATTACGAAAATAATTCAATTCGGTGAACCAATTAAAAATGATGACGCTATTGTCTGGCAGACGTATAAAAGCTACGGGATAAGCCACCGCACCTAAATAGTACTTCTAATTGTAACCTTTCCATATTTTTTTCAATTCCCTCAGAAACGCCATGACTTAGATATTAATTAATTCATAAAGGGACGAAAACTTGAATGAAATAAACATTGCGATGTAGGTATTTTAGAGGCTAATTGGTACAATTTTGAGTGTCATAGCAAAGGGTATACTGCCAAGATGACAATTACAGAATCTGGAAAGGTCTGAACACTCAGTTCACCAATTACCCTCATGATCATTATTCCCGGTAACCTCCTCCTCACGTTGACTACTCGTTATATTTCCTCCATCCACCATAACTCCAATGCTTTACTTCCAACCAGTTTTCCACCGAAAGTGCGACCATGCGAAAATTTATTTCATTGTTGTAAGGATTACGCCTTGTGCCTCACCTTTCCCTCCCTCTGTCTCCCGCTGAATTCCGTCCATTTCCATCCTTTCACTCTCTTTCTCTCGGCTTGCTCATGCAAAATGCGTCCCTGCTATCATCGAGGCATCCCTCATAAACATTTATAAGGAGATTTTCCGTTCTGTTGACTCAACTCTAATCCCTTTAATTCCCCACCCCATCAAGAAATGTAGTGTTTTTTTCTCAATTTTTGTAGAGCCACGGTCATTTAGGAAGATCCTCTGGCTTTCACTGCAGGAATGAGATTGCTGAGATAGGTATTTAGCTGGATATAGGTTTATGCATTGGAATATTTTGTGCTTAATAGATCAATCCCTGGTGATGCTGATGTAGGAAATCAAGTGTCAAGGAATGCATCCAATAGTTTCCAGATTAAAAAATAAATGTTTTCATTTGATATTAGATAAATGAAGTGGTATTGTGATTTAAATTCATTCCACACACAAGTATAGAACTTCTATACCTATAGAAGATATAGTCTCTTTCTACTGTGCTTCTTTAAACTAAAGAATTGTTCTTCATAAAGCCTTTAGTTATTGGATAACTTAAATTTAGGCGTTTAAATTTATAATTTGAGTTTTGAATCAATCAATGATTACTCTTCATTTCTTGTTTAGTTAAATGGAACAGTCTTGTTTTTCCTCAAACTTATAAGATTCGTGCATTCTTAACTCAAGATCTTAAATTTAATTTTCCGTTTAATAAAATGCTTGATATAATGGATTTTTAATTTATATCGCTATTATTCATATGAATCCGCAACTACATTAGGTAACATTGGGATATATTGCATGGATTTATCAAATTAATGTACTGAAATTATTGTCAATATTAAAAAAAATAAAGATCGTGGGATCACATTTCCTGTTATCATCGATAAGGTACGAATATGTTGTGAATAGGAAAGTGATATGCGGTGCAACACATTATTCGGCGCACATGTAAGCGTTCACTTTGAGCATTTCACAAATGTGCCTCGTTTTAGCCCTTTGTCTAATGTACTCTCAGAGGAATTTAATTAGTTGATCTTTTTTTTCATTTGTTTTGGAAATTTTATAATCGAGTAATTAGGCAAAAACCCTGAAAATCTGTGCTGAAATTTCTCGCTCTAATTCTTCGTTATTCCAGCAGCATACACAAAATAAATCCAGCAGTTAACATAACCTAGCATTAAAAGGAACCAACAGCCGTTACTGGGCAGTAAAAATAGAATTAAACAGAGCCGGCTGAATAAGAGAGGAGAAAACTCAAGACAAGAGAAGGTTTATGAGAGGAAGAGAAGGAGTAATAGTCCCTACATAGCACACTTTGGCTGCAGTTGGAAAGATCAGGTTTGAGTTAGCAGCGATATGTGATAGGAGGGGAGGTGATTGACTGGAGAAAGTTTTCAACATTTAATTAGTATCTACGGAAAGGAAAAGACCGCAAGGGAGATCTCCTAAAATTAATCATTGTTATAATTGAGGAAGTAGAAGAAACCGAAATCGATTGCTCCTGTATCCATTTTATTTTTCATTACGAAGAGTTAACACCTCCCTGAAAAAAATCATCATTTTCTCATCACTAAATACGATGAAGAATGTATTTTAAATGTCAATTTTATTGTTGAATATTCTGTTAATATCTGAAAATATTGCTCGTATTCAAGGATTCCTTTCCTTAATTTTAAACTGGCGTTTATAAAAAGTCGAATCCTTTTTAAGTTGATGTAATTCCGAGTGGTAGTTTTGATACCAGGAAAGCGTACTTGACTCAAAAAATCAGGCTGTTCCTGAGTCCTCAGGTTCATTAGTTTATGCGTTGCTAAACCGGAAGATGTGAAGCGAGATTCTGGACATAGATTTCTAAAACGAACCAAAATTTGTAGCGCGATGCAGCCAGCACACACATTGGTCTGTTAATGCTTCAGTACTTATGGATACAGAGTGAAAGAGAAAACAATATTCGCAGCTCTCTGTTTTATCAAGATAACCTGCTGTGACTAGGATAAATAGTAGTAAAATAATGTGGTACTTTGGTCAAAAATTAAAACATCCATGCCTTTTACTTGTAGTATTTATTATTATATGTGTAATACATTTTCATCACGTTTCATACGTTTGAATTTGCTTTATTTATATATAAGTACTTAAGGAAAAGACATATCTGGCAGCATCATACCTAAGTACCCTTGCATTTTAAGAAATAGGTAGACATTTTCCAATTTTTTCAAAACCCGTCTAAATTTAACTGCAACTATCGTATTCAAGGTCGGTAATGCATATTATAAGGAATCAATACTTGTTGTTTGAATATTGACACGTAATTTCAAACATTTTGTATATCATTCATTGAATTCCTTACCACTAGTAATTTGTAAATTTTTGTTTCAATATTCAGAGGATATTTATGTGTGCTTTCTATTTAAAATTCTGCCCTAGTGAACATTGTCACGCATTGCATTGATTTTAGAATTATGAAAAATTTATGAAGTTGAGTTTATGAGTTATTCCGTTCTCCATAGGAATTGAGTTTTAGTGATCAAAGTTTCATAACCCTGTCGTTTTACATTTTATATGTTCGTAGGCAATGGGGTATCTGGTGACGGAGAAGGAATTTCGTAAAGTTGGCTAGTGTACTCGTAAATGTTCGTTTAATCGTAATGCCCAACTTAGGTCAAAGAACTTCGAAGAAACAGTCGTCAACTAGCCGAAATTTGGGAAATTTGTTGGAAGAAAGGTAAAGAGACAGAGAGGGAGGAGAGGACGTGTGGGAAGAGTGATAGGCCAGGAAGGTTCTTTTTGCGAATCGAGAGACTTTGCGGTTATAACGTGATTTTGGCTTGAGCGTACTCTCCGGGGAGGAGTGACTTGAGCCTCAGGGAAGGAGTGTGAAGTGACGGCGGTGGAGAAAGAGAGAGAGCGTAGGCATAAAGAGAAGGGAGGCAGATCAGTAGTGGGAGGAGTTTTCGTTGAGGGAAAGGCGGGATAGGGAGAGGTGAAAGAGGGGAGAGGGTTGGAGGGGAGTGAGAGTGGAGACCTAGCTGGTCGGCTCTGTGGTTGCAATGTAAAAGTGAGCGAGTTGTCAGTTTGGGTCAAGTTTGAGAGGCGGGTATCGTCCTTCTAGCGATGGCGAAGGTTAGAGATGGAGTGTAAAAGGGTTATGGGAGGAGGGGGGAGGGAATACCTCCTAAGCGACACGCGTATGTGTGCGGATAGGATTTGAAATCAGCTGGAAAGGAGGATCGAGTAGGGAAGGGGAGAGGTGCGGGGAGTGGCAAGAAGAGGGTTTGAGAGCGGCGAGAGGGAGAAAGGATGTGGATGCTGTTTGCAAGAGAAGCGAGGGGGTAAGAGAGGAAGCTGAAAGTGCAGAGGGGAAAGAGTTCTCGTTTTAGGGTGTGAAAATGTAGAGGGGATTTTGGTATGAATTTATCTATTTGACTTAAGGATTACGTCCTGACGAAACCATATTTTCCATCGTAATCAGAAGTTATATCTTTGCAAATCATAAGAAATACTCTTGAAGAAGGGTTCCACCAAAAAAACCCCTTTTGGAAAGCTATACATATTTCTTAAAAATTCTCGACAATTGAATGAATGCCCTCGAGTGTTGTTTTTAAATGTCTCATTTATGTAAAAACAACCGAGAGTTCTATCAGATCGCGGAGGAATTTGGCGTGCTTAATGTCCGTGTCTTTTCTAATAATCTGGATAGAAGACAATGTTTTAAAACGTATTAGAAACAATCCCTGGCGAAGGTAATTATTAGTTTAAATTGCTTTTAAGATATTTCATTTTCTATTCTCGTTTGCTTTTGAACTATAAGAGATAATATAACTATTTCATTTCGGTGAATGAACTAATTTAGCAATATTGTTAACAAGAAATTTATCACCTTCTTAAATAGTATTGTAGACGAAAGATAGGAAGGAATACATAGTATATAGGGTAGTTCAAGGAACACATTGATGAAAGAAGGACCGATATCTCTGCTATTATCGTTACTTATTAATGACTAAACACCACAAAGTCGGTGGCACGTACTATAGAGTAAGAAATCAACTTCTGGGAAATATAAACATTATTTGATCAGAAGAGGGAAATCTGAGTTAAATAATACAGTCATGAGTTAGTCAGAGTCAAAGCGCAACACCAGCAATCTTCAACCTCTTTTTTCTCTGGGCACATTAAACTAATTATTCAAGTCTTCCGCCTAAAAAAAGTCACAATGTTATCATGAATCGTTTCATTTCCTTTCATTGAACGGCACACATATGCAGACCCATCACGGCAAACCGGTCGAAAGTCGCTACACCGTGAAAATCTACCTTATAACCGGAAAATACAGGAGTTGTTTGATGTGTAGAAACCCTAGAGAATCATATCATATCCGGATATATAATTAGTGGCAATCTAATTATATTTAAAGGATATTCATAATACAAGAGGAGCAAAATAAAATATTTTGGTTTTTACGATTTCGCGTTTGGCGGGGTTCCAAGGCTGGTAAAAAATTAATCTTCTTGGCGAAGACGTAAGAAACGAAGAGGTTTGGGAATAAAATTACAAATTTGCACTGAATAGAATTAGAAGTAAAGCGGGGTGAGAATGGAGAAAGGGTCTTCGGGGGAAGAGCGGGAAAAATTGTTTGGGCGGAAAAGAGAGAGAGAGGGGGTGGAGGAGTCGGGAGTATGGCTGGAAGAGATGAACGGGGAAGGTGACCCTGCAGCACCTTTCACATCCACCGTCGCCGCCTCCAGCGTCTCAAATGATGTCTCCTAGGGGGCCTTCCCCGGTTCATCACGAGTCGAGGAGTGGGACTGACTATCTAAACCCCTCGGAACAATGATTGGATGACTCAAGGGGCTTGGAGGAAGGAACCTGGAAGGATACATTCGGCTGGAATGGGGAGTTTTTCCGATGCGGGGGATTTGGGTTCTGGAGGGGAGGACAAGTGGAGGGGTGAACTGAGTTGAAGAATGTACGCAAAGGAGGAGGAAGTGCGGCATTCTGCCGGGGCTAGGTTCGTTAGCGACGGGAGGGGTGATTGAGGAGGCGGCGGCGGTCGGGTTAGACGCTACGGGGCGATGCGGAGGATGTCGAGGGCGAGTATGGGGAGGGACAGGGCGACTGCGTCGCAGCCATTTGGTGGTCGGTAATGCGACCGGATTCAAGAGAAAGTGGACTCCACCCGTCCTCGGAAACCAGGGGATTTACTCTTCTTTCTGTTGTCATAAAATAAATTTCGGCAAGACGCTGGCGTCATAAAAATTTCATGCTGGCTTCAGTGTTGTACGCTTAATTTGGAAATGCCACTTTTTATATGACTTATCTGGTTTTATGTCAATTAAGGTCAGTATTCCTTGCGCTATTATGAATTTGTGACAATACTCACATGTCCAATTGTTTTCTAGGGTATTGTAAACGTATATCGTGTAGTAGTCTAATTACTGTAGATGTCTGATATTATTATATCATATTATTGTCATGTTAACATGCTATTATGTCATGATAGTATTTAAAATTTTACGTTTCAGTGGAAAAATATTTGTCTGAATTGTGATTGCGCCGACTGAATCACTTAATAATTTTCTTTTTTGTTTTTTCTTCTGATATAAAATCTCTCTAAAGCAATTTTCTGTATACGAGAGCCGTTATATATTGACGTATGTGAGCAGCAGTCACTAAAATTTGAATAATCTAGCAAAATCACTTTATCGCAATGAAGAAAAATATTTTAAAAGATGTTAATAGTTACTTCAGTTTTTCATTTCTCCTGGATTCCACTTCCCAAGGTGGAAGAATTATGAATCCTCAAGAGAGCTTATTTTTTCGATACGCTCAATTATATCTGATTCACTGAAATTTTCTGTTACCCCATGACACGAAAGAATAAAAACTTTTGCAGAAGTTTATACAAGTACATTGATAAATATTACCTTCTGTTTCTTGTGGTTACCATGGGATGCGGAAGAAAGATATTTCAAATAATAGCGTTTGCGTATTAGTTAAATGAGCAATCAAAGTGATCAATTTAAAGATTAGTATCTGCAAATATTAGAAAATAAGATTTTTTGCTTAAGTTCCAGTTGAGCATGAAAGGAGTAAAAATGACTATCAGATCTAATTTAATTTTTCCAAATAATTTTTTATTAAATTTCATTGTAACTAAATGTCAAATGAATAACAAATAACAATTTATTGTTGGTGCAAGCTCGGCGGTGTTGGTGCTTGTTGGTTTTACGCTTAGCTTTAAATACCTCTTTAGGAACTTAATGTCTCATCACTGTTATAAAATGTCAAATAGCTTTAAGGGAAACACTATATAGGCAAAATCTCTAATTTGAAATAATAGTTTCATGTTTTTTTTGCAAAAATGCATACATTACCTCAATTTTAAAAAATATTCAATAGCTTATTATATTTCAGTGAGGTAGAGAATTTTCTTACTATTAATTTGGCATAGGTACCAAATTAAATTGATATATGGTGCCAACACCCAAAGGATATTTTCCGCCCTGAGGCATCTGGCAATTCGGACAGAAGTAAAAATCGATACATTTCAACTAGTAATTGAAAGCCTCATTTGAGATTAAGGGTGGCCTTGTTTACTGAAATATGTAACCAGTTCTACTTCATCTGAAATTCAGTTGAGACGGACGTGAATTAAAATCGAATGAGATCATAAGCAATATCTTTTTGCGCTTGGTTTTTTTATGCGTTCAATAAAATTTTTATGCCACTTAACGCAAGGATGATTTTCAGTTCACGATGCCATTTCTCAAGAAAACACATTCACAAGTGCTCTTTAAGAGGACTTTGGAGTATGGATAGAATGGGAATTCATAAAATGCTGCCTATTCAGCGCTGACCTGAGCAAAACTATCGTAACGTCACTTTTACTATTATACGAGTGCATGGCCCACCTCACGTCCCCTATCCCAGCGGAGAGGTAGACTATAAAATGACATGAAGGAGGCACTTGACTGCACACAAACCGAATTGCACGAAAAGATGAAGGCTATAAAACAGGATCTAATCTCAAGAATATGCATTGACCAATACCTCTTTTTTCTCATGTTAACAAATTAGGAATGAGAATTGAAAAATTGAAATGCGCACAATATTATTCGGCTACATCAGTCAAATATATGCGAAGCAAATTCTAAAATGAAGTCTTGGAGATTGATATTCTTGAATATAATTGAATGAGACACCGTAGATTTTTAACTTAAAATGACAAACTATGCTTGTTAATAACGAATAATTAATACATCAATTAGTGAAAGAAAGATAAAGGTAACTTCTATCTTATGTTCAGTTACGATATCTCTCGGTAGTAACAAAATAGATATTTAGGTGTGAGAAATTGGAAAGTTCTCTCTCATTCGATAACTGACCTCAGGTGCAATTGAAAATTTCCAGGCTAAAAAGTGTATCCAATTTGCGAACACGAACTCAACGGAATTGAAGGATTAGTAAAAAAAAAGGTAACGGTTTCGATGTTAACCGAGCAATTCGTGTCTAAAAATCAACTTCAAAGTTGAGAACGTAGCTGAATTTTGGAAAGTAATAAGTGGATCTGAGGGACTGAAAAAACCAAAATAAGGGTCATGGGATCCATAAAAAATTCTTGGTTCACGCGAAGTGGAAAATTACTTAGCGGAAAGGATCGTTGGACGGGTTCGGGCAGGGGCTCGGTCAAAAAGGACGGATAAGGAGGGATAACTGAAGAAGATTTGAAGGAAACCACTGGGGTGCAGGGCTCGGGTGGCTGGGTGATATGATAAAGAGTAAAAGCATATGGAGAAAACAGAGATGGAAGGGTGGAAAATCAAGAGAGAAGAGACGCTAACGGACGAACGAGGAAAGTACGCGATGGAAACAAGAGGATCGACCATAATGGCGCCCACTACCTCGTAGACATCTTATTACATAGGAGGATGAATGCCAAAGAGAGCGAGAGAGATAATGTGAGGGTATTTTGAAAAGTCTGCGAAAGTATGTTTCTCTCTAAGGGAACTGTGAAATAAGCTGATGACTTTTGTATAAGTGAGTATTTAATATCGACATATATTACATAAAGGATCTGCAGTGATGTTAATTGGAGTACAGCAAAAAAGGAGAATTACATTCAATGCATTTTGAAAGTGAATATCCCTTCTTAGTGGTAAAAGAGTTAACATTTTATGATTAAGTTACCTTAGAGTGCGTTTAATGTGAAATTATATTAAATTTGAAGACCTCTGTAAGGCAATTGCCTTAAATATTCTCTCTCCGACTATGTTTAAAGAGACAGGATTATTGTGTTAAACTATGTGAACTTAGCTAGTAGGAAACGGTCACATGCAGATTTTTCGTTTATAAACGTTTTGATGGGTCGAAATTTGATTTATTGGCCCCATGGGATCATAATTGACTCTGGCGAAGGGTGGCTCGATTGCAAAATGTGTCTAAACAGCGAAAGGGTCAGTGGAATAAGAAGAGAATGCCATAGTCTTCTAGCACTGGGTCAAAGAAAACGCGTCATTTTTTGTTTGAGGAAGTATTACCCAATCTATGTTGTACAGAAGGACTAATCCAAATTCGGAAAGAGGATTAGCGTGAAAGACCTCGAGCAGGGCTGACTGGTAGAGACGAGGGTACACTGAGTGCCTAGGCTGGAGGAAATAGCGTCATAGAATGGGGTTGGTGAGCGAGCAGTATGGGGCGGACGGGGTGAGGGAGGAGGAAAGAAGACACTCGTAGGAAGAGGACGTGAGGGGAAGTGACTGGGCGTGCGGTCGTAATAGTAAACGAAAGACTTTTTCTTCCCCTTTCTTTTTCCCTCGTGAGAGGATCTCGCGGCGGAGGCGAGGGATATGGTTGGAGGAGAAGAGGGGGGCGTGGCGGGTAAAGCGGGGGACGCCGGGTGTCGGAAGCTGAGGGCACCCGAGCCGAAGGTGTTGGTGTGCGCGGATGGAGTTGGAAGTTAGAAGCTTTGGATGGGTCTGGCGGGGGACGAGGGAAGATGCCGCCGCGAGGACTTTTGAGGAAGGTGCGGGGACTGGAGATTCGTGTGATACGGAAGTGCCCCGAAACTTTGGCCACTAAAGCCGTGCCTGACCTCACCAACTATCTCTTTTCCAGGGGAATGGAGGGGAAGGGGATTCCGCTTATTTTTCTTTTACCTCTTTTTTCTTTCCTGTTTTTACCATTTACTTAGTGATGCCTTCTTTCTCCCTATGTATTCAGCAGTATTTGTATTTATCTCAAATTTTATATCTTCTGCCGAGCACCATCACAAAATATTTCTGGGTAATTTTGAAATTTTAGATCTTTTACACCCCAACGTTATTGATTCAATGACTTAATATTCTACCCAATTATAAGAGGATCGGTTTTTGATTACTTTTCTATTGTTGTTTAACCATGCAGGAGTTTGAGGTTTGGCTTCTTAGTTTTATTATTTAATTACACACAAGTAAAATATTTTTCATTTGTTTAAAACTTCATGACATACTTGGAAAAGCGGGCGACATGCTGCAACTCGGCTTTTCTCAAAGATTTGAGACATTTGGAAGAGACCCTGTATTAAAATAATAAGTTTTGAATGCAAAATCTTTTGGTGGATGAAAATCTTCAATAAATGACGAATTGTATTCATTTATTTTCTGAATATTTATTTTTAATTAAATATTCAGTTACATGTAATTTTTACATGAATACACAACATTCGTTACACTTTCGACTAGGCATTTATTATGAAAAAATGTTTAAGCATGTAATGCTAAGTTGCTAGTAATGTTGCTATTTGCTAGAGTTATCTTATTACTTATTGTCGGTTAGGGGTTATTTTGTTAATCCTAAATGATATTATTACGTTTTTAGGAGAGCCAAAAACTCCTGAAAATCATAAAATTTTCAAATATCTTACCTGTGTACTTTCAACGCCGAAAAACTTTAGAATAACTTCTTTTGCCACGGCAGAATTAATGTATTCAGCTCCGGGTGAATGGGTTGATCATTTCCCTTGTATTTGACTACGCAATTCGTGCCTAAGTCTTGTTGGTACTACAGTACTGTCGAGTGGAACGCTTACGTGGGTGCAAATTAAGCAAATGGCCCCGCTCAAGAACGCAAGTTTATGTTTTTGATAGTCGAAAACTTTCGGAAATTGGATTCTCAACTTTGTTCCCTTGCATCTTCTTCCCTCAAATATCCTCCGTTGCGCGCGAACCCATACGACGTCAAGTATACTGTTCCTTGCGGTTAAGTTGGTACTCTTTGTTGGAAGAAATGACTTCTGCTAAAGCCCTTGGCAACTGAGGATAATCGGAAGACCCCAACGGTTCCTGAGTAAAGACAGCGTGTGTTTGTAGCCATTAAATCGAATATGGCCAATGTAAGGCGTAAACGACAGTTTACGGAAGGAAACCAAGGAAGCAAGTGCGTTCAATTCTACCATAAGCGATTGCACAGCTGGAATGTTTATAAACGACACATGTGTAGTCTCAGCCATCCGGGACAAGGTAATGAGAAATTTGGTCGAATAACAGTTTGACAAAGGGCTGAATGGGTTTTAATTTAAAGGCGTGAATAGTCATTAGCTACTTAGACATATCCTCTTAGTGTTTAAAGGGTATCATTAAATTACTACTTTGGGGCAATTTATTAATAAAGGGGTGATAGATCATACGTTGTCTCTAAAAATCAAGTTTGTATCATCTTAGTTAGGTATGATTTTTTTTACGAAATGGAGTCAGTTTTTGAGTAATCGCGCTAATTCGCACGACGTTTCATTTTTCGAATTAATCAAGTTCTAGCTGCAACAGCAAAGGTTTTCGTGGGTGAACGATGGACAACAGGATTTTTGTGATAATTTTCGTTCATGGATTAATTAGTCTTGTATTTATTCAAATATAAATCCCCTATCTTGATTTAAACATAACATAATAACAAATTTTGGTTAGCAACGTCTTTTCCTATACGGCAGATATCTACATTGAAGGAACTTGGAGAAAAAACCTCGTTATTTCAAATTACTCCAAGAATAGTTTGAATGTTTAGATCTTATACTTTCTCATGCTATTTGCAAAAAAAATGCGACACTGCTAAAAGATTTACTTGGAGCTACGTTATTCAAAGGACGAAAAACTTGAGATGAAGATAACTTCTTATGAGACTTTATGGTTGAATTTAAATAAGGGATAACGAGTGAGAACTATAATCGTAGCCAAGGGAAAAGGAAGAGATTTTGCGGATTGCTATTGAAAATGGAGGTGGAGAAATGAATCCTGAAATAACGAGTAAGAAAATGAGAGAGATAAATGCCTATGCTCGAAATGATCTGGAGAAAAGGTAGTTTTATTGAATGCGGGAAGGGATGTGTTTAACAAAAGATCGCAAAAATAAGGAGGAGAGCGGAAGGAGGAGGATACGGAAAGGGAAAGTATCGAAATATTGAGGATGGCAAGGACTCTGGGAGAAAAGAATGTTCGTTTAATAATGGGAAGATACGGAAACAAGTGGAGAAATAATAATGGAATCCTATTAAGGCTTATTCCTAAGGATCCACGAAAACGTTGAGTGCTCCAAATAACCGTGTTTCTTTGGGGTTATGAGCAGTGAGTATTACGACGACAAATAGTGACTTCCTTCCCAAATGTGATGCGTACGAAATTAATTTTTCTGAATAAGAATATGATGATATGTGCTTCCATTACAGTGTACATTATGCGAAATAATTATTTGGTCGAAACAATGGATAAGAGCACAAAATCAAAACAGAAAAGCTCAATGGTATTACTGTTTACAATAAGTTTAACCTTTGTAATTTTTCTCATTGCATTTTTGTTGGCATGACACTCATAACAACTTTGAGAACATTAGTGTAATTACATGACCGAAAAGTTGTTATGAAGCATAGTCACAATACTATGGAAAGAATTAGGATGGAAGCCATTGAGTCGAGACCGTAGTACAGGTTAAATTTACTGCGTGAATTTGTGGCAGGTCCCTTACCCGAGGATGTTAAAGACATACAATAGTAAAGGCCTCGACTTGCTATGGTAGATTAGATAGCAGAAAGGAGATATTTAAAATGTCGTTTTTTCCTCGTACAATTAGAGATAAAAATGTTTATGATAGCATACGCGAAGGAGATAATTAGTATTAATTGTGTAATTAATTGATTGTGTTCCTGCATTATTTGAATATATTCTGTTATTGAATGTTTTTGAATAAGTAGCTTCTTTCAATTGAATAACTTCGTTCGAGTTCATAATCGTACCAATCTGTGTAGTGGTATAATGATGGTGCATGCATGACTGGTGACGGACATCCCACCCACACACCCCTACGGCGGCTTGCGGGGTGTTATGTAGATATAACACTGCCCCCTCTTAAATACCATGTGCCATATTGTAGCATTAAAACCTGGATGATCAGAAAACATGATTAAATCAGGTACAACATCTGCGTCTTGGATATTTTTTCAGAGGCGGGCATAGCTTTTTGTAGAATGATTAAATAAACTTAACTATCATTATTTCTATTTGAATGTATGAGTATGTCTCAGTTCAATGATACTTTCTATAAAAAATAAATGTAAGGAATATTACGCGGTCCTAACATTAATCCCAAATTAACTTATTTAAGTTGAGTGAATTTATGTTTTTACTCTCATTGTTTTAAGTTTAAAATTATTTGATCAAGTAATACAACTCCGTATTTAATCCTTGATGGATCATTTCTTAATTGCGTGAAGCTTAAGACAGTTTTATTTTAAATTATTGTTGAAGATGAGAGTTTCTCCATATGTATTTTATATTTATAATACTCCAATATATATGTAATGTTATTTTTTATACGTTTATAAATAATAAGACAAAGGTGTGTTTAATGATACATGGTTAGGGATTAAGTTACTTAGGCAACATATCCATATAGACCATATTCCTCACCACACGTCCCAGCGGCGGCTTGTGGGGTATTAAGTAGACGTAGACATTGACCCCAATAATAATTCATGCAACTGCTCTTCCATCTATATCTTGCGAAGAAAAACTGTAAATACCAACTAACGTAGCTAATAGGAATCTCGATGAGATTTGTTTAAGCCATGTTACAAATGATTAAGATTTACTGAATTTATTTCCTTTGAGAATGTCAATCCAAACTGCATTTCAGTAAATAAAGTACAGGGATCCGTTTTCTCAAATTAACCGGTGTCAGCTTTGTTCCACTGTGTAATTTAGAATGCAGGACTGCCTCAAATTCTCTCTTTCTCAAGTCTTACTCAGAGATTTTGCCTCTTGTGTATCGGAGTAATAGACGGCCGCTTAAAAAACTGCCCCATCCAATAGTGCAAATTAACGACCCCTTCAGGTTTGTTTAGTTATTTGCTCCAGCTGTTTGATAACAAGTTTGAGATAGGTGTTCAAATAATGGCGAACACTGCTCCTCATTCTCGTGTTTATTTATTACCGCTTCGCCTCTCTATCCCTCTTCCAATTTTTCAATGTCCCGGGATATTCGTTCAAACTCTGCAGCACCTTTGGTCGTTACCTGTTTTCCACCTCAACCTCCTTCCCCCGTCATCCCCTCCCCCGCCACTTCGACTCCCTCCCCGCCCTCTCTTCCATTATTACGACGCAAATCGCGCCGTTTTGCCTTAAGCGTATTTGACTTTGCCCCGTAATGGGCTGTCTCCGCAGTTCTCTCTCTCTCTCTCTCCCTCCTCTTGGTCCGTCCTCAGCCCATACCCTACAAACGCATGCACGCGCGGAGGAGGGGTTAGGTTAAAGGGAACAAAGGATTGTGGGAGGACGGGGCAAGGGTTTGAGAGCTTGGCTCCTCTCTTCCTCCTCCACGCCAAACCCTTTCACCTCTTCCTTTCTTCCTTCGTAACGTCGTGTAATGCTGTCTGTTTTTACCCTCTTTTTTTTAACTGACGCCGTTTCATGCTACATATTCGTCCTCTCTCCCTTTCTACCGCTTCTTCACACATATCCTTTAGTAGTCATTCTTTCCCTCTTTATGTGTATCCCTAATATTTATCCTTTTTTTGCTTAGTTGATAAAACTTACCCTTTACCAACCATATTTCTAAGCATATTACCATTTTAACGTGACATAACCTTCTCGTTATCCCGCAAGTTATCACCTTATTTACTTCGTTGCGTCATTCGTTTAGTATATGGACGCCCAAAGTTCAATTTAATGACAGATGTGAGTTCCCATCCTCACCATTATTGTTCGTTTAAAGACACCGTTCCGCCTCCTAACAAAATATTATGCTTTTCAAGACAAGCATCAAAGTATTGCACTTTAATGAAAACGATTCTGCTCCTGCAAGGTCATAATAAACTTGAGGATTGAGCATTGAAGTCCATTTTCACAATTTTGGTCTGTTATATTGTATTAAATGGTATGAAATAAAAATTTTGAATTTTGAGGGAATAATAATATGGACTTGACACTATTTTAGTGCGATATGTTTTTTTTTTACAAATATCTGTGTAAATATTGGCCATTTTTTTGGTTTTAAAACTTAAATTTCAAAATTTTGTTTAAATACATATTACCTAACTCTGCTAATCGTGTTCTATGGTATTTAAGGGATAGTCTTTTGATACTTTTCCCTTTTTCCCGATCTATCACCTACGTTTTGGACATTGAGCAGTAAGTGCTATCTAGTACATTCAGCAGGCTTCAACTGTCTCATCGCTCGTTAAAACACTTCATTTTTCCCCGGTTTCTCCTTTTCTGCTCGTTTGATTTTGTGATTCTTTCTTCCGCTATCATGCTTTCCAATCTTCCCGTTCCGTACACTCACCATCTCCTCAGCCTGGCCTTTTCCTTACACTTTCTGTTTTTTGCCCAAGTCAATTAGTTTCTTTTCCACCTTTCTCTTTCGCATCCCTATCCCTCCACTCGTTTTCGACAATTCGTCCGTGTTTAGCAAACTTTCTCACGCCATTTTCAAGCGTCCCTCTTTCCACTACTCTCCCTCCTGTCCCTCGCCTCACCATTTAGGCCTATCCTCTCTACTCACCCTTTCTCCCTGGATTCCTCTCTCAATACCCCCTTCCTTTAACCCTTACCAAAACCTTCCTTCCTATCACGCCCTCCTTCACACTCGGTGTCATTTGCCTTCCCTTCTCATCCGCGAGGTTACCTCCCTCCTCCACTCTCTCCCTCACAGCCCTTACCCTCGTTCTAACTCCGGCCATTATCCCCTTCCTCCAAATCGCTAGCGTCATCGCTGTCTAAATCTTCCTCTTCTCCCGATAACCTTTGCCCCTCACACAACTCCTTCTATTCCGTTAACGCCCACCCCCCTTCCCAACTCACCGTTACTGCTTCCTCTTCGCTCCCGCCAAAACCCTCCTCGCCCTAGCACCTCCCTCACCTCCATCCCTTCAGTGACGACCGCACGCTCCAGTGCTCTCTCTCTCTCCCGCTCTCTTCTCTCTCCACGCTCACGGGAGGGGAGTGGGGAGACGTTCCGCGTCTCCTCCTTTACCACCTCCCAACCATACCATCCACCCTCCCCCCCGCAAACCCCCTCCTCATCACTGGCCCCTCTCCTTTGGGAGCCTTCATCTGGCACCAAATGTGCGGGATCCGAGTCCTGCCGGCCATGTCGTCCGTTCGGGAACGCTTTTGCCTTCACCCCGAAATTCCTCTCCCGCCCCTTCTTTGCCCACCCTCTCTTTTCCTTCCGCGCGTCCACCCCTTACTCCGCCCCATTCCCGTATATCGTTAGTCAACGCTCAGGGATGAAAAGGTGGCGCCATAATCTCCGTCCGCGATAATGCCCACGTAATGAATTTTGCGGTCGCATTTTGTTAATGTTGTCCTCTCCAACAATTTTCCACCTCGTTGGCCCCATGAACGGGAGAAGGAAGCATTTTATTTCTTTCCGTTCCGAAGAGAATTTTCCCGATGATGATGAATACACCGATGCATAAAGGCTGGGAAATTTCACCGAAGAATGAACGTTAGATACAAGGGAGGATGAGGGTGATCAAGGGAAAGATGGTGGCGAGGGTGCTAGGTTTTAATTACTCTGTCGGGATCTCCGTAAAGGACCACACCGAACGCAAATGGATATGGAGACTCGTTAGGAGGGATTTCAGGGGAATGGGTGTGTGTGTTAAATGACAAAAATATTACGGTTTGTTTGCATTGGCTCCAGATGTGTGGCAATTGATGTAGGCGGGATCTAATGATTTATGGAGCACTAAAACAAATTTAATTTGTACGCTTCGTTTTGATATGCCGTTGGATACCGTATTCTCATCATACAAATAGCAATCCTCCTCAGTGTTTAAAATTTTAGGTAAACATCATCTATATTAAAATACATAAATTAAAGCTAATTTATGCGGTGTTTTTAAAATGATACAGTCCAATTGGAACTCTTAATTGCATTCCTGAAAGATTGAGTACGATGACAAAGTAGTTCAAAAGGAATATTTCCATAAGAATATTTATCATAGATTTGATTTACTTTGCTATCATCTTTTCTACTTTCTTTGAATAAATTATTTATAAAGGTTCTCTTGTAACCAATATTGCACCTTTAATTTCTAAGTACAATTTTTTACATTTTGCTGTAGAATGTTAATGCCACTTCACACTTTTGCATATATTTCAGCCCACTTATTGTTATATAGCGTGCATCAGAGTAAGGGATGTAAATATCAAGACCTTTATAATGCCATTTCCAGAAGAATATTCTTCATTTACCTCTTCGTGAGTGTCATTTTAATTCCAGTATGGGCCTATGTATTATCTTTTGTATTTACAGTTTTTCTCTCGCAATAATTTGCCGAGTATTTTCTGGATATCATAGCAGGATTCACCTAGTGACTGATATTTTATCTATTTCTTCTTGCAATTCCGTTATTTTGCTATCGATCTGGATGTATCGTTTGGTAATTCTTAACATTTTTATTTCTAGCACCATTAACGACAATATATAAGACTGTAACTTCCGATTTGGGACATATTTCTTCTTTCTTTACCTGATAAATTGACCGTTGTTAATAAGGTTAATGCTCCTTAATGCCATCACCTGGTTAAACAAAATATATTGTAAATTGAATTTCATATTTCTCAATAAATAATTTTTCTAAGGAATGATAGTTAAATACAATCAGCTATTTAGTTATCTTTTATTTTTGAGCATTTTCTTAGGAGATAAAAATTAGGCAGACAATATTTTCCCGCAGTAAACAGAGTTTCAATTACTTTTTGCTAGGTTATGAATAATGTTTTTAGTCTTAAGGTCGTCTTGGGTTAGGCATTTTACTGGAAATGCAACATTGATGCATTTAACATGCCTTATATTTTGTTTAAATATTTAGTTGATTAGATTTTGTTGCTTGAGAGATCTTTCAATATTTAGATTTATTATTAATAGAGGATTTCCTAATTTATTCGCTGGATGCGTAAATCATACTAGAAAAATACCTATTAGGTACTCCATCTCTCCCCTATTAGGTAGGTATCCTACCTGCATACATATAATTGCGCAACAGAAATAAATGAAAAATACACAGAAAGGAAAAGAGACGCTTTCAAAGACCATGAACTCGATTTGACCATTTTCCCGGAAACTTCTTTTGGTGCAGTATCAAATAGATATTAAATTAGAAAAAAAACTACATATTAAAATATATGTATCGCATGATTCATTCGTTGAAACATAAAATTTAAACCCCTTTGACTGTAAGAAAAACGCGAAACATTGATGGATGAAATTTTGTTACTTGTGAGAAGAAGTTGTTAAATTTTAGGCGAAAACGACTCATTTAAATTGATGCTACTTTGGGAAATTTCATTAACCTTTATCGGTTAAATTTAATTTTTAAAACAAAATAATGAAAATTTTTTTTGCAATATCTTCGTATTTTTCCATTCTGTATTTCTCCTAATAACAAAGCGATGAATTCAGATTTGTATGACTGTTAATTATATTTCGTTTCGCCTGGCAAGTAAAACATATTAATTATAGTAGTTTTTTGGATAAAATTCCCACTTTTTTTTCCACATTGCACGATTTAATCAGAAGAAAATTAAATATGAAATGCAGCTATGTTTTACAAATTAAAAAAAATCCCCGCACAGAGGTAAATTTACGTAGTTTTTACACAATAAATGAACTGTGAACGAGAAAACTAAATATATAAATTTTCAATTGGCAGCAGATGTACACAATTAAAAATAAAAAAGTAATTAGGCTCTTCCCTTTGGGAGATAATTCAGGGAAGAGAAAGTAACCGTTTCTTTCACCAAGTGTATGGTTCATGGTTCACAACTGAAGGTCTTATTGTGTATATTTATAAAAACTATTGGAGCTATGGGTTTTATTCCAATTTTTCGAAAATGATTTAAGGAACTCATGTATATTAAACTGAGTGGGTATTACAAATTTAATTTGCCAGCGGAAAGAGGTCGTAATATTTCTACAAGGAAAAACTCCCGTATTCAGAGCATAAGAGCTAAAAGGATATCAGTTCACTCCATATACCTTATTAAGGTAATATAAGAGAAATGTTCATTTGTTTATTCTTTTTTAAGTTTACTCTTATTTGATTTTGAAAACAGATTTCTAAAGAGTGGAGAAAATTTGGTGCGGGGCGCATGACCTTTTAAATATTGCTTCTCTTAAACTTTTTTCTGAATATAAAGTATAATTAGTAATGAGCAATGAATTTTTGCTAGGACATTAATCATTTTTCGTACCATGAAATTCAGCTAATTTCTTTACCTTTGAATTTCTGTTCATGCCACAGTTAAACGGATCATTTAATTCCATGCCCAGGTTATAACACTTTGTCGGTGTTTTGTCGAAAAATGGCCCAATGCACTTACACGCTATGATATTAATTGTGATAATTTATTTCACATATGTCCCTTGTTCAATGATTAGTCTCATGATTAACAATAAATAAATCAGCATTTTATTTACCGGAAACTTTGCTGGTTAATCATAATGCATTTATAGCTTAGAATACACCTACACGAGTTAAATGGAAAATAATGATAAAGTGAAATCGTTGTTCGTATAAGGGTTGATTATTATTATTTCATGCCATGGGGTTCAAATAATTTGGTTAACTAGGTAATATCTACGTGAGCTACAGTTAAATGGATCATTTAATCCCTCGCCCCATTGTTATGCAGAGTCGTGGGTTTTAATTGACGGAACAAGGCCCAATAAACTCGCGGGCTCTTCCGGACACGTCCGCCGCTTTTATAAGAGCTCAAGGTATCAACAGCGACGTCTCAGTAGCAACATCTTCTGCACGATTTCCATTCCTCTGGCCCCTCCTTTCTTAGTGCCGTCCTCCTTTCGTTCCCCCACTCCTCCACCGACTTCGTTATCGCGTCTCCGCTTCCGTTTCTTTGCACGCAACGTCTTCATCAATCTTCTCCCTTTCCTCCTTCTTTCGCCTCATCCTCTTCCTCCTCCTCGTCTCTTCCTCCCTTAATTAGCCCCCGAGACTCTCTTGGTGGGCTAAAATCCTCCTCCTTCCCCCACGCTCCCTTCCCGCTATCTCGGCGGCTCCATCTCCCTCTCGCCAGTCCATTACGCAGACCAACATGCGTGGTCTTCCGCCTCGTCCCCCTTTATCGCCGCCACCCCGCGTCCATCTACAGCTTCTCTCCGCGTCCCCCCCGCCCTTTCACAAACTCCTCACCCTCCTCGATCATCCATCTCAACCCTTCCCATATCTAGCATATCCTTCCGCTGTTCCCATTTCTCGCCGCTTCATTTAAACTCCCATCGGCCTCTTCAGCACCTAAATCCTGCATATCCATCCCATCCTCGTCATCCGCACTACTCTCCTAATCTCCCATTTAACTTCCGGTCATTTTCTCTTTCAATCACCATATTCCTTCTTCGGCTATTTCCTTGGCTTGCTTGTTTTACTACATTCCCTATGAGCATAGTTTCCTGCTTGTGTCTTGCTATTTATTGATTTCTTCACTAGTAATTGGAGTTCTTCATGGTGAAAAAATGGAATATTTCGGCGGGCTTGGAATTATTTATTACTGTACTCTGCATATATATATATATATCACTTGACACATATATCACATATATATATATATATATATATATATATATATATATATATGTCACTTGAATGACAGTTTTCTAGCCGGTTAGCGTTTAGTTCATGAGATCTAATTCAGTCTAGGAGTGCATCGTCTAATGATTTCTTATCTATGCATTCCTAGAAGTCTTTTGCTTGGAAATCTGGTCATTAATTTAAGGTCAAAGGCCTTAAATGTGGCGTCTCTCTTCCCTTTCAACATCCATATCCCAATTTCAATATGATCAATTCCTGGAGGGAAGTATCTACTCAGTTGAACCGTCGGGAAATTTTCCGCCCTTCTACAACGGAGTCGTCGCCGGTCCAACCCTCTTCCACCCCATATAAACTGACCCTTGAAATTCCCCCTTCACGTGCTTCCACCTCCCTGTCATCCCTTGGTTTAATCTCCCCAATCCATCCAGAGTCTTAGGAAGGATGGTGGGGTGTAGTGCGTAAGGTTCTCGTGGGGCGTGAGGGAGACTGACTGCCCTAATTATCCCTGCTCAGCTCCATGTCCTTCCCCTCTCCGACCAATAACCCTTTACTATTTGTCCCTCCCGCTCACCACCAACACTTCAGTTGGAAATTTCTTCCCTCGTTTCTTTCCGCCCAACCACTCCCAGAGCTTTCTTCTCTCTCACGATTCCCTCCCCAACACCACTGCGCACGCCAGTATCTACGTATCTCTGCTCCCACCCGACACTTACCTCGCCACCCTTTCCATCTCTCCCTCAACTTCAGCCCACAGGCCCAGATAAGAACTCTCTCCCTTGCGGCAACGCGCGCCGCCGCCCAGATCCTGTTCTCCAGAGGCGGCATTGCCCGCGAGGATCCTCCCAGTTAGGCTCCCCTCTCTATGCAAGGTAATTCCTCTTGCATACTCTCCATCTACCTTCTCGACTTAACGCGCTTCACATTCTCTAGGGCTTCTCCCCATTTTGCATGCATGTATTGTCTCATAACAACTCATCGTTTCCGATTTTACTTTAATGATTGTCCACAGGGTTTGTTCCCGTATTATATATCTCCCTTAGGATCTTTATTTCTTGCACCTGGGATTATTGCTATCTTTCTGATAATATTCCTAAAATGAATTCTCCCCACCATCCAATCCTGCAAAGAAATGTCCAATCTCCCAAAAATCACAGTCTTACCTTCTCGCCGCTAAGGATATTGCAATGATGATCATTGAACTTCCATTGGTCTTCTTAGTTTTAAGCCATTATAACACGCGTTTCACATTTTATTGTACCCATTTTTGCTTGTTGTCTAATTCAGTTAGTTATCTAAGTTTGGGATTGTGTTGAGAAATGAGATACGGTGGGTACTGCGTACTCAATAATGAGGGAAAAATTCTACCCATGGATTCAACTTTCATTCCCGGTACGACTTCATTCCTTCACGTCTTGCACTCCTACGTATAAATAGAGATTGATTGTCGCCAAAATGGTTGTTTTACCTAAATATGCAGTTTATGTTTTAATTTTGAAGGTGTATGTTCTAATTTAAAAGAATTTAGCCGGTTGATAATCAATGAACATAGAAAAATTTATGGGGCGTATTTTCAACCAATAATCACTTATTGAATTCACAGTAATTTATATGCTAAAAAGATAAAAATGTATTCATTTAGCGTATTAATTCTTAAATTAGAATGAAGTATTATAAAATGCCATTAATGCATAAAAATAATGGAGTGAAAATACAATGAAAATAATTAGGAAGAAATTATTACTGACGAATCATATCAAAATATCAGATGTAAAAACTACTGGAGAATTCATATGAAAAATAAATATTTTAAAAACGTATGGAAAAGAAGAAATAGCAAAATTTAGATGTTGTTTGATAAACTTCGGAAATGGGGAAAACTTGAGAGATGAAAAAATGAAAGAATGAGAGAATAAAGAAAACTTCGGAAAAGAATATTTATTTAAAATGTTGATATAATGCCTTAAAATTCTTCAATGTACATCTCTTGAGTGTCGTCACACTTAAGCCAGCGACTTTTCCACGGTAGAATCCGGAAGTACATGAAGGGTACGACAGCACCTGGATTCAATACTTCACGCACACATTGCACGTTGTCTTAGGTTCTTGACATCGATGGTTCTCCAGCGTTGTAATCGTCCTCCACACTCTCTCGGCCTTCTATAAAGAGTTTCTGCAGCTTAAAAATTGCAGTTTATGACATCATTTCATCCTCGACCAATTGTCAAGTCATGCTTGTCACCGTATCCGATTTTTTCAGTCCAACACAAAATTTGATGGCGTACTACAACGTTCAATCGCTCGCTGCATTTTGCGATTGCACAAAGTCACTAGACATGAGTCCACAAAAACACGATATCACCTAACCGATCGCGAGCGATTAGCACTTGGCGTGTGTTGAAGGCCAAACCCCCACTACCGAGTTTGCTCGGTGCGAGCGCGCTACGACGCACAACCACGTCAGAAAATATGTTCCAAATACTTTTGTATAAACCTTGTACTGAAAGCATTAATTTAAGTGAAAATTAGAGGTTATTATTGAGAATAGTTACATTTCTTTCTGATTGTGCATAATATAAATAGATTTTAATGCTATTCTGGAATAATTCCTCAGTAAAATTTGTTCAACTTCTAAACTAAGGAGTTTGAAGGAGATTCAGTTGAATGAACAGAATCTTGTCCAAGGTATGAACATTAAGATTGTTAACATGCAAAATACAAACAGTCATTTGGTAAATTTGTTGTAAACTATTTTCCACCTGATTTATGTTGTCACAAAGTAGTTAAGAGGTAGATATTAAATATGATTATATTTTGCACAAACTGAGCATAATTTTGCAAAGTTTTCTGTTCTTTCAATATGTACTGCTTACACTAATTAATGCAGAAGAAGGTACATTTTATATCTAGGTACATCAGGATATTTGCAAATTTTTGAAGGAAATGCTTACTTTGGTAAAAGCTGTAGCCCTTCTACGATAGCCAATCTTAGCCGTAACTGCCCAACTGTCGCTATTAACGCTTTTTGATTATGTGAAGGTGGAGAATTCTTCGTCTCTGATTTCTGTACTTGATTGAATTTACCCATATATATTTTAGGGACTAAATATCCTTCAGGGATCCCCCTTTCTCTAATCTGTTTACGGTCTAAATTGAGAACGGGATTAATTATTTCCCCTTTCAGACCATTATGGACATCGGACTCGTTATGCCTATGGTATTCAATTAAAGAAGGGTTGGCAGTATTGTCTTTGGGAGTTATTTCAGGGAATTCTAGAACCCACATTAAAACGAGCGCTTAATATCCTTCCTTCTAAGGTCGTTTTATTCTGTTACAAAAGGTATTTATCACTCTCCAACTCACTTTCGTTGTAAAAATATGAATGTTTTTAGGAAATATTATAGCAATTAAATATTATTACGACATAGTTGGCTTCAATGAAACACTTTTTTCCAAAATGAAAAAGTAGGTACTGTAGTATTGTAAACTATGTAAAGTAGGTACTGTATACACTAGTTCTTTTTTCATTTAGTTTCCGCTAGTTCATATTTTTTTAAACTAAATATTTTTTTACCAGAATGCTAGTTGGCATAGGTTTGGAGTCTAGTAGAGAGTAGCTCAAAAACTTTATGTGAATAATAAATTCCATATTATTTACTAGGGGACGTATATTCTTATCTTAAGTTGATAAAATTAAATTCATTGATCTTGGCTTATGACATTATACACACACACACACCCGCACATATATATACTTTTGTGTGTTTAAATAATTATTCGTATGTTTCTTGAAAACTTTATTTGTACATTATTAATGGAATTCGTCAATGAGATATTTTGATTATTACGGTAATTTAAGTTCCATGGCTACATTCTCATGAATTTTGCCCTTTATTTCACATTATAACCAAAATATTATTGAAGTAAATCATGTAAATTTAAAGAAATTTTCATTTTTAAACTAATGGTTACATTATTTAAATTCATTATTTATTTTAACTTTATTATCATTCGTGTATATTCGTATCATTATTTACTATGGTATAAATGCTTTTAATTCCATTGGTTGAAATCAGCTCACGTTAATAATATACCGATTACCTTTTTCCCAGACCTAAAAAAAACCCTCAAGGGAATACCCTTGGTCGCTAAAAATACCTCTCAAAGCGATGGTGACAGTAAGATAGCGGTAGTGTAAAGGATTGTAATTCCAGTTCTTTCCACCCCTTAAAATCCTTAAAAAAAGATAAATCTTGAAACCGCACTCACCAAAAACATGATTCTGTCCCGTGTGTCTCCGTCGTATCACCTCTCTTCCTCCTCTCGCTCCCCCTCAGTATCCATACCCGCCTCTTTGACCCTAATAGCATTCCACCCTAAGCCTGGACGTTTAAAAAACATTAAAGGGCAACCCTCCTCTTATCCTCTGCGCCACAGGGTGTCGACAAGTGTAACATAAAGGTACACCGTATAATTCCTTCCCCCTGCCTCTTTCATTCCTGTCACCCTTCTTTGGTCGTCGCTCTGACAGTAGGCAAAATCGAAAGCGAAGGTAAAGTGTCTCTCCCATGGACGGGGCTATTGCGAAAGAATTTCTATGCAAAAACTATAACGTGAAAGAAAGTGGATGAAAGAGGAGCACGTGAGGACCTTTCGCATGAAAATAGATGGAAGGAAAAACAGTTACAGCGCGGGAAGAAAAATTCCCAAAGTTTTTTCTGCGGTCGACAAAAAAAAGTCTGTTCTCCCCATTATCGTGGGTACACGTTCTCTGCGCTCGGCTGAGGGTCGAATCTAAGGGTAGGATGCTGAGGATTTTAATGGCCACGACGATGCATGAAGCAGCATGGGGGGCTCCCACTATTCCATAAAACTTAAATGAGCGAGCTAGTATCAGTTCAAGCATTAAGAGAGGTCTCCATTTCATCTGTAGGTCGTAGACAAGGAAGTAACTAAGGGATGGGATAGAGTAGGGGCAAAAGCAGCAGTTTTAAAGGGTAATGCAAAGAAAACCCGTGAGGGGGAAACATGAAAAAGTTTCCGCGTTATCAAAAAGTTGTAACTTATTGAACGTGAACCTTAATCTTTTCGTAGTCAATCGTAATTCATGTAAATATCAAAACATATACACCATATCGTTAAACCTAAATCATTTCTTAATCGATGAACTTTGAAGTAGATATGTTTTAAACGTGAAAAAATGGAGTGCCTTTTCAGGCAACATTCTGACGTTACCCTGTAACTGAATTTACCTGTCATCAGATCCTCTTCCCTCAACATGAAACAAAAGGTCCGTAAAAATAAAAAAAAGACGCATAAACGTAAGAGATTGTCTTCAACATAACTAGGGAATATATTTATGAATCCATCTCCTTATATTGCGATTTTTTTCACCTTTTTGGATTTAAACTTTTGCAGAGTAGTGTATAAATCAAAATCAAAGAAAAGTCGAGAGCAAGTAAGACGGATTAGAGAGTGATCGATGGAAATATGGGCTAAGAAGTTAAGGTAGATATTCAATTTAAGACCTTTTGCTGTTCAACACATTTTCCAGGTTCCACTCATTAGAAATAATTTTTGAAAGAAGCCAATAAGTAATTTCCGGAGGCGATTCGGTGCAATTTGACTTTGGTCTCACGCAAGGAAGAAAGCTTTTGTGAAGTTCGGTGTGACAGAATTCTCGTATATCAACTAGACACTTAAAGAAACGTGCTAACCAATGGTTTCTTTATTGGATGCAAAAGGGAACATTTGTGCACACATTTTCATCTTACACATAAATCTCTAATCATCTAGAGCTCATTTTATTAACCAACTCTGTTAAGTATTTCCTACTCCGTAAAAAGCATATATTTAGAAACCACATGCACCAATAAAAGCGACTTCACGATACTCATCTTTGGTTTTAAACACGTTGTATTCTGAAGCTTTAAAATTTGATGTGCATGTACAATTTGCCGATACTCGAAGCGCATTGTTTTTTTATCCTTAAATCAAAACTTGTAGTGAATCGAATTTTTCAGGTTAATTAAGACATTTCGAAAATTATTACAGAGGGGATATGTTAATGAATGCCTAAATTTAATCCGTTGAACGTGAAACCCTTGAAGGATCGCGTTGCATAAATGAGATTTCTCGAATATGTATGCGCTATTTTCATGAATGTATTTTTACCTTTATTATTATACTATTATGTACATTATATTATGTTTTGTCTCTTTATTATTATATTATTATGTACCTTTAATTGTGTCAATCGGCGGCTATAAAATGGAAGTTATAATATTTGTAAAAGAGTAAAAAAGAGAAATAGGATCTCCAGAACTCATTGTTAAACTGCCGACTTTGACTTCATCACCCCACACATATTCATAAGTTTGTCAGGAAGTAAAGAAAGAGACTATCACTGATAAAAGCTTCACACAAAGGACAAAAGTATGCGATTGTAGAGAAAAAAGTGAATGCATATTGGGAGCCAAGTGGTCGTTACTACCACCATCCTTTGCCATCGCCGTGGTAAAATATAAGAATGGTGAATAGAAGATTGTTAACATTCGAGATGCTATTACTTTATTGATACCATCGACTTTTTCTTTCATATATAGCTTTAAATATCCCTATCAAAATTACGGAGATGGCCTTTGACATTTCTGACAAAATTGGAAGCATAATCGACCTCCTGTTACTTCGGAAATCGGAGAGTAAGAGTGAAATTTGGGAGAACTGGAAAGTTAACGAAACTGATGAGTGTAGTAATATCCATTTAAAAAGAGGAAAAATCTTTGACAGAAAGAAAGGAGAGAGATACAGAGTGCGCGAGAGTGTGAGTGGAAATTGGTATAGAGATCGAGGTGGGTTGGAAGGCTTGAGTGAAACGGACAGGAGGTTGACGATGGGAGGAGGGTAAACCGTGGAGAGGAGTAAAGCTAGGGCTGTGTGTGAATGTGCAGGAAGGTTTGGAAATATGGAGTAAACGGGACGAAGAGGAGGAGGGGATAGAGGAGGGAGATGTGTATGGAAAGAGAATGGGAAGAGGAGAAGGCAGGAGTTGACGAGGGGCAGAGGGCCGGCTTTGGCGCGGGCTAAGGGAACAAGGACTGCCCTTTCTTTCGGAGGGGGGTTGATGGGAGGTGGGTGGTGAAGGGGAGGGGCGGAAGGGAAGGGATACTGGTCGGATAAAGGCCGAGGGCATTGGGTTGCGGTTGAAGCCCCTCCACAGATACTCAACGTCCCGAAACAATGCCAACCAAGCTTTATAGGAGTTGGGTGAGGGTAGACGGAGGTGGAGTTTTCCCGGGAAGAAGGGGTGTCGAGACTGTGATGGAATGGGAAGAGAGTATCGGGCAATGGGGGGAGGTTTAACGCTTTATCCTCGGGACGGGGTGTGAGCGTCTGGGAGGGGAAGGGCGGGGGAGTCAGAGGGAAAGAAGGGGATTTTAGGGGGAGGGGGATTGCGAAGCCAGTGAAAATGTAGAGAGCGAGGGATGGGGAGGGAAGGCGTAGCAAGCCGTTTTGATGGATGTGAAGAATGGGAGAGAGGTGGGAGCATATTTCGAATGAATGAGCGAGTGAAGGCGGTTTGAGCTAGGGAAAAAAGAAGGGGGGAGTGGGTGTTGGCGTTAATGGAGGGGTCCAGGAACGGGAAGGGGTGTTTTAGGGTGGTGAGGGTGTGCAGCGTTGGATAGGTGGTGAAAATAATGGAAGAGGGAGAGTGGGAAGGGCTGGGTTCCTGGGTTAATGGTCTCGTTGATTGGGGAGGGAAGGCAGCGTAACGGAGTAGGGGGTCAAGACGGGAGAGCCGTGTCTGCCCGCGGCGAGGTAGTCTGGATGTGGGGAATCCTCAGGGCTCCTGTCGCCCTCAATTTCACGGATGTCTGTATATGCTTGTGTGTATGTGTGTGAGCGAGTGCCCACGTGAATATATGTGAATATGCCGCCTTCGTTCGTCCGCCGTCACTTTAGGATTCATTGGAAACATCTCCAATTCTTATCCTTCATCCGAACGATTTATCTTCCTCTCTTTTCTCCTATGATTTTGGATATAGATACAAAAGTTAATAATTTAGAAGCGTTAGATAATTATAGTGTATCAAAATGACATTCATACAAATAATTATGTATAGACGGTCGTGCCAAAATTGTACATTGCACAGAAGTGCAATAAGCACTGATAGATGCATCTCTAAAACTTACCAAGTGATCATTTCCGCCGAAACGTTCATGCATTAGTGTGTGATTTTGAAATGCATTATCCACGTTTAATCACTCGTTTCTTATTCTGTGATACATATTTCCCAATCAGCGTTTTTCCTCGTTCTGTCCCATGCAACCATCTTGGATCTTTAAAACTGTCTAATAAATGTAAATTACATATTGAAAGCAGAAGTTTGCTAAATTAAATATGATATTGACTTTTAATCTACAAAATATTGAATTAATGGTTTAATGATTATAACAATTTTGAATTTATTTGAACAATCTTTGCTGAAGATGATGTATTGTGCACTTCAATATACTGTCATACAGATCCAGAAATACCTTTATCGGACTCTTCCTCCATTGTCAACATTTCCAATAGATATTGTGATGACCATATGGGTGTCAATGGCCACCTTAAAAGTTTTTGGTTTTATATTGATATTAGTGCAAATAACGAATCCGTTGTTTTGTTGTCTTTCGAAAACTGCTATTATTTTATAAAAGAGAAGTAGGATATAATTTGCAACAATAAATGAATACAAAATATTTATCATGAACTAATCTCAGATTAAATATCTTTGAAACAACTCTTAAACTAAATTCATACAAAAATTAAACATTACTGTTAAAAACAGCACGCTTTGTTGTTAAATTCAATGAAAGAACAAATTATCAGCTACATATTGCATAATCGCGGAATGGAACCTCATATGTCTTAGGGAGACTGTTCAAGAATAAACCCATTACAATGGAATGAACTACGAAGTTAAGCCATTTTACTTACGCCATCAAATACATAAATTGCACACTTTTACGCTCGACATCGAGTGAATAATCGGAGTTTGGCATTGCAATGGCAGGCAATAGCAACAAAATTGGAAGATGCCAAGTTGTAAGAGTTCCACATGAAGATTTTACGACCAAGACAAGGACAGGAGGGTCCTGAGCATAAAGCATGTCTCACATAAACATTTATCTCCACCCTACTTAGCATGTCCTAAAAATCCGTCGACATACGTCTTTGCACCTTCGCGTCTTGATCCAGTATCCAGGCCTCCAATTCTTTAGCTTCATTAAGAGAACTGCTTCACTATTAGTATTGCTAATACTTTTTTGTCAACGTTAAGTCTCTTTTGTTTTATTCAAGCGAGCATACTTGCTCCATTGAGATTCCCGATGTCAATTTTATTTTTACCTAAAATTCATACGAGACACATTCTTGTTTCTCAAAAGTGTGTAATTTTACCTTATTGGATAACCCAAGAATGATTTTATACATCTTTATATTTTTACTAGCATACTTCAAATGAAATGGTAAACCTGGTTAAAACTACAAATATATGGTAGACAACTCCAATTGACGTAATATTGCAAATATAAGTGGCATCCTGAAAATTTATCGTGACAGAAGTTCCATTTTTTTCGAGATGAAGGAAGAGTTGTAAATTACAGTGAATCAATACCGACCTCTAAATTTTAACTTATTATCTCAAGGAAAGCGTGTCACACATTTCAATGAAATACGACCCGTTTCAGTCCAACTATAATGTGTTTGCTGAGTTCATAAAACAGTATTTCATTGCCTTCATATCTGGAAAGAACTGCGTGGTTTAGTCTCAAAAAGCAATCCACAAATTTTTTTTTTTAAATTAGCTATAAAATTTTCAACGAAAAAAATTTAATGTCGTGTTGGCATTACAAAAATATATTTAATGACGACCGTTTGGTTGTCAGTCCTCATTTTTCATGTTTCTATGAAAAACTTTTGGAAGGTTTCGAGGTTAAAGTGGAGGGAAAAAATGCCGGATCGATGTAATTGAAAGATTAGAGATGATAATCACCTCGAGAATAGAAAGATTGTTGTAAGATATGTGACACGTTGTTTCCATCTATTCCGAGATAAAGCATTGTTTCCTTGAAATGTTTCTTAAGTTCAAGGGTTTCCTCTTGCTGAATGCAGATTTAAATGGAAAATATATAGAATCATGATAAACAAAAGTTCTTTTGATGGAAAGTTTTTTTTTGAATGCATAATGGGGGAATGAGAAATAAACTGTTCGTTCTTAGTATTACGTGGCGTGACTTCTTCAGGCAAAATGTTAATGGGAACGAAGCTGAAAAATGAGCCCTTTTGAGGCTTTTTTCGGGAAGCAAATCGGCCTCCAATTTTAGTTAATGAATTTTGTGAGAGGGAGGAAAAAAGTTGTTTTAAGTAGTAATTGACAAGCGAGTGAAATTTGATCTTAGGAGACCTTCCTTAAAATCCATTACCCTTGGCTGCATACTTTGATGGAATACGAATCCCCTCTCAAGGACATCCCATATTGCGTAGGTATTAAGTTTTAAACACCTCTGGTTTCAAATGAAAACAAATCATGCGGATTTCTACGACGACATTACTCCAAAACAATATGTATAGTTGCATATCGTGTTAATTCTCTTGCTGTTTGTTTTCACCATCTAAACTATAGCACTCTTTTAAAATTTGGACTAATTTTGCTCACATTCTGGCATTAATATGACCTGAAACTTATATTCAACTTTAATAGGCCTTACTTAAATAGACGCATTGTGTTCATTTTACCCGTTCTTATGCATAACGGCTATGTTGGTATCATTTATAAAATCGATAATCTCTACAAATTATTTTTTCTTTCAAGTTTTCCATAGATTTCTTTCTTTATTGTTGAACGGCGTTTTTAGGTAAGATGAGCCATATTGATATATGTTTAACGAAATATACTACCTTCGGAGCCAGTCTTACAAATTGTAAGCATATAAGACTAATTTAGATAAAATGTAAATAGGAAGGGCGTAGCGGAGAAACTATAAACTTTTCGATACTTTGAAACTTGTTTTGAAAGTTTCAAAATATCGCAAAAATAAATTTGAAATTTAGTCCACTCTAAGCAAAGCGTAATTAAATATGTTTCATTAGTTTGAACATAGAATCAGTTTTAGTCCTCTCACTGTCGAGAGCGCTCATAAACGTTGCCCGTTCTTGCTTCCATTTACACTTTCCTTGTAAATGGAATTTTTGAGAATGTTACTTTTTAGTAATGCTGCTGAATCACGGCGGGCACCCTTAGGTTTTTGGAGTCTTTCTATGATACTTAATACTACTTAATACTTTAATACCGAGAGACGAAATTCGGGTTGCCTTAAGAGAAGACGCTCGCTTGGTAATTTTTAAGAGGTACAAATATTTTGCGAGAGTTCTAAAATCATAGATTGCCCTTCAATTCCGGAAAAAGTATTATTTTGGGGTTCTTTTTCGTTAAAACCTGCTATTCAATAATATTTGATTCTCAACTTTGTTGTAAATGTAGGGAAATAGGGCCACCGATTAACACTATAAATACAAAAATAGTTACTTATACTTTGCTCCTTGGGATATTTATTACAGTTTGTAGAGGCTCTGTTCGAACAAGAGCAAATAATAGTACTTCTTATTTCATACTAAACAGAGTAAAATGAATTGCATGGAATATTCAAGAATGCTCTTTGAAACCATATTGATTTCAATTTTTTTTACCTATTAGGCTTTATTAATATAAAAACAACAGCCATAAGAAAATTGTACCAGTCATATAGTGTAAAATGAATTATACACTGATTGTTTATAATTTTAATATTCGCCAGTTTATAGCCTTCCAATAATTTTATGAAATATTAAGAATACAAAAATATAAAGGTGTCTTATCCATTTTTTAAAAACTGCATCATATATATATATATGATGCAGTATGTATATATATATATATATATATATATTATATAATGAGAAAAATACCCGTAGCCGGATTGCAGTAACATATTTTTGTATATAACATTATTGGTAACCCTTGCGATAACAGTAATTCCCAAAGCTCTCGCATGATAGCTCATGCTGATACTAAATATTTGATTGAATTTATAATTTGGTTATATATTATTTTTGAAAGTGCTTTTGCTAATGAATCACTTCTTTAATTTTAATACGCAATGTTGACATAATTAACGACTGAAAAATATGCACTGGCAAGGGAGCAGATACACGAAACGTGGCTTCATCTATGATCTTTTAGATAATAATTCCATCTTCTTACAGGGTATAAGCTTATCTAATCCTTTGAACAAGGCTTCTTTATGATTTAAAGCTTTTTTTTCGTTTCACATATTCAGTAATCTATCAAAAAAGTACGATGGTTCGAGCGTGAACCGTTAGAATTTCAATATAATTGTACCAATTAGTTTCTTTACATAGGCCATAAATTGATGTATTACCAGCCGTTCCAATCTCATAATCCCTTAAATTCTCCACCCATTATCCTGCTATGAATTTCTGCGGGTGCGATAATCGGAGATGGCTGAAAATTTCTGGAAAATTGGGTTTTGAGCTTCAGAATATGGAAGTAATGGAGCAATAACTTCGGACGAGGTGTTAATCTGAGCTTTATCACGTATTTTTCCTCGCTGAACAGATTAGGTTGGCGAAAACGAGCCCACTTTTAACATTAGGTATGGAGTTTTAAAGACACTTTAAGGAGGTCAGTAACTTACTATAAAATCTGAAAATGATTTAAATGCAAATATTCCTCGTTATTTTCGTAGAAAGACATTTTTAGAAGGAAAAATGGATTTAAAGTCCGTTGTTAGTAGTTACAAATCCACTAGTTATCGCTATTTCGTCCGCTTGGTTTAATGGGAGAAATTAGTGGTACATACGATAACTCCTACATTTTTTCGACCAGATTTCGCGCACATCTTGTACACTTCTGATCAATGTTTGTGCTCCTCGCTACGATCCTAGAAACGCTAAATTAAATTATTATAAAACTCGTAAATTGAGGGAGTATTAATCCTGTGGGTACAGCGCTGGACTTCAGGCACTGGGATATGAGTTTTCTTTTAGGAAATGCATCTGAACACCCTAAGCTCTATCCCAGCTGGTTATCAGATCTTCCTGGGAAACCGTAGGCGGCACAGTGAAAGAAACTGGTCCCCCCATCTTGATGTATGAATTTCCTTGGGCTTAATATTAGGTGAGATTTACCCTCACCTATCAAATAAACCTCCCGTCCCCTCGAGATTTGATATCTATCGAAAACCACTCAATGTTTATGCTACGATCATTTTCTTATCTTATCCTTGTTTATTTCTATTTTTCAAGCGTCCTTTTTAAGGTGCTTTTATAAATATCTTCATTTCTTACCTACAGCTAAAGATATTGGCGACATTGCTTAAATGTTTATTCATTTGATTCATGCAGTTAACGGTCAATAGCCCCTATACAGTTATTTGTTGGTGATTATCGCGAATACTTAATTTTTCGAGGAATATTTTAAGAATAGTACTGTAACTTCCACTTGCCGTATCGTAGTATCAAAATGAAAAATGGGCATGCTGTATTTGTGGTTATTTTATGTAATTGTTTACCTGCTGTTCTTAATATTAAAATCCAGTTACTTCAAAGCGTTTGTCGTGCCTTCACGAGTAGCACAATTTGATATTTGTGAGAACTTTTCAATGATATAATACTGATAATAGACATTCCACTTCATTGAAGCAATAATATTCAAATATAATAGTGGTTGATTTTGTTTATTTTTTTATTTTAAAATTGAACATTTTAAAAAAATTTTCTTTTGTTTAAAAATGTATTCATATAAAAACTGTTGCTATACTTACATTAAGAATCTGACAGGGAGATGATATCACACGTGTCCATGATCCAACTTTGGATTGCAAAACCTAAAATGTGAAAAGGGAAGAATATTTATTTCGATCGTGGTGATGAGATAAACAATTGATGAGCATGACCACGCTTCATATATTCTGCGGCCGAACGACGATCACTTTTCCGCAAGGGCAAGTTGTGTCTCGTGTTGCCGTTTTTCCTCTGTTTTATTTTTAAACGATGAAATAAGGTTGGGTAAGAAAGCGGTGGTAAGGCGATGCGAGGAAGGTGGTTACGTCGCCGGGATGGGATTGGCTTCATTCGAGGGAGACAAAGTCCGGGCGTTGAGGGAAAGCGTGTTCTTCGCGGGAGGGCGGGTGCTCTTCAGGGAATCGAGAATTGAGCTAGAGGGAGACGGTGGAGAGAGGGGTGGAGGCGGGAGCGAGAGAGGTCCGTGGGGTGGGAGAAGGCGAGAAACAACCGTGGCGGAGGAGGAGGAGGAAGCGACCGGGGAGGAGCTGCGTTTCTCGCCGGGATTGGACGTTCAGGAAAGGGGAATTTACGGTGCGGAGTAAATTGTTTCGGGGGATGGAATAATATGGGAAGCGCGCTGCGGAGGGAAATGAGGAGATGAGGCAAGAAGAGTAGCTGAGAAAAAGGCCCCCTCAATCTGTTTTGTGCGAATGGAAACGCGGGAAATAAAAAAAACAAGGGAATGAGGCGAAGTGTACGGAAGAATAATCTCCTAAGAAGAAGTTAACGAGTAATGCAATTTTTTTGATGGCCACTTTCATGGGATGGGTGTATAAAGGAAATGGAAAGTGGTTTCGCCTTTGAGGACGCTTCCTTATTATCATTATTGTTATTTCGCCCTGTGTTTTCCTATTTTTCCCGTTCCTAGCTGTTAAAAATTTTCCTTTGCTTAAGGCGTGGACTTTTGAAGGGAAGAAATATGTCTCGAAAAAATTTGATGAGAAATTTCGGATGCTTTTGCGTTGGGTTAAAAAAAGAGCTGTGGGAGACATGATGAATAATGATATCCTTATTTATGCGTTAATGCTTTCGGTCTCGCGGCGGCGTAGGAAGCAATTTCTGTGAGGCAAAATAAACATGAAAACTCCTCTTATCACAGCGGAAAAAAAATGCAGATCATAATTTTTAAAAGTTAGCGCCACGCACACTCTCCGTGAATGGGAACGACGTAAAATATTGCCGTCATGTTTTCACGCAAAGTAGAGACTCTACTTGAACATCGTTCACTTATGTATGGAATAAACACCAGTTTAGTGTGCTTGATATGCCACATGTTAAGAATATTTTCTGGAAATTGATGCTTCTTGATTTTTAGCATAACACCTGGTAAACACATGCAATGCCCTGCATGTCTAGGTTTATTCTGGTAACAGAGAAAACAATGCTAGGACGCATCCATGATCATTTTTAAACACTTCAACTGCTGGACGTTGAGCGTAAGCACTGATCGCCCGGCAGTGCAATATTTAAATATGATCATAAAAGGAAATCAGCGATAGACTTTTTAGCTATGTAGAGTCAAAAAAATTTAGATTTTCAAAATAAATGCATATTTAGGATAAATTTTTAAACTCAATCGGCAATTTAAATTCAAAATATCAATAAGAGTCTAACTCGTTTTTTTATAGCTTTGCTACATTAGCGACATTCATGTATGGGTTTGTGTTTTCCTGGTGGTGTTGATTGCAGCCCTTCAAATAATATACTTTCAAATACTTTTAGTTAGTTTAAACTACGTCACATAGGTTAGATTGGCATGCAGAACAGAAATAAAATTTTGGACAAGGGCCTTAACGTAAGAGTCGAACTTTTAATTACTGTTATTGGAAAAGAAAATACTGTTGAACAAAGTATTACTATTTCTTTCATTCCTTTCCGATATGAATCGCTTCCATAAAGTAACACTTCAAACCATTCAACTGCTATTGAAAAATGCTCCTTTCATATTGGAAAATATATATAAATTTCTTAACTTAATTATTTTGGTAGCAATCTAATCTCTCTGCCACTCCCCTTAGCAGTAATGCAGGATAATTCATAGAAAAAAAGCAGTTATTGGGATTGAGCTGTTATTATGTGACATGTCATTAATTGGTAAACCTCATTAGGAAATATTTTCCTTTTTAATTAAAGATATAAACGTTAAACGAATCTCTTGGACTGAGTATTTAGTCGAATGCGTTGACCTTGTTATGGATGCTTGGTCGGCGTCTGTTCATACAGCTTGACTGCAAAATTAGCGCGCGCACTCGACAAATAAGAAGTTGTGAACGATAAGCGTTGTTTCTCAAAGAACCGACCGAGTAGTCCACCAGTCGCTAATATGGCCTAAAAATATTGTGAAGGTTGACTTGGGGAGTGTCTGATATAAAAAAATAGGCTACCAATCGCCAGCACAAGGAAGCTGCAGCCTTTCTATATACGACCACAGTATTGGGTATAGCAGCACTGTAAATGCAAGTGCAGGTGTGGTATATCATATTGACCCATGCTGTGCCAGTATTGCTAGTTGGGAGATTTTCCGCATCTTTATTCCGAATAGCGGGAGCTCACCAGCCCTATTCTTTTTCCCTTATTGATTGGAACAGGTGTAATGAAACCATGCCGAGAAAAATATTCCGGAAGTAAAATACTTAGCTAAAATATTTGGTGAATGGTGAAGAAAATCTAATCATGTTGACAGAATGGAATACAATGATCAAGAAAGGCCAAGAGCGAAAATATTAGGAATATGGATTAAAAGTATCGGAGACAATTTTTTGCTGACGTGACTGTGTTTGCAGCGCGCTCGCAATCTACAGACCCGGTGGTGTGGGTTTTGATCTTTCACACGCGCCAAGTGCTAATTTCCTGCGAGCGTTTGTTCAGGCTAGATCGTATTTTTAGTGGACCCCTGTCGAGTGACTCGGTGCATTCGCAAAATTCGACGAACGTTTGATCAGTGGTACGTCATGAAATTTTGTTTTGAGTTGGGAAAAACCGGGTACTAGGCGTTTGGCATGATTTGCAGTGTTCAAGGATGAAAGCATGTCAAAAACTGCAGATTTCAGACGGCAGAAACTCTTCATATATGACCGAGAGGGTGTGGAGGATAATCCCCGCGCTGGACGGCCGTCGACGTCAAGAACAGACGACAACATGCAACGCGTACGTGTTGAATTCAGACCGTCATTTACGTGTGCGCATGATTGCAGATCGTATCGGCATTGACAGATGACAGTGTACGCTATTATCGTTGACAATTTGGTGATGCGAAAGATCTGCGCTAAACTCGTCCCTAAGATCTTGATTTACACCCAGCTACGCCTGCTCCATAGTAACCGACTACCTGAAGAAAAATGGCATCGCGACGATTTTCCAAACCCCTTAAGTCTCGACTTGGCACCAGCAGATTATTCCTATTCCCAAAAGTGAAATCCTTCCTCACAGGACGCCAATATGGGACCCTTAGTGCCATCAATGAAACTTGGACGCGTACCCTTAAGGATATTCCGGAATCCATTTCCGTCGACGTAACCATCGAGTAATGGGAAAACTGCTGGCAAGAGTGTGTCGACGCTTAGGGGATGTATTTTGAAGACTTTTGAGACATTATAGCAATACTTGAAAAAAAAATATTTAAAAAAATTCTCTATATTTTTATACAACCCTTGAGTGTAGGAGTTAATGAAACTGAAGAGGAGAAAGGCTATTGGACTTTTGCAGACAGCCAAAATGATTGGTGGCAATCTTGTTCTTTCAGAAACACTTTAAAAAGCACTCACAGAAAATATGAACGTGAAAGATAGTAGAATCTGTACAAAGATAGCTAAGTGACTTATTATCTTGAAGCAAAGATTTAAAAATAAATAAAGCATCCTAAACTATCTAGATGTAGGTAGCGGCTGAATTTTTTGCTAATGAAGTAGGACCTGAAATTCAAGCATCTAAAGAACAGAAAAATGGCTTGGTAGTGAGGTACCTTGAAATAAACTGAACCAAATATTTATTTGTACGGGTATTAGAGGAAAAAACTGAGAGAAGCCACACGATGGATTATTTAAAAATTTTAAAAGACACAAAATAAAATGCATACCAAACCTATGGAATGTATACCATGGATCACTGATTAAGTACTGGTCCTAATACAACAGAAAAGGTGGTATAGCAGCTTGACAGCTGCGCAAGGGCAAATGAGTATACCAATGGTTGAGAAATGTAATAAGCCAAAGAGAGATAAAAGGTAGAAAATAAATGAAGAAGAGACTCTACAACACTAGAAGGAAGATGATACTGCTGACAAAGAAGATAAAGGAGGATGCATCCTCATGTCTAAACATGGACAAATAACTTAAGGTCGAACTAGCTTTCAGTGATCGATGGTGGTCCCTCCCAGTTAATTCAGAAAATTGTGACTAAACGGTACACTATCGCATGTTGGAAAAGTGAAAAAAAGAGAAATAGAGTCGTCTCATTGCCAAAAGAAAATAGGGTAGATATATGTGAATACTGTAGAAATGTATCATGACCAATGCGAAGAAGAATACGACAGGAATAATTTACCAAATTATTGAAAGGAGAGCAGAATGGTAAATAAGAGAGTGCAAGTTTGGATTTAGAAGAAACGGAGGAGGCTATCTATTTTTCTCTCTATTTTTCTAATCTATTTTTAATCTATTTTTCTCTCTGACTCATCGTAAAGAAAATGATGATATTAATATTACCTAATGTATATTGAAGGCACAGATATGGTTACATAATTTAAATTTAGACTGGAATATAATACTATGGACCTCAAAAGAAATGACATGAGCTAAAATGACTAGACACTGATACACTCTCTATATAAGCCCTCTAGTAAAACATTTATTTGGATGATATATTTGCAGCACATAGTTTGACAAATCCTTTTCTTAAAATTCAGAAATATCGATCACAGTGAGAAATGAAAAAAACGTCTCACTCATCAAAGTATGTAATTGAAATCTATGCCTAACGTTTGTTATTGTCTCAAATTTTCTTCGCACATAATTAAAGTATTTTGGTCAGATACATGGATTCCATTCGTGAAACAGGTTTTTTTGTAGTATTTGCATCCTGTTGTATGCCAAATCAAACCCTGAATACTAATTATCTTATAGTGGCCATTTTCCTTTATTCCCCTGAATAGTTCGTGGACCACTTCACTTTATGAATGAAATGTAATTGCAATGCATCTGTTACGAAGTGACGAATATGAAAAATGTAGTAATTAACTTGTAACGCTGACTGATAAAATATAGTGTAGTCAGATAATGACTTTGTGAACTTTCGGATAGAATTGAAATAAGAAGGGAATAATCTATCAGATCTATATAATTAAAGCCTTATTTTTGTGAAAAAACAGCCATTTGAAAAACACGGTATACACACACATTTTTAATTGTTTGAGCTTTAGGCATACGTCTTTGTGACCAAAAGACACCTACTTTGTTTCAGTAAGATACGATTGAAAATAAATAATAATGGTTAGACAAAAGCGCGAAATGTGGAAGTGTACGTAGGGGATGAGGTTCACAAAAGAGTAGGAGAGGAAAAGGCAACGTCAAGCAGGACGACAAAAGAGTAACTTTAGGATAAATTCTGAGAAAGTAGGTTTTTGTAATGTTTTTAGAGAAGTAATGTAGGGAAACTCCCGGCATAGGAAACTAAGATACAAGTACGTTCGCTAAGGTTTTGAAAAACACAAAGATATTATACGTCAGCTTTGGGATTAGGAATTGGACGGTTGAGAATTTAGTCACTTAGAGACAAGAATTGGAGAGGGAATGGAGGTCTGAGGTTAGAAGCTATCAGAAATCAGGCACAGATGAGAAAAGGATAGAGGTAGAAAGTAAGAAAAATGAGGTTTCGAGGATTTTAGAAAATACGAATTGGTAGTCTCTAGGGTCGGAGAAGAAAATGGAACGAGAAAGTGGATGCTTTGAAAAATATCAAAAGTGTAATGGAATCGCTAGAAGGTTTTAAGAGTCCCTCTGTTTGGGAGCTGAAGTGAAATGAGTGAAGGAGGAAGGTTTGAGGGAAAGGATTGTGTTTGAGAACTTGGATGGAGTTGGAGAATGGGAAATAGGGGAGTTGAGGATCAGATTAGAGCAAGGTTGAAGTCTGAGGAATGCAGAGAACAACGGTGAGATTGCAAGGGAGCATTACGGATGAGGCATAAAAATTTAAATTGTGTGGTCATCTCTCAATTATGACATGGTTTATCGACAACAGCGTATCATGTAATAATTCCATCGTCAAAGTTCATGCTTTCTGCCTTCCTTCTGTGAGCATACTCGCTTCGAGAAATGCATGAAGAGAAGATAATGTTTATGATTATATATCTCTTTGAACGCACATAAGGTCATAAATTTACATCCCAAAAACTCGAAATGTATTGCCGGAAACCTCAAAGTTTAATCATTCCCTTTATAATTGATTGTATGTTTTCTCAAGTAATGATATACTACGTGTAATGTTACTACTCTTGGATTTTCAAAGCTCATTTGTAGTAAACCTGGGCACATGCTGGCTTGCCATCAAGGGTCAAGTAGAAAGGGGGATATCTTATAAGGGCCCTTTGTGATGTTCCTGCACTTCCTTCTAAATAGAGTGTCTCGGTAAACTGGAGCTGAATTCAATTGCAGCGTCTATAATTGAAGGCAATCGATCGATGAAAGCGGAGATCCTTCTCCCCAGTTGCCGTATGCTGCCCTCTCTGTACCGGTGAGGTGAAGGTAGGAGGGTGGAAAATTGAGTTGGGAAGGCAAGAAGTAGTTGAAATAGGGTGCAGAAAACATAGGGGGTTATGAAAATAGAGAGTGAAAGAGATAAGAAGGAAAGAGTTAGCGGATTAAAACTCTTTAAGATTTGTGGTGCGAGTTGAGTGGTTGGGAGAAATAACGAGGGCATCGACGAAGGCAAAAGTACGCGGATGGCGGGGAGAATAGTTTTTTCCACGGTGGTTACCCGATGAAGGGTGACTGTGACTGCGACGTGGGAACAGAAGGGTAGAGAAGAGTGGGGAGGGAGGGCCAAGAGATAATCCGAAGAAGTTTTGAGAAGGAATTAAAGCGAGTGACTGAAAGCGGCGGGTTAAGATGCTGTTGAGGTTTTGCTGTCTCCTCCCCAAAAACTCCTAGACAGATATTAGAGAGATGGTTTATGCCATTCATTTCTCATAATATTTAGCTGGAAACGGTTAATTTAAGAAATGAGAAATGAATTTGATTGTAGGAGAGAATGTGAGAAAGCAACAAAAACCACTAATGAATAGATATGATGAGTATGATATTTGATTAATGGACTTTGATTATTTCAAATATTTTAGCTTACGTAAGGGTATAGATAGTAAAAAATCATAATATGTTATTTGGAAACGTTTTCAAGATCTCATTTTTTTCACGTAGATCGGAAATAGTAAAGCTTTGAAGTTATCTAATGTATTTTCATCGGATATTGGAACGGAATTAAAAAGATGGCCTTAAAATGAAGACACAGTTATGATGTTGTAACTCAAAGATTTTTCCATTTATAGCTCATATAGGAATTTTGACTTCACTGTCGACGTCATCAAAATTTATAAGAATTTTAATTCACTGTGCTGTAAAAAGTGAGTGGATCTGTCAGGAAAATGAAGAAAGAATTTAGAAGTTAGAAAAAACATTAAAAAAAGTTGTTTTAATAACGTACAATTAATAGCTTATCACAGAGAAGGGATATAGTTATACCTTATTCCTTATATTAGTGCTTCTAATAATTATTGATTAATATGACATAAAATCAACAATAATAAAAATGACTATAAATAGGAATGTTACTGGATGTTTTGTGTTGAATTAGAAGTTTGATAATGGATGAGAATGTTCATTCTTCTTTTATGTAAAGGTATGATGTGACAGCTTTCGAATTCGAATACACGGTATTTCGAATTTGAATCCAAATTAATTCTCAAAGATGTAAACTCCTATCTAGAGATTCATGAAGTGGGTGTTTCACGATTTAACACACATTTAAAGAATGAAATTCTTTGTGAGAATTAAGCCCCGACTTGAAATACACTTTAAAGACAGGCGAGGGAGAAAATTGTAATCAGATTCCTCCACTTTTATCAAAACCATTGTCATTTATCCTAAGGAGTCCACAGATTACATTAACATGCAAAAGCTAAATCAAAGCTTCCCTTGCGTGAGGCATTTGCTCAATGAAAAATATATATGACTGGATAATTCGCCAAACACGTGTAATTAGCCAAAAAAAAGTCAACACGAATAATTGGCCATTAGCCAAATACGGGTACGTAAGACTAAAATTATTCAAAAGAAATGATCAAGATCAGAAGATGACGGAGTATAGAGAAAGCGATTCGGGACATTTTGGAAATCAGTAAGGGCATTTCCCTACATTCCATCTATGAACTAGAACATAGGGAGAAGAAAGTTGAGAGGAAAAAGGATGACGGAATTGAGAACGGAAGCGACTAAACTTGGAGAATTCAAGATGAACGTAGTTAAAGAGGAGGAGAGATACGTGCGGAGTAGCACGGTCGACGCGGATATGGAAGGCGAAGGTGGGTTAAGGAATGGAGATGCCATCGGGCTGACGAGATGGAGAAAGGGAAAACGAGGCAGAGATTAAGGGGAGGAGCAGTTTGAGGCGTGGGGGAGGGAAAGGGAGTGAGTGGCGGTGGGAGGTAGAATGGGACAGTTTGCTCCACTAACGAAGGTAACCACTCGGCGAAGAGATTGCTGAGCGAGATTGAGTGAGTGAGGCGGCGGCTGAGAAGTAGGAGAGGCGTGGGGTTGTGAGGAGGGTGTGGGAGGGGAAGCGAGGAGTGAGGGAGAGCTTTAAGCGGGTACCAGAGAGGAGAAAGGGTGGCAGGTAGAATAGGGGGGGGGCGGCAATGGGGAGGAGGCACGGAGCCGGGGCGGGTGAGAGGAAATGGTGGCAAGTTGTCGGTTTGGTCTGGCGGGTTAGAAGAGGGAGGAGGGATGTGAGCGGGAGGTGTTAGAAAAGGGCGAAGCGGGAGCGGAATCGAGGGAGTGTGAGGTGTGGGCGAAGAGGGCTGTGTGATGAGGTTTTCGTTGGAGAGAGAGACGGAGGGTGGGAAAGGGAGTGAAAAGTGGAGGGCGGGAGGGAAATGAGGGACGAGCATGAGAAACATGCGGTGGGAAGGTAAGGGAAGTGAGTGCGTCGGAGAAAATGAGGAGGAGCCAGCATAGCGAGGTTAAAACGGATGGGTTAGCAGTGCGCGTGAGAGAGGGAGTGTGTCTGTATGTGTCGGAGTTCTGCGTCTGAATCTCCACCCCCCCCCCCAGACGTCCCGTCTCCCTACGCTGGCGCCGCACATCCCAACCGCTTTCTTCCTCCTTCCCGCTCCTCCGCCCGCTTCTTCGTCTTCTCATTCCCCTTGGTGCAAATGGGTTCGGGGGTTAGAAAGGGAGAGTCCGACTTCCTTTGGTGCGTGGCGTGGTTGATGAAGCCGGAAAGGTGAGGTGGTGCAACGTTGAGGAGGAGATAGCGGAAGGAGAGAGAGATTGTGCATGGGAGAGGAGGAATGGATAGATGTGTAATCCTGTGGAGAGTATGGTAAGGGGTTTTACAAACTGAGAAAGCATAAGAGAGAAGCTGAGAGTGTTAGGACTTTGAAATCGCAGGGAAGATGCGAAGGTGAGGGACCAGTGAGAGAAAATTGCTTAAGAGATTGATTCACCGTGGAAACCGCGAGAAGGGGCGTCAGAGACAGCAAAGGGACTGCTACTACCACTACTGCTTCTCTGTGCAATAATGAGCTCAATGGAATAAAGAGGGAGTAAATAAAGAGGGGCGGGGATAGAGGAAAGGAGGATCTGGTTAAGGAAGAGAGAGATTCGTGGAACGGTGGAGGATGTAGGAGTTTTGAGGGGGATTGTGTATTCTACGAGATTGAGGGTGAAGAGGGGCGAGAGTCGACAATGATCATCTGGAAGCAATCTACGGATTGGATTTGGATTAGATTCATTGTTTACATCCTCGGGAATTGCTACGCGCTCGAATGAATTCAGAACACCGCCTCAAGGTGAACGCGTAAGTGATTCATTCCTTCAGCACTTCAAGAATATGGGAAAAAAAAATTGGTTTGGCCTTCATTGTGCACCATCGTAGGGCATGCGTTTGTAATGGACGATTTCTAAATAAACACTTTCTTATTTCTAAATTGCTTACTTTTTCATTACTAATCGAACTTAATATTTTTGTAAAGACAGGCTGATATCTGGCTGATAGAAATATGCAACTTATTATACATTATTATATCCATCTCATACCTTATTTCCAATACTTCAATCATCCTATATATTTACAGAAATCTATTAAACGTTTCTTATTTCTGTATATTAATTTTGTGAATAGCTTTTCTTTTGTTTTCTTATAAATGCAATACAATTTTTATTTCAGTCAGATTTTGAAGTAATTGCACAAAAATAAATAAATTTCGAATGTAGTGAGGGGAAAATCTTTTAAAAGCTCCCCATAATTTCACGTATGCCATGTGATATATTGGCTTGAAACGAACTCTGTGATATTTCTTTAGTAAATAAGCCATCAATTCATAGCTTTTAATAATCATACGTGCACATTATTCGTTTACATGTTGTAATTTTTAAAAGTTAATTTTTAGCCAAGTGTCTACGAACAATCTTCTTTCTAGTAATTCAATTTCCTCGGTCGCTCATGTCAACTCAAAGCCAATTGCTGAAATTAATTGATGACAGAAGGCAACTCAAGGCCAAATTAATCGTTTGGGACCTCTTTATGCTGAATTAGATTGTGCAGTTAAGCATAAGGAGAGGACGGAAGATAATTTTAGGGAGAATTGCAGTGTTTTGCGGTAATGGGTTATGCATGCTACTGGATACAAGTGATAGCATTAGCTAGTGGGGGCGGTTTAATTAGTGGAAGGTTAGTGGTGACGGCTGAAGCACTATCCACAGCTAGCCCCTGAAAATAAGAGTACTTCGGAGTACTCCGTTTGGCCCCATGTTTGATCTGCAGGAAGGTGGGTCAAGAGGTATTTGTCAACATCGAGGTGTTTATTTTAAATAGTGTTTCGAAAGGGCAAAGGATGAAGAGCACGCTGAAGTAGTGAGGAGTGCTAGATGACGATGTGAGGTACCTTAGCCATCCCAAAAGCGTGTGTACTTGGGAAATGTTTTTTTTCCGCTTGCTCACGTGGGGAAATTAAATTTCCCTGGAATTGGCACATTTCCACGACGACTGTGGAAGTTGTCAACGGGGAAAATTATTACGTGGCCATACCTTTTTGTAGCCATACACTGTAAATATCTTAAAAATTAAGTAGATGTTTCCTGCAAGATTATGAGATAATTTTGCGACTACTTATACACATGAAATATATTCTCACAGTTTTTCATTCATTCTAAATTATCATTGATTTGAACACAGGCTTGTGTTCGGGGGAAGTTTTGTGTCTTTATTAGTATTTTAATTTCTTGTGTAAATCAAAAAATTTTTCAGTGAAAGGTAAAATATACGCTTTCACTGAAAAATAAAATTTTCAGATTTCAACCAAAATAAGGTTCAATCGGCTTTAGGCATTCAAAAAGATAGAAATATTGAAACGAATGCTAGTTATAAATGAAAACACTTTTATTCGTGGTTTTGTAAGAGGAAAGGTTACACAGCCATAAAAGGGCTTCAGTATGAAACGTATTCACAGGTTTAACAGCTTACAGTGGCGTTAAACTAAGGTGATTAAAACCCCCGGCAACTAGGCAATCCGCAAGACACTTTGTATTGCAGGCGGACATATTTCCGGGATAATCTTCTCTCCTCCGTCTCCATTCTAACCTCATGCATCCTTTTTTACTAATGATGACTATATTGAATAAAAAAAATTGTATTATGACGGCAAAGAATAGAAAAGTGACTGATGGGATAAATAAAATAGATACTGGTGGCACTGTATCAGTATTCTTGTGGTTCTACTGAAACTTACCAATGTCTAATTATAATTTTCAATGGGAACAAAAATTGGAAATATCGATCTCCAAATCGATGTTTCATTATACGTATCAATAGCTAAATAAGTTTACATTGTGCTCAGTTGAAAACAGTAAATATATTTATTAAATTGATATTCCGACAGGATGTTTTCCTTTGCTCCTCGATAGAGTTGAACGAGCCTCCCATCAACTGCAGCAAAAACCTAACTCTAGAATCCAAGAACAATATCAATTTAAATCCAAGAATACTAACAAGAACAATATTTCTCTAGAATTACCTTCCGTTTTTGGGCCATAGGGTATATGCATATGTGGGGAAACTGCGGTAGTTCAAGGAGTAGAATTTGAACTAATGACCCACGGGCCCGTATTGGTTCCAGAGAACGCCTCTGGTTAACCTCAGCTTCACCCAAATGTAGTGTCAATTTTCGGGTGCCAGAAGATCATGAAAAGTCATGATAATTCATCACAGTCAATCAAAAATCATCAGTCAGTCAATCATCATAGGAAACTAAGAACCACTTACCCTGAGATGTGAATTTTACACGACGTTGGGCGTAGTAATAGGTGAGATCTACTTTCACTCTTCAACCGACATTGATGATGATAACTGTGGTTTTTGGCTATGAATTGAAATGTATGGTTTTTTTTTCATAATATAATAAGAAAGAATAGTTAATGAGAATTTACCACTGAGATCGTAAACACTGAATTTTAAAATTTTCTACTATATTTCTAACCTTTTCCTCCGTGCTGAGAAAGCTCACTTCTGCTCCACTGGATATTTGTTTTACTCATAAGTTTATTAGAACACAATCACGCAAAAACACACACACAAACATAACTATATATATATATATATATATATATATATATATATATATATATATATATCTTTATTCATATATACATATATATTCATTCAAACATAGAAATACGTAAAAGGAAAGGGGATAGGAAAACACATAAAAGACGAACACAGGACATGAGGGGAAAGCGGTTTTGAGCAGATCACAAATGTAGAAATATCTCCTTAACCGGGATCCCGGTTAAGGAGATATTTTTACACACATTATCACATTTGTGATCTGCTCGAATCCGCCTTCCCCACATGTTCTGTGTTCGCCTTTTATGTGTTTTCCTATCCCATTTCCTAAAACCTTTTTCTATGTTTGAATGACTATATATATGCATACATACATACATACATATATAAATGCGCGCACACTTTGAAAAACACGTAAACGTCGCTGATAGTACCATGGAAACCAAGAGCAAGGAAGAGAGAAAAGGGGAATAGGCAGAGATATCAATATAACTAGGTTTTGAGAATGAAAGCTATGTGCAGTGGAGGTAGAAAAATGTGATGATGAGAAATGGAGAATGTAGAATGAGCGACTATAGTTAAAGAATGCCTCCTCGAATGGATGAGCGTCGGAAGGTGGGGTAAAATAAGTCGAGGAGGCATTAGCGACGGCTGTGGATTCCGTAGCGGTTGAGAGAGAGTAAAGGGTTTGTCGGGTGAAGGAAGATTTGGGTCGGAGAGAGAGGAGAAGGAAGGAATTTTCGGGCATGGGTACAACAGATACCTGGAGGAAGGAGGAGGAATTAAATGAGGGAAGACTGTTGCGTGGGGGTTTTCCGGGGTTTGACGTGAGCTCGCGCGTGAGGTGACATTTTCGAATGAGATCCCTTTCTCTGGAGGACCTCGAGCTTCGAAACGCCGCCATCAGAAGCAGAAAACCGTCGTCAGTTCTGGGACCCTCGGAAATGATCGACATCGCACGGTACCACTGCTGTCGTGTGTGTCTGCATGCGCATACGTGCATTACTTGATGGGCTATGTGTTGTGAGCGTCGTTAGGAGAAATAAGTTGTGCTGAGCCAGGTGGCAGTTCCGGCTGCTTTCTACTGCTTGTCGCGGTGAGTTGAAGACGGTAAAGTTAAATATAATAGGAACGGAGAAGAAGGAGAAGTTATAAAATGAAATCCGGAATAGGCGAAATAGGGTCAGGGTCAAATGGGGTTTGATACATTAATTAATGGAAGCGACTCCCTATCTTTTCCTTACTTGCTCATATTTTTCCTAGGGCTGGTCTCTTGCCTCCGGGTGTCCATGCGGAAAATAAAATTAGAAACATTTCACTGCATTTAATTTATTCATATATCACACTCTGCGTCTTCGAGTTTCAAAAGGCGTCAATCCTTCCAACCATTATTGGCTAGCAAAGTTTTCCCGGTCTAATATAACCATGGAGCTACATTTCACACCCTAATCATTTATCCGCTGTTTTAATTTAATGTGCACTTTGTATCTGTATGTATCCTTTGCACTAATAACGCAACATTAAATGTAAAAAGGTATATTTTGGAAGTACCAATATATGGTATAATTATTTTTTTATTCTAGCCTTCTCTAATTGATAATCCGGTGAAAATGCGTCCACGTTGCTTGAGTCGTTAATTTACTTTCGTATCAATATGCATTACATTCATCAAAAAATAAAATAAAATAATACACCTCCTTAAAGTATTAAAGCAAGGACTAATTAATTATCGAATATAAATATCCATGGAATTTTGGTTTAGTTTCCTAGTCACGTGCCATAGGTTTTGATTAAACTGTTCTCAAAGCTTAAGAAAATTCATGTTCTAACATATTTTATCTTGTCGCTCTGCAACCATCTTTCTCTTTTATGCTGATGTAAGTAGTTGGTAGTAATGAAGTTGTAATTTATTTTATTCATCTTCATGATTTTAGCCTCGAAAGAAAAATGTGAGGTGTACGTGTGAAAGTCCACTCATATACCATCAGTAAAGGACCTAACAATTGAAGATAACCTGCACAACAGTTCATCCAAATATCTTTGATCATCCGCTCAGAGAAGTAATGCACAAGCCCTTTTCCGTGAAATGCTTTAAAATCTTAATGTCCTGTCAAACGTCACCTAAAGATTTGTCAAAATTAGACAGAAATAATTTTGAAATAAATCTTTGCTCCATCTGGTAATGTTCTGTCAGTGCTAATAATTCCATCTCGAATAACTGTAAATGTAATGTAAAAATTCAATGAAGCACAGGATTTGAGAATGGGTTTAAATTGTGCACCTAATTAATTTTGAAATTTAAAAGTGTGGGGAGGTACGTATTCCTATAAAGGGCAAAATTCTGTAAATATTCGTTTGACAGAAGCAATAATTTTTGACACATTTAATTTCATTGGGATTTTATTTTTAAAAATGAATACGAGTACGATTCTACGATTAAGGTTACTTCAAAAGTGTATGGTTGATGCCATATTTAAGTCGAACTCTTAGCCATAAGAAATTTAAACTGTAAACGTAATTTTGTGTTGCAAAAATAATAGGGCTAGACTAGGGGATCTATGGATGCAGGGCACTTTATTCCTTAGGCTATATTTTAGAGCAGACCTAAAGTGCTCAATAGCATTTTAGCGTTCCGTTAATACTTTTTTAATATTTTAATAAAGATATTTTGCGAAACTTGATATAAAGTTATCCAAGTTAGTTAGAGTTCATTTATTCTATGCTATTAACCTGAATTCCATTTTAATTTATTATAATCTACATTTCAAAGGCCATCTTCAATGCATGAAACTTACTTACGTGAATATTGGCGTAAAACATGTGAGTTGGGGCTGTGTTATAAAATGTCTATTTCCTCATTCAATTGGCTTTTACAATAGCCGTGCGCCGCAGGCCTAAAGAATGCTATATTCGCTATATTTGAGAGGTTCTCCGCTTACTTCCGTTTAAGCCAGTCCTTTATGTTGCAGTCCCTATCAACCGACTTACGTGGATTCAATCGCTGAGCTAATCACTAATCACAACAGAGATTACGGAACCCTCTTCATGATTAGACCTGCGATTTCAGACACGGGATTAGTACCCGTTAACCTCGGAAATGGTCCACTGATTTCTTTGAGATAAAAAAGGAATCAAAATAAATCCGTATATGCTCTCATGCTTACGCAGCACGAGGCGTTTTCTTTCGGAAAACTGCAATTTTCTCTTTAGAGCAGAAATATTTTAAATTGGTATCTGCTTTTGATCCGATCTTTTCTTCCCGGAAATTTAAGGAATACTCAATTCAGTCGCTCCTAGCACTTCTTCCCTTCTTTCCTCCCCATCTCCGACGGAAATATCTGGGAAAGATGTCTCAAATCTGTGGAAATTATTGTATCAGACGCTACAATAAAGGGACAAGACGGCTTTTAAGTGGATGGGGAAGCTAATTATGTGGCACATATGTGAGGTTTTTTTCGAACTCATTCCTACGTTTTTTGTCTATCGTTTCACGCATTCAGAAGGTAAAAAAGAAATAGTCTACTTCCAAAACTATCGTGTGATCTGTAGATTGTAAAATACTCGAAAACAAACAGTTAACGTCGGGGAGTATATAACTAATTAATTGGAAAACCAAGAAGTTCCTAAAATATGAATATTTAATTCTGCATACTATTCGCTTGGTCAAAGCTGCATGAAGCTGCTATAGGAATAAAAGATTTATATTTCTACATCATTTATTTAGGTTACAATATAAATAATTTTGAGGCATCTCGTAGCTAAGGATATATTATGGATGTGGTAGCTTTGGAGGTAAAAAATTGTTCAGCGCATTGTTAAAACGCTTTGAAGCCCATATGATGAAAACGACCCCCTGTAGAAAGCTCATTCCATTCGAAAATGTCAACTGCATTGAGCGGCGAACTTGAACTATATAGAAAAAGTGGGACGTAAGAGGTTTTCTGAAGAAATGTCAGCCCCCAAAGGCATTGCTTTAATGCAGTACATATTTGAGAGCATTTTATTTCATCCTTAAAGACTTGTTTCATTATTCTGTGGCATTATGGGCACGGCTCGCATCTTAAGTCATCCTGGTGGAAAGGATTATAAGTAAAATTACTGTTCATGCTACTTGGAATCGGAGTTCTTCCTCAGCAAGGGTTTTCTCTTCTCCCTCCACTCATCCTTCAGGACGAAATGAGAACAAAATAAAGTTGTAAGAAATAAATAGTGGCCCCTCAACTCTCACTAGGAAGCTTTTGATGAGGGTCACGTAGAATATGTATATTTTTTCCTTATACCCTACACTGGATGAATGCACCTCTCCCAAAATATAACGGGGTATATTAGAATGAATGCCCTTGCTCAGGATTCATAAGTAACCTCTTGTTGAGTTAGAAACGAATCTTGAAAAAATATCCTCGGGCATTGCAGAATCTAAAACGGTACCCTAATGAATGCGGTTTCAGAACTTTGGATATATTTAACCATAAACAAGAAAATTTTGGCTTTATGATGACTGCAGGGATATCTTTAGAAAAATCCCTAATGTTGTCGTTGAAAGACAATAAAGTTATCTATTCAGATGGTTACCCATTGAGTGTTAATAGGTGCCTAGCGATAAGTGATTGCCTTACTTTAAAGGTTTGAACATAAGACTGGAATAATTATCCTTTTGTACTTTTTATTTAACCCTAATTAAGGTCCATATCCTGTTTGTAGAGTTTAAAGTAAAATCAAATTGTACTAGTGAACTATTACATGAACGCGTGTATTTCAATTTGTTTCTTCTGAAATATTACAATATTTTTGTCTAATTAATTATTAATTAATTTGTTCGTCTCTTCATTCTTAATGACTGTTGCTCAATATATCGAACAGCTTATGCAAGAATAACCTCTAAATTGCCATTAATCTGAAGTTTGACTAGATTTATTAAATGCAGAGGTCATATATTAGTAATGTAATTTTTTATATTTATCTGGAAGTTATTTTTATTCGCGCAGCGAGTTTGAGAATTCCTTTTTATAATTGAAAAATAAACTTCTACACACTACATGCCAGAAAGAAATGGGTTGTAATTTTTCTCTCTGAATAATCAATCAAATTCTCGATTCGTAAGATCTCCTACGATTATTTATCTTAAGAAGTATAATTACGTTTGCTGAAAAAGTTAGCCTAATGATGAGAAAGTCGTCGAATTTTATTTTTCAGTTCAATGAGTTTAACATGGGCGAACTTAAAAAGTTCCAAAATTTACTTCAGAGTTTAATTGTATAATTAGATTAGATTAGGTCCCGATCTTGTATTCTATTATACTTTTGATTGGATCACGAGTGCGAGTCACATAATGTTCGGAATTCTGTGCCATATGACACATTTTTGTATTCCATTTTTAGTCTAAATAATACCTGCTCACCGCTTAATTGGTCCAGAATTTTCATCAGAGTGAAGAAAAAAAGTAGAAGAAGCCAAGTAGGGCAAGTGCAGCAGTACAGACGATACGACGCATCAACGTTTTATTTCTTCTTTAACACGAACTTAGATGGAGGTGGTAACGAGATACTTGCTTTATGCTGGCGAAAAAGCAAAATAGAGCGCACGCCTCCGAAGCGTGACGTGGACGATGATTCTTTAAGGAGAGGAGGAGCAAGAAAAAAGATGAAAAAAGGGTACGGGGGAAGGACGAGATTGTCGCCGCAATTTGGAAAGCTTAAATGGGACACGCGAAGGCATATCCTCCTTTTCACCTCCCGACTCTCCTTTGCCTCACCTCTCCGCAGGGCGAATTCCCCTCTCCAGCCTCAGGCGCACGCTCACAACGGAGGGATACAAAACGGCACATCTCTTCCTCAATTCCTACTTCTCCTAGTGTGTACATTCTTTTATTTTCTCCATTCTCTCCGCAAGAGTAATTTACAGCGGAGTAGATGCCCGCAAACCAACACTTAACCCCGCAGTTTACGGGTAAAACGGAGAGAAGAGGTATACATAACGTGGAATGGGAAGAGAGTCTCTCTTATCTTACCTGTCCCATCTCCTCGAAAATCCCTCTAAAAGTTTATGCAATAAAAAAATTAAGTCTTCTCCTTTGTCCCACTTACTGTTTCTCCTCCTTTCTCTCTCCCTCCTTTCTCTCTTGCCACTCTCACTTGGGTCGTCTCCCTACATGGGAAAATCCACTCCTCCCTTTCCAACATAACTCACTCCTACTGCCGTCTCATTTTCTTTCCTCCCCCAGCTCCACTCTCCCCCGTGCTTTCTAATTCATCCTCTTACTTAAAGCATTCCCCTTTCACAAAGGACACGAGATGTATGGGTGGGTGGAAGGGACGATAGGAACAGGGAAAGAGTAGACATGGCGGAGGGAGACAAACCAAAAACCTCACTCGCTTACTTTTCTCTTCTTTTGCTCCCCCACACTCCCATGGATTTGCCGCCCCCGGTTCCCCGCTCACTTCACTTGGTGTCTCCTCCCCGTGAGCCTCCGAACCCTCCTCTTTCTTCCCACCACGCCGCTGCCCTTCCATCCTTTCTTTTCCCAAGGCCTCAAAAACCCTTCTCATACCATCCAGGATCTCTCTGCCTATCCCTATTTTCCCATGCCCGCCTTCCCTCCCTCTTTCTAGCCTTGCTTGCTAAGACCCTACTTCCACTCCTTTTTAGGGTGTCTTCCGTCCAAATCTCTCTCTTTCCTCCTCCCTAACTGTTCCCCCACCCCCTTCTTGCTTCAGCAATCCATCCATTCACACCCCGCCTTCTTCCACGCCCAACCCTCCCCGGGAATCTTCCCTCTTTCCCTATTCCTTCCTTCCCCATCACAATCCTGCTCATCTACTCTGGGTTCTTCCCCTTTCACTCGTCCGGGCCTCCTTCTCAATCCTCCCATAATCCTGCTTCAATTAATACTAGCCTTCTCTTTATCTTACTCTGATCCCTGGTTTTGTTCCTTAGTCTCGTTTCCTTTTTCACTCCACCAGTCCTCGTCGTTCCCTTTTCTTTCCGTTTCTTTCATTTTTCCTTATCACCTCCCCTGCATTTTCAAAATTAAAACTATGCGTAGCTAGGTCTCTTTAGTAATTTTAAACGGTTTGAACAGAGCCATGAATGATATTAGCGTAGGGAAGAGTTTTCAAGTGTTTTCCTCAGCATTGAGTGCAGGTGCACGTTATTTGTTCAAAATAATTACTTCTTGGTCCGTGTGTTTTCAAAATTTATTTCAGGCGCACAAAGCTGTTAAAAATTGAACTAATTTTATACCTTGTGAACTCTTGTCTAGAAACTAATCTAGCTGTGAAAATCACATTTCACTGGTGCAATATAATGAATTCCCTCTAGTTTCGGAGATTAAATTACGCAATTGAGAATTGTACAGATTCAGAAGTCAACGTAAAACTTATCCTAATCGCCCTCTGATATGATAGGGGGCCTTTTAAGCCTCTATGTTCACTGGTTCTTCTCTCTCGCTTCTCACTAGAAGTTCTTGTCAACATCAGACACTTCCTTATCCTTTCATTTTGGAATCATCACCTATTTTTTCTACCAGATTCGTTATTTTCTACTCCATCCAGATCTATTCTGATATCATATTTTCCTCGTATTTTTTCTTCTTTAGCTATTTTCTTCTTATCATCCTCTTTGAATATTCAGTAATGAGACAACATGGTGGGATAACTTGGCTTAATTTGGAGGTTTTCACTCAACGATGTCATTTTTGTTCAATTGATTAATGACAGTAACGTTTCTTAAAATTCATTTTTATAGTCTTTAGAATTTATATATCAGCATTTTAGAAGAATCGTTCTTCATTGAACGTCACTTACTGTATTTAACTACGATTAGTTAGTCATAAAGAATTATTTGAAGTGAAACAAATGCTTGTAAATGTACTTTAATTAATTGATTCGAATTATCCGAAAAGAAACGTTATGGGGTAGATGCTAATTTTCTTCCGGTAACAACTAAATAAGCGTACGTTAAATTAAGTAGGTTCCAGTTATATTATTTATCTAGATAGCAATTGAAAACAAAATTGTGTTTTATGAGATCTGGCCTTCCAGAAAATATAATGTCCTAATTTTGTCCATATTTTGCGTTAAATGAAGAGGGTTAAAATTATTTAAACGCTGTTTCAGATTTTTATACAAATTCCGACATTTTTCTGCATTAGTTGAAATTTGGTTGCTGATACGAGAGAAATGACCCCGACCGTCGTTGAAATAGGCTCCACTCCCTGCAAATATATTTTAGAAGTATTTCTTTGGCCATTACAGCTGCTTCGAAAAATCACCTATACCCGCTGGAGCAGAAAATTTGCCCCGGAGAAGCCGTCGTGAAGCGTAATTAATTTTCAGTCCCTATATGCACGAATTTTCCGCGTAATTAGCGCTCGTGGTGATTACTGCATCAGCCCCTCCCCATTCTAATACACCCTTGAAATTCTCGGTGCAGTGCTTTGAAACGCTCCACTCATTTTTGAAGCGACGATTCTTGAGGGGTCGAAAGGGGAATTTCCACCCGTTCCCCAAATCAAACAACTTTTCCCTCTCGTCCCTCACACCTCCCCCAGTCTTCCAATTCCCCAACCCCCCCCCCCCCGTCTTCCATGCCGATATCTACACCGGTTCCCTCTATTCCACTTCGATCCCACCGACGTTAATTATACTCCACCGAATGCCCCCGTTATCTTATCCTTGTTCGCTTCCTTTTCCTTGAGCTTATCCGCAGTAGAAGCTGGATCCTTTTTTACTGCCTAAAACTCAAAAATCTGCACCGCTTCCTCAGAAATCCTCGTTTCGTCTCCAAATTTGTAAAAATACTATTCTTTTTAAGACTTTGCTTTCCTTCATCCCTCCGTCATGCAAACCCACTTCGCTATCAAGACACCCTCCCTCTCCCACCCTCTCTCTTCTCTCTCAATAATCCGAGATTTCCAAACCCCTCTTTCGCCAAGTTACCTCTCTTTTTCTCACCTTTTTTTTGTCAGGTCCTCTCACTACTCTCTCGTCCTGTGTGGGGCGCCAAATTGGCGGGAAGGCATTAAAAGGGAGAGAATGGTCGTGAGCAAAGGTTTTAGCATTATTCGCAGAGAGGGAATTGGGAAATGAAGCGAAAGAGAGTGAAATTTGGAGTTTGATCGAGAGGTAGTAGGAATTTGAAATCAAATATTTTGGGTAGAGTGCAAATGTAATCTAATATTCCCGTTATATTTATAGAAAAATATCAAAACCATCGAAACGTCAGGCTACGTCAAGAATGAGGGAAACAAGTCAGCTTGGTGTCCATATTCGGTTATGATCGTCTATATTAATTGAAATTATATTTATGGCAGAAACATTTAATGATTCCTTCATAGAATAAAAATGACGTTTTGTAACTCTTTCATCAGGTTATAATTGCACTTGCTGCTACATATTGCCGTAGATATGAAAGAGTAATCACGCTTAACAACTATAAATTTATGAAAGTTAAAGTGCGACCATTTTACTTTAATAACCATCCATAAGGAGAAGTTACAGTCTTGATAGGCTTTTAATTCATCGCTACAGGCGCTTTGTAAATATTCGGCCAATGGGAAGCGGTTTTTTTCCTATTTTTGGTATTCCCATAATTTTAATTATATTACCTCTTAATAAAACGAAAAATTATTTATATTTTGTAAAATATACTTGAATATCCAATTAATATTGATAATAAGATGGTTTAAAAGCATTATTAATTGTTGGACATGTTTCAACTAGATTCCGCTGCCGCGTTACTACAGCGAAATCATTGAAACTTATGTACTTCATATAAAGTGAATATATTCTAAAAATATAACTTTAAAACATTTACATAGTAAAATATTTGAATGTTTGATGATGATGATGATAGACTATTTGTTGAACAGATTTCCTAGTTATGTAACCTGTTTTTGAATTAGTAACGACAAAATGTTCCTAATTGTTAGATTTTCAGAATTGATGCAATTGGTCTTGAAAAGAGTGGATGGAGTTGCGTACTAGATATTTACATTTAATCTTAGAAACACAGAAAAGAGACATTTTGACGGCACGTCCGTCATCATCAGTATCGACCGTGTTTCGATGGCCGTGCCGATACGATATATCTTATTGGCACGGTAGTATATATATGTCTATATATATCGTAGTGGAGGTGATACAAAACAAGAAAAGGACGAAATGTTAGAAAGAAAAAATTGAATGCGATTTATAATGATTCTGCTACATTTCTAAAGGATGACTCGTGTCAAAGCATCTACCACAATGCTCTCATTGTAGATGCTGCTGCAACTCGCAATACATTCTTTGCCCCCAGAGTTCTCATAAATAATACCAGAAGTGCTTTAGAGGTTTTTCTGTCTCTGCTAAGGAACAAATAGTTTTTTAATGAAAATGATCTAAATTGTCTCCGAGTTTGAAAATTAAGTTCACGACGGGATAGTTCCTATAGCCCAAGTACTTTTGTTTTAATTGGTATCCTCACTTTTAATTATTTTTTAAGATCCCTTCCTTCACATTACTTTAAATAGGAAATTCAAAAACGCAGCGCTATAACTGAAGACACTTGTAATCAGTAAGCTTAAAGGAAAATATCACCATCACCTGAGATATATTTTGTGGTTATTAAAGATGTAGATGGAGGTGGTGAATAAAGTTAAAGAAACTAAATTAGATGTAACTATGGAATATACAAAGTAACAGGTACAATAGAAAAGAGAAAAAAATCTTAGGAAGCTAATTAGGGAATGATAAAAATGTTTCAAAGATGGGAAGAAAAATGGATTGGAAGTGTAAATATTTGAGATTGGAAACGTTTTATCGGGAGGACCGACATTTTCAGAAATAATTTGACTATGTGAAATTCCCTTTTTTGGATTCCAAATGTCAGGGCGCTGGTTTTAATATTACTAGGGAAAATAGGCAGCCAATTATTTCGGAAAGCTGGGAAAGGAAATATGAAATATATCATTGTGTCGACCGGTGATCTGCCTGATCAGAATTATTTTCACGATTTTTCAAAGAAAGAGAAAATATCGAATAAGGGAGAGGAGGAATAAGTTGCATGACTCAATTTTAATTATGCTCAATATTTACTGCTGCTAGAGTAAAGTGAAAATTTAAAGTCAACAATGACAAAATGCCCAGTGATATTCATCGAATCACCATCATAAGTTATCGACCCGAGCATTGGTTTGAATTAGCTCTTCAAACTGCTATTCCTAGCAAAACTCTTCATAATGTTGTAGGTTCTTGAACAGATATTTTAAAGTCCTTGATTTACGTATTTCATCGTTGATCTTACTTTGAAATTATTCCTCTCCATATTTCCTTCAATTATGATCTTCAGTAAGCTATCGTGCCTAAAGATACGTCTAAAACATTTCCCTCTTCTTGTTAAGAGTGCTTTCTGAGACTTTTATTCATCGTAAATATAAAATAAATTTATTTCATTTTTATTTAAATATATTATATGCTTTAATATGTCATGCGTCATATATTTTAATTTTTCTTGGTAATTTTAAATGAACATGACGGCATTTGGATTCAGCATTATATTAAATGATTTCCAATATTCATGTTTAGAACCTCGGCGTAGAATATTTTCCACATGAGATAATTGATGTCATTACTTTATCCAAAATTTGATGCACGATCCGAAATAACAATTTTCTATAGTATGAAAAAATTATTTAGCCTAAAGAGTATTAGTTACTAAGTTAGACAGTGAACATACTTGGGCAAAATGAAGTGGAAATGTACGTCGTTTATATTGTAATGTGAATTTAGAAAGGAAATCTTTTTACCTTGCACCTGCCGAGAGTGTGATTGAGATGAAGATAGACTATGGAAATAAATGCAGTAAAGTGCGTAGCATATGATGATGGCTGAAATAATTGAAATTCTTTCTTCCTAAATCTTTATAGGTCAAGGAGAAAGAGGAGGAATATGGAGAAAAGCATTTTACAAGAGGTAGTTTTCATTCTACCTTGAGAGTTTTGTCAGGTGAAACAAGAAAACGAGAGGGCAATATTGAACATGAACCATAAGTGAAGGGTTGGAGAGGTTGTGGCTACGGATTTGGGCGTGGGAAAACTAGGAGAAATGGGAATTATTGATGACGTGGATCGTAGGTTTATCTGAAGAAATAATGAGATTATTGGCGAGCAGGATGTTGGAGCAAGTCTAAGTGAGGGGGAGAAATCGGTCAGAGGTCAAAGGAGTGGATCCCGGCGGGGATGGAGAAGGCACGTTGAATTCGCTTAAGTGCTTGAACGGGTGACGGAGGGGCAAGTGAAGGGGTTTGGAATTCGATCAGCCATCAGGTTTATATACAGCCATGTAAGTTCAACGGCGGAGCAAGGTTGACGACTCGAGATGATTCAATGGTACACGTATACTCCATTTTCTTCTAGATGGGTAACGAAAAGCCCCACGAGAGACATCAAAGAGCGTTAGGTGAGGGAAAAGGAGATGATGACACATACATGTTTTGCATTACATCAAATAAGTATTTCTTAGAGGTGATGTTGAAATTAAATATATCACTTGTCGGACCCTTTTCCCGTGATATTTTACGATTTGGTCTGGTTTCTGTTTTCCATATTAAATTAAAGGGACTCAATGTATTTTAGTTAAATTCATTCCAATTAGTTCTAAAGGATTCGTCTGGAAGTATACTAATAGGTGTGTAATCAAAGATGGATGATAGAAACATGGTGTTGGTAGTGCAATCGATTCAAGTCGCAATTAAGGGACGAAGATGGGAAAATGAGAAAAAATATTGAGGGCGTTTGGAAGGGGTTGAGTGAAGGAAGGTAGAGAATTGGAGTGGTGGAGAATGGGAAAGGGGATCAATCGATGGAAATGCCATCGGTGGCAATATAGTGAAAGTGTGCAGAATTGGGGGAGAGATTTATTGGAAGAAAAATTCGTATGAAATGAGAAGCGGAAAGGTTGGGCATGGAAGAGGACGAGAACGAGGAAAAGGATCTATTCCGGTCGTAACGTATTGTGAGGCATTACCGGCGTGGGAATGATTTTTCGCTCTATTTATTTGTTGTACGCCGAGCTGATTTATAGCAGTGTAAGAGTCCAACGAACTCAAATGTTGCGTCTCAACAAACGGCTACTTTTTATGAAACGGTGAAGTTTGACAAAGGACGCAAATTTTATGGAGAAGAAGGGTTAACTCACTGAACTATTCCTGTATGAGTTTGCTTCAAAAATATTTTATGGTCCAAAGAGGTGAATAATCTTTTGGAAATGCTTAAAAATGGTATTTTCTCCTGTTCCAAGCTGAAACAGCGCCAGGTAATTTTCATCCCGTTTAATAAAACATAATTGTTCAATTGATTCACTTCAATTAGTTCGTAGTAACGTACGCTACGGCAACTAAAGAATCCATTGAAAGCTTATTTGAGTACATTTTTATTCAATTGGGACACAAAAATTAAGCCTTTTTTTTAATCACCCTGCTGAAAAATGTAATTGAATCAGATAGAAAGCTACCTTCTGACTGGAAAAATAACGTTTGCATTCCAAGTTTTAATTTTTAGTTTTCCTGGTAAATAAACCGTAATGGTATGAAATTATACCTTAAAATTTCAGTACTTATCTTGCCGCTAAATACAGTTAAATACAGTTACAGTTTATTATAAAAGCTTCAATAGCTATTACAGAATAGTTTTATTTGTTAAAAAAAATACCAATATTAAATTCATTTCCTTTTTATCATGACATTACAATTTTGTATTTGTTTGAGCACGCTGTTTTAAAGGATATGCCAACAAAACTAAAATCTTTCCAATATGCATATACATTTTTTTCAGTGAATATCTTTCTATAAAAATCGTAATTTAACTTTCAAAATATGTAGTTTATTTATTATTTTTTCTCTTCCGTATTTCAGACTCTCATCAGAGGTTATTTTATCAGACGGCAGTAAATTTCATCTATAACTCGGCGGTTGCTTGAGGCGATGCGCGAACTGAAAGTTTATCCGGACTGAATGTGAGTATTAATATACTTTCAATACCATAAAATGAGATACATTAGAGATGCTTTGCAAGCCGAATCTAGTCTGTATTTATTTTCATAAGCTACAGGGTCTTATAAAACTTAGTGTCTATCCAATGCGTATGTAGTTTTATTATCATCATCCACACATGTAACCCCTCGTTAATGGAATTCTGAATTGACTAGAGAGTAAGGCGCAATATGAGGAAACCTTCGGGAGTATCCTCAATCGATTTTGTTTCTGATTAAAATGAAAAAGCGATCCGAGCGCCCATATTGGAAGCGTAATTTTAGCCAGGGAGAATCAACTAACGCGATGTGCACAAACCAAACATGATAGACAGATGGCCCCGTGTACACTTCAATTATTCTACCTCTAGGCTTCCTGTAATTGAATCACGTGCATACAATGCAATTTCATTGATTTATCATCACGCTTGTTTCTCAATTTGAGTCGATTTGTTTCTTCTATTATTAAATTATTTTTACAATAGATTTAACATTCATCATTTGAATAGAAGCAAAGCTCCATTAAAACTTCGTTTTGTTTTACAGTGATGACTATTATTTGTGTTTCAATAAATTACCAATTGATGAGGATACTTGTGCTTATATTCAGAGCATCACAAAACCTTCAAATCTCTTTTTATTCAAAAATCTTACCTGAGTTACCTTTCACAATGAAATCAAGCATTATCTTTTTCCAAACTCTATTCGTTTCTCTCCACATTCTTGGAATTTCCATTTGCAATCGTGAGCTATCTACTTGCGTTGCCATTGTTCTTTTCTAAGTAATTCCCAATTATTTCTGCCGCTGCTTTTCCCCCTCTTCGCCCTTTTTCTCATCGGTCCCTTTCGTCCTTTCAGTTTCACGCTTTCTGATGCGCATTATCCCCCTACCTCCGTTTCCCTCCCTAGTCGCTCCCCTTCTCTCCCTTCGGTTCCTCTCACCCAATCTACATCCTTTTCTACCTCACTCACTCCCTTTCTCTGCACGCCCTGTGGCAGCAATTACCGAGCCCACAGCAGCCGGGCCTTGAGGTTATTATGGCGGTAGACCTCGAGCGGGAAATTGGAGGGGTTTGGGAGGCTGGAGGGACAGCTATTGCTCTCCACTTCCCATCTAACCCTTACCCTCCTCACCTCCCCTCCCTCCCTCTTGCCCCTTCCTCCTCCTACCTCCATACCCGCCCCCCTTCTCCCGCTATTCGACTGTCTTTTGCACCCGCCCAACACTTCCCTCTCTTTCCATGGTTCTTTTTACCGTTATCTTTTTCCATGTTCTGTACTTCCATTCTCATTTTCTTTTTCTTCGTCTATATCTCACATTCTATTTTCGACACTTCTCACCTATTTTTTTATTTTGCATAACATGATTTTTATTTATTTTTTTTATATTTCCTCTTTTACCTGCTGTGGTTGACGTTGCGTGTTTCCCATGAAGATGCCATCCTTCTTTGATTTTTGTAGGCTCTCATTTATTTCTGAGAATTATTGTATAAGGTGAGCAGCTTCGTGTATTTCAGAAAAAAGCTTTATTTACCTGTTAAGGGTATTCATAGAATACTCAAGCAGTCTATGAATTGTTGTAGTTTTATTTGGAATCATATCATTATAGTATGATTCGGATGGTTTGCATTTAACTTCAAAACCTTGTTTGTTTGAACACCATCATTATCTAATAAAAACCATCAATTAATATGTCAACTGAATATGATTCTATATCATATATAATGTCTGAAATCTCAAACAAATATTGTCCCTTCACAGTTTTTGGAATTATAATGCTCCCAATGTATTTATATAGCTGTTTTGAGTAGAATGGCTTTAGGCGTCACTTTTTGAAAGCCATTCATATCGGAGGAGAAACTATTTTGTTCTTCAACATATATTTCATCATGCACGACCTAGGTTTCGACTTACGCATTCATAATCAATTGAAATGTAGAGGACACACAGCTTTATATACTAGACAGAGAATAGGAGGGGGAGATGCTCGTAAGGTGGGAGGAGGAGAAAAATCAGGGAAACTGATTTGTGTGTGTGTATAGAGGAAGGGAGAGAAGGGCTGTGGAACAGAGGGAGGTCCTGAAGGGGAGAGCGGGAGGAACACATCAAGTCATTACCCAATATATCCTTATAATGAGTGTTCTTGGAAATTTCCAAATGTTCCAACGCTGTGTGCCCTCTGTACTTCATCTGATGACGACTTTATAAGTAAAAACCTAGGTCGTGCATAATAAAATATATGTGGAAGAACAAAGTATTTTATTTTCCGATAGGTATTTTTTATGTGACTCTAAATTAGGTGGTAGTAGCCCCAACATTGTTAATGCCAAAGAGAGAAGGGAAGATAAATTAGAGTGGATGTAAAGGCTAAAATTTTGTTAGCTAATTTTTCATGATATCTTCTGTGAGCCATTGACAAAAAATTCAATTTAAAACAAATCATAATTGAATATGGTTGTTCTTATCATTGGTCACAAGTGCATTTTCCCGTTGATTTACGGAAACAACCAAAATTGATATAATTAATTTTATTTTCCGGTTTATTTTCATGATTATAACAATTTCAAGAACGTAGAGTTAATATTTGATGATGTGTATGAGCGTAATATTATCATCCCGTATTCAGTGAACTCGCGAAATCACGCACGACGCACTGGTTATCTAGTTTTTTGCACTCGTAATCTTGTTCCTTGGCTGAGCTTGAGATTTTTAATTCAATTCTCTTCAGCTTCAGAGTAATTTCATTTCGTTTACGCCCACCCCATGCTCCAGGGCGAAGCCGCTTTTTTCTATCTACACCTCTTCCACGCTTCCTTTCGCCTCAACTCTGCAAACGTTTCCCCCGTCTCCTATAGGGTCCTCCAAAACCCCTCGCGCCTCCCTCCATCCTCATCGCGCCACCCCTTTTGTTCCGCTGCCTATCCTCAGCCCATGCCAACCCTCCTGCCCCCTGGCTTCCGCTCACTTCTTCCTCATTATCACCGTCCCCTTCCCCCCGCTCTGTTCTACCTTCCGATCTGCGCCCGCATCCCTCGGGCCCTCCTCCGTCGTTCCGTCCTCTGCCCGCCCGCCGTTCCACCCCCTTCCGCTCTTAATTCCGATACCTTAGCCTACTAACCACCATCGGCGGCAGGGGCCGGGTCGGAGCTGTACCCTCCTGCCGATCTGGAAGTGGTTGTCCGAAGAGATGGGAGGTGACCTGGCAAGGTCAAGTGGTTGGGGAGGCGGGCGTGTGGGAAGAGGCCTTAGGGGTTGGAAGAGGGAGTGGTTGCGCGTGCGCGTTGTTGCATTCAAAAAGATTAAAGAGGCACGCACGTGCTGGTGATTTGGACGGAGAAACAAAGGAGCTGTGTCAGGGGTATGGGTGTCATCGTTTCCATTGGTTGATGTTCTTCAGCCAAGGATATATAGCTCACGTCTTTCTTAGTTTGATGCTAAAAATTTAGTCTCTTGGATTTATTGGTTAACTGAATTTTCAGTGTGATCCCAGACAGGATTTATAATACATAAATTGCGATAATTTCTCATTAATCTCCTTAAGTAGCCGGGTGAGGTATTGATTTGGCAATGGATCGTTAAGAGTGCTTTGGCTCCATGAAAAACTATATAAAAAATGTAAATTTGCGAAGTGTACCTAAAATTAACCGATAATGAAGATTGATCAGAAAGTATTTGACTTTGTGAAGTTTCCATAATTTTAAAATCATTTGAAATACCTCGTTGTCGGTGGTGAACGGTAAATTTTTGTGTTTCATTAAATAAATCAATAAACGTTTAAACTGTAAATGGAGGATTTAAAATTTTTCCACCTGTGTCAAGCACCTTTTCATTTTTGTGCTATGAATTCTTGTAGTTTTTTTTAGGCTTATTTAATAATCTTATTTTTACTCAAGGGGAGTATATGCATATACATGTATCATGTGGGAAAAATAATATTCGTCAAATTATCTTCAGCTTCTAAATATTTATGTTCAAACCTTATAGTATCCATTCGTTTTGAAAGCTTTTAAAAAAGTTCGTTCTTTTTTGCAATTTGAGCATAGGAACACTGTAGTCAGTTGCACAATTCATGTAAATACTCTGGATTATTTTGGCAAGGAAGTTGGTCATATGCCAATAAATGAATTGTATTATTTCTGATGATTTATGACTGCAGTTATTTATCGTATTTGATGAATTTGCATTCATTTTTTGTCGGAAATAACGAAGTATTCCTGTCAAAGAGAAGAAAATCGAAATTAAATTGATAATTTCCTCGGATTATTAAATTCTAATTGAACCTTCATTCTGGCTAAAAAAAAAGTGTATAGTATTTCACGATCGGTAGACACTAAAAATCGGATATTCACATCACCAGGAAGGTGCATAATTTACAGATCGCAATGACTCCGTTAACTCCTCGCAATAGGCGGAAATCGAAAAAACCGTTTGGTATTTTTCCACGCTCATGCGATATGTTTCATTCGAGAATTTCCAGATGCCGCACCTGTTCCCCGTCGTTTTGTCGAAAAATGCTGTTATTATCACCGGAGTCAATGCGCAGCCTGAGTTTTCAGAGAATTAGAGATGGGATGTTTGTGCCCTAAGAAAGGTATTTTCCCATAAATTTGGAAAAGCATGTCATAAAAGGTTAAACTCAAATGGCTTGATGGTTCCATTATGAGACTATGCACTACGTATGTCGTCTCCCGCTATAAATCGGAATATAGGCGTTCAATTACAGTCACGGCTAGTCGTCCCCTACGCTTTCATTTCTTCCTCCTCCGCTAGCTCACTTCCTTCGCACGAAAACCTCGCATCACATTTCTCTTTCCCTCTCATTAAAGAGACACCCGCAAGCACCACGCATTTCTGCTTCCTCCACACACACACACACATACAGAGAAAGTACGCACGTACATGTCCTCACGCCGTGCCACCCGAAATGTTCGTGTTGTGAATGGAGGCAAGGGTCGGCGTGGGAGGGGGTATTGGTGTGGAGGGAGGGTGAGGGAAGAACAATGCTCCCCACCACTCATTGTCGTTCTTGACGCTAGTGCCTTCCAACGTTTTCGCCATTGTCTTTCCGGAAGTGCGCGAAGGCCCTCATGAGCTTCTCTGCACTCCCCACTCAGTTTCTCCCCTTCCACACCTACCCCCCACTCTCCACCGACATGCGTTCATGCACCGCCCCACACCACACGCATGCCCGATGCTCATTATTTTGCGGGAAGGGTAAAAGAATGGGGGATGAAGAATGAGATGGTCCGAATAGGAGCGCGATTTACTTTACCACGACTTATCCGTTGCAGCTGTTGGAATTTGCCGGAGGCGTAGCTAGGGTGGATGAAATAGCATTGTGTCCTAGTTAGCAAGAAGGCAGTAAACAAGTTTTGTGAGCCACACATTATTTAATCATTGCTCCTTTAAAATCTTCATGAAGGAAGGCCTCATTTGAGCTGAAATATGATGGAATTGCTTCGTTCCCTGTTTCTCACGTGAGCCGCTTAAACATTTATTTGTAATGCTGTTCGGTAATGGAAGGTTTTGGAGACCTATTATTTCGTATTTCTTAAATCTCATCTTGAATTCTTAATTTGGTTCTGAAAAATGAAAATTGAGAATTTAACCAAAAGACATAGATACATTTGCAAATCCTACGAAAGCTACTCATATGCGGCATTATTATTATTTTAAATAACTACACTAACCATAAGAACAAGGCAATGCCTTTAACTCAACATACAATGTAAAATTTGCAAATATATTAGTATTAAAAGAAAGTACTATTACTAATACAATACTCGTATAAACTACTAAAATATAAATATCTAATATCCATATTTTTAATGATAGATACATATTGTTATCGATTGCCATTTAAAATCCCTACCACTAAATACTATTAATGTATCCTTACGATCAATATTTCACGTATATATATATATTCAAAGACGAAATCCCGCCATATGGCAAACAAATATTCATCCACATGGAAATTAGATATAACGAAAAAGAATAGGATTACATACTGTATAAAGGACGAACACAGGAGAGGTGGGGAAAGTTGGGGGAACAATACTTTATATATATAGAAAAATATATATATGCATTCATTAACATGGAAATACATACATAAGAAAAGAAGGATATATATATTATAAGGTAATATACCGGTTAACGTAGGTTTTTGGATAGACACAACTATCAAATAAATATTTTGTAACTCCAATCCAGCAACCTACTCTACATCAGGTCTCTCTTCATCCCAGTGTACTTCTTTTCTCCCTTCATCCCGTCCAACATCCCTATCCTGTCCCTGCCCTTTCCTCGTTTGCCTAACATTCTCCCCTCAATTACCTTCTTCAACATCCCACTGCCACTCAACACGCCTTTCACGATGGAAGGACTATATAGAGACAATATATGATTAATACATTTAGCCAGGAAGTTTAGGCATCGAAAGAGATTGCGACGTAGATGAGGATATCCTTGGTCCAGGTCTACTCGATGGCGAGATAGAAAGGGCATTAAGGGAATTGAAAATAAATAAGGCTTTGGGTATGGATGACATATATATATATATATATATATATATATATATATATATATATATATATATATATATATATATATATATATATATATATATATATATATATATATATATATCCCTCCCATGGACTACAATCTTGTCGTGGTGGAAGGGCTTGTGTGTTCCGATGACCCCTAGAGCTGTGCTGGCGGGAGTAATAATAATTACTCCTGGAAGGGTCACCCATGCCAGATAGGTCGAAGGTTAGGAGCCAGACGAAAGGTAGTCCACGCAGCGTCTGTTCCTCAGTGAGGCGGCTGCAATGGCTTCTGACCCCAGTGGGGCGGCCATTAAGTGATGGAGTCACGTTAAAAACACTATTGAGGAAGGCAACGGGAAACCACCTCAATTATGATTCCCCAGAATATAATGATGGGCACTATAGATAATATGAGTCCTGGCAACTACGGGACTCGGCCCAAGAGGCCGTGTGTCGTGCCCGGCAGCGGCAGAGGCAAGGCTTCCGCGGTCGTCATCCCACGAAACCCTTGCAGGGAAGAAATAACTTCCGCAGGACAGAAGACTCAGAAGAAGGCGAAAGTAGTTAGAATAGGAACCTGGAACGTCAGGACAATGTTGAGGAGAGGCAAATTAGAAAATATTAAGCGAGAGATGGAAAGAGGTAACATAGATGTTTTAGGCCTCTGCGAGGTGAGATGGAAGGATAGTGCGGATTACTGGAGTGACAATTATAGAGTAATATACAGCGGCGGGGACGAGAGCCAACGGGGGGTTGCCGTAATTTTAAATAAAGGGGTAGGAAGAAGCGTAGTCAACATAGAGCAAGCGACAGATAGAATTTTACTCGTAGAGATTAAAGCAGAGCCGACGAACTTGGTCATTATTCAGGTATACATGCCACCGAGCAACCACAAGGAGGAAGAAGTCGATAGGATGTATGATGAGTTAGAGGATATCATCGCGAGTGTTCCTGCAGGGAAACATTTGATAGTGATGGGGGATTGGAATGCGACGGTAGGCGAAGGAAGAGATGGTGGTGAGGTGGGGGACTATGGGTTAGGCACGAGGAATGAACGCGGGGAGAAAGCAATTGAATTCTGCAGGAGACAGGGGTTAGTCATCACTAACACATGGTTTAGACACCACAAAAGGCGTAGGTATACATGGAAAATGCCAGGTGACTCAGAAAGGTATCAGTTAGATTATATTATGGTTAGGCACAGGTTTAGGAACAGTGTGATAAATTCGCACAGTTTCCCAGGAGCGGATGCGGACTCTGACCACAATTTAGTTGTTATGAAATGTAATGTTCGTTTCAAGAAGATAAGGCAAGGGCGGCGGCTAAAAAATGGAATTCAGAAGCAGTAAATGAATTAACGAGGAAGGAGTATCAGGAGGCTGTAGAGAAAATGATGGATGACGGTAAAGAACTGAGTACTATCGAAGAAAAATGGGAATGTATCAAGAAAGGGATATTGGAAGCCGCTAAAGACACTATAGGAACCGTTAACGGGAAAAGGATAAGGAAACCATGGGTAACGGATGAGATGATTGCAAAGATGGATGAGAGAAGAAGATGGAAAAATGTAAACACAGAGTTAGGCAAAATGAAGTACAAAGAGTTAAACAATAAATTGAGAAGGGCCACAAATAAAGCAAAAGAAGAATGGTGGAAAACGCAATGCGAGGATATGGAAAGTTTACAGAAGAAGGGTGAAATTGGTGCTCTATACAGCAAGGTTAAGTTATTATCGGAAAGTAAGAAGGCAAGATCTGTGCTAACAGTTAAAGATAAATGGGGTAAGATTATAGTTGAATCAGGAATAATCCAAGAGAGATGGAAGGAATATATAGAAACACTGTATGATAAAGAACTTAGGCCGACAAGGTTAGACATAGAAAAGGAACATGACGTAGAAGAAGATAGCTTAGGTCCAGGCATACTCGACGATGAAATAGAAAGGGCATTAAAGGAGATGAAAGCAAATAAGGCTGTGGGGGTGGACAATATTCCTGTAGAAATGTTGAAATGGTTAGGGAAAGGTGGGAAGAAGGCCATATATGGACTGATTCGTAGTATCTATGAGGAAGGAATCTGGCCGGAAGATTTTGTGAGATCGGTGTTAGTTCCTATTCCAAAAAAGGCAAAGGCTTCGTCATGTGAGGATTACAGAACAATAAGTTTGATATCCCACGCAGCTAAAGTTATTCTCAGGATATTCAACAAAAGGATAGAGAGTAAGGCAAATGATTACTTAGGGGATGATCAGTTTGGGTTCAGGAAAGGAAGAAGTACGCGTGATGCCATTGCAGTAATGAGATCACTAGTCGAGAGGAATATAGAATACAACCAGGACGTTTTTGCCTGTTTTGTAGATTTCGAAAAAGCGTTTGATAGAGTGAATTCGGAAAAATTAATGCGTGTATTGCAGAAAATAGGAATGGATTGGAGGGACAGGAGACTGATCCGCAACATGTACATGTCTCAGACTGCTCAGGTGCGAGTGGGGAACGGAGAGTCCGGATGGGCAGTGTTAGGAAGAGGTGTAAGGCAGGGTTGCCCATTGTCACCGGTACTGTTCAACGTATATGTAGAGGAAATGATTAAAGAGGCATGGGAAGAACTGGAGGTAGGAATGAAAGTCGGAGGGGAATTCGTAAAATCGGTTAGGTTTGCTGATGACCAAGCATTAGTTGCTCAGTCAGCCAAGGGGTTGCAAGCATTGTTGAGTGAATTGGAGGTTCAGTGCGATAAATATGGGATGAGAATCAATATTAATAAAACAAAGGTTATGCGATTTTCCAGAAAGAAAAAGGCTAAGCTAAATATTAAAATAGGCGGGGAAAAAATAGAGCAGGTAGAACAGTTTACATATCTCGGAAGTGTTTTGGACCAACACGGTCAAAGTGGTAGGGACGTAAGGAGAAGAATTGCGCTAGGCAAGGGGGCTTTCTCAAGGAGGAGGGAGTTGATGACGGGGACGTTGAGTAGGGATGTTAAGACAAGACTCGTAAAAACTCTGATATGGAGCGTAGCTATGTACGGCGCGGAAACGTGGTCGCTGAAGCAGGAGGATAGACGTAGATTGGAGGCTTTTGAAATGTGGGTGTGGAGAAGAATGGAGAAGGTGAAATGGACCGAAAGGAAAACACATGAGGAAGTACTAGAAATGGTGGGGGAGGAGAGGGGTTTGTTGAGAGAAATCCTATGGAGGCAGGAAAAATGGATGAAAGGCGTATTGAGCGGTAGTGGAATGTTGAAGAGGGTAATAGAGGGGAGAATGTTGGGCAAGCGAGGTAAGGGTAGGAACAGGATAGGGATGTTGGACGGGATGAAGGGAGGAAAGAAGTACACCGAGATGAAGAGGGACCTGATATAGATTAGTTTGCTAGGTGGGGAGTCACAAAATGTTTATTTGATAGTTGTGTCCATCCAAAAACCTACCTTAACCGGTAGATTACATAATAATAATATATATATATATATATATATATATATATATATATATATATATATATATATATATATATATCTGCAAATGAAAGTAGTTAAAGATGCTGACTAACAAATCGAATCGGATGTTCCAGTTTTACTACCATGTGTCTCTACATATATAATTTTAAATGCCTGGAATGATATTTGCTTGAATATTCCTAAGAAGACATGGTAAATTGAATCTTCTTAAGGAAATGACAGGGGTAACTAAATACCATAAATTGAAAATAAATAGAAGTTTATAATATATAAATATATTTCAAAATATTTGATTTTATTAACTTTCCGGGGGGTATTTCGTGGCCTACACTGTATCCTCTTTATGAATGGCATCCTGGTGCATACAAAATTATGTTGAAAAATTCATATCAAATGGCTTGGTTCATGGTTTTCCCTGTAGCCATCAAAGACAGAAGTCTCTTGAAGCCCCGTGTGTGTTCCCGTATAACCTCTCCTAAGACGCTTCTTCCTCGTCCCCAGTGCTCTGAGCATCGTGTCTTTCTACTTTTCCTTCCCTTCCGTCTCTTGGCAATGGCTTACCGTTACTATCACCCACCAAACCTTAGAAATAGGCTCTGCTCGAACACTCCTCCTGTTGTCGTCTTGGAAACAATGCCTTAGGTGCTGCTGGTATCAAGTGCGGTGTCGGGGGACTGGATGGAGGAGGAAGGAAAGGGACTCGTGGTTGGTTTGGAATTCGCCTGCTTTTCCTCCCCTGATTCAGTCCCTCGCGCTGCCTTTCCCCCAATGCTTCCGCTCCTTATCGCGAGGATGGAGAAATCTCCCCTTTTTCGTCTCGTAATTAATTGATCGTGCGGTTACCCTACCTCCTGCCAGCCAGCCAATTTAGAGATTTTTGCATAGAATAGAGGAAGAGGTTGAAAAGGATTAAAAGGTTAAGGGGAGAGGGAGAGATGGTTATTTTCCCGTCAGTTTCGGGCGCCTTCCACCTTTTCCGAGACAGGGTAGGAAGCAGTTTCGCATGCGTGAAGCAGGCAGCCCTTTCCTGTATTTTGGTTTAGCGCGAGGGGATTTGTTTGAATGAGGAGGGATCGGAGTGAGGTGAAAGGGAGAAGAGAGAAGTTGCTTAGGTTTTACACTTAAGGGAGAGAGAGAACCACGTTGCTAGTATTATCTTCTTTACAGCGGCAGAAGAGGCTTTCTCTCTTTGATGTTAGTTTAAAAGCGAAGACTCATAAATAACGGCCCGACAAAGAGAGAGAACATGACGTCAGTAACGAAGAAAACGAGTAATTAAGAAGAAATATTATAATGGCGGGGGCTTATCATTAATTATTCTCCCAAAATATGCTCTATATCCTCTGGTTGAAGCGGAGGAAACGTAGTTTTCCGAAGATTATATTGATTAAATTTGTTTTTGATTATCAATGATAACGACTTCAAATTATGAATTTCTTCAGATTGGAAATAAGCGTGGAAACCTACCAACCCCTCTTTGTTTTTTCTAAAAATTATTATTTTCGCTAGCTTTTAGACATAGGAATTCTATCCCTGAATTTTTTATTTAGCACTTATGTGAAAGTCTTACGGATGTGATTAATAATGTATACAAAGTTAGTACTAGTGGACAAAGACAGAAACACGCAAAAAAGAAAAGAAAACTCACTGGTTTTCGAATTTTCGGTGGTCCAAGCCACCTTTCTCAAGGAAGAGAAGAAAAGTTTTTCTCTAAATTAATATGGTATTGCCTTATTAGACCTTTGAAGACAGTCACGACACTAATTGTATTTCTTACACATATTTGATTACAAATTTGCATAAACTAACATTTTGTGTCCCTGAATTATTTAAGTGTTAATTTTCCTTGAATTCTTCTTTTACCACATTTAATTCAAATTACTGAATATTTTCTATAAGGGTGACTCTGCAATACTCCTCTATAAATGAAGTTCCCTTTGTGAAATTTGGCCCATGCGTCCAGGTCAACGGCGTGCAATATAATGTATTGAATTTCTTTAACTTGTAATTATCTCCCTTACCCACCTTTCCCATTGAACAGGCTAGCTTCAAAGCAGGCAACACATTGGAGTCACTGCCAGACAAATGCCACAATCAGTCGGAAATCATAAGCAGTTTCTAAGTCGAGTTGTTAAACGTTTCTCGTTAAAAGAAGCCGCCAAATTTTGCAGCAATCATCACTTGCTTGAGTAAATGATCTCCCTATCTCTTTCCGTGCCTCTCACAAGAAAACGAGCAACTTTGTAAACGGAAATTCTGAAGTCATAATGAGTGCAACCCTTTCCTCATCGTTAAGACGCCGGGGAAGATTTGTCTTCTCGGATCTCGCGGGCGGAAAAGAGCTACCTTGCTAAACCTCCCGCCCCGCCCTCTCCCTTCCCTCTTCCTTCCACCGCAGCTGCCTCAGCTTTCTTCGTGCGCTATTTCTCCCCCTCTCTTTTTCTACATGATCCGACTTTCTTCCCCTTGGCACACGCTTCTAACCGTCTCCTCTTCACTACGATCTTCAGTCTCCACCGACACTCTAACTTCTCCTTCCACCTCTCCCCAAACGGAGAGGGAAGTAACTAATCCTTAAACGAGACTTCAGGGGTGAAGATATTTAAGAAACCTCTCCACTCCCCTTCCCCGTCTTCGCTTGTCCTCTCAAAACTCTTCCTTACTTTCTCGCCGACCTGCCTCCCCCAATCCATGTACCACACTCCTCTTTCTATTCATCTCTCTATCTTTCTGCTCTTCCTTTGCTTGTCATTCTCTACATCATCTTTTATATGCGTTAACCTTATAGCTCTCTCACACCCGCTCTCACTTTATCCCTATCTTTTCACGGTCGCTGAGTCATAACGGTGCGTCATTGAGGGAAAGATGGAGAAGCATTAAATCCCCTAGGATGATGTAGGTGGTGGCAGGCAGGCAGAGAGGGAGAGAGAGAGAAGCGCGGTCTTCGGCTGAGAGGTTGGGCGGCGTGCAAGGGGAGCCGTGGGGAGGGAGTGTGGTGGCGACTGCCTGCGAGGCAAGCACGAGGTGGCACGCGCCCTACGCTGGTAGGCACTTTACGAAGTGGTGTGATCGGCGAGAGTAATCCCGAAAGACTTGAATGACTTTCACACAGCCTTCACTTAACTCAGGCAAAGCCGCCTTTGATTTATGCCTACTGTATTCGAGCGTATTCTCACTCTTTCTAGTGACGCAGGAGGTTAGAGATTGGCGTAGCTCAAATGACTACACATGCGTCCAAAACTTTCCTTGAAAACTATTTGGCTGCCGTGGGCGGAAGGTGAAATTTTTTTGAGACGAAGCAGATCTTGTGCTCGTAAATAATTGATATAACACCCAACGAATTGCCTTTCTTACTTTGATTACGTGTTACATTTTTTTTCTTTTTAGCTTTATTATATGAATTTTAATTTTTCTTTAATTTTTATTTTGTTTTTTTCCCGCTAAGCAGCAAATGAAAAATTTATTTTATGAATATAGAGGGTTAATTCTTTGTGTCATTATCAAATTAGGGAAAATAGCGAAGTACCATTTTCAGACAACTTACCGTAAGCCAAAATAAATATTCCTATTTATTTTGTAAAATATATTTATTTGCTCACGCTGCAATCATTCAATGTGTCAAGTTAAAAATGAATTTCACAATATAATCGTATTGTTCATTTATATGCTAATGAAAAAAAACTCATTGTTTATTTTCTGTGGGATAGTGACATGGCCAGCAGAATGATGACTGATATTCTTGAAGTTATATAGTAAAGAGCTTGCGTGTAATCATAATCATCATCCAATTAAATCTAAAATGTTATTGTCGTGCTTCGTATCATAACCCAAATGACGCTACAGTTACTGCATTTTGTCAACTTCGATTAGGAATTTAAGTAAAAAGTCTTATGAAACATGGGGTCCAATTATTTTGAGAAGTCTTTTATTTAATATACTATACTTACATATCTGTCGTAACATACAGAAAAAAACGGAAATTGAAACCTGAGATGAACCACATTTGGCTAATAGAAAAAGGGAAAGAAAAGTTTGATGAAAATAAAAAAATGTAAATTTTGGGTAATAATAGCAGGTGAATGAAAGGAAAAGTAGCAGGACCCAAGGGGAAGTATATAACCCATTTCATAAAAACAAAGTGATGGAAACGATGGAAGAGTGGTTAGGTAGAAAAGTGAATCAGGAATGGAGAGGCTATTAAAATAAGAAAACGGAGCTAAAATGGATGGAAGTATATTAAGAGAGTGGAAATGGAAAGACTTTTTTGGCTTACAGACTGGTCGTAGTGGAACACGGGACGGTTAAGTTAGGTCTTTTATAGGGCGAGCAGGAAGTAAGACGACATTAAGTACTTCCCTTTCACTTCCTCCTCTCCGTAATAGATTTTTCTTAAAGAAAGAAAATTGGGCACGCAAGAAATGAATAAAATTGATGTAACCCTCTTTATGTTAAAGAACATGACTCTAAGGTCGCGAATAATCAGTGTTTAAAGGGTCAGGATGATTTCGTGGGCGTCAATCTCAAATAGAATAGCAACTTCAATGAGACGAAAAAAGTTAAATTTTAATCAAGCGTTTACATAGGGGGAATTTCTATTCGAGTACTTTGCCTTAAAACTGAAATAAAGTATCATGACCTTTTGCATAATGTATGCATCGTGGTGTCTAGAGGTGAGGTCGGTAGTTGCTAATTCATTGCACGTTTGAAAGATAGTGGTGGTGCATTCGTCTGGGATGAGCGAGTAGGGGGACAAACGAGAATGAAAGGGGGAGAGGCGGAGGGGGGTCGATGGATGCCACAAGGGAAGGAAGCAGGTTTCCTGACGGTAGAGGGTGGGAGGCAAGATTGAAGGAGGGAGGGAGAAAGAAAAGAGAAATAGATCGAATGGTTCTTCGAGGGTGAAGGGAAGAGCGACGGCGGGTGTAGTAACAGAGAAAGGGAAGGGAGGAGAGCGGATGGAAGAGAATGCGTATGAGGAAGAGATCGAGAGCAGAAGACGAGAGGAAGTGGAGAGAAATAGGGAGAGAGAGTGAGGGAGGGTGAGGTTTTGGGAGGTGGAGAGGAGAGATGTAAGGTATTCCCAAGTGGAAGGAAGTTGGAGAGGGGTCTGCATTAATTTTCAATAAGCCCCTCGTGTTGATTATTCTCTGCCGCGCCCCTTCGCTTCCCACTCTACTCCAAAAACCACCCCACCTCCCCCTCCCTCCCTGGCGTCTTTCCCTCCACGCGCCACCTCACCCTGCACACCTCCTCCGCCCCTCTTCCCATTTCGTCCCACCTCCTCTGATTCCTACCGTGTGTTCCCCGTCCCACGACCCTTCTCTCGCAAGAAGAGAGGGGGGGGCCTTTATTCACGGGACTGAAACCTGAGTCAAGTGCACGCAGTTCTCGTTATGGGCACGGCGACCATTTCAGGTTATTTTTCCATTCCCTCGAAAAATGTTATTTTTGTTTTTCGTCTTTTGTATAAATTTCTTATCTTTTTCGGGTTTTTCAGGGAGTTAATTTTTCTCTTCTGTCGGATATTAATTCTAATTCTCTCGTAACTTTCGTTCTCGTATTAATATTATACGCATTTTCCGTCGCATCTCTCATCAAACAAAATAATGAAAATTAATGATACGTCGGTTCGTGAGAAATGGGTGTAATAAAATGTTCTGACATATCTCAAATGATCGTTTAACGGAATATTTACTATGCATCTTTACTTTGGTTTTTCACCAATGGAGAATTGTTTCAGAGCAACTAATGCTACAGCTGATAATATCCTGGAAACTTCCGAAAAAATACCATGAAAGTGTTCATTAAGTTTCTCGTATGACTTTACCAATATGCATTTTTTTACGTTCTTGGTTGAGGTTTAGATAATTTTTCTGTCAGAAGTTCATCTTGGCTGGGATAGATTATTATTTTCTAATTACTTTAGCCTTTATCGATGAATTAATGCTCATTTCAGGTACGTGGGTGGTCTGAAAAATTTCTGACCAGGCAAATTTGAGAAAAAATGTCTTTCAGAAACTTTTCAGACCATCCTTGAGTTTCTAAGATACTTGATACAGTGTTTAGCAATGAATATGAAAGTAAAATTTCTCATAAATCAACTCTGGATTCATCTTAATTTCATCATTACTTAAATCATGTCGTCATTAGTTGCTCATGGCCTTTAGTGACGTAGGCATTCAATTATTTGCCTTTTCATTTTTCAATTGCTCATTCCTTTAATTTAGCATACAGAAAACTATAGCCTTCTTGATTTCCGTAAAGAGTACCGAATTCTTCCTTATATCATTGCGTTAAAATTTCCTTTCTTCCTAAAAATGGATAAACAGTGGGCAATTTTATAAAAATATATAATGATGGATGTTACAATTATTACTAGTAAAATTTATTAATATTTAACGAAGTCTTTTCGACTTGTTTTGCTCAAATCCGCTTTAAAAAAGTTAATTTACGTGTTTTTATTGCATAAGATACTCGAAATCTTAAATATGTAAAAATTAACTCCATTATGCATGTTTTTATGTAAAAGAGTACCAAGCGTTTATGTTTAATCATAAATTGTAGTATAATATGCTAGCTACGCCAGGATAACATCTGTATATCAGATAAATTAAAATTTCTCATTCAATATCTTGTATTCTCAAATATATTTAACGAAGTAAAATCATTCAAACATGCACAATTATGCAGTAGATAAATGATCAAAAGGGTTTAACCTATTTTTAAAATTCCAAGAGTTGTCCAGTGTATTATTTTGTAATCATTGCATATTTTTTTATATTTGCCAACATTATCTTAAATCTAATTTATTTAGCTAGCAGATGAACTACTCGAACTACTCCTATTGATAGATTGAATTCTATGGGTTTCAGGTCTGCTCAAAATGTTTTTATCAGTGTACTTTTTATCAGAAAATTCGTACAGTGGGTTTATTTGCCTAAAAAATGTACCAACTTTTTTATCTTTACTATGATCCCTTCACGCTTTAATGTTTTAAACATAAAAAAGGCATGATATCACCTTGTCAATCATTATTTCTATACCTCTCCTCCGTACTGGCTCCAATGTTTATTTTCTCCACATTCTGTGATGATAATATGTCATTCCTCTCTTTCTCATCTCATATTTTTACTGCTCATTGTTACGTTTAATTGTAATCATTTCTTCTTAGCTAGGTTCACCAAGTATTTTGCATTTAATCCAGAATTAATATATCCGTAATTTGTCACAACAATACCTTAGAAAACTTGAAACTAGAAACTAGAATACTAGAAACCTTGTTCTGAAGTAATAAAAAATAATGAACATTTTAATGAATCAAAGAGCCAGCTAACTAAAATGGCTTGATAATTAATTAAATGTAGGCTCGTTGTCAGTTTGGTTTGGCGTCACCTATTGGGATAACTATTTGATCTCATTTCGATTATTACTTTTTGGTATGCGTGTGGGGCATTACCTTGGGGCCTTTCTCTGATACTGAGTCAATAGCTACATTGCGAATCTTTTTTCTCATTTTCAATTTCGAATTCCCATCAACCTATCTTCCATTATCTTTCGGGATGCCAAATCTTACCGGACAGAATGAAAAAATATGAGTGAATATCCCATTACAGAATTTCAGTTGAATGGATTTCACTTTCAATATTTTGTGTATGCACACACACACTTTGAGTCGTGATTAACTAGAAAACAAATTTTGTTACATGTAATTAATTTTCTTGTTTTTGGTAAATATGAGCTCATTATTTGTTTTTTTAATGCCATCAAAAGTTAAAACTGGTCTCAATTTTGTTTTGTATGACTTTTTGAAAGCACTTACTTATTAAACGATTATTATAACATCGCTTTCAAAAGGTATACATTGATTATTTACATGTCGTTAAACATTGGATCAATTTAAAGTTTTTTTCAATGTCAGCGTCAATATTATGCAAGATATATTAATAGTAGAGTTCAAATACTTGTTATTTATAAATGCTCTATCGTCCTCCGACTGTGATTCATTTGTCGTTGTTAGAGAACAGATTTGTGATTAAAATTAGGACACCAAATTTCCATTTCGGCGATACACAGGTATGATAATGAATACATAATTGTTTAACATCTTAAAAAGTAAATATTGGATTATAATTGAATTGGCAAAAATCATGAAACTACACTTAGTCAATAAAGTTAGCCGTGGCCAAAAAATTGGAGTTCAAGGACTGCGGGTGCGGTTTCTTCACTGCCACAGCTCCATTTCAGTGACGTTCTCTGTTATTCTGGGGCATTATAATCGATAGGCGGAGTTCAGTTATGGAATTTTAATACCTTCTTGAATGCCTAGAGTGCCTTTGTTGTTTCCGGAACTCACGTAGGATTGACTGGAGCTCATGTATCATTCAATACCTTGCGATATGGAGCTTGAACAAATACCTAATCGTCTGTTCTCCACAAGACCTATAAATTGGTTCAGAGTCACGCAACCAAGGGGAAGCTCCGACTTACGTGAATTTAACGTAAAAATCATTGATCTTAGTATTATTATCATGTTTATTTATGTATAAAATTTTCTGTTAATTAATAATGCATTTTTATTCATTGATGGTTCTCCAAGTAAAAGGATTTCAATTCGCACATAACGGTATGAGATATAGTATTTCCAGAATTACGATGACAGGATGCAGAATAAATAAAATGATATCCGTGCACATCGTATTGGAGTGAAGAATTTTGGTGTTTCACCTGATTAGATGGAAAAACCTTCCAAAGCTCTATTTTGCTGGATCATAAAGAAGATGGCGACATATTTGACTCGTGAGACTATGTTCGTAGAAGGTTGGAAGATCGCTATCATTGTACATACGCTAATTCATTCAGGATGAAATAAAACCAAAAGGCAATAATTTTTCGTGAGTTACGCCATGGACCTGGTGTAGAGAAAAATGGACGTATTTTGGTCTTCTAATGACACCATAACTTTCAATTCTGAGGGAACAGCGATTTCCACGTACGTGAACATATAAACTTGAATTCCGCGCAATTCTTTTCCTCTTGACCTCAGCTTGTTGCAAATTAACAAACGTACACCCCGTATATTTTTATAACGAGAGCCAAAGGTCGGCTCTCGTCGCAATTAAAAAAAAGCCGCACAATGACGTAAAGAGTGTTATTTACTAAGGCTTCTTCCACATCTTCCACATCCGGTCAATTCTAGTTCCCTTAGTGGTCGGTAGGGGTGCGCCGTTCGCTATGGGTTGGTTGGCGGCTCGCACGGGCGATGAATCGACGATCACATGAAACCATATGAAACCCTAACGTATCACATCCCTTTCCCAACTTTGTGTTATAAACGCGGAAAACAAAAACACTTTTCTGGCAGCTAACGCTTCCACCCCTACTCACTCTCCCGTCAATTACATTTCCCACAGAACTGCACCATGGCTTCCTAAATGCTTCTTAGTCATCTGATAACTTGTTCTTATTGCTAGCTTTCCTCCTCGGTTTCCAATGGACGACCCGCCGCTTGCTTTTACAAGAATCTAAGTAGATTACCGATACTTAGTGAATAGTTTAGAGAGAATAAAACCCAGGAGAAGTACGTTTTCATGTCGTGCCCCAGTCAATTTTTCATGTATTTCCCGTATTATTTCGACCCTTTACATTCGTTTATTTATGCTATCTATTTGTACGTATGACCATAATATGAATGAACTCTGCTTGATGTATACTGTTGGAATCTACTACATTGAGCAGAGTGGTTCTGTTGGATGTATGCTTGGTTTGAATGCGAATTGGTCTAGATGGAAATGTTTCTGTTTTAAAAACTAACCTCTCGTGAAAAGTTGATGTAACTCTTTTTCTATGCTTTATGTCATCATATAAATAATATTATTCACATTCCGTAAGCCTTGTAACCGCCGCTATAACATATATAGTCAATTAGATTTGAAATTATGCGGCATCACTCTCACAATCGATCCGAATGATTTTCCGTTTAATAAACGGTGTTTTTAGTATAAATATTAGGTCAAAATCGTTATATTTTTCCATCGCAGTTAACGCTCTCCGTGTTTTCCGACATTCATAATCTTTTATGATAGAAACTGACACGAAGTTTATAATCTTACTCAAGTATGTGTGAGTGTCCGAAAAATATCATTGTGTACGTGAAATAAAAAAAACTAGATAGACAAAATCTTTAAATTCTACATTCACTAGCCTTCAAGGTAACAGTGTCCATTTACTGAGCTTAATGCATATAACGAGTGGATTTAAATTCTGAAAATTAAATTTTCTCTGGAAAACCGTACGGATTAGTGAATTCTTGCTTTTATGAATGATTTTTTGGGAACGCCCATGATTCACAACCCCGTCAAATTGCCGTCATTTGGGTGGGAAGCCGAATAATTTATGACTAAACATATCTGGCCATTAAAGCCATTTCCTTCCAGAAAAGAAATGAGCAGGGAGCGAGAGAGAGAGAAAGGAAGGAAGGGAGGATATTGGGAAGAATTCCGAGTGTGCGAGTGTGTGGAGTAATTTGGGGACGAGGGCGCGGTCAAGCGGTCGGCCATTAGTCGCGAATGGAGGTGGTGGTGGTGGCCGCGGTGCGGAGAGGAGAGGAGTGAGTGAGTGAGTGGCGTAGGAATGGGGTTTCGACGTCGGAGCAGCAACAGCAGCGGCCATCCAACGTCTCCCTCAAAGCGGGGAATATTGCCCCTAGTGAGGCCCTGTTCACCGCTGGTCCGGAGTTTGCATTTGTAATGGCTTCCATATCCCCACGCTCAGACTTCACACTCTCTCACTCTTGTCTCTCTCGTTCTCCGTGTTTCCAGTCCCGACCTCTCGAACTCGATGGCTTTCACCCAGGTGATTCTGCGTTTATTGCCAGTAGAGTGAATTTCAAGCGATTGAATAGCAGAGGCGAGGGGGTATGGGGAGTACGAGGAGTGCGAGGGAGTGGGGCAGGGAAGCATGGCGAAGGACCTCGCGGATTGTTTTTTCTCCTCTCCTCTTTTCACTGCTGCTTTGCTATTACGTTGACGATTCCCCATCCCAGCGACATTTTTTTTCTTTCATCGCAGAATGAATGCAATGCTAGGAATCGAAGATAGCCAGTTTTTAGCACGACGAGGTCGCCGAAAGTCCTCTCTCGATAAAAATTATATTGTCTACTGCCTTAATTAACTCTTGTGATGGGCGCTTTCACGGAAAGAATTACCTCCATTGATTAATTTTTTGAAAGAGATAGTGTTCTGGTAAATTTTGGTACTGCTAAGTGCCGGTTTAAATTCCTTGAGCTGATGGAAAAATTTTAACATTCTTAAAATATTATTTTGGTGGTTTAATATTTTTAAGGAGGAATTTTACGAATAATGTGGTAGCTGTGTTTAGCTAATCATGTAAAATTGAAATATTTTTATTTAATTCTATAAAATAGGAATTCTTATAAATTTTGAGCAGGCAAGTAAACTAGGAAAAGCAAGGTATTTTGTTTTGATAGTGAGTTTCAATTAAAGTACGTGCTTTTTCATCAATTTTTGGAAATGTAGTTTTTAAATCTATTCCATGGGCATCTCTCTATTGGTATCAAACATAGAAATTTAATCACTGAGCAAATCAATCACTCATCTAGCAGGAATATGGGAAATATATTCCAAGTTTAATGTTTTATTATTAAAAAGTATCACTGACATTGAATCTAACTCTTTTCCTAGGAATGATTTTATCGGTGAAAGAAGTATATATGGAATGTCGTAATAAACTTATTTGTCTTTGCTCTCTAACCAACTAACCCCATATTGTTTGTTTTTTTTATGCCCCTCCATTTTTTCAGTCTTTAATGCTTTTTTCCTCCCATATTATTGTTTGCAGTTGGATTCGTTTTACATTACAATGTTATTTCTATTGATGTGCAAATTATTCAATTGGTATTTTTGAATTTAGTAATAAATCTATGGCTGTTTCCTCCCAGTCTTCCAGTTTTCTTTCCTCGACTATTCAAATACAAGCGTCAAGCTCATACTACACTATTATTAGTAATTGAGCTTAATATTGGGAATTAATGTGTTATAGTTGGTTTGGTAGTCATTGGTAGAAACCAGATAGGATCATGGATGAAATATAAAGAACTCTTACTAATTTGATTCAGGCGAGTGGTGGACAATAGGTTAGAGTGGAGGCTAAAGAGTGGTTTTCAGCTTCAACCCGTCGCCTCCTCCTCGCATACTGCCTTCTCCCGTTATCTCAGTGTAACCTAAGCATCTTTCGCCTCCTTTAAACTCCTCTTCTCTGGCATCAGGGCTCCAGGTTCCTTCTCGTATCTAAGAAGAGTTCAGAACACGCCTCCGGGAAGCCGTCTTCCTCCATCCCCCGCCCTTTCCCTTCCACCTACGGTTCAACGGAGCCCAGCTCCCGTCTTACCATCCGCTGGCTTCGTCCTCTCCGTCAAATTCCTTCTCCTCCTCAACGCCGCTGCGATCCGCCTGCCTCTTCCTTTTAACTTTTTCCTCCACAGCCGAGCAAACGCTTCGTTGTACCGTGAACTTCTTTTGTTAGCGGCGGGCTCATTTACTAGCTAAGCCCAGTAGAACGCTCTCTCAGGATTTCCTTGTCCTTTATTTATATTTTTTAACCTCTCCAATAAATTCCTCTTTCATCTACTCTCTTTATTCCACGAGAATTGGAGAGGATATCAACGGGAGAGGCTTTTTCCTATGAGACGAAGGATTAGGCAGGGTTTTCATAGGGACCTTTTTCTCTGGCCTTTTTTTCTTAAGAATCTATACAAATAGAAAAAAAATTGTTTAGACACCTAAGCATTACTCATTACTGATTTTGCTTCATCTCCGTTTTCCTTTCAAGCTTGAGCCATTTATTTCTCTCACTTTGATTCCTTCCCACAGCAAACTTGCTCCTCTTTTCCTTCCTTTCGTCCATTCCTCTTCGCCCCCATCTCCGATCAGTTTTCCCTCCCCCATTCCCTCACCCTCTCTTACGACTTCCCACCCCACAAACTCTTGTTCTTATCCTTTTCCCTGCCTTTTTTCCCCCGTCTATGAAGAGCACACCGCTGGCCTAATTGCGAAAGTTTGTCGGACGTGCCGGACCGGCCAAATAAATAGAGCCCTCCTTCCCCTGGCCACAGCATCGCCCAGACCGGGCCCTTCTCCCATATCCTCAGATTCCCATCCCCCAGTCTCCCCCGAATCCCTCGTCTCTTTCCCCTCCTCCCGTCTCCCGAAAGACACCGGTGTTTGTGAAGTCTGGAGCGGGAGGCTGGGTGGAGATGGGAGGCGGCGGGATGGGATCGGCTATCTGACTACAATGAAACCCTACGCCGGACTCGTTGCGGATTCCCCATTTGCGTTTCACGTGCAATTCCGGGCAAACAAGCAATATGAGGAGCAGCCTTCTTAGGGATAAGCTTCATTAGGATTAGCTCTGCATTTTGCTATGACTAACTCCCGTCCGTTTCTTAGACTGGTCTTCTTATTTGGTAAATTTAAGATGGATAACTACAACAGACTAAGAGCAAGGCAAAGACACAAAACCCTTAGTGTTCGTTTTGCTTCGAAAAATCTTTAGCTTCTCATTATTAGGGACTTTAATGGAGTTTTAATTATAAGTAACTTCTTTCCCGATATTACATTCAATTAACTGCGCATGAAAATACAAAAGTTGTTCATAGTATATATGAATGCATGCGGAAAGCTTTAAAACAGTTTTAAATAAAAATGTTTCCCTTCATACTGAATCTCATGAAAATTTGTGATTTTGGATGTTTCATGATTATTTAAGGAACATTTGACCTTAAGTCTCACAATTTAATTTCGCAGTAGTAATGAGAGATTGATTCCTCTTCTTAGTATCTCCATCAAATGGGAATATTTTTGATAAATACGACGAAAGTTCTGAAGATTGGTTGAGGTTCATTTGTTCATCTTCGTTAGCAACATACTGTAGTAATGTATAGTGCTGTCGATTTTAAATAACATCTTTCTAAATCTTTTGAAATCTCTTACTCGACTTTTTGAAAATATTAGTTTATTATTCGCGAAAACTGGCCATTTTTCGTCAAGAAACTATTCTCAAATGTTTATGAGGGTGCTATGCCGAAATGGAATTTAGAAGGAGTGCACCTCAAAATTTATCTAATAAATCTATTCATTTATCTATTCCGTCAGAGTCAAATATGTGACATTTTTTGTTGTTAGTCTACTCTTTCATTATAAACGATGTTAAAACAACCCTCCAGCGGCGCACGAAAGTTATATTACACGTAACTGAAGCTATTACGTATCACCATTGAAGCCAATGAGGGGTATGCAAGAAAAAATAATTTCTTAAACGGGGAAAAATACCCCTATCAGCAGTTTTTTTAGATATCTTATAGTACCCAAGGGCTTAAAACAATACAAAAAAGTGTAGATATTTATTTTTTACATTTAATGGTAATTCTATAGCGTCAAAATCAATTCTATATTGATTGTACAAACTGTACATGTTTTTTATTTCACTTAATTAATTGAGGTACTTCTAATGGAATTTGGGATTACTTTATTATAAGTAGCTACCGATTCAACTCGATTAAATCAAAGTCTAAGAGACATTTAGTTAGACATATAGTATAAACTATAAGCAACTCCTTTAATTTAAAATAAAGTACTTTAAAGCCTTTGCTAGTTATTACCACGCACGATGCGCAATCATAACTAGATAGAACCCAAGCATCTTAATATATTTATTTAAAGACCAAAACTTAATGAGTTAGTCAGACACCAGTTATTGTATTATGCATATAGGCATGCAGCTGTGTTTGGGTTTAGTATAGGTATATACGAGTGCTTGGGCTTAGAGGAAAATATACATTGAAATTATGAACTGATATTTCTTCTTTTATAGCTGGTGCCCATATGTAAACACATGCCTTTTCCGGGATTTGGGGGTTATTATGCAGTTGTTTGCTTACAATAACTGTTATTCGGTTCAACTGATTAAGATATTCAGCACACTGATATACAGGTAGCCTAAATTACTCTTTACTGACATAAGCTATAGTTTAAAATACAATAAAAATATTGTGAATAATACAATGAAAATATTTAGTTACAATTCCACAATAAGCAATAATAATATTAATAGGACTCAAATTCATGGATATTGATAATATTTATTAGCCTACAGTTTTAAGGTTGTTTTAAATGGACATAGACTGCACACTTCCACATTTATTAACCTCGTCTAAAAGGATGCAACCTGACACTGCACACTAAATCACACAGTTCATTAATTCCGCATACATTCTATCTCCTTTCATTGAGCCCAATATCCCTATTATTTTTCTGCCCCAATCTGACTTACCTACCATTCTTCTCTTTGCCACAGTCTTCAGTATTTCTTCGCCGATTTAAATGAAGACAGAAAAGATGTATGCTTTGCATCCATGCATCCATCCATGAAAAGATGGATGCAAAGCATACATCTTTTCTGCCTTCATTTAAACTACTATGACCAGATTGTAAATTGTTCCACCTGCTCAAGTTTTTCCATTCAAGTTTAAACGTTTAATCTAGACTTTTAGCTTATCAAAAACCTCATAACTTTGTTTTAAATACATTGATTCTTATCCAATGCCTATCGCGCTGACTTTCTAATGCGCTCAGCAATAATTTAAACCTTGGCTGACGAGATAACTAAAGATTAGTCATCTGAAAACCTGATTTCATGATTTAACCACTGACTCTTAGTTCTATCACCAGTTTCTCCCTTGCCTTTTTTACCGAAGGTTGATAATGAACATCCTCTGTTTCTCCCCTCATTCTAACACTACCCATTGCGACACACAATGGAGTTGTGCAATGCATGTAAAAATTGCAAATAAGCCCTTAATGTACTCCTTTTTTCGTAAAAAACACTTCAGTAATGCCATCTAATCTAATCTGCGAAATAAAGAAATCTATCCTTATTCTATTCCATATTCCTCCCTATCAGTATACTTTATTACATCGATGGCATCAAGCGTCCCTCTCCCCTTCCTGAACCCAAACTGATCATCCCTAACTTATCATTAGCTCTCCTCTCCATCCTCTTATAGGAACTCGTAAGTAACACTTTAGACGCGTGCAAAACCAAACATCACATGCGGATGGCTATCTATTTCTTCGGATGGTAGCTAATACTGATCAAAGGAAATCTTTCGGCCAAATTTCTTCCGCAAAAAATGAACGAATGAGTCCATTAAAAACTCTTTTTGCCATGTTTTACTTGACTCTTAAGTATTTTAGTGAGAATTTTCCCAGTCTCCACAGCTGTATTTGATATAAATTTCCTTTTTATTTCGACATCAAGTAAGCCTAAGCCTATGCTATCCCCATCTACTTCATGATTTCTTTCTATGTCTAAACTTGCTCGCCTAACACCTTCATCATATAGATACTCTACTTATTTTTTCTAGAATTTTAAATGAATTATTTATCTAGATCTAGAATGTTGAACCAGTATTTTTGCTACCATATCTTTGACAGTGTGCACGGATATATTTCTTCTTACTTCCTGATAAATCTTTCAGCTTTGCGAATAGCGCACCTTTTACATCCTTCTTTTTTAAGCTTTCACTGATCAGTGTACGGGGTCAGTTTCTTTCCCTTTGTATTCCCTAGAATATCTATTACCTAAAACATCACACAGCTTTGGTGAAACTTAGGGCACCTGGAGTGTGCCCAAATATCGAACCTAAGCCATCCGGACAATGGTTCTGAGTCAATTAAAATTGGAAATTTTCCACAAAATTAAAATTGATATAAAGAAGATGATGTAGTTACATTGAAACCGGTCGTATTAATAAAAAATTTTTTTTTGTTGAAAATTGCAAAATTTAATTAATCATGATATTCCACCATATCACGCCTGAAACGTCTCTCTTTAATAGTTCTGAGCCCTACTACTGGACTACCGCGTTCCTCTCAACGATATTGTAATATTGAAATGGTGTAAGATTCATTAAATCTTGCTGTGTGATAAGAAGAAAATTTCTAGAAGAATAGTTGATAATTGCATTTAATTGAGAGTTCTGCCAAAGAATTGTTGATTATAATTTAGGAAGAATTAGGAAATTATGGTTCCATGAGAAATAACAGAGATGGATAAACTTTGGATTGGTGGGAGAGGGCATACCTCTTAGAGAATGTAGGGGAGTCAAAAATGAATTAGAATTAAAACCCGAAAAAGTGATTTGAGGAAAAATACTTGTCTATCTCGTGTGAGTCCGAGAGTTCATGAGTCCGAGGAGGGGGCAGGGAACGACGGCGGTCAGGGGCGAAAGGAAGCTAGGAGGAGGTAAAGTGAGTCCTTGTAAGGTCTCGGGGAGTTAATAAAAGATGGAGAGGACAAGGGAACGGTGGAGGCGAAGGAGGGGCGAGGTCAGGCGGTGAAGATGAAGAATGGCGGGCGAGAGGGCAATGATACGGGTTTTTGGTCGAGGAGAGAGAGTGCTCCTAAAGAAAGGAAGTGCGGAGGAAGGTCTAAGGGGAAAGGGATTCTGATGCTGGTCGCAGGATAGTATTAGATCCGATCCTATTGGGAAAGAGAAGGACCTGATCGAATTCTTCCGAGGGGTGGGTGAGATGATATGTGTGGAGAGGGAATCTGAGGGCTGCGCGGAAATGTTTGGTCTCGGTCCGGGAGGGACTGGAGATGTATGAAGCCAAGGAAGTGGGAATGATTGATTTCCTCCTCCTCCAGGGGATTCGCTCTATAGCACAAGGTCTGTTATTTTTATAGTCATTCTTTGCCCTGCGTCATATTACGTAGCATCTGAAATCATTCTTCAACTTTACAGAAAGAAATACTTGGAAGATATCTCGCTAATATTCTGAATGTAATAACCTGTGTTCATACTACTGTAAACTATCCATAGTAACACCTTTTTCACAACGTTAGTACTCTCATTTTAGACTCATTGGGAGCGATAGAGAATGCCTCTTTTATGGCAAACACTGCTTTCTCAAATTAGACGGACCCCTGGGAAAGTGTTTCCTCAAACTGCAGTCGTTGGTGTTGTAGGTATTTCATGTGGATTTAAACATTTTAATTTTGATGAAATCCATCCCAGCGTGGTAGCACTTGAATTATAGTGCCTTAAGTACAGCCATCATACACGTTCTCAACACTAAAGGAAAATTCTCATCCCCAATACTTCCCTAATTCTTCTTATTTCTGAGCTCTTTGCTCTTTTTCTTCTATTCTGTTTCTTTGCCGTGACCCTAGCTTTCAGTCATGATGCTGAAATAGTGTAATGATACATGATTAAGAGTCAATTACGTCTGAAATAGCGATTAAATCATTGTTGAACGTACATAATCACATTTTTTTCATGCTGTAGATATAAAGAAGAAAACTTCCTGTTTGAATAGCACGATTTTGAAATAATTGAAATGTTTTACGTATATCTGCATGGTAATGAAATATAGAATAATTTCAGACAGCATTCAAGTCGTGATAAACATGTATTTGTAATTAATGATATCTTTATTTATGAAAATATTTTTGTAAAGTGATAATTTATCTTGCAAAAAAGAAATTGATACGGTCGCAGATGAAGTGATTTGTCTCAAATCAGCGTATAAATTTCAGGTTTCCATGAGACAGTTGTAATATTTTTTTATCACCTGTAATCTTCATTTTAAACGATTCTATTTAATCAAAGTATGCCGTATGACGGCCAACTAACTGTTCCATCTGTTTCCCTTATAATATACCCTACAAGAAAGTTCAGAAGTTTCCCGTGCATCCTAATATAAACGCTAGGTTTATAATTCCTAATGAATGCTTTTTATTTATAATTGCTTCAAGAGTCAAAATTTTGCGAATGGAACGAGATGTTTCTGTCAGTCCTTCCTCCTATTTTCCTAATGATTCACTTATAGAAAAGCAGTAAATTCGCATTTTTATTTGTATCACCCTTAATTATATAGCCGTACCGTTCCTTCTGACCAATATAGTTTCTTAAGGACATGGGTGGGACGGCCCGACTTGGGGTAAGAGTGAAGCCAGCAAGACACTCTGCGATCCTCAGCCGTTTATTAGAGGGGTCAGATGGGTAATGTCGACTCAATCAAGCACCGGGAACAGGTAAGGGAGGGAACTTACGCGGGAAAGGGAATACTATATTCGGGCGGGGATCATCCGCAGACGTGCTGGCGGCCGACTGATGAACGCGGGGCTCCGACTATGGTGGTGATCTAGCGGGGAGTCTCTCGGATACCCCGGCGCTGCGGCGACCAACGGGCTAACACTCGGTCTCGGCAGCAGGTTATACGAATCGACGGACCCTCTATCGCGTCGGTCCGGATCGTATCCCTGGTGCTCTCTTTCTGCCCTCTAGCACCACACTCCTCACCCACGCTGACCCTCCCGTGCGCGGCGGCACCCCTCCCTCGGGCATTCCCCGTGACGCTGGTCACCTGCCCGGTAGCCCCTCCTCCCACCTGGGATTCCTTTCCTGGTGGCGTAGGAAGGGTCATTGCCCACGAGGCCCTTTGGCGGTGCCCGGGAAACCCCGAGGGTTATAGAAACCCTTCCTACAGCCTCGCCGAGGCTTTCCCGCTTTAGGTCTTCTGGGCCTTTCCCACGACGTCGAAGGGTCCGTCGCCTATCACAGGCATTGAGCGGTCATTCCCCAAAATCTTACAAAGGCGAGAACAGAGCCTTCACCACATGTGGCCTCCCCACAATAGTACAAAATGAAAGGAATCAGCGTGGTTCATAAAATAATTGGTGAAGAGATTATTGGGAAATGTTATAAAAAGGATAATATAGACATACTTTTCAGGATTGAATTTATTAATTCAGAGGAAGAATTAAGATTCCTCCCCCCTAATTTACTCTTTATTGAAATAATATTCGTAATGAAAACGACTATAATTCTCTACACTGTCCTTTCCTCCGAGTATAATATTGTCTAACTCAGGATATAACCTAACTTAATTAGTGTCATTAGTTTCAAATTTAACGTGGTTGTAAACTTTTTTTGTAAAAAATATCAAAAGTATATTTATATACTTGTAGCTATTAGTTCATATCAATAATTGCTAATGATTCGTGTAATCAGTATCTTTTTGTGGATTTGCGTTTCTTATTTTATTAGAAGTTACCTTAAAATATTTTTACTGAACCTGATGTTAGGGACTGGTATTTTTCAGAAAAGATAATTTTTTAATTTATGAAATTTTTGCACTTCACGAATAAATTACTATGGGAATGATTACATAAAAAACACAGCCAAGGGGTTAATTTGGTCTGTGAGATTTGTTTGAAAAGCACATAAAGTTTTGATTACACTTCCATATATTCGTGATATATCATAATTATTTTCGTAAATAAGATGCGTCGATGATTAAAAGTAAGCTAAAATAATAAAATTCGAAAGTGCAGAGTAACTAAAACCGTGTCATTCGTCCAATATTAATATGCTCGTTAAAGTAAAAAAAATTGATTTATTATATAAACCTCATTTTATTAGATTTGCTGATGGGGAACGTGGCCTCACCACGGGTTTTATTAGTGAGAATCCTCACGTACCTCATTTGTTAATTCGATAAATTTGGGGGAGAATACGCAATCTCATGTTCAGCCATAAGGCCATAAATTTTCGGCGAAGTCAATTTCCGGCACGAGCGGAAGGATAATTATTTCCCTTCGAGCACGCAAAATGCATTGCCGGAGGCTTACCCTCTATCCCTTTATTCAATATTTAACCGAGAAATACAAAGAATGATGACTGCTGCATCGCGCTCATAACATTTTAATCCCGTTATTATTATATCGCTATTAGAGGATGGTTAGTTTCCTACTTCCTGCAATATCATGTTCCATTTAAAATTCTAGCGAATTTCTTTTTTTCATTATTTTTCATTTTGAATTGGGAACCCATAAAACCACACAAATTAGATTTCTTCTTCGGCTACTTAATTATTACGCACCTGTGGTACATCCGTGAATGCGATGACTCGGCCACTGATAACTAAAGGTGGAAAATATCACCCGCTTTGTTTAATTTTTGATGAAAATGATTCATTAACGTTTTTTGTAGAAACGAGTAGTTATCATTTAAGAGACAATTTTGAGACTGGTACGAACGTAATATTTTAGGTATGTTTTCTTCCCCCAAATGACCGAAGGGTATCCTAAAACTAATCAAATATTAGTCAATATTAACAAACCTTCTAGCACTTTTATATACATCATTAGTTTTGTAAAAAAATTGGTTTTATATACTACCACGGTAAAGATGACATTAAGTTCTCTACAAACGAAGTTATTTTTGTATTATTTCCGGGTAACTTTCAGTCAATAGAGCTAAATGAATTATTATATCAAACATATCTTAGAAAGATTATGCATATTTAAATTTCAGTTTTTTGAACGAGATGCAGTCTTTCAGATATGCATGGCAAGACTTGGTCTATTACAAATGATATGGTGCTGAAGAAATAATTATGCTTGACTTGGCGAACCGCAAGACCTCTTCAGTTCCGTCATATGTTAGGTTGGTAGGATTATTTGCTGTCATTTATTCATTTTCAAGGAAAAATATCGAGTATTATGAATATTTCAAGACCGAGATAATGAAATTAGGTTGCTGTACATTTAATCATTAGTGAACTTATAATTATTGTACCATTAGTATTCTCATGCTCTTAACCTGAACGTGGGCAAAACGAACTTTGCTCAGAACATTCTTTAAATACTTGTATCCATGAGAAAAAATAGGAAAACCACAGAATTGAATTGAAGAGAGAACAATTAATGGCAATAGCTTTACTTCGCCATAAACTTTTGCAAAAATCTCATTTAATGTCGTAATGCAACAATGGCTGAGTCATTGATGCACCAATACAACAATGCGTCATTGATGCACTCGTAAATGTCTAACGCTCACTGAATTAATTCGAATAACAAATGTATAATTTTTATCAATGGCTATTTTAAACTACGCCCTCTTTCTTACATGTCGTATCATCACTTAGGCCCTAAGAGCACCCATGATCGAATATGGACATTAACTCGTGACCTCGAATAAGCGGGCGATCTTAAAGCCAACCATACTAACCCAGTCGGTAAAGGATTGTACCGAGTATCCCAGGTGTATCTGGTAGGCCATTAATTATAACTGCAACTTAGCGAAGAATTATCTACACTACTTTAAGTCACATGATTGGTGCGTGATGCATTATCGATCCCTCTGCAATGTGAATCAAATCGCTTCCTGTGTGCAACAGATGATGATCTTCACATCCACCTAGTAATCGACCAATGACAAATTACGAGGATGATCGTAGAATATCTCCAATCGTCAAGTTCATCCTTATTATGCCGGCCTGTTTATTTTCCTAACTTCCATCCGGATGTTAATCGTTGCGTATTTCTCCTTCCCGGGTATTGTAATTAATTCATTTCACGATGAGTCCGAAATAGAGATGATTTCTTTTCGATGTTGCATGCCCAGTGTGCAATGCACCCCTGCCACACACCCTGGCGATGACTTGCAGATTAACCATGTGGCTGAGATTTGTCGTGCTTCCCTGTCCCTTTTAACGCGAAATTGGTGCAATCCGAGCGCTCTTACGGTCGTGCCGCGGCGCAACCAGAGGAATGTGGAACGTATTACTCGAAGACCACGGGTGCATTTTATATGCATGCAAGATGAGCAACAGGTGGTGTGGGATGCAGGAAGGCGCAAAATCCGGCCTGCGGATTGAGGGTGTTGCTCCCAGCAGGCAGCGCGGGAGGAGGGGGGGGCGGCGTGTGGAGGAAGGAGTGAGTGAGACAGAGAGAGAGAGATAGACAATGAGTGAGGAGGGGTGGGGTGGATGGATGGTGAGAACGGCGGCGGGAAGAGAAGGAAGAGAGGGAGATAGGAGGCAAGGCAAGTGGAAGTAATTTTGCGCCGCTGCGGATTTTCTTCTCAAATTGTTTTCGATGGCTAACCCTATCCTTCCATTGCTCCGCCTCTCCTGCACCGCTTTTGGCATCTGCTGTTTAAACCCCATTGAACCACCGCATGCGTTATAGCTCTGCTCCGTTGAATCTTTTGGCAAATTACGAGGCTTGATTTTTGATTCACCGTTTCAAATCGTTTACGCCACTCCCTTATGAGGAAATCGTCTAGTTAAATTTCTTATCCGCTGTGTCGAAGTTTCCCATTGGATGAAAAATAGATATTTTTCACTTTTTATGATTGTATCAATCAAGCATGTAATCTCAAGCAAGGGCATGGTTTAAAAGCGGTTCACAAATTTAAATGCTAATAAAGGTTTTTATAAAAGAAAAATTTAACTATTTTCTGGCCATGCAGGAACCTCAAATTTTTCGGTATGAGAATATGTTTGCAAATGTTTCCAGTCAATAACCAATGCAATATCTTCCTCGAACGTGTGATTTGCAAATAATATTTTTTTTGCAGTGTTCTCCGTTAGGCAAAAATGAGACGCAATTACATTACCTATTTAGAAAAATTCCGCTTATCATAACAAACATTTTCAAACAAGTTCATTGACAATCGATTACATCTAAAAATCGATCGTAATTTCCAAATGATTCCGAGAATGTGAATTTATATACGTGAAACATGTATTGAAATCTTTGAAAAGAATAAAATAGCATAACCCTTATGGTATATAGATGAGATCTCATTACATTCCCCATTTTTTACTTCGTTTGACTTTTCTATTTTTTAATTATTGAAACTATCAGCCAAAATTGTTAAATATATGTCGAGGTTACATAAAGTTATTTACTTAGAATCAACATCTAAATTCTGCTATTGCAGAATGAAAGGCTTGAAAGAGGAATTGTTGAAGGAAGACTATTAAGACGAATTTTGAAGGAAAAGTCAAGCCCAGAGAGAAGCGCATAGGTGAATTGAAAGACGAAGGGAAGAAGCCTTGCAAGTGGAAAAGAAGAGGTAGCATCCGGTCGGTTAGTGTGCTTGCGTGTCGGCCAACGTTAGAGGAAATAAAGCTGAGACGGAGGACAAGGCTGACTTAGAACACGGTGCCAAATGAAAAGGATGGAAACAGTCGCTGAAGGAATAGAATGGAGTGGGAGAGGAATACGACGAGGCGAGGGGATGGGAATTACGGGCACAGAGGGAGCAGAAAGAGAAGTAAGATGTGGGGAAATGAGTAAAATGGGAGAGGGTTAGCGTAGGTTTTCATTTGGGGTTGGAAGCGACCGCCTTGGTTTGGGGCTTTCGTCTCCTTCGCACCGCGTCTCCACCTTCTCCCCACCCACTCTCCACCCCCACCTTATTTCGACCGACCTCCTCGGGACCCTGTTCTTTACTCCTCCGTCTCCTTCTCTCCTTTCTGCCTCCCCCATCCTTTTCTCATCATCGTCAAACGAGATCGGGACTATTCTTCATCAAAGGATGCTTGTTCTCCGAAATCGAAAGAAGATGAGAAAGTGATGAAGGGTGGGTTGAAAAGTGGGGATGGGGAGAGGAGGGAAAGGAACGGGGATGCGGGAGTGGATAGGAGGAAAAGAGCGGAGAGGAGAGCCGCTGGGGATGCCTAAGTTGTTCCAAGGAAAGTTAAGGGGAGCGGAAAAAAGGTTCGAGAAGGCTCCAGGTGATCAAAGGATGAACCTCTCTCAACAGTCGGTATCTACTTATAATCCAGGCAGCAGTGACACAAGCAAAGTATTACACAAGGCAAGTAAAAGGTTAGGGAAAAGAATTTAATACTTTGCTTGGTGCTCGGAGGAGCGTTGAATATTCATTCCCGTTTCTGCCGCTGTTTCGAAGTTGGAGCTTCCATTTACTAATGTGTATCTCTCGGGTTCCACTATTTTGTTGTGGTACAGTATCTCTTTAGAACCTTGAGAACGGAATTGTCATTTACGGATATGAATTTCATTATTGCTTTATTATAAATCTACTTTTGAATTCATTACCACAGTTTTCGTTTTAAAATACGATACTTACAATGATTAAAAACAACTTGAGTAAAGTGTTAAAAATTATGCTTTTATATAGCCATGGTATTTCCTTACCAAGTCCTCTAAAATCATTATTCCATTGATTGTTGTCAGTCTTTCAAACCAAAGATTGATTAGATCTGTTCAATTATAAATCCCTAACGACTTGGCAACTCTTCTGCTTTACATCCCTATTCATTTGCCCTGAGGATTTGCCCCATAGTCTTCCTCGTGGGACCTTCCCTTTTGTATCCACCTCTTTCATTATTTTACTTACCAATCCGCAGTGCGCCCAATTTATCTGGTTCTTCTCGTCCATGTACTGCTCAACTATTTCTTTTCTACTCTTTTGCGTCCATCCTCATCCTTTATTTTATCCGTCCATTTAATCTCCAGGATCAGCATTCAGCGCTGTATTACAAAGTCCCTCTCTTCGAATCTGATTTTCTCGAAGAATTTACATTTTGGATGAATTAGCATGCACAATTCATGAAATCGTGGCACGAACATAAATAGCTCTACGGAGAAAATTAAGTTCTTCCCGTAACAAAGACACATTCTCTTTCGTTTCGGGCACGCACTCATCAATCCTCTCCTTCAATTCTTCCCGAAAATCCATGAATCATCCCTTGCCTCCCTCCGTGGCCCGAGGGACTTCTTTGCTTCGTCTTGGGGGTGGCGCGACGAGGGAGTTGGACGGTTTGGAAGAAAAGCTCACTCTGCAAGAAGTTACGCCGCTCCCGATATTCCCGAATTAAGTCGATAGAGGAGGAAGGGAGTTGTAAATTTATGGGCATGAATAAAAGCATCCTACCCCCTTTTTCTAATCTATATGCCACGCATTAAATACAGTCTCGCTTGATTCGAACCGGATTTAAACGAATTTACGCTCAACATTGTCTTTCCGCTAAAAAATCTCGCACAATGATGGAAGCGGGAAATGAATTATGGATGAGCTAGGATAAAAATGGTAATCGAAGTAGACGAGGATGAACAGGAGACGAAGAAAGGGATGGTGGGGATGAGATTGAGATTTTCTCTCAGTTATTTTAAGGCCGCAGTTTTGTGCAAATCTTAAGTTACAAAAGGAGCTTTTTTCCTAAAGATTAGGGAGAGCTAAAGGGGGGGTGTGTGTGATATATACATTCTGTGCTTATATGAAACTACGAGAATGTGTAAGGGAAGGAAGCTATGCATTTTGAATGAGTGTTAGAAAAGTGAAATTGATGGTTTGAAGGAAGTGTTTAAGTAAGAAACATGGTAATTACAATCTATAAATATAAATACTAAGAAAATCGATGTTAGATTGCACGACAAAGACTGCGATTAACATTGAACAATCCGTAAATCTAATTAAATGCACCAAAATTTTCCTTTTACTTTTCCATGGAAAATTAAAAGGATTGAGCACTATTTGAAGCATAAGGTGTAATGCATTATAATTATATTACCAATTTTTGTAATGACCCCTGATGTATCTTTGACGTTTTATTTTGCGCATTGTCTTTCGATCTCATAATCATGGAAAAATGTACAATCAAATTGAGGGAACAAATTCTGTGATTCTATCACTCTTTCTTATTGTTTGGTAAATGCATTAATTAGTCCTTTTCCACTCATCCATGAGTGTTGAACATATATCTGCGCGTATATATTTTAGTGCCCTTTTTAGTTTCTCATTGAATTTTGAAAAATCTGTTTTAAGATGAAAACTTTACTAACTTTATGGTGTGCATTTTTCTGCTTCATAGAATTTTCCACGAAGTTACTTATACGCTCATTCTTTAAATATTTTAAAGGTTTTTGCTGTAACAATTAAGTATTAAACAAACTTTAAGAAACTGCGGGAGATGCCGCAACAATAACTGTTAACGGAGTCATCCGCTAACAGGCATTTCAATGCAACAATTTCAGAGTGTAAATAATCATTCGCCTTGACCGGGATTTGAACCCGGATCCCTCGTTGGCCGAGCTCGAGATCCGGGTTCAAATCCCGGTCAAGACGAACGATTTTTACACTCTGAAATCATTGCATTTAAATCTTAAACATCACATATCACTGGAATCATTTAAAAACAATGATTTTCTACTTTACCTCATCTCCAAAATTCACTGTTATACGGAATGAAAATTATTTTTATATGGAATTCTTTCAATATTATTTCGCTTATTGGAGCAATATTACTTCAGATTTATAATAATTATATCCAAAGGTCACAAAAACATGTTGTTTTAACTTATATACCGGTATGTGCTGCCATTAGAGGTCGATAGTTCAAACATAAAGTTTCTTTTGGGCATAAAACTTACTATATTCTTGAGGCAAGAGACGTACTTTATGAGATGTTTATAAATTTCATTGCTCTCTAAGGATTCGAGAGTTAAACCACGGAAATTTACGATGCAGCCGAGTGAGGACAGGTTTAAGCCGAGATTTTCTGTGAAGAGAAAGGTATATGCTTTGAGCAAGGTACGACGCTAACCCTTTGAGCTCAGAGTGTTAAGGATAATGTGTGTAGTACAAGTTTCTTTCTTTGTACTGCAAGTGAAGCCCTGCTCTGCAGAAGCTGCATAGATCCTGAAAATTTCCATTAAAATGATTAACACATGAAAGCTTCTTTAGACCTCCGGAAAAGATTATCAGGAGTGTGACGGGATAAAAAGAATTCAGCCTCTTGATATCCGTGAGGAAGGTATGACGATGACGATGTAATTTAAAGTTTTGTGTTTGCCTTAGTGTAAACACATGAAAATCGTAGCACACAGGGTAAAGGTTAGACGCGAAGTAAGACAAATTTACTGCGTTTTTCCAACTGCCGTCGTGATAAATTGAGATTATGGCAGGTGAGAGGAGATGGGAGTAAAGACGAAGTAGAAGAAAGACTTTGTAATGTGTGGCGATGGGATGCTGGATTAGGAGAATGTTGGAGGGTAGGATATTTAGAGAATATGAGTATGTTAAGCAAAAAGAGAGCCTTGGTGATGGGATTGATGTTAGAGGAAATATACATTTTTTTTTATTTCTCCGGAACTGTATTTCAATCGAATTCATAAGGTTGACAAAAATACTAATAGATATTTCATATTTTGAAGAGAAACTGTAACTTTTTGACTTAAATCTGAATAGGTTATTGTATATTATGTAATATGAGAAATATTTTCAGTACCTCCAGAGATGAGATTTTTTTGCCTACCAAATTACCCAGCTCCAAACGTTCAAGGAGATAATCCGTAAATGAAGTACGTTAGAGCATTATAATATGCCATAATTGCACACTTGGTAAGTTAAAGAGGAATCATTTGCGTAGATATTGTTCGTAAATGTCAATATTCATTTTTAATTGAGGAGATAGCTAGAGTGACACCATAATCAGATTGGAAACAACGAAGGTAACAGTGAATACTTATAATAAAAAAATGGGTATATTACTTTATTATTTACTCATTACTTTCATTATGGATGAAAAAATACAAGGAAAAAACATTTTCATTTAAAGTTTAAAATCTGAAATAGTTGAGATCTGAAATGCTACGAATTTCAGAAGAAATCCTTCCTAGAGTGTTAGAGAATAGTTGGTGAATTCGTATGTCTTTTTATTACGTGAAATGTGATTGTAATTCGTAAACTCTTTTGTTTCTGCTAAAACTTAATTGTTCCACAAACAAAAAATATATCCAGGCATGGGATTTTTTTTTTAAAGTTTGGAGAGAGCAAATTAACGGACTTAGTTCAATTATTTTCCCAGTTACCACGTATTGGCGTGATTAAAGTAATTACTTTATTTAATTTGTATTTATCCGAAAACTGCATTTTGGCCTTTTACTTCGGGCTCTTAACAAATACAAAAATAGAAACAATTTTAGCAACAAAGCTTTAGAAGTAGAAAGATCCAACTAATCGGGAATCGAACCCGCGACCTTAGGGTGGCAGGTTACAACGTTACTCCGCCGCCATCGAGACCGGCGAAATGTGTAATAACAGCAGTGGTCGGGTGGAGGACTCGTTTGATTAGTGACTTAGCATTCGTCTGGTACCATTGCTATTTACCAAGCATCAAGTCCAATTTGGGTAAATTGTTTTTTTGAGTATAGAGGCAGTCTTCTTAACCTGTAAGCCCGTGCTTTTTCTGTTCGCTCCGGTGTAGGTATAAGCAGGTAGTTTTCCTTCTTATGGTAGTGTCCATATGTATTTTATGTTTTGAACCCGGAACCCTATTCTGCTTTTTTCCCTTCCAACAGTAATTTTTTCTCAGAAATTATTTTATGTTACCATTCAATTATGATACGAGTGTATTGGATAAACTTTTTTTGTGCTTCGAGATCCAATAATATAAAATATCAGTATTTGAGACGCGAAGTTGAGGATAGCATCGGAATGGTTATCTCCACATGCGGAATGTTTGGGGAATTTAACTATAATTTCAAATAAGATATCCGCTTACGGGAATGATGTTTTATTTGTATCCCATGACGCTACAATTAGTCTTTCATTTCTTAGGTTACGAGTCATGGATCTTAAGCTACGAAATTCATAACACTTGGCCAATTTTCACTGACTAAAATACAGTCGGAGTCTAACCTACTACTGACGTGCTAATTGGTAAAAGAAGATGAAGACAACATGAGAAATATTGAAAGAAGTTGAAGGAAAAGTAACCGCTCGGGAATGGAAGAGAAGAAGACGTGGAGGGAGGAGGAAGGAGGTGCTGAAGAGGAGCGTGTGTAGAAGTACGGCGGTTAGCGCAGGAAGGCGGGGTGAAGCGTGATTTGTGGTTGATGGATGAAGTGAGATGTCCGGGTGGGAATATGCGAGAGCAGTAGAGGGAAGAGCGGCAGCAAAGTAGGCGGTCGGGTATGAGCAGCGCATTTTCGTAACAGGAGACGGCGGCAGTGTGGCAAAGGGGGCAGGAAGGAGGAGCGGTGAGAGATGGATGAGTCGCATCGGCGGGGTTTGGAGCGGAAGACTTCCCACGGCGATGGCGAAGGGGAGAAGAGTGAGAACGGTGCGCTGAAAGTTAGGAAGATGGAGGAAGAGAGAAGGTGGATGAAAAGGTGAGAGAGATGGTGGGTGAGGGTGAGTGGGGGAGATTGATATGATTTAGAGGATATCGCCAGAGCCATGGAAAGAGGGTTGAAGCGGTTCTGAGTGAACGAGGGATGTCATGAGTGTGATGGATAGACAGGTGGGGGCGCTGAGACTCTAGCCAAGGGAGATGGACGGTAAATAGAGTAAAGGACTTATAGAGGAGAATGAGGGATTGGAAAGGAAAGATACGCATCGAACACTGTCGGAAATCGTATTTCTTGCACGTCATTACGGGTACGCGAGATTAAAATGCTGGGCACGTCAATCTTTGACCGAGGCCAATCATTTCCTCAAGCATTTTTTAAAATAACGTCAACTCCTGTTGCTATGTCTACTCGATTTCCAATCTACTAGATTCTTTGAATGAGAATATGCATATTTTATAAAGACTGATTAATCATAGCCTTTAAAATTCCGATTACAACCTTATTGCCTTGCTAATAGAGTATCGGATTAAATGTAATGGATAAAAATCATATCAGTTGTTATGAATACTGTCAGTTCTTAGTAGTGTTTAATATCTTCGTCACCAATTCCTGTTTGATTTTACGCAACAAGTGATCGGCACACTGAACTGATTCGACTGCAGCTTAGAAACCTAATATGGATATGTTCTCTTTTCTCTTCCAATATGTCCGTTTTCCTAGTGTACTAAAGCGGATAGCGAATTAATCTCATATTCTAATAAGTCCCTTAGTTATGCCGTTGGAACTGTTATCACGCATTTTTCAATGCCCATAACAAAGAAAAGGTTTCATAAAAGTACAAGTTAATCTCAGGTTTTGCGGTTATCGGTTTTCTAGTTTTTTTCTGGGAAATCATGAGAAACAAAGAGAAAGGAGCTTCCTCCTCTGGACAAGAGAATCTCACCGGACGAAAGTTTCAGGGCCAGAAGAGGGTAACTCTAAACAGTTGATTGTATATATCTTGAGGTTTTAAATTTTTACCATGCTGCAAATGTAAATAATCTAGGAGTTTGGTTTAGAAATGTTCGGCTTAATAATGAAATGGTTAGTAGACCAAATCGGTAACTTTATCACTGTTCTTGGTTGATTTTAATCATGGAAATTTTTAAATGAGCTGTCACTGAGGAAACTCAAAATAATCCATTAATTAGTACTTTCAACATTTATTATACCTGCTAATGGCTTGTGTATAGTCCTATTTTGTTTATATCGTACTAAATGCCAATGAAAAAATAGAATTTCTTCGTTTCCTCCTTTCTACACGTCGTACTAAAGGGCACTGCTAAAATAGTATTCCTCTACATTTTAGTTGTCCTGTCACCTTTCGTGTTCACAAACGCATTGTGAAACCTAAATTATTTCGGTCATCGTAATTTAAGTACTCTCTGGAAAGTGCGTAACCCCTATTATCTTCTACGTATCGCTGGAACTTATATTTGTTTGCTCTTTGTTATTTGAAACATCATTTTATCCTAACTTCAGTTTTCATACTGTTTAAAAATTGTACCATTTTTATTTTTTTACCATAAAATTTTCCTTTCTTTTCCAAAATGTAAGATCTCACTAAATTTCATTATTTCCTCCACCGATTTTTCTTTACTTTTTAAGATTCCTCTAGCAACTTTTTTTCCATTCCAACCATATTTAAAACGTCATCGTTTCTCTTCCTCTCCACCCAACAGCTGTAACATTTTTTCATCAATTGAAAATACGGTAATGTATCTCTGGCATCGTCATATTATGATTTAAATCCTAAAAGCAATACTTCTCTCATGAAAACTGTCCTTGATTTTATTTGTTTTTACCCTTGTTATCATTGTTTTAATCAACCCTTTTTGATGGATATGCTTTTTTTGTAATAATTTTAGATTATCTTTACTTCTTCACGCTTTTCTTTTTTCATGTATTTGCATATTTGCGTTATTGTAATCATTTCTTTGCATTCACTCTTTCTACCCCATGGAATTCAGTGAGAAATACGGATTTCTTCTAAAATATCTGAAATCTTACTTCATAAATATTTTTTTTTAAATTTATGGTGGCATTATATAAAGACTACCAAGAGAAGAAATTTGGAGGAGTAGGGACAGAAGTGATACAGTTTGACGTATCTATAAGTTCCTATTGACGAAGAAGTGGGGAAAAGACGTAGTAAATATTCAGGAGTTGGAAAAGGATGAAGGAGGAGGGCACCACATATTTAGTTGAAAAGGGAGTGAAGAAGGTGATTTCGAGGAGAGGGCGAATATTGAAGGAGCAAGAAGGGTCAATGAGAAAATTCCAGAGAAAGTGCTGTCGTTTAAGTGTCGCTGAGAATGATCGATTGACGAAGGTTGACTGAGAAAATGTGAGAGAAACCAATTTAGAATAAAAAAGGGAAGGACTGGGTCCAAGTTGAGAACGAAGAACTCCAGCTTCACCCCTTCCAAAAACCCTTTCCTGCTCTTCTCTTGCCTCCATCCCAACGCCTTGTCTTCTTACTTTCACTTCAATCCTCACAACCAGTCTCCAGCTTCACTTTACTAACGACATTTTCGCGTAGAAAGTTTTAGTTTCTTTCCAAATTTGTTTCGTTTCTATTGTTCGATAAGGGTACCAGATTATTTTTCGATTTCGTGGAATGTTCTTAGCAAATGAAATTCTAATTAAACGCACATAAATATACATATTTCATTAAATCGCAGTTAATAATTAACACGTTTTAGTTTTCTTTTTTCATGTGATAGTTTTAAATGTGTAACGTAAATTCGAATGAGGCTTTTATTCTTTTTATAAATGATAGTATATAATTTTTATTAATCATAAGTGTACTTTTCAGCCAGAAAATTGTTTTTTTCACGACCTACACAGAAAACTACTATTAAAAATTGGCTATTTCATTCATTTTGAGGATTCAAGTACAATTTAAAAATAAGTGCGCACAATGATAGAGTCAATTTAAAGTTTTCGATTATTTATAATTGTGTCCATTTTTCTCCGCTAATTGGTCGGGCATAAATTAATATGGAAAATATTTATATTCATCCTTCTTGGAGTGAGTTGGTAATAAGTCTAGAGACAGGTACATTTCATACTTTAGGGTGCGCAAAGAATTGAATAAAAAATACGAACTAATTTTACTTGCATGATGTAAATAATTAGATTTTATCTGGCTGATTCAATCCAATCTTAGAGGAACTCATATCTTTAATTCCTAAGAGTTCAGACAGTATTTGGATTATGAATGTGAAATGCATGAATGTGATGAGTCGATTCAAATAAGAGTTTTCGTTTCATTAAATATACACAACGTCTTTGTTGTGCAAACCAAGTGGGAATTAATTATAGAATGAAATCACTCCATGGAGTGTCTGATGTTTTACTACTTGTCATAGCTTCACTTTTACTTCGCGTAACTCTGAAGGATACACTATGAATTCGAATGCACAATTTAAAAGTTGGATCGACAAATGGAAATCAAACAGTTTTAATGACTTTAAGTACGACCTTTAGTCTGTCCTCTTAATCGTGCTGACAACGCGTTGCGATAAAAATGAGGGGTCATTCGGTACTCTGGGGAGAAGAAAAATAGGAGATGGGTGATAAAAATGACTTGTAAAAAAATTCAAGAGAATTTCTCGAAAATTAAATTAAAGGAATCTATTCGTCATTTAAATCGGAGGCAATGAACCTCCGGGCATTGCGATAGGGCGTTGAGGAAGAGGATGCGTATCTGAAAGATAGAGGGAGACAGAGGAGTCATCCTTCTTCACTGATTCTACGAAATAGGACCAGAAAGTGACTGGATCGGGAAACCCATGCGCAAAATTGATTCCGTTGGCTCTTTAATACGGGCGAGTCAAATCCAAGCGCCACGTATATTCCAAGAGTCGGGGGAAGATGAGGAGATGCGGGAAGAGATTAAGTCCCCTTCACTGCCCTCCCTCTCCCATCGTTCCTCCCAACCTTCCCTACTCCTCCCACCTCATCCTCAGCCCGCCTCTGCTGTCATTGACCATCAAGCCGATTTAATGGAGTTTTTCCATCGGAGGGGAGATGGAAGGGTGGCGGTGATGATGGAGGCGATAAGCACGGGGGCCAAGTGAGGATGTGACAGAGGGGAGAATGGAGTGGACTGTGTTGGTGAGGACTAGAGGGCCAGGGGTGCGGTGTGGTGTCATTGGAGCCTTTGGTGAGGGCGTCGGTGGAAGGGGAGGAGGCGAAGGGTTAGCCGTGAAGGCAATGGTGTGTGGAGGAGGGGGATGGAGGGGGGAGAAGATTAGAGCAGAGAAGAAATTGAGAGGAAATGATCCCAAGATTGGAAACGAAAAAAATCACGGCCTTGGCCGTAGCATGACAGGACGTCGAAAATAAGATTTGAACCAGATGGAGGACAGAGGAGAGGAAAATTTAATTCTATGGGCTTATTTTGGCATGAAAATATTTGTGATTTACCTGAATATCAATGTTTTTGGGTTAAATGTTATCTGTTTTCGGCAAAATAAAAAGTTTTCTCTCAATGACATGTATAGGGAATGATGGATACTTGGCAGTCTTGAAATGTCTTGCTCTTTCAGCATCGTAGGCAAATTAATATTTAGGCTATTAAAGTACCTTGATTCTGTAAAATAACTATTACTGTAAGATTCTACATAAATCCATTTTGGGATATGCATGAGCAGAAGCATGTCAAATTCACCGGCATACGGTATCTGGTCAAATAAGAGCCTCGATGAAGTCGCGAAAAGCAGTTAAATGTACCGAGACTAGGGAGAATTCTGGGATCGTAAATGTGGTGGAGGAGAAGTGTAAAAATAGGTTGAAACTACGAACATACGTTGGAGAGGGTAGTTGGGGGAGATGGAGAGGTAGAATATGATGGAAAATTTATATCCCGGGTAGGATGGTGCAAAAGAGAGGAAATAAGAAGTTATGATTGATGGCGGTGGAGAAAATTGGAAAGCCAAGAAATGGTATTTTCAAGAAAATGGGACGTACAAATGCGGGCAAAACGATGTTCGCGAATTAGTCGAATTACGGAATTGAAATCGCAATACCGGATAGAGTGTAATGGTATATAGTGTTTCACGGCTACCTTTGTTATCTCCGATTTAGATATGGCGAAAGTCTCAGTTTGTATTGATCACATCCGTTCTCCATTTGCATTTTTATATAAAGAGCAAATTTTGAAGTGGTGGTCGCAAATGAGCGGATTTATTCCACATTCGTTGTCAGCATAGTTTTTCTTTCAGTTTTGGGCATTTTTCTGACTGAAATATGACGTTTTCCATTCTGCAGGTTGCAAGAATTGAATGCAAAATTTTTAGTTAAATATCGTTTTTAAAATTAAAAATTTTAATTACTGTTTAACTACTTACCATTTAATTAATTTCGTTTATCTAACTTTTCCACGTCAATATTACCATAACAATTGGTGGTATTGTAATCCATTGCATAGAGCGTTACTGAACAGAAGGTGCTACGTGCAAATCTAGGTTTGAGCGTCCTCTCATTCGCAAACTTTGAAAATATCTCAAAATTCATGTGTGCCAAATCATAGGAAGCTCAGGGAAAAAACTGGCATTTCAATCTATTGAGTGAACCTCATGCGTCAAAAGAGTTTTATTTTCAACTACCAAACCATCTTTCGAGTTGATTTTTTTAGTATATAGTCGACATTACATAGGTTTATTGTACGCTGTGAATTACCTTTTTACTTCATGTAAAATAACTTTGTAATATAAGTCATGTTTATCTCTCACTAAAGATTAGAGTACTACAAATTGTAAGATTGGCTGTGATTACGTGCGTAGGAAATATTGGTAATATAATTTGTAAAAAATATTGAATGTCTCTGGCCTTATACATTTATAGTAATGTGTTTCGCAAGTATTCGATTTTGAACGGCTTTCCGTGTGATGGGTCACGTAAAAATTATTTTCTCCCCTTAATGATAGTCTGGCGCCATTTTGGTAGAAAATTTTGTAATGTATCAGTCAAGTTCAATCCTCAAATCTTTTCTTGGCTAAAAATATATTATATTAATGGCCACAAATACTTTGGGTGGTTGGGCTACTATAGTCTAATAAATAAATAAATAAAACGAGTGAGAAAAATTCCGTTGACCATAATAATTTCTGTTGTTATATTCGATGGTGTTTTCCTCATTCTGTTATTGAATTATGCAAGAGAAACCTTGATAAAAATACGAAACTTTTATTTTCATATCATGCGATCATATTTTGGGTAATAATCCTCGTATATGAAATAATATATCTCAGTGGTATTAAATCTATAGTTACAATAGACATATTGATGCTTCTAAAGATTTTCCTCCATATGCAGCCTTTAAACGTACTAAAAAAGCATTGATTCACAAGTCTGCATTAAGTATCCTCTTCGATAATGTATAATAAAAATACGAGTTTCTTATTGCTTTCAGCAAAGCTATAATTTTGTTTTCCAATCCCACAGACCTCATTGCCGTACCATAAAATAAATAAATACAGGCATGAGTTGCATATATTTTATAAGAATAAAGTTATATAGCGTACCTTAATATGGAAACAGGCAAGCTTTGATACAAATTACTTACAATACCAATCACGGTAAGTGCTCATTCACAGAGTTCGATTTTGAGACTGTTTACTATGCCTTGTTTCTAAATGGAAATAATGGGTTTGGGGATACCATTATTTCTCGCTGTTGAAGGCGTCATATCGTTTAGACTAAAATTCCCTCACCGCGGGGATAGACTCGAGGAGCCTAAATGGTTAAGGTAGTCCGTCAATAGGACCTCTGGGGGTTCCCTTAGGCATTAGCAAAATAGCCCCAAGAAGAAAGAGAGTTGGTGGTTGGGAAGAGGGGGGTGAAAAATAGACCAGATTCCTTGGATGAATGACAAAGGGACCGTGGCGTCTGCGGGGTCGGAAATAGCAAGAGGGTGGACAGAATGGGACCGGAGTGAGGGAGGGATTGAGAAGAGAAAGGGGGAGATGGATAAGGATGGGGGATGAAGTGAAAGTGAAAGCAGGAGAAAATGGACCCCAGGAGGGAGAGAAGTATAGGAGACAGGACAAGGGCACTCGGCGGGGTTTTCAAAGAGAGTGGGAGGCAGGGGGGAGGCGGAAGGGAGGAGATGGGGCGTTTGGAGAGTCGGGAGGGTGAGACGGATGTTATTTTGGAAGGGGAGGTAAAGGCGAAGGGTGGACTTGGGAGGGGTGGTCTGCCCTTATAGGACGAGCGATATGAAAAGGGCAAAGGAAAGGCAGGAGGAAGTAGAAGAGGGGTTTGGAACTTTGGAGTGAACGGAAGGGATAACGGATGGGTTATAGGGAGCGGCAGTGAGGGCTGACTTGGGAGCTGTGGCGTGGGCTAGTGGGAGGGATGGCGGCAAGGGACGGTGAAGGGGGAGGAGGGATTGATGGTGCTTGGGGTGTAAATGGCGAGGGACGAGGGTCGGGTGACTCTTCGTCCTGTCCACCGCAAATACTCCCTCGCGCCCTACTACGTACCGTCCCTTCTTCTTTCCCTTCCCTTCTATGTCACCCTATCATCGCTGCCATTGTGTCTTTAGCACTCATTCATTTGCGTCTCCATGTAATTGGTTAACCCCATGGTACACGTGAAGCGAGAACGATAAGCGTTGAGTTATTGATATTGTTTCAGTATGATCGGTTAAATTGCTACAGATTTTCACCTTCCTGTTGATGATTTTAAATGATCAGACGCACCCGGAAAATATATTACTCAAAGGGATAATTTAATGGATAAAGAATTATGTTCTCGGGAATACGTATCGTATATTTTTCGATTGCCTTCCTTCCACTTTTAAAAATGAAATATGGCAATCAGGGATAGCAACTATGGAGTGTTTACACATATCCTCTTTGCAAAATAGATCGCTGATATTTTGATGTTTAAATAAACAATACAGAATATTTTCATAGGATAGAAATTAAAACCTTGTACTCGAAACATAATTTTCCGAGCTCTTGCATGGGGTAACTGAGGCAAGTAGTTGAGAAGGCAGCAATCGCTCTGGCGCCCATTTCAGCTTTATTTCAATTATTTTAATTTTCGCGTAAACTACCCTCTCCTCCATCTGTGCGTTCAAATAAATTTTAATGAAATTATGAATGAACGACTTTTTTGTGCCTGAATTAGCAGATAATATTGTTATGAATAATTAGCTAATCTTTGTTAGTGGATTATTGGTTGAAAATTTTTGAAACACCCTCATCACTTAAAATGTTTAATGAAATTTAGAGGGGCATTACTGGAAAGGCTAATTTTTTAGTGTTTCATCCGAAGGAAAACTTCCAAGTATCTGCATGTTCATAAGAATTTGTCAGAATAGGTTATAGATGGTTTATAGGTTCAATAGGTTATTCATTGTATCACCGAAATATACGGATGGGAAAATTTATTTGGTAAATTATTGCTATAAGTTTAATTTTGGTTTTCATAGATATTTCTTTCGAAAATATGGATCATTTTTCTTGTGTATTATACATTGCGTTGGCCACTAATGGATTTTCGGCGAAATATGTCTCATTTGTTGATGTTTTAGCGTAATTGGTGTATTTATTTTTGATTTAGCATTAGTATATTATTATGAGTAAATATAAATAAGTATATCACTTAAAGTAATTTTAAAATTCATTATTAACCAATAATTCAGTACTGATCATCGGATAATCGTCTTCATTCACGTGTTTGCGGAAATATTTTATTCTCTTGATCACAAGTAGAAGACACTGTTTTAGACACCCGTTTTACATCATGCCTTGCATTCCTCTTCGTATCTTTCTATTTTCACTTCGCCTTCTACTTTCTCTTTTTCCTTCCCACGAAGAAGCTTGGACGTGCCACCACACGTTGCATGGCACCCACTGTCTCTTCCCACCTTTTCTTATTCCTCTCTTATAATCCTGTTTTCATTCTCTCTGTAGGCATGCGATTACTTCCCCTACGCCAACGTAGTCGTATCCGCCTTACCCGCATTTGCCTCGACAGAACCCAACTCCCGGCTGGGATTTTCCCACGCCACGAACCACGTCCAACCGCCGGCGCTACCTTTTCATCTCGTCTTGATGGTGGAATTTTCAATTCTACGCGGATATTATCTCGGCAAGGGCGAGAGCGGGCGAACGGAGGGAGGCGAAGGGGTATTCAGAGGGGAGAGTGAAAAAAATGTGGAGTTGAAGCGTAGGATCCTGGGGAAGAGGTGGGATGGAGATGGGAGTGGGGGAGGAAGGAATAAAGAGGAGAGAAAGAGGAGAAAGCAGGAAGAAAAATTAAATTCCGCATGTTTTGATGGGAAGGGGGGGATGGAAGGTAAGACAAGCGTTATTTCACCCACCTCAAGCGTAGAAATAAAATTGAAATATATATACCCAGGGAATATGCGGTATAAATTTTATTCTGAAGCAAATTACCGGGTGGCGGCCGAGAGAAATTTCTCATCGCCATCCAATCAACTCGGTCTTTTAGGGATTAGTCTGCTGGTTTATAATATTTGGTACAGAATTCCTTATCGCTTTGAAAATGGTTAGACTTAACTTTAAGTACCGCGAGATGTGATCATGATTGCATTATATATTAATGAAAATGGTTTCCCCTTCCGTGATATACATCTTATTAGATAAAATGCCTGTAAAACAGTAGCAATAACTACGGCAATAAAATGACACGAAATTACTTTAAAGAATTCTCAATGAAATCATTGTTTTTTATCACTTTTTGAATAAATAAAAGATGGTGCATTACCGATTAGTGAAATAATAGTAATTATATTCCTAAAAATGTTGAAAATAAAGTATTTTGCGGCTTGATCAAAGAGAATTACTTTTATCAGTGGCCAAAGTTATTTTGTATTCCTATTTCATTTGCATATATTTTTCGAAATAAATGGTTTAAAAAGCGATTGATTTTAATGGTAGCAGAGAAATCGTTTCCATATTAAAAACCTTAAGCATGGGAATGTTTTTTTTGCATTTGGAGCTTACTCTTACTTCATTCTTACTTCTTTAGCCAGTTTATTGAACCCGAACAAAAATTTTATAAAATCGCATCTCGAGCAATAACAGAATAATACTTGAAGTTCAACATTGGGATAATGTCTAAACTTTTAAAGCGTCGCATGTAAAATCTATCTACCATTCGGTTTCGCATTGGATAGACGCATGAATCATGATAAAAGTGGAAATAGAGGAAAATCAAGATAAAAAATAGATAGCTAATGTAAAAAGGGGGCAATGCCAGGAGAGGAGCAGGAAAATAAGGATGGTGGACAGAGGATGTAAATGCGTGTCAGTCGACGGGCTCTCAGCAACAATAAGGCCATTAAGGGCACCTCTGCGCTGCTGTTTATGTTAATGGGTGGTCGGAATATTCCATCCTTCGAAGAGACAATAAAATGCTCAGCGTTATTAAGTTCTCAGATGAATTTGCGCACATCGTGTTATATTCATGCTCGAGTAATGACTATTTTTTATTCCAAATTTTTATTTCTGACCCCAGACAGAATACAATACGTGTTTCCGAGAATGGTGAGATAGATTCATCTCCGCGGAAAAAAACAATATCTTCTACCGTGCTTCATTTGCTATTTTTAATGTATATTTAGTACAAATGATACTCTTGGCTCACTTCAGAAAAATATGAGTTGGTAATTAGCCATTATTCTAGAGTACCAATTTCATTGGTTGAATTGTCTTCTGAAAAGTTCGTCAAATTTATTGTATTTGGGAACTCGTTGGAGAAGGCATCTAATTTAGAAATGATACTGAGCTAATGCACTTCAAACGATGTTATTATAAGAGTCGACCGGAATGAACTTCAACAGGGGAAAAACTAAGTCCTCATATTTACTGCTTATGATTTCATAAAATAAACTTGTTCTAATAAGATAATGTTAATTTTATACATCAAACATTTCATTTTTAAGTTTTTAAATACAAAGTTAAATTTGACGCAAGGGATCGAGTCTGGTAATTAAATTTCACGAAGAGTTTAATAGATTATAACAACCATTTGATGATGATACTTATGGTTTTCATCTAATAGCATAGATAACCCTCAGTTGCAGCATAGTAGATGTTACAAATAAATTTGATACATTATTTTGCATAATAGGAATCAGCAGCGCCTCCAACTGGGAACAGTTTTATTTAAATGGTCATAATTTTGAAAAAATCCCAAAGTTCGCAATTCGTCCATATCACGTAAAACGTGTTCGTTAAAAGTTCACCACTCTTTACCTCACCTACATGAGACCATCTTCAACTTCTTATCTAAACTTAGCCCTTTCCAGCTTTTATCTTTTTCGATAACGAAATGAAGTATAATGTCATTAGCGTGAAAGCGTGCGTGCACTCTCATGCCTCGACGAATAAATTTACAACCCACTTAATCATCCTTCCCCCCTCCAAGGGTGATGTCGTTGGGAGAAGAGGGGGAAGAAAGGGGTTCCCACCGTTTGGGGGCAGCCCTCGGTAATCCTGCGCTTACGTGTCCGCTAATCGGTTCAAATAAAAAGGAACGGAATCCTTGGAAGCAAGAATGGGGTGAATGTCACGGAGCCCTGTAATAGAGAATGCATTAGAGAAAGGAGGCGACGGAGGGAATCGATGGAAGAGATGAAAAAATAGAGGGGAGGAGGAGAGTCGGAAACAAAATGGCGGAGGGATTATGGCGGGCAAGGTGCGAGGAGGTGAGGGGGGCGGAGAGGAGGGCTTGGAGGAAAGGGACGGAGAGAGGTTGGAGAGAGTTCGTGGACTCGAAGATAAACGGACCCGCAATGGGAACCCACCGACGGAAAAAAGCATGCATAAAAAGGGGAAAAAAACAGGAGGACTTATATACATATAAACAACGGGCGCGTTTCCACGAGATGGCCAATGGTATGCGGTATGCGTATGTAGAAAACGACCATTCCGGTATGCGCAAGGGCTTCCTCGCGTGCGAGCGACTGTGTGTGTGTGTGTGTTTGTTCTGCGGTCCAACGGTTGGTTGTGAACTGTGTGCGAAAGCTCTCGTGCCATTTCTCGTTGTGGTCCTGCGGCACCTGGCCGTCTCTCTGTTCTCGGCCGTGTTAAAAGAGGTGCGTGAAGGGTGGGAGGATGTTGAGAAGGGAGGATGTTGCTGATACAAGGGCGATGGGGAAATTCAGTGGGTGTGTAGACCAGCCTGGACGGTGGGGTGCAATGGGTTATATCCCTACTTACCCACTTTTTTCCTCGATATCACCGCGAGTTGTAGGCAGGTGGATTGTTTGCGAGAGCAAGGACTTCGTATTTATGCAGGGAGGGGTAAGTCGTCGCCAGCATTGTTGCTCTTTTTTTATTGTTTTCATATGCAACGATCTCCTTCCTCCTGTTTTATTTCGTATTTTTGCCTGAAAGGTTTTTTTTTTAATGTCTGCTCCATACTAATTATTAAAATAGGACGATACATCAGTTAGCCAGCCCACTGTAGAAGATAGACTTAAAAAAGTGGTAGGGAGATTTTTAGTTTAATTAATTTGCTATTTTAATGGAATATCAAGTTGAGCTTCATTTTTTAATAAATCGTGCCTGCTGTGTTATCTTAAATAGAAATGATTGCCGTCATTTAAATGTCCTCAAAATAATGGGTAAAAAATATTTCAAATATTATAATAGCGTGTTAATATTATTTAAATAATGCGTTATGGTGACATAAATTTACTATATAAATTCAGAGTAATTGGTAATAAGATCTGTTGTCGATAAGTTCTAGTAATGTTTGAGTTTTCTCATGCTGAAGTAACCTATCTGCTTCCCGGAAAATTTAACGTTTTGAAATCATTCATTTATTAACGCTTATGGTAGTTGAAATAACAAAAGAGCAATCAATTGCAAATAATACATTCGAACAAAGTCTATATAAAGGAGTACTCTATAAAAATAGTTTTGCGTTTTAAGTATTTATGTTTTTACTATTATTATTGCTATTTACTACCATATCATTACATCTTGCATTAATTGGTAAATTGATAGTAGGAAGTTAAGATTATTAATTAATATCGAAGTGGACTGAGGATATTACAAATTGGAATTGGTAAATGTATTAATGACCCTCAATTTTTTCCACGGTATGCAGGAAAGGTTAGCATATGGGGTGTAATTCAATTTGGAAGAAGCTTTATATGCTAATTTTCCGAAATACATGAAACGATTTTCACATTGGAAGTGACTAAAGCGCACTAGGGTCCTCAAAACACTTAAAGACTCCATTAGTGACGCCAAACTCAAATTATGAGAATACCACAGTTGGATTTGAGACACAGTAAATGCAATTGTAAATTTTATTAATCTATTTTCCACAAATCTTTCGAGTAATAGCGCAGGTCTTCTTTAAATAAGTATATAGTTCATGCTATTTCATTTGAACCTGTTTTTTATAGTATTTTTACGTATGTATCGTGTGAAATCCTTTCTTATATACAAGTAAATTTATTTCGTATAGAAAATATGAGTACAGTTTTCCCGTGGATATTCCCTCGGTAATTTGAGGAGAAATGGTGAAAGATTGGGTGAACCACCTATCACGTAAATGTAATTAGGGCTGTTTTATAAACACGTATTTTCAAAAATATTTTTGCCTCTCCATTAAAAGAAAACGACGCCATTTCGTTTAGACAGGCGTTGTGACGTGACGAACGTGGCAATTCCTTGGAAACTCTCTAGGGGAAATGGCTGTCGGGACATACATGAAGTACGTGCATGCCAAAACGTGTGTTAGAAATGGCACCGGAGTCGTAGACGTGCCTCGTCTAGGGGGAGAAGGCGTTGAAGGCGGAGCACGGAGCAGCAATGAGGTGGGCGGCGAAAGATGTTGGTGCTCGATGATCTAAGGACTTCGCTTTCTCGCGAAGGCAATATTGCTGGGAAGGAATGCCGGAGAGAAGCCATTCCATGCCTCCCTTCACTCCTTCCTTCGGGTGGTCGAGGAATTCTTATACTCTCCCGCCAGCCGTGATAGCCAAGTGTCACCGAGCTCCGTTGGAGGCGAAAGTCGCCATAAGACGACAATATTCGTCGTCCGGAGGAGACTTTCATTTAATCCTTATTATTTTCTGGGGAAAGTATTGCACTACGAAATTTTCAGATATGGAAAAATTGATCCCTTATGGTCTTGTTTGTTTGTAGAAAAAACACCATGGAGGTAATTTTCTGCGTAATATTTGGCGTCGTGTTTTTCGGAATTTTCTTACTGGTATTAACCGCAATTTCATACTATACCAGTTTATTTAATAAAAATAATGGAAAAGAGGTTTCCGCTTGTAATTTGACATTAAGTATAACTGAGCAAAATCCACTCAATTTCTATGTGATTTATATGTATTTTCCCTTAGTTCAGTCACTGTCATTATATCATAGCATCAGTTGACTCGAATAAAAATATCAATTACCTTTTCTTATCATTGCACCATAAATAATACTGCTTATTGTATTAGAATATTTCTGTTGTCTTAAAGTATAATGGGAAACCAAATTATAAGAAATCATTATAAGAAACCAACAACCAAAAGTACATACTGATTTCTTGAAGTATTTAACTTAGATAAACTCTCATAGTCTCGAACGATTTTCTACGCATATATATACATCGGTGGTCTCGTACACAGAAACAATTAAGGTATTGAAATTTACCTTTAAAATAACATTTTAATGAATTTTTTGAATGAATAATTAAATACCATTATTTCTTTGTCATCATTTTGTATTTATGTTGCTATATTTCGAGATACATTCTGACAGCATTCATTTATGATGCTCATATTCTGAAATTAATGAATGCTCCGCGTGACTCCCCACTGAATAACGTGAAACAGTTCTTTTCGTTTAATAAAAGCATCTTATGCGTATATGAGAGTCATCATACGCGGAATGTGGAGCTAGACACACGGAGCTTGTTTATGACATTACTGTAATGATTGCCTCGCGTGACGATAAGTCTAAAGTACAATTTTTTCTTGCACCAGAAATAGGATCTCGGAGTACCAATTTACATATGCGGCTAACGGCCTGCGACGCGGTGTCACTGGTACCAATTTTCCGTGACGACAAGTCGGACCACCAAAGTGTGGTTCGGCAAAGAAAGGAATTGTCCCGGGAGTTAGGTCAGGAAGAGGGGAGCGGTGGACACGGGAGAAAATAACCGTGGCAATTTTCCAGGAGCGCGTAGTTTGTTTTTATGTAATTCCTCTCCCGTTAAAGAGAGACTTTGTGGCGCCCAGGTGAGGGATGGTCCCTGGGTTTGGTGTGCATCGTTGGTCGGTTGGCATGGATGGGGGCGAGGGGAGGAGGGTGAACGCAGTTCAGGAGGGAATGGGAAGAACTTTGCCCTCCGGGCGTCTCCTCGCCTTCCTCCATCGCCATTCCCCAACTCACTTCCTCCTCCTGACTCGCCCCCATTTTCTTTCTGCGTGTGCTATTTGGTCTTTTGTCCCAAAAAATTTATAAAAATATATATATATATATATATATATATGTATATATATAGGGTTTTTTCGCACCGGGCACCCTTTCTTCTTTCGCTTGAAGTGGCGTGAAAATCCCAATGGAAATGCTTTTAAGAGCGGTGGCAGTTTCGGGGGGAGTTGGAAGTGTGGTTAAGGCGGAGGATTGCCGCGGAGGGATGGAGGTGGTGGTGACTGGGAGTCGTAGGGGAACAACCATGCAGAAGGGCGACGTCGGTGGGATGGGGAGTTGGTCCTTTGGTCGTGCAAGGGTTGGCCATTGGGCTTTGCAGTCACCTCCCGGAGGAAGGGTATTTTGGGGGTGGGGCGAAATGGTGGGGAGAAGAGATAGGATAAAGGCTGCCCGGAGATGGGAGGATGGGGTTTGGCTGGCGGAGGGGAGGTAAAAAGTGCTCGGGTAAAGACAATCGAGTGAGGTAGAATTAAGGGTGGGTAGGTCATTTGGTAGCCGGGGTGGTGGGGTCGGAATGGGATTTTGGCCTTAACTCAAAATGAATGGGGCGGGAAAGGAGGGGCGGCAGAGAGCGCCATGCGGTAGTGGGATGTAGGAATTGGAGGAGGGAATGAAGTGGGGGAGAAATAATTACTATGGAGGTGGGGGATGGTGCGGGCCGGGAGGAGGTTTTACGATATAAAGGGAAGGAGAGGGTTGCAGTGGGATTTCACGTGAAACCCAGCCGGAAGGAGGGGATTCCAGTGCGGACGTATGCCACCTCCTCGCGTTCCCCATCGTCCTTCTTATCCCATCATGGGCGCAGTATGTGGGTATTTCTCTTTTTTTACTATTTGGACGTTTGTTTAGGTGAATTTGTACCAATTTACTTGATACCTTCTTATTCTTTGTCAATCCATGGATTTAGATGTTCAATGAATTGTTTGATGTGGGACAACAAACAAGGTCATAAGCATTAGATCTAAGGGAGTGTGAATATAAACATTTTAAATATTAGCGGAACAAGGAGAATAGAACCTGAAAGAAGAATACATCACACCAATTTTATATTTATTTATTCATGATTGTCCTAGTTTTGAGAAATAAAACTAAACTGTTGAGCCATGTTGAACTAATGAGCTCATTGCCGACCTATGGTCTCGTAGTGAAAATAATCAACTTGAAGACAAGACACAACTTTGGATCTTCTGAAGGAAAAAATCCTTTGAACCTAATATATGCATGAAAGGTTGCATGAAAAATGAGCCTTGCAGATGCTGCTGGTATTAGCAAAAATGCAGCAATGAGTAATATTCCTATTAATTGGGCAGCAATTACTATAAATATATAGCAAGAGTGATTAAAAATTCTAATCTAACAAAATTAACATTAATTTGCTCGTGAATTGATCACTGCTACAGTCTTAAAAACAAATATGCTTAGGATTAGTCCATTGGATAAAAATCTAAATACTTATTGAATAAATCAAATCAAATAATTATCGTAAAATAAAATGTAAACTTGGGATGAAAACGTGATACGTTGAACGAAAGTTAAGTTACCACGATGGGTTTACTCTTGTTAAGATCCAGGTACTAAATCACTACAGAAACGATGGTCCGTTCTGTGAGATTGAAGGTACAGAAAGCATTGAGTACTTTAATTATATATGTATAAACATAAATATTAGGGCTGAAATATGGGCACATGGGTTATCCTAATATGCTTTGACTATCTTGTTGCTCTTTTGCAAGTGAGGTAAAACCTTTTGTGCTTCGTTTATATCATGATTCTACTTTTATATGTTATAGTGTGTATATATTTATTAGGTAATCTACCGGTTAAGGTAGGTTTTTGGATGGACACAACTATCAAATAAACATTTTGTGACTCCCCACCTAGCAAACTAATCTATATCAGGTCCCTCTTCATCTCGATGTACTTCTTTCCTCCCTTCATCCCGTCCAACATCCCTATCCTGTTCCTACCCTTGCCTCGCTTGCCCAACATTCTCCCCTCTATTACCCTCTTCAACATTCCACTACCGCTCAATACGCCTTTCATCCATTTTTCCTGCCTCCATAGGATTTCTCTCAACAAAACCCTCTCCTCACCCACCATTTCTAGTACTTCCTCATTTTTTTTCCTTTCGGTCCATTTCACCTTCTCCATTCTTCTCCAAATACAGTACAAATAAACACAGTAATCAACCCGAAGGTCGGTTTAGTAGGTGATGGTAGAGCTCACCCATGTACCAAGACCGACGGCGTGTGGATATTCACACATCAGGGTAGGCGGTCAGTTCCTTTCCCTGTGCCGATGATGGTTTCCCAGGAAGACTTGGTACCCGAAAAATCAACTAGCTTGGGTGGAGCTGCAGGTCCCCAGAGTGCCTTGCCCGGGAATCGAACCCGGGACCCTTCGGTCAGTAGTCCAACGCTCTACCCACTAGACCACCGCGACCCGCAAATATATATATATAGAAATATATTTGTACACACACACACACACACACACACACACACACACACACACACACACACACATATATATATATATATATATATATATATATATATATATATATATATATATATATATATATATATATATATATGCATATACAACTATATGCATGTTTACATGCATATAATTGTACATACATTTTTTTCGTAGAACATTAAGATGCTTACGAATCTTTTACTTTCCTTGTGAAATCTTCTCGTAATGCCTATGTCTGTGAATTATGAAGTATTTCTTACGCTCAAGGATATTTACAATGACTTTTAATAGTTTTCATTTACCAGTATCTTTAAGTAATGAGTCTGAAAGTAAATGCATAAGTAAATTACTCCGTAGGGTTAATACTTGTATTATAAATAATAATTATAATTCATTAATATGCTTCTAGAATATTAAATGACTTCCTTTTGAAATAATGAGAATGATTTACGATATCAAGAAGGTTCCGAAAATACTGTTATCGTTCTTTCCCATTAACGTATTTTTTGTGTGAGTGACACCGAAGTATATTATTGTTTTCGACACTGAAGTTATTGTACCTGTTTCAAATGTTGTAGGTCAACTATGTCAATTTTGCACGCGGGGATGAGTTTCCCAAATTATTTCCCCCAAATTGTCATTATTTTACCTTTTTCAAGAGTTAATTCAAAACTCGATTTCTTTTATTAAGCCTAAATATTGTAAAAAAAGCGGTATTGTAGTTGCGGTCGACTGCAAATTTAGCTCTCTCTATCTCACCGTGGCCTCCGAATATAACCAAATGCTACTACCTGTATTTCTCGGGGAGTTCATCGTTTATGTGAATTAGGAAGGGAAGTGATTCTATAACACTTCCCTGCAGTACGCCATATGTTCTAGCTCTTCAAACCTCATACCGTCTTTTTGGCTGGATATTGCGTTGTTTCATTGGCTAGCGTACTGAGTTTCCACTCTTAGGACTCACGGTAAAATGTTGGTGGTGGGAAGTTTTTCAGTGGTATCCTGATCCCCACTGCAGCTATGTGGAAAGCATTTCAATAGGAGTTCACCTTTTGTCGGACGAAATTGAAAATTGTGTACCGTTTAGCACATTTTCCCAAGAGTAAGCTAACGTCCACGCTGGGTTTCTGTCCATCCTCACCCATTCCTTGAATATCATGCCTCGAGCAAATAACCCACCCTTAATCCTTTTGACCTCTATCTCCGATCGCTTTACGTAATGAAACTGCAATAATGTTTTAGCTGATTATCAATGTAACCAGTTGCCAGGTCCTATGGCAAGAAAACTAGACGCCAATAACTCCAGACTAGCACCATAGTCCCGAATTATTTAAATTAAGGAGAAGGAGCTACACCCTAGAAATTATTTATAAATATTTATAAATCCTAGCCAGTTACGGCCATTGAAATCTGAAACCCGTTCAGCAAAAATAAGAATTTCGAATTTAAGTACGAAAGGCTCAATAAGATCTATAGTGATTTTTGAACAATTCAGTTTTCTCATACTTGAATTATGATTTTAGAGTGGCTTTTACTGTTGAAGAGATCCTAAGGTGGAACTAAATGGTGATATTTAGAATATGGACAGGTACATATGGTTTGCACGGCCTTTTTTAAACGTACGTGTAAAAATGACCGTGGGCTAAAAGGAATAGGAAGAACGAGAAGAAAATGCCAAAGGGGTAAGAAGGAAAGAAAAACTCATGGGAATGGAGGGCATGCGTAAATAGGGCGAATCGGCGGCGGAGAGAAACGGTGGACGTAGAGAAATGATGGCATGGTTCGTGAATGTTCGATGTCGAGAAGTTGGTGCTGGAAATAAACTTCTTTGGCTAAACGAATTCCTTTTGAATGTGGGAACGAGGCAAAGTGAGAATAGTTAGTGGCGATTTTTTTACATTACTAGGCATGGCTTACTTCCTCCACACAACTGTATGTCTTCTCTTTGCGACTAGCCAATGACTCCGTTTGAATATTTCCGGTGATAAATGGTTGAGGAGCCCAACAACTGGCGCGTAACGGCGCGTGACTGAATTTAAAAGAAACCTGGTAGCTGCTGAACGTCACCTTTTGCAGAATTTGTTGTCACTGTCTCTCTAATCTAATTTGATGAAACCCGTAAGTATTTTATCAAAGGTTCTTGTAAAAGTTTTCTTTAGAATAGAGTATGAAAACAGATAACACCCCGATAAAAAGCAAACATATATCTTATATTTACCCAAAAACTGTTTACTTACATGAGAAAGTTTCTGGAATTTTCACTTATTCCTCTTCATGATAAGATGTGTACATTTACTTAAAAATGTGACCCGCCATATTTACATACTTATTGGTGCCGATATCCTTAAAAGAATTATGGATTTCCATTTCTCATTAGTTAATAGTCACTTATAGTTTTTATGATATTATTTCCTCAAATCTTTTTGGAAATATTGCAATAAATATATTAATATCAGGGTAAAACGTTTCAGCAGTTACCGTTTGGATAATTTTATACTAATATTTCCATGCAATAATGTCAAAAAATGCAATAAAAAATTTTATAAATAATAAACGGTGTTTGTTTATCTTGTTTGATTAAGATTAAAAATATTTGTGTGAATATTTTATTAAATTTACGAGTCGTTAATCAAGAGTCGTTCCCGAGGTTTATTCCCTTTGGCTCTAGGTTGGTAAACTCCGCTAAAAATAGCAATGCCCTTACGTTAATTGACATCGAACGAACTTGGTTACTAATAGAGTATCGAAGGAAGTTATAATCGTTCATTAAAATACTAAATTTTATATTCCAGGTTTCTGTCAACATCGGGTATTACCGTGCAGCTCATCTTCAGGGAGATGCAGTAATTAAGCGCTGGTATGTAAATTAAAATTTCATCTTCAAAGATAAATCTGTATGATGAGTAAATATTTAAGAGATTGTATAGGGTGGGGCTGAAAACATTTTCAGGTCACGGCGGTGTAAACACATTTCTGCTAACTTGTTTACCATCCATATTTACATTTGGAGATGTCAGAATTTTGTCCCCAGATTTTTTCACGTGGACGAGAGGATGAAATGGAATAATTTTCTCTAATCAATTGTGATGAAAAATTTCTAAAGATCAAGAAATACAATAAATAAAGAGAAGTTCTCTTAGGAGCAAAATTTATGCTATTCCTTATGTCAATTTTGCTTGTGTGCTACTATGTGTGTGTGTGTGTATATATATATATATATACATACATTATATATATGTATGTGTGTGAATACATATTATATATATACATATATATATATATATAATATATGTATACTTACAAACATAGTGACAGACTTAAGCAAAATTGACATTTGACCGGCATATATGTCTATATATATATATATATATATATATATATATATATATATATATATATTCATTCAAACATAGAAATAGGTATAAGGAAAGGGGATAGGAAAACACATAAAAGGTGAACACAGGACATATACCTTATACCTATTTCTATGTTTGAATGAATATTTGTGCGCCGTATGGCGGAATTTTCAAGTTTGAATATATGTTTGGCCAATGTGGCTCGTCTCTTCCTCTTGCTATGCGTGCCATTAAACGCACCGTTCCTATCCTTTATAAGATCGTATGAATGCTTTTCTACTATTCTTTACCCTTCTTGTGTCCCGTCTATTTCTCCTTTGGTGGGTGAAACAGCTCCATAACGCCATCTCTCGGGCAATATGTATCGGAGCACTTTGACGCTTTATAAGATCGCAGATCTCAATGTAAATCAGGTTTCCTTATTAGCTTAGGTGGTAGAGCATCCGCCCGGCAAGTGGAAGGCCCGTGGTTCAAATCCCGGATAAGGAAATATTTTTACTTTCGTGATCTGCTCAAAAACCGCCTTCCCCACATGTCCTGTGTTCACCTTTTATGTGTTTTCCTATCCCTTTTCCTTATACCTATTTCTATGTTTGAATGAATATTTGTGCGCCGTATGGCGGGATTTTCTTATATTATTTATATAAGAAAATATATATATTTAGCTTATATTATAACATATACCCAATCAAACAAAAAAAACATAAAACATACAAAAACATACATATAGAGAATATATGTATATACGACCCTGAGTATATATATATATATCGTGGTGGTCTAGTGGGTAGAGCGTTGGACTACTGCCTCGAGGGTCCCGGGTTCGATTCCCGGACAAGGCACTTAGGGCACCTGCAGCTCCACCCAAGCTAGTTGATTTTTCGGGTACCAGAACCGGGAAAGGGGAAACCATAACCGGCACAGGGAAAGGAACTGGCCCCCCTACCCTGATGTGTGAATATTCACACGCCGTCGGGCTTGGTACATGGGTGAGCTCTACCATCACGTACTAAACCGACCTTCGGGTTGATTACTGTGTTTATGGTTATGTATATACAGACACATATACACATAGTAACAGACTTGACAAAAAGCAAAAGCAAAAGCAAAATTGACATAAAGAATAGTATAAATTTTGCTATATATATATTATTATTAGGTAATCTACCGGTTAAGGTAGGTTTTTGGATGGACACAACTATCAAATGAACATTTTGTAACTCCAAACAAAACCCAATCCAGCAACCTACTCTACATCAGATCCCTCTTCATCTCTGTGTACTTCTATCCTCCCTTCATCCCGTCCAACATCCCTATCCTGTTCCTGCCCTTTCCTCGCTTGCCCAACATTCTCCCCTCTATTACCTTCTTCAACATTCCACTACCGCTCAATACGCCTTTCATCCATTTTTCCTGCCTCCATAGGATTTCTCTCAATAAATCCCTCTCCTCACCCACCATCTCCTACACTTCCTCATTTGTTTTCCTTTCGGTCCGTATCACCTTCTCCCTTCTTCTCCACGCCCACATTTCAAAAGCCTCCACTCTACGTGTATTCTCCTGCTTCAGTGACCACGTTTCCGTCCCGTACATAGCTACCCTCCATATCAGAGTTTTTACGAGTCTTATCTTAACATCCCTACTCAACATCCCCGTCATCAACTCCCTCCTCCTTGAGAAAGCCTCCTTGCCTAGCGCAATTCTTCTCCTTACGTCCCCGTCACTTTGATCGTATTGGTCCAAAACAGTTCCGAGATACGTAAAAAGTTATATATATATATATATATATAATATATCTATATATATATATATATATATATATATATAGACATAAATGAATATGTTGAATCATATAATGCATTCCATATATATAAAATTTTGTGGTCTAGCTGAACCATTAATTTGATAAAATTAAATTTACTCGTAACCTTAAGGTCCCTAATTAATTTTTCACGTAGATGTGAACGCTCATGTTGTATTTTGGTTATATATAACATCTTGGGTCTTGTGATGATAATTTCATGGATAGTCAACTGGAATCGAATTTAGCGGTTCGATTTAATGAAGCAGCAATTGGTGTGTATTAATTTGAAAAAAAAGTACTCGAGTTATTTGAATGAAATTTGGGAAACTAATAAGTAGTGAAAATTTTTATGTGGCACCTTTGACGTGAACATAGTACGACGGAATCGCACCTTATTACTTGGGTCGCACCTTGGGTAAAAATGCGAATGGAGCTGGATCCAAGAAAGATCAATCGTACTGGGATTTGTTGGAAACTGGAAAACGACATGTTGCTTGCTAAACATTTACAAATATTTGGGCATAAATAAAAAATGTGGATTAAAATTACTTTATTGCTTATTAAGATTTGTATTGCTCTCTAGAAGTCGGTGAACATTTTTCAACTTTTCCTGTTTCTCTTATCAAAATACATCTCATTCGCTGTGACTTTTCTGCTCAGCTCGTTAATGGATTAAAATTGGAATCTCGTGTTTTCATCAAAATATATTTACGCAAAATTCGTCAGACGTTCGTCGTTATCTCGAGTAATGATCGTGGAAGGAGGAGATAGTTTAGGAGGAAAAGGACCTTTTAGAATAAGCCACAGCGAGGGTGGTCGGTGTAAAAGTGGTGTTTTCTTTCAAGAAGAGATGTGGCGAGGTAATGGAAAGAGCGAAGGGCAAGAGGATGAAAGGTTACTCCTGGGAAATAGGCGGGTTGAATGAGGAGTTGCGGAAAGTGGAGAGAGATGGTTTGGGACTAGAAGGAGCAGAAGAAGGAGACCATTCAAAATTTTGAGGAGCTACCCACGGCAAACAGGAACGAGAGAGTGATAAAACAAATAATGAACTATCAGAAGGGGTCGCCCTATTATTCTGAATTTCCGGAGATTTCCAGTGGATTCAATAGTTACAATTTAACCAAATTTTATGAGATTAAAAAGGTAAGTAGGAATAACTTTGAAATGTATAAAGTCTTGGCAGGATGTTAAAATAGATAGCAAATGCGTTTTAATTCCATGGAGTGTCATTGCTCCGTATTTGTGGGATTAAGTAATAGATGTGTTAATGGTTGCAATAAGACAAAGGGGTTGCTTTAATTAGCGCGCAATTGCGGACACATGCTCAGAGAGAATCCCACACACAAGAGTTGTGTATTCGGAATGATTAACTGCCCAATTACATGCACCAAATGGAAGAAAAAAGTAAACTCTCGAGCGTTTGGGTCATAATTTAAACCAATCAATTTCCAATATTGCACGAAAGCTTAGCGGATGCAAAATCTCAATTATTTTGCCATTACCTCAGGGAATCCCTAACAATTGATAACTTAGTTTTTCCAATAAAATTCAAATGGGTAAGAATTTATGATGCGGTCTCTGTCAATTCGCAGGTAAAAATTACATTGTCCAAAATTCTTTTGAAAACCTTGGCTGACATCAGTGTTTTCACATTTATATATTCATATTAATATTATCCCTGGTTATAATTAATAAATTTACGTTTAACGCAATATCTACTCTCAGATAAATATTGTCCCTTTTTCTTCTTAATTGTATAAAAAATTCTGAAATCGATGTAACAAACTAATTTTTAAATAAATTATCTGTTTTACCTCCACGTAAATTATGATTGCGTGAAAAGCACTAAGAAACTAAATATTTTTACCTGCGATTTAGTATTTGTCAATTTTTCATGCGTACTTTATAAGTAATTTTACGACAAGCTATATGTTTATGGGAACGTTCATGACTCGAAAAGTGTCAGGGAGCACCACTTCTTTAATTTACCGGTGAGAAAATTTGGAGCATTTATTGATCTTGTGACATTCCTGCGGAAATAAAATCACCTTAAAGTACCTACCACCTTACCCTTTCTTTTAAAATTGGATCACTTCCTATGACCTGGTTTCAGTGAGGGCGGTGCATGTGAATGAACTGCATGGTCGATATTTACGAGCCGATATTAGTGGTCGACCCAAATTAGGAAAAATACAGGACGACACGTGCAAAGGCTCACATTTACCCACAATTGCTTCTGTAATAATATAAGTCTGCGGCAAAATAAAAAAAGTATACAGAGCATCCACTGGAGAGAAAATGAAGCGCAGTCGGTGGGTGAGAGGTAAATTGGGTCCGATAAAAAAAATAACTCTGGGCGCCACGCGGCTACTGATGGGATTCTATTCGTTGAATTTTTTTTTCTTTGCTTTCCTCTTAGAGGGACGTGGAAGGGAACAAAAGAAAGGTTTCCAAATGGAGCTAGAGGGCTGAAGTCCTGTGATGCATGGCAGACGACAAAAAAATGAGAAATCCTGGGAGTGAGCGCAAGGAAAACAAGATGGGGACATAATTCGTCATGGAGTGTTGTGTTTGAGTGTCGGACGGGCTAATCTAGGGGAATAAAGCTCTGAGGGATATTTTTTTTCTCTCTCTCTCTCTCTTTCACTTCGACGGTACAAAGAGCAAACCATCGATTTTTGTATTATACTAGGTTAGCGGTTTTAAAGAGTTATTAAAGAGAGCTTATAAGTTCCATCAAAGTGACACCATAAGTTAGCGAGTGAAAGAATCTTTCTACTTATTCTATGCAATTTCAGAAATATTTTTGCGGCTTGTGAAACCATTTTTATTTCTTTAATTTGCACTCTCCGGACTATAAGGGTAACAAACGGCCTCCGGAGAGTTTCTACAGAGGGTAACATGGCCACTAGCTAACCCCAAAGGTCTCATTCCGCGTTGTTATGTAAATTACGGTTATCCACGTAGAGTATCGTGACTTGTGAATGGATGTGTGAACGGGAAACCATCTGTATCGATTGCCAAAAGTAAATATACGATCGTTTAGTACGAAAAATATATGAATCAATACTCTTGGATACATTAAAGGTCCATGAAAGAAATGCATTTATGCAGAAAACTATGCCTGATTAAAAAAGAAATGAGAAAATATAGGGTTGTGGTAGCCTTAAGCAGAGAGGGAATTAAAGGAGGCAAGCAAAATGAAACCCCTTGAGCGGGAAGAAGTAAGCGAGGTGAAAAACGGAGTGAGAACGTAAAAAACGGATGACCGCCACGTGCTGTAAAGAAAATGTTGGACAAGAACTACGAATAGACAGGCGAAGGGGGAGGAAGGAAGGAAATAGGGCTCGGAGGAAAAGAGAGAATAAGAGTTAAGGAGATTTGGCGTCGGCGAATAGAGGAACAAATTTGATGTAACAAAATTTAGCGATGGAGGCAGGAGAAAAAAAATGAAATAACCGACTCCCTCTCAGAGAGCAAGAGGATGAGTCGGGGGAAGAGATAGTTGGATGAAGGGGCGGAGGCGTGGGGGGCTAGTGAAGTGGAGAGGGCTATGGAATGAGGGATCCTGAAGCGGAGAGTGTGGGGGCGGGAAGATAGGAAGGGTTTTTTAAGAGTGGAATGAGATTTATGTAAAAATTTGGTGATGAAAAGATACACGGCCCGGAGAAAAAGGTGCGCCCTTTTTAAGTGGGGAAAAAGTAACGCTGATATATTCAAGTGAACATTTATTGCTAAGAATAGAAGTTGTGAAAAGGCCTTAAGAAAAGGAAGATATGACTGAAGGTGCTTATGATTTTTCTTCAGATGGAATTCATAGCAACCCAACAGATGTTACAAGTAAACTACTTTTTTTTAATATGAGTTATTCTGCGGAGCAGGTTTTCGTATTTTTTACGTTTTAAAAGCGATTTCATGAACATATAAAGGGACTGTGAACGTATGAATTTTGCAAAAAGGTAAATATAATAAAAAATAGTGAAATAAATATATTATGTACTCATGATTAAACTTGAATTAATTTATTGACGATCATGCTGAGACCTATGTATTTCAAAATTTTGCTTATTGTCAATTTTATATTGAAGAGAAAGTTTAATTATTATTGTGCATCATATTTAGAAACTCGTGTGACTAATAGTTAACTGTGATTGGCGACAGATGTTTTGAAGATTTTAGACTAAAATTTTCGAAAATGCTAGGAAATGATTATCGCCGAATTTATTGCTATTAAATTATAGGCATGCGCTCTTTTGAGATCGGATACTTGAAATCAAAATTAGACCCGAAAATAAGCATTTTATGTATCCAAAGTGAGAATTCGTTTGTTCGATTTAATTCCGTACTCAGAATGACATAGCTTTCGTTGCATATACCCAGGGCAACATCAGAATCCACAAATTTCCATAAACTGTCAAGCTTGTATTATTATTAGGTAATATACCGGTTAAGGTAGGTTTTTGGATGGACACAACTATCAAATAAACCCAATCCAGCAACCTAATCTACATCAGGTCCCTCTTCATCTCTGTGTACTTCTTTCCTCCCTTCATCCCGTCCAACATCCCTATCCTGTTCCTGCCCTTTCCTTGCTTGCCCAACATCCTCCCCTCTATTACCTTCTTCAACATTCCGCTACCGCTCAATAGGCCTTTCATCCATTTTTCCTGCCTCCATAGGATTTCTCTCAACAAACCCCTCTCCTCACCCACCGTCTCTAGTACTTCCTCATTTGTTTTCCTTTCGGTCCATTTCACCTTCTCCATTCTTCTCCACACCCACATTTCAAAAGCCTCCAATCTACGTCTATCCTCCTGCTTCAGCGACCACGTTTCCGCGCCGTACATGGCTACGCTTCATATCAGAGTTTTTACGAGTCTTGTCTTACCATCCCTACTCAACGTCCCCGTCATCAACTCCCTCCTCCTTGAGAAGGCCTCCTTGCCTAGCGCAATTCTTCTCCTTACGTCCCTACCACTTTGACCGTATTGGTCCAAAACACTTCCGAGATATGTAAACTGTTCTACCTGCTCTATTTTTTCCCGCCTATTTTAATATTTAGCTTAGCTTTTTTCTTTCTGGAAAATCGCATAACCTTTGTTTTATTAATATTGATTCTCATCCCATATTTATCGCACTGAACCTCCAATTCACTCAACAATGCTTGCAACCCCTTGGCTGACTGAGCAACTAATGCTTGGTCATCAGCAAATCTAACCGATTTTACGAATTCCCCTCCGACTTTCATTCCTACCTCCAGTTCTTCCCATGCCTCTTTAATCATTTCCTCCACATATACATTGAACAGCACCGGTGACAATGGGCAACCCGGCCTTACACCTCTTCCTAACACTGCCCATCCGGATTCTCCGTTCCCTACTCGCACCTAAGCAGTCTCCTGTCCCTCCAATCCATTCCTATTTTCTTCAATGCACGCATTAATTTTTCCCAATTCACTCTATCAAACGCTTTTTCGAAATCTACAAAACAGGCAAAAACGTCCTGATTGTATTCTATATTCCTCTCGACTAGTGATCTCATTACTGCAATGGCATCACGCGTACCTCTTCCTTTCCTAAACCCAAACTGATCATCCCCTAAGTGATCATTTGCCTTACTCTCTATCATTTTGTTGTTAATCCTGAGAATAACTTTAGCTGCGTGGGGTATCAAACTTATTGTTCTGTAATCCTCACATGACGAAGCCTTTGCCTTTTTTGGAATAGGAACAACACCGATCTCACATAATCTTCCGGCCAGATTCCTTCCTCATAGATACTACGAATCAGTCCATATAGGGCCTTCTTCCCATCTTTTCCTAACCATTTTAACAGTTCTACAGGAATGTTGTCCACCCCCACGGCCTTATTTGCTTAAGCTTGTATTATGTCACTCGAAATTTAAATGCAGTTTGCTTTATTGTTCAAAGGGAAAGGCTAAGTGATACATATTTGTTCATTTTATCTCAAATAAACCTACATAGTTGAGTGTGCGACGAGTCAAACTAAAATTCATTGTTGTGCATCGTAAATGACAGCATGAAAACATTACCACACTATCATTGGGATTTCATCCAATCGGATAAAAGAACTGGTAGAAGAAATAGGTCGGAAGTGGTGCCATGAGAACAGAATTTGCAGAAGTTGCTGCTCTTGATGAATTTTCATGAGTAGATACACACCTTTTTTCATTGATGTGAATCAGATGAAAAAAAAACTGAACGTTACCTAATAAAACCACTCCGCCTTAATTCATAGTAGTGATTTTAAACGTATATCCATTACCTTAAATGATTTGCGTTATTCTCAGCTACACTTAACTGTGGGCTAATTCTCGTGAATATAACACCAATTGGCATTTCTAATTGCTTTAAACTTAGGCACTATAAAAAATTGAATATGTCAAGGATTCAACATTGAACTGTTCTATCAAAATAGTGGCGTAATTCACATGGAATATCATTAACTCGACCGTAAAATGGAAGTTTCTCTAAATTTAAACTTATACATTTTGATGTTGAAATCTAAAAATTATATGAGTAATAATATTCGTCATATAATAATCTTGCCACCATTTCGAGAGAACGCGTCCTGGGCGCATAAATCCGCCACTCCTATCACCTGACGAATGAATTCCAATCACTTGGATGTATCACGTTCATCATTTTATTTTTGTGTTTTTCAAACCTTGGGTCATATCCAATAACTCTTTATTGTATATGATTATTTTTGTTCGCTACGTGTTATGTTTTAGGAACATTGTTACTCCATATGACATTAGACTGGTAGCCCAAGTGGAAAAGAATTTTTTATTACCATTCATTGTTTCTTTTAACGATGAAAAATGTGTTTTCAAGCTTTTTAATGATATTATTTACTCAAAAGGAGAAGTTATAGTGTACACGTTTAGTGACCTTGTCTGAGAGCTATGCTCACTGATTCAGGTGCAATATTTCCGCTTATACTAAAGCTAGCAGAATTAAGTTTCATTTCTGACGGATCCCTTTTTATCATTATGTTCGGAATATTCAAATAATACTCAAGGTGCACCATTGATCATTAGCCTATAAATTGCAGCGACAGTCCCAGCTGCGCGCTAAAATACAAGAAAATTCGTGGGACATCTTAGCTCATTCATGCTTTTACCTCGCTTTACGTAATTTTTTCTTGCACCTTTTATGCTTTGGGATCCACAAATTATCTTTTTATACATCGAGTTTAATACGCCTGAGATATTAATGTAAAAATTATCATGCTAACAAATCATCGCAGGGATAAAATTTTTGAATAGTTTCTTGGACTAATGTCTTCACGCATAAATAAATTTAAAAAAAGATTTAACTGTAATCCAGGACTTCACAGAAGGAAGAAACACACCATTTCCCTTTAAAAACTTAATTATGCAACTCATAAATTTTGAACGTGAAAGTATTTGTCGCTGACGTCAGTGCTGTCCCTAGGATAGGGAGAATTTTAGAAGAGTAGGGACTTCGTTCCGAGAATCGAGTGAGGAGTTGAATGGGGCGGCTGAGGAGTGAACTTGACGAGAGAAGGGAAAGGAAAATCGGAGGAAGGAAGTGAGTGGTAGCGGACGGAGGGTGTGTAGGGCTGGGAGAGGAGGTAGTCTGAGGCGCAAGTAGGAAGGAGGCCTGGGAACAGATTTCCGTTTTCTTTCCTTTTCCCGGGAAGTTTGGGCCCTTCTGGATATTTTCTCCGCCGCTCGTCGACCATTCCACATAGCCCAACTGCCTCTCACCCCACCATTCCTCCCCCCCCCCCCTCAGCCTCTTATATTTCGTTCCCGCAAGCGAACCTCTCTTACCCCCGCCGAGCCATATTCTCCTGGCTCCCACTCCACCCCAACCCGTTCACATCAATCCCACCCCTTCCACGCACCTTGTTCTCCCTGGGAACCGACGCCTCTCTCTGCGTTTCCTTTCCTCTTAGATAAAATACTCCACTTTATTCTGGATCCTTTGTCACTTTATTTTCTCTCATTTTTTTTGGTGTCATCCATGCCTATCTCTCACATACAGTATTTTGGGGTAGCAATGGGGTTAACCGGGATAATTTGCCCAATCTTCCCATCCACTGAAATAGCTATACCTGAGAGTGTCGCGTGGGTGCAAATGGAGGGTTTCAGATTTTTTCTCAGAAACGGCCCTGTGGTGTTAATGAAAAGCGTTCCGTTTGTGGGTATTAACCAAGTCATACTACCATTGTCCCTGCCTCCCTGGACTCGCTTTGAAATTGATTTCTTTTCCAGAAAAAATCATGCTTTCATTACACCTTCGTAGAAGTTATATCAGTGAATGCTACGAAACCTATCAAAGTTGATTATTAATATAATATTCCCATATCATTATGTAGAAGATTTTTTTACGTAAGTAACAACATATCTATATCTTGAATACTGTAGCTGATAGGAAAAAACTAGTGTCATAATTGGATTCAGCACCCCAATTGTTCTTTAAATCAGCATTAAAAGCTCCGGCACCAAAAACACTGTTTGCCTGTGTTATTGATGCAATGGCGCCCCATTTAGTACCACTGTAATTTTTTTATATTCTAACACCTGATTTAAATTTATTGAGGCCAAATTTCCTTTATTTAGGCACAGTCTTAGCTCCCTTATTAAAATAGAAGAGAATAAGAATGACTTTCATTATATCTTGCTGAAGTTAAGAAAAACAGTTCCGGTTAAAGATCATAATTTCTTGCTTTATTGTTATGTATCAGTTGTTTCTTGCAATTTAGTGGGATAAGGATATTTACATGGTAATATATGTAATGTTTGTATTGTATGAGCGTCAATGAGGACTAAAATATGTGAATATTAATTTGCTGGCCGGTACATCGATGCAAAAGCGAGGAAAACTAACCACGTTGGAACACACTCCCAGTAGGAGTCCTTATTTGGATTGAATTATTTTTAAAGCGTAACATCTTGCCGTGTAGCATTTCAGTCTCGGTGGAGGGAGTAATTTCACGAGATGTCAAATACGTCTGCGTTTTATCCCCGAGTAAATCCTCGTTACGGTTTTAACGGTCACGCATATGTAAGCACGAAGCAAAGTAAATGTTAACAGTTCTTCGAAGCCAGCACAAAATAAGAAAGGTATGATATTCATATTTGCGTCCAGTCCTTTCTTCTTGCGTACTTTTTAAACCAATTCCTTCCGGCAGAACAAGTTTGAGTCCTGAGAACTTAAACGGATGTTCGTGAATTTTGAAAGCAACCGCCGAGTCGGAAAAATCACCCGAAGGCGACGCAGCTGACTTTAAGCTTCTCAATTATTCATTCTTTCGTCCATGTCTCCGAGGCGCCACCTGGCATCACGGAAAAGAAACATACCAGGCCACGTATTCCTCCGCGATTTTGACCGCTTTTGTATTCCGATTATTCCCCTCCCATCCCGTCCTCACCCGTCATTCCTACTGTCGTCTCCCCCTTCCCTTTCTTTCACCTTTTCCCACCCCCACGCCCCTCACTCCCTCCATACTCCCATTTCCCTCCATCTCCTCCTTGGGAAGAAAAGTTTTTTAATTCGAATTTCAACCTCCGGGTCTCGCTCGCCCTGGAATGGATGTATTGCATCATTTTTTCATGATCGCGACTACTTGCCGCTCTCTCCTACTGTTCCGTCCTCATCTCTCTCTCTCATTCCATGTCCCGCATTCTTCTCTTCCCCCCCCTCACTCCCTTATGCTCCTGAAAGAAAAAGGTACCTGGCCGGAGTAGGGTGGAACAGGGGGTTGAGAGCCGAAGGGATCGAGCTTCGATGAATAAATAAAAAATTCCATTCTACCAATGCTTCATTTCTTCTATATTCTCTCTCCTATCCATCAATCGAAACTTCAACCTTCGCGTCAGTTTCACGCTATTTCACTCTATTCCATTTTCACTTATACTCCTTCCTCAGAGCTCTTATCCGGCCTTTTTCCATTTATTCCTCACTGTGTCCCTCTCACTCTTTCGCCCGGCCTCCATTCTTTCTTTCACCTCACGTTACTTCTGCACACACAGCGGCCATTTATGCCCACGCCTCCTCCTTTCTTTCTCACCCTCTCGTTGACCTTTAACATTTTCCCTTTTCCACCCCAAAATCTCAAAGCACCGCTTAGGGTGAAGGCATGCGTTCCGAGGAACGCGAGTAGGAAACGAGCCGGAGCTGCAAAGCGGGCTCATTTTCACGCGATTGTGTGCACTCACAGGAATACTGAATACCTTATATAAATCAGTTTTCCCCCGTTTGTCCGAGTGAACTCATCCGTGAGATATTAGAATACATTCTTTCGTTTTTAGATTGGCTTCCGCAAGATTCCTGTATCGTTGTTCACTAAGTAGGTTTTGGTCTGCATATGCATCTCTTTGATGCAGAGGCAATAGCTTTGCGGCGAATTTCATTCTCCACTTCCTGGTGGATGAATGCTTCTCGGCTCTTGTTTTCCTTCCATCGAAATTGTTTCGGAGAGCTCAAGGGTTCACTTTCGCTCGAGTGGATAAACTCGGTACCATTTGCTCATCTCTGGTGCGTAATCATCATTCTGATGTAACCATAAAGAGCTCTCTGAGCGTAATTTGAAATAAAATTGTAGATTTCGAGAATCTCTGAAAATAGCCATTGATATTTTCTAAGTTATTTCGAATGACAATTCTTATGAGAGGTGACATTTTGCGTTGGTTAGACCTCTTCATACATATGTTCCGGAGATTTCGTGCCCTGTAAATAACGCCCTGGTTTCGGAATCAGAATACCGGGCACAACTAGCTCTTTTGAGTAAATTCGTTATGCAAAAACAAATTCGCATTATATATTGAATATAATATAGAACATAATAATATAAATGAGCTGATAATCACCGGTAGTGGCAAAATTACAAGTCTAATTCTGGAACATAAAGAATACTTTTAGTTCAAGCGTTAAAGTTTTATGTAAGACCGCAGCTAAGAGTTAAGGTATATTTACTATCGAACATATTAATGCGAAGAATCCTATTCCCCTACGCATTCCTGGAAGTAAGATCATGGGATACAGCAAGTATGGAAATTTGAAATATCCTAAAAATAGTATAATACCGAACGCTAGTAGTCACCAACGACGGATTACTTAATACCACCTGCCATACGCCCTTAGGGGGGGCTTATAGGATAGGGTGTAGGCTTAGATGCAAATGGGTCTCGAGGATTACTCACTCACTCACTCGTCGGCGCACGGCTTGAGCAAAATGAAAAATAAATCGTTCCTGGGCATGCTCCTCCAAAAGTGATTCGCAGTAGCTGCATATGTACGTTTTCTGGGGAATTATCGCATCGTGAGCATTCCCGCCCGATGTTGGCTGAATTCAACCATGAAGTTAAGAGTATCACAAATTTTTACTCTGAAACGGCTGATTCCAGAACCCTCAAGAAGACGGCGAAGTGTAAGGATTTTCCCATTCTGAGAAAATAGGAGGATTTTCCCGCTATGCTTTTCCGTAGTCAATGGAATGAATGAAAATGGTGAATATATCAAAACGTTCTTGCTCCTTTGAATTTCCTTAGTTCAAGCAAGCGAGATCAGGGAATATAGAACTTGGTCTTGGATATACTTTCTTAATATGCCTCCTCCCATGGTTATAAAGGAGCCATCTGCGTATTCCGAGTGAGGTACATTTGGATCACATGTGATGTTTTCAAAAATAAATATAAATGAATATTATAAATGAAATGTAAAATGTAAGCATTTTGTTCCTTACTTAAAATCTAATCTTCACAAATACTAATATAATTCTTCCTGGATACAGTTTTCACGTTCTTATATGTTAATTTTTGAGTATTTTAAATAATTCATTTAAAACGAGAAAATTTCACTAATTATTTGTTCCAAATACTTTTAAGTTGTAATGTAAATAATAAATCATGTGAAACCGTACAGTTAATATAACATAATAGCAGTGTATTAAAGCACCAAACGAGGAAGTATTTTTGATGATATTAAAGAGTTATTAATACTTTGAATGGTAATATAACCAGCATGGATTGTAATGATATTTATAGAGTATTTTCAAGGATTTCACTTCCAAATTTAATAACAATTTATATTTTATGATATTGGTGTGAATGAGTTTTAAATTAAGGATCAAGAACAAGGTATTATATGTATCTTCGTGTAATCAGTTTTCATGGGAGAATAATTAATTTGGAGAATGAATGGCCGTTTTTTTAAGCTGGAAATTAGCTTACGAAAATATAAACGTCTATTAGATCCTTGTATTGACGAATACGACTGATAGGCAATCTGCATTTCCCCTAAGCGGTCGTGCGGTGAAATGTGCCATCCAAAAGCAACCAAATTATTGTTTCATAAATAAGATGAGATATTTAAGTACCGGGTAAAATGAAAATATTCATTTGCTATGATCTCAGACCTTAGCTCTTAATTCCTATCTTAACCCATGTATTCCAGGATTTCATCTGCCAAACGGATTTAACGTTTACTTCACTGATTAGCTGATTACTTGATTGAGGCTACGTCAATGCGTTAATTGTTCAATTGTTTCTATGCCAACAGCCATAATATTTAGGAATCCAGAGGTTGATTTTGTAAAATTATTTACGTGATACGGTCATTGAATGGACATTTTAGAACAAATTGAACTTAATTTTCCCTAGAAAACACCATAAAATCACAATTTATCAATCATAATATCTTCACAAGTAATTGACGTTGGCTATCAGGTTCGAATGTCGAACAATAATGTCCAGTTTTCACTCTCAAGCTCCATTTCATTGGCTCTGGGCAGTTGTTCTCCGCCTCTATACTCTATCCCCTACGCTCGTGATATCTATAATAATTTTTTTTTATATGTACCAAATATTTCAGAGAATATATTTTTAAATCTGAATTGAGACCAAGCGGGTAGAAAAGCTGTTTACCCTTGAAGAACTGGTGCAGACTGTGTCTGATGTTTCTTCTCCACTATCGATCTCTTTCTGCTCACTCTCCAGTCATCCCCCATGCCTCGCTTGTAGGATTTTTTCACGTGCTCCCTTTATTTTTTCTTCGCCCCCACTCTCCACCTCCTTTCCCAGAGCTCTCCTTGCCTACCTTCTCCGGCCCGGCTGATTCTTGCCGATAGCCCACATCTGCCGCTGCCGCCGCACCCATCACTGCCACTACTCCGTCTCAGCATTCCCCAAGTCCCTCGTACCTCCATCCGATGAGGTGGATGTGGATCCCAGGCGGTATGGGTGTAATTCGGTCCGAAAACCTTTCCGTGATATCCCTTCGAGTAGGAAAGCGGAAGCATGGGTTAGTTCTTCTTGTATAGGGTAGATTTTTTCTTTTTCGTTTTTATTCTCTGGCTCATGCACTGCTTTCTTCGTCACACATTCCGCACTCCAAGTGTTCGTGTTCCCTTCAATAATGATCCGCGGGGATACAGACAAACAATTGTTGTCTAGGTGAATAAGATGCACTATGGAAGCAAAACAATGTCCTAATTGATTTTTCGAGAAGTGTTGCCGATCAAAGTATTTCCATTCGACCCAGAATAGTATTTTATACGGCGATCTTAGTCTTAGTGTGACAAATCCGTGTTCCTATCTCCCTTTTTATGTATTAGCTCGTGCCTTTGACGTGTGTATTTCATCCCTTCCGCCATCTATCACATTTATTTTTCTGCTGAACCTGGCGTTTCTCTGCGTCCAATTCCCTCCTCTTCCTTGTTCATGGTTGTCGAGTGTATATAAACATATCATTTTATTCTTCCCCCAGTATAGTCCTGTTACAAATCCTGCCCCTGTAATAAAAGAGATGTATTGTTAAATGATATCTTACTCTTCTCCTACATTCGAGGTCTACATATTAATGCGTTGTAATCAGAGGTAAAAAGTAGTGGTTTCATCTTGTCTTTCATGTCCTGATTTATTGTAGACTACTTCAGATGGACCGAAATTTGAAGGAAACATTTTAAAAATCTGTAAAGGGACTGCTATTATTATGTGTTCTCCGGAGGGTAAATAAAACTATAAAAGAATGTCAACATTGAAAACTCAACGAAAAGTGAATGCAAACCAAACTTATGATTGCAAATCACACTGACTCAGACACAATGAATTGAGTACAATCATTTATTTGCTGTAATTATTAGGCAAAAACTAAATTGAATTTATCCCAAATACGCTCATTCAAACCATTCATAACTTTTAGATAACCTTAAAATATTGTTATTGGCCGAAAGAAACCAAGTTTCTTGCATTAAGGTACAGGGTGCGTTCCAAAAGTAATGCAATTGAATTTCCCGCGGTCGTATTGGTCGGAATGAAATCAACTACTTAATGTAGGTGAGAGGGACGATAAGCTTTGTGGAGAAACCAATTCCAATGCTTTCAAAGCTGCGGACTTAACAGGACGTCAGTTATTGTAAGCCTCTGCGCGCCGATCGTGTCACAAGAAAAATGGAATCGACGATCGAGCAACGTTACGGGATTATAAGTTTTGTGCTAAACTGAAAAAACCTCTTAAGAAGACCAACAAAATGAATAGCGAGGCTAACGGGGATCTTTCCTACTCACAAGTTTCAAGGTGGTTAAATACCTTTAAGGAGGACCGCAAAGAAGTTAAGGGCGATCAACGCTCTGGGCGGCCGTCAACCAGCAAAACCAACGACAATGTGGCTCGTTTTCGACAATTGTTGGACTCCGACAGTCGATTGAGTATCAAGATGGTTGCCAGTGAACTGAACTTGTCGACTACTATTGATTGATTCGCATTGTTACTTAAGAGTTAGCGATGAGGAAAGTGTGCGCCAAGCTCGTGCCCAAGGTGTTGTCAGACGGCCAAAAGACCAACCGAGCAGAAATTTCAAGTGAACTTTTATGTATTGAAAATGAACCTGATTGTTTGAACAATGTCATCACTGATTATGAGATCTAGGTTTTTAATACAACTCAGAAAAAAACGCCAAAGCTCTGACTGCCACGCCGGCTAGTCCCCTAATCCCAAAGAGGCAAGAATGGGCAAATCAAAAGTGAAAACAATGCTCATTGTCTTTTTAGACGGGAAAGGAGTGGTCCTGGAATGGGGTTTATTTCTCAACAACGGAACGCTGGAATGCACCTTGTATTTATGAAATGCCAACTTAGCTCGTGGGAAGAGACATTTTAGAGCTTTATAGAATTATATAATTTTAAATTTCAAACTGAAAGTAAGTTTTACGTGTAGTACAAGATTCTATCAATTCATAATAGGTAGGTTAAAATTGTTTTCCGTTTCCATACTCTTGGAGTGGAAGGAAAAAATTAAGGAGAAACACATTTACAAACTTGTACCATGAGTATATGTAATCCATGGCACTTGGAGTTTTGTTTGGGGACGTTGAAAATGCCTTACAGTTTTATGTTAATTCTGCTCTTAGTTGGTACATTTTTTGACTCCATTTCTCCTCAAATACATTCCTTCGTTTAGAATTTTGAGCAGGTTCCTCGGAAAACAATTCACTTTCCCGCTTTGGTCTCTTTTTCCCCATAGGAGTCGCCCTGTTCTCATTAAATTTCGCCATTAAGCGCAGTTATTGTTTTTGGACTTGATCCAAAATGAGAGGTAGTCGGAGACTCATTGAGCACAAAAAGAACGCAGTCTCGAAAGTTTATTCCATTAGCATTAGCATTCACTCTCACACGTTCTCGGTGCGTAATGAGACGACTAAAGCGCCCCCAGAACCTTCCCTTGAAAAATCCTCAACGGAGAGTTGCTGAACTACCACCGTTCGGTTATTCGGGCGAAACCGCGTAATTGTACGAACGAAGCTGCATTCATTCGTTTATTTTTTTTTTGTTCAAATTCGCCGCTCGTATCATCGAAGAGAAATAACCACGTTAAGCGTGTTTATTTCGAAGGCCTCTCGCAGTGCCATGCGGTTTTCGAGCGATAATCATCCCCAATGAACGAGCCCAATTATTCCGGGGAATAGCTTGTCCTCGAGGTAGTTCACAACACAAAAGAAAAGTTTCAGCCGATTTTTTTTTTTACTCTCCGACTCTGGTATCTCGTGCTAACGGATGCTTAATGGAGGGAAAATTTCTAGGACACCCCTCCTCCCCACACGCGCTCAGCGACATCGAAAAACATTGTTATGTTGTCCTTTTGCCTCACGATCCGTTTTTTCTTTTTCTTTCTCTGCCGCCTCCGTCCCACGGTCCTCCTTGTCCCTCGTAATCCTCTTACTCTTGACTTTTTGCTTTCTTTGCCTCTATCTCTCCGTTTTCATCCCCAACGTTGCCTGCTATGCATCCGTCTCTTTCCTCCACTACTCCAGAATTCCATTGTCTCGTTCTCGCCTGCACCAAGCCCGTTTCCCGGCCGATTAAATAGCAAGGGGTTTTTATTTAAAAAAAAAGCTTCGGAAAGAAGGCTCTGGAAGTGGTTTTTGATGAAGACGCTTCAAAGCACACGTATACGAGGAATAATTTGCTAAGTGCGATACGTTGAGTCCTGCGTTTTTGGAGTACCTCGGAGAAGAAAGTAATTAAATCTCCGGTTGGTGAGACCAGTGCTTGATGCGTGTTAAGTACTGTTTTTGCATGATTTCGGAGCATTTCTTTGATTATATGATTAGTTTTGGGAGCTACCCTGGCCTTATCTTGTTTTTATTTTTCATCAGTCAGATGTTCTTGATTTCTTTGTCTGCGTTGAATTAGTGCGTTGTCCTACTCCTGCTCTTTTTTGCTCAGTTTTCAATTCTTTTATATCTTGGATATTCCACTTCAAATGATGATGTTTTGCCGTTCACTTTCATCGATAAACCTCAACACAATATATTTTTCATTTATTCAGGCATATCTATTCATTATCCGGAATGATTGTAGCTTCACGCGTGGCATAAAGTTTTATGCGATGTCATGTAAATTTTATTTTACGATTTCATCACTGAAAATCTCATTAAATACATTTTGAATATAATATTTGTAACAAAATAGTACATTGAAATTTAATTCCCTCATTCCTGGGTTCCTTAATTTTTTCCAATGCATTCATTTTAACAGAGATACGAAATTAAGAATTATTGGTAAATTACAAAACCAGACTGCGCAACATTTAACTTACACTTAGGTTTCGCATAATATATTATTTTTAAAATCCCTGGCCTAGCATATGAATCTAATACTAATGTTTAGGGTAATCTCAAGCCTTTTTTTATTATGATTCATTCAAGCTTACCAAAGATATCAAAGAGGAAAAGTAACAGTGTGACACAATATGAGAAACTTCATTTTTTTTCACAGGTTTTACCTTTGATCAATCTAAATATTAGCTTTTAAAAATATTTGGCTTGACTTCTGAGAAAAAAATGAGCCATTTAGATTTTTAATTAGTAGGAACCTAATCATATGATTTTTAATCATATGGAAAAGAGCGCGTGTTTAATAAACCTCGCTTCCTTCAGGTATTCTTTAGAGATCTCCACGTTTAAGTATCTTCCACACATGCATCGTTATACATCGTACAAGTTTAACTGTATGTGCGAATGGATCTATTAGTGAACCTGTTCTGTACCTTTTACTGTAAGACTTCAATTTGTTAATATTCTTATTCCGATGGTTCATAATAGCTTCGATTTCTGATAAATAAATGCCGCAAAATCCATAATGTCATCATGTTTCAGTGTCATAAGTATTTCACCTTGTTTAAAAACCACCATACAATTGTTGTGGTATAATTGAAACATTTTTCTTTTATGGCTGAGACCATCAAGATCCCTAGGAACTCGGAAAAATGCATTAACCGAAATCGCGGCATCACTATTCAGTACGATTTAGAATCCGCACATTTACATTCATCCTGCAAAAATCTAACCTGCGAGAGTAAATGGACTGTTCTGGCAATGTCCCCCTTAACTTGCGGGTAATTTCATATTTCTATGTAATTTGCTCTAGGATAAAGTTTTCCATGAAAAATTCTAATGATATAATGTTGCAGTTTCTAATTATCAAAATAATAAAATACAAACTACGTCTCGATCAATTTAAAGGTGTATAGTGGAGGAGCCCCATCGCATTTTTCGATCGATAGAATAATGCTCTATTATTTAAAGGTCAAATTATATTATTATAAAACTACCGAGGTACATGAATCAATTTATTTTAGTAGTGAATATCTTATTAATTTAGTTGTGAGTAACTTTGTAGAGAATTTCTTTAAGTAGGTTGTGAATATCATAAAAAATTTTCTGGCGTAACTTGGTGGAAAATCTTCATATTGACGTTTTTATAAATCAAACCACTTTGCTTTTCCACATAAACTAGTTTATGTGGAATAGTTTATGTGTCATAGTTGGCATACGAGGTATAGTTTATGTGGAAAAGCAAAGTGGTTTGATTTATAAAAACTTCAAGTGAATATCATATTATTTCATATTACGTTAACATTCCTTCTTATGTACGAATTTGGCATGCTTATGCACGCAGCATGAATGTTAATCTTTACATTATTATATAAAAATATTAAACATTATTTGATCAGTTCTACCATTCTCCTAGACTGATCGATAATGGCTTTAAGTCTCTTCTTCTATTCATACGTGCAAATTTGTCTTCACCTTCTGTTATTTAAAACAGACATTGTGTGGATTAACTATGGAATTTAAGGATTACTTCTGAGCACCTTATATGTACCTATTTCTTCGATATATTTTACAAAGCTGATGGAAGCCTCACTAAACATGAATACATAGTGTGTAATGTTTCTCGGAATTCTCGGAAAGACTTGATTAGAATTAATATTTCATCTTCCTCACTTTATCAAAGCGCTTAAAACTTTGCTCTGGGAGAGATATATCTGAGGAGTTGCGAACCTTTGCTAATTAACAAAAATCTTCCCGTTGTTTTCTTAGTCGGCGTTTTCTGAAGTGAAACTAATTTCCCAAGTAAATTGCTCTCTCTGCATCTCGCTAGAAATAGGCGCACGTAAGTATCATTTAAGCTTAAGAAAAGTATGAATCATTGTCTCTGGCTCATTTCTTACGTTTCCATTATACAGCAGCTTTTCTTATTCTCAGAAAACTTGAAAAGTATCAGGAAAGTTTGTTTAAGTTGTAGGTCGCTGATTAAATCTTTTTTAATACTGGCGGTGCCATTATATAGCGAGAGAAGTACAATTTATGATAACATACTATTATTTGTATCACGAACTTCAATATTTGTACAGTATAACATTTTTTCGCTTCTTCCTGCGGTAGTCATTTACTAATCTTTTAGAATATTCGTGAAATTTAGTCATTTAGTCAGCCTGGGCCATATTCTCAATACATTACTGACTATCTCGTCTTTTGATTACTCTCCTGGAACAGAACTCACTGAAAACTTTAGATCGACACTGTGAATTGTATCTAATCTTAAACTTAGTAAGCCTTTGTGTAGATTCCTAAGTGTATTTTTTCCTCAGGGAATGGTAGGTCAAAATAACTCCCAAGTCCCAATATAGAGCAACGCAAACCATAGGGTCACCATCATTACCATAGCAGTGGAATAAGATTCCGGTGATGCCTCTCTGCGCCGACTGCTGGTTCTCACTCCACTCCTCGCTTTTGCGCGCCGAGGTTTTAACCCATTAAGATCGTTCCCCTGGCCCCTATCCATTCCTTCCTCACTCTCCCTCTTTTATGCCAGCCCTCCTTTCCTTTTACGCCATTTCCACGTCCACTTTTCCTTATCTGCCCCCACTCCCCTCCTCCGAATATCCCGCCCACATCCTTCCCCCTCCGCACTCTCCTCCTCAGTCGCCATTTCTTTTTATCTCTCCACCCTCTCCCTCCCAGTCCTCACCTTCCCCCATTCCCCTCGCCACTCCCCCCACCTTAGCCCTTCTCTTAAAAAGTCACTCGCAATCGCTCACACTTTTTGTCCTTTTCCTCGTTTTCCAAAGTCCCTCTCCATCCCCAAGAATCTCCATTCTCTCTCTCTCTTCTACCTCCAGCCATTTTACCACCACAACCATTTCGCTCCCGCACTCCCTCCCCCTCCTTTTGATCCGCCCTACTTATTCCGTCAGTCCATCCCCCTCCCACTATCAGGCGATCCCACTCCGCCTCTTCTCCCAACACCATCCCTCGACCTCTTCCCGACCTCACGTTCCTCTCTCCTATTCCTCCATTCCCACATTCTCCTATCTCCTTCACCTTCAGCTCCTTTTCTCCCTCTCCTTGTCCTCCCTCCTCCCCGATACCCGTCCCCACCGCATCTTTCCGCTTCGTTTTCCTAAATTCTTTCCCTTTTATTCCCGAGCGATATCTGAAAATGCTAAGGTCCTTATCATTTTTTTCCTCTCATCTTTCCTACCCTCTTCCCTCCTCTCACTTTCTCCTATGATCACCCACCCCGCATGCCCCCATACGCATTTTCCCCATTGCACTTTTTTTAATGCCTGTGACGCACAAAAACGGTTATTTTTGCGAACATGAGGGCTTTTGCTCATCATCTGTTTTTTGTGATCTTTTCAACCGAAAGGAAGAGATCTTATACGCATACATCTTATTCTAGTTGGAGGAATCCTTTTCACTTCTTTGTAATTTTCCATTTGATTCGGGGCTGATTTATGCTGGCTCTATTGGCATTGAGTAGACATTGGAACTCAAACTTCCTCAGAGAATCTTGCTTTCAATTTGAATTCAGAAAACTTATTACGTGCCATTCCTATATATTGGCTCCTGAGAGGAAGCTTTTCAAAGATTAATCGTTAATTTTTTGAGTAATGATTTGGAGGTGCAAAGCAATGTAAAGTCAATGGTTGAGTAAATGACTCCTTTAATAGTTAAGTTCCTCTTTGGTAGAGAAGTAACCAAATTTATGCCTGATTAAATAATTAAAAACTGTCTGATAAACATTTTCGGTCATTCTTTTGCTCACTACTAGCTTTATCACTAAGAATGTCCATTCATGAAACATGTTCTCTTTATCTGAGGTAAAATGTGAAGTTTGTACGAGTTTATTCGTATACTTGAATTTGAATTCCGTGCGCGTAAAGATAAGGGGATCTATTGAATGTATTCATCGGGCCTACAAACTATTATTTAAATTAAATTAAAATGAATTACACATTTTATTTATTTTAAGTATAATGATAGGTTAATTAAGTAATGAAGCAAGTGTTATAGCACTTCTCTATAAGTGTGTTTTTTATCACATTTGGCAGATGAGTATGACCTCCTGAGAAACTATGAATACATCTTACTATTTTAGTTGATTAACTGGTAAAAAAATACCAAAATGCCTATCACCACACATTGTCTTTTCTTATAAAATGGAATCATGACCCATAGGAATAGCTCGTAAAATGCTAAACTTCGTGTCAACGTCTTGACTTAAATATCTATTATTAATTTGAGTCCTATTTTAAAATGCTTCTTCGATTACTCAATTATGCTCCTTATGTATTTTTTCTGTCCCCATTCTCATCCAAAATACTGCCCCAAAAACACTAATCCATCTAATTACTCTAATTTTTATCACCGAACGAAAATTTTTATTTAGCCTATATACTACTGGAGAAATCATCATTTCTGGGTTTTGTTGCCTTCTTACTGTGCATCTAGCATTGATCTTGACAACCGGTCAAAAATACCAAGGCTACCAATAGTCAACTGAAATATTACCTGCTGACGGCTTTAATATCTTAAAACTTCCATACAGACTTAATGATTTGTTTATGTATTTATGATCTTCTCCTAGGCATTTGAGACAAGACGCTGCTTGCATTTTCCATGTAATAGAGTTAAAATATTTGCGAAAATTGATGTAAGACTGAAAAATAAAGAACTTGGCTTTTCCACATAAAATCTATGTTCTATGTGCACAAGCCAAGTTTTTTATTTTTCAATTTCAATACGAAGATTTACCACCGAGTCACGCCCGAAACAATCTTATTGATGAAAGACATTTAAGTGTGAACGTAAATGTCGGCATGTTGGCAAATATGCAAATATATAACGTATATGAACTTAGTGTTACATGAATGGCTGACGCTCCATCCTCTAATCCCTTGCGATGACCTGCGGGGTATTGCGTCGGTGTAGATCGGACTGTTAAAGAAAACACTTTTGAATCCATCTGTGTATAAGATTTTCACCGGTAATCCATAAATGCAGTTGGAAATAAATGCAGTATAGATAAATAATTATTTCTAAATAGTTCATTTTCTTCTCTCGCCGAAGTGATAATAATCATCTTCCATAAAGTGAATTTACATAATTTGTACTGTTTTTCAGCTGAGGAAATTAATTTTTACATCAAAGTGTGCTCAAACATGCAGTAAACAATAATGGTCCAATTTTTATGGTTGAAATTTACGGATCAATCCTTAAAATGAGGTCGATAGTTCCTTTGTTTTTAGGAAGGAAGTTAAGGCGACGGGTAGTTCCTACATTTCAGTCTACTAAATTTTTCCCATCCTTTTACCGTTTACTTTTGTGAGAGAAAGATGGCCCTTTTGTTATCTCAGTTTATTTTCTTTCTGCCCAAGAACTCCGTTTGCCACTTAGGACGAAATGGAGGTCAAGTAGGGATAATACGGAAAATCTAATTGTTTTCTAGGAAGGAAACTGCCACGGAGCCCTCTTATGTTTCCTTGACGTCGGCGCATCGTCCTCCTGCAACAACTGCTTATATCGCTCCTTAATTTTCCACCCTTCGCTTATTCTCTTGAATTCAGCTTTGTTTTTTTGTATTTGGAGGTACGTTTTCAATTTTAATTAAATTTATATGCTATTGCATTAGTTCTGTTAACAAAATTTATGGTTTATTTCTAATCCCGTGGAAAAGTACATATTTATTGCTATGGTTTCCAACGTAGCTGAACCAATACCCATGTTCAATACCATCAGCATTTATCTATCCGGCGGATGGTTTTTATTTGCGATTTTTTTATTTAACATATTTGCGATGATATACAATGAAAACATTTTTACCATTCTCTGTAATTCCTCCTACTCGTTCTATTTTCAACGCATTTTGAGAAGGCTGTTATCCCATGGAGCATGTTCGATGAGTATACCTTTTCTTTTTCATAGCTCTTTGAATAACCTTCTTACTTTCTTTTTTGTTCTTTGTAATCAGGCGAGCGTGATGCACTACATTTCCCCCATCTTTATATGAGAGTTTTACTTGGGCTCAGTTGACGATGCTCTATTGTTATCAAAATGTTAAGTTTATCAGTATTTTGCCTCCCTAAATGGAAATTTTTATTTTACTTATACGTGTTATATATATATATATATATATATATAAAATTTATATGAAGTTAGCACTAATGACAAAGAAAAAAAACAGAGGAACACGCCAGAAAGAAAAGAAACTCGCTAGTTTTCGAATTTTCAGTAGTCCAAGACAGCTTTCTTAAGGAGAAGGAGCAGTTGGTTTGGTAGGTGATGATAGAGTTCATCCAGTACTAAGCCAGACGACGTGTGAAATTCAAACATTAGTGCAGTTTCTTTCCCTTTGCCGGTAATGGTTTCCCAAGAAGATCTGTTACCCGAAAAATCACATAGATTGGATGGAGCTGCAGGTGCCCAGAGAGGGTTCCCCGGGAATGGAACCCGGGCCCTCTGGTCAGTATTCCAACGCTGTACCGCCGGACTACCACGTCCCACACACACACACACACACACTCATTTATATAATATATGCATTGTGTGTATGTGTATAATGATTTCTTTTGTTCAGTTCCAATAAGAATTGTAGTTACATTGTAGAGCATATTTTATCATCACCTATTCTATTTCATATCATGACTGAGTGACTAGATTGTTTCTACAAACACATAATATTTGAAATATTTTCCATTGATTCATTCATGGATTTCTTTTTCTTTATATAGCTTTAATATGATGATCCATTAAGATATACTTGCATTAAAAGTCTTCTTTTTCGTTAAAAAAATATTTTTTAGAAGGCTAACTTTTCCATCAGTTTTTTTAACCATTCACATGAATACATTGATTCTCAAAAAATTACGTATTTACCAGAGGTAGGATGTTAATATAAACGTATATTAAGTCGTACATATAGGCTTTCCTTGAATTAATAATGAATCAAATTCATATATATTTTCCTTAAATTATAATATTCCATTTTTGGGTAATCTCTAAAGATTTAAATTTTTCTTTAACATCGTTTCTGCGTAAAAACGAAGCCAATAAATGACTAAATTGAGAATTTCTATTAATTTATTTTGTCGAATCAGAACCCAATGTTCCACATGAATGGAGTTCGTGTAACGCACTCATTTAATACAATTTACTCATACTTACATTTTTTTTACTTAATACAATACACTCATAATCACAATTTATCATGGTTCTATCCTTTCGACCAATGGGGCTTTATTAAATTGATCTCTTCTAAGATTGGCAAAAATCAACGTGAACGCTCTTAGTTTTTAGAATTGGTATTCAAATCCCGATATATATATATATAGAGTGTGTGTGTGTTTGTGCGTGTAATATTGTTTCACATTAATGTACATCATTTTGCTTTTCCCTTGTCAAGTTACCCCTCTGAGTAAAATGATTTTCGAAATTCGTCTAGTACTTGAATATGCAATTCTTTTGTGTCAGCGTGGATTAATTTAAATACTAAATTGTGAAGTGTAGTTCAAAAAAAGTCCTTGAACTCTTCTTTAACGTTGTTACCGTGAAAATTAACTCTTAGATATTGTTTAATTTTGCTATGCGAGTCAATGATATGTATCGGAATCAAAATGGGTAAGCTGAATAGTCAAATTATTTAAATGACTCCGAGAAAAGCAAGAATAATCTGGGTTCCGTATCTTGATAATATTCATTGTAGAGAATTCTTCGTTCCCATTTCCCCGTATGACCATTTACGAGAGTGATCACTTTTACGCATGATTTAACCTCAGTGGCAAAATGCCTCCTCGCAAGCTCGACTGAGAAGGGAGGTTTAATAAAATTAACCGAAATGATTGAGCTCAATATACTTATAAGATCCTCCGAAGCCCTCGCCCTATCTCTTGGACTCCTCCCCCCGTATTTCCGTCCAACCCCTTCGCGCTCTCCTATCGCGTATCCCTTCCGACCCATCCTACCCCGGCGTTCCACTCCCCCTCCCCGCCCCCATCTCCCTCCCGACGACCTCTCTGCTCTCTCTCTCTCTCTCTCTCAACTCCCGAGTCTTTTGAAGGTGCTCCAACCCGCCATTTATAATTGCTTCCCGTCCTCCCCACTCAACCTCCTTTTCCCAAACGAAAGTCCCCCATTCCCCCCGCACTCTTTGTGCTCCTCTCCGGACCCACCTCACCACCTTCCTTGTCCCTCCCCGCAAACTCCTTCCTGCCCCCACCTCGTCATCCTTTCCCTCTCGCCGTCCTTCCTTCGCCCGCCCTCTCCTCTTTTTCCGAACTCTTCCAAGCATGGAGGACGCCTTTTTAGCATTCGCCCGGCCTCCTTCATTATCTTTGAGCGATGCGTCATAGTCTGCCCAGGAACGCTCCATCTCGCACTCGCCCTTCCCATCACTCGTCCCTCCCTCCCTATCTCCCTTTCCATCCCTCTTTCCTTATTTCTACGTCTCCGCTCCTCTCTCTCTCTCCCTCTCTGCGACCTTTCCACTCTTATCACTATCTTCTTCTCTCATTCACTCTCACTTGCTCCGTTCCCGCACATTAAGACTTTTATGTTCACACTCCCTCTGCTTTCTTTGCTAAAACCCTTTGCACGCGCACCCTTATCTCTATTTTCCCGTACTCTTTCCTTACCCCTATCATTCTGATACCCGAGTTTATTTTTATCTTCCTTGGTCATTTTTTCCAATCGCTATAGGATCCATTATACCCCCTTCTGGGCATTCATTGCATGAAATTTAAGAGATGACTTGATTTTGTATTCGTCTTCTTATCCCTCACTATCTGCCCTGGATCAATAGGGGTATTTAATTTATTACAACTTATTTTCGTCAATTCAATAATAATGGTTATTGTTGGTATATCTATAAAAAATTGTGTTTCATGTGAATACAATCTTATAAAGAAGGAAACGTTGAGGCTTTTTAATGGAAATAGTGAATAAGACAGATGGAATAACTAGCAGCGAAGCTTTGATTATGGTAGGTGAATAGAGTAATTTGAAAATTGAGGGCAGAAAAATGGTTTAAAGTTTAATAGATATTTGTGGACGAAAGGGGATGCCGAAGAATTTAAAGAAGGTGATATAAAGGATAAGGGAGGAAATATTTTAAGGATGAAGTCCATAGGATGTACTTTAGTTTTTATTGATTGTTCAAAACTTACCCTTAATATGTAGGCCAATGAAATTACTATCAAATACAATATTTTTTTGGAATATGGCATAATTTATGCAAAGTAGATTTACATTTGTTGAATTTTATCATTTAATAAACCGGCCTGTAATAATGTAAAATAAAAATTGTAGTATAAGTAGTCAAATATTAGCATTTAACTCTGAAATGAATCGTAATGCAAGTATCTGGCATCTGGCAGTATGAATTAACGACAAAACCATTTTAAACAGGTATTAGGAAGAAAAAAGTTAATTTACATTATGGTAATATTTATATCCTAATTGGTGCATGTTTTATATTTAGAATACAATTGAACATATGCTCTAAACTGATGAATAACCTTCGAAGCTCAAACTGAGAAAGAAGCCATGAAAATTAAATTTAATAAATTTGTTGGAAATAAAATATTTTCACCATTATTTGATTGTTTTGTTTTGTAATCGTCCATTTTCACAGATTTTTGTTTCATTAGTGAAATATTTATGCATTCTTCGTTCTCCTATTCATATTTTTCCCTTATTGTATCGTCGAATTTTGGGGTCCAATATTGTTCAATTACCTTTGCAGAGTCTCATAGACTTATTCAATGTCTAAGATCCTATATTTAAATATCCCGTCTTTTATTGTCCCTTTTCAGCCGCTTCCCTTAAAATCAAGATTAGTCTTTTAAGGGAGTAATTTAGAAAAACTAATTTGTCTACATACTTTTCGGCTTCATATTTGCGTTTATTTTTACTCGAGTCTTACTTTTATCTTCTTAATTTAAATGTTCAATTCCAAGTAGTCATTCTTAATATAAACTAAGTTACTACACTGCATTCAATATATTCACGCTGAAATCTTATTCCAATTAAAGGCATGAGTATCCACATTCAAATGAATGATATCACTTATATTTCTACTACAACAATTCTCATAGAAACATAGAACGTTGGTCTTATTCTCTATTTTGTTCACGTAGTAAACGTAATATATCTTTATATGCTACGAATTTGACGGCTCTAAATAGAAAATTAAATAAACATTTTATTATTCATAATGAATAGCAATAATTGAATCTATTGTTTACGTCCTTAATATATTTTATCTCCGATAGAATTAACTTCAATTAAAAACGTTATTTCTAATTTTCATTAAAAGCACTGATTTTGAAAACGTAAAAATATTTTGAAAAAATTACGTACATTTCCGATGACAGTCAGTAAATATTTTGATTATTTTTAAAAATATGGCAATTATTTATTTTGATAAATCGATGGTGGTAACAAGCAATCATGCTGTAGAATGGTCAAATGTAGATTCTTTAGTTTAAAAGAAGCGAGAAATGTTTACAATATTTATTGTCAATATATATATATCTCACTCTGAGTTGTTGCAGAACTGGTTATATAGTTCCTAGTGCGTGTCAAATAAAATGTTTATAGCCCACAGCGGTTCGTATACACCTTTGCTTCAAGCCCTTAATTTGTCACCTACTCTTCTTGCTCTCTTTCGCCAGGCTGCTGTTTTGTCCCCGATCCCCACCCCTACCCACCAACTTTCCCACTCCTGCCCTTCTAAAACTTACCCCTCCCTCCTATTCCAACATCCATGCTATTCATTGCGCGCTCCGCCACTTTTGCTCTTCCAGCACTTAAGACTTCACTTGCCCCGCCTCCATCTCTCACAACTTCTCATGCGGGCCACTCCCCTTCCCGATAGTCATCCATTTCCCTTTTTCTTCATTTCTCTCTTTTCCATTTTTGAGATGTCTCCGAGAATGAAATAAGGCCCCTCTTCCATTCCACCGTGCCCGCAGTCTCCTCAAACCTACTGATTGTGAGAAGAACATTATCCCTTTTAACGAGGCTGAGCGCACTAATTTCTAAGGAATCCATGCTGTCTGACATCAGACCACTTTCTAATGGACTTCGTCGGAGGCCACCATTTGTGTTTCAGTTTATTCTTTTGCCTATTGTTGAATTGCTTTTAAGAGTGAAGTCTAGAATATATTGCTGATGTGGTTCGCCACGCAGACTGTCAGTATGGGAATGTGCGGCAAGGATATTTTTTCAAAATACATAACTCGCCTCTCGAAAGGTAAGCCTTTAAGCTTATGTATATATATATATATATATAATATATATATAATATATATATATATATAATATATATAATATATTATATATATATATACATATGCAAAGACGAACGTAAATTCGTTAATAAAAAACATCTGCCCGGTAAGTCGAAGGATCGTGGTTCAAGGCCCGGAAAAGGAAAATTTTATAACTTGGGACATGGTTCCATTTTCTCAAAATGTTTCCGGTTTTAACACATAAGCTACTTTTCATTTAATATGCATGAAAATAAGTTTCTTTTTGCGTCATAATCCTCCTTATGACTTATTTTCTTTTCTCCTTAGTTCTAGAACCTTATGCTATCTCCTGTTCTGCCAATGTTCTACCACTGAAGTAATAAATTCCCACCCTTCTCTTCGTGACCACTTAGGATTTTGCTCTCCCCCTCTTCCTTTAAGGTCTTCCTGTGCTTCCAACCGTCTTCTCACTTACTCTACCTCTTTCTCGGAGTAATTAACATTTTTATCACAAGGATCCCATCGGAGCCATTCCCCTTATTATCCGATGCTGTTTTATTCGTTTTGCCTCCGCCACCACCACCACCTCTCGCTATTCTTTCCCTTAGATCGACTCCTCTTTTTCCTTCGACCTCTGTGCGCTTGCCACTTTCTCCGCATTCAGGCATTCAAAAATGTTCCTTTCCCCTTTTTCCTTCGCCGTTCTCACATCCGTTTCGAAATTTTCTAGGCCGTCGATGCGGATCTTGGGGAAATTATTTTTCTTTTCCAAAAGGCTTCAAGGAGGGGTGGTTTGATTTCCGGCGCCCTGGAAATTCCTCTTCCTCGCCAAGAGTTGGGCAAGTCTGCGGAAGTAATTAGATAGCGATCGCCACGGGCTACAATCTCATGGCCTCTTTCGCGATCAAGATCGGTTTTCATCTAGCGTATTCGAGGATTTCTCTTTGTCACTCCTCAGGGGTTTTTCCTGCAAATTATGGTGGAAAAATCCATTTCCAATCTATACTTGATTTGACGTGTGTTTGAAGGATATTTAATCGTAATTACCGATCAACTAAAATTGAAACATCACATATATTCAGTGTTTTGAGTTTCTATGGGATTACTCTCTCTTTTTAGTCGAAAATATTTTTCAAAAAACTTTCAAGATAAATATGTTTTGGAATAAGGTTAATTCCAGGGGTAATTAGTGAAAGCGGTCCCTCTTTAGATGTTGTTGTTGTACAAACATGGAATTGTTGAGAGTGAACCTAGTATGGATAGAAGTCTGCTCTCATAAAATATTTATAAAAAAATAGAATCGAATTTGCCATTTGTTGTTTAAAAAGTATACCTATAGCATTTGAATGTTTGACATAAAATATTATATAAACCATGAAATTTTCAACATTAATAAGTCCATGGTTTTAGGAAAGAAGTGGTCAATAGAAATACCATAACTCTCTTTCGTTTTTCTTTCGAGGTTAAGTGAATTGAGATTTAGTCATTTTTAATGTCAGAATTTAATAAACACATATATCGTTGATAAATGATTTATTTTTTCCGCATGACCATAACATTCAATCGTAGAAGATTTCAAAGTTACATTTTATTTTTTTCAGAATCGTTTCCACAAAGCATGAAATGGTTTCAATAGAGTCGTGAGTTGGTGTCAATCTCAAGTGATCGGGAACAGCATGGTTTAACTTTGTCCTAGTTCCCATTATTGAAATTTCCGCATTAATCTCTAAAGTCTTATACGATTATGTTTGAAAGACTATTGTTTCATTGCTGTACTAAGATGCCACTCAGGTAAAATTTGTTGGCATTAAACGGAGAATCAGATTATTTAATTATCTGCTCATCTCTCTGCCAATAATATATTTACTCTCAGTTGACAGTCTGAAATGCGTCAAATTGTTGGGTAGTTAAGACTTCCTGTGTCATATGGTATCGTATAATCACGCGTAAATAAGTTTTCTCTCGTTAATCATATTTTTAATATAAAATCTTCCTGCGTATCAATTGGTAGTCAAACTTAAAAATGTGTCAAGTTGGTGCAAAATACTACGAAAATGAGTCTTAAAATCAATTACGTTTTTAAATCGTAATTTTTCACATACTTGCCTAATTTGGAACCCAAAGAATAGTACGGGCATTTCATCCACAGTATCTACTCAACATTTGGATTAGAAAGTTAATTTGTCAAATCTACTAACGTGTTGAATTGTCATTTAAAGGAATTGTAGTTCATATCATTGGGTGTAAAACCTTGTCGATCGAATAATTAAAATTAAATCATTTCGTGATCTTTTCTTAAATATCTGATTACATGAATGTTTAAATATATATTTTACTCGCTATTTGAATGCATGGCCACACAACTGAATAACAACAGTCACCTATTATCTAAGACATTTGGAAATATTTACACCTAAAGAGATATTTAAACTCTATATAAAGCACAGTGGCACTTAAAATATTGTTGATCTGGTTTAGGTAATTATATCAAATATTAATGTTTGATTCGAATAATGAAAATCTCTAATAAGCCTTGCATGCCTTAATGTTTCACCTCACCTAAATAAGTCACTAAATAATCTTTGATTGATTCAACAAGCTGAATTTTGCCATCCAAAATTTGAAATAATTTTCTTTTAGAATCGCTGGGTTCTCAACTTTCAGAATTTTTATCGTAGCTGTATAGTTTGAAGCAGTAATTTTCAAGCGGACCAATGTTGAAAATTCATTTATTGATAAGAATACTGTATTACTTATTTTCCTATAGTTTATTCTTGAGTTTCAAGTTTGGTGACTATCGATTGCATGAATCCCTACTCCAAAATCTGAAATCAAATATGATGATTTTTTAATGGGGCTGTTTCTTTTAATTGTGATAGATTCAAGGATTTCACCCGAATCACATAATCGGATATGGGAATTATATATTTTTCCTATGATTAGAATGACGTGTTTAGCCTCTCTCTTCACTGGAATATATCATGTGTTTCAAAATTATCCTCGTCTCTGGGTTAAATGTGGTTGGAAAAACGAATACTAATTTGCTCCCTTGATCAACCATATTGAAATACTGATGGCATCTCACGGAATGGTCCCTGAAATGTATGCCAGAAAGAATTGAGGACATTAATTCGATTTGCTTCTGTGGGATAAAGTTACTTTCAGACATGAAAATCACATGGTAAAAGAGTGATAGAGTTGAACGGAGAAGAATAGTGGGGGTTTGTGGACTTTGTGCGGGGAATGACAATGGAGGTGAGGTGACCGATAAGGAAAGACTTATTTCTTCCCTGAGATAATTTTATCTTTAAAGGATTTCTGCTTGAAAGGTTTTATAAGAAGGGATCCCACTATCTGAAATTCCCTCGACTGTACTGTTTTATAGATGACATGAATACCAGATGGAGTATGCGGAAGGAAATGAACGAACGAATGTTCCTTTGCTCTTGGCATCCCCTTTTTGATAATGAATTCATTGGAAATGTCGGACCCTATAATCCTGCACAAACCCCTCTTGTGGTAAGCAGTGTCTTTAGTGAATTTTAATTGCGTCGTTTAACGTATATTGATGAGATTTAATAATTTAGACTTTGCTGCATTATTAATGCGCACATGTTACGTTCATGTCATCGGCTTAGGGACTCGCTTCGACTACTTGCTAAAGCTTTATGTTCTCTTTCATGCTTACTATGTATGCGGTTTACTTCGAAGTTTCATGTTATTTGTACTGCATTGCTGAAAGTTTGCATTCCCTAAGTTATTTACTTATTCTGGGTATAACCGCGTTTTTAATGCACTCGATATGAATTATTTCCCATCTTTCTCCGCGATACTTAATTATTATTTATAATTCCCTTCATCAATATAAATGTCTCAAAGTGCACTGTATTCAGTTAAGAACATGCTCAAGTTCCGCCGCAAAATGATTCGCAATCAGTCCACCGAGGGAGCTCGAGGCAAGGCGTAATGAGGTTTTCAAGTTATCTAAAATGCATGTATGCAGATCGGATAAGAGTTAAGTCGTCTTCATTAAGCCCAGGCATTACGACTAGGTGACGGTAATACCGCGTTGAAAATAGTTCCATGCAAATATCTAATGCTGATTTTTTTAATCAGGTCCCTATGAGTTCGTTGTTTTTAGAATACTTTATTACGGCTAAGAACTTGAAAACGGTCTTTCTTCGTATAGCTGAGCTAATACTATGTGCTTTTTATATTTAAAAGTAAATATAAATAGCGTCAAAACAACGTTAACACCGGATCTGCTTCAATAAAGCTTATTGCATTATTTTCTACCGCACATATCACATTTAGGAGCAGGCATGCAAGGTTGCCTCGATCATTTAATTTTACGCTAAATAACTCGGTGCGGCAAATGGTCGATAAAAAGTTCCTCGGTCGCTCAAAATATTGTCCATCATAAAGAGAGAGAGGTTTATTGCAGAAACATCCGAAGTGATCGCTTTGTTTACGATCGCAAGAGAAAGGGGGAGCAGGAGCTGGATCGTGAAAGATGGGCCGATGAAATGTTTTCTGGGGTTGTGGGCACCATGTGGAAGAAATAACGCTTAAGGGCGGTCTAAATGGAAAATAGCTAAGGTGGCATGTGAAAGGAAACATGAGAGGGTATAATATGAAATTCAAAATGTGTATTAACGCAAAATAAGAGGGAAGAGACATTAGGAGAGGGAATGGTGAATTAAATTTCTGATGGACAGTAAGAAAGCCGACGTAATTTCACGGCTCGTCAGAAACCCATAAGTAGTTTCAATTTCACTTTTTACACAAAATATAGTTTTAAATGAGGATGATCATTTAATGGTAAATAATGACCAAAGAACGAGAAGTTAAGCAAGGTCCGTCCAAGTGTTTTCCGATAAATTATTCTTATTAAAATTAATCTATCAGAAATTTCTTGTCTCTCTCTCGTTATTTTTACACAATTACACCTAAGAAATTTCGAAGGAACTCATTTTATCGACTTCAAGTTGTTAAAATTTCAGAATACAAAGCCTTTAAAATCGGGGAACAGATATGTTTTAAAATATTAATTATGCTCACCTGTTTTCAACTATGCTTCAATGTGGAAGCTCAATATTCAAATCGCTGAAGTTTAGGGATTCCTTTGCGTTGAGATGGCAACGTTGTTCCTGCCTCATTTCGGAATTCCTCAGTCCAAACTGAAGTGTTGCTTTATAATCACGGTCACCAAGGTGACTTAAGCTCCGTGATGGAACGATGTCCCCTATGTGTCTGAACGATATCCGCTATTTCTGTTGTCTAGTTGTGTTTTCATTGTGCGAAGATCTAACAATTCAAATATTAAAAAGGCGTGACCGAAATGAAGTTTTCACAATTAATGGAAAGAAGGTTTTTCTTTTTAAGAATCAGGGTCGATGAAACGTTGCAATTCCGGAATAGCAACGTGAAGGAGTCCAAAAATCTAATGTTTCAGCCTGGAATACAGCAAATCCTTTCAATGAAATTCTAAAACCGCAAATTAAAATTTCCACTAATTATCTGGGGTACTTACTCCATTCATGCTGTTAAACGTAATAATAAATATAACTACTACGCTGTACATGCTTAATTTAGAGAGTTTTCTAAACCGTATGAGGCTATCGCTCCCAATACGTATGTTTTTCACAGTCATTGGATTGTTTTAGCTGAAATTTAGTTGACAGTTATTTTTTATTATTTCAATAAATAATTTTGGATAAGGAAGAAGGCGACATACATATATGTTGGAACTCACATCGCTCGCGTACTTTCCGGTCAAGTCAAACTTTCTGTCGACAAATATTTTCCCATGTAACTAAATAGCAATCATTGAAATTTAATTACTTGATTATATACGAATGAATACTGATTTTTAAGGATGCAAGAAGATATCTATGGAATCCTTGTTAAATTGTCTCCAATATTTATTAGGTCAAACGCAGACTTGCATGTACTTCTACGTGAGTATTAAGGTGCCGTCATTGCGATAATATCAAAGTAGCCACTAATATTGACCGTTCTAAGGAAAATCAAAGTTCCCACGAAACTGGATTGGTTCATCTTCACCGCCATCCTTTCCGATAAAACCCGTGTGCCTATGGTGCCGATGTACTGACCCACGGTTAATAACGAATAAAAAGTGCCCGATCCATGACGACCGCCTGCTGACGTCAGGTGTATGGGAGAGCCGCGTGGGATGTCGTGCCCCGGGATAAGGGATTTGCGAGACGAGTATGTTGACCGAAAGGATGGAGGAGAGGTGTTTGCGAGTGGGCAAAGGGATTTTTTTTGGGTGTGACGGGGATGTGGGCGCAATAAGGGGCTGCGAGAGGGATGCCGCTGCCGCGTATAAAATAAAAATAAAACTTTATGAGAAGGAAACGCGGCGGAAACTCTGGAGAGGGGAGGGGGCTGCGGTGGCGGTGGCATGGAAGTCAATGGTTTGGTCGTAAACATGAAAACCCTCTGAGGTAAAGAAAAAAAAGGAGAATGAAGAGGAGGAGATTTCTTCCCGCCCGCGTAACGGGGTGGTCGTAAGGGGCATAGGATGGGAGTTGAGGAGGAAGGGGAGGGACTTAACTCTGGGGATAGGCAGGGTTCTTGGGGGCCCCGAGGCGACCTCCCTTCGGTCTCCCACCTCCTCCAAGAGCATGGGGCAGAGAAGTTTTGGTGGGTGGGTCCGAGAATGAAGGGCCCTGGTCCGACGAAGACCATCGATATGGGGGAGTGGAGAGTTTGGGCGGACTGAGAGATGCGTGTCTTCTCGGCCTACGAATCGCATCTTTTCTCCTTTCTTCCCCGAGGGAACGGGTAACGGGATGGGGAAATGGGAGTGAAACCGAATGAAAAGCTTTCGGCTTCTGCGAATGCGAAGGCAAGGCCTTTCTGGCTCGATATAAGCCTGTGCCGATCTAGGGTGGGGGCTCACCCTTTATCTAGGAGCTAATGGTAAAAAAACCCCAGACTTTCACCCTTTGTTAAACACCCTGTGTGCTTTCTCTTGTAAATATTTTTGTAGTAAGCAAGGACGCACATATTTGCACAGTTAAATAGAGTCTGTTCAAACTGCCATGTTGATCGATAAGATATAATATTTCTGGTTCCAAGAAAAATTGATAAAGACCCGTTTATCCAGCTTATTGAGCCTGAAGTTTAATAAAAACTGAGAATTATGTTTATATGTTTTTTTATAATCCTTTGCTAAAATTTATGTTATACTCTGTGGGTTGTAAAAATGCTTAATGGGAGACTGAAGGAGTTGTTTTTAAATGCCATTTCCTTTATCGTTGGCACGAAAGAGATTGGTGGTACTTTAAAGAAATCGATCGGAAAATCTATGTAAGCTAAATCTTCTCTATGATTCATTTTAATGACCACACTCATTTAATGTGCCACTTCAATGCTGTCAATAACATATGATAAATTTATGTATCTTGTAAAGTTACCATTTTCGATTAAAAATAACACCATTATTATCGTAGAGTCATATTGTTTTATACCCTTTTAAATTTCGCGAACCCCGTTATTTTTTACCGTGAAACTTTTTCTTATCGGAGATAATTCTTATCAGTGTCGTACTAATTTATGAATCTATACCACCCTTATCTAGTTTATTATTCTATCCACATTTTAGGCTATCTGTTAGGAGAGGTTTGGCCATTATATAAATCTATTCAATTATGCCATAAAATTCGTGAAAAAGTGTCGTTACTAACCAAAAAACCTGAGCCATCATGTGAAATCATCTCGTGGGTGTCCCTTGGAAATTGAACCTTTCAGAGGGACCTCAGCTGATAAGAGAGTACGCAACAACAAACCTAGGCAGTGTGTGAAGGCACCGAAAAAAGATAAACGCACACGATTTGGCCGTTCTGATTTGAGCTACTAACAAAAGGAGCCCCGGTAACATTTCGTTAGTCCCCCAATAAGTAAGCCTCCATCAAAGTAATTCTTGCACTGAACATGGTGAAGAAGCTTCTTATCTTTACTATTACTTTCGCAAACATGATGCTAGTAAAAGAATTGACATGAGTTTCTTCGTGCCTACAAAGTAAACTCTTAACTTTATGTTGAAAATTATCGAGAAAAAGTTACGATGGAAATTGACTCTTTTGACATTTTAACGAGATTGGTTGTACCTAGCTTCAGTGTACGGTGTACAGTATATAGTGTCCGTGACACTCTCTCAGGTGTATGTTAACTAGGTGTATTGGAAAACAATAGTTAAAGTTACTTAAACTATTTTTAGTTTATCATCAGTATTCTCACGGTAAGAAGTGTCTTATGGTTGGTTAATTTTGTGGATCCTTTAAGTTACACTTACTCCTACGAAGTGAGTACTATTAACCTGCTCCTTTTTTAGATCATCGTATCCTTTGCTCCCTTTTATGCCGCCTAATATATTATAATTATTCTTTTCAAAGTTTTTACTAGCTTATTCAGCATTATTTCTCCTATTAGCCTTTGAAATTTTTCCTTCGCTATCTATCACTGTCTCCTCCAAACGCCTTCTCCTTTTTTGAATGCCTCAATAAAACCCTCCCTACCATCTACATCTGCTTCATTCCCGACTCCTCCTCGTGCACATAGCAGGAAATTTTTGGGCTACAGTGAACCAATACGTATGGACTTTTGGTTATTTAAAACGGTTTACAAAATGAATTTTAAATGGAAAAAGGTACTTGGTAAGCTTCTTCGTAAGCTTTCACTACTATTTTTTACTCCAAATTTTATTTCCCCTCCCATTTCTAAGTAAATTTTACCTCCATTCACAAAAAAACTTATTTTTTACTTTCTCATTCCATCTGCAATCATTTACTACATCTTTGAAAATGCTTCTTCTAATGAACGTATTCTTCTCTCCAACAATACACTTCTACGACAAGTGCCCTCTAAAAGAATAGCCTAGACTGCATTTTTAATTTTTTTTCATATTCAAATTTGCCCATTAAAATTTTTCAAAATTTCTCTTCCAGTTTTTTCCTATTTATCTCAAACTCAAGCTGATAAGGTAACAGGCTAAAAGACTGCTATCCATTGATTTTCTGGATGACTGGAACTTTTTCATCCGTTGGTGTGAAGTATTACTTACTTAATTCTTTTCTCTCCTCTCTCTAGTTTGTTTTACGAGCTATTATTTAAACTAGGATGAAAATCCATCGCTAATTTAACTAATACAGATGTGTGTAGTTCATATACCGTAGGACGACGTAGTGCTCGTAGATCAAGTGGTGTTCACTTCTCTATTCAAGGTGAAAAACTAATTTACATATCTAAAGTTGCATTACCTTGCAAATTCAGTGGGAATAGAAAATATACATGTTTTAGCGATCATTCCTCCAGATAATGAACAAGCCAAGAAAATTTACTTGATAAGCAATCATAAAATAATTCTCATCAGGAACTTATAATTAATATTAACTGGAGTAATTTATCGATGAACCCAGGCATTTAAAACCTGTAAGCCCTAACTGATAAAAACCTAATGATAACACAGACCAACAGTGGTTTTGGTGCCGGAGCTTTTAATGATGATTTAAAGAACAATTGGGGTGCTGAATCCAATTATGACACTAGTTTTTTCCTATCAGCTATAGTTTTCAAGATATAGATATGTTGTTACTTACGTAAAAAAATCTTCTACATGATGATATAGGAATATTATATTAATAATAAAACCCACTAAATATAAAGACTTGATTTATTTCTAGGGCTGTTAAATCACCCACAAACACAACAGAATTTTACAATACAATTGAATTCAAATACTAAAATTTTTTACTGTAATAAAACAAATTGAAAAGAAAAAATACAGAAAAACATCACTCAACACATCGGAAGCTTCTTTTGCGCGATTTTCTTGAGTGCACTTTGTTCAAACAGTCTCGTTTTAAGCACCAGCAGTAATCTGCCATCATATGGTTATCCCATCTTCCTTGGTAGCGAGCTTCCATTGTTTTTATATCCTGGTGAAATCTTTCACCATGTTCTTCACTTGTGTCTCCTAAATTTTCAAGAAAATTGTCTAAGTGGCTGTGTAGGTAGTGAACTTTTGTGCTCATATTACATCCAAGTGATTTGAAGTTACTGAGCATAATGTTTGCCAGCTCAATATAATTTTCACTTTTGTGATTTCCTAGAAAATTTTTTATGACCTCAACAAATGACATCCAACTAATTTTTTCAATCTCATTCATTGACTCGACAAAAGCAGGATCCTTTGTAAGTTGTCTGATTTGTGGCCCCTCAAAAATACCAGCTTTAAGTTGTTCAATACTTATATGGGGCATCTTTAGTCTTAAGTAGCCGAAGCATGGTCCATCCTTGTCAAGAGCCTTTACAAATTGCTTCATTAGGCCTAGTTGAATATGTAGAGGCGGTAAGATGATTTTCTCTCTTTCAACTAAAGATTCAGCAATGATGTTTTCTTTCCCAACAACCAAGTTTTCTCTCTTAGGCCACTCCTTCTTAATCCAGTGGTTTTGTCTGTCCCTTCTATCCCAGAGGCACAAGAAACAAGGATATATACACAAATCACCCAGCGATGTTCCTGGTATTTTATCTTCGGTAAGACCAATGCTATTGCATCGTATTCTTCTTTCATTTTAGTTGAATGAGCGATTGGTACTGCGCCAAACCTATTACCATTGTGAAGAAGTACACATTTTAAACTAGGCTTGGAGCTATCAATAAACAAACGCCAATCACTAGCATCATATTGTGATAGTAGTCCCATTTTTTCCAAAAGACCCTTAACGCTAAACAAAATGTAAGATTGTCTTCTTGAGTAAAGAAGGGTAGCATATCCTTTTCCCTTGTGCGATAAAAACTTATTTTTGTACCGGGTTGCAGTAAATTCTTTTCATGCAGTCTTAATGCTAGTAGTTCGGATGCTTCCTTCGATAAGTTCAGTTCTCTAGCAAGATCGCTTAGTTCATCTTGATTAAATAGTTGAGGAATTGTTGATACCCCTCTCGTAGTCACTGCCACTATCGTCAATAGAATGAGAAATGTTTTCAAATAACTCAAATTCTTCCTTAGATATATCTGGTAACGTCTGAAATATTGGGATCGGTATTTCTTCTGAATGGGGTACCGGGCGTCTAGCTGAAGGCAAATCTGGATATGTCCACTTGTGGCGATTTGTTCGATTAATTCCCGAAACATTTACTATGCAAAAATAACAGTCGTCAATATGGTTCACAGGTTCTCTCCACACCATTGGCACACCAAATTTTAGACTTTTCCTTTGTCCTGTTTTCCATTGCCACAGATGTTCAGTACGTTTTACACACAAAATGCGGTGCCCATGTTTTATCTTGGTCACCTAGCTTAACACCAAAATATCCCAAGTATGCACGTTTCACAAAGTCTGTAATATTTTTCCTATTTTCTTTTACCATATGTTCCCCACAAAAGTAACAAAACACATCAGGATCATTAACACAGTATCTTTGACTTGAGCTCATTTTTAGATGATGTTTTACAAAAAGTTACACTTTGAAATTAAGTCCGTCCACCTGCTCCGAATAGCCAAGGACAACTAATGAAACAAAAATGGCTGTCAAGAGAACAGAAAACGTGGATGCCATCTAACGGATACTTTATGAACTAATTTCGCCATCTTTCACCGAAGTCGATACAAAGGATTTTTGTTTTTTAATCTCATTGGCCTACAATATAGAAATATACATAAAACTTATTGACAGTTTATTGAAAATAAAAGGAACACCGCAGAGTGGTTATAAATTAGTATATTTATAGATTTATTTAACTTTGAAAATTGTTTTCCGGAATATATCAAATATTAAAACAACTAATCGTAAGATGTGCCATATCTAAAAAAGTAGAGCTGTTAAATAAAAACGGATTTCATATTTGGATTCAGCTCTACAAATATAGTTAAAATACACCACAAAGATTCCCGGCACCAAAAAAAAATTTTTTTGTAGGCCTGTGTAATCAATACGCTTAAAATACGTAATACAATAAACATAAATTCTTCTCCGAAGATTTTCTACCTTACTTGTTTCCATTCAAAATATTTATTCTTCCCTTCCCATTGCATCATTTTCCTAAAATTCTCCTATTTATAACAATATTAGATGTCACATTACCTCTCTGGATTTCATGAATTCAGTGTTTTACATTTCCGAACTTCTCCCAAGAATACTTCCCCTTCCCTAATGATGTCTAGCTTCTTTTAATTTGCTTTCCTTTTCCATTTAATTTCCATTACACTTCCACGCTCGAACGTTAAAAGCCTCTAATCCACGCTCGTATTTTTTTCTCTAAGACCAATTGTCGGAACCAAATAACTATATTGTTTACTTTAAATCTGTACTCAAGGTCCTTTTCAACAGTTCTCTTATTTTTGTAATAGTCGGGTACTCTAACATAGAACTTTATATTTTAAAAACATAAAAATTACTAAATTGATAACGGGTTAATTACGAAATTATTATCATTACATAAACTACGTTGCAATTAGACATTTTTCCTGATGGCAACGGACCAGTCTGATCACTGGTCACTCTTAAAAAGCACATACATACATACATACACAGAAAGAACAGATATGACATAAAATGCTGTTATATACAATGTCACTTTTAGATTATCAACCACTCTTTTACCATCAAACAAAGATTCGGTTTACACCATACGAGTACATACTACACACCATCCATCGCCCCACTCCGTCTATAATCACCCATTCTTCAATTTCTTATACCGTTCAAAATCACTCACCGTTGAAACATCATTCACTATCGCAATACAAAACCTCACTCCGCCCACATCACATACATGCAATATTTTAATAAGTACAATAGCTTAATAATAATTGATCAATGAAGTTTATCAACCTTTGATCGAAATGATCGTTGTCCAGTAAATATTATTATAACCAATGTATTGATGAATGTTTAACTATTGTGGTCTGATTGAATCACAGAAGTGACACTTTGTAACACGACCGTAACATGGAAGAAAGGATATATAGTATTGTTTATAATTTTTAATATAAATATAATGATATATAATGTAAGTAAGATATATAATGTTTACAAGATATATAATGTTTAAAATTTTAGGACGTCTTAATTTCATCATTTTCCTGGTAGGTCCCGGTGATCATCGGCCATGCTAAAAATTTCATTTTAGTGAAAAACAGCTACGATTCTTCTTTTAACGTAAATGTGCCAAATATATTTCATTACTTCATTTCAAGCGTTGTGACTCAGCGAAAAAATGTTAATTACAGGAAATTGGTATACCTTGTGGCTTTTTAAGATCCGTAAAAGGTTTTCGATTTATTTCTTACAAAGAGACCTTATTGCATTTAGCTAAATGGAGGATAACAATATCCTCGTCAAATTAAAAGGCACCTTAACAAAAATACATCCAGAGGGAGAAAGGCGGAGTGAAAGGTTTTCTGCCTTTCCTTTCTCTTTTTCCATGACCTCAAGACCATGTAATAGGCCCCCATTACCGTCGTGTCCGAAGAGTATGGGGAATGGATATTAAAGCAGTGTGCTCGTACAATGGGACTTTGGAAGGAGAAATGAGGGAACGAAACTTAGAGATAATTGAAATTTAGTGAAAGTTATATTTATTATTTAGGCATGCAGGTGACATTTTGTAATCTTTTCATCAAGGGGGAAATGATTCCTGGGACAAGCATATTTTTACTAAAGGGTAAAATCTCCATGAAAGTGAAAGCATGTGAAAGCAATATCCCACAAAAATGTTCACAAACCTATTGGCTCTGTGAATCAAAAACATTTCATTTAATTTTCGCGTATCATCATTAATATGCGTATACAGATGAATTTCACACCCATAAATATGTATGATATAGCTCTTAATATGTATAGTATATTTGTAATAATTTTCATAGTGCGTGGAGTATACCTTTCTTTTTAAATACTAGTCCATTAAAGTGTAATATTATAATAATATTTATTTTAAATTTATGCAATCGATGCCATTTCAAAGCTAAAAAAGTATATTTCCACTTGGAATAAAAAAAATAAATTCTATTGTTCACATACGCGAATGAATCGATTTTTGATAGACACGCATTTCAGCAATTTTCTGCGAGGCTCCTCAGGAAAACCGACTTCCGAATAATTCATCCAGTAAGGCGACCGAATTCATCCGAACGTATTAGGTAGAATTCGTTGGTAACCTGTCTGCGAGACATCGTAAGTGAATTGAATGGAGTCGGAACGTTTTCATTCGCTCGTGTAGCCTAGCGTAGGAAAAGGTTCGAAAAAGGGCCGCCGGTTACGAAGAAAGCTGTCAAAGCGTGTCCGTTCCACCTAACGAGTACGAGCAATTCTCTATTGTTATTGGCTGATTTAGCGGTTAGAACGTGAACTGCGGAAATGGCCAACGAATGAATTTGATTTCCAATACACATCAAACGAACAAGTTCTTTCTCTCCGCTTTGGTCTGCTTGAAAGGGGAAACTTGCTAGTTTCTACCGTATTGAACGATGAGGTTTCATTGTTGCATGAGGAAACGTTTATGTCTGAGGAAATTTGAATATCATATTGCCCAAACATTGGAAAATTTTTTAAAAAACCTTAAAATATGTGAACTTTAGCACCTGATAAATGTATCTTATTCATATTTTACCTTGCTAGAGTCAAGTATTTCATTTCATCTAACATAGAAAATTTCTGGAGGCCCTCTGTTGCATTATACGGATCATTACCTTTAAAATTGAAGGTATGCGTAAATTTTTAAATGTTAATTGCATTATATTGAAAACGTAACACTTCGCTCTCCTGCCACAAAATAATTCAGTACATGGTTCAAGTGCTAGTGCAATCGTTAATTTATTTATTTATGTACCCTGCAGGTCATCGCTAGGGTGTGTGGCTGGAGGTGACTACACGCCAGACTAATTTTTAGCTCACATGACCCTACCGCGGTCGGACAATGTTATTATGATCCCTTATCGTTCGTGGAAAATATCTTAAATCTATCTGTTCTACACTTAATTTGATTGGTATGAATTCTCCTATCGTAGTACGATGGGCGTAATAATACATTTTCAAAATCACAGCTGAAAAGACGCCCTTCAAATTTATGTAAGAGCTTCAATCTGCAATTTAACCTTCACTCCTTCAGTGATTCCTGGCCTAGCTGCTCTAATATTTTGGATAAGCTACTAAGTTTATCATAACCACGTTTTACAAATCCAGCTCCTATACGCTGCACGCGATCCAATTCGGCAATCAACGTTGCAGAATATTCTAAATGAGGCCTAGCCAGCGACAGATAACATTTCTCTTTGACCTTCATCATATTTACCTAGTGCTCTTCTGATAAATCCTAATTTTTTGTTGGCTTGTCCGTATATTCCCCGTATGTGTTTCATTCAGGAGAGGTCGTGAGTGAGAGTAACGCCTAGGTATTTAATTGAGTCTACACATTCCATTTCGGTGTTCCCAATGCAGTAGACGTTCGTGTGGGAATTGCGTAGCCATAATTTTCCAAAAAATTATGGCTACGCACTTTTTTAAGTTTAATTCTAATTGCCAATTGTTGCACTTGCGTTGTAAAAGTCTTTAGTGTAACACTGGATTTTTTGTCTATACCATATGCGTCTAGCTTTGCGAGTTGTTTACTATGATGTACTTTGTCGAAGGCTTTATGAAAATCTAGCAATATCGCGTTCACTGGAACGTTGCTCTCTCTCGAAGTAAGAATATCATGAACAAAAACCACACGCTGTATCTCGCAGGAACCACCATTTGGGAAACCGTGATGATTTTTCATTAATAACTCCAAATTATCGAGGTTTCAGGGTCGAACTAGCAATTATATGTTCCATAACCTTCCACGAAATGGATGTGAGGGAATTAGATCTGTACTTGCTCAATTCCTCCTTGCCACTTTTTTTTAATATTGATGCTACGTTAGGGGTATTCCAATCTCTGGGAACCTTGTGGTCTACCAGCGACTTCTGAAATTATACTTCTATTATGGCGCAATTTCCGAAGCTACATCCTTAAATATACGAGCGGGTATTTCATCAGGCTCGGATGATTTATTAAGCGTAATATTTTTCAGTAAACGTTCTATTCCATTATATGTGATTTTAATTTTGGACATCAGTTGACCGGAACGATTTGGTAAGCTATCGGAGGCATTCGGTGGCATTTAATTGTCTCTGTCTTTTTATTTATTTATTTCCTCTTCCTCTTTAATTTCCCTCGCCCATCCTTTACCCATTTGTAACAGTACCGCTGTGGGTAATTCTTCCCATAATACTCTATTCATACGGCCGTAGTTACCGTTCGCTTCAACAGTGCTAGTTTCTGTTTAAATTGTGGTTAATACTCGAAGGATTTTTGGAGAAACGTTTAAGGAAAAGTTTCAAAGTATTAGGTATTTTTTTCATGTAAATATCTGATTTTATTTGTTGGCATACATGAATGTATACATGTGTGTGATAAAAAAATTTGGCTCGTTAACGTGGCATGTACTTTTATCAACAAAAGCATATTTTCAAAATTCTGGTTTTTCTGCTACACCAGGTGAATTGTGTAATTTTAAGTCTAAATAAAACTGAAATGGACAGGAGATGGAGAAACTCGTATATTACTCAGAGCTAAGGAGTACAACTCATCCGAGTTGCTGAAAGAAGGTGACGTGAGTGTCACCACATTTGAAAATTTGAGAAAGTGAAGCGTGGGTGATTTTTCTCCATGACTGTTTCCTTTAAAAACGTTTTTGCTATAAGTGTTATCTGAAGGAGAATATCCATAATTTGTGTAAATTATTTCCAAGGTTTTCCCTTAAAAAGTGACATTTTCTATTTATTATTCCGTCTTCCAAAGAAAAATATCTTTGCTATATTCTCAAATAAAAATTCTTCCGAACTGTTTTCGACGTTCCTGCCATACCTGCAACTAATTATTCCATTCTTATTTTCAGATCACAAGCGGTTGAACTTCCGAGTTAGGTAAGTTATCTATAATTTTTTGTATATGAACAAATTATGTGAATGTTTTTCCACCCAAATCTAAAAAATATTTATTGTTTCGACACAGTGACCGTCCAGAATATCAGGTATAGAGACAAGCAGGAAATTTTGAAACAATTACTCTGATTTTTATATTTTTATTATCTCTCGATTTTATAAAATTTCTCTTCTAATGCCATTATATGCAAACTATTATATGCAAAAATTCTGCAATTTCTTGTTGTTACTCAGTAGGTGAGAATTCATCTAAATTAAATGAATTGTATTTTTACAGCCAGTGGAAAATAAATTTGAATCCTGTATTGAAAATATTCTGGAGATCTTCAGGTTTACTTCTGTTTTGAAAGATTTGGCTCGGAGTTGACGTACATTTTTTTATCACTTTATATGCACTCACTTGGTTTTTTTGCACGACTGACGTCCATGTATTTCGATGCTGCAGACTGCGAGTAGGAGTTCGAGGTTAAGGAATTGCGTACAAAACCTATTTTGGTCTGACGCAACTCCCCAGAGTAGTACCTTTTTTTATCTCGAGACTGCAATCCACACAATGGCGCGTACTTCCAGAAAACTCACGAAAGGTTCTCTCAAAACCGCAGGGGGAAATCGCTTCCAGCGCGTAAAAATCGCTCGGAAGCTCAGGTTAAAAAAAATAAAAAAAATTACACTTAGCATCATTCTCGCCATAAAGTGGTGACTGAAGCAAATCGCAGGGGATATCTGAGGCTTTAACTCTCCGCGGAGTTCGAAGAACTGGTCACCGTGAAAGCCGAGCAGGAGAGGTAGGTGATGAGGAAACCAGTGGAAGGAGATGGTCGAGAGAATGTGGGGAGGACGGGACGTAGTAGGGATGAATAGGAGATGAGATAGCTACAGAATGGAGCAGAGAGAATGAGAGACCGGAGTATGTGCGTGTGTATTTTGGAATGAGCTAAAGTAGGATTTCAACTCATTCCTGCAAAGGGTTTGAGGGGCGGATAGAGGTAGGGATGAGCGAGAATCTCTCTTCAAATGGGACTTTTCTTCTCCAAGAGAGCGTTTGATTTGATTGTCCGTTTTATCGGTCATCCGACTGCGGAGTGGGAATGAGTGGGGAAGGGGTTACGGAGGTGAGTTTGAGGAGAAGGGTTACTCCGGAGGCAATCTCGGTCAGCCGGGGAGAAGGGTGAATTGAGAGGACCCCTAGGGCGTAAGGGGGATAGGTTTGAGGAGGGGTATGGTTGTCGTCTTACAGATGGACAATCATGCTTTTTTTTATTTAAAAGTTGAACATTAGAAAAAAATTGCATCATATGAGCCAAATCGAAGAGTTTGAAATAAGTGAAGGTGTCGCTTGGGAAAACTACAGAAATCAAAGAAAACTCGCAGTATAAAATCCATGTCTACCTATATCAGAATTGCGTACCTTGGCGTAAAAAATATTTCTGACGCAGTCTCAAAAATTCATCATGTATAAGGGAGAGATATTTTAAACAAGGTTCATTTAATTCTACTCAAAGTTGTCATATCAAATTCGGAGGGTTTAACATGTGTTTGATTAATTCTTTTCTATTGAATAAAGTATCCCATGAAATTTAAAGGTATTATCTGGCAGGCGTTAAAATAAGATTTGGCCTAGTAACAAGCATTAGAGCAGTATTTGTGATTGCTGATCACCTCACTAGTTTACATTATTTGGGATAAATTTCCATTTATTTATGGGTTACCCTTATTTTCCTTGCGATGAAAAAATTATCTAACATTTCAGGATATAATTATATGATTTTAAAATTATCACAATTTATTTAGTGATAATGTTTATAGTTAAAAATCACTAAAATTTTATCATATATAAGCCTAATAAAATAATATATTATTATTATCTCAGTATATCCCTAAGGTAGTTTTATTGATTTAGGTTAGAGCTTGCCCAGCATTGACCATATATTCTGACTAACTGGTGCAATTCACACATAAGGTTCACGTCCGTTACCTGGCCCTCTAGCGGTTTTTGATGCAGTTCTGGTGGCCATACGTACCACCTGGGAATTAAAACCAGGACAGTTTCCTGAAAAATAATTCGTTGAACTCCCAGATATGAAAAGCTAATTCTATAAAAAATAAACAAAAAACTGTTTCTAAGAATGATCCCCTTGTTAAATAATTTGGGTTCAGCGACTGTCAATTGACGACAATCTGTGGTATTTAACTTATTATTTTTAATTAAAATAGTGGATAGAGTAGGATTTTGCTTGACTCCCTTATTTTCAGGCCTTTAATGCGCATGAAGAAATAGTACGTGTGTAGAGTTTGAGTTTGAGGTCTTTTGTGAAAATAATTGGTAGGTGAAATTTTGAATGACAGTCAAAATAAAGTGATGGTGGCATTAGCGTTTATTATATGCAACTTTTAGGGAAGAATATTCTATATTACTTACTCAGTAAAAGGTATTTTTTCTTGTGGCTTATAAAAGACGTGCATAACCATATTCCACAATATTAAGAACTCTGAGTTAGTGGTTTAGCTATCAAAAACGCTGAAAAGGCATTTCAACACGATAATTATGAAAAATTGAAATAATTACGTAAATGAATAATATATAAACGGTTAAAATGTTAACAGCTGTTGGGAGAGGCATATTGTAGAACAGTTTCATTGAAATTCTGCTCAAAGGTGTAATATTAGATTCAGATTTTCGTGCTATCAAGATTTCGTTTTGTCCTAAGAAAGTACAATTCTTGTATGTCCTTACTGGTTATTGGTCCTCGGACAAAGTATTTACCAATAATAGATTAATTTTTTAAACTCTACTGCCCCATGAAAGTTGGAGAAGAAAGTAACAGCATCTTGTTATTCATAATGTGCAGATCAATTCACATTGACAGCCACTCGTGAACTTCTCTGATCCATAAAGCTTCCGTTGGGAAAAATATTCGTACCAAAAAAACTCATATATCATGTCTGACAAAATAGTGAAGGAAAAGAGGAAGGGACAAAGGGACGGGGAAGATTTGAGTCTTGAAAAGGATTGGTTGATGGAAGATCGGGAGAATCGAGTTTAGAAGTAGGTGGAGGAGAGAGGAGGGATTCATATGGAGAGAAATTTAGCGAGGAAAGGTAAGGAGAGAATGGAAGGGAGAAGGGTCGACGGAGAGGAGAGAAACGGACAGGGAAGCCGTAGTTGAGGATGAGGGGAAGATTTCTCGCCATTTCAAGGGAAGAGTTACGATTTCGCCCAAGCAAGTAGAATGGTTTGCACGGAAAGGTTCGAAGGGAGGAGTACCAGGAAGGGCGATAGGTTCGAGGGGGACGGAGTGGTGCGATAGAGAGAGAGGTGTCTCCTTACCTCATTCCTCCTTTCCTTCTCTCCTTTTCGTACCCCTTCGGCCCTGAGCTCCAATCCGAATTCCCTTCGCATAGCCACTAACACACACAAACACACACATGCACGTGCTAGCGCCGAGGAAACCGTGGTCGTCAGGAAGGAGGAAGGATTTTGTCCTCTCAACGTCTTCTCAGATGTCTTCCTAACGGCAATTTCGCGAAACGGCTTTTTCCCCGAGATTGCTTTTGTGCTTTTCATTTGACCTAAACGTGCTATACGTAGGTGCATGTACATTCCACTACGTGCGTATATAAGTGTATGTGCATATGTATAATATATAGTATACTCATTTATATACACAGGTAGTGGAATGTACATATGCATTTGAATATATATATTTGCATTAATAGGTATGTAGGCATACTTTCAAGGATCTAAGGGAAGATATTTTCCCCATTTGTTTGCGAGGTCTTTGACCTGCCATATAATGAATATTCAAGTGTTCTATGAGGTACAAAAGGCCATTTTGAATTTATCCCTGAGTAAAGGAGGAATTAAATGTGAACTTTGTTAAGCCTTGGTCGGCGTTGAAGAATGATATACCCATTTGAAGTGAAGTGGCATGAGGATCTTTTGAAGTGATTCCGTAAAAGGAATATTTTACTCTCTTTTGTAAAGGAGTGTCGTTGACTATGAATGTAATAAAAAACAAGGGTTCTCAAAGTTGTTTGACCACTTCATCAAAAAGGTTAATTCAAATTTCGTCATTTTCTTTTTCTACGAAATTCTCCCTCCAAACCTTTTCATTTCTTCGAATTATCTTTCATTTCCACCTACCCTTTAATATACCAACCACATATTTCATTACTCAGCACCATTCCTGGCTACACACTTCAAATTAGAATTTTAATGAACTCTTGCACCTGTCTATTAATCTGGCAGATTATAATTTCTTTCCGTGTTTTACTTAATCTATCTATTTCTGATCCAGAATAAACTCTTGCTGAATTAATTAGGTGCCTGCTTGCACCATTTCTACATTCGATCATTAAAGTGTGTTTAATGGCACCTCAATTTTTACTTATTTTAGTATTTTGGGTCGTAAATTCTAAACTAGAATTAGGATGTTGGAAATATTTATGTGCGATTAAGTTTCTGCAAGAATTTTATTCGCACGGATACTTGGATGGTTTCTTATAATTAAAAAGTTAATAGGGCCAAATGATTTAGATAATTTTAGTTTTCATCGCTTGACCCCTCATGGAACGTTTTCAAATTTAATATTTGTCATAGAGCCTAAAAAGATCAGCCTTTTTTTTTGTCCCTTCGTCTCACCCTAGCTTACGACTGATTAACTGGAAATTTCGATTGATGCTGTGTATCAAGGCTCGATTTTCTACCTCACTTCATCTCATCTACCGAAACTACAAGTGGATGTACCAATGTATGCCCAACCTATTCTATCGCACTCCCCGTCCTTACCGCTTAATGAACGCCTCATCTTCCTATACGACTCCTTGAACAGCCGCCGTGTGCGGGACCAACTATCATCCGGTGATTCACGGAGATTTCTCTCTCCGGGACGGATTGCTCCTGTGCACAGAGTATCGATCGATTTCATTCGTGCCCCATCCATCATCTAGAGAGCCATTATGTAGGTACCGGTCGAATGTATTCGATGAGGGGTGAGCATGGGGTCACAGTGCCATCCGGTTTTCTGGGTATTGCGGACTGGTGAATAGCCCTTCAGGTCAGCTAGCGAAAACGTGCTCCTCCTTCCTCCGGATAATATCAGGGGCGTGCACTTGGACTGCAGGAAATGTGTTGATCGCATAGGATTTAACAACATGATTCCGTGCAAACAAAATAATCACCACGTGACCGACCCAATTACTTCATTTACGGGCTGGATTTTGTCGTGAAATTGCCCTATTCAACGATTCTACAGAAATATAATCCATGGCTCGGCCACAGAGTACAAATTAATAATAATAAATATTGACTGATGCTATAAAGTTGAGGTTGCCTCCTCAGAATTATTAAACTCCGATCTTTCTAGAATCATGGTGCGGAATAGTCGTATTTCCATTCAGTTACAAGTATAGAATGTATGAATGATGAGATGATCACCATGGATATTTATCTTTTTGCAATTATTAAATATTGTTTTTGCTATCAAATATAATTATTTCGACGAAGTTGTCTGTTTCTAAGTTGTACACATTTATAATCGTACTATAGTATTTTACTACTTTAATTTATGTTAACTAAGTTTCTCAATTTTCCACGAAAATTCTTTATCTCAATTTTCCAATTTTTACTGTCTTATTCGAAAGATTGAATAGTAATTTTGAGATGAATTAAGACCAATTTTTTATGGAATATTGAATTGTCATTTAATCGCCGCCATCATACACTGTGATAAGCACATGAAAAAAATTGTTCTTTTTCAAGTTGTTTGAATTTGAGTAACTTCTAATGGTTTTTCCTTTTAAATTAATCTTACTGGTGCATTAAGGACGGTTTTAATGCATAAGTAAGCTCAATGGTGTGGTCCTTTCTAGTTCTGTAATGATAATTATTAGGTATAAGTCATTTTTATCTCTAAAATGTGATTCTATTTTAGTCTGATTGATCCCTTTGGGGCTTATCGATTTGGCGTAGTCAATGTTTATTTAATTAAATTCACATTAATGTTGACAGCATGTATCGATTGGAGAATCGGTTGTGTTTGCAGGCGACCAGAGATAAATCATTGATGTTCACTCAAGGTTTGAAAAGATCAGAGCATCAAAAATTTAAAAAAAAACAGCATTTGCTTTTTACTTTACTCTCATCCTACTCGTTACCGAAGGTACCTTTCCGTGGAAATATCGAAAAGAAAAATAATGATAGAGCATAGGAGAAAGACATAACAAACTGCAAGCGAGGAGGGAATGTCGGGTATCGTCAAATGGCCATCGTAGAAGTATTCGGAGAAACTAAAAGGAAGCCATGGACGTCGGCTTTCCGCTACGTCCAATTAAACAGTAGAACAAACTATCTCCTCGAAACTTTTCTTGTCAAACCGAGTGAGCACGAAGAAAATCGCTATCCTCTTGTCTTTGACTTCTTCTTCTTATCCTTTCCACTCCTGCCCGTCCTCAACTTCCATGCATTCCTTCCTCTCTCCGACCGCCATTCCCTTGCATTCATTTTTACGAGTATTCCTCATGCACCGCGGAGAATAACGGGCTGCCGCGCCGGTCGTAAAAGCTTTCATTGCGAGTGCCGTGCAATCCAATCTCTATACTACTAGGGCGTATGGTGTCTCCTACATAAGTCATTCGTAGTTCACTCATTTGTTCTTTTACTCACCGACAAACTATCTCACCGAGTCAGTACAGATAGTTCGAGGTTTTACTCATGGCTCTCTCTCGGCACCGATACTACACGTGCATTTGTTTCAGACATGGACGCAACGAATATTCGCCACGTGTTTTAAAAGACTCTATGGAGATATCCCCAATTTTTAGGTACGATCTTATTCCATTTTATCATACCAAATAATCTTTTACACCGAACAAACTGGAAAGGTTAATATCGTGCATGGCATTAATAGCCTGTCAGCGAGATTAAAAACTTTGCATCACCTCGGTACTGAAACCACAGGTCGCTCAAGACGGAGTCCCATGTCCAAACTTCAGGTATGAAGTAATTTCCTGTATTTTTTTGCGATATATGCGATTATTTTTATACAAAACTGAATTTTTTCTCTCCAGACGAACTATGTGCCAATGCCAATGTATTCCCTCCAACATGTAATATGGGGTATGCTATTATTTTCACCATCACATTATTTTGTAATGGAGGCAGGAAAAATGGATGAAAGGTATTGAGCGGTAGTGGAATGTTGAAGAGGGTAATAGAGGGGAGAATGTTGGGCAAGCGAGGAAAGGGCAGGAATAGGATAGGGATGTAGGACGGGATGAAGGGAGGTAGGAAGTACACAGAGATGAAGAGGGACCTGATGTAGATGGAGTTGCTGGATAGGGTTTTGTTTGGAGTTACGAAATGTATATTTGATAGTTGTGTCCATCCAAAAACCTACCTTAACCGGTAGATTACCTAATAATAATAATTGTTTCGTAATTTCGTCGCAACTCAAAAATAAACCGATCATATTTAGATAATTATGAAAGATAAGACACGTTAAAATAAGGGGTGTTCGTAGTTATTTACATTCGGTAAATATTCACAATGCTTCTGAAGCCAATGAAAAGGAAGAACCGTGTCCATGATAATTTATTAGTCGAGTATAAATTTGCCATTCTTGGTTAAGAATATGTTGAGTGGTATCTTCTCAAGACTGCGCATTTAATTAGACCGATGAATTTTATTAATGCTTTGGCGTTTGTTATTTTTTCCCAAGTACTGCTCTTATTATTTTTTTATCTACAGCTCGTTTAAATTTCTCCTCTTAAAAAAAATGCTAGCAGATTTTTTCTTGCAATCAATAATATGCCTGGAAGTGGATGTTTTTAATTAGCACAGATGCTTTCTTCTGCGACTCTCAAGTAGGTACACCTTTTTTAAACCAAACTTTTCCGCGTCCGAATCCGTAAGGATTACGAGCACAAGAGAGCCCTTGGAAGTGAAAAAAATTAGACGACTTATTAACCACTAATGACTCCCCCAACTAGAGGAAGGTGCCTACCGTTCCACCTGATCCTCGGTAATGAAGAAACGAAAGACTCCTTTACGCAAGACCTTATATTAGCTCCGCTGCCAAGGACTAAGGGTCCCTCTCGAAACTCACTCCAATTACTGAGCAGATAGAGATGCGAGGCGGAGTCGGAAAGTCACCGACGAAAAAGAAACAGCGCGATCTTCTCTCCCTTCTGCGGATAACCTTCAGTGGAACAAGGGGCGACAGAACGTACGCGAGCGTTTTCCGCGGCGCGGATTCTTTTCATTATCTTTTCCGACTCTTTTTATTTTTTTACCTTCCCCGCTATTCTGCCCCCGTTTTCTTTCACCATGGGGAGAGAAAGATGGGGGGGAGCAGACCCGCTCCAGACTGTTACGATCTTTCCCTCATCTCGTTCGGAAGGAGTGGCGAGGTGGGGATTTCCGTGATTGGCTCGGATGAACGCATAAGACTAAAGAGGAACCGGGAATTGATAGGTGAACTTCACTCCGCCTATGCGTCGGTAATCACGGGCGACCGACGCGGGGGATTGAGCTCTGAGCTGCAGAGTGAGCTGCACTTGCACCTCGTAACGCGTAACGGGGGAACAGGCACGATTGCATACCTTTACGGTTGGCAAGAGAAAGAGGAAAATTTGCGATAGGTATGGAGGGGATGCAGTGAAGGGAGACGAGGGAGATTTGGCAAGCGCTCGGGAGTAAAGGGTATCTCAAACCAGTTCCATCCCCTTCATCCCTCTATGGCACACTTCGAACTCCCGGTGCAGTGCGAGGAGCGGGAGAGGAGGGTGGACGGGAAAGAGAATGAGCTGTGTCCCGTATCTCGCACGTCGTGTCCCATCAACCGGGAGTCCCCTCTCGCTTCGACCGCAGAGGCACCTGGCGGCAGGATGGGCACGAGGTACTTCCGGGTAGGGCGTTAGGTGAGGCAATGGAGGTGGAAATGAAGGTGCTCTCTCGCCCCATGCGTCCCCACCCGCAAACAAGAGGGACGCAACTGGCGGACTAGTAGGCCAGAGCCGATGACGGTCTTCCTGGTATCAGCTTACTGATAGGCACCTACCTGTACGTGCTTCTGTTCCTGTGCACCGGAGAGCGCATTCCCTGTCTTCGTAAATTGCCAGGTTTATACTCTCGAATGCGCGGAGATTAAAATTTTGTAGCGATAGAGAAAGATAAGTGAAAAAACAACAAATTTATATTTCAAACTACCTTATTATATTTTTGCTAAATATTTTGAAGGCGACAATGCGTCAAGTATAACGGAATTGTGTTAAAACATTTTAGTAGAAATTACTTGAATACAATCTTCGAACTGTTGACTGTCCAGGTGAATCGAAAGATTTTCATATTTTATGATAAAATGTACTTAAGATATCACATCATTGGCCATTTGACGATCGCTAAAATTAAATCTATTTCCACTTCAGCAATTTTAAGGTAGAAGTGGCGAAATATTAAATGTATGTTTTGTTTGCCCCTGAAAGAAGTCGTAATCATTTCTTTGCGTTTATAAAAGATATTTTTCAGAGTTTTATACTCTTAAGAAAAAGATTAATTGACATTATCAAAAATATAGTTGAACCCCTAATTCTCAGTTTAAAATGCGAGCTGAGTTGATTTTTTGTTCTTAAAGTTAAGTATGGCATTTCGAAGGAATGAATTGATGGCACAGATAGTATTTTATTCAAATTAAAATATATTATAATTGATTTAAGGAAAAATACGGGCAATAATAGGAACGTATTGTAGTTTTTTTCTGTAGTCTAAGAAAGAAGATGATTTTTCTCCTTCTCAATACTTAGGAGTTTTGTATGCTTCCTAGTGTGCTTCATGTATCAATATTATTTTCATCTGGAATCATAATTACGGTGTCATTAAAACAACATTTATATTTTACGTTTTTCTACTTAAGGAATAAATTTTATATATTGATAATAACCGATCAACTATTATTGTCCAATCGTAAAACATTTTTTATCTCATGAAACTCCCAGCCCCATGACTACGTCTGAAGGATTTTACATGTTTACACTTACGCATTTTATCTTTCATGTATTTTTGTTTTGTTTGGAGTTCATCTTTTTTGTGTTGTTTTATTTGGTGATAATAACAGAGTAATGATTACTATAGGGCCAAAATATTAAACATTGGAAACAGGGTCGCCCCCAAAAGTGGTAGGACTAATTTTTTTACAAGAGTTTTACTGACGATATACTTACATTGACTTAATAATCTTCAAAGTATGCTCCTGGAGCTGCTACACAGTATAACGTTGCTCCCATTCTCCGTACGCCCGCTTGAAATTTTCTTTGGGGATGCCGTTGATGACCCTCGTTGAAGCCTCTTGAACGGCCTTTATCGAGTCAAAACGTCGTCCCTTGAGCTGTCTTTTCCTCAGGGGGAAGAAGAAGTCCGGTGGTGCCAGATCGGGAGATTAGGGCGGGTGCGGGAACGTGGCAACGCTATATTTGGCCAGGAGCTGTCAGACGACGAGCGCGCCATGGCACGAATTTTCGGCACCATCTTGGCGCACACCTTGCGCATGGCCAAATCCTGTGAATTAATGCGTTGGACGTTGGATGCAGACAGACCCAACTGGTCTGTAATTTCTTCACTGGTTAAGCGTCGGTCTGTGTTCAGCAGTGTCCTCACTCTGTCCACATTCGTGTCGGTTCTTGCCGTCGACGGCCGTCCGGAGCGATGGTCGTCTTCAACGAGCTCCCTACCGTCTTTAAACAACTTGTGCCACTCAAATACTGTGGAACGGCTTAAGGCAGTGTCCCCATAAGTCTGTTTGATCATATCAAGGGTCTCCGTTGCCGTATTCCCGAGTTTCGCACAAAAATTCACGGAATAACGTTGCTCTAAATTCAGATTCATTTTGTTTTTCAACGCGGACAAAAACATTGCTTCACTAAAAACGATGTCCTCACTCAACGACAGCCCGTAGGCGACTGAGGTTGGTGTCGGTCTGTTGCTAAGAGCCCCCTCCACCTTACCCTGCCAGGCAGACCCCCCCTTCACCTTTCCGTTTCCGCCAGGGAAAATCAGTTTTACCACTTTTGGGTGCGACCCTGTATTATGTACATGTGTAATTTCATGCAGGGAAGGTATTCCTGGCGATACATCAGCAAACCGACTACTTTGTTCATCATCCGATGTCTTTGAGACTATTTAAATGACTTCCTTGGAAGATATTCGTCGACCGTTTGGAATCTTCTCGAACTAAGGCAGAAGTAGTAATATCGGACCGCGATGTCTTTCAAAGGCTCGTTGTTTCCTTTGTATGAATTTGTTTCCATCCCTAATGTTAAAACGGTCTTTGAAATGGTTTTCCAGAGTTAAGTCACGTTTCACGTTTTATTTCCGAGCTCACACACAAAGGAAGACACCGCCGCATTCACGGAAAGAAAAGGATCCAAATCCAATTCATAACGTTTCACCCCTTACCTCCATTCATCACCCCCGGAGAAAGTCGATCCTCTGGTAAAACTTCTCCAATGCTTGTCCCACTCAAAAGAGTTTTTAGGGTTTTTTTTTCCACTCCCTGCTCGACAGGAAAACACAGGACCCCTACATTTTCGGTTCCCTTTTCTCCTCCTCATGGGCGCTTCCAACCTTATTCCTGCTAAAACCCAGCAGAAAATTGAGCTGGGAATGGAGAGAGGAGGCGCTTTTATTTTTAGCGAAAGAGGGATAATGGAAAGTCGGCGAAAGGGAAAAAGTAAAATTAGTGAAGAAGATTGGAAAACAAAAGAATGGGACGAGTGAGAACTGAAATGGGGAAGCTTCGAATTCGAAGAAGAGTCTGGGGTCCATTAGGGGGTCAAGAAAAACATCTAGGTGGAGTAAGAAGTTACAAAGACTTCGACGAAAAAAGGATTAAGGACAAAAGAGAGTAGATGACTGTGATTGTTCAGAGAATTACGTATCGCACATGAGGGAAAAGACATGAAGGTAACTCAGTTTTTATTTCTTAGATTGCGATGAAATTTCTAAAAATACAATGTAAATATAAAATGAACGTAGCTACATTGAGTTAAGCACGATGGTATAATGATTAATTATCCACGTTAAATTTTACTTGCCTATTATCTGCAAGGAATTGACGCATATTGATCGGCTAACAACAAGGAAAAGTGTTCCATATTCGATATAATTTTCTGCATTCTTTGCCTTTTTACTTGTGTATGCCATTTTTAAGCATTTCGGTGATTACTGTGTTCAGTGATTTGCCACTTCATGTTAAACTATAATTTCTAGAATAATTTGGTGGGAAATATTTAAATTTGAAATTGTACATAGCAGTCTTATAGTTTTTCTCTCACGGTCAATCGTTACATTACCAAGGACAACATGCCACGATTAAATAGCTATTTTTCTAGCAAACAGGAGTGTAGCATTCAATTTACTCAAATTAAAAAAAATAACTCGTATTTATGTGTGTGTATATAAATAAATAAATATATATATATATATATATATATATATATATATATATATATATATATATATATATAATCTTGAAAATGACGCACTCCGGCGACGCACAAACACACAAACACTAGGTTAATAAATATTAAACCCACAGAAACATAAAAGAAGGACATTTAGGGTAGATATTTACGTTTCGACGGCACGGCCTGATTCTGATGACGACGGCCGTGCCGTCTAAACGTAAATATCTACTGTAAGTGTCCTTCTTTTATGTTTCTGTGTGTTTAATATTTATTAACCTAGTGTTTGTGTGTTTATATATATATATATATATATATACATATATTATTGGTAACAAGAGGGAAACGAATAGTATAGACCTATTGGTTTTTATTAAACAACAATGTTATTTCATTTAACTGACAGCTCTGAGAAATCACTCAATTTGTTTATTTTTTTTACTACGAGTCATCAACTGTTTGGGAGAACTTTTACATGTATGTATATCCATTTCTATGAGAAAACAAATTTGCACTTTTCCACAAGTTTATTAGTAACGTACTACATTGTTTGATCCACATGTACAAGACATGATATTTCCTGAATCTGTTGAATGTATTTCCATTCCGTTTACGTTAATTATTTAAAGAGACTAAAAATTAAATTAAAATGACGTATCTTGTGTACTCTACGTTTCTAGTCTAGTATAAGTTCTACTTAACTAATTTAGAAGTAATTCGTGAGTCATTTTGATGTCATTTTCTTGCATTATTACTGACTATTAATGTGTGGAATCATTTATATAAACTCTCGGAAACTTCCAAAGGATCAGAGACATTTCCTATCCTCTCCTGTAATTCAGTATTTTAGTTGCATTTTAGTACGATGGAAGTGCCTCGTTTTCTTTCGTAAACACCTCTTCTTATGATCTTCCTAATTTCACTTTACTACTTAATCTCCAGCTCGCTAATATGAATTAAATTATTACCACCCGTCCAAAGTCATTTACGCAGTTACGCCATTGGTTTAATCACCAATAGTGCGAGGACCGCCGAGGGCTGAATAAGAGAACGATGGGGAGGAGATGAAGCGGCAAAACGGTACGAGGAAATTCGTGACGCAGAACCCCTCTTTTTTTTCTCACAACTCTAAATGTCGCTTGTTTCGGGAAACCCTTTTCATTGCCTCCCTCCTCCTCCCCCTCGTATTATCCATTCCCATCCCCGTAAGGGTCTCCTTCTTTCCCCACTGCTCCTTTTTGGTCGCCGACCCCCATCGTCGCCCTCCCATCTATCGCGGCTCATTAACCCCAGCACTTCCCGTCCCCTTCCCCCTGCTTCTTCCCTCTCCCCCGACGCATCGACTCCAATTGTCTCCCACTCCCTCTCGCCGCAGTCCTCGTTCTCGATCCCACGGAAGTTTCCTGGTAGACCCGTTTCTGGTGTGCCTTATAGCCGGTGAACGAATGAGCGTTGCTGAAAATTCCGACTATTTGTGCTGATTCTAATACGCGGAGGATATATTTCGTCGGAGCAGTGACGGAATTTATGTTGTACTTCAGACTTGAAAAGAGAAAATAAAACCAGCTAAAGCTTAAACTATATCATCGGTGGCCGACAAAGTTCGCCTGCAATGAGCTCAAGAAATTCAGATTCTACTGAAAATTTACCCACTCGAGTTTTTTATGAACTTTGAGTAGGTGTCTGATTTATAGATTTAAACTGTTTGGTTAGTTGAGAATTTAATTTCGCAAATAAAAATGACTACTATGCAAAACCAATGTAGACGCTAACGACGGTGTTCTGGTTACTTGCCTGTTCACTTGATCATTCGACAAAAAGTATAATTTGCGCTATTGATAATATGCGGCGATGTTTTGCTCCGGCCATAATTAGTGCTTACGGTCTTAGCTAAGCCATTACTGTTCGTCTGAAGCAGCTCTGCTCTAATATAGAACGTTTTAATGCGCTAGAAAACAACTTGAAATTTTAAGTTGTCAAACTTACATAGCAAAATACGTGTTTGATATCAGGATAAAGCATCTTTGTTCTTAACGTCTGACGCTCGTATTTCCTCAAAATAACGAATGAGAAAAAAGGCTATTAAGGAGCTTATCTCGAACTAAAAGTGCTCTTGATTTGCTTTTACACTTCTTTTCGATTTTCTGCATGTAACGCGGAGACTCAATGACTCGAGTGGAATTAAGCCTTTTTAATATGCTTTATTGCCCATTTCGTGTTTTACGACAGCCCTCTTATCGCACCATCTCTCATTCCCTCTTTTCCCCTCTATCTGATGACTCCCGCACGATAGTCATACGCTTCCCTCGAATGTTCCCGTTTCTGTGAGGTTTCTTTCTCACACTGCTGGCCACGACTTGAAATTTTGGCATCTGTGTGGCAGTTTGGTCTCCTGAACACGTCTATGTCTTAATTGCTAACAAATTCTCCGAAGTCTTCAGTTCATTTTTTTCATATTATTAGAAGGGCTTCCTTCTGACACCGCGGGAATGACTTTCTATTAACATACCAGCTGAACCGGTTACCTACGCAGTAGGTATATATTTTACACATGGGTTAACTTATGAAATGTATATGCACGACGCTCTATAGTTATAGTTTATTAACAGTTGCATTGCTCATAACTGTTGTCGTTGACCCTGAGAAACTGGCAGTCTCGTATCCAAGGTTTCCCTCCGCGGCTTTCGCCGGCCTTCCATATTCCACGGGCTATGACTCAGCTTCCCTCTGTAGAACCCTTGAGATCTACACGCAACTCTTGTGTAACTCCGTCCAATTCCTCTTCAACATCCTCTACACTTTGCCCTCGAAATTCGTCGGTATTTCCTCCCAAGGCTCTCTCTTCCTGCCTCTTCAACTCCCCGAAAACTTTACCAAACTCGCAGCTAACTGCCCTCCAAACACCGTACGGCTCCCAGCGGACTATCCCACTGTAGTTCCAGTGAGTTCCCCTCTATTTCTGGTTTTCACCCAGCATCACCAAAAATCTTTTAATGCTTAAAAGGTTCCTCTTTTCGCACTCCCACTCCCTATTTCACGCTGTAATACTCTTATCTATGTTTTTTTTATCTGCTCATAATGCTATTTTATTCTGACAAGTGGTATGTTGACTTCGAATTCCTTGACCCTTTGCATAAAATTCTCTCTAACTGACACTTTTATTAATAAATTATATGAAATGTATACATTTAAAAAAACGAAATTCCTTTTATTAATGCGTATTTTTATTGAATAAACTTAGAAATATGTCAAATTTCTTGCTTTATAACAGATAAACGACTCAAAATTTACCTCGATTTATTCCTGAAGTATTCGTTTTATTAAATCCGGAGGAAGAAGGTTATTGAGAATATTGTTTGGACGACATGGACCCGAATCAGATTTGGTTTACATTAAGATATTTCCGAGAGAAGAAAAAGTTAACTACCAACACCAGAGGATTTTGTAGAACTAGCTTTCTTGCATGATATTTGGTCGTAACAGTTGCGTGTGTATTCATAAAATTTGTATTTATGTCCAAATATATATATCCCAACTCTATCACTTCACCCTAGTCTATTCTGAGTGCCCATTGCTTATTCCTACATCGAAACCAATGTTAGGTTATGTCACTTTTAGCCTCTTATTAATGTTAAAATTAGGTATTCTGCTTACTAGTTATACTCTGCTTCATACTTAATCGGTGGCCCTATGTTTTCGTGGTAAAATCACCTTCATGTGTGGATTATCCAAGAATAGAACCGCTCATTCCGAAGAGTTAACATTTTATTTTGCTGTGGCAGTCCATACCTGTTCCTGTCCGCAACCATCAGCTACAAAGTGGATAGTTGGTTTTCAAAACCCTCAACTTTGAAATTTTATTAAAAGTAAGATTGATATTTAGGAATTTAGGACCAGATTAATAATCTTATCTCTGCAGCCGAATTGAGCCCATTTGGCGTCTCTTTTTGAATCCGTTCGATATTTCCAAACTCGTTGTTTCCTCTGATTATTCTTAGCGACCGTAGTTCGTGGTTTCTACAGATGTCCTTGAGTCGTCGGATCTGCTAGAGTACGGCAACCACTTCCTTCCACCAGGGTTCCCTACAAATATAACTCCCGCATAAAGGCTATACCCCATTTCGGTTTCGCCTGCGCTGCCTGCTCAACCGCGCCGCCGATTTCCCAGACGAAATAAAACCTCCCGCACGTGGCGGCACCTTACCTCTTGTGGGTGTTCGTTGAGGCAGCACGGTAGGCGGTTTCAGGAGGATATATCGACCGAGCGTAATTTTCGCTTCCCGCGACTTACAAAAACACGCGAGCCGTGTCACTCGAAGCTGCAGGGGAGGAAAACGCACGCTGGGTTCACACGTACACGCACGTGTGTCCGCGATAAATAAAAGCCCTGGGACGAAGAACAAAAAGAAAAAGGGAAGCGTGGTAAAAAAAACATTGCGCCTTTCTCCCCAGCCCCAGAGGGTGTGAACCGCATGTGTTGCCGTTTTGGGTGTGTGAGGGAGTAAGGGGGGGGGGGGGCGGAGGGATGGACGCGAAAACACAAGTGGAGCCGAAGATTCCCTCGCACCTCTCCGTCCTTTGCCCAACCCTCCCATCTTTCTTTTCTGCCCAATCCAACTCGGCGTCCCAGCTATTACTCGCCCGCAATCGCCTGGAAAGCCGTGGGATCCGTGCTTTCGGGGTATAAATACGTCCGATAATGACGGCGATGAGCGTGTACGTGGAATTGAGCGAGCCATTAAGTGCTTCCTGTTTCCTCCCTCCGCTATTGTTTGCCCCTCCTCCGAGTCAGTCGCCCTTCGTCAGCGTCCTTCCCCCCCTCACCCACCCCCGTCTCACACTCCGTCCTTTAACGACTTCCCCTTTCCAATCACGCCTCTTCCCACTCTTGACTGCGGGGGCCACATACATCGCGCCTTGCCGCCTCTGACTTCCCCCCTCAATGTCGGCCACAACATACGTAATGTACACACTGACCACACACCGTGGCAACAAAAATTAAAAAAAAAACAAAGTTAAAGAACCAAACGGCCGTATCCGTTGGCTTCAGACGCATGAGAGGTATGGATCCGCAACGTTACGAACGCTCGTTCCAAAGACTCAGCCGTGTCAGCATTTACCGCCTCGTGATTATTGGTGCGAGGCCTTTGTTTGATCTTTCGGTGCACGGATCGTTCATTCATTCGCGATTGTTTGGGGGATCTTTGAGAAAAAAATTGATGACCGCCGTTATTTTTTCGTTATGTTTTACGGTTAAGTATATTTCCATCCCGTCGGAACATTTACCAATTTACCAGCATTTGACAATGCTCCGCGTCCCCGTTCGTTTGGCGAAGCAGTGAGCTCGAGCGTTGATTTGGATCCTCGAATCCCCCTCCCTTGATGCGTTAAAACGTGACCATTAATGCAGTCCGGAGCAAAATGAGCGCGTGCACACGTATCCGCCTGATTGCGTAGCTCCGACGGCGAGTCACGTGTTTCGCGTTGCCTATTGCCTCTCCGGCAAAGGCGGAGCGCCTGCCAATCAATAAGCGTTGGTGCCTTGGGCATCGTTTTTTCGATTATTTATTGTTTACTCTTCCTTTCACTCCATTCCCACAACCGCTCTCTCCCTCGCTGGTCCCTTCTCCGCCCTTTCAGCCGATATCCCGTCCTTTCTCCTCACTTTCCCCCCTCACCTACCCCGCCCAATCTCTCTTTCTCCTCTCCTCTATCCTTTATTTCGTTAGGCAATCACCGTTTTCCGCCCGGAGAAAAAGTAATATTTCCCACTCGCGGACTGGAAAAAAAGAGGATGCATTAATTATTGAACAATGTACAAATACGATAAATAAAATCGCTCTAGTAGAAAATGGTTTCCTTTAATCTTCTACCCTTGAGCGGATTTAGAGGGGAATTTTCCATAAACCCACCTCCGGAAAACACTGAACGCTATTTCTGTTCCCTTTGATTAGGTTATCATCGATACTCTCCAATGGGGTCATGTTTTTTTTATTTCTGAGAGCATTAAACAAAAAGTCCAGTGTTTGAAGTCTCTCAAATTCTTAATTTATATTTACAGAGATAATTGTCTGTCTTATGTTTTCTTGTGCTCTTTCTCGTTGGTAAACTCATCTGTACAGAAAGGAAATACCCAGGTGTTATATGAAATAATGGAATTTTCATACGATTTTTTGTTCATACAATTGAATTTGCCTGCATGAAACACCTTTCTTTTATGTATTTCATCTGTTGGTCTTTTTATATTATTACGTTTGTATATTTTTCTGTGCCTCTGTAATAGCGTATGATACTTGCATTTTGTGCATTCGATGATCTTATATTATTAAGGCTGATGATAGAAGAGTAAATGTAATTTTTGGATTTTAAAATCTTGTTTGGAATGTAAATTCAATTTTATAAGAAATGTTGAAATTTATGAGGTAAATAAAAAAGGCACCAGTAATCAAAAAAACGATCTGAACCGGATTACTCTTAAAGCGCTATCTAAAATAATTTTATTTCCTATTTATAAAACATTTTAATCAGCTACCTTAAAAATCGGTAATTAATATATAAAATCACTCCAGTCACTCACTTTGCATCAATTGTGCCGAAATCATTATGTCGGTGGCCTAAATGTCACATCATACGAGGGTAGACTGGATGTATTTTTTTATAAAGGCATGCGTATCACGGTCAGTTATGTAGAATTTGTTTGATTTGGATTGATTGCATAATTTTAAAACAATAATGATGACTTATGATTGGGTCACAAATAAGTGGATACCGGCCGGCTCAATGTCTATGATAAGCCTTAGTTTTTGTCTCACTTCTCTTCATCATCACCCTACGTTGCAAGCTGCAATGACAGCATGCGGCAGATAGTGTTATACAGTCAGTAGAATGTAGTAGTCAGACAGTAGTCAGTAGCACAGACACCAGTCAGTAGGCAAATGGAGGATTAGGAGCATTTGGGATTATTTCATCAAAGGGAGGGTAAAATAGCCGTGTTTTTTCCTTTGCTGCATATAAGAATTGCGCGAGGGGAAAAAGGATTGCAAATATTTGTCTCTTTAGCGATCAACTTTTCGAAAATTCTCGTTGTGATCTTGCAAACCAATGTTATTTATAGCTAAAATTATTCCTTCAGCGTTGGTGTCCAACTGAAAACATTTCTATCTGTCAATTAGCGTCGTGCACGTCATGACTTGGTTCTAGTCGCACTTAGATATTATGTATTAATGTTACGGATTCTGTTCGTCCTTAAAAATTGTTATCGAATAGGGGGAGGATTTTTCCTGCATATTGATTAATTCATGTATGCGTTTCTTCCATACCGAGTCCAAAATTTTTTACGTACGTACATTCAAGTTGAGATCCAACCAACGCCAAATAATGTCTCTCCTGGCATTTTGCATTCGTTTGTTCTCCACCATTCCTTTGATGAAGGAATCAAGTCCCTTTAATATCTAAAGCTCTGCTTTAACTAAGTTTTTTCCCTGGGTCAATTCCGACGAAGTTTTTGGCTCTCATTCATTTTGCATAAACCGATAAGATGTAGTTACTCATGTTCCCAATAATACATTACTATAAATTTTTTCACATTACAACTCTATATCTTGACACCGAGTACCAATGCTGATTATACCCTCAGAATGTATTTTATTGCTTTTATCAAGGAAGATAAGTCATAACAGCCTGCAGATCACCGTTATGGCGTGAAAGTTAAATTTATGTTAAATTATAGTAAATTTGTCATATCCAGTATTTTTAAAAATGGTTCAGTTTGTCAGCATAGCGATGAAGTCTGCCCAAAAGCGATCTCACATAATTGAAAATTATAGCCCGCTGCCTCTCTTTGGTAACTTTGATAGTTTTATTTAGATTTGTAAATCAAAAACTAGACTACTAGCGACTATCTCATATTCCATATTACCAATTTCCTAATAGATATTAGGCTAATTAATTGAAGGTTTAAATTAGTTTAAAATGCGTGAAAAATAAAATATTTTTCCGTTGTCCATTCGAGTGCTGGGGGCATATGCATTGAAATCATTTGCTCCTAGCAATGACGAATGTGAATTCGCTCCAGAATTCCATAAATTTATTTCATTATTAATTAAAGACATAGTTTTTCCCTCGTAAGATAAAAAATTCAAATTTAAAGTGACACATGTGTTACGTTATACTGTGACATTTGAGTGATCGAGATTTATAGGTTAAAATTGCGCTACACAAATACATGTGCAAAAAATGAAATTTACCTTTCAATTTTCCTGTCTCTCGGAACAACTCATATCTGCAGAAATTTAATAGGAGCATCTATAAATGGATAGGGTAGAGTTTTTTCCGCTACGGTATTCATTTTTTATAATGGTTCGGTTTCCAGTTTCTGAGGTATAATTTCAACTCCAAATTGATTATTCTCGTATTTTCCTGCCTTAAGTCGAAAGAGTTCTATCGTCCTGCTTCACCCTCAAGCGAGAAATTACTGGTAATTTTAAGGTTTAACCTGAAAGCATCCTTACTTTATGAAACAGGATTTTCTTTTAAGGGCTTTAATAAGCTAACATTAATGATCTATGTAAATATTTAATTTTCGTAATTAGGTGTCCGCTGTGGATGTTCTGGAAGAAATTTGTTATTTCTAGATACTTTTTATTGATTACTCTCACATGGTCACTAGTTTTTTTAATACAAAAGTAGAGTGGGAAGCATGCAATTGTAAAAATGCAATGGGTAGGAATAGATATTACAATAACTATATATATAAAATTTTGTGTGTGCTTTGATTGTTAAAATTCAATTCTTAGTTGTGTGTTTGAAAATTATATATTTGGTAATTTTTTAATTGAATTATATTTTATATGTTATGAAATTCAGCAAATTTGAAACTTCTTAAGGAATTAGTTTCGAGATGTATTTTTGAGTTTAATTTCTTGGTTTTGATCAAACAGTTAGACGGCGATGAATTTTTCTCTTAATTTAATTTTTTGTGCAAGTAGTTGTTACACGACGGGGTCATTCTCAAGGACAAAATTATATCATACTTTTATGTAAAAAACAGCGTCTGCGAATGGTACAATGCGTAAAAGGTTTATCTTTATCAAAAATAATTTTGTTGGACATGTACATAATTTTCCCATTGTATGAAATTGAATTTCACAGAATTCAGCCTGAACCATCAATTATAAATTAGATCAAGCATTTTTTTGGCTTAGTTCCGTATAAACATTGAGAATTTAAAATGCGAGTGCGCAGCAATACGTCTCTTTTTTATTTTATACGTAAATTAAGAATTTATAATTCTCTTTTAAAGAAAGGAAAAAACAGGTACAATTCACTTTTCAATAGAAAATAATGAACTGATATCAAGAGGATCTGAATTAGATTAAAAATTTTTGCCAATGGTAGAGGACTGTTTTCTTACAAAACTCCTAGAGTTAAGATTGAATATGTAAGTATCTTAAGTAAATATAATGTTTATTTTCTGTATATTTTAAGTTTATATGATAAAACCTGATTTTTCTTACAGAATTCCAATAAAGCTAAGTTAAATTCTCATATATAGAGGTCTGGCCAATAAATACGCGGACTGGTGCAATATGACAGCCATGACGAAGGCTATAGTCCTGAACACTAGGGGCGCTAGTTGCCTGAGACCAAATGAGCCGCATGTGCTTAGCGGATTGTCGAGCTGTGCGTATGATTCAGGTTAGGTCAATGTCAGTTGTCCTTGTTTTTACTGTTTGTCGAAAATGGAAATTGACGAAATCATGGAGCAACGAGACAGAATCAATTATTTGGTCAAGTGCGGCAAACGTTGTCAAGAAATTACTGAAATTTTGACATCTGTTCACGGTGAGGATTCTCTGAAAAAAATATCAGTTTTCAAGTAGATTAAGCATTTTAAAATGGTCGACAAGACGCCACGGATGATGCAAGGCTGGAACGACCATCAACCACCTGTGTTGACGACAACGTTGATCGTTTTCGGTCCCTTGTCCATACTGATCTTCGAAAAACTGATCCGAGTGATAGCTGATGAACTGAATTTAGGAAAATCAACAGTGCACACTACGTATTTAATCAAACATGATGGAAGGATGCATCACCATGACAATGCACCTGCACATTCAGCATTGATTGTTCGCCAATTTCTGGCAAAAAAAATTCAATCACCATCCTTGATAATCCTCATTATTCGCCATATCTCTCTCGCCTGCCACTTTTTTCTATTCCCAAAATGCAAAAATCTGATGAGGGGACATCACTGGGAAGATGTGGACACAATAAAGCCAGAAACGACGAGGAAACCAAAAAAAAACTGCCGAGGACATCCAAGGGTGCTTTAAACAGTGGAAAAGAAGATGGAATAAGTGCATAGCATCGAATGGAGAGTACTTTCATGGGGACAAACCTAAATTTTGCGAAATAAAATTTTTTATGGCCTCAGTTTCCGTATTTACTGGACCGATCTCGTATATTTATATATCGGGCAAACGGGAATGAGGGTAAAACAGATTTTATTCAAGTGAAGTGTATTTATAATGATTGAGAATCAATCGAATCCGTTGAAAGGACTAAGCGAAATTATTAGCAACTATGCGAAATTATCAGATACTGACGTAATAATTAAACAGTTCCTTGATCGAATTCTTAGTTGAATATAGAGTTTATTGATTTCAGGCATCAGAATATCTTTCTGATAATTTTGTAACAATTCACATGCCATTAGCATTAGGTACTCGTATACTTTTTGGAATAAACAAAGATTGAATAGAAAAAAATATTTCTGCAATCTTTTGCCTAATCACTTCTTGTTTTAAGAAGCGGAGATAAATTTTAAATATGAAAACATTTTCAATTGAACAAAATGTTAAATTAATAAATTGCAAATTAAAACATTAATTTAAAAAACATATGCACTCTCGCATCACATGTAGGTAACAATCTACTACATTTTTGGTAGAACGACTGCAACAAGCTCTATTTTCAAGTAAAAATTTCCGTTTTTCAACCCATTGATGGCGACATTTAAACGATAAAAAATTTCCAATCATGCCATGTATTTCAAAAATATTAATATTTAAATTTGACTATCGTACGAACAGTATCGTTTCAAATCCTTAAAAATAGCTGAGAAAATAGTTTAAATGGTCTTACACAGAAAAGAGAAATAGAAAAAGTTATAATTTTTATTTTTTGATATGAAAAAGGAACACTTATCGCTTATCCTGACCTATGAATTAAGATTAGATAAAACCTCTCTCGTTTGCAAGCGCAAAACGACAAAGAATTTCCTGACTATGCTCTCAAAAGTGCTAAAGTAAAAATAAAACTCCTATAAACCATAAAAAAGCGACTTTATTATGTGCTTTATCGTTTTTATCTGAAGAAAAACGGTACATAGAAAAATGTCACTGAATACCTTTCTTTTTTCCTCGTCTCCATGAAATCCGTTCGGATTATACGCCACCCGTCCGCCGACCGAGGCAAATATTCGCAGTGGGACAACACTCCCGCTCGAACTTACGTAATCCGCCCGTCCTACGCTTTACAGAGCGCCCCCTTATTCCGCTCCCCCCTCTTCCCCTTTTGTCGGCCTTCCCCATGCTTCACTCCCTCCCACCGCGTGCCCTTCAGTCCATGCACCCAGCGATCAACCCCTCCCTTTACCCCACTTCCTCACGGACATCAACCGCGGCAACCCCCAACCTTCCCCTCCCCTGCTCCTTCCGGCCACCTCCCAAACACCCCCGTCATTGCGCGCCGTCCATCAACCCAGGGGCCCCCCAGACCTGCATGACGTGGCGTCACGTGATTGGTGGTCGTTTCGCGTGAATGCGACCACTCATTCACCCGTCTGCCCCCCTTACCATGACGCCACGGCCCCCATCCCTCTTTTGTGCCCTCTCATCTCGCCTCCACACTACCTTAACAACGCCACCCTCCTCTCCAATCAACCACTTCCCACAAACCATTCCCGCTTCGCTCGGCCCATGGACTCACCCGCGTCCTACCGCCGCTCTGGTCCACACGCCGCCACCGCACCCGGGGAGCTAGGGTACTCATTACATCCACCCTCACCCCACGACTGGCCCACCTGGCACCCTTTGCGTCCGCTTAACTTCCTTCCCCCGGCGCACACCCTTGTCCCTCACCTCTCTCCTCTTGCTCTCTCCTAATGTAGTTAGGATTTGGCGGCGTGTTGAGGTTTTCACTCCAACGCAAAGATTTTGCACTCAGAAGATTTCGAGCGCGTCACCCGCGGGACGGGATCCAATATTGCTGAAAGCGATTTATCGGTTGATCGTTGCTGGGGCCACATAATTTTGGGGTTATCATAAAAACCATGTTTTCAATAAATGGGATGCTGGAATGTTTTGTCCGTAATATAAGAATTCGCGTGTAAGATGAGAACTAATTTACGTAAATTTTGATTCCATTTAAGTAGTGGATTTTTAATTGACATTTAGCATGTCATAATTGAGGAAAGTTTACTACATTTGTCATCGTTTCAATGGATAATTTTGTTTGAGTTTTCTGATTTGGTTATAAAAATCATTAAGTTATCAATGACTATATCTTGATCGAATGCATATGAGAAAATGTCGGTGTATTCTCGAAATCGTTAACGGTGAGACCTTGTTTAATCGGCCATTTAAAGTACCCTAAAGTAATCTGAAGAGCTATTTTTGCTTTAATTAAAACCCCTATCAGTTTATAATTGACTTTTCTTGGGAATGAAAACTATCCCTTGTTCATTTATGCTGCTACCTATATATATATCTATTTAATGCTTCTCTCTAAATACTCTCATTGAATGACTGTAGAAATTGGTAAATATTTCTATTTTATGGGTCATCTCTTAATCAGGCTCTTAATTGATAATAATAAAACCCTTGGAATTGGATGCCATTAGAAACCTCAACTAAAATTAATACATTATATTTTGGTTAAATAACTTTAATTTAAAATATGAATGTTTCATTAACGACTGAAGGCAAGAAAAGTCTCAAAAAAAGTATTTACTGACACGTTCAATGGTACTGATCTAAGGGAAAAAGAAAGGGGCAAATGAAACTAAATAAAACTCGGTAACCTTGAAAAAATTCTTAAATACTGTAAGCTTCATCTGTCGAAAGTACTACATGCTTATATGTATGCATAAACAATGAAAGTCTCCAAATAGTCTAAAGTCTAGCAAGTTAAACAGAAGTTTTTCAACGGACATTTATTTATTCAGCGCATGTTAAACTCCCAATCGTTTCAAATCCAACTCTTCCTTCTAAATATAGCCGATGTACTTCAGTCCGGTTGTGTAATTTATCTACTCTCCAAGCTATAAATTATCACGTCGTCACATCGGCTTTGATTTTATCATGGTTTATGTTCATTGTGGGTTTTCAGGCGCTTTCAACCTTACCTTCAAGCCCAAATGGTATTTTTGTCGTATTTTTATGTGCCCATATAAGTATAACTTATAACTTCTCATCTGTTTCAATGAAACACTATGACGACGGAATAGTATGAGTAAAATGCATGGGCACGAGGTAAATTGTGAAAATGCACTCAATGAAATTCCCGTGCAAAGTCCTTCAATTACAGCTGGATATCTTTCCTCTTTCCGCTAGACTGCAGCCGTGGGTAAGGCTTCGAACCCTCGTCCAACAGGATGACTTTCTATTCATTTCATAAAATCTTATCACACTCACACTTGTGTTAGGTAATCCATTTTGGCTCCATGGTTATTTTCTCGTTCCCTTTACTCGTACTCAAATGGTCTCTTTTAATCCTCTCTTCACATTACTCTCATCTCCCATTCCCATTATCCCCTGCTTCCTACCTTTCACTTTACGTACTTTGAATGCTCATTCTTTTCTAAGCATCACCTTTTGTCTTGCCAGCTTATCTATACTTAGTCATGGACCGTTTCATTACCAACTCTTCGTCTTCGTTCATATTGTTCATAAGGGAGCGGTTCTTCAACAACACTGTTCAGCTACCCAACGGGTCGCTTTTAATGCATTAAGTTCCCTCACACCTCGCTCACCCTCCATTCTCTCCCGATCCCCTCGAGTTTCCTTTTCTACCACCCAGAGGGCAACCATTCTTCCCGCCTCTCTTATCCCGAGAGAGCGCATGCTGACGATGCATTTACGGGTGACGTGTCTGCACCATTTGTACACGTGATTTTTGATAAGAATGTTTTTATTATTTTCGAATCGCATGACGAAGCGGATTATCATCTTACTTTACAGATATTAATTTAAATTGCATTTGAAGTCCTGAATTCTGAGGCAAATTGATTCACCGTATCATAAAAAAAGGGAACCTACATTTTTTCACTCATTCCTAATGCCAGTCGTAATCCACGTTTTAAAAGGGCGCACCTGCATGAATGATGAATGAAATGTCACCATAGGTGGGTGCGTCTGATTAAAAAACTACATGAAATGCCATGTTTCCATGCATTTTGCATGACCGATTTTGAAGAAGCACATTAATTTCATGATGAGGCGAAATGAAGAACATTTCAAAACTCTTTTTAATCCCCATTACGGTTCTATGAGCTTTAATTTTGGGGAATTAACTTTCAAGGATTATTTTTTTTTTAATTTTGTAGCTTGTATACCTTTAAGGGCTATTTGTGGTTGATATGAAAATTCACTCGTATTATATGGGCAATTATTCAGCGTGAAGGCAATTCAATTAAATATTCTGACAAATAATATTCGCTGATCCTACGATAATCTTCCTTTCACACTAAAGACTTCGTTTTAGTATTTGTGTATTTATATGCATTTATGCATGCGTTTGCATATTTGAACAGTTTTTCGTATATGAATACAGGTATTATTAGGCTTAAAGTCCACATACGCACACAATATTATAATTTTGCATAATCATACGAATAATAAAAGAGCAGTGATATTTTATTTTTGAGCATCCGAAAATGGAGTTCCCTTTTATTCGCCCTAAACTCTTTTAAAACGCAAAAAAAAACATTTGTACCGTTCACATTAAAATATACCGGAACATGATATACGTATTTGTCGGTTTATGTGTCAAAATTCTAATTCTTTCACCAAGACACCACTCGAACCAGCAGGCATGCAGGACAAAGCTATTCCCATATAGTCTTTGAGGCAGCGTTGCAGTTATAAGTGGCCGTTTGTTTTTCGATCACGATTCCTTGAAATCGAAAAGGCAACGTCTCAATCCCCCGTCTCCGGACCCCGTCTCCTTCTGCTCCGCCGATTCCATCGTCCCTCTCTCTTTGGTCATCTCAAGCATCCACACCATTGATTTCATAGCTATTATTTTCTCTCCTGCACTCCCCACTTTCCCTCCACCATTCTCTTCATGTCCACCCCACAAGATCACCCTCACCCTTCTTCTCTCATTCTCCCCACGCCGCAGAGAGTGGTCGTTTCTCCCTCAATGTCCGTCTCATCCAATCTACTCCCCTCGGCCGGATAATAATAAATTTACTCAATCTCTTCCTTTCTATTTCCGCTACGGCGTCTCTTTCTGCTTCTTCGTCTCGCATGCATTTCTCGTCCTCTCACCATCACCCCAATGTTTTGTACTGTCCTTCCGCACTTCTTCCCATGTTCCCGTCTCCCGTCATGCCTTTTTTGGGCGCCATTTCTTTTCCTTTTCCTCTTCCATTTTCCACGTGTAGCCGACGCCGCAGCGGGACTCTTGTTCCTTCATTATCTACATTAAATTGAATTGGTCTCTCTCGGACGTTAGTCAGTCGTGGAGGACCACATGTCTTTTTTCTCCCCTTCGCCGTATCTCGCCGTCATTATGGCATTCCAAATAACAATTTCTTTCTCTCTCTCTCTCTCTCCTTTTAGCACATTGTAGACTCGTTTTGACAGATTATATAGCATTATGGTCTTGAAAAGTTTTGGGTCACCACCACCGTTACCTTTTTAGTTTCACGACATTTTCTCTATTCTCCTACTCTTCATTGTTCTCTCATCTCCATTGTAACTTTTGTTAATAGAAACGCAATCGCAAAATAAGCTGCTTTCTAATTATATCTTAAACTAAAACCTGCTCATTTTCATTCATTTTCTGTAAGTACTGGAGATATTTACCTAGGTTAACCTTAGATTATGATGATGCAGCAAGCTCTTTCTGAGCAGAATCACGAATTAAACTTGATTTTGTCCAATTATTCAATTATAATGGGTGATTAGACATAATATTCTTGTATTGTACTTCGGGCTTTCTTCCGGAGTACATTCGCTCACATTCTTAATGCAGTTACTGAACCTGAAAAATCTGATTCATTAAGAATAATGGAATGTCATGAGTGATAAAATTCATTGCTTTGAGATTCTTTTAGAATTTCTAACCCATTGAGCTTATAATTAATCTGTAATCTTTCCCTCGGATTCCTTTAAGTATATTTCTCCAAATCGCCGACTTCTTTCCTCCATCCTTTAATCTCTTTCACTTCATTCTCTCGTTTACTGTTCCTATCATTCCCCTCTAACATTCTCTCTGTCTCTTCCACTTTCCGATGAAGACGTCGTAAATTCCTTTCTCCTTTTCCTCCAATTTTTCCCCTCCGCTCTGCTCCCTTCCGACTCCCATTCCTCGCTCTTCCTGTATTTACTTCTCCGTCAGTTTATGAGCTTCCGGCGTAATGGAAGTCTTTTCGAGGAAAAAAAAGCAGTCGGATAAAAAAAAATTCCTTCACCTCATAAAGTCCTTTACTTTCCTCGGCCATTCTAATCTTCTCATTCCGTTCTCTATGGGAGCTCTATAAAAATCCCCTTCTCTCTACACCTTTCCCCCCCCCACTCTTCAAGATCTCCCTCTCCTTCTTCTCCGATTTGCCTCCACCCTCTCTCTTCCATCCTCCCGCATTTCCCCTCTCCCATCGCCCACACAATGTCTTCCACCTCCGCCCCTTTTCTCCCGCACTCGCTCGGCCATCCGGCTCCGGGAGCAAAAGTTGCTTTGTCCATTAAAATGGTGTATGAATTTCTTCTTTTTTTATTCAAAAATTCCTTCTCTCCGGGAGTCCCTCTCGCCTCGTCCACTCATATTCCTCGCCTGACGTTCCCCATGAAATTTTGATGAACTCTTATGACAAAAGGCTATAAACACTTCGCAAAACTGTTCTTCACTTTCTGAATCGAATACCTTTTCTGTGTTTTTCGACGTTTGGAATGGAATATTTTAATTCTCTGCTACTGCGCTTCAAAATAAAGTTGATTAAAGGAGGTGCAAAGCTACTTCAGTGATATGTGGTGCAATGAGTTGTGAAAGTATTTTTTTTGTTGTTGTGGGTTGAATGTGAATTTTGTAGAAGGCTAAGTTTTGTTTTAATCGTCGCGTTTTCTTCATTTCATTTATTTCTCCACTAATCCGTGATGAAATCTACCACTTTATAAAAATAGCAGGCCGCTGTTTTATATTAGGATCGAGATAAAGAAAAGAAATCGAGAAAAATTATAATCTTAAAAATATTAAAAATCTAAATATTAATTATCATGTAACAATTTGAAGCAAACGCATATAAACTTACGAAACTTGAAATGAATTTATGGTTAAGAGAACAACAACTTGAAGCATTACGAATTGAACTAATTCAATTTTTACTTTGCGCCAAATTTTATTCTTTAGGTATAGAACCACATTCAATGTATTTTCCACAGACTTAGACTTCGTTTTATAATATGTGTTCATAACAACGGCATATATGTGACTACGTCATAGTGGTGCAATACAAACCATCATATCGGTATGTATCAATGCAGGCGAAAATATGCTCTATTGATACATTAAAAGATTAGAAGCGAGTTGATAAAGGTGCTGGTGTTTCTCACAACTAAGTTTTTCACATATATATATCATTGAACCAAAATGATCGATTACTGGATCTTAAATAGGTCAATCTTTTTAATAAACACGGCTGAATGCATCAGCTAAAGCATTAATAAAGCTTTGCTTTCTTAGACTAATATTTTGCGTCATATTTCCGCTAAAAGTCACTATTTTACGGGCTAATGCGAGATACGGCTCAGGCAGTCTACGATACATTCTCTGCGGATGGGAGAGATTCTGCATATGCTCGTCCAGTCATATTTCTAGGCATTAAAACTCGGAAACTCGGAAGATGTTGTTATCGCGCCTATTTGTGAGGCAAGAAGTGGAAAGAAAATAAGTAAGATTTTTCCGCTCGTAGAGAACGGTTTCAATTCCCCTGGGGGGATTTATAAAAGCTCGCTGTCAGCGCATTAAGGACTGTCTCCACACTTTATGTGAGTCTGCTTGGCTAAATCTTTACCACGCACAAACAATCGCATCCTCAGGCATCTACATGAGTTCTTCTCGGAACGCGAACCCTACTCCTTATGTTGTCATTTATTTTCCCCTATCCTTCTCATCGATTTCTTCCGTTCTCTTCCTCCTTCCTTCTCCAACCCTCAGTCATTCCTTAGTATTCCAACCCCAACTCCACTTCCAAACCCACTTTCTCTCCCTTATTCCACACTAACTCTCCCGATACTTCGTTTGCTCTTCGACGAACCAACTCGATTAGGCCGATGCCGCAATAAAGCAGGCTCTTAAAAACGTCGGCTAGATAAAAAAAAGGGGACGGGACCTAAGCTGCGTCTGTGAAGTCCTCCTGTGTAACCTCCGGTCCGGCGATGCCCTCGCCTCGCGACATTTCCTTTAGGCAGCGCTCCCTTTCCTTCACTCTCTCAATTTCTTTTCCATTTCCTTTCTTTTAGTGATCGTTTGTTTCCGCCCGCCCTTTTTTGTGTCTTCAGAAGCGCAATTTATCTTCGAAACATTTCGTTCACCTCTTCCACATCCTTTCGCTGCCAAACTGTAATCCGCCCTTTCCTTCCTCCTCACGCTTCTTCACCTTATTGTGTGCCCTTTCGCATTCTCTTTCGGTGTCATTTCGCTCTTACGTGCATTGCCGCTCAGCGCCTTTATGGAGTGAGACAAATGGATCCCAGACTCAGTTTATCTCCCATGATGGAAAAACCTTGTCGTTGTTAATTCAAAATTCTTTCGTACTCTGGCTTAAAATCTTCCTTCGCTCAATGATACAGGTAGCAGAGTATTATGTCTAAACTCTTTCCATTATTTCAAGAACATTGCTGTAAGTCACCAATGTAAATTGAGGGAGTTATTTTTAGAAATGAAGTTGTTTCTAGAAATTTCAAATGAGCAATCATTTTACCTTCTAAGCATTAATATTTTGGTTATGAACTGAAGCAATAATGCGGTGTCCCAGAAGTGATTTCACCTTATGGAATACCCCATATGTTTCATACCGCATCTTTTGAGTAGAATGGTCTGGAATATTTAGTCCTGCTCTCCCATTCGTGAGAAACGGTGATTTTTCATTCTACCATATTATGCGAAGGAACCCGCGATATCACTCCATGCGCACTCGATTAAGGTCAAACTTCTAGTTTTTCAACGAGAAAAACAAGGCTATTACTAGCCCTGTACACTGAATATAGAATGCAAGAGAGAACCTAGGCATACAGTTTCATGATAACTATTCGCAACATTTGAGATGCGTCTATAAAAAGAAGGGAAGCGCGCGGTTATCGATTTCCACACTTGTTTTCGAGAACTTCATTCCAATCTGACTTTTTTCCTCCGTCTTCTCTACCCCCTTTCTTGCTCGCTCTCTCTCTGTCCCTCCCTCCCTCCTTACTCGATTCTTTCTCTTGCCCGCTCCTCAAAATGCTGCAGTCATCTTGCGGCCCTTCGATTCTGAGGGCGAGAGTCGACTGGATCCAGTTTCATCTGCTCCGATTCATCTCCGACTTCACCAGTGGGTACTATAATTCGGAGAGGAGAGGAGAAAAGGGGAGGAGAGGAGGGGAGGAGAGGAGAGACGAAGGTAAGGACCTCTTGGTCCGACCTCTTTGACATCACTTTCCTCCCCCCATGCATCTCATCCCTTCTTTCAAAATGAAGCCTCGACTATATCCCTCAAGGGCGAGACTCGACCCCCTTCACTCGAATTAAATATCCTTCATCCCCATTCAGCCTTATCTACCTCTTTCGGTTCCCTTTTTGGGACCGCGAGCCTCCCCTTCCACGCCCAAACGCTATCCCCCACCTTTCCAGTGCCGCGAACGGCCTTCCATTTCTGCCGCCGTCAAGCCCTCTCATCGTATCGCGAGAGCAGTGTGTACTGTGTGGTGGGCCCTCCTCGCGGTCATATCTGATTTCCTTGACCGCTTTTGAGGTAATGATAACCACTGCGCAGTTGAATGCCGAAATGGCGAGAGGGAGAAAGGTAGATCTCATTTGCTTCTTCGGAGAGAGACGGGGACGACCGTGGCCTCATCGGGGAAAGAGTCGGCGAACCATGTGTGATGCGCCCGTAGGGATGGAATCATCATCAAAAGACCTCGCTTCATCGTCGTCTTCTCCGGATGATGCGGTGGATGGAGTCTGTGGCAATGCAGAATATTAAAAAGCATGGGAATCTCCGAAATGCATCCATGGCAAGTCTCTTTAGCTCAAGGTCGATTTCATGACCTACGGGACTGACGAAACGGACGGGACGGAATTTCATTTTTTAATTCCCTTCATATTTGTCAACGTCGATTTTTAATTCATTCATAGTGGAGATCATATCTTAATATGGTGATCCTTTTCAGTCTCCAGCATCTCCTTCGAGAGAGCAATATAAATTTCGTAGCTTTGGCAGTACTTTGGATAATTTTTCATGTTTACGAGCTCGTACTCGTATTAACCAGCGAACGAAGAGAGATAGGTAAGCGTGCGAAGTGTGGGTTAAGGATGTGAGCATATGTTTTGATGTATGTAACTATGAATACAAAACTAACCGATGGTTAGGTTATATTAAACCTAGACATGGCTTTCTAATGTCTTGTCAAATTCAGTCGTAAGCTAATGTGAACGTTAACTTAAATTGAGATTACCGACAAATCCGATATGATAAACAAATAAGATTGATCATTAGTGAGTTTAAATAATGTTAACGTAGTAGCAACGTCTGTCAGCTATTAATTAATGGTGGTTCAGTTGTTTAACGGTCGATTTTGAACTTAACCTTAGGTTAAATTTGACCTTCAGTTTAACGAGGCATGAAAAAATCTCTCCGTAGTATTACAGTGTTTGCATATGAGCATAAATATAAATTCTACAGACAACTGTTATTCTACATCTACATTAGTAAATCGTGATCCAACGAAAAGATCTGTTGTGGGGAGAAAATCATCAGGTTGGATGGGTAAGGAATAAGAAGAGGAAGGTTGTTTAAATGGTTTGAAAAAGTGAAAAAAAATCCCATAAGAATCTCTTAAACCCGTGCAAACTAATGCATATACTAGCAGAAAACCTATTTTCAAACAATTATTAATTTTTATCCCTGCATAATTTCTCGGGGATACTAAAAAAACTAAATTTACTACACATATAATAATTGTGCGTATTCACTCAACTAAAAAAATGACTCTACGTATTCCTCATCTTCATTTTAACAGACTGCCGTTTGGGTTAATTTTGCTCATTATCTTCAATAGGTTAAGTTATAGCTGTAAGAAGAGTGATAGGTAACATCAGAAGACCGAACAAAATGATTACGGGAAAGGTGTTAAGAAGAATATTCCAAATATAAAAGCTACCAGAATTGGTATTTGAACGCCTAACCTTTCCTTTATTAACTCTTTGTCTGGTATTCCTACGTTTTCCTTCTTCTTTTCTTAGAGGTTAAATAAATATTCAAGTGTATACAATTTCTTACCCAAAATTATAGGATTTACGAGGGTCATCCGGAAAGTAGTACCCGTTCGTGCCGCATGAAGTGCTGACGACGCGAGTAGCCGCTGGACGAGGTCAGATAGCTTCAGTGGCTTGTCTGCCTTCTCTGAGCCAAGTTGCGTGACGCTAGTATTGCCTGTGTTGTTTCTGTGATTGTTTACAATGTTTAAAAAAATTGATAACGCCGCCAGTTGTGAAGTGAGGGCAGTGATTAAATTCCTCAATGCAAGAAACGTTCGCCCATGTGATATTCATCGCCAATTAAAGGAGGTGTATGGAGACAATGTAATGGACGAGTCGTCTGTTCGGCGGTGGTGTCGCAACTTCAACATGGGGAGGGGGAACACACACGACGATGAGCGTTCGGGGAGACCGTCTGTCATTACAGACCAACTGGTGAGCTCAGTTGACGAATTCGTGAGGAACGATCGGCGCGTCACAATTGATGACATCTGTGAGCATTTTCCCAATGTTTCTCGAACAATTGTTCATGAAATTGTTAAACACCATCTGCATTATGCAAAAATTTGTGCAAGATGGGTCCCTCGCATGCTTACAGATGAGCACAAAACCAAGCGTATGGCTGCAGCACTGACGTTTTTGGGACGTTATTATGATGAAGGAGACTCTTTCTTGACTCGCATAATTACTGGTGACGAAACATGGGTTTGTTATGCATCACCTGAGAGTAAACGACAGTCAATGGAGTGGCATCATGCTCATTCACCAAACAAACCAAAAAAATTCAAGATAGTTCTGTCCACCAGGAAACTCATGGCAACCATTTTCTGGGATCGACGAGGTGTATTGCTTATTGATTTTATGGCCCGTGGAGACACTATTAATGCCAATGCGTATTGTGAAACATTAAAGAAATTACGGCGGGCAATACAAAATCGGCGGCGAGGTCTATTGTCTACTGGTGTCATTCTCGTTCATGACAATGCCAGGCCTCATGCAGCTGGGATAACACAAAAACTTTTGCAGCAATTCAAATGGGAAACCTTCGACCATCCACCGTATAGCCCGGACTTGGCCCCTTCAGATTTTCATCTCTTTACAAAGCTTAAAGACTTTTTGGCAGGAAAAAGATTTGACAGCGATGAAGAACTTAAAGAAGGAGTGACCCTGTATCTCAATGAGCTGGCGGCGAAGGACTATGCAGCAGGAATACAGAAACTTGTCACACGTTATGACAAATGCCTTAATTTGCTTGGAGATTATGTTGAGAAGTAGTTTAAAGTATCCTCTTTCAAATAAAATTTTTTATGTTTGTTAATATTTACTTTTGTGTCTTTATTTCACGAACGGGTACTACTTTCCGGATGACCCTCGTATTATGCAAGTAACATTGAGTGAGTAATACTTGCAATATGATAAATCTGTTTGTCCATATTTTTTGCTGTGGCTTAGAAATTCTGTCTTGGGTCATTAGTGTGATACATTCAATGTGATATCATCTAATGCGATATTATGTAAACGCCCCTGAATTTTAATCAATCTAAATAACAAAGAAAAAAATCCATATTTTCCATAAAAAGAAAACGAACCTTTTCGGCCAAAGCGCATATCATCTGATTCTGTAAAACGAAAAACACGTGGATATTATGGCATTCCATGTATGGAAAAGACCATTTTTGAAGACTTCTGCCCTGCTTCTTCCCTTTGCAGCGTTTAACGCTGCAAAGCGAACATATTCATTACTCATCGCCTGCGTATCTCAGAGCTTCATGGCATTATCGCTCCTTACTTCTCCCTGTTCTTCCATTTGTAGATATGCATGCATTTAGTATTTGTCGGTCTAGCGCTATCCCTATCATCCACATGACTCTCTCTCTCTCTACTGCCCCTGCTCCACTCCTCGCCTCCTTCTCCGTTCCTCTAGCAAGTTCTTATTGCTTTTTTCTTTCCCGCGACCTCTCTCCACGGCTCCACAACTCGAAGAAAGAGGGAGGGGAGAGAGGATTTGACGATGGGGAGGCCTTTGCGACCTCACAATGTTACGTAGAAGGATACAAAGGCCATAAGGGGATCGTTATCTAGCCGCTGCTACCGCTGCTGCTCTACATGTTTCCCTCCATTTTAGCGTGAAAGAGGTCGCTCGTTTGACTAGGCTGAATTTATATTTTTTTATTCATTCGTGTTCGGCGCTTTAGAACGCCCCATAGCGGCTTGGAGATATTTCCCTCGACAACTCGCTCCCGCCCCGCCACTCTCCTCCACAATATCCTTCACCCGCTGACATGATGGACTTGGACGTATCCGAGGCGGGCCGAAATCACCATGCTCAGCCATTCTCGCACATTTCGTTTTTTCTGATTTCATTTGTTTCTTCTTGATGACCGCAACATTTTGCCGCACCATCAGACGTCGTCAACACTTTGGAGCCGAGTCTGAGTAGTGGTAGTAACTAGTGCCCTGGATATAGGAACGGTCTACCCGCGGAGTTAATGGAAAGGGTTTGGGATTGTGGGCGTGCGTTACTGTGTGAGTGAGAAGGAATGAGGTTAAAAGAGGGAAGACCTTTATTTCCCTCAGGGAGGCTGGAAAGTAAGCCATTTCGGTCGTCGAAGAGTGCACACCACCTTTTTTGCGCCGAGGATTTCATCCTGATGGTTGGAAAATTATTCTAGGGAAAATATCGATTTCCTTGATTGCACAAAAACGCATTACCCAGAATTTTTTTATCGAATTTTATGCTCACTATTATTGATCGTAGATTTTTTCTCATCTCTGCTTACCAATTTTTGAAATAACTCGTAAGGATATTGTTTTTACAATTATCAAAGTAATTGCGAATTTAGTACTGTTTAAGGATGTCTTTTGTTGATAAAATAAAAATTCCATTACTCATCCTATGTATCGATATTAAGGCTTACTTCTAGCATTCATCAATGCTTGAAGCTTATGAGTAGGGGGATATTAAATACTAGAATAACCATTCGAGGATATGTAATTGTAATAGCTGGTATTCCACTATGAAGTATCTTCAACATGCTGAATATGTTGATGATAATGTGATTATAATGCTCTATCGTCCAGACAAACTTTTCATCTTTGTATGTTATGATCATTAAGCGGTTTATTTATTAGTTCTTTGGTTTTTTGTTAGATTATTTATTTATTTTATTTTGGGGTTCAGTTGTGCAAAATTGTATATCGGTTGAGATGGTTTTGTTTGGGATGAGGGGTTGTTGGAGATCCAAAACTTTGAGGCCCAAAATTGAATGTGATGTAAACTTTCTTCCATATAAGTTGGTTTTAAATTAACTAAAAATAATAGTCCATCAGAAGAGAGTGGACTTGATTATTGATATAATATAAGTGATCAAACGATGTATCTCAAAAGTCATGCTATTTGTTTCATGTACCTAACCACTAATTTTCCTCAATTAACTTTTTAAAGTATAGTAAATGCATGGTGAACACACGGGAAGATTTTTAAGACGTGGATTGTTTAAATCATTTGGAAAAAATTTAATCGTTCTATCAAATATATCATTTAAGGAAAATTTTGAATGCAATTATAACCTATTCAATAATTTTGAGGTACACAATCAACAATATTTTAAACTAGTTCTACGGTATAAATTTCGTATCATATTCTTAAAACTTCTACTTGCCTTATCATGCAATGATTTTACCAAAGTGACCATCAAATGTTTCCAGCATCAACTTTTCTACTGGCATTCCGCAACATAAATAACCCAAAATCTCAGCCCCCTACAGTTTTCGACTCAAAGCCATACAAACCTAAATCTATGCACGCCCCTGAATAATCCAATCTGATGGGAAGCAACAAAAATACCTCTCTCGCGTTTGCATCGACAAGGCAATTACAAAATACACGATTTTCCACCGAGGGGAGAGAGCGGAAATGCTTTTTAATTTGAGGTACAAGGGAAAACAAACGAATAAACATGTCGACGTTCACGCCGCAACATGGAAACGTCGCTCCGTCATAATGTATGCCCCAGACTGGGGCGTATCCCACGGCTCGAGTTTCGGCGTGCGCAAAAATAAGAAATTAATTTTCGCCTTCGTCAGGTAGTACATGCTCCCCCGGTCATGGGGCGACGCTCCGTCATGGCCGGCGATATATAAAACGTGGATTGAATGTCGTGGGGATGACGTCGATGGAGTGGGGATGACGACGAAGAGAGGGTGGGGAGACGCGACGTGGAGAGATCGTGGGTTGCCAGGTGGGGAGAGAGGGGAGGTGGGTCGAGAGAGAGTGTGGCGGAGACAGCGGACCCAGGGAGACACGAAAGAGGACGAAGGGGGGTGGGCGTAAAAGAGTCGCCGTTTCCCCCAGAACCTCTTCCACTCCTTCCCCGTTGTTTTTATGTGTGGCCGCTCCTGTCCTTTCCCTTCTCCTCCCTTCCAGTTCCCCTCACGTAGCCTCTGGGGGAGGGCAGGTCCCCCACGTGCGTGTTTTCGGTAGTTGGTCGTCAGGTGGCCGAAGGGCGTGCGCACGGATTCACCGAATTCATTTCTATTTCCAGCCATTTGCGTCAAACCTACGCTTAGTGCTACTTAGTGTCATTTTTTTTCCAGGGGCTTGTCACGAAGATAAAAGGTGGTGGGTTAGGAGGTGGGGGGAACGATGCAAGTTAAACGGATTCTTGCGGGAGTAACACCTGTCAGAGGCAGACCACTGGCGTTGCGTTATGGACATCCTTCTCCTCGTTTGGGCTGTACTTTTTCTGCGTTCATTTCAAATTTAGCCTTCCATCCATATACTCAATTTTCTGTACGTCCCTAGAAATCTGTAGTCAAAATGCCAGTACCAATCACATGTGTAAAGAATCTTAGTGAAGACTTAACATTTTTGCATCCGTGCATGGGGACTTTTGAACGGATTTAATGAACTATGAGATTTTTACAAATTTACTTGGTGCTTTCAGGGCGTATATCATCTACCCTCTCTATTGTCAATGTCAAGTTTAAAAAATTTACTATCTCTTAAGAAGAAGAATTGCGTTAGGCAAAGAAACTTCCACGAAGAAGAGAAAAGTGAGAATAGGGACCCGGTGTAAAGACGTAAAGAAGCAGCTCGTTTAAAAATTGATATGGAGCATGGTTTTGAACGGCTTGGAAACACTGCCGTTTAAGCAAGATAATAGTGGCAGATTTAAGGGTTTCTTATCTTGAAATGTGAGTACGGATAAGGATGGAAAATGTGAAATGGGCAGAAAGGCAAGCAAATGATGAAGTACTTAGCAATTGGTAGGAGAGGTGTGGGAGAAATACAAAGGAGGCAGAAAAGAAGGATGCAGTGCGTTTTGATTGATAATGGCACATTGAAGACTGCGATATAAAGGAGAAGGCAAGGTAAACGAGGAATGGGTAAGCAGAGAATTAGAATGTTGGGCGTTATGATGGGAGGAAGAAAGTATGCGAAATTCGAGAAGAATTTACTGTAGTGTCAGATGTCAAGCTGTGTTCTGTTAGAGGAGGAAAATAAATGTGTCGTTTTACCGTTATATAGTCTTTGTCCATCCAAACCTCACTTAACCGGCATAATACCTGTAATAATGAAGTCAATTTAACTTGTACTTATTTTTTGTAATCTCGGATGCCAACGTTAGAAGCAAAAGCTTGGCCTGAGGAGAATCTCTCCAACAATAATGACACTAAAGACTGATGTAAGAATGCAAATTATCGATAATAGACTTCTATACGCATAGTACGATATTTATCAGGTCATCTGTTAATTTTATTTTACGATTTTCCGCAGTATTTCAAAGTACGTATTTTTATAACTGGTTTACGCATAATACGAAAGATCAAAATTTAATGAAGTAATATGATTACAAAATATCGAGTCTCTAAATGAATTGCGAAATTTGTGTAACGTAATCCATTTTAAACAAATTATATACTATATATATGATTTTCGTAAATTTACGTCCAAACAATTCTATTATAAGCACGATATGTTGATATTATTTTATTGGAAAAAGCCACATTGAGAAATGTGCCATATTTATTTCATAATATAAAGAAGATTCTTCAAATATAAAAATGTTACATTAAATTACTGATAGCGAGTCGTCGTCCAAATGCGAAGTAGTTGGAGTGCCAAAATGGTAATACTTTGTCTTATTTATCAATTTACAAATATGACCTCTTGAGTGACCTCGTTTGATCTACACATATAAGACGAATATTTTAAATTTGTGTGTATTTAATTTTCTTAAGTCAAAACCTTCCCTTTAGCGATGCATGTGCTAATCTCGAACCCTTAACAGTCTCATAGTTAATGTTTTCCTGTCACGCCCTGTGATAACCTCCTATCTCGTTTTCACTGTTCATCTTGGGTTCACAAAATGAAAATTCACTACCGAGCCCCATCGTGTTTTTTGTTCACTTCCACATCTTTTTCCCGTCTATTAGCCGCACATCGATCGAACGAATTCCTCTTACGCAGTCCCTTCTTCCATATCCCGAGTTTCGTCGCATTCAACTCCCCCTGTTCCAGACCGCAAATTTCGTCGCCTCTCGTCGCGGAAAGTTCTAGGGGAGAGATAGTGGGGAGGGAGTGGGGGAGAGAGAGAGAGCGGGGGGCAAAGAGCGTAAAGAGAGAGGAGAGGAGACTGGCGCAGTGGGATCCATTCCTCTGGCTCTTTTCCCGACTCGATGCACTCCTCTCCCGCTGCATCCCTCCGCCGTACGCGCCCCCCTCCCTCCCATCCGCCGCGCCGCCCCACTCCCCTCCACTCCTTCCCCCCACCACTTCCGCACTCACTCTCTGCAGTCGGTGAGATCAGCATCGCTCCACGTCCTCCAAAAAGGGATGCTTCTCTCTCTTTCTCTCTCATCTTCCCAAAACCCCTTCGTTTTTTCCATCCTTTTTCGTTACTGTGCAAAAGCGGCTGGAATGGACGTCAAAAGGAGTGGAGACTCGACGTCGTCTCGTTCTCCTACACCCTTGAAAAAAAAAAAGAAAACAAATTGTCGTATGTGAACTCTGGTCGCAATTGTGCTGGTGTGTGCGTGTATGAGAGGGGCTTGTGTATATTTTTTTGAGTGAGCGCCTCAAAGGATGGATGAAGAAGAAGAGTGCATTTGCAGGTGTGGGGAACGGGGCATGGTGGGAAGGGGGGTTTCGTCGGTTGGTTTACGTAGTTAGGGAGTCGTGTTTGCTTGTGCACCGGTGTTTTGTTCATATGCGTGCATACAGCCGTCGTGTTGGCATGTGCCCTAGGTGTCGTACGTAGGAGGGAGACGCTTTCTTGGATCGTCCGTGCCCTTGAGAGGCCTTGTGATCAAGTTGTGTACATAATCACGTTGTTAATTTTACTTTTTTTCTGCATATGAGTCAAGGCGTCTTTGACTTCTTATTCAGGTTAAAATATTTCTTTATTATCGATTAAATGTTCTCAGCGTTCGCCATGCATCCCGAAAAATTATTTAATTAAATTGAGTTGTTGAAAAATGGTAGATAACGTTTTCCATTGACAGTGATTTCTAGTTCTTTATCGAAACTATTTATAGCTAATTTTCTTTCAATGCTGCATCAATATTTCATTTAATTAAAATATTTCTAATTCGTATGCCTGCATGTCTGTATTCGTATGATGTACGCATGTACTATAAACTGTTTTCCGGCAAATATAATCGGCGAGGAAATTTATTAATGTGATAGACAGTAGTCTTTTCGATTTTTTGAAGAAGGTATACTATAATCAGAGTAATTATTTAAAATTGGACTCACTGCAATAGTCAAATGAAAAGATAATTGACACATATTCTTCAAATTTTTTTACTGAAATATTACTAAATTCTTCTCACAGTTGTACCGACATTAATGGAGGCGGTGGTTTTGGTAGACATTATTATCATGATGCCTAAAGATTGATCAACAACGCCTAACTAATGTATCAATTAGTCTAAAAGCAAAAGAAGTACAAATATATATAAAACCTATTATTTTCGAAGTAGCTATGTGAGTATTTGATAATATATTTGCGAGCATTATAAAACTCCCTTTAACTTCATGTGTGTATTTAACAACGATTTTATTGCATTTTAATAAAAAAATATATGACGAAAATTGAAAAAAATCCACCTCATATGCTAACATCATTATTATGGGTTCAAAATATCCTCTATTTTTCAAAATTTGAATTTAAAAAGCTTATTCTAAGCATTAATAATATTAACGCTGATATTGTTGCGACACTTTTTTTCCTGCGTCTACCAAGGACGCTCATTATATGGTAAATCCATGGTCAATTGGCAATTTATCAATTAGGAAAGAGACCAAACCATAGTTATATAGGTTTTAAGTAGTCTTTAAAAATGTGTTTTCCATCTCGTATAAATAAAACTTGGAGCACCAAAAGAAAAATCAGGTATTAATCAACATTTCTCGCTAATGAGAGTATCTCTTAGGATTGGTTGCATTGGGAAAAAAATGCAAGGTCTCTCTCTTCAAAAAAGGGGAAACACCATTGGAAACAAGAGGTTGACCATTCGCGCACAATACCAAGAGAGCGCACGCATGGCCTGCCATTAACTCATTCCATTTGGAGTCTGGTCAGACGTCTCACCGGTCAGTCTCCGGCGCACTCCGGTTTCGATTCAGCCTTAATTTTTCATGACTCCGCTGTCTCTCGCACGTTCCCTTCCCGCTCTCGCCTGCACCCCGCCTTCACCCGCCAACTCCCGCCATGCCATCGCACTCTCGCGCTCAGTCGTCGCCCGTGACAGCTCCCGCTCCCTCATATGCCTTGTCAACAACAATTAACCGTTGACCGGAGCGAGGTTGCTACCTGTGGCCGACCCCGTAGACCTGATTGCGGCGGAACGCACATAACGCGAATTACGGGAGTCAGCGGCCTTCTATGATTAAGAGCTCCAGGGTCAGGAGCAGAGACTGACGGAAACGCGGATCTAGGAGGAGGAGGAGGGAGTGGGGCTTCGAAGGAGAGGTGCGTATCAAGTGCGGCGGTTCGGAGGGAAGGGGCAGAGAGGATTTTATAATAGAGAGGAGGGAGTCGATGTCTGGCGGAGTGAGTGGGTGGGGAGCGGGGTGCTGCGGTATATAACCTATGAAACCGTTACACGTAGATTAATTGGACAATACGTTTCCATTAAGCCGGTAGACTAAGGTCAGCTGGTGGTCAGCAGTGTTATGTGCTCACCCTTACTGCCTCCGGCCATCTTATTCGACCCAGCCCCCAAACGGTGCTCCCAAATCCCACACGCCGCACCCCTCCTCACGATCATCCACATCATTCCCCACTCCCTTCCCACTCGAAAACAAACCATATTAACCTCCCAACGATTCCATTGGCTACCGCCATCTTATACGTCATGCGCAACGAACATTTCGAGCACAGAGGTTTGGATGACCTGCTCTGGATGAGAGTTGAAGGGGTAACTATGTTTGAAAGGTGGATGGATAAGGAGAGTGGGAGAAAGAGGGAGAGAGTTTGAGAGAGGACGAATAGAGAAATAAGGGAAGAGAGGGGACGGTCGAGTCGTGTAGGGGGATCGAGGGTGGCCGTCCTGTCAGGTTGGGGAGAACGGTCGGGTTGTCCATCAAGGGCCATGTAGTGGGTTTGGCGCAAGGGCCGTCGTCGGTCTGAGGGGTTCAGGAGACCGAAATGCTGGGAGAGGGTTGTCCCGGCGGGAGTTGGGGGGGTCAAGAGGTGAGTGCGCGGGGTCACCACGCGGGCAGAGGATGTCGAGATCCGGTTTGGTGTCCCAACAATGCATGACACCGATCCCATTGTTTCAGACTCCCCCCTCAACCACTATCACCTCTCTACCATGCAACTTTACTCGTTTCCCTCCCCCATTACCTCTCCCCTCTTTACCCATTTCCGCATTGCCCGTACTTACCTTCAACTCCGGCATTCATAGCGCCCATATTGGCCACCCCTTGCTCTCCCCCGGATTATAGTGCTGAGCTCGACCGATCCTGTTCGAAATTACTGACGCGTGGTCTTTCGATAAAATTATTCCCGTAGAGCGTGGCCCTCTCATTAGCTTGCGTGCTCTCCTCTTTGTTAAAGAGAGAGTTTGCTTTTTGTCCATTCGCGTTCGATTGATTGATAGAGAAAGCCATGCTTCTGGCAGCTTCCCTTCCATGCCTTTGTGCCAGGGATACAAGTTCTGGCACATGCGATGCCCTTGTAAATGAAAGGATCTGAATAGCTACTCAGAAATGTAGTGGTCTGCTCCAAAACGTGTTGTTTCATGCTTATATTATGCCCTGGCTTTATTTTTGGAATTTTCCAAAATGCACATTTATTGAATAATAATTTTAAAGTTACACGCATCCATATTTTACAGAGTGTGGTATTACGGTCTAATAATATATTTTTAGTTATTTTTTAACGTTCGGCTAAGTTGCATAGTATCTCTAAACTAATGCCAATTAAAATGTTGGAGCTGTAACTTTACGGATGTAAACAACGTTAACAACGGCAGGATGAAATTAGCATATATTTTTTACACAATGTACATTAATCAGTAAAATGTAACCTTAACGCTTCATAAATGATATATTTAAATTTAGACGTTAAATTATCGGCCAAATTGTTAAAATAGCAGCTCTTTGTTAACACAGAATCATAGTCGTTTGCATTCCCTCTCTTTCCGCCAACACCGTGTATCGTTTGCGGCATAGAATCGACATTTCAGAGGGGTTATCACTCATTTCATTGTGCATATCGAATTACTGTGGCTCTTGCGGCTAGTATTACCAGCGAATTTTCTATTTTACCTCCGAACTGACGTCGTGGTGACTAACCCATAATTCCTAAATCGTTGACGCCGTTGTGAAATCTGTTCGTTTAAATATCACATTCATGTTTGCTAATGATTATTCACGAGTAGAGTTTAACTACTACAGAATTAATTAGAACATATTTACTTTAAGTACTGATTACTATAGAAAATATACATTGGGATAGAGGCTAAAACATAGTTTTATACAGTATTGGCAGTTCCAACTGGGATATGTATCTTAGAATGTTGTGAAACGAGACTTAAAACGAATAGAACTATCGGAAATAAAAATCCTGTGATCAATAAAAGTATCTGTGGCTGTACCATAGCGGAGATAATGAGGAATACATGCATAGGAAAAGAGCCAGATATCAGTCGATTACGAGTAAAATAGGAGCATGCAAAGCAAAATGAAAATTTGATGCACATAATGTGGATTCGTTGAGTGAGAATTCCAAATAATACTAAATAGTACAAGTAATTAGGGTACTATATATAAGAATTTAAAAGCAAGGGTACATATGATGTAAGTAAATTTGAGAGGGCACGATTCTGGAACGATGAAGAAGATGACATTCATTTACGTAATAAAACTATCGTAATGAGATGAGGAGTACTGTTCCCTTCACGCATAAACGACTTAAATTCAGAGAAATGTCTCTTTTCAATTTCAGGATAGTTATTGTTTATTTTCTTTTTATTCTTGTGATAAGAGAAATATGTCGCCCCCAGGGTTATAACGTGTATCATCACAAACCGAAAAAGATGATATACAAGAGCATAGTGAAAGACGAAAGTAATCTTAAATTCAATTAAAATGTGAGTTTTGTTTACTCACTCCAATGCAATTACGCCGAGAAGAGATTGGATGGGAAGGAATAATTGAAATTGTCCCTGGAATAGTGATTTTTTAAAATATCCGGCCTCAACAGCGAAAAAAGAGACCACTTCCTCGAGCAAAATACGGAAATAAAACAAGCTCTGAACACTCTGGACCACAACGACGACCTCTTAAAGAAAAACGCCCTTTAACGGTCTGCTGGCATGGGACGACTGAGACGTAATGGCGGAAAAGAAAGGAGAAAAATCAAGGAGATCGTATATCGCATTACTCCCCTAAAGTATTACCGCACGGGTTACAGAGTCCAACAGAGGTGTTGAGTGAGATGAAAAAAAGGAGGAGGGTGTAATAAAACAGATGAATAAACCATCTCTCATCTCCCCTTTGAAGTAAAATTCGCTTAAGAGCGCTTCTCTCCTTCGTAGCCTGCCCTAAAAGGTTTCAACTTTCTACCTTCTCCACCTTTCCCTGCTCGACCATCTTTCACAAGGCATCCAGTCCCTCCCGCTCTACCCTCTACACCATACCTTAAAACCTTGATCAGGCTTTTTGGCCGAGAGATTCGCTTGATTTAGGACAAGGCTTTTGCCGTCCCGCCATGTGCCTGTGAGGGACAGAGAAACGCTGGCTTAGGGTGAGGAGAATGGGAGTGGCAGGGCCGGTCGTGGAGATTGGCGGAGATCCTCGTATATAATCCCGCATTAATGCTTCATTGATCATCCGAGCACATTGCATGGGAAGGGGTCGAGGGTCTTTAAGGCGTATGTAGGGCCAGGAGCGACAAGGGATTTTCCCTTACCTACATCCTTTCCTATTTCATTCCGATATTTAGTTGCAGCTAAGGATTACGTTTACTAAATCACACCACTAAGTGATAAAAATATTTTTAAGTCAATGTTTTACCCTAGGCAAATGAATGTTGTAATGTAATATTCCTGAATTATAAATGAGGTACGCTTCAGCTATTAATTTTTAAGAAAGCAGGTCCAGTTTACATTTTCTGGCATATTAGGAAACTCGTATTTACATGTATTTTCATAGAATATTTGAGATTTTTTTATTTATTTAGAATGTTTTCTCATTGTTTTTTCAGCATCCAATGCAAAATACTCGTTTGCGGTTGTAATATTATTTCTGATTTCGATAATTAATGGAACTTTTAAAATGTATGATAACCGATGTAAATCATTTTTGTAAATGATCTGTGTAACGGGGCGTTTATATATTTGGTTTATATTTGATTGAGGGATGTGACGTCCGTAGAAAGAAGCATAATGTTATGCCAATAGCTTATTAAGAAAATCAACACAAAAGATGCTAGCTGCGAATATACAATATGTATACGAGTTATGGAAATTGCCTTAGGTGCCACAAAAAATCTGCAAAAGAATGAATTTTACCTTCCTAATTTTATTTCATTAGCAGTATAAAAAACATCATACTTCTACATATTAGGTCTATTTTTACTATTTTCAGCTGGGAAAATGGCATTTCCGTGGTATGTAATTGGAATGCATATTAATCAACATAGAACTGCTAGAAAATACAATTAACTTAGTTTAGTTCAATTGAACCCGTAATAATATACTATGGAAAATTTTACATAACTCAATTTCTGTTCCACTTTCAATCAATGGATATTAAAATGACTGATTTCTGCTTCCAACATTATGTAAATCAAATGTTTTCATGATGAAGTCATAGTGGAAATTTGCTATAGCAAAAGTTGATGATCTCTGCATGCCTTGAAATCAGTTGACATAGATTATAAAATAACTCTCAAATGAATTCAAAGGGATTGGAAAAAATGTCACAATTTAGGTGCATTGATTCGAATACGGTGCTACTTATATGCCTACTTCAATAAAAGTATAAGTGTGCACTTTCAACCATTTTTAATTTCACCCTGTAATAACCTTGATGTAAGGAGTTATGTTTCCCTTTTGTTGGGATAAGAAAAAATAGATTGTTGGCATTTGTTTAATGTCATGCTTACTGACTCAATGTTCGCGATTGATTTTCTTAATTAGACATTTATGGAAATTGCCTTTTTCTGATCATTCCGAAAGCAAACCGTCCATCCAGCATACAAACCCCGAGGGACTTTCAAATCCACGTCTTTTTACTGTCTACCTATATTAGTCTTCCGCCAGGACGACTTTTGTTGCCCCCTACCACCTGGTGTGTATTCACCCCCTGTCACACACCCTGGCGGTGGCTAGCAGAGTATATATAAATTAGTAAATATCAACATTTGCTTTGAACCTTAAGTGTTTTCCGTCACATATCGTTAGCCACCTAGTTTACTATATTTGCCAGCATTTACCAACCTCAAAATTTTAAGCTATTAAGTGATAACTTTTGGCACTTTTATAGATTTCATTTTTAATATTTATTCATAAAGCCTGAAACTCGTATACCAAGTTCTAACAGCAGCTGGAATCGTCTGAATTATTAACTTCACATTATATTTTCAACACGGGTAATGAGCGCCTACGAGCAAACCGCGTGCCTTGCAATGGGACCAAAGGAGTCGCTTTTAGTGAAAGTCACACATTCGCACCCTGCCGCCCAAACAATGCACATCCGCTGAATATGCATCTCCATCCTCGTCGGATGGAGATGCACATTCAGGCGTTCGCTCGCTCAACCGTTTCTCTGCCCGCCTCCTCGCCCTCTCTCCCTTCTCCCTCCACCGTTTCCCTAGCCTCACGACCCCTGCCCCCTCCCCTCGCCCCCCCCACCCCCCCGCGATTCCTCAGGCAGCGGGAGCCTCCAGGGATTCAACTGGAAAATACGCCGCGGAAGACAGAGGAAGGAAGGGAGGGAGAGGGGAACGGGGTGGGAAGGGGTGGCTGCTGCGCCATAACTCACGGGCGGGGACTCCTTGAAATCCCCGCGCCGCGCGAGAGCCTGGCCCGCCTCGCGTCTTCATCCAGAAACAACCTTTTATGCCTCCTTCCCTCGCATGCCCACCGCCCGCCACCACTCCCACTCACCCTCCTCTCGCCACTTCCTCCTCCTCCTTCCCGCCCTTGCATCCACCTTCTCACCATCTTGCTCATCTTATCTCCTACGACTCATCTTGCCTCGACATTGCATTCAAGGCGCGTCCGTTGTTCTTGCCCTAACCTCTCCCACCCAGGCAACGCCCCCTTCTCCCGGGGCAAGCGCCCCACAATGCCGCCCTCAAACAACCTAATCTATTTCTCGCTTCCCCAAAACCTGCCTTTTCCTCCTTTCAGCCTCCACACCCAACCTCACCTTTTCCCTCCTCCTTCTCAACCCTCCCTCCTCCGACCAGCAGCCCCTCACTTTCTATCTATTCTCGCCACTCGGCTACTCCCGTCACTCTTCACCCTTTCCCGACGCCACTTCCTCCGCATCCCCTTACCTTATCTCCAACCATACATTCTTCCTTCACCTTTCCTCTTGCTTCGCCTTCCGCTGTACGTCTTATTTCCGAGAAATTTATCGCCAGAACTCGTTACACGAATCGATCTCTCTTTCTTTCTCCTGCCTTCTTCTGCCTCACAACCACGTTTCCTCTCCCCCTCCCCCACCTTCTCATTCCCCGGTGCTATTTCCATCCCTTCCGCGAAGTCTTTGTATTTAGGGAGAACCAGACTCTTGTTCCTCTCCTACGTGTAAGAATAAATTTTCAGGTGTGTGTCGACGGTCATCGCCTTTTCTCCTCCGCACCCCACTACCCTCATTGCCTTTCTTCAAAAATTAGAGAATTAGAGAAGAGAATTATAAAAAACTGAGGATTTAATATGATGCAAAGAGTTTTGCATTTACATTATAGTTACATACGTCTAACATCGTATTTTATCGCATTGAAAAATCATTTTGTCGGACATGTCTCAACATTCAGAAATTCAGTTCCAGGAAAACATTCCCTTTTAAATTTTTCATTTTTTTCTCACCCATTCTACCATGAAATTCAAATTTGCTCATTTTTGAAAGAGTTGTTGGCCGCAGGGGTAACAATAACGCCGATCTTCGAAGCATACATTTTGTACATTATGTGAATGTAGTTTTGCAATTCTGGGGACATCTATTGTTTACTTTGGTTCGTCTTGGATCCATATCCCAATAAACCATTTTATCTATATCTGGTAGTAATTGTTCCATATCGGCCATTTTTGTTCCTAGTTTCAGTAGAGTTTTCCGACGGGAGAAATAGGTACTCTTAAGCGTTGCGTTCATCAGAACACCGAGGAAATTGCGTTTCCGCCAAATAAACACCCAGGCTAAATTGCCATTGGCGAACAATATTATCTCTAGCCGGAAACAGGAAGGTTATGTATTGATTCTATTTGTTTGTTCTGGAAATATTAATTTCGTAAAATTATATATACTAAACGGTAGTTCTCGTTTACACGTCATAATTAACTCGTGCCGACTACAATTGGAAGTCCTTCAGCGAATAAATTAGAGAGTACCCGTATTGCCCGTACCCACACAATTTCTGTATGAAACATTGGAAGAATATTTTATAAATAAAAATAGTTTATTTATTTACGGGCAATAGAATTGAATGTATAGTGTTTTATGCATTACAATTGTATTAAATGTGTTTATGAGTTCATAGAGCTGCTGTATAGCAGTAATGTTTTCATTATTGTTTTTTAACCATCTAAGGTTATTAACGGCATCCCCCTGTGTGAATTTTAAATATAAAAATGAAAATCAATAATTTTTAGGACATTATTCCATGCAGTTTTATTATTTCATGAACATTTGTTCGTATAAAACTACGATCCATTAATGATTGCAATTTTTACCCATCTGGAAATGTTTGCGGCGGACTTTAACTGTCGCATAACTTCGCAGTAATGCCTCGTAAAAGTATTAAGCTAACTGTAATAATTATAAAAATAACCAACAGTATAAATTCAAATAATTTTTTTGTCGTGAAAAATAACTTCGTTTCTAGATAGACACCCAAGAGACATAGTCATTTCGGCGAGGCGTTGGGTTAGTATTCGGAAACATTCCTCTTCCTGATCACCCTTCGAGGATATTGACTTTCATCCGGCGCCTTCCATCTCCTTCGGCATTACCTTAGCCGTCCACCAGAAAGCTATTGGTTATCGAAATCGGATACTTCCGACGCAAAATCCGTGAGCGGATTCCAGACATACCAGTCGTGCCACAGGGCTGCTCGCGAGGTTTTCCTTTCCTTGTCTACGTGGAGCACTCGCTCTAATACGTCTCGTGTGTTTGCAAGTGCTTCAGTAGCGGAGACATATTGACAAGGAGATAAATGAATCACTTGAAAATTGATAGATGAATCACGAGTCTTGATTAATGATGGATCAAGAACGAAAGTTCTTGACCAATCTCATTGCTATAAACTAGAACATTATTGAACTCGAATTGAAATCTTTCAAAAAGGAGTTGATAGTAGCACACATTAACTATTCTCCAGTTTTGGTTTAAATAAAGAAAGGCTATGTATTTGAAATATTTTGATAGTTTAATAATTGCCAAATGCCTAATTAAGTCGTAATAGTCATTAAATTCTATGAAAATATAACCAATTGATGCTTAACTCCTAGTTTTAACTTCGCGTACTCCCAGTTTTAACTTTTGACTTCTCTGTGCAAAATATTGGCTGCGCGGAAGTTATAGTAGTTTTTATACGCCACCCCGGTTAATTACCCCGCTGCTTTCCTTACCGTAATACTATATCCCTTTCGTGCGCTTGGGTTGGTATCCGTCTTGGAAAAGGTTCATTGCCCTAGATCAAATTCACTCTTTATATGCCTCTCGGAAATTACTCGCATCCGCACAAATGACGATGATCGTATGCTATTTAATCAGTGTAGTACAGTGTGTTTCGCTGCGAATAACAAAATTAAATGAAGATGGATCGGCATTTCCATTCTGACCCATGCGCAGGGATCAATCGAAATCCGTCTTCATAATTAGGCCCCATGGTTAGACTGAAAGTCATTGACGAGAGAAATTCACTTATCTGCGTATAGAGTGCAGTAGCTTTTGGAATGCAGTTAGTGGTTTTCCAGGAGAATCTTTTTGATACCCAGAAAATCAAATACCATTTCTGAAGCTATAAGTGCATGGTGACCTCAATCTTCAGGCCATAGGAAATATCCCTTTGGTTTGGCTCAGGGACTTTTCGCTCATTAGGCGAACACGATATCTCTCCGAATGCATTTTCTATGTATGGTAGAATGAAAATTGCATCGGTTAAGATTCACCAACATTCTTGGATGAGCGTCTTGGACTAATATTTTTGTTCGCTTGTGACATTATTTAAATTCTTCTTCGAAAGAAATGCCCATAGTGATATCAGATGAAACATCTAGAATTATTTTATTTTCCTTCTTGGTAAAATTTGGTTTTCTGGGTGAATTCAAGGCACTCAGTTGTTGAAAATATTAAAAGAAAATAGAAAAATTCCTCCCATATGATCAGCCTTTACATTTGACGAGGATAATTCATCAGTTTACTTGGACACTTAAATCAAAATCGTATGCATTTTTTAATTATATATTATTATTATTAGGTAATCTACCGGTTAAAGTAGGTTTTTAGATGGACACAACTATCAAATAAACATTTTGTAACTCCAAACGAAACCCAATCCAGCAACCTAATCTACATCAGGTCCCTCTTTATCTCTGTTAATATACAATGTAATAATGTTAATATATATATATATTATATATATATATTTATTTATTTATACACACACACACCACTAAGTGATGCATCGGTGGAGAGCCCTATAGGATTCAGGCGTGGTTGTTGGCATATAAAAACCCTGTGAGGAAGAGACTGGGTTGTAGATTGGCCAAATTTCTCTAAGATACTTATTGTAATGAGCGTGAAATTAATATTAATCAAATTAATCTTTACTCTGAAATTTAGAACATTTCTTTACGCCAGCCTACCTCTTCTATTTTGTTTCCCACAAAAAAGAAATCCAAGTTTTCTTCAAATGAACGCACTTATTTTGCACCCCTTTTATTTAGGAATGCAGATGCACAAGGAAGGAAAGCAGTCATTTCAAGTGTCCGCGTTTTTGCTCGATTATCTCTGAAGAACGCATTGATTAAGGTTGTGGATATTGTATTCATAAGCCATCTATGCGTTTTCCGTGCGGTCACAGAGGGGTACGCATTTTCAGAATGGTTTTCATTAAAAGATTCAACCAAATTTCACCTACCGTGGCTGAGCGTGTTAGTCTTGCTGCAATTTCATGCAGAAGTGTTTTTTTCTTCGTGTCGTCCTTTTAACTTTCATAGCCGACGTGAATAAATGGTGCCTTCTCTTCTCCATCCACAATGGAGAGTCCTCGATAAGGGAAATAGGGAACACGGAAGGTGGTGACCGTATGAGAAGAGGCGAAGCGGAACGCGTAGAGATAGAGCGGAGCACCGAGCTCATCGAAATAGGAAGTACCTTAGATATGAAGTGGCAAGGGAGAGATAGGGGCTGGTTATACGCTTTACTGAACTTAAGTGGTCCTCTGGACATTTCCTATGACCTCATATGAGAGAAATATCCTTAGTCATGTACCATTGCCGACAAGTATGATTAACTAGGTCGTGAAAATAAAGAAGGAAGTCACAAAAGACGATGTACCCAATGTAGCAGTTTTTCGGACCCAGGATTTTACATAGGTACTTCATGATCGATTAATATCATGCCACAGCTTAAAGTAAACGTAACCACATGTGTTGAATTGTCGTTCTACTCATAAATGAGGGACGATTTTCTATAAAGTAATGGATTTCTGAAATTTCTGTCATTTGGTTTAGCACTTGAGAAATGACTAAAAAATTCAAATTCTTTTATGTGCATATCTTTCACTCTATCACGGATAAAAAAGTACAAATGTTAATGCTTTGCCGACATCACGGTTTTATTTTTCATTTTCCGGTAGCTCTGGTAGTCACGTTTTTATACCTGCATAATATTTCAGTTTTGTAAAATTAGAGTGGGATGCTTAATGGTGGAAAATAAAATAATCAATATTATTTCAGTAGCCTCATATCTATAAGGTTATTGAAATATACCTATGCCATCCAGCTAACTGTTTAAATTGTTCTTATTTCTAATCTAAAGCTTTGAGCAGGAAAAAATGAGTTTTCCTCTTCAGAACTATTAAAGATAGGTATTTCAGCCGAGGCGAACGTAATTGTACGTATCGCAATTCCAGACAATGACGGTAAAAAATCCCCATTTACATCAGCTAATGCATTGATCTATTCCGTCTGAGATAAATTAGCTGGAATGATTGGTAAACATCGCTTGTTTTCGGTCTTAAAATTTGACAATATACGTATTACTTGGTAATAGCATATAAAAATGTTCTGGTGAATGGGTAAGTTTGAGAAGTGGGAGTGTTTCCCACCGTTAAAGTAATTCTAGATACCGCAAATGGCGAGATAATGTGCCTATCTCGTGAATGGAAAAACATAAAAACTTTAAAATTGAGAACCAAAACCAAGTAACCTGCTTAAATTTGTATTCTATGTCCTGGCTGTTACATTAAAGTGTTGGTTTAGGCCAAACGAAACTTAAAATTGCAATAGTCTTAATCTCAACTAGTACAACACATGTACGTGATGGTAATATGATTGCTTTAGAAAGGTTTTTAAGTATTCTTTTTGTATGCAGTTAGTTAATTGTATCATCATCAGTATTTTCAATCCTAGAATTGGTTTATTGCAGCCCTCCATTCGCCTCATGTCCCATTTTGAATGCAAGGCTGCATATTCTAGGGAGATTAATGTGGTGGTTTCCCGTTGCCTTCCACAAGTTAATTGTATATAGTATGTTGAAAAAATAACTACGGGAATGATAAAATGGGATAAAAAGATGGCAGAGAATCATATCATATTGACAGTAAAATCGTATTGAAAGCTTAGGGAATGGATCGTAGTAATAAAGTAAAACGAGTCTTGTAAAAATGTTAGTGCATGCTCAATTTCTCTAGTCTAAGCATATCACATATTATGATATATAGATGGAAAAATCTTTTGAAATTTAATGGAGTACCTAGTTACATTGGACTAGAGGAAACATCCAAAACGAATAATTTTATGAACACACGAAATTCAAGTTTTTTCATTTAACTAAAAAAAAAACAAGAAATATTCGTAGTAAGTCTGCTGAAATAATAATTGTGAACAAAATTCCCGAGAGAACAAATTGAAAATTGTCTTACAAACAGATGATATGTACAACCAGGCAGGAATTATAAACTTTTCCTGATTGGAACACCATCTCTGTGTCAGGCCGAGAACTTTGAACCTTACCCCTGTATTTTTGCCGAGTCTAAGTTATGGCAACCTAATGTGTGGGAGGTAGAGTCCCAGACGCAAGCCCGGGTGATTTTTATAGATTAATTCGTCTCAAATCCAAGAGTTGCGATTATTCGGTTACTAGAACTGCATTAGGTATCCGTGGATGGCACATGGCAAAGAACTTGCGGATATAACCCTCTAATCTTAGCTGGCGAATCTCGCAAGCCTTAAGGCTTAGTTCGGGTGATCTTAATTCTCGCTAAATCAAACCAGCATTCGAGTTGCCAACCACGATGAATTTACGATTGTTTTAATGATCCACTACTCCAAAATAAGAATTCAGAATTATTGGATGGATCTTTTGCACCCTTTTCCATTTTAAATTCGTATTTCTCATTGCTCTAACTGCAAAACTTTTTGGGAAATAAACTTTTTCTATCAATTACACACATCGGCTACTCAGGACTTATTTTACTTTCTTGAAGAAATCCACTCCTAGTCCACTTCTATTGTTTGAGAATATAATTCACCTACAGTATTTCCTTTCTCGCCATGTGTGACATGTATTTTTAAATGTGATACCTTGGGTCCACTTCTTTCTGTGTCATAGCAAACGATTCATTTTTCGGCCATTTACCAATATCCCACCCGTGCACAAATCTCCTCCGAATATCAGGAGACCGTTTGGGTGGGAAGGGAGTCCTGAGGGGATAAGTTCGGCCAAACTCCCGGCTACGTTTCCTTTCCTTAGCCAAAGCCCTTCCCTAACCCTCTCCCTCACTCTTACGTTCCCAAATCCCAATTTCCTTTTCCAGTCATCTGCCTCCTCCCAAGCATGTGTGACCCAGGGTGTGCCTTCAGTTGCGTTATCGCACCCCTAGACACGCCCCTTCGCACCCTCCTACTGGCGCACACTAGTTCACGGATCTTACACGGCAATCTCTTTCCTTCACCCGAGGGTTTTGATTACCCTTTTCGCGGACCTTTCTCTTCTATCGGCCTAAAGCTCACATTTCCTCCTCTTCCATTCTCCCTCGTAATTCAAACTCTCCGACTCTCTCTCTTTCTCTAGATCTCTAGCATGTCTCTCCACGTCGTTTTACATCATTCATTCTTTTCCGGCCCTATCAGAACTTATCTCGCTACCCCACCCCCTACCCACAATTCTAAATCGCACTCCATAATGTGGACATGAGAGACTTTTGCCACTTGGATACCAATCTGGAAAGTATGCAATGAGATATTTTTAGTCAGGAGAGCAATCCTTCTTACTTGATAAGGCAATACATATGTATTTGATAGCGCAATTGTCTGCTGAATATATTGATATTAGCCTCTATAATCGTATTTCAAGTAATAATACAGGTATATTAGTTTTCAACGCTGTATGTGTCGGAAATTAATATTTATATTCCAGCTCTGTACTGATAAATATAGTTAGGCATTGTTTTATCTGTTACAGTGAACTAACGGGGCTAACGCCAGTAGTAGTCCATTTACTTAGTTGGAACAATTATACTTAGATTCAGTACTGTCATCTGGTAGGATGCCTCAGCTACAATTAAATATCTTCGATTGAATTGTTTGAAAACCGGGTTAACGTTAGATTATGGCCAAAAATTCCTTGGTTAAATTATTTTCTTTGGCTTTATTTAATCATCATTTTTCATTGGTTCGCTCTCCCAAAATCAATCGTTCTTTTTTCAAGTAATTAAACCTAATGAAAAGGTTTATTGCAATATATACCTAAATCCTTATCTTATATCCTTAATGCAATCCCTTCTCTCTCCTTTATACCTCATGTATATAAATGAGCATATGTCTATATTTTTTCGACGGTCTTATTTTACATCCCAGTATCGCAAATTATGGAATACGTTATTGCATGTGTAAAAAAATTACACAATTTTCTAGAACATTGTTTTAAACGTACAGTCTCACATGATAAATTAAGATTTACCCGACATTGTTAGAAATCTTTAATAGAGTTGTAAAAAATAATTCTTCGTAAATTAATTTCTAATGGACAATTCCGAAAGAGGTTTTAAATATGAAGACATTTTTAAAGGTGTTATTTCATTAGAATCAAGTGTTAGCCTCGATTTAATGAAGTCTTTCCGGAATTTTTTTTCATCTCTTGACTCCACAGAAATTGCAGGCCACAGCATAATCGACCCATATTACTTCCCTCATTAACCACCCCTAGCCTCACATTCCTCCACAGCGACCACCTTCCCCTCCAACATCCTCCGTTCCCTCCAAAACCCCCATTTGTAATTTGACTTGTGGCTCTCATCTATGCTCCCCTCCACCGTACCATTACTCTTTCTCTCTATGCAAAGCCGGTCAAACTCACGTGAAGAAGGTAAAGGCAAGATCGTCATTGTAGCTTTGTTTCATTTAGGCGTCGCCGCTACTGTGTTCCATATCGTTAATCTGAGGCTTCGGCATTCTTTTTGCGCGTTCTACTTTAGCCATGAGGACTGTCATGAACGGTAGAATTTCATCATTTTTTTTCTCTCCTCTCCCTTCTCTCCCCCCTCCACCTCCGTCGCCTCCACCACTCCCTCGAAATTCTCCCGCTCCCGTTCGCTTCACTTCCCACAACTCATCCTCCCTCACTTATAGATCGTCGCTGGTTTCGAGGATATACCTTTTTCTCCTTCTGAAAGCGCTGCCTGCTCTTCTTCACGTAACACAACCGCCTCTTTTTTCCTCGAGTCCTTCCCTTCTCTCTCTCCACCCCCTTGACGCACGCAAACAGACGCACATGAGCGAGGCGCGGCTGGTATCTTCCTCCATTCTTCCATCCTCCATTTCTCCCAACATGCATCGTCTCTACCTCTTTCGCACACTTGCCGCGATTCCAATCCCAACGCTTATATATACATACATATATATATATATACATATATGTATATATATATATATCCTCTTGGTATCTCGCTCCCGAGTGAACCCCATCCTTCCCGAGCCGCCTCCTCCTTCCCTCTTCTCATCTTTTTCCCGACCTTCCATTATGTGTGTCCAATCACTTCCCATCCCCTCACAATGGGATTCTTTCACGTATTTCATCTCTCGTGTGGCATCCGGCCATCCCCCCTCTCCCCCCGACCTGCAGCTGGTAGTATTTGACCCGGTCGGTCGGTGGCGAGGGCCATTGTGCCGTACTGTCTCCTTGACCCAGAAGGAGCTTTCTTTCCCACTTGATGTATTTTTTCCTGGTTTTCTTCTTCCCAGCGATCTCGATTGAGCTCCTTTAAATACATTTTGCTCAACCGCGGAGCCCGCAATGCGTTTCAATTATTGGATTAATTCCAGTGCACGTTTGAGATAAGAATATGTATACTTGAGGGAGACCATTTTTTTTAAGTCGTGAATGGTTATCAGGTTCAATGGGAATTTTAATGTGGAAGCTGCTTCGAGGTTTCAATCTTTCGGTCAGTTTTGTTTCGGTGGACTAATTAAAGAATTCCTTCAGACGTTATGTGGGTAACTAATAAGATCGAAGTAGTGAGAAATACAGTAAATTAGTGCTAGTATTAATAGGAATGTATCCTGTATTGTACCCAAGAACTAGCCACTCGCTCATTTCAAATATAATATTAAAGCATCATAGAAGGTGATCAAGATGAACCGTGCATAGAAACATTTACCATATACAAACTAATGCATCTACACTATCTTTGCCCATTTTCCGTTAACCAATGTGATCTACTGTGAAGTAGATGTGAAATGGTCTTAATGTAGACGGTCTTAATTTTTCTTTTATTTATTCGCTAAACATTTTGTATTCATTATTCTTGTCACGTGAGCTCAAAATCCCATTAAAAACCTTAAATAAAATTTTAACTCCTAAAATATATACTGTTTTAATGTACAACCTTTTCGAAAAAATGCCTGGTGTGTAATGAACGTATTGACTCACCTATATGCGTAAATATTTGGACAAAGCAATAATTACCCCGAAAAAATAATTCAACCTCCATAAAAATCCTTATGTATTTGAAGTTCAACCACATCGATTATTCAAAAAAAACAGATTTTTTCTTTGCTGTGCCTCTAAACAACTTTTTCAACGTTTCAAAAGCAGAAAAAAAGCGTAAATGAAAAATAAATGCCGCAGTGGCCGTGTCACGCCGCATCGACTGACGTTTCAATTTGCTTCTGGGGTCATTGGTATGGTGTAATGTCGAAAAAAGAATAACGTCCCGTACGGAACCGATGCTCAAATTAACCGGAATATTTTAAAACCAAAGGCTTTCAATCAGCGTGCCCTCCATTATTCAAAACAAAACATTCGTAAACGCTGGCCCCGCCTCACAGTGTCTCGCGAAATCTTTTGTTTCCATACTCTCGCTCCCTCGCCCACGTCCTTTAAAATCCAACCCAAATCCTGCCAATACCCTCCTTTCCCTTAACCAAAGAACGCCCTGGACACACTCATACACTCTGATTTATTCCGCTCGCAAATTAACTTTGCGTCAATCGGAAATCGGAATCGTTTACTTTCTTTTCCCCATGCGTGAATACGAACCGAAAGGAGAGTCCTTGCCTTTTACCTATAGTTCCGATTCTTTGTCCTTCTGTAAACCCACTGTCATTCTTTTTAAACATATATGTGTTTCATTGCACTAAGCCTTGCCCTCTCGAAAATAACTCTTCCGTGTCTTCCAAACCTCACCCCACCCCACTTAACCATCTCTAGCACAAAAATAAAAATGAATTGCGTTTGGTGGTACGTTTTTATGGCCGTGGTATTCTTCTTCCTCCTTTCTCATACTTTTTGACTTACTCGTAACTCTCTAACAGCCTTAATGCAAGGTGTACTTATTTGTGGAATATACCTATGCTGTCATGTGAAACAGAGGATTTTTATTTTTTATCATCACATCTTTTGCTTACAAGACTTGTTTTTCCGTCGGTTTTTGTAAGTTACAACGAGAATCCGGTGAAAGGCTTGTGCCTACTTCAGAGACACTAATTTTTTGGTTAGGCGACCGTCATGTGTGGCGTCATGTAATATATCATATCGTTTTAAATATTTTATCTTCCAGTGAAAATAAAAATGTAATATTAAAAATTAAATGATGTTAATTGAATGTTGGAATCTTCAGAGATTTGGTATTGAAAACTAATTAGAAAAATACAATATCAATGTTCCTACAGAGTTTTCTGCCTTGGTTAAAAAATATGAGGTAAGAGTTAAGTACCGTTAACCTTTCTAAGTTTTCCTACAGCTATACAAGTGTACATATGTTTGGTATGAAAATTGCCCGGTGTTGTACGAGAGGGTGTACGAAAAATGATATAAATGCATTTTGAAAGGGTTTCAAATAATTTGACTACCTTAAACTTCAGGCTATTACGTATTGTTATCAAAAAATGATATTCGCCAACCGATGTGTGACATCAAATTAAATTTGTAGATAAACAAAATAATCGGTTTTAGTCCAGAGAGTGTATTTGTTTTAAAGTTATTTTTAGTGTAATATGGAACTTAAGTCGATTGCCATTTGTCTTCTGGGTTGAATTTATATATAAATATATACATTCAAACACGAAATCGTAATGACATATGTAAATATAAATAAATATATATTTATACATATATATATATATATATATATGTATATTAAAGTTTGAATTAATTGAAATGTCTCTATTTTTATACATATTTACCCATGATTTCCTAAATTTGCAGGTGCGGTCAACCGATACTGGCAGTTTTTCAAGAAAAATTTGCGGTGGTGAGTAGTGATTTAATTCTTAGTAAAACACTATAATAACAGAGTTTGTGCGTGCATATATATATATATTTTTTTTGAGTTATCTACCGGTGAAGATAAGTTTTTGATGGAACAACAACCAAATAAATATTTTGTCTCTTCTAACAAAACACATCTTACTCCACAACAAGCCCTTCTTCATTTCCTTATCTATCGCCTCGTACTTCCTTCTTCCTTTCAATTTGTCCAACATCCTTATCCTATCCCTCTTCCTTCTCCGTTTTCCTAACATTCTCCCCTCTATACACTTTTGATTTCTCCCAACAAACTCCTCTCCTCGACCACCATACCTAGTACATTCTCATTAGCTTTCTTTTTGGTCCATTTCACCTTATCCTATATTCTCCACTGTCACATTAAAAAAGCCTCCAATCTATGTCTATCCTCTTGCTTAAGTTATCACGTTTCCGCGCAGTACATAACTACACTCCATATCATAGTTTTAACGTGTCATTTCTTAATATCCTTACTCAAAGCCCCTGTCATCCACCCCCCCCCCTCTTTATGAAAGCCTCTTTGCCTACTTGAATTGCTCTCCTAACGTCCCTACTACCTTGACCGTGCTGGTCCAAAACACTTACAAAATACGTAAACTGCTCGAGTTTTGGTCCTATTTTTATGTAAAGCTTAGCTTTTCTCTTTAGGGAAAATCTCGTCACATTTTTTATTAATATTGATTCTCAACCCATATCTATCGCATTGCATTTCCAATTCTTTCATCAATGCTTGCAACCCCTTGGCTGACTGAAAACCTAAAGCTTGGTCATCAGCAAACCTAACCGAATTTATGAATTCTCTGCATATGTTTATTCCTAGCTACAATTCTTCCCATGCTTCTTTAATCATTTCCACCACACCCATGGTGAGCAGCACCGGCGATAGGCGATAATGGACAACCCTGCCTTACACCTCTTCCTAACACTGCACATCCGGAATCTCCGTCCCCCACTCGCACCTGAGCAGTCTGAGACATGCACAGGTTGCGAATTAGCTTCCTGTCCCTCCAACCTATTCCTACTTTATGCGCTATATTCATCAGCTTTCCCAATTCGCTCTCTCCAAAGCCTTTTCATATTCTACGAAACAGGCAAATAAATCCTAATTGTATTCTATATTGATATCAATAAATGATCCCATTGCTACAATGACATTGCGCATGCCTCCCCTTTCTAAACCCAAATTGATCATCCGCTAAGTAATCATTTGCTCTGCTCTCAATCATTTTGGTGATGATTGTGAGAACTACTTTAGCTGTGTATGAAATCAAACTCTTTCTTCTGTAGTCTGTAAATAACGTAGCCTTTATCTTTTTGCAATAAGAACTAACACTGATCTCACGTTCCTCAAATATGCTATGAATTACTTCATATAGACCCTTCCTCCCACATTTTCCTAAACCTTTTAGTAGTTACCTAGGAAAGTTAAAAAAAAATCCATTTCTATCCCCGCGGCCTTATTATATATACTTCATCTTCCTTCATGCCCTTTCTATATCATTGTCGAATATGCCGGGACCTAAGCTATCATACTCTACGTAATGTTTTCTTTCTATGTATAACCTTGTTGACCTAAATTCCTTACTATACAATTCTTCTATACATTCCTTCCATCTCTCTTGGATCTTTTTTGTTTCAACTATTATCATACCCAACTTATATCTAACTGTTAACACAGACCTTCCCTTCTTATTTCTCAATAGTGTTTTAACCTACTTTTATAGCTCACTGATTTTACCATCCTCTGTAAACTTTCCACATCCTCACACTGTCTTCCACCATGCTAATTTTGCTTTATACGTTACCCGTCTCAAATTATTATTTAACTCTTTGTACTTCCTTGTGCTTAACTCTGTGTTTACATTCAACCATTTTCTTCTCTCATGAATCTGATGAACTGCGAATACATAGAGCAGCTCCTAAATCTGTGCCTAACTAGAATATAATCTAACAGCTACCTTTCTCGAGCCCCCTGGAATATTCCATGTATATTTTTGGTGTCTGAACTAAGGGTTGGTGATCCTTAGTCCGTGCCTCCTGCGAAACTCAATTGCTTTCTCCCTTCATTTCTCGTACGTAATCCGTAGTCCCCCACTTCATCACCATCCCTTCTTTCGCTTACCCGTTAATTCCAAACCCACTTCAATCTCATGTTTCCCTGTAGAAGCACAACAGATTAGGTCTTGATCGCATATCCTTTCGACTTCTTCATACTTAAGGTTGCTTGGTAGCATGTTTACCTGAACAGTAGCCTAGTTCTTCGGTTCTGCTTTTGCCTCTCCGAGTAATATTTTATACGTTGTTTGCTCTATGCTGAATACGATTCTTTATAACTTTATATTGAATACTATAGCAACCACTCGTTGGCTCTCGTCACCTCCGCTGTATATTAATATTTAATTATCACTCCAGTAATTCCTGCTGTTCTTCTCTCTCACCTCGCTGAGACGTAAAATATCTTTATTTTCTCTTTACATCTCTTGCTTTATATTCTGTGATTTGCCTGTCCTCAACATTGTGCTAAGTTCTCCGTTCCTAGTTCCTATTCTAACCTATTTGGTCTTCTTCTACGTTATCTGCGATGCTGCTGTCAATTTTTCGTTGCAAAGGTTTCGTGAGATGACCCCGTGGAAGCCTTGCCTCTCCATAACGGTCCCGGAGGTACAGTCAAGCGAACGGTTTTTTAGCATGAATGAGGCTCACAAACAATTTTTTCTCGAATTTTCTTGACCTTTCTTGACTTGGATTTTCTATCGTATAGAATGAAAGAAACCACGGCAATTCCACATTTACACTTTATTCAGACGACCATGGTTTCACCACTGCGTGGCATCTTCAGGTGGACAGTGGTGAAACCATGGTCGTCTGAATAAAGTGTAAATGCGGAATTGCCGTGTTTTCTTTCATTCTATACGATGGAAAAATTCCACATAGTAACTACTAAAGTAACATAGTAACTACTACGGCTAAAAGAGTCTCTTATATTGGATTTTATAAATTTTAATTTATCCAACATGTATTTAGATGAGAGTTTAACTTGAGGTAGATTTTATCCGAAAGATACTTTTTACACTTCATAAAGTAAAATATTTAGCAAAAACCATTATTTTATTTGTATATATATATACATACATATATATATATATATATATATATATATATATATATATATATATATATATATATATATATATATATATATATTTTTTTTTCAAACTTGAAAATCCCGCCATACGGCGCACAAATATTCATTCAAACATAGAAATAGGTATAAGGAAAGGGGATAGGAAAACACATAAAAATTTAACGAAATCAGCAGATGAGCATTTGAGCAGGTCACGAAAGTAAAAAATATTTTTACTTTCGTGATCTGCTCAAAAACCGCCTTCCCCACATATCCTGTGTTCACCTTTTATGTGTTTTCCTATCCCCTTTCCCTATACCTATTTCTATGTTTGAATGAATATATATATATATATATATATATATATATATATATATATACACACACAGACGTGAATATAAGTTATTGCTTTTAACCTAATTTATTTCTACATGTGAATGAAAAAGTAGCTTTCGGATTACGAAATGTACCTCGCGGTTAACTCTCATCTGACTTATCACGTTGAATGAATTAATATTTGGAAAACTGTAAATTTCGAATGACTGAATGATAGTTATTTATCCTTTATACTATTACCGTATTAATATTTATGCATTTTAAACTGGTGTCACGCTTCCTGAGATAGGAAATATGCAATACTTTTAATTTGATTTATTTATGAGATAACCTGCAGTCAAGTAGAGAGAATTGTTCTATTTACTTACTGACGCTTGATTCGTGCTTTATCCGACGCCATTATGGAGTGTTCATTCATGCATATAGTATTTCGTTACTGCTAACCAGTCTTCCACCGAGTGAAACGCTTCCAATATTTACGTGTCCATTTATCGGAATGATTTCGTCACTCGACTGCAACTGTTTCCTTTTGAATTATTGAAAGTTCTTCCAAAGTGCGTACCTGTCCGTAGAATAGTTTGATTCCTAATTTAAAGCACCTATCTGAAACTAATCCGACTTACGGTGCAATACTATCATGTAAAGCCCTTGAATTGTCTGCTGGTTATTTTTCTTCTTGCTTCGTCGATGATCAATATCTCTTTGCTTTAAGCCTTAAAATTATTATAACTTCAAGGTTCGAGCTCTTTGCTCTCAGGCACAATCCCATACGCAACGTAGTACAGAAGACAACGTTGTGTTTTATTCATTTCCATAATTAATTGGTGAAACGTTGTCGTCAGTGATTTTACTCCTTCATACATATTTTCGGTTCTCCCCACTTCCCTCAACGAGCTGCTCTTCACTCTTGAATTACAATTGAAATGAGCATTCATTGGAAGCTCATCGAGATTTTGCGAAATCATTCAACAGTTAAATTTTAGTCTAATTCCTGCTGGTTACCAATTACCTGTCGACGTAAATTACGAATATGACTGAACCTTGTCACAAGTCAAAAAGGCGCGGAATAATGAATTACATTTCTCGTGAACACAATGAAATGAGATAAAAGAATGACAGAATGCCCACCGCCAACATGTCATTATTGCAGTTTTTAGATATCCTGAAACGGAAACTATATCTCCATTTTAAATCAGCTTCCTTGGGCTCTAAATTTCATCTTTGGTCTTATTTAAAGACACAATTAACGTGGCTTGCAGGTAAAATATGGGATTCATTACTTAAGTTTAATATTCCGTTCTTTCTCTTGTGGGCATAGTCGAAACTATAACCACAAGTGAAATTTTCGAAGTGCGAACTTCAACATGTTGATTTAATCCTTGATGTTTAGTATGAGTAGTGCTTACACGGTATACCATGGTAAGCACTAACCCCTTCCTGCCACACACCTTTTTTGGTGGCTCGCAGGGTATTTATGTAGATGTATACTTTTAAATTAATATGCAAGTTTTGAGAATGCATACGCGACTTCTGTTCTAATAACAAATCACTAGAAGGTATGAATTGGAATGGAACCCTGACAAAAAAGGAGTTAGTAAACGAGAGAAAAAAACACGAAGTTTGAGTTAGCATGGTTAATGGTAAGTAAATATGAATATATTTCCGCGAATAGAACTAAAACTCTTTATGGGCAATCTTGCGTTTACATATGCATTCTATTATCATTTCCGTCACGATAGAATTAGACAGATTCTGGAAACTCCAGCCTTCAAAGGATATTTTTTCATAATCATAAATTATATTTCACTAAAACTGGTATAGTTTGTATTATGGCTGAAATTATTCTGAGTATCTCTCATAGCTACCTACGTGTAATATTCGTTTGCTCAAATATAGGCACAAAGTTAATTGCAATACTCTGGATCTCAATATCCGGAAATTTAAGTAAAACCGGATCTTAAAAGCTTTTGAACCAGATATCCGGATCCTTTACATTCGGGAAGATAATATATCCAGGGAAAGACGATGCGCCTAATAGAGGTTTACCCCTAATATATGCAACTGCGAGTTGGATGCACTGTTAAAATACTGGTAAATTTTATATTCGCTCATTCATCATGTGATACTTTTATGAATGCTTGATGTTTACTGATGTATGTATAGTATATCAAATGACGATGAAAACAAAGAGATAATTTTTTTGGGTATTTTTCGTAGCAAAAGAATTCCCCAAAAAGTAACCAGCAGTGGCCGCGAAATTTGTCCCCACGTTTACACGGAAAATCCCCGAGAACTGACTCATACATTCTCTACTTTACACTATCAGATAATAGATAGCGTGGCGACGATGAACAAGAATGTGGACTGTGGGAAATATCAAAATCTGCCGAAATTTTTTCCCGAATTACTCGACCACTAGTAGCAATATTGGTGGTCTGATTGGGGCGAGGAATAATGTAACCATTAAAAAGTACGCGTTGTGATTATGGTAGAAAATTAAATGGTCTCGCATATGTCAGCTAACCTGAACGCTGTACCTAAATTTATTATTTTTCGTACACTCACAAAACCGCGCATCAAATTTCAAAGGTTAACAATGTATTCGGATATCCGAATCCTTCCAAATAAATTTTTATCCACAGTCATTATCCATGTTCCGTATATCAGCATCCTGTTCTATGATCCGAATAAATCAGATATTAGAATTTCAGGATTCGGATAATATGGAGAAGTAGATGGCCAAATATTGATGAACAAAGTAATCCGAATTCTATAACGAGTATTTTCCTGCTCGTTAATCATTTTTTGGAAATCTTTTCTGGAAATTCCTGGAATTTATTTGGGTGGCTCCTATTCCTAGGTTTCTGATAGCTGCCTGAGGCTGTCAAAATTTCACTGATATAGAATGCTGAGAGCTCTGTGTAATAGAATGTAGTGTACCACTTTTCGAATGAATGTTGGTTAGATGTTATATTCTCATAAAGTAATATTAAATTAGAAACACAGTTAACACATAGGAAAGAATAAATAAAAAGTATAGTGCATATTTTGTTCGCAAAAAGGGAAAATATGTGCCAAATATGAGCGAAGGATTGCGTTGAAGTATTTCTAGAACCATGAACATTAATTTGAACTCTATTTAGATCTGTTACTTATTTTCTTTTCAATTTTATCTAGAACACTGTGTAATTGAAAGGGCTATTATTTTGCTGTTTCCTTCCTCTTGTTTGATCAGGCATTAGTTTTAAATAGCGTCCATCCTAACTACCCACAATATCTAGTCGTTCTGATCTTCACATTCGCTTCATCCTTGACACAGAATTAATTCGAATAACTCTTCGCCTAATTATACAAAAAAGTAATAAAGAATTCCAAATGTCAAAGCTGTTGGCTGATTACTCGATTATGATTATTAATTATGCTACACGTGGATCGCTATTACTTTTCATTTCCCTCTTTAATATTCATCACCACCTTTCATCTTTCACTCCGACGTCTTCTTCTCCTCCTCCCCACATATCCCACCATTCTTTACTCTCATTTCTTTTCTCCCCTTCCTCGCTTGCTTCTTCCGCACCCTACAACATCATCTCGGGACCCTCACCACGCCACCGTCCATCCCCACTCCAAGCCCATTTGAAATCCCTCCCATTCCCGGCCCCCTTCCCCGACCCGTCGACCGCGCTCCATAAATCTCGTACGCTAGGCTCCCTCAATCTCCTCCCGTCAAAACGTTAACTCCCCTCACCTAGCCTTAATCCGTGCGACCTCCTGCATGCACTCCCCTTCCCGTCCGCCCCGGGCCGTACACCCCGCCCCCGGAAGGTAGCCGTGTCGGATGGAGTGTTAGTAGTTTTTATGCCGAGACCTGGGTTCGCTCCTCCTCCACCTACGGTAGCACATCCCAATTCCGCCCTTAGCCTGTCGTTCCCTTCCTCCTTCATGGGAGGAAGGGGATACGGTGACACGGTAAAGTGAGCCACCATCCGATTCGTCGTCAATGGAATTGATAAAAGGTGTGATTTTATTTTGTCGTATTCCCCGCCGCTCCCCAACTTTTAAAGGGCTCATTATGCTTCGTAACTGAATCCTCCTACACCTTAATTACACCTATTAATCTCTCAAATGTGGCGTCCAGAATGTACGGTACCAATCGGGAACAACCTGTATTTAGGTTGGGTGCCGTGCACCGTTATTTTATTGAAATATCGCACTCGGGAAATTTTTTTCAAACTACTGAAACTTTTTGAAAATATTCTAATACACAGAAAGTCTTGATTCCTAAGATGTATGATTCATTAATGTAATTATCAAATTTTGAGCTGTATAAGTTAGTATTTTAAACGAGTTCTATCGGCCATTAACGTATTTTCCTACTTATAAGTGCTTGCTTGCCACGAATGCATTAAAGGACAGCTTTCTGAACGAATAGTTTGTGTGTTGATATTTTCTAATCTTTATAAAGTTTTTAATAATATTCACGATAAAAATCTCTTGTTCATGCCATTGGTATCTTTAAATTCAGTACTAAAGTGTTTATAACATTTAATATTGATAGAAGACTCTCCGAAGTTGTTTCCATTTGAACTCACATGTTTCTCGTTAGGACATGTTAAAAGCGATGGGAAAATATATCCTTAAGTGGGTCCCCCAGGAAAATCGACAAGATTGTCCCCCAAATGAATGATCCAATGAACCGGATCGTGTGTTTGAGTGTCCTCAAAATATTTGTTAATGGTGAACGGAAGATGTGTATGTATGTATGTGTGTTGTGTATATACATGTGTGTGTGTACACATATATAAAATCTTCTTCTACTTATAAAGTGTGCCTTCAGCTATTCATGTTGGAACACAGTATTTTGATGGTAGCGCATTATCGATTCCTCACTATTTTCATGTCTGTTCAACAAGATTACAATTAGATTGATTGTAACAATCAATATGTTTATTTGACTCTTGTGCTAAGAATGTTTTATTCCTAGATAATTGATTGAAAATTTAATTAATTCGCTTAAATAGTCATAAATACCAACATAAAAATTATATACTCCTTGAATTTATGAAGTACTGCGGTCACAAATATTCTATTTAAGTAGCAATTATGAATATGTTCTATTGTTTCAGGCTTCAATTCGGTGAAGTATTTAATATCCATACGAAAAGTAAGGACTTGTACTTTTCTACAGATTTTTATTATATGGTACAACGCGTTTCACCGACTTATGTCATCACCAGGTGCCAATTACATCAATTAAAAGGTAGCAATTATGAAGATTAAATTGTAAGTCTTAAAACCCAAAGTAAATATTTAAATATTTCTGAAGTCTATAAATATGCGTTTTTTAAAGAGCGGGCATTTTAACTCTGTGTATTTCTTTAAAGTTAATTTAATTTTGATGTCAGCTTTAGCATTTTGGTATAATATATATTTTAATTTTCATGATTATTTGAAGATCGTAGGATACTAGATTCACATTTCCTGACCAAAACCGGTAAGTTGAGTAAATATTTGCAAGTTGGATACCTTGTTGTGTTGACTCTTCAGTATGAGGACATTATACGAAAGACCAACTTTTTTTTCTTAAATGAACTCAGGAACGTACACACACACACACACACACACATCACCGCACCTGCATCACCGTAGCTGCGCAGTCAAACGAGAGACATTCTAAATGGCAGCCTCCGCGTCGTTGGTGTGAGGTGGTTCCTCGTGGACTAGGGTGGTCGTCAATTGCACCTTTCGACTAAATTCCAACAGCGGGATGGTCCAGAAAGGCCGCCGAGCGAAACGTTTCTGTCGCGGAGATCTCAAATCTGAAATAAAATGCACGGAGGGAAAAAAACACGAAGCCGACGTGACTGGAAGCGACGATGTAGCCATTTACGCGCGTGCCAATTTATTTCGCGGAGTGGTGGGCGACACACGGTAGGTAGATAATGCCTGACACTTGAACTGGAGAACGGAATTTTCCAATACGTCACCCGGGAAATGAATGAACTCAGGGATTACGTAATGCTCGTGGTCTTAAAACCTTTCTCCTATCTTCCATTTCCAAAGCCTGCAGCTCGCATAGCTCAATCCATTGACCTATATTCCGTCCTCTATTTACCTCCTCTTCTGCCATCCCTAACTTCCTCTACGGTGTTATTTGATCCCTCCCATCTTACAGTCTTTCTCACTCTCTCCATCCTTCCCTCACTCAACTTATAAAGTATAAGAAAATGACGTCCACAAAAACCCTGTAGCGATTTTTGGGTAAAAACGAGCAAAAACTTGAAAATTTGGTCAGGAAATACATGCTCCCTGAAATTAAACTTCCTCGTTCCAGAAACGGGTTCTCATTGACCATGAACGTCAATTTAAGATCTACGCTGGATCGAAACATTTTTACTGAATATATTATTTTTATGTTTAGACGCTTCGAATGGTCACTATGAAATGGCGTGTACTAACAGGCCTGCTAGCTGGTCTCGCGTGATATTGAATCATGTCAAAAGATGAACGTTTCATGTTTCAATTCTCCAATGAACGAAAGAACTTCGTTTCGGTTCAGCATAATGTATTATTCCCCCTGATTACGAACTTGTACCGCTTAGCAAACTGCTTCCTCCTCCTCGCGTTTTCACGCTGTACGTCGGCCCCGTAACAAACATTAATGTTCCCTTCATCTCCTCTCGTCCTTTGGCTCATATATGCATATATATGCATACATATATGTACTATTCCTTTCCATGTACCGTACTTCCGAGCCCTCTGAAGCATTTACATTTACCACTGCAATTTTTTTCCATTTGCATTCTTGAGTTATCCTGACTCTGACCCAATTGTGAGAAAAAATGGGTCAGACATTTGGATAAATAAAGGACAAAATAATTTTTTTTCGTCTCATTACTACGTGACATGATCATTAAATACTCTTCCTTTGTTACAAGTGTGAATTGTTCTCAATAATTTTAAGGACATCCTGTTAAGTTACCAAGTTCGCACGAAAAGCATTTTGCTATTGGCAACATATTCACTAAGTTATATACTACAAGTAGTGTATAACTTATATAGTACATATATTTTTTTATTCATCAGAGAATGGATCATTAAGGCATTATTCAAATTACCTACTAGTGCATGATATAATAAATTGCTTAATATTTCAAAAATATATTTTACCCAGTTCTAAGAATTTCAGATATCTACAAGATATTCTGAAATATTAATAGGGCACAATAAAAGAAATATTTCATTTCTATACATACATCTAGATGTCTAATTATATAATAAACTTATCCGTTTTGGTATATCCTTTGGGAAAAACCATCTTTTACTATGGTAAAATTTAAATAAAAAGTTAGTTCTTTGCGAGAAAGGGGAATAATTATGTAAATAATAATCACAGGTTAACACCCGATTATTTTTAGGAAAAAAATATTGAAAATAATGCTTGTCGCTATAATAATAAATAAGATGCTTGTCGACAAAATAAATAAACTGCTTAGTGTTGAGGAATAATGGGAGTCATTAGAATGTGGCTTCTAAAAGCCTATCCCACTTTGAACGAACGTTGGAATCTTTTCCCTTTACTGCAAAGCCTGTTGGAAGAACTCTGTTTATTGCAAGTACCCTTGCAGTTCATCCAAGGCTCATTGTGAAACCACAAGTGCACGTGGCAAGAAGTTCATTATTATCGCCTCCCAGGTTAAAAATAAGCCGAATTTTTAGCGATATTGTTATGCTTGAACAATTACCTGTCGTCATGCACATTAAAGTCTCAAATACTTTAGACGAAACGTGAGAGAGAAATCGGTTAGCAAACTTTAATCCTCTCCGGAAACTTTCATTTGCTTTATTTAACGTCCCCCATATCTTAACCTCCAAGTTTCAGGACTTTCATATTTTATTTTTGCCGCCTGCTCCATGTTCTTGTTTTATGACCTAATTTTTTAAAGGCATGACAGCAGATTGTAGTAAAGTTCTCCCGTGCCAGAAACTTTCTTTTGAGATATGCCTCAAAGAATCATAACAAAAACTGAAAAAGAAATTTCCATTCAGACCAACTTCGTGGTCGAATGCGTAAGCGTTATGTCTCTATGACGTTTCTACTAATCCTTCCTTTATATATCTCTGTCATTTAACAAAAGAATATCTCTTATTTTTGCGTTTTCAGCTTAAATTAGGAATTAAGTTCCCTGAATTGAATCAATATTTGTGACAAGGCTAATATCCCTTGCCGAATTTTGACGTTTTTATTACAACATCATATTATTAGTTCCGCTTGTAAACTATGGAAATATGGGTTAATTTTGCTAACGCTATGAAGATGTATGGATTCCCAGCATGCTGGTGGAAGTTTTAGATTTTAATTTTCAGAGTTAAGTTCTTCCTCCATTGCAGTTCCATTTGAATGGAAGTGCTCATTCCTTTCATTGTAGACTTCATCAACGTTCTTGAATGGCATTTGGAATCCTTCGTTACGAAGATTCGTCAACAAATAAATATGTTAGTTTTATTCTTAAATCGAAGTACGTCCTCTCCGATGCCAATTTCCAGGATGTATATATCGTAATAAGAGCGCGTTTAATAATAATTGTAACCACGAGTTACGTGGATTATTCCTTCTATAAGGGAGTCAAAGTGCATAAGTACGTATTGAATCGAATAAAACTTCAAAATATTGATAATTATACACAGAAGCTTTTGTAAAAGAATGTTCTACTCATTCCAATTGCAGTGAATCGTTCATCCCAGAGTAGGGATTCTAATGAGCGGTGGATACACTTACCGATTTAGCATATTTGCGTTTTAAATGTCATTGTACTCGTACTAGCGCTTTCCATTTAGTGAATCAGCTAAATAAATGCGGCCACCATAAAACCGATTCACTGGTAACTAACTCTATAGCAGTTGTTTGTATGCAGTTTGTTGTACCTAATTGACTTATTGTCTGGGTATGTCATTCAACTGTGATTTACCTTTGGAACTTGACCTAAAAACTATTTTTCGAGAGCTTTTGTTTGACGATATCAGCAGCAATTTTGATTTTTTGCTTTTATTTCATTTTCCATAACAACGAACTTCAGCATTAAATTCTGACAAAATGAGACACCAGGCATAAAAGGTTAATGAAATTACTTTTGTTAAATGAAACAACTATATGATGAAATGATGCAACTATATGTTTTAAACTTGGAAAGTAGCCGTTCAAATTTCTGTCGCATAAAATATATTTTTTTTCTTCATCCTCATGAAGATATTACAAAGAACTTTTATCTCGCGAACATAATTCATAAATCTTTACTCTCGTTGAAATTTTGCATTTTATTCAATAAATTGTATCCCTCTGAATTTCAATTCTCCAGATATCTCAGTCCTTCTGAGCCGAGAATTAATCTTGATGTAAGCATACAAGCTGTATCTTGAAGTCGGAAATAGCTGACTTGAGTACATGCTGTCTAATCGTATTTCTCGATCAGAACTTGCGTGTCACTGAAGAACTTTGTTTTCATGTTCCTTGAAAAAAAAAGAAAAGGGTAAGAACGAATGTCTTCGGCAATGATAAAATGGCATGTTCATTTTTAAAATTTAGGTTATTCGCACAGTATGCACCACAAAAAGGTAGTTTATCTCTTAATATTCGAATATTTGGAGTGCGTAAAAATTTGCAATGTTTCACTACTCTGCGATATGTACTTCCTTGGTCGAATTGCAGTCCGGATTTCTTTCACGGCATAACTTATGGAGGCTCTGTGATTTTGCACTTACGAAAGAGACGTAGGTTCATATGGAAATGTCTTGACTTAATATTTTTCATATTAATTTTAATAAAAAATTATTATTTCTTTGATTCTGCTCCACATTAGTATTTTTTCATTAAAAGATAAATATTCATTTACTTCCTTATGCGTCAGTGAAGAACTTCCTTTCTGTGGTAGTTACTATACATATGCACATAAATTATATGTGTGATATATATTTTTGGACTTTTTCAAAATGAGAAAACATATATTTATTTTACTCGCGTAACTAGATCTTCGTTCGTAAGCATACCCATATCAAATTAACTCGTTCAGAATCAACCTAAAAATATAGATTGTATTCGATAAGACCAGCAATGAGTTCTGATTTCAGTAATATAATTTTGTTCTGTCAATACATATTGAATGAGAAACATTATAATAGGAATTTTTGGTTTCACTAAAATAATATCCAAAGTAAATTCATTTACAGTTCTAGGGAGGTCCTTTCAGTTAACACGAAAAAGTTTATTTATTTATCCGTCTTTTTTATTTACCATAGCCCTAGTCCTTTCTCAGTAAAACATTTTGCAATTTATTCTGCTACTCAAAGTCCTAGTGAAATACAACCGCTACCATCGAAGTATTTTTTCTTTTCTTTTGGGCTCAGTTTGGCTTGCCTCCACTCTTTTTGTCTCCCCTTTCGAATGTTCAGAAATATCTTACATTCTTTAAGGTTTCTCATTTTTTTATTATTTTCTGACTGATCCATATTCCCATAGTAGCAGATTCATTGCCGGCATCCACCTGGGATATTGATTATGAAGAGAAAGATATATCTCGTGCTTGCTTCCCGGTTTACACACAAAAAATATTTTCGAAGAATATATTTACTTCATTTGGTTTTATAGCATTTTCAAACTTCGGTGTAAAATGGCGTTATTGAATGTGTACAAATGCTTATCCAATTCATCAGAATGATAATTTTGTTCCATAGGGCATATTTTTCCCCTGATAAATTTTTTTTATCGCGACAGACTGAATTTGAACGCCACAGGCAATGAAATTGCCAGGCTGTGTAGTATTAATACATAATATTGGATAAAAATACCTTTCAAATATTGTTTTATTCTAATAACGCAAGCCATATCATAAATAAATGCTATTTTGGATTACCTTAATGAGGCATGCTAATCCATAAGGTGCAAGTTTACAATGAAATAGAATTTAATTTGGAAATATTAAATGACTTCTCAATTCACGGTAACTGGCATATGAACAGTATTTTAATTGTGCCGCGGACCATTGTTTTAGTACAATGTTGCGCATATTCTCATATAATAGTATTATTTCTTTTGCTTCTTATTTTTCCTGTTGTTATTTCTATAAAGGCACTGAAACTAAAGGAGTGTTCCAATTCTTTTTTATCACGTGATTAAAAAAGTCAACTTTGAATATTCTTTTCTGTGACACTAAAAGAGGTTACTTTGCACGTTGTTTTGAAATAAGTCTTAAGAAAACATCAATTTCAAGGAATGAATAAACTGTGGCTAGACAATGGTAAGAGCTGTATCCCTAAAAAAGTGATTACCACTGTAATCACCATCCTATGTGCAACCCTGTTCAGGAAAAAACACAACCACCACTCGGCCACCGTAGAGGATTCATTAAAACCGATGCAATTTCACGAGTTGGCCACCTGTTAACGCTCCCTTTGTTCCTTTTGACGTTATGTGCGAATGCAGAACGGAACGAGGAAAAGGGTCAGATGGTCGCAGGGTGGACGAGGTCGAGGGAGGAAGCCAAGGCGAAGGTCAGCATAGGGAATTGGAATGGAAAGAATGGGGAGGGATGGTAGTCAGGGTGGGAGAAGGACATTGTGGAGGGTCCCAAAAAGTCCCCTCGGCAAAATTCTCGCTCTTTAAAGTGACTTACGATGAGTATCTGATACAGAAGAAGCAGATACGTATGGTACAATGGTCTTAGTGTGGCGTGGCGGACAGAAATGGGATGAAAGGAAGGAGATGTATGAAAAGAGAGAGAGAGAGGCAGAAGGGATAGAGGAGGATAAAGTGGTAGGAGATGTCGTGGGCCTGAAAAATATTCTCTTTGTAGTTCCACGCGCACTGTTTCAGCATTTTCCCCCGCCCGTTTTTTTTATAATGCAAACATCAGACTCCATGTTTTCGTTCAATTTGCATGGAAAACGAGGAAAGAAGTGGCTGCGTCCCCTGTATGTGAAAAGGGAGTCCCCGCATTTCCTCCACCCTCTCACCTCCCGTATCTATCCGAAGTCATGCGCTTCCTTCTCTCATGTGCCTGTGAAGAAGGAAAGTTTTCCCCCACCACACACGCCTGCACCCCCCTCCCCAGGACGCCGTAACCGCCTTCATCCCCCGAAGAAGCTTGCACGGTTTTTATTCCGTGCGCGCGGTGCTCTTTCTTTTGTTTGCCCAACCATCACCTCCAATTTATTTTCCCCTTTTGCAACTTCCTCCTCTTTCTGCTCGTTCCCTTCTCCCCTCTCCCTAAAACCGCCAACCTTCCCCTCCCCCCTCCTTCCTCCGCCCCGCCGTCGCCCGTTCAAAGTCTTACCACTAAGTTCCCGTTACGTTTTCCCGAGACTTGTATTATTTTCCTATTTTCTTCGCGGCCTCTTATAAACCGCCCTTGTGATTTTTTTCTCCTTACCGTTTGAGGTGCCCGCTTGCCTCTAACTCCTCCGTATTTTCTCTCTAACTTTCGTCTTCGTCGTAGTTTCTTTCCCTTTTCATTTATGTATCCACCTCTCTCACCTATTCCTCCAGACCCTTTTCTCACTTGTGTGGAGTCCACCCTCTCTCATCTCCGCGCCTAAGTCCATCCTCTTAAAAAAACTGAATATTTATAGTATTTGTTATCACTCTCTGAGGTGGAGGATCCAAAAAAAATCTTTCCTCGGGGGCGCTTCCCACTCGTTCCCCCTTCTCCTCTTTCCTGTATCCCCCTCATCATTTCGTCGTATTAATTTATTTTTAATCTCCGACGAGCATCAGCCTTATCTTCTTTTCAATTAATTTTTTCGTCGCTCCCTCCAACCAACCACTTTTCTCATTTTCCACGGCACATCCTCTTCCCAGCCACCCCTCACCCCCAACTCCTCCCCTCAGCGCAGCAGAGGCACACACGAACTCACACCATCAATCCCATGCACTCCTGGCCGGCTATCAACGCCCTTCCCGCCACCTCCACCTCGGCCCGTCTTTTCTTTCCGCATTTCCCGTACCCACTCCCGCCCTCTTCCCCCCTCCCTCCGTGGTCCCCTCCCTCCATTCCGCCGACCCTCCCCCGTCATGCACAAACCACACCAGCTCAACGCGTGTCGCATCCTGACTACGTGCCCGAAAGCCATTAGTTACCCCATCTATCTCCCACTCCCCGGCACCGAGCGAGTTCTTTCCACTCACACTTGAAGCGCTCATCTTTCCTTCTCTCAAACTCTTCCTCTTTTTCTTCTTCTTCTTCACTCCTCCCAGACTCTCTACGTCTCGACAAAAGGCTTTTCCTCCCAACCGCGGATCGTAATTTAGGCCCGCGACGTAATATGAAATTTCCTTGTGTGCCTCTTTGAAGAAAAGAAAAAGGAAGGGGAAGAAGCGACGACGGAGGGAGGAGGGCGAGATCCATGGAGTTCGTGCTTAATAACTTCCCTCAACTCTTTTCTTCGACATCCCCTCATCCCTGCCGTGGCTTAATGCACCAACACTTTGGAAACAACGCTACCAGAAAAAGATGAACGGATCAAAAAAGTTTTGAAAATATAGAGGCGGTGGTATCGTACACGTGCCTTTCCTTTTGTGGTAGGTGGGTACGCAGTAGATAACGTAATGGGAGTTTGGCGTGGAGTACGCCGGGGCATGGAGATCTTACCGGGCGGATAGGAAAAAATTGCTTTCAAGGGAGTACTTGGAGTGTGGGTGAGCATGCATGAATTACGCGTGACAAAAGTCTTGTATTTTTTTCTCGCTTTAATAGCACACGGCAATCGTAACAGCGACCTCCTTTTTCGGTTCAATTTCCTCACAGTGCATGCGAGCAAGGTGGGACCTTTAATTATGGAGACCGTTACGTTTTAGAGGTGTTCCACCAAATGGGTGTATCCCTATGTCTTATTTTTCTTGTTTTAGTTTTTTAAATTTTTTATTTAAATTGAATGTTAACAATGAAGAGGTGTTCTCTGAAAAAGCATTTTTCCTGCCCCGAATTTGCACCTTAAAAACACACAGTTGGGGTTTAAAACAACTTTCCGATTTCATGTCTTCTGCAGAGTGGCGCTCGTTCTACTTCCGTGCGGTACCGCGTATTTTCTCAACAGTGTAACTAAAGAACAGAGTAGGCACCTGTAGGTAAACGCGGTAGTACTCGGGTTTCATTTTGGCCTGTTTATTGATATTTCCGAAATTCTCTCTAAAAAGTTCAGTTTTAGTAAACCAAAGAAATAGGCTTCCATGATTATTAATTATTGACTCATTTTCAATAGGAATAAGCTCAAAATAGAAACCTATTCCTGATTTTTTGTAGTGCTCTCAGATAAACTTTCAGTGACATTGATTTATTCAGAATGTGGCGGCCATGTGCTTTTCACTGGACAAATTGACCACATCAAATTTGGGAACCAAAATGTGTTTGTGTAAATGTAAAACGGAAAGTGATTTACAATTGAAGTATGTTGTGCGTGAAGCCTTAATCCAAGCTAATATAGAGATTTTCGTTAGGATTAAATAATCCTTAGCCGTGAACTTCTGGATTTAAATTTGGGCGATTGTGATGTTGTTTTTCGATGCAATTATACATATTTATCAGTTTTCATTCAAATGAAGTATCTTCTTAGAATAATATAAATAAAGTCATAATATTGACCAGAGTACAAGATATGAAGACAGTTGAAAAAGCAGAACTGTACTTGCGTGAAGAATTATATTTTATTTGGATTACTAAGAAGAACTTCGTGATTAAATAAAAACCAGTCATCTGTAAGTTTTATGTGGATTTTTAGATCCAAATATTTCTCATTTTGTCATAGCTTTCAGTGTGAGTTAGATGCTGGATATTTGAAATTTGATTCTAAATTTTGTTTTTTAAATTAAAAAATTATACATTTTTCAATTAGCAGCGGTAATAAGGAGAGAAGATCGACAGCTGAAGTGATTTGCGCCATCTGAGAGAGAATGATGGTTTGATAGAGGTATGCAATATGGAAGATGTTGAATTTTTAAGGATTCAGAAAGTGTGGTTGAAAAACTGGCGTCTAAATTAGCGTATTCTTAAAGAAAATTTACAAGAAATCCACAATCTAACTTTCCAATCAACGTACTGCGTGATCTACTTGAAGTGCTACATAGCATCCCAAATGGCGATCGGGATAACCCTGAAAAGATCTGCCACCACCGGGATTTAACTCCCTGTAAGAAGGCTACCAACGCATTAACCCCCTTAACCTTTTCGATAAAAAACTCATTTTAAGATATTTATTGTACCTTGGTATTTTAGTAACTTCTCCCGTACAATCAAGGCAAATGTATTCGTTTTAAAAGCGTTTTTTTTGGGCAAAAACGCGATCAAATACCAAATTCTATGATAATGCCTATAGGAAAACTTTCCCAAACTTTTATCGATCTTTCTAAATATGAATGAATGTATTTTGTTTTATTACATTTCCAGTATAGACCGTAGAAAAGGAAATTCGCGAATCCAGTTTTATGGGAATCTTTCATTCTTAGAAAGTTTGTTAAAACAACCAAACAGCAATTTCAGGAAATAACTTTATTCTCCACGGTTCATGATTTCGTCTCGATGAGGCCATTTTTGCGGAGAGAAAAGTTATTTGTGGAAATGACAGTGCCGTTTTAAAAAAATATTTGCAAGATGTCTATGAAATAGTACAATATATTGACTTCGATTTATAATACTCCATGTTCAAATAATGCGTATCTAGAAGTTGAGAATAAAACCGCGCATTGCGTATTAGTAAGGCCAGTGAAATTGTTTCCTGTATTTATTTACTCTACCCTCTGTGGACATCGTGTTCTGCTGGCACGTAGAGGACGCTTCGATGTTTATTTTCCCACTGTCGCTTTCCCTAGATTCGATTCGATTTCCACGTCACTCAACCAAACGCACTTCATCACCGATTTCTCACTCACCCTCCTCCGCCTATCTTCATCTTTACCTTTGTCGTGCACAGCTTCTCTCAGGCTCTCATTCCCTTCTCAGCCTTCGTATATCTATCAACCTCGCCTACCCCTCTGCTCTCCTCCCAAAAACCAAACATCCTTCAATTTTTCCGCCCTGGAATCTACCACCATCGTACACACAAACGCACGTAAGCACGCACACCTTACCCGCCGACCACACCAGCACCCCTTCCTGATCCCTCTCATCCACCACCCTATCCATCCCTTCATCCCCTCCGAAACCTTACCCCATCCCTCCAAAACTCTTTCCTCTTAAGCGGTCACTTTTTTTATTCCACGAGCATTCCCCCGCATATCATACTATGGGAAAACCCTCTATCTCCCCCCTCCTCCCACTTGCAAAAACACACAAAGCTCTCCCGTGCCGAAAGCGCCGCAAAGTCACCAACTCTTGCCTACTTTCAACCCCCCCGCCCTCTTTTCAATCCTCGCTCGTCCCCTTCAGCCACACTTACCGTCCAGTCCCCCCCCCACCTTCCTCCTTCTCCCGATCCTCAGCAGCCACCCCCTCTTCCTTTATGCGTGGATACGAGGGGGGGGGAGTAGTGGAGCCTTTATGACATCCTGCCATTCTGTAAACCCCCTTCGCCCCCCTCTATGGGAAACTCCTTTCTATTTCCTATTCACCCGAAAAAAAACCCTGATTCTCCCCCTCGCTTCGTCTCTCTACCCTTGAAATTCTAACCTTCCCCTCACCCCCCCTTGCACCTCCTCTTCTTCCCCTCGCAGTCAAAGCCCAGCTCTTCGAGCCCCCAGAAACCTCCATCTCAACCCCAACCCCCCACCCGCCTCCCCCAACCCTGATCCTCCGGACACTCCTGCTCTTTATCCTTTACTCCCCTCTTCATTCCCTCGCCTCCCTCGTCCTCTTCCCATCGGAGACAGCACCCCGTAGACCATTCCCAAACACAGGAAGCGACCCCCTTCAGAACGCACACAAACCAACGACTTCAGTCCTGAATCCCGGCGTCTCTCTCTCTCCCTCTCGGAGTCCCTTCACTCCCCGCCGCTGCCGAAGTATGTGTGTGCGTGTTGTATATATGTGTGTATGTGTGTGTGAGCCCCCCAGTCGCCTTCCTCTAAACCTTCGTCCCTCTCTGCCTCCACATGCACGCCCCTGTCGACCCCCCTTGTGTCTAAAAGCCGCTCATCATCCCGCTCCCCCCCTCCTCCTCCAGGGCCCCATCCCCAACCCTCCACCCCGCCCCCGGCCATCCTCCCACCCGAGTCCCCTTCGGCCCTTGAGTGTATTTGTCCAACGCTACGGTATATATCCTCCCTTGAGCACATATCCCACTCTATCCCCTTCATCTCCTCATTCCACTCCCCCTCCTATTATTCCACCCCTTCCTCATCCCTCCCTCTTCCTCCCTTTTTCCCCACAATTCTTCCCTCTTCTTCTTTCCTCCACCCCCGAGACACATCCCTCTTTCCATCACTTCTTCCTCATTCCTCCTCTCCAATTTCACCTATCTCTCTCTTTACTTATTTTCTTCGATTAGTGTTCCTTCCCGCCTTCGGAAATACTCAATATTGCGTTCTTATTTATCAATCTCAACAGTGGAGTAGTGTTCTTTATTTACCATCACCATTTTAATTTCTATTTATTCCATCGTATTGATTTTTAATAGTAATAAAATGATTTTATTATCATTTCACCACAGAAAAAATATAAAAGGAAATTTGTTTGTCTTCGACGTAACTTTATGAAATTTACATAATCTATTGAAATTAAATTAACAACTTTGTAATTACACGCATACTTTATTTCCACATATACTTCATTTAGTCTTCTAAATAACGCTTGTACAGAATTATAAAGTTACTTAATTCATTTTAAGATATTAACCATGCCTATCACTTGTGTCAGATACCTCATCAATCAGTTATCAACCTCGCAAAGAGACAGGTGACTTCGAAATATTCTTTCCTCAGCATTTTTTATATGGAACCATAAGCGATATTTCCTCAAAAATTATTTCATTAAAGCACACATGTAATGAAACAATTTTCAGTAATTTTTTCTTTGTGAAAAGTACATGTTCTAATGTTGTTCTTTCTGCGTAATAATTGCAATATTTTACGTAGAATTCCAATTCACGTATTGAAACAGAGTGGAATAACTCTATCTTATTCTCAATTTTCTCAAAACTTTTTAAGCCCTGAAGTGGTGGTTATTCGCCATGTTTTCTAGCAAAAACATTATTTTTGACACTGATCATTTTTGAGGATGTGCATAAAAGTGCGTTAATTTTGCTATTACCTTTGCATACATGATAATATTCGATATCCTAATTTCATTTCCATTTTTCTCTCTTCTTTCTCACGCAATTACATCTCTACTGGCCTAGTAAACATGTGTTTAATAGAAGACTCTCTACTTTTGAATGAAAAACGAGTAGAATGTCCTCGTTCTTCATTTGGGTTAACATTATTCCACTCACTAGATTTTTTTGAATTGATCGACATTTTTGTCCATGTCAGCCGTTTGTAGTGGTAAGTTGTTACGTTGAAGAATTATGCCACGTCAAAAGCATGTTTTCCTTCCATTTAAAGTTCAAGGTCAACAGAATGCAGAGATTGTGTCTTTCCCGACGACTTAGTTTATTAGGTGTACGAGTCTCGTATGGATTCTGTAAACATGCGGAGAGTGGCATATTGCTGAAGTATCTGGGATATAGTGAGCACACCTAGGGTAGTCTGCGATTGAGAACTTTATAATACTGCCGTGAACTTCTTCTGCTACTTTCTGTCACGAGTACTTTGTGTGAGACGGGGCGTATTAATGTGTGTCGTGCATACGGGTATGTTTGTCTCATATATGGGAGTAAATGTATGCTGGTGTCTTTGTGAGTGTAGAAGCATGTGTTAATCTGACTCCCGCGCGCTACCACGTAAGACGACTCCGAAAATAGGGTGAGGACCAATGTTTTCCTTCACTCACTTCGAATCAGTAAGGAACATTTAGAGGAAGGGTGTTCTGATAGGAATATGGGTCCTTCAAAATTAGGGAAACTATTCCGAAGCGTGGAGTTTGATTGTTGAGGATTACAGCGGAGGGGAGGAAGTGAGGGAAAAATAAGCGGGAAAGAAGGAAAAAGAAGCGCTGTGATGAGAAGTGGGAAGAGCAGTTTTGACGAGAGAGTGGGATGGAGTAGACAAAGATATCAGACATTACTAGTTTGCTAGTACATGAGTGCCTGGATATTATAAGTATTTTTGTGAAATTGTAGGCAGTGAATTTAGAATATAAAATACTAAACATCGGTTAGCATATACGCAGTAATTTACGGTGCACGGCCAAAGGGTTTCTAGGTGTCATTCCGCATAGACAAAGAGAGTTCAATACTCCTTATTACCAATACTCCAATACCTTATTACTCCAATATTCCTTACTTAAGTTATTCTTTCATCCGCAAATGACGCCATGTAATCAAAGATGTGCTTAATGTATTTAGGCGTAAAATTTGTACGGTCATTTTCATATAACATAGAGACACACCTGATGAATAATTAAACGTAATAAAGTATAGTCTTTAAAAGTACCTACGAGTAGCACAAAGGAAGCTTCGTCTGAGTGAGTGGAGTTCGAGTATTTTTTTCTGGTAGTTTTCTAATGAAGACAGCGAGAATATCGGATTATGCAATTTTTGACATTTTTATGGTTTTATAATTTAATTGAAGTATCATACAAAATACTTTATTTAGCGTGTGGAGTAAAAATGAAAACTAATTTCTGACTTGATTTCGAGTACCAAACGCTGGCATTATTTCCTGCAAGGCGGTAATTTTTAAAATTAAATTCAAAGGAGAAAATCAGAATTTTTAGCACGACACCTATGAAGTTTTATCAACGGCCATTTAGTTGAACATCGTTAGAAGTTTTGCATTGGAAGTTTTCAAACGATTATATATAGAATTTAATTAATAGAATTACACGAGATGCAGGAAAATGTAATTGAAAAAAAAGAAAACCTCGGTCTCGTTTGGAAACTGCGACCAGTAATTATTTCGCGATATTTTTTGTAGAAGTATTACGCAGGAATCAAAATTTGCTAGCTGTGAAAAATGGTTAGAAAACTGTGAAAAACCGAAGTAGGAATATTCCAAAGGATAAACATTTAAATCAGTTTAATAAAATACACCATACTTCTCAATAAGTTAAAAATACCACTAGCTATACTCGTGTTGACCTCTTTACATTATCTGGGTGAATTGAGAATAATGCACTTCACCCCTGGGAGAATGAATAATTGTTTTATTTCTTCAATTTTCCATCTCGTCAAAACAATTTGAAGCATTAACGCGACCAATGCGCTCATATCTCAGTTCACACGCTCCCATGGTGACTCGGAGGGTGTAACACAAAAGTTACCTTGATAAATTCGCTAACTATGCCATTTGAGAATGTTGTGGGCGTTGAAAAAATAGGAAACTGGTACGTTTATAAATAAATACTGGTATATGTCTAATTTTCCCAGAAATGTTTAGTGGATAACGTTTAGTACTCAAATTAACTTTCAAGTAAACTACTGCAAAATTGAAAAAAATAAATAAAATTAATTTCGGAATATTAATTTAGAATTTAATTATACTGGGGTTTGCTTGCGGAAACTAGATAAAACGAAAAAGTCAATGTATTGATATGATACAAGTAAATACAATAACGCATATTTTCCTACCTTCATTATATCCAATATTTTTTCTGATTTGCTATAGAAATCGGACTGACCTCAACAGCTTTGTTCGACTTGAAATTGTATGTGCGTATATGTGGTATATATATATATACATATAAATATGTATAAATATATATACCTGCCAAGTACATGATACATGTCTAGTATATATAAATATATGACCACTGATTTGGATTTTTAAAACACTGAAAAACAAAGAAAGGACACACATACAGGTATAGTACACATATACCTGTATATAGTTTTAGACGTTTGGACGTCTCGGCCTTCATTATAAGCATCTGATGATGACGGCGGTTGAAACGTCAAAAGTAAATATGTGAGTGCCCTTTCTTTGTGTTTCTGTTTTTTAAAAATCTATATCAGTGGTCATATATATTTTTGCGTCACCAAAGAACATTATATATATATATATATATATATATATATATATATATATATATATATATATATATATATATATATGTGTGTGTGTGTGTGTGTGTGTGTGTGTGTCTAAATCTATAAATATAACCTGGAAATGTGATCCTTCATTACCGAATTCCAGAGATACAACCTTAATAGGTATTCGAATTGTCATCATTAAAGTGAAGTGGACCAATGGCCTCTCAGGCAAAATCTGAAATCTCGCTTAATTGTCTCTCTATCCGCTTCCGTTCATTAATCGATTCTAAAATTCGGCATATGAAGAAGAGAGAGACAGAGAGAAAACAGAGGGAGAAGGAAAGCTACGATAACAAAATAAAGGGGATGGACACGCGGATTCATCATTTCGGTGGGGTCTCATGCCAAAAGACCAAGGGGTTCCCCTAGATACCACGAAGGAGATACGGGATACCGAGTCGTGGTGAGGACGCGGTCGGCCAGGAGATGGACCCTTGAGTAGCTTTAGCATAGGTATGTACTCGGGAGTTTCGGAAGAGCTTGCTTTGGGATTTGGTAACATAGAGGTATACTCAATTTTCACGTGAAAGAGAACCATCTTCTCTCATACGCTGTTGATATCATCCACTTGGCCTAACCTTTCACGCTAAGTCGGAGGCATTCGATCAGGTCGCTTATTGTGTGAGAGGAAACTATCTAGGGAGAAGGAGAGGGAGAGGAAGAGAAGGGATGCACAGAATCGACCTTCAAGACTGAACTTCACATGGAAAAGAGCATCACCGTCCCATTCCTCGGTTGATCATTCCACATTGGTACAATTATGAATAGACTTCATCAAAGGGGAGTTCCATGCGCGCTTTGCAAAATATCGTTCATTTCAAAGATTCTCATTCCTCAAATATACGGCTGGAATATTTGCTTGATTGTTTATCCTTATTAATTACTCCGTAGGCCACAACGTGGGCAGGGCTAAGTTAGAAGGAGTTTGAGTATTAGGTGACTATTAACTTTGAGGATTCCTTCTTAATGTGCAGTTCGAATTGTAGTACATTGCTTTCAACTACTGTGTGTCTACAATTCCTCACTTTGGCCTGCTCGTAGTAGTCAATTGGTAGTCAACTCTTAGGAAATGGTTGTCAATTTGTATTAAGGCATAGGTTTTTTTATATTCGCTAACTCCTGTTCCTGTTATGATCTCACCAACCATTAAAGATTATTTCCCTTCCATCATCATTATACTCTAAATATTTCTTTTATCCTATTGTTTTAGTATTTGATATAATCCAAATTCTTTGAATGGCTTCCATCTCGGGGATTCGCTAATAATCCAAAGCATTTACAAAATTAGACACTGCGCAATGCTTCAAAAGCTCAGGTGAGCTTTCTCCAAGCAAAAAGAATTCATTGATCTTTTCATGCGACTATTTCCCATTTTTTTTGGCTCGGCCGGAATTCTTTATAGACATTCGGAAAATTTTTCTAACTTATTTCCCCGTGTTAGGTCCGACGTTGCAGTGACTCAGAGCGTTTCAATCGGTCCAACAACCATTTATTTTTATTTGCAATCATTCTTTTATAAAACACCAGGCGTGTTTTAATAAGACATTCCTGAAATGGTTAAACAGCCTAAGGTGAGATTGAACTGCACTAAGAAATCTACAATCAGTCCTCACGATTCTTTTGTTTCAGAAGTTACACCATTGTCTGGCCTATTTTCTTTCGTTAAGGCTGCCGTTTGCAAAACTATAGCGCTGCATTAACATTCGTAACTACTTTTTTATTTACGTAATGTTCTATTGCTATTAAATTACATCTTCATTCTCTTTATTCAAATGTATGCGTTTGGTACTTGCCTTTTGTTGACCTCTGTGCTAGCTATCCATTGCCTACGCTACAGCCCACCACCTACGCTGTACATCCTTAGTGTGGTCGTATATCCTGCGCGCTACCTTCTGCATATTCTGTTCGTACAGTGGACCCCCGAACAATAAACGGGCACCCGAGACGAATATATCACTGGCTTATGGTCCAAAAACGACGCTCTCCGCTTCCTCGGACTTTACGAAATCCCTATTTCATGCTCACCCCTCATAATGCGCATGATTATGGCGTAACGTGAGTTTTCCTGGAGTAATTTTCAACATTACTCTTGTGAAGTGATGTAAATATTCATCATTTCAATAAATGGACGATAATGTTAGGCAGCAATGTCATTCTAATATATGCATTGTAATACAAAAAAACCATAAATACCAGACTATAGCTCTTACGATAGTTCTTATCGAATGAAATTTTGTCCTAATTACCATAGAATTGTGGTAATTAGGACACACAAGTTAGCCCAACGTGTGAATTATTAATTTTGAAATAAAAAATAACGGTGTAAGAGCCAGGATTCCATAAACGATTCCGTAGATTTCTTTAAACGATATATTTTCCAAAACATAATATGTCATCCAATAAAACAAATATAATGGTGAACACCCTCAACCTAAACCATTAGAAATGGCGTGGACCCTCTTCCATCTGTCCCTTTCCTCAATTTCGGTATCCAGCTAAACTCACCCTATTCTATTTCCTACGAACTCAAATGCTAAGGAAAATGCACTCTTTGTCATTAAATCTCATCCCCAGGTAGGCATAAAAAACTGTTAAATAACTGGAATGTAAGTAGAAGAACAATAGGTACTGCAATCACATCCTTATGTCTCCCGTTACTGAACTCTATAGAAAGGTAGCACGCTGCAAATACAACGATGGCAAGTACTCTCAGGTATAAACCCGAAGTTACCCTTAATAGGATATAGTCTCGGTGAAAAAGCAAGAGAGAGTCTATGACTGAAAAGATTTCTTGTAATTTCTATTCCGCATTCCTCATTTTTAGATTGCACTCTACCTTTCTAATGCTAGCACCTAGGTTCTAGGAATTTATACTCTTTGTTTTCGCAAATTATGCTACATTTATTAGAGCAGTCGGCCGCTAAATGTTTCCTCTTTACTCTTTATTTCCTTGAAATTTTACTCTTTCAGTTAACTGATAATAAATGAATACTTGGTGGCTGCGAGCACTTTTTGTTAATATATAGATAGGAGAACCTTTTGTTTGTATTTTGATTAGCAGCTGATGTTTGAACCATTTTTCATGGATAAAGTAGCAATCCAACGCATTGTAATGGGATATAACATGTAATTGTAACGTTGAATCATGTACTTGTAATTATACATTTAATTGTACTTGTAATTGTACATCTAATTGTACTTGGAATCACTTTTTTCGATGAATATAAAACTTCGTAGATTTTAGAATAATTTTAACAATACTTTTTCGTTAGTTTAGTTTCAAGTTTTCGTTGATAAATTCCTTCGCTATTATTACTGACTATTTTTATTTTGAATGTGAACATTTTGAAAATCAATAATTCTGAAAAGTTAAGGAGTAAACGAAATTTTCTTTTTTTTTACGTCTTGCTTCCTTATACTGTAATTTTTTCGTACGTATACCCATTGTTACGTCATCTATTTCCAGGAGCGCCGATAAAGAAAATCAATAGTAATAAGTAACGCTTTGAAACAATCTTAGAGCGTCAAAAAAAAAGAAAATATGCTTATATGATGCACTTACGAAATATACAAAGGAGAAATTGGTATGCGAATCACGCAAGGAAAACCCAAATCATTTATCTGTTGCATTATACTTATTCGAGGGAAACGGTTATTTATATATCTTTTAAAGGGGATGGACTGTACAATGTGGGCAGACAGTCTAGATAAGATCGCTAAAATAATCTAGTTTTTCATGATGTCTACGCTGGAAATTTTAGCACACATCGAGGATTCTTTCAATGTTAGATTAGTGAATTAGAATCATAGAAGTATGGTCTGTGCACCCCTATACACATTAAAATGCATGCCTAGTGTACCACATGTTTAAATTTAAATCACGAGAGAGACACCAATTTAGTAAATCGACGTTTTTTCAAGAGAAATAGATTCAGCGGAGTACTATACGAGTTAAAGAGGAGTACCTAAACCACGAGACAAAACATTTGCCCTTTTTCTTTCAACATAATGGAGAAATGAAAACCGGGATTGAGTATTTCATATTCCAATCAAACCTTCATAACGGTTTAGAAATTGATACAAAAAGCTACATTTATGATATTAACTAGAACTCTATGATGTCGGATTAGAGATTAATCATCTAACGTATAAAAATTGTATTTGTCATGGTGTAACTTGTGACGTACAGTTTTCCGAAGTTGGGAATCAAGAAATTAGAATAAAAATATTAAGGATAAACCAGTAATGAATCTTTGAAAAAAAATAGTATTTGTGCTCCTGCTTTAACTTGGCTTCATCAGAACAATCTGTACACAAAACTGTTGTTTTTTAGTTCACATCGGTGAGGACAAAATTAAAATATGTAAACTTTTTCGTGGATCGTGGATCCATCAGAGTTAGTCTTAATAAAGGATTTTGATAATCGTCATCGAAGGCTCTCAGGATTAGTGGACAATTGTTGTTAGAAAAAAGTGGGTGAAATGACATGAATGGAAGTCCCTACGGATATCGAGAGATTAAATTCTTCCCATTAATTCTGTGACCACATGTCAACCAAGAGTTTTTCTTAGGAGTCATCTGCGTCAAAACATCATATGTGACGCAGGAGATTCCTAGACTTTCAGAGTTTGGAGTACGAATATAAATGGGATGCTAAGAGTAATAAATTGTTATAATAATGTAATAATAATATGCGCAAATGGCTTACGAGCCATATTTCCAATAGTGAGAGGGAATTATTAGG